>OY728126.1:2017787894-2019228269 GCA_963277665.1 Viscum album | reverse complement strand
TAATATAGTATAACATCATGATGTTTTTGAAATTTATTTATCATGAGTTTCTCGTAGAAATTAAATCCTTGTATGGATACTAGATGTGGGACACAACATTTATATATATTCACTTAGCAGTAATCCCCCTGAATAATGTCAATTGGGAATTGGAATGATCTTCACTATATTTCACGATGAGTGCGTATAATACAAAACAAAATTCTGGAAACTCAAGGGATATATGATTTGGTCCAACCAATTATTTTTACAAACTTATACGAATGATTTAAATAAACTAGAATCTGATTATGATTTAATTTTGCTAACATAATCAGTAAATGACTAGATGAAATATAAGAGTGATAGGCCATCCAAATTATATCAGAGTTGATTCAAATTTTTTATTTGATAAAATAAAGGTGATATTTTATATGAAATGTTAGTATTTATCTTTAATATTTATATGGTTATGTACATTGATTTGATTGGTCATTATAATAACATTTTTTGTTTTATTATTTTTTTGGAAATATGTTCATGGAAATGATGTAATGAATGATACATCACTAATAAGTCAAAAAACAATGATATTTTGTATAATTATTATCTATATATTAGCATGGATAGTGAGATTCGTATCTCAGTAGATGATATATCATTAGATCATTCTAGATCCCATATATTCTTCCAATAGGTAGTGATAATTGAAATTGAATGGAAAAAAATAATTTAAGGAGAGACCATATTACAAAAAATTATTTAAGAAGACAAAATATACTTCTAATCACTTTTATAAAATATGTCTAGATATATTGAATAAATATTTTAATAAAAAAATTTATTATTGTGTAATAAGGTAAGTTTCATTTTAGGCATAAATTTATAATCACTAAGAATAATGATAATGACCTTGATAAGGGCGAAAGGGGTATTTTTATATAATTGTTTTATTAATGTCGAGGAATTATTATAAAATAAATTAAAATTAAATATTTTATGTAAAACTCTAACATAAATTTTTCACACAGATAAAAATATTTTATTACAAATTTAGTTTGTTTTTAATGATATAAAATGTTAGTAATTCTTAATGTTGAAATCAATTTTTTTCTAAAAAATAGTTTTCCAATATATTATATGTTTCAGTATTAATGTTTATTTGAGTTTATTTATAAATTGAATTATAATATATCTAGCAAATATAATTTTATTATAAAAATAAAAATTTTGTTACAAGGGTAGCACTTTTCTAAATAAAAATATAAACTACTTGGTGAAATGTTCTTAAGATGTTACAAACAAAAATTGTAAAGTATATTATCTAGGTTTTAAAACGAATGATCCATGTTTAAAACAAGTTATATTATGATATTTAGATGCATTATTTTCCTTTTATCACCCCCAAATATATTTATTAATAAATTACAGTACCATTAACCCTTCAGTAGTATCGTTCCATTACTGAAAACAATGTGTGTTCAAAACAGTATTCTTGTTATCACATATAAAAGAGGAACACTTACAACACATCATGCCCCACCAATAATCTATAATTTCATCATGAAAAATATAAATTTTTATAATCGTATAAATATATATTACAATCATAAATATTTTATCTATGTTAGTTATAATATTTCCTTTAGTTTTAATGAGACTTTACGGAGAAATTCACGATCCCAACAGGAGTGTTGCATAATCCTTAAATTGTCATTAATAATTTTCCTCATTAAAAAACCATAACCATAATAATATAATGACCTTATTATTATTATAATACTAATTTGTGACTATATTAATTTAAAATAACATATTTATTTATTCTCAGCCTCTTAGAAGTGAAAAATAATTTTGATCTTATGTGTACTTCCTCCTCCATGATGTGATGACCTTCATTGTTTCACAAAAACCTTTTTCCAATAAATATATGTATGGAATTTAAGAATACTTGTGACATATTATAGTTATTATTATGTAAAAAATATTAATCCACATACATTCACTATAATTTATTGGGAATGTTAATGTTATCCATTCACTAACCATACTACCACCTAAATGAAGTATTGTATCTCATATATCATCTAAAAAATAATTATTTATTTAATACCCTTGAAATTTAATTAAACACCATTATAATAATATATAGTTTCATTATTCATCTACAATAATTATTATACAAAAAAAATTGATAACCATAATCCTCGATTAATTATTTGTATATTCATGTTTGGGTATGTCTAACCACCTACATGTAAAATATATTATTATAATATCATGGATTAATATGATAACATAATATAAGATTATATATGATAGAAATTATTAAATAACTTTTTATGGAATGGTAAAATTAGTATTGGAGACTTTAATTAAGATACCACCATTCATTTGTTAAAAAAATAATAAAAAATTCCCACTAATTTATCCTTCAAGAACCATTAAAAAAATTAATTAGATGAAGTTATAACTCAATAAAATATCATAGAAAACGAAATCATGTACTTTTTATAATTTTTAATAATGAAAATTTGGAAAGTAATCAAGAAAAATAGTTTAACTATGACACTAGTTCTAAATGATTAAGTTAACTCATCACAGATATTGGAAATATATATTAATTACTTAAATAATATTAATATAGTGAATATTTCTCAAATAACATTATTATTGTTTATATATATTCAAATTGTTACTAGAATAAGTTATTAATATAGTAAATTTTTACACGAGAGATTCATGTACAATAGTTGGTGTAAGGGATTAATTGATTTGTATTTAAACTCAATTTCCTTTCTTTGATACATGATTTTATTATACAAATAATTTCATTTAAATGGTGTGTATAATTACTTTGGGATATATCATATCTTGAAATCTATTTTATTAATGTAATTTAATATATAATTTCATGTTTTCAATTTAGAAGGGATTTTATTATAACCCTTAATAATACTTAATACATATTGATAACTAAAAACATCGGTCATTAAGTAATAATCTCTCATCATAGACTTCATTATTATATTCTTTTTTTCGTACAACATCAGATCTCTTTCTAAAAATTCTCGTTTTATATGGTTAAAATGAAACATTTGGTTCAAAATTTAAAAAAATATTAATTTCGTCCCTGTAAATGTATTAAATTATTGAGAATAATTTTCATTCACATTAATGATGATTCTTCATACATGTCAAAATATTCCCATCCCACCAATTATCTCTATTATATTTATAATTCTAAATATAAGTTATCTACTGTGAAATTAATTATTTAGCTTCTCTACTTTTCATTAATTTTCTTTATTAATCCTTTTTTTTGTAGTGGGAAATCAACTATGGTATTTTAAAATATTCGAAAGGGTTTATATCATATAGAAATGAAATGTTTTATCTCACACTTCACATTATATTTATAAATCATTTATGCATTTTAAATTCTCTATTTTTTATTCTTATTAATGATATAGTTCTGAAACTTTTCATTTTTCATATTTGATAATTACAATTCAAAGAGACTATAGATTCTTTGTTTAGGCCAAAGGAAAAAAATTTAGATACTTTTTATGTTTCCTCTCACTATATTATAATTATTTTTTAAAAATAATAATTTACATATTTTTAAATGGTTTTATAAATTTTATAACTCTTGATTATTTTCAATGGAAAATGAAATATTCTTATATTTATTAAATGTAATTTTTTAGTGGCTGCCATGACATTTAATAAATTTATTTTAATTTCCGGTGTTTTTATGAAATAATAATTTAGTGTTATTTTAGAACCTAAATTTTGAAGTATTTTAATTTAACAGAAAAAATGTTTTAAAGGATAAACATTAAAAAAATTATCAAAACTAATTCATTTCATTTAAAAGTTATCATCTAGATGTGTTTTCAAGCATTTCAAAAAAATTGGTGTTTCTTATCATTTTTCATTGTGATATATCAATTAAATTTAAAAATTTATTTTCAATATATATCAAAATACTTTAGAATTACTTTTTTTATAATGAAGTTATGATTCTGTGACACCATCCATCAACTTTCTCTAGATGGATTATGGAATGTTCATGAGTTTTTTTTTCTTGAAACTCATTTCCTTTCTATATGTTAATTAAGAGATTATTTATTTATGAATGTTTTATTGTGCAAATAGAATATATATGTATGGATGATTATTAATTTATAGGTGTGGTCCTATAATGGCCTATAATGAAGTGCATGTGTTTTTGTATCTCTTTTGAAAATAATTTTTTCTTTTCCCATGACCATGTTATTATTTTTTCACATAATAGTTCATGGAAATGATTGTATTATAATTTTTCACATCTATGTTCATTGACATGGTCCTTTATATCTTAATTTAAATGTTTATACATGGACATGATGGAATATAGACTTGTTCAAAATTTCATGTTTTGGGGTACTTATTCCACATTTAAATTTTATATGCTTATGATTAAGCTTTAATGTTCATGTTCATTATCTCACTTTCTTATTCCTTGGTTGATTTTTTCTCACTTTATATTACATGCCTATAAATATTGACTTATGGAGAACACATATGGTTTTATTTTCTATTAATAATTTATATCTTCTATCATCATGATTTCTCAAATTCTTATTATATTTCCCTTTTTGAAATGTAGATGTGTTTTTAAATTTCAGATCTTCGATGATCACTCGTTTCATGATTATTAATTTCCAAAGATAACAAGATTATTATATATTATAATAGTTCTATAAGGGGGTATATTGTTGTTAAATTATGGAAAAATATTCACATGTATTATAAAATAAGTTTTTTATAGTTGTTCCTAAAATACACTTATACATCCATTATTATATTGATAGATTACTTTTCATATGTGATTTGGACATAATAAAATTATGTAAAATAAATATATGACTAGATTAGGTCACTCTAATCATGTGATTAATAAAAATACTATGTGAGACCATATTTCTAGGACCGACTATGCCTTTCCACGGTTGAATAACCTATAGTGTGTTCCCATGGTTAGTCGACCTTCATCACACTATTGATAAACAATCCTCCATATACTAGGATTGAAATACATTATGTGGCATGTAACATGATATTCATATATTAGGTCTAAAATCCATTCACCACGTATGTCATCCCATTATATTGTGGTTAATATGAATATGTAATAAATTATCATACCATGAACTCTACGACCACTTAGAATGGTCACTTCCTTTACCATTATGCGGTAGAAAAAATACGGTTATTCATTTGATCTCATAGATATGCTAGAACCATTATTCCAAATGATAATGTTGATATGATGAAATTTATCAAACAATGATTATTGATCATAATGACTGAACCTCAATTGATTTTCATTATTTTAGTAGAGGAATAACATTTCACCTTAGTTGTATTCTAAGATAAAATTTTCTTAGGTATTCTACTAAATCCTAATAACTCATGATATATCAAAACATTAGAATAAAACCGAGGGTATTGGTGGTGACCCCAAATCCTCCCTTTCTTCCATGCACCAAATAGTATTACCAAAAAATGTTCCTTCTTACTTATGTGAGCCATGTATGTTCTCGTCCTAAACTAGAACAATGTCTTTTTTAATATATAATTATATTAAATTTTCTTAGTTTTTATTTAGAATTAATTCATTTATAGATCCATATATATCTCAAGTTTTGAACTAGAATAAGATTTAACTGGAATCTTCTAACTCCTAAAAAAAATTTCAAATAAGAATTTCAAACATAAATGTATATTTAAGAAAAAACTTTATTTTAAAATTTTCATCCATTTATAAATTAGTCTCATAAATATTGAATGGTAATTAAAATAATTAAAAATACTCGAACTAAAATAAAAAATGATAAATGTGACATTAATAATTGGACCTTATTTGAATTAAAAAACACATGTTCTTAACAAAAAAAATCCAAGTACATATTCTTCGCATAAAATTGACATTGAATGATAACAAATAAAATATACCACAAAGTGTGTTCATTAATACTCTATAGTCCTCATCAAATTGTCTTACTATAATTTAATGTCCAGAAAAATATATGGGATATGTTTGGATTATTTAGTAGATCCTAAATTTTAGAAATACAGATGAGTTATATTTTTACTTCCCAGAAACTCCATCATTCAGATGACTGAAATATATAGTGTTCATCATTCTTGCATCAATCATCAAAATAAATAATTGTTCACCTTTTGGAAGCACGATCCTCCTTATATTTGTGGATTATTTTTTAGATGTTTTTTCATTGCCTAAATTATTAAATAGTGTTGTATCTTTATTTTTGTCTTACAAAATTTATATATCCTTATCAAACATGTTGTGAAAACTTATTAGAATAAATGTTGGATCATTTTTATCTTTCATTTTGGTAATAATTTAATTCATTGAAAAAATATTTTTTAAACATGATCTTATAGGTTCTTTATGCTTTTGATACATCTACCCTACAAAAACAACCATACATTTGAAAAAAAATTTACCTACCATGTTTCACCTTACACACAAAATTCATTAATAATTTACATTTCCATTCTCATCCATCATATCTACATATTCACACGAAGTGTTGACCATTTTTTAAATACAACAGTAAATCACTAGTATGAAATATCCTTTAGTTTATAATTACTCAATTATTTCATTTAATTCTAAGTGAATAATTCAATGATAAATAATGGGTCATCTGTCACCAAAATAGTATAACAACATCCCTATTACCCTGAAATAATTTATATTAATATTCATTTCCCACATGTTACTGGATTATCTTACAATATTCATCAGTGATTCATATTCCAATGAATAATTTTCATGTTTCAAATGCTACTTCCATACTTATTATGGTTGTATCTTTTCTTCACAACATATATGATTCCTAGTAAGGTATTTCTAACATTAATTCAATAAATTATCACAAATCATTCATAAATTTAGATAAATTATACAATATATCAAATCTATTTTGGATACATAGATTTTTCATCACCCTTGTTTTTTTCATAGCTACAATAGGTTTTATTCTATCTTCATATTTTCTCCATATATATATTTGACATATATAATGTGATAAATATGATCTGTGATCACAAAAATCAATATCACTTTTCCAAATATATCAAAAAATATTTACATCTTTCAATTAGAAATTTGATTTTCCTTTTGGATGAATATTATTTAATATTTTAGGATTTTTATTCTTAAGCTGGAACCTCATTCATTTGGGTAACATTTAGGTGAATTTTATATAAAAAATACTATCATAATTCCTTGATATATTGTTAGAAATTCAATAATTATAAAACATCCATGTTTTTATAGGTTTTGAACATTTTCTAAAACATTATATCATAATAGATTTACAGTGTTCTGATTTCACTAAGTCATCAATTCCCTTTGTCCATGATCTTATGGGGTAATCATCTCTATATGATCTAAAGTTTATTGATCCACCACTGTGAGTCATATATTCTAATGGGATCACTACTAATATTTTTTGTAATTATCATTATTTAAAATATATTTAGATGTCCTTATTTTTTCATGATCAAAATTAATTATTTTCATTTTCATTTATATGAATTTTAGTTTCATTTGCCCTCATTATCCTCATATAATCTCAAACATTGTTCCCAATCATTTATAATCTTATAAATTTTATGCTAATTTACTTTCCCAACCTCTAATATGGATTTATATTACTCTTTATTTATTTTTCATTTAATAACCGGTTATGCATACTTAACCACCATAGAGTCTTTATAAAGATTCTCCAATACATTAAACACATCCAACACAACCACATAAAACAATTCATTGTCACAAAAATCTATTTCAAAGTAATTATATCTATAAATGAATATTTAATTTAAGAGTTTGTACATTTCTAATTTATCCTTCATAAGAATTATGTGAAGAGTTTTATGTGTCCATATTCATCGCTAATGTATTATCTATTTCAGTATACTCTTCTTAAAATTTTCACATTTCACTTTTAAGACCCTTTATGAATATATATATATGTAATTCAATTGGTAAATTTCATTGATTATTCAAAACCCCGTGATAGATTTCTTATCTTATTTTAATTTAGTTATCAAAATAGATTTTTTTGAATGCCCCGGATGAATAATAATAAATTTTTATTATTATTAGTTCCTCTCCATTATAATTAAAGTATTCAAATGGGGTTTATTTATACTTTTAAGTGTTATTTTTTATCAACATGGCATATCTCCTCTACTATTTTATCATTTTTTGTATAATCCATATAGGATTATTATAGGGATGAAACATGAATTTTGTATGGGAGGAACTTATTCAAACAAGTAAAATATTCGCATCCTATATTCAACAAAACCAATCCTCCATCAGAGTTAAAAAATATCTAGATAAAATTGTAGAACATCCACATAAATTCAAAGGAGGGATCATAGGTTATAACACAAGTTAAAGTTTCTATAGGAGCATGCAGAAACACCTGAGAGATATGAATAATCTTGTGCACATAAATTTAAAAGGCATTCACCATGAAGAGGGGCTCTCTCTAGAACTGTTCCTATTAGGAAATCATTCTCCAAAAATTGGTGAATTTTTCATCATCTGATTCTTCTTTGTTCTCTTATATCTATTATTTCGGCTTCCTCTTCATTTATCTTTATTCCAAATTTACTGTTGCGGGTTTCTTCTGATGCTATTTCAATATTATTCATCAAAATTGACCTTATTCCTAGATATACATGACCGTAAGCAAGACTGATTTTGTGGTGTTTATGGATGTTAACCATAGAGCCCCATCAATCTTCTCGGTTCTAGTTTCATTGGTTAATTCATATATGGTTTCATTCATAGTCACTTTATTCCTATTTCTCAGTGGTTCATTCAATGGTTCTTCATCAATACCCTTGTTACAGTTTCACATAGGGTTTTAGTCCCAGTGTTCATCTTTCTTGTCCCACTATGGATTTATTTCACCCTTTCCCCATATATGTCGCTCGTTCTTTCCATGGGCTCTTGGTCATTTACTTCCATCCAGGCCGGTCATGTGTGACAGATTCCATTAAGATTATGGGATGTGTTTGGGGAGTGGTATGAGTTCAAGGGTGGTTCAAATAGTGGTGGACTTCTACAATTTCTATGTTCATGCAATTTTCTCATATAATGTTGGCTCTAGTTCTCTCTCTTTTTCAATATATGGGGACTTTAAATGGTAGAAATTGCTTTGAAAATGGTTATTGTTTCTTATTATATGGAATTTTTCTAGTTTTTATTTTGCAATGTTATTACCAAAGAATTATTCATCTCTAGTTTTTGTTTTTTCAATTCATGGTTATGAAGGGTACTAGCCATGTTTTTCATGATAGTTGCATAATTTCCCATTGGCTGACGATTGTGGTGAAGTTGATGTTTAACAGTCAAATGGTTATGGATGTGTATTTTGATAAAGTGGGCATCTTTTCAAGATTCTATGATGGTGAGGACAATGATGATGATGACATTGATGGTGGAAGGCAGCGATGTGACCATCTCTCTTGGTTTAGTATACCCTCATGATGGATAACAGTTTATGGATCGAGGTGTGTATGTTCATGGTTAAAGGTGGATAATTGAGGTATTTATTAATTTTTATTTTTGAAATTTTAATTTTGAATATTTTAATTTAAAAGGCGGTTTATAGTGGTTTATATGGATGGGAGTATAAATTAACTAGAGTCTCTCTCTGTATGGTTCCCACTTAACCATGAAATGGTTTTTAAAAAAATACCAAAAATTTGATTGTGATGAAGGTTTCCATCAATTATATTAAAACAAATTATTATTTTTATCATTAAACCCCCTATGTATTTTAATCATTCTCACCAATTTGGATATAAATAGATATATTTTTAATTTGACTTACAAAACACTTATATGACATTTATATTTTGAATAAAAATGGAACATTTAATATTATATGGTTCATCTCTGATTTTGGTAAACTTTTCATTACCAAATTAACTCTCATTGTTTCATAGAGTCTCAACTAAAATCAAATGTTTTTTACAATGGTAGTCAATATATCATTTTAAAACCTTCTTTAAAAAATATTAGTCAAAATTGGTCACCAAATTATGTAGATAACATGCCTACACAATATGAAACATTTTGAGGGGACTCTATATATTGTTCCATAATCATCAGCACATACTAGTATCAAATTCATTCATGCATTCTGATGTATATCTTCCCTATGAACAAGATAAATCACCGCAAATATTATTATATATTATTCTTTAGCACAGAAACTTGAAATTTCATTGAATATACATGAACACTACATGTAACATGGTCTCGAGAAGTCATAATTGTTTATAACTCATCAAAATAATTTAATTGGAATCTAAAATATTTTCACAACAACACATCCCATTATAAATGAATCATGGATTCTGGTCACTTGATCATAGTCATATAATATTTTTGGGATATATTCACTTGATCTCCTGAGTTATTATTTTCTTACAATATTATTATTTTCTATAGGTTATAGTTTATTCTCATTTTTATTCTTATATTAGATCTGTTCTCTGGGATACATTATTCGCTCGTTTTAATATTCCCAACACTAGCATCTTCTTCTTCATCTTTTCTTCTCATATCGATATTCTAAAACTAATGTTCATATGGGGATATAATAAATGTGTTACTTATTTTACAAATAATATAAAGGGTATTTTATGAAAATAATTATCCACAAACACAAAAATATAGTTATATAATTTCAATTTTAGTTACTAATTGTTTCTAGTGAACTTCATTTTCAAATCAAGGGGTATTTCAAGAATACTCTTAATAAATTATTCTCACATGTGAAACATGATTGAATTTAACATTAATTTATTATTATTTATGAATGGATTCTTATTAAACTAAAATTATTCTATAAAATCCATAGTAAAAATATTCAAAGGAATATAAAAAGTACCATTAAAACATCACAATGTTGTGGATCTCAACATAAACATGAGACTTTCCATTAAAAATAGTGTCACCTTTAACCTCATATATGTACACAAAAGTATCATATCAACTACATTATCATCTAATAAAGTCTTTACTTAGTGAAAATTCTATGAGTTTTTTCTTATTTTCACATTATATTAACTCAAAAATTCTTAGACCATAATTATTTAGGAATTAACTAAATGAACCATGAGCCTTGGGGGAATATCAAAAAAATTATTCATCAAACCCTAATAATTCCACTTTATTTATCATTAAAATACCTAAAATATAACTCATCATTAAATAATTATAAAACTACAATTGATTTAATTAGATTCCTGATATACTAAACTCAAATTAACTCAATAATTATCTTTATAATTGAATGTTCTTGTAATTAAAAAATTATGAAAACTCCATTCTCAGTTTTTTTAATATTCCCATTCCAAAAAATTAGTTCTTCTTATATTTCTTATTATATCGAGATCACATACCAAATAAGATTTTTTAATCATTATACCATGATCTAACATCTCCTTCATCATCCCAATTACTTTCAACTTACTTCGAATCAATATAATCATAAAATGTATTTTTCACCATGAAGAACATACAGATTTTTCTAAGTGTTAAATAATTACAGATGGAACTCTAAAGACATATGATCACCTTGAAATATTTTTATTACTAATGATGATATAACTATATTCTATTTTTTTCAATATTTCATGATTTATGCTCCACTAATTATTTACACATTGGACATCAAATACTAATCCTCACCAATACATATAACATCCTAGGTAAATAAAGAATATGACATTTTCATATTTATTAATATTTGGGAATTAAATATTGATTGAACATTAAAAATGATTTTATGTTTAATAGAGTACCTGACATGCAATAATGGGTCTCTTTGATGTCTTATGTTGAACACAATGTTGAGTCATACAGAAAAAATAATAATATAATTATTTTTAATGGTAGTTCATGCCTAGCCATTTTATTGGAAGGAATTATAAAAACCATATTATATTTAAACATGTTTGTTAAATTTTTTTAAATTTATCCAATAAAATTTAGAGGCTAAATCTGCAAATGAATCCAATTTTAAGCTAAATACTCTAATATTTTTAAAAGGTAGTTTTACTACCTTTTGATAGAGAACCCCAATTAAATAATGAAGTTTTATCTTTTATACGTTGAATTTGGAAAAATAAACATTTTCTGTAGAATCCGGATATCAAATTTTATTTTGGGTAAATTTTTGATATTTTTCTGATAAAGTTCAATTTTAAGGAATAGTGAAAATACTGCATTTTAAGACAAAAACTATATTTTCATTAGATTTATTTATAGGTATAGATTATCTTTATAAATGGTTCTAAAGTGTAATTGGTTTATATTTTTACCATTTAATCAAAATTTGGTAATTGTATGTAATATCACTTTGAGATTGGACATAAACACATGTCAATATTTTTTGTATTTTTATATCATAAATACACGCTTTCTAGTTTTGACAATGGAAATTTATTTCAAATTACTTAATGAAACTTCTATGTCCTGAATTTGATAGAATAGACATCATTTAAGAATTTGGAATATAAAAAATTATCTTTGGGTGAATTTTTCATATTTTTCTGAAAACGACCAATTTTTTATGAATAGTGAAAACACTGTATATTAGTAAAAACTAACTTTTTCATTTAAATTATTTTTTAATGCTTCAGTGAATTAGATTTTATAAAACAAACATACATGGTTGTCATAATTCAGTAAAATATTGTTCAATAGGAGGAAAATAATTGTTTCTAACACTAATGTATGATTTTTATTTGTTGTAGTTAAAGGTAAATATGATAATTCAAGATAAAAATAATATTATAATATTATATGATTACCTTAAAAAATTTCTTAATAGTATTGGATGAGTCATGGACCACCTATAAAATCCTTGGGTAGAAAATTTGGCCTTTGGAAGCCACCTGGGTAATATAATTACATTAATAACTTTTTATTTAAAGTAAATATAAAAATATTATAATCATGTATTGTTTTTCTAAAAAAATCATGGAGGTTATATAATTGATATATTTAACAATAAATTTTCATTATAAATATTCAAATATTTCATACATAATGGTATGTTATTTATAATTTTCAGTCATCAAATAAATAAATTTATTTATGAGACAATGATAATGTAATGATTACTTCATTAGTGAATGATTAAAATGAATGAGATTATAAATAATATAATAAATTTATTTTGAGACTTTTTATGCCTTCAACGAATTTTATGGAAGATTATGACTTGTTATATTTTCACTATGTATTTTTTATCAATTTGATCAATTTTTTATGTATTATTAAAAATTCATGATAGGAATAATATAAAAATTGGCATAAATGAGTTTTTTAAATAATTAATATTTTTTTAATTATATAATAGTCTTAAAAATCTAATATTCATCCAAATGACATATATGATTTCAAAAATGTCATTAATGATCCATTTTGGGTCTCTTGGAATTTTATTGTAAATATATTAACCATATAGTATGAATACAAAAAAGACATGGTAAATGTTAAATAAGTTAACAAATGGTTAAATAAAAAAGATAAGGGTTAAAAAAATATCCAAAACTAGTGCAATTATTATTGGATGATTTTATTTAGAATTATATTCATCTTATATTTTTATTTAATGAGTTTGGGAACTTTTTTAGTCCAAAATAATTTCATTATAAAATAATACTTTTAGACATTCCTAAAGAGAACCTCCTCCATCTTATAAAAGGACCTTACCTCTAACAATTTACTCACACCTGTCAAGCCCCATGGATCATACAAAATCTGCACAAATAATCTACACAAATAATGTTCAAAAATTCCTATATTATTCCTAGAAGCATTCCACTAGGTATAAGGTAATTCAAGAGAGAATGTTGGCTCAAATCAAAAGAAGTTACCTGATTTGAGGTAACGTCTTCTCTCAAGTTTCATTCCATTATTTTACCTTCTCCACTCACTATGATCTTATTATTCTTTGTTTATTTAACAATACCAGTATCCTAAATATACTAGTTCGTTTTATGAGAATTATTTAAACTACACTAACACACACCTACATGTTATTGACACAGAAATACTTTTTTTGTGTACGGTGAACTACTGTCTCATGAAACCATGATTGTTTGATTTTCCCCAACCACCTATTATAGTGGCCATTATGATGGAACTGTAATTATATATGATATTTATGATATTTATTTTTTCTCTATGATTAATTATTTCTCATTTATAACGTACCTTTATTCATTACACGTGGTAAAAATATGATAATTTCATTTGAGAAAGTGAGGACAACCGCCCCCTCAAGGTTATATGACTCTTTCAAACCATACATGGTACATATAAATGATGGTGTTAATTAAAATATTTAATGTATAAGAAGTATGATATTATTGTGTAATAATGATATACCTATGTATCATTTTATTTTCATTCCTTTATAAATGATAATAATTGAATTTAAATTAGCATTCATGCGTATGTACGACTTACCGTCTCCATGAATGGGGCATTTAATTTTCATATATCTAAATGATATAGAAATTTTAAATACATATATAAATTATATATATGATATTGATGATATATAAACCATTAATATAATTATGGATATAATGGAAATTTTATGACATGGTCAATTTGTAATTAAAACCAGATCATTTTTTACTCATGTTTTGAACATCGGCAAAATGTCTGATATGAACAAAAATAATTAAAAAAATTGTCATAGAAAGGTAATAAGTTATATAAACTGAATAATAAACATTAAAATGGTTCTTTATGAAAGTATAAATTTACTTATGTTTATTATTTAGGAATAACAAGAACATATAATACTAGTCATACATAAAGTAAGAGGTTTTCATCTAACTTTTTATTAACGTGTGATTCATGCTATATTTTCCACTATTTCTTTTCTTGTATTTACAGAAAATTATTTTATTCATTGTATAATATAATGAAGTTTAATGTTATTTACATCATCATTGTATGATCCTTCTTCCGTGGGGTGTATGTTTGGTAAGTTATCAAATTGATAAGGAGACTTCTTAACCTAATTTCCATTATTGGGTTAATCTTTTACATCTTTATTTTGTATTTCTATTAATATGTGTGAATTATATTTTATTTTTTTACACATAATATCTACATATATTGGGTGTATTAATATTTTCACACATAATTATTTCATTGGTTTATCCTTAATGTAATGATGCGACCTTTGTAAGGGAACCTTTCACACTCCTCTTTTAGTAAAATACTTATTTTATGTTATGTCTTTTAATTTCAATTTCCTATGTTGGGATATTTTCATATATATCCTTATTGTCCAAAATGTTATTTCCATATGATGAGAGACCCTTTTCTCTCTCCTTAA
This sequence comes from Viscum album, assembly GCA_963277665.1. Lineage (NCBI taxonomy): Eukaryota > Viridiplantae > Streptophyta > Magnoliopsida > Santalales > Viscaceae > Viscum > Viscum album. The sequence goes on along the minus strand of OY728126.1, from coordinate 2,019,212,811 downwards.
CTGATTTTATGAATTTTAATGTGATGCTGTTAGGCTGCCAAATTTTTGTTATAGTATATATCTCAAAATCATTTCATTGACGCATATCTTGATATTGATCACCTTTATTATCCTATATAGTGTATATATTGACCTTTTACATATTATATCACCAATCTCCTTACTCTAACTATATTATATGTTTTCTTTAATTTTATTCTTTAATTATTTATTATTCATGTATTTTCTCAAGTGGTAATGGACTCTTTTACTAAATCATTGCTTTAATTGTTTTGAAGTTATAATTTTTATAAATATTTCTCATTAATGTCCATGTTTTCAAAAATAATTAATGATTTATTTATGTGTAAATTAATGTTTTGAAATTCTAATTCCTATTAAAGTATCGAAGTGGTATGGGACACATTGATTGAAAAATATTATTTTTAAATGTTTTAATTTTTATAAATGAATTGGTTATGTAAATATCTTGAACTGATATCTTGTTACTGAAATGTTGAAATGTTATCTTCATTGTTTTCATTTTTTATGTGTTATGATTAAGTTATGGATCTTCTGTATAGCTTACCTATACAAGTGGTTCTTTGATAAACCTAGGGTGGGTGAGCCTGAGATAGATCTCCAATGCATTGGGTAACGTGATATAGGTAAATGTCAATGTTTCTCCTAAAAGATTTGGGTAATATTTGGTGATGGGTATTCTAAACATAACTCCCTATGTATCCGTGAAAGAAAAAATGTAAGTATGATATGGATACCAAAACTTACTTTTATGATTTATTATTTATATGTTTTATTAGAAAATCATATGATTTTATGAAGTATGATAAAGAGATTGTATTATTTATGCGATGATGGACTAATATTTTCATTCTTTATTTTATATCCCTTGTTGAGATTTTTATTCTCATACCATGTTTTTTAAATTTTTTCCACCGGACTTAAAGATGAATAAGGTCAAGGATGGGATCAAGGAAATATCATCCTGTCTAATATATGGAAGTAGACATGTTAAATTTATTACGAGTTATTATTTTGTTAAAAAGAAATTCTTATTCAGTAGAGGTATACACATGTAATATTCAAGATGTTTTTTATAAGTTATGACCTAATTATCTAAAGGTATAAACCTTAAAATATCCTTAATGTGAATTATTTACTTAATTCAAGATTATGTAATGTTTAAGGATGGGTCCATATAGTTGGTATCAAAAGGTCATCTTAGATAACCTTATATGTTAGGGTGTCACTTAAGTATAAGTGAAAAAACAATAATGCTTAGAATATTAGAAAGAGTCATTATTATTTTAGATATATCGATTGAGTTTAAGATAATGTGAATAAGTATATCTTAGTATTTAACCACCTTATAAGACATTACATGATGACTTTAGGGATAATCACACTAAAATTTTGGTTTTTGTAAATCTATGGATCTAGCGGGAACCAAAGTAATAATGGATTTGAAGAATACTATGATAGTTTTCTGAATAAGAAACCGAATTAAATGGGAGCTGCAATGAGAACTCTTGTAGTTATTCTCAACAAACTATCTGGAGTCATGATTGACCACATGATCCTTGGTGATTTTTCTAAGGCAACAGATATGCGAGAAATAAATCCCAATGGATGTTCATTAAATAATCAAAAAGGTTAGTATATTCAAAAACCAATGTGTCACGGATATGGAAATAATCATTTAGGAAAATGCTTCAAAGGGGCGGGAAGATGTTATAGTTGTATTAATGAAGGTCATAAATTAGGAACATATCATGGAAAAAGGAAGAATCCAATTGACAATAGGAAAGGGAAAGAAGTTATTTCTGATGAATAAATTTAATGTTTTAAATGTGGTGTTCATGGACATTATAAAAATAGAATTCCTATAAAGAAGGTTCTGGAATGGGATCAATGGGATAATACAAATATTTGATGACAAATTCCTAATGTCATTCCAATTTAAGATGAGAAAACTGAAAATGACCTATGAAAGGTATGGATTATTTATTAGATCATGTTTTGACGTTACTGAAATCTTGGGACATTATTCATGATTTAGTTCGTAGGAAAGAAGTAAAAAAGAATAAGATGGAAAATATTGGATAAAGTATCAGGATGAATGTTTGATGATTAATATGTCTACATTTTAGGAATTGAAGAGTTATGTTGGATTTAAGGATGATGATATGTTTCAATGTATTAATTATATGATTACTTTGCATGTCATTTTATGGTATGTGTAACCATGAAGTTGGATATGTGAAAATATTATTCAAGGAGTAATTATATTTAATTTTTTTGTATATAGTAATATAAAGCCATTTGGGATTATATGATCCTTGAATTTGGTGAAATTATTGGTTATTACTTTTCGGGATAGAAATGAGAAATATGAGATTACATTTGTGGTTAAAATATTTAATGGCTATTGTTGAGTAATTTATAATTTTTTAGACAATGTTATAAAATTATATAGCTTTTGATATAGGAAAACACATAGACTATGTGACAACCTATCACTTTAGACAAAAATGGAGGAATTGAAATGACAACCAAAGTGAGATAGGGATTAATCACATACCACTAGACTACGTGAAGTCCCTAGTCAGTATGAATAATTATATTTAGTTAAATGATTTAGGGTTCAAAAATAACTTTATTTTGGGAAGTTGTGTTTTAAAAAATGGAAATCCTTGTTATAGCAAAATGATTTGGTGATTAAGTGATATATGATAATTTGGAAGACGTTCTCTCTATTGGGAACAAAATATACTTATGGAAAATAGAACATTATGGGATTTCATCTGTGGATTAATGGTTGAAATTTTATTTTGGAAGAATGTATGTTTTTATTTTTGACATATAGAGATTTTGGTTATTTATGGAAATGATTAACCTATCATAAAGAATATGTGATTAGGTTAACTACATTTTTGTATGAGACTTTAAGAGTATCCAATTTTATTTAGAGATAAATGTTAACATTTTATATGGATGACTATGTGATAAAATCCTTCTAAATTTTGGGTTTAAATATTAGTTTGGATTATATTGATAGATTTTATGAACAATTGTTTATTTAATGGTCTTTGTTAAACTTTGTGAACACTTAGTTAAATTTTGGAGATTAAGGTTGTTATTTATTTCTATAAACGATTTTACGTTTTGGGATCATCTAATCTGGTACTAACCATTTTGGTTTTGTTTAATGTCTAAAGTTAAGGGAAATATATAGTTCATCTTTTGTGGATTATTTGATTCAAAATAAGTTGATTCTAGTGCTTCATGTGGGAATATGTCACCTTGAATACTCATTGTTTGGTAAAAAACAAGAATTTTATGTAGAAACTTATTAAAGGATGAAACTATACTCGAAAAGTAAGTATATTTACTTAGGTAATTATTCAATATTATAAAGAAATAATCCAAATTTATGGAAGGGAAAAAAAATTCGGTTTACTTTTCCTATTGGGGAATCAAATACCGTTTAATATATCACAATTTTGTGGTTATCTTCTTGTAAACTTTCTCATAATCATTTTTTCTATCATTCTCCATCAGAACATGGAACATAGTTTATCTTCCATATCCCTATTTGCCTACATGGAATCCTATTATGGGTTATCTTGGGTGACCATTTTACTTCTCTTTCTTTCTTCTAAAGTGATAGTTTTATTGACTCTTTTTCAGATGTGGGTCATTTAATGATGTTTATGAGCCCAATTTTAAAATTGTGAGGACATAATTCCCAAAAGGGGTGATGGATGTAATATCCCAGGTAAATAAAAATTTTGACTATTTCATATTTATTAATATTTGTGAAGTAAATATTAATTTTACTTTAACGGGGATGCAATGTTCGATGGCGTACCTAACATGCAACAATGGGTTTTTTAGAAGTCTTATGTTGCACACAATTATGAGTCATAATAAAAAAATAAAGTAATTATTTTAAAAGGTAGTTAATTCCTATCAGTTTTATAGGCGGGAATGAACAGAACAAACTATATTATGAATAAAAATTTTTGTTAAATATTTTTACATTTTTTTAAAAAAAATTAGAGCCTTATAATTAAAATGAATCCAATTTAATGAATAATTAATCTAATGTTTTTAAAAGGTTTTTAACCTCATTTTGATGGAGAAACACTTTTAATTCTAGTTTTTGACACATTTTTATATTGAATTTTAGAAAATAAACTTTTTTCAAAGAATTGGGGTATCAAAATTTACTATGGGAAAATTTTTGGTATTTTTATAATAATGTTCATTTTTTAATAAATAGTGAAAAGAAACACGATATTTTAAGTCAAAATAGTCTTTTAATCTAGTTTATTTATATGGTTAAATTATATTTTTAAATGGTTTTAAATATTAATTGAATATATTTTTACCATTTAATCCAATTTTGGACTTTGTATGTAATTTCACAATGAAATTGGACATAAACACATGTCACACTTTTAATAGTTTTTACTTCTTAAAAACACACCTTTAAGTTTTGACAACGGAAATTAATTGTAAATTAATTAATGATACTTATATGTTTATAATTTGGTAACATAGACATTATTTTTTAATTTGGTATATAATTATTATATTTGAGTGAATGTTTGGTATTTTTATAAAAAATGTACAATTTAATATAAATAGTGAAAACCACTACATAGTTGTTTAAAAATAGACTTTTACATTTAAATGAAACTTTTATGCTTTGATCAATTGAATTTCAAAAATATGACATACATGGTTTTCATCAGTTAATAAAATTTGGTTCGATAAGATGAAAATAATTTTTGGTGAATAGTAACTTTTGATTTTCATTTATCACGGTTAAAGGTAAATATGGTAAATGAAGGTAAAAATAATATTAAAATAAAATTACTTTAAAACGTGTCCTAACCTTATTAGATGTTTCATGGAAGACCTATAAAATCAATGGGTTGAACATTTAGCATTTGATAGCAGCTTGGGATAGATTATTACATTAATAACTTATTATTTGATGTTAAAATAAAAATACCATACACATGTATTATTTTTCAAAAAAAAATTAATATGGTGTTATATAATTGATATCTTTCACAATAAATAGTAATTATAAATATAATAATATTTCTTAAAACATGGTATTTTATTTATACTTTCCAAACATCACATAAATAAACTTATTTAGGACACAATGATGATGCAATTTTTAACACATTATTGAATGTTTTAAATAAATGAAATTACAAATATTAAAATAAATTTATTTTGAAACTTTTTATATCATACACGAAATTTAGGAATGATTATTACTTTTTATATTTTAATTATGGATGTTTTGGTATTTTATAATGTTTTTATTTATTTTTAAAAAGTCAGGATATGAATTGTCTAAAAATTGACATAAATGAGTTTTTAAATCAATTAATATTTTATTAAATGATAAAATAGTCCTAAAAATAAATGATTCCTAAAAATGACATATATGATTTCACAAATTTCATTAATGATCTATTTTGGGTCACTTGGCATTTTATAGTAAATATATTAACAATATAGTATGAATATACAAAAAAGCATAGTAAAATTTAAGTAAATTAACAAAGAGTTAAATAAAGAAAATAATGATTAAATAATAACCAAAACCAGTCCAGTTGTTATTGGATTACATTATTTCGACATAAATTCATCTTATATTATTATTTTATGATTTTTGGATCTTTTAATACCAAAAACCTTTTTTTAATAAAATAATACTTTCAAACATTCCTAAAGAACCCCTCCTCCCTCTTATAAAAGGACACCACCTCAAATCCATTTTTCACATCTCTGAATCCCCTTGGATCATAAATACTCTACCCAAATAAGATCCCAAAATCCCTCTATTCCTATTATTATCCATACCTTATGTAGAGGGAAATTCAAGAGATCTGGTTAGCCTATGTTAAAATAAGTTACCCGATTTGAGGTAACGCCTTCTCTCAAGTTTCTTTCCTTTATTTTTTTTCTCCACTCCCATTTCTCTTATAATTATTTTTTATATAAACAAAATAGTATCATAAATATAATAGGTTTTATTTATGAGAATTATTAAAACTAAACTTACACACAACTCCGTCTAATGGATATGAACATATTGTTTCTGTGTACGGTGATCTGTTGCCTCACGAAGTGATGATTGTTTGATTTTCCCCTACTACATATCATGCTTTCCATTTTGATAGAAATTTAATTATATATTATATTTATTATATATATTATTTCTCTATTATAATATAATTATCATTTATAACATACCTTTATCCTTTTCATGTTGTAGAAATATGATAATGTCATTTGAGGAAGTGTGGACTACCAGCCCCCTCCATGTGATATTACTCATTTATACCGTAAATAGACCATATAAATAATGATGTTAATGAACATATTTAATATATATAAAATATTATATTATACTGCAATAATATATACCTATGTATCATTGGGTTTTCATTCCATTAAAAATGAAAAAAATTAAATGAACGTAGTGTCCATGCGTACGTACGGCTTACTGTCTCTATAAACGGTGCATTTCATTTTCATATACGCAAATGATATGGTATATTATAAATACATATATATTTGAGATATATTATATATATTATATCTATATAATTAATAACATTCTATAAATTATAAACTTTTGACCACAAGGTCAATTTGTAATTATAACAAGTTATTTTTTTACTCAAGTTCCAAACAACAACAAAATGTCCGATATGAACTCAAATAATTAACTAATTGTTATAGAAAGATAATAAGGGATAAAAATGAATAATAAAAATGAATATGGTTTTTATGGAAGTTAAAAATAACTTATGTTTATTATTCAGTAAAAACAGAGAACATACAAGAGAAGTTAGACATGAGGTAAGGGGTTTTCATCTCACTTTTTATTCCCGTGAGATTCATGCTATATTTTCCTCAATTTCCTTTTGTTTTCTGTATGTGCTCACCATGATTTTATTCTTTGTGTAATATATTTTAATTTATGGTTATTTACATCTTCATTTTATGATCCTTCTTCCATGGGGTGTATGTTTCGTACGTTATCAAATTGGTAAGGGAACTTCGTGACCCAATTTCCATTATTTGGGTTAATCTTCTACTTCTTTATTTTTCCATGCTATGAATATGTCTCAATGAAAAATTATTGTTTTAAAATTAATATCTACTTATATTGGGTGTTTTTATATTTTCACAATAATTATTTCATTGGTTTATCCTTAATGTAAGGATACGATCTTTGTCAGGTAACCTTTCACCCCCCCTCTTTTAGTAAAATACATTTTTCCGTTATTTATTTTAATTTCAAATGCCAATGTTGGGATATGTTCTTCTATAACCTTATTTTTTAACATTTTCTGTCCATGTGATGAGATACCCTTTTATCTCTCAAAAAATAATTTTATGAATTTTAATGTGACGTTGTTGGGTTGGCGAATTTTCGTAAGGGAATATGTCTCAATCTCCTTTTATTGAGGTATATCAGGATATTTTTCAAAATTATTATCCTATATGGTGTATATAATTCCTTTTGACATATTATATCATGAATCTCTTTATTCTCAAGATATTATAAGTTATTTTTAATGTTATACTTTAATTATTTTTATTTAAGTATTTTCTCAAGTGGTAATGGACTCTTTAACGAAAACATTGTTATAAATATTTTGAAGATATAATTTTTCTAAATATTTCTTATTAATGTATATGTTTTCAAATTTTTTTTAATTGTTTATTTATATAGATATTAATGTTTTAAAATGATAATTTCTATAAATGTTTCTAAATTTTATGGGACACATTGATTCAAAAATATTCTTTTTAAATGCTTTAAATGTGTTTTTTTAAATGAATTTATTATGTTAATATCTTGAACTGATATCTTGTTATTGAAATATGGAAATTTTATATTTCCATTACGCATGATTTATGTGTAATTATTATGTTATGGATATTGGGAATTGTTTACGTATATGGGTGCTTCTGTGATAATCCTAGGGCGGCTGAGCCCGAGATAGCTCTCCAATGCATTGGGTATCGTGATGGAGGAAACCGTTTATGTTTCACTAAAGAGATTTAGGTAATATAATGTGATGGGTATTCCAAAGATAACTCCCTACATATATATCAAATCTAAAATGTATGTATGTTATTGATGCCACAAGTTACCTTTATGGTTTATGATTTCTATGTGTTATTAATAAATAGTATGATTTCATGTGGTATATTAAGCAACTTATGTTTTTAATGTGTTGATGGACATATGTTTTCGTTATTTATTCTATATCCCTTACTGAGGTTATTATGCTCTTCCCTAGTTTTTGAAATTTTTTGCACAGGAGTCAAAGTTGAATAGGTTCAAGGATAGGATCATGGAAAAGTAATGCTATCTAAAACATGGAACTAGACACATTAATTTTTTTATGAGTTTTTATTTTATGAAAAAAAATATTTAATGTGGAGAAGTGTCTACGTGTAATATTCATTATGTTTTTTATAACTTATTACACAATTATCTTAATCTCTAAAACTGAAAATATCCTCAATGTGATTTATTTACATAATTCGAGATTATATAATGTTTAAGGTTGGGGCCTTATAGTTAGTATCGAAGTTCAATTTAGAAAACATTAGAGGTTAGGGTGTTAATTAAACGTAAGTGAAAAAACCATAATGGTTAGAATATTATAAAGAGTTATAGTTATTTTAGATAAATTGAATGTGTTTTAGATAACATGAATAAGTATATCATAGTATTTTCCCTCTTCATAAGATATTATATGATGATTTTACTGATATAATCACACTGACATTATTGGTGTTAGTAAATGGCTGGATCTTTCAGGCACCCAAGTAACAATGGATGTAGAGAAAATTTTGATGGTTTTATGTATAAGAAACCAAAGTTAATGTGAGCTGCAAAGAGACCTCTTTTGGTTATTCTCAACCAACTATCTGGAGTCTTGATTGACCACTTGAACATTTGTGATTTTCTAAGGTTTCCTATATGCAGGAAATGAATCCCAATGGATGCTTAGGTAATAATAATAAAGGTAAGTATATTAAAAAACCTATGTGTCAAGGATTTGGAAAGCAACACATTGGAAAATGCTTCAAATTTACTATAAGATTCTATAGATGCGGTAATGAAGGTCATAAAGATATAACTTGACATGGAAAAGGAAAGTGTCCAGTTGACTCTATGAAAGGGAAAGAAGTTCTTTAAAAAGAATCAATTGAGTGTTTTAAATGTGGTTTGCATGGTCATTATATAGATAGATGTCCTATGATGAAATTTTGGGAATGGGATCAGATGGATAACTCAAATATATGTTTACAAATTCCTAATGCTAATCCAATTGAAGATGAGGAAACTTAAAATGACCTTTGAAATGTATGGATTTTTTCTTATCTCATGTTTTGACATTACTAAAATCATGGTACATTATGAATGATTTTGTTTTTTGGAAATAAATATAAAATAATATGACTGAAAAGAAATAGATAAAAGATCAGGAAGAATGTTCAATTATTAAGATGTCTACATTTTATGAATTGACGAGTTAAGTTGGATCTATGGATGATGATAGGTTTATATGTATTAATGATAGGATTACTTGGGATGACTTTTTCCGGTATGTGTAACCCCGAAGTTTGATATGTGACAATTTTATTCTAGTTAGAATTATCTTTTATTTGATGTATATAGTTATAAAGAATAATTTGGGTTTATATGATCCTTGAATTTTAAAAAATTACAGGTTATTACTTTTTTGGATGAAAATGAGAAAATGAGATAGAATTTGTGGTTAAAATATGTTATGTTTATGGTTGAAGAATTTATATTTTTTGGGGGAATGTTATAAAATTATATACTTTTTGAAAAAGGATGACACATAAACCGTATGACACCCTATCGTGTCAGACAAATCTATAGGAATCGAACTGATAAACAAAGTGTGATTGGGATTTATCACCTACCACTGGACTACGTGATGTCCCAGGTTAGTATGAAAAATTCTATTTTGTAAGATGATTTTTTGGATCAAGAATAAGTTGATTTTGTGATGTTATTTTTTATAAAATTAATATCCTTAGTATAGGAAAATGATTTAGTGATTAAGTGATAAAGGTTATTTTGGAAGACATTCTCTCTTTTGGGAACACTGTATTCTTATTTAATGTAGAAAAATATGAGATCTAATATGTGGAGTAATGGTCAAAATTTTATTTTGCAAGAATATATTTGTTATTATTCACATATAGAGATTTGGGTTATTTATAGAAATTATTTACATATCATAGAGAATATGTGATTAGGTTAATTAAATTTCAATATGAGACGTCAAGAGTAGATGATATTATTTGGAGATAAATGTTTACATTTTTTGGAAGACTGTGTGATAAAATCCTTCTGAATTTTGGGTTTCAATATTAGATTCAATTATATTGATGTTTTTTAAGTACAATTTTTTCTTCAATGGTCTTTGTTGAACTTTGGGAACTCTTTGCTCAATTTTGGAGATATATAGTAGTATTCCATTTTATAAAGGATTATCATTTTTGGGATTATCTGATATTGTACTAACCATTTTTGTTTTGGATAATTTCTAATGAAAAGGGAAATATATAGTTCATCTTGTTTGGATTATGTGGTTCTCTATAAGTTAATTCTAGCACTTCAGGTGTGATCAAGGCATCTTGAATACTCATCATTCAGATAAAAGTTGAGTTTTATTGTTGAAACTAATTAAAGGAAAGAACTTAACTTGAAAAGCAAGTATATTTCCTTATGTATTTTGTTAATATCATAAATAAATTATCTAAATTTATGAAAGGGAAAATAAAACAAAAAAATGTTTCCCCTTTACTTTTCGTACTAGGGAATCAAAGACTGTTTAACCTATCACATGTTTGTGGTCTTCTTATTGTTAACTTTCTTCTAATCTTGTTTTCTATCACTCTCCATCAGAACATGACACTTTGATTATATTTCATATCCATGTTTTCCTACATGTAATCCTAGTATGGGTTATCTTGTGTGACCTTTCTTCTTCTCTTTCTTTCTTTTAAAGTGATAATTTTATCCACTCTTTTTCTTATGTGGGACATTTAATGATGTTTCTAAGCCCAATATTAAAATTGAGAGGACACAATTCCCAAAATGGGGGAAGGATGTAACATCCTAGGTAAATAAAGAATATGAAATTTTCAAATTTATTAATATTTTTAAATTAAATATTATTTTTACTTTAAAGGGGATTCTATCTTAAATGGCATTTATGACACTCAACAATGGGTTTCATATAAGTCTTATGATGCACACAAAGTAGAGTAATATTAAAAATAAAAATAATATATTTATTTTAAATGGTAGTTAACACCTAGTAGTCTTATTGATAGGAATAAACAGAACTAACTATATTATGATTTAACATGTTTATTAAATGTTTTTACATTTACCAAATAAAATTTAGAGTCTTAAAATGAGAATTAATCCAATTTTAAACATAAATACACTAATATTTTTAAAAGGTAGTTTTTCTACCTTTTGATGGAGAACACCATTTAAATATAGTATTTAGCCACTTTTATATTTTTCATTTTAGAAAATACACTTCCTCCTAAGAATCAAGAAATCAAAATTTAATTTGGGTAAATTTTTGGTATTTTTCTGAAAAATATCATTTTTTTAATGAATAGTGAAAAATACTGCATTTTAAGTTATAACTGTCTTTTATCAAATTTATTTATATAGTTAGATTATCTTTTTAAATGGTCCTAATGATTTATTGGATTATATTTTTTATATTAAATCCAATTTTGGTCATTGGATGGAATTTAACATTGGAATTGGACATAAGCACATGTAACTCTTTTTGTAGTTTTTACTTTTTAATAACACGCTTTCTATTTTTGACAATGCAAATTAATTTTAAATTAATTAATGAAACTTCTATGTTTTTTAATTTGGTATAATATAATCATTTGTGGATTCAAAATATCATAATTATCATTGGGTGAATTTTTTGTATTATTCTAAAAAAAATGTTCAATTTTTTAAGAATACTGAAAGACACATCATAGTAGTTAAAAAACAAACCTTTTCATTTAAATGAAATATTACTACTTTTGATAATTGAATTTTAAAAATATGACGTACATGGTTTTCATCAGTATGTATATTTTTTTAATAGTATGAAAATAATTTTTCGTCAGTAATACCTTTTAATTTTTATTTACCGGGGTTAAAGGTAAATAGGGTAATTCAATGTAAAAAAATATTATAATAATATAAAATTACATTAAAATGTCCTAAAGTTATTTTAAGAGTAATGGAATAACAATATAATCCTTTGGATGAACCTTTGGCTTTTGGATGCCACTTGGGTAAAATAATTACATTAATAACTTCTTATTTAAAGTTAAGAGAAAAATATCTTAAACATGTATTGTTTTGCTAAAACAATTTTAATATGTGTTTGTATAATTGATATAATTTACTATAAATTTTTATTATAAATATAAAAATATTTCTTAAATCTTGGTATTTTATTTATAATTTTTAGAAATCAAATAAATAAATTTATTTCTTACACAATGATGATGTAATGATTACCTCATTAATGAATGTTTTAAATAACTGAGATTATAAATATTAAAATAAATTTATTTTGAATTTATTTATGCCATAAAATAATTTTATGGATGATTATTACTTTTTTATTTTAATTAATGATGTTTTCTCAATTTGATCTAAATTTTATGGATTTTTAAAAAGTAATGATATGAATAGTTTAAAATGGACATAAATGATTTTATAAATAAATCAATATTTTATTAATTAATAAAATTGTCATAAAAAAACAAGATTCATCCATATGAAATATATGATGTTTAAATTTTCATTTATGATCCATTTTGGGTCTCTAGGAATTTTATAGTAAATATATTAACCATATAGTATAAATATACAAAAAGGCATGGTAAAAGTTAAATAAGTTAACAAAGGGTCAAATAAAAGATATAAGGATTAAAAAATATACAAAACCTGTCCAATTCTTATTTTATTATTTTATTTCGACTTATATTCATCATATAATTGAATTTAAAGTGTTTTGTACCTTTTGAATCCAAAAATCAATTTATAATAAAATAATACTTTCAAACATTCCTAAAGAGTCACTCCACCCTCTTAAAAAAGGGCACCACCTTTAACTCATTACTCACACCTCTAAAGCACTTTTTATAATCCAACCTATTCCCCAATAAGCTCCCAACATCCTCATATTCCTACTAGAAGCCTTCTATTTTGCAGAAGGAAATTCAAGAGATCCCTTTGTCTCAAATCAAAACAATTTACCTGATTTTAGGTAATGTATTCTCTCAAGTTTATTTCCATTATTTTTCCTTCTCAACTCCCTATTTTATTTTTATTATTTGTTTATATAAAAAACCAGTATCATAAATATAATAAGTAATCTCTATGATATGGATTCAAACTATACATACAAACACCTCCATATAATTGATATGAACATATTTTTTCTGTGTACGACGAACTACTGCATCACAAAACAATGATTGTTCAATTTTCCCCTACCACCTCCAACAGTGGCCATTATGATGGAACTATAATTATATATGATGTTGAAGATATTTATTTTATCTCTATTCTTTTGTAATTATCATTTATAACATACTTTTAGGCTTTTCATTTTATAGAAATATGATAATTTCATTTGAGAAAGTGCAGACTGCTACCCCCTCAAAGTGATATGACTCATTCATACCATATAGGGAATGTATAAAGGATGGTGTTAATGAACATATGTAACATATATAAAATATTATATCATACTATCATAATAATATACCTAATTATAATTTGTTTTTCATTGCACTGAAAATGAAAAAAATAAAATGAATGTAGCATTCATGTGTACGTACGACTTGCCGTCTCCATGAACGATGCATTTCATTTTCATTAATCCAAATGATATGGACTATTATAAATTAATCTATACTAGATATATATTATAGATATGATATCTAAATCATGAATATCATTCTTGAGATAATAGACTTTTGACCAGAAGGACAATGTGTAATTATAACAATTTCATTTTTGGCTCAAGTTCCAAACATCGACAAAATATATTATACGAACTCAAATAATTAACTAACTGTTATAGTAAGATAATAAGTTATATATAAGGAATAATAAACAGTAAAAATATTATTAATCATGTATAATTTAAATTAATTTTCATATTCAGGAAGAATAAGGAACATAATAGACAAGTCAAACTAGAGGTAATGGGTTTTCATTTATCTTTTTATTCCCGTGAGATTCATGTTATATATTTTCCACTATTTCCTTTTGTGTGGTGTATGTGCTGCACATGATTTTATTATTTTTGTAATATAATTAAATTAATGGGTATTTAAATCTTTATTTTATGATCCTTCATTCATGGGGTGTATGTTTTGTATGTTATCAAATTGGTACGAGAACTTCTTAACCCAATTTCTGTTCTTTAGGTTAATCATTCACTTCTTGATTATGTCGTGCAATGAATATGTGTGATTGACCTCTAATTTTTTTACACATAATATCTACTTATATTTTGTGTATTTATATTTCTCACACTTAATTATTTCATTGTATTATCCTTAATGTAATGATACGATCTTTGTAAGGGAAACTTTCACCCTCCTCTTTTAGTAAAAGACTTCTTTAATGTTATATCTTTTAATTTAATTTTCTTATCTTGGGATATGTTCTTATATATCATTATTTCTGTAAATTTTATTTCCATTTGGTTAGAGACCCTTTTCTCTCTCGTCAACTGATTTTTTGAATTTTAATGTGACGCTATTAGGATACCATATTTTCATAAGGGAATACGTCTCAATCTCCTTTCATTGAGGCACATCTTGATATTGTGCACCTTTATTATCCCATAAGGTGAATTTAATTCCCTTTGACATATTATATCATGAATTACTTTATTCTCAGGACATTTTATGTTTTTTTGAATGTAATTCTTACATTATTTTTATTAAACTATTTTCTCAATTGGTAATAGAGTCTTTAACTAAAACATTATTTTAAATGTTTTAAATTTATAATATTTCAAAATATTTCTCATTATTTCCATGTTTTCAAAATTATTTTACGGATTTATTTATATAGAAATTAATGTTTTAAAATGGTAATTCTTATAAATGTTTTGATTTGGTATGGGAAACATTGAATAAAAAATATTCTATTTTAATTTTTAAAATGTGTTTTCTTAAAATGAATTGATTATGTCTATATATTGAACTGAAATCTTATTATAAAAATGTGGAAATGTTAACTACCTTTATTATTGTTTTATGTGTTATGATTACGTTATGTATCTTGGGAATTCTTTACATACACAGGTGGTTTTGTGATAAACCTAGGGCTGGTGAGCTCGAGATAACTATACAATGCATTGGGTAACGGGACAGAGGTAAACATTAACGTTTCTCCTATGAGATTTTGGAAATATAATGTGATGGGTATTCTAAACGTAGCTCCATAAAATGATGTGAAAGATAAAATGTAAGTATTTTTTGGATTCCTCATGTTACCTGTATGATTTATGATTTCTATGTTTTATTTATAAATCATATGGTTTCATGAGGTATGTTAAAGAGCGTATGTTTTGTATGTGTAGATGGGATAATGTTTTCTTTATTTATTTTATATTCCTTACTGAGATTTTTATTCTCATCTGTAGTTTTTCAAATGTTTTCCACCTGACATAAAGATGAATATGGTCAAGGATGGGATCAAGGAATCTTCATGCCCTCTATAACATAGATCTTGACATGTTATCTTTTTTAAGAGTTTTTATTTTATGAAAAAAATATTTACTGAGTTGAAGTGTCTAGATGAAATATTAAAGATGTTTTTTATAACTTATGCCCTAATTATCTAAATCATTAAACCTGAAAAGATCCTTAATGTGAATTATTGACTAAATTTAAGTTTATGTAATGTTTAAGGCTGGGGCCTTACCGTAAAATCCTTATAGTCATGCCTAAACAAATTTCTAATCGATCTTATTGAATTTTGTGAATTCACACTATTGAAAAAGACATACTATCTTAATTTATGTGTGTTGAAGCATAAATTCTTATGATCACCATAAATATTTACCATCAAAAACCGCATCATTATGATCATAATGAATACATCTATTTTAGTAGGGAATGTATTATATTTATGACACAACCTTTATTCAGTAAAATGAAAAAAAAATCAATATGCTTCATTGAACACAATTATTATTTCTATGTAAATTATTCAAACATATTAAATTCACCTCATAATAACTTCAAATGATTTTTAGAATATTTAAAATAATTTAAAAGTCCTCTAAACATATTTCTAAATTATTTTATTATATGAAATTCATGATATTGTAGTATTTTTAATAATTCCTCTTTCGTATTAATCTTACCTCTTCATTAATCAATATTGAGTCGTCTATAATAAACTTCAAGCTTTTAAAAGTGTTTATAAACACTAACTATATAATCTATATTTTTATATAACCCATTTTAATGTTATGTTTTATCATGTCAATCTAATGACTTTTCAATTTTATATTAACATTTTTATCGATATTTAAATTTTTATAAAGTAAATTTTGTTTTATTATAGTTATAAAAACTATTTATTTAATAAATATTTTATAAGATAATGAATAATTAATATCTCATAAGTGGTATTTCTAAAAAATATGAATCTTTTTATTAATGTAATTCTCATTTTATACATTGTATTATTGATCAAAAATATAATTCAAATGATACCATCAACGTTATTTCTTTTAGTGACATAAAAATTATATTTTGTAACTTGGAAATGATAAATTAATTCCTTTTTATTCCAGGGTCATTAATGTTTTGTAAACAATTATTTTCCTCCAATTCGTTGCCTCATTGAATACAATATATTATATAACATATATTGAAGGGAGTTCACCAGGATTCATTGCATCAATTTATTATGAAGATTATTGACTTAAACATATAACCACTTTCAATATAGTATAAATACCATAAGAATTGTGATGATTGAATTATATTTACCATGAATTTTACATGATTTTATGTTATACACATTTATTTTTAATAGTGTTTATTATGTTTTTAAAATGTATTGATTTTTGAATGATCCCTTATGTGACAAATGTTTGTAATGTTTTTGAAAATAATTTTCATTCCATGGGTTATTATAGATATAATTAATGAATTTATATTATATTAAACTCATATTTAATGATGATGACTAATGGGTTCCTATATCATCCTCAAATTAAAAGGTTTATGTTTAATAACATAAGAGATAATGTGTCTTTATCCTTATTGGATAGGAACACAGAATAAAGGGTGAAACCTTTTAGGTCCTCTCACAAATATAATGGATGTCCTTTTGGAATATTCTTAAAAACTAATGGTTTCTACTTCATAGATATTTAAAAAATTAAGTTTTATCCATAATGGGTTTGATAACAAACCAAATTGTTTTACTTCTAGTATATATTAACAATATTATGATACTGTATTATATTTTCTGAAACTTTTTTATTCTTATATCAAGGATCATGTCATGCTCTCATGTAACATGTTTGTTGACTCTTGTATATGCACTCTATTGATTCTTGTCCTTTTTAATCTCATTCCTTACCCAATTATTTATTATATGATACTATTTAGGTATTTTATTTTTATGTATCTTGATATTTGATTAATATTGATCTTATGATCACTTCTGAACTTCTATTTTATCATATATTTTTATACTTCCTATGTTTTTGAGCTCAACCTTTCGTAAGTTTCTTTTTACCCTGTTTATGAAGGAAATTAATACATAAGATGTTTCTAGAAGAGTATATTATGTTAATAATTGGTGGGATATTTTTAGTTATTTCTAAAAATTGTGTAATGGAATGAATTTCAATTTGATACACAGAAAATGGGTCCTATTATTTAACTATTTTCAAAAAATCTCTAAAACCCAAAATGTAAAATGGTACTTGGAATGAAAATGTTGTATTATTTATGAAAAATTTTGTAATTAAGTACTTTTATCAAATAAAGTATGTATATGATGAGTAATTAACCTTGTATCTTGTATTTTGGATCATCGATGATCAATTTTTTTTAATCAATAAAAAAATAAAAAATTCTCATGAGTTTATGCGGACAACTTCATCTATGAATGATTGTATTTAAGTATTCATGACCACCTTTTTTGGATGTTTCACTGAGTTTATATAAATTAAAAACATGATAATAATAACATATATATGTTTCTATAGATTATGTGATGGAGTAAATTTTGACATTGGTAAACCTATCGAATTTATTTTAAATTTTAAGGATCAAACGTCTGGAAAACATACAATGGAACTAAAAAGATTAGAAAATAAATAGAAGATGATAGTAAAATTATTATAATGAAAAAATAATAAAATAAACATTGAAAAAATTATAAAGAAATTATATAATTAATATAATTTTATTAATCAAGAATGTGAAAGACATATGCGTCATATCTATGAATTAGGTATGGGACTTTGAATAAAAATATTTTTAAAATATTATAAACTATTTTTATCCCATATCCATTTTCATTATAAAATTCATATTTATTCTTAAAATACTTTTTCTAGTCAATTTAACTAATTTATACTATATTTAGAATGTTTTAGAAAGAAATATTTTTATTCTTTTCTATATTTTCACATTTTAAATTTTTTTAAAATTAAAATATGATAAACATTTATCTTTTACCACATGAAAACCATTTCTCACCATCATAATCGTTATTCAATTTTTTATATACATTTTTCATGTATTTTGAAAAAAAATATTATCTCATTTATTCTATGACATTTACATTTTTATTAGTTTTCCAAAGAAATGTATATTCTCATTTTTTTATTTTAATACAGAATGTTCTTCTTATATTTTGGTCAAATTATATTTGAATCATTTTATAATTAAAAATTGAAAGATTATAATTTTTTATCATACATTACTAGGGAATTATATATGGTGAAATTTGTTACTATGATATTTATCTAAAATGCATTGAGAAATGATATATTCTTTGAAGTTAAATTTTTTAGTAACTAATATGGTTACTCATATTGAAAACCTTTAATGAAATAGTTTGTCACAGTTTAAAAAATGAATACTCGTGGTTAATTAAAATTATTTCCATTAATTATTTTGATTTTAAATATTTATTTTCGAATGGTTTATTTTCATATTTCATTATGGTTTGTTAGTATTCCTGAGACTATTCTTAATGTGGTACAGATATGTATGGGTTGTTGATTTTCTTCACTGAATTAATTGTTTTGGTTTTTTTGTACCACTTCTTGAGATTTTATATAATCATATCATGTTTTCAATTATTTTTTATAGTATATAAGGATGCGTAGGATTTATATCAGGTTTAATGTGTATGCTATGTTGAATCGTCTTATTTAAAGGAAATCTATCTTGAATAGAACATGGGTATAAATTTAAGAATCAGTTTTGTGATGAAAAAAATTTATGTTGTGTGGAAGTCTAAAATTTTTGTGTAATTTATTTCCTAATTATAAAAAACAATTAAAATATATGATTTTATTAATGTATGAATATAAAATCCTTGTTATTAATCTCATAATTATTTTTGATTATGTTTTAATGCATCAGGGTTGGTATCATTTTTAGACTTTAAATGAATATAGAGGATAGGAATTTTTTAATGTGGATAATTTATATGTTTTATATACCATCATTAGTTAATAGGTCCGTGTTTTATCATAATTTTAATGGAAGAGAAACCCCATTAGTAATTTATGTTACCATTATTTAAGAAGATTATGGATATTTTTGGTGATATTTATTATTTTTTTAAACTTATGTGATTGAGTTATATATCGATATTATTTTTATCAATATAATTACAAATAATATTATTATTGAAGAATTATATTATATAATAGATTAATAGCAATGTTAAAAATAACCATTGCGGTTAATATGATCTTTAATGATGAGGTTATTATTGAAATTGGGAAAATGGGTTATTATATTTTTAGGAACATATGTATTTTATAATAGATAAATATTTAATTAAAAACTGATTAGGAGAACAGATGTTTAAATTATATTACAATAAGTTCAATTTATTTTTCAGAATATTATAAAAAATAGAAAAAATAGGAACTTGTTGTCTGGTATGGTATTTTTTGTCAATGTGGTTGGTATTTATTATGAAATGAATATTAAGTTAACTTTTGGAAAAATATATGAATTTTTAGGGAATTTTGGAGATTGATGTTATTTATGTAAAATATAAGAATTATTTAGAAAATATATTATTTGGTAATATACATTTTTTTATGTTATATATTGGGTGACTGATTTTTTAGAGGTAAATGTGATGATGATTTAAGAATAATATGAGACTAAATATATCAAATCATTTGGAATAAATTTTTTTTTTCAAATATTGATGCTTTTAGGTTTAGTAATCTTTAGAACAGTTTATGATAAATTTTGGGTGTTATTATTTTGGATTAATAGATTAATGTATTATTTAATCATATGATGGTTTATTTATATTCGAATTAATGAAAACATATGCTAATATTTTTTATTGTTCTTGATGGATAGAACCCAACAAAATAACATGTCATAATTTTTTGGATCATGGGATCCATTAAAATTTAACTATAGTGTTTCATTCATGAAAAATTTGCTATTATATTTATCGTTCAATATATAAGATGACGCATAGGTGGAAAAAATTTGTAACTCAACTGATCGATCAAATAACTTTTATCGAATGGGATTATATCAAATAAATATATTTTCTTATTTTTTCTATCATGGGAGGAGAGAAATTCCTCCAATAAATAACAAGTAATAAAAATTCATTGAGTCATATTTCTTAACTATCAAGTTATTCTTTTGGAAACATATTCAATTTCATTACTCTTAAAAGGATTCATACATATTTTTAGAAATATTTTATTAATAAATTTTACTATTCTTATTAGTGGTACTAAAATTAATTATCATTATAATGTTTATCTATTATTTTGTTATTCATCCACAATTCACTATTTTTAAAATTTCTTTAAAGTGGGATACTTTAACAACATACCATTTTGGATTGTATTACATAAAGTAAATATGTTATTGTATATTGTGTGGTATATTTAAAACTAAACTAATTTTATTAATATGTTATTAATAAAAAATAAATATAAATAAATAATGAATATAAAATAAGAAAAAAAATTTCACTCATTGGTAATTGATATTAACATTTTTATGCAAACAAACTGTTTATAAATGATATTTATATATAAATGTTGTATTTATTTATATATTTTTTTCAATTAAAATATTAAGTATTTATTTTATAATATTAATTATAATGAATAATATTCCCTTTTTAAATAATTATGTTAGAATTATCTTTGGGTGATTTTAGTGGATTTTTATGAAATTGTTAGTTTCTTTGTGAATAAGGAAAATTAATGGTTTTAGAATACTATTACATTTTTTGCAATATTATGATACAAGTATGACTTAAAAATAAAGAAATCTCTTTCATTGAAAAAAAAATTATTCGATCACTAAAATAAAACAATAAAATAAAATATTTTTTATTCTTAAACCCATATTGTACATTTTGGGACCAATGTTAAATTTTAATCTAATAAAAAACTATTTTCATTTTATTGAATTAGATTTTGTGGTTGTAAATATCCATTTAGTTTTTTCATGTTTATATCATCATATAAACTGGTTATTTTCATAATAATAAAATATATCTCTTATATCAATGGTTAGTTAAGAGTATTTGTCAAAAATAAGGATAGATTTATTTTTTCACATAAAAATATATTTTTCAAAAAAATGTTTTTATATGGTATATTCTGTTAAATTATAATTATTTTCTAAATACTACAAAAATTTTAAATTTTATATTCCATCTATATTTTAAATCATCATATTAAAATTCTTTTAAAATTTCTCTTTAATTATATGACATAATAAATAATTACGCAGATACGAGTTATTCACCATGGTAAAGGGTAAGAGGGTAATGAATAATTTTAACTAAGACATATAGCATAAAATATCCCAAATGTATTTACAATATTGATTTTATGATGGTATTTTGAACCACCCTTATGTAATTTTCCAAATTATGCACATTTGGGTCTAGTTTAATTGATTATGAAATTTCTTTTAAATTACTAAATCAATTTAAACGACAATAACACTCCCAATAACATAATATTTAATCATGAAAATGATGAGGTTAATAAACATTATGGATGATTATACATCATAATTTTATTAATTATAAAATTAAAAATATGATGTATCTTTATTTTTAATTATAAAAGAGAGAATAATTATAAAAAATTCATATATATCGTCGAAACAACACATGTTCTAGGAGAATAAAAATTGTGTTAATGATTTTCTAAAAAATAAATGGTGATATAGTTTTGATGTATTATAGAGTCTCCTAAATTTTTATGATAATTATGTTAGATAAGTTATTATGTAGTTTCTAACATTTGAACCACATTTTTATATTAACGTTTTAAAATTAAAAAAATTTGTATCATTCTAAAAATAATATTAAAGATACTTATTATTAATAAATATTTTATTAATTTATTTAAAAACCAAAAAATATTATAATAGATAATTTCAGATGGTTAATTGTTCAATCATCATCCATGATAACTTCTTGAGACACTTGCATTTTTTAAATTTACATTCATAACTAATAATGAATTATCATTTTTGAAAACAATATTGATTTCCATCTTATAAATTGGGACCTAATATAAACCTTTTTTTATAAAAATAATACTCAAATACAAACACATAATTCCAATATTCAATTTTTATGAACCTAGTTTTACAATAAACCACTCTTTTAAAGGCCTTGAACTCAATTATTAATATGATTTCAAAAGAAGAAGTACAAAATATTACTAAATTATTTAATGTTTTTTTCTTTCCTTCTCCATAAAATATAATTTAATAATAATAATCTAATTACTTTATTTTGTTAATAAAATAAAATTATATTATATTTATGGAAAAAAACACCTCATATTCATCTAATTGAAAATTAAAATGTTACTTGTGTGTAAGTGAATACTACCACCTCTATGAAGTGATGAATTGCGTTTTTCAATGAAACCTATCATATATGATTATATATATTGAATTATGAACTCTATATAATATTTATGTCATAATTATTATTTTTCAAAACATTATATATTATTTTATTTCTTACCCCCTATTCTGTTATAATGTGTAAATACCACTAATGTTAATGGTCTCTCTATCGCTTCCTTAAATAACATGTTTCATTTTTCATTATGGTGTTAAATGGATGAATATAAATATAGATTTAAATATTATATATTTTCTTTTTAATATTATTGTGATTCTATACAGGTACAAAAAATTATTTAATATATTTCCTTTTTATCAATTATATCAAATAATAATGGAGTTCATGTGTATATGAAGACTTCATTATCTATATAATAATTTGTTACATTTTTATGACTTACAAATATGGATAGTTAAAATGGAATATTTTATGTTTTCATTGTTATTTATAATATTTTTAAGGTTATATAGATCAATGAGGAATGATCCCTTTCACATTAGTCAACCTACCAATGTTTTCAGAAAGGTTAAGTACCTAGTGAATTTAAAATAGTTGATGTGGACATAATGGATTTTAATACACAATAGTACATGAAAATAAATGAATCAAAAATAATAAAACTATGTCAATTAACATGAAAATATTTCTAAATCATGTACATATTGAATATAATTACATAATTTATAAATGTAAAAGATATAATTTCTATGTCAAGAATTGAGGTAAAGGATTGTTCATGAAAACCTTATTTTAATTTTTTAACCCTTTGTTTTCCCTATCAATGTTCTTTAATATATTAATGTTTTCTCTTATAATATGTTTAAATTTCATATAAAACTTCAATTTGATTTCATTCAAAATTATAATATTATATTTTTAAGTGTTTTTCGTATTAAGGACATTCATCTTTATTAAGAAAATTCAAAAGACTTGTTTTAAACATATACTAAATGGAGTAATTTTCCCACTATAACTAAAATTATTCATTATCAAGACTCCCCTATATATTTTAATGTTTATTAAAATAATAAAAAATTATATTCATTCTAGGAAATTTTCATTTCAATTTTTTTTTTGTTTTTATTCAAAAATAGAATATTCTTTTATTTTTTTGTTTAAATTAGTTTATCATGGCTTTTATGATGAAAAATGAAATACTAATTTTTTTGGATCATGATATGGTACTTAGGAATTATATAGATTTATTTATTATGAATAATGATCCTAGGAATTTACACTCCAGTGCATTGGGTAATTATTTAGTGCTTTAATAAAAAAATGTTTGAGTCAACTCGTTTGGTTACTCCATTTGAATGGGTTCTATGATAGTGTTTAACACTATTTTGAATAGGATACCTTAACATTACTTCATGGGTTTTCTATGATTTATACAGTTTTAAATGTTTTATTTTATAAAATTTTTATTTCCACATGTGGTTGTCTTTTATTTATATTCAAAAAGTATATTATTAAAAAGGAAAGTATTTTTATGGTGTTTTCATGTTTTCCAATTGAATATCAACTTTCGATTATTTTGAAATCCATTATTGAGATTTTTTCCTCAACTAATATTTTTAGATGTTATTTTATTTATATTTCTATATGAAATATTTATATATCAGTATTTCCTCTACAGGGACTCATCTTTAAAAAAAGTGTCCTGAATGATTTAGAGATGTAAATATATGATCTTTTTTAGGAAAAATATACATTGTGAGGAATTATCAACTTTTTTTATTCATGTTTTCCATCATTCACTTGATTTATATTACTAAAAGCTCATAGTAATATATTAATATTAATTTATTTATCATAGAATCATAGATATTGGTTTTTTAATTTATATGGTATTATAATTTTTCTGTTATTTAACCACTCATGGGTGCAATAATCATTCGATCCATTAATTTTTTAATAATTTATTATGTAGTATATCTTAAGGGTCAAACTCCTATGATGTATTGATGGAACATGACATAACTTATGAGGGAATAATTTGGTGAAATCGTAGACCTTGGAGATAATTTAAAATCAAACAAGACCCCCCACAGTATTAAAATTTTACGGATAATTCATAATATTGAGAATGAAACCTAGTAACCTGAATAATTTAGTATGAAAAATTATTCTAAAATTTTTAATCAATGTACTGAAATTTTGAGGGTAAATTATTTTAATGGTACAAATTTTAACACACCATGATTCTACTATGCATTTTTCCTTAAAAATAATACAATATTAAAAATATAATTTCACACATAATAATAAACTAAAATTGAACATGATACATTATATTGACATAAATTATCACAATGTAAGATAAAAACATACATATTATGAAAATAAAAAATGAAACATCACTTTGAAATTTTATGTTAAATAAATCATGTTAAAAGAAAACTACAATGAAGATAAATCATTATCCGTAAAGATTTATATTATGAACATAACCCCTATTACATCTTCTAAAAAGAAGAAAGAATTTGAAATATAATAGATATTTTTATAAGGAATTTAACAGGAAGAATGATTTTTGTGATTTTTGTATGTCTATATAATATTATAAAATAAGACCATTATATATATGGCCACTGAAAATTTTGTTTTTTGGAAATGTGGTCTCTCAATAGTTGTTTGTTGGGTGTATACAAATGGATTGTTGTGTAATTTAATGTAGTATAGCAATAAATACTTCACTAATGATACATATATATATATATATATATATTATTTATTCAAATATTTTTTTAATATTTTTTTAATAATAATAACATTATTAATTTTATGATTCTTATTATTACTAAATAATGAATTATTTTATTTTAAAAATTTCATGTATTTTATTAAAACTAATGGTCTGATAAATTTATGTGGTTATGAGATAAATAATTAGTATTGACAGGATGTGGTAAAATTAATTTAATGTACAAAAAATTAATTTTTCAATTAACACTGTTTATGTATTTTGTGTCTGTATCTTAAAAAATTTATTTAAAAAATTTTAATTTATAAATATAAATTACTTTTTAAATTTATTTAAAATATATTAACATTCATTTAATTTATATATTTATATGAAATAATATTAATATAACTTAGTTTTTAAAATATTGTTTTTCTATAAAAACAATATTTTTATATAGAAAATATATACTCAATTTAAGAGAAAAGTCATAATTATTAACTAAATTTCAGTAAATTGATTTAATAATTTTCATTATAATTTTAGAATTAGTTTAATAACAAAAATTCATTATTATTTATAAATAATAGTTTGCGAGTAAAATAATTATATACCCTAGTAAATGTAAAATAATATAAAATCGGGTTTACCAATGTTCTAGAGAGTTATAATATCTTGAAATATTATATTTAAATTATTCTAATGGGGGAATTCAAAACCAATACAAATTATTTCCACTAATTATACACTTTTGTTTTAAAATGACAACATTATAAAAAAGGAATGAATATTTGTGTAAATTCTTCACAAAAATTACCAATGTAAGGCCCCTAATGAACCACTCACAACCCAGTCTTTTACTTAGGATACCTACTTATTGTCAAAACACATTACCTATATTAATGAATTATTAGTCATTTTTTCTTATTCCATTAAGGAATACTATATATTTCTTTCAAAAAAAATTATGTTGAGAAGGATGGAGTTGATCAACTATGTATTTAAATTATTTTATTTATTTTAAGATAAATTTATCAACATCACTCTATATCTATAATATTAATCACAATTATGATGTTATATTATCTTCTATATTCTTCTGAGTAAACTATTCTACTATTATATAACTCTAAACTCTTACTCATTACCATGTATAACATGTTCTTCTTTGGATTGGTTTGATAACCTAAATTAATGATTCTATATAAAATCATCATTTACATTATAAATATGTATCATGGTATTAATACTGTTAATATATAATATTAACGATTAATATATTTGTTGAATAATGATATAAAATTATAACAATAAATTTCATCAACATTATTATGTACTAAATATTTAATGTAATTTACCTGAAACATACTCATCATTGATTCCATTCTCATGAATCGGCCCAAAAATCCCATCAAATGAACTTGTGCCATAATATATCACTGGAAGAAAAATTATTCCATTATGCTAACAAATATTGTAATGATTAACTTTGTATCAATGAATGAGGATCGACATCACCACTAAAAACACATCTGAAATATTAAATATTAACAATATCTTATGATTAAAAAAATAACTAATATATGTAAAAAATAATAATAATTATTAAATTGTATAAATGGTATTAAATATGAATATTTTTTAGAAAAACATAATGATTATGGTTATGTTTAATAGACATGATGTTAATGTTATTACATGAAATTTTGTAGGTAGGGTAGTGGTTTCATTCCCAATCTTATTATGAAATCGAGATTGTTTATGTTTGAACATCAATATGAGGAAATTATATGCTAATTTTCTCAAAAGACATCGATTTTTTCCACACTATTTATTAATGAATTAAAAATTTATTTTGTCCATTTCAATTTTCTTTGGTTCAGATATAAACTAAACAATTTACTATAAATATAGTAGCCCTAATATATTTTTTTCAATCATAGCTCATTTTACTATATATCCATATTTCTTATAGTATATTATGGATTTCAAAATATAATCTTATTTGAATTAATAAGGTCTAATTTATTATCATTGACATTCAATACAATATTTTTAAAGGAATATTTTTAATTTTCTCCAACAAAATCATTTCTAACGACTCAAATTCATTTTTACAAATGTGGGAAAAAATTATTCCTTTTAACTATTTCCACATGAATTCAGTTTCCCTTCATTATATATATATATTTACTAAAACATACACTAAAATATTTCATTTTTTCTAAAAGTAATTATTATTTTTTTAATTTTATATAAAATCCTTTAAAAATTTAAATGAAAATTTAATGGATATATCTTCCAATTTTCAAATAAATGTTTTAATTATCTTAATTTTTTTTAATATATATAAATATTATATGAATATTTTTATTCACCAATTGGTATATATTTTAATGATATTTCCCAAAAAATTTCATTGTGATGAATTAGTTTTTTGTTATTTTTTGAGATCATATAGAACATATTTCATTCCCATTATGAAAACCCTGATCTATATTTCACGTTAATATATTTTTTATTATATAAAATAACACATAATATAACCCAAAAAATCAATAATTATAGTTTCTATATAAATTATGTACATTACATAACAACTTAAAAGTGGAAATAGAGCATTTTTATTGATAACCTCCATAATAAGTTCATAATATTCATTCAAACATAAAACAATAAGGGATATCATGGGAAAAACATTAGAAATGGGTTATCTATAAAGCCCTACAAAGGAAAAAACTAAAATTAGAATGAAGTATATAGTACATGTTAGGCAATAGTCATATTAGTGGATCATAAAATTAACATCAATAATAAGGCCTAATATAGCTTGATAATCATAAAATGGGAAATGGGGAATCAATTTAAATCACTAAATATTAAACATATGTCAAGGATAAATCCACTAAGACATTATGGTTTAAACAATAATTATAAATAAATCATTTAAAAATTATCCAAAAGTGAGGTTTTATGATACTAGCCATTACCCAATGCATTGAAGCACAATATATTTTTTGGTGCACCCGTCGCATTCATTTCACTCTCATTCATAAATGTGCCACATAGATCAATCAACATGGATTAGTTCATTATCATAATTTATTCCAAAATAAATTTTAATAGAATAAATACATTTATGTCACTAATAAAATAATTATATGTGAATAAATTTGAATAACCATGATAGAAATATTCCATGGTATTCACTACATAATTGGTTTGGAATAGAAAATTGTGGTGCAATTTCGGCATCATAACAACATCACATAAAAAATAATAAAATTGGTTTATAAGATATAAAATGGTCAATAACAATTTAGATATGAAATGGAGAGTACTTTTTACATGTAAAAACATTTTACAACATAAGGAATTAGAAAAAGTATTCATAACATGGTATTGAAACTTGGAGAATGACGAGAAAGGAATGAACCATTGCTTGAATGTGTGGCTCCAAAGACTCGGGAGGGGCTTCTTGAGAGCTTGGGTAAACATTATAGGAACATATATATAATAGTTAATTTTTTTGTTATTCTATAAGAAATTTTAGTGAAGATACATGGGATCTTGGTGGTTTTGTGTAGGAAATGAGGGGGGATTTCATTATTTTTTAGGTTTTGAACTCTACATAATAAAATAATCAAAACCACAAACCAACCCATGGTTTTTTCTATCGAGTCTACAAAATGGGATTCATTTAAATTATATTATAAGAAAAAGGGCCTAACATATTAAAATATCACCCTTTGTTATGTAAATTTGAGTAACATTCTTAAAGAAATTATTTTGAAATCATAAATTAAATTATCTCTTTTGAAGGAATCATAATGTATTATGAAAATAAATCAAATAAAATTAAAACCAGATTATTTTAATGTAGAAACATATTTTTGGTCATGGAACCTATTTAAATTACTTATTGTATAGCATTTGGGTCATTAGGATGTTATAAATTATAATGTATATTTATACGGTATTTAATTATTTTCCAAAAATTCGACAGTCACAAAAAATTATGAAATAGTTAGCATTGGATAATTTTAATATCTTAAATAGAAAAATAAATTCATTTTATCTAAATAATTTTTTTAATATGTTAATCATCTATTTTAATATCAATTTTTTTTAAAATGATGGGTTTTAACATTAACAATTTTTGAATCCATATAAATTTACTTTTTACATCATAAAAATTAGATGATCAATTATAAATATTATTTAATAATATTATTCCATTAAAATATTATTTATTTCAAAATTCTATTAATTTTCTAATATAATTTTAATATTAAAAAAATAATACTCATGCATTAAAAATCATTTACAAAGAAACAATAATATAATGAAAATATATTCATTATTTTATAAAAAAATAATGTATATATTCTTATTACTAATGTATTGATACATTTCTTTTTAATACACATGCATATTCCCCATGATTGAGGTGTGTTATGGTGGGTCTTTCATGGGGTCGTTCTGTAAAAATGGTTTGGGTCATGATCTCCATGAACTTGAATGACTCCTATAAATAGTTTTGTTCATGATTATGTTATTAGATCTTGGATTCCAATTGGCATGTGAAGAATCCCCAAGATGATATCTCCCACAAAAATCATAGAAAAATGGTCTTAATAGGATATAATACTATTGGTTGAGGCAATCACTTCAAATGTTTTTATCAAATGGATATGTTAAACCACTATATTTATACTAGTCATGTCATTATTGTTCAATGGCTATTTTATCAAAATGTAATGATATTTAATGATCATTTAATTCCAATTGGACAAAAAAATATGTACACGTGTTTTCAATAACCATAATTATTTTAATTAAACCAAAAATGGGAATTCTATTCATACTAATCTGGGTCGTTAAAATATTTACCCCTCTAGAAATTTTCAATTGATATTTTATTTTCCCCCAATAAAAAATATTAGGGTAACTCTGTTTTATCACCTCCTCGAGTTCCCATATTTCTTATTCAAGATTGTGGTTTCTCCACAACACTTTTACAAGAAGAATTGTCTTATTTTGTATAAATTTATCTTTAAAAGAATTGATCTTAACTGATTACTCCTTATATGAATGTTCATTATCCAATTACAGAACCTTTAGATTTGTTATATATAAGTGGTATTGTATGTAATTTCTCAAGAGGGATACATAGATAACATCATTTAATTGAAACAAGTTTGGTTGGAGTGATATTTAATATGTCACTAATTTGGTGTGATCAAGGATCTAAAATACGGTCAATATGCATTGGATTAATCTTTCCATTTCTTCAATATCTCATTAATTTCATCCATTGAAATATTTAGAGGAATACCATGTCTCCAACATCAAACTATAGTTCTCATAGATGATTGTCAGCATAGACCTTATATCGAATCTGAGAATCATTGATGTGTTGCTAAATTATTGTAACCTTCTCCACCATTTCCTAAACTATTTGAAGACCTAGAATTTTTAATTCCCTAACATCTTCCAATAATTTAGGTGTTATTAACCTATTACCATAAAGGGATTTATAGGGATCCATTTGGATCATAAAGGGGAAATTTTTGTTGTATGGGAAATTGACCAAGGGTAGATATTGGTCCCATCCTCCTTTAAAGTCCATAGAACAAGCACAAAACTTTTCTTCCAATGTCTAAATAGTCTGATTATATTTTCCATCAGTTTAATGATGATTGTTTGTACTAAAGATCATCTCAATGTTAAGATAACATTTAATGATTTTTCAGAATTTAGAGGTGAATCTTGTATCTCGATTAGACACAATCGATAGTGGTACTTCAGGAAGTGTTACAACTTATTTAATGTATAACCATGTAAATTTATCCAAGGAGAAATCCTATTGAATCTAAATGAATTATGTTTTCATTGAAATATGGTGCACAATAACCCAGAGATAATTTCTCCCATTGGATTTCTTTAGAATTATTATGACAATTTCCATGGTGTTGTTTCCCATTTCCATGGTGGTGTGAGTAATGGTTGCATAATCTACATAGAATTATTCCATTAATCTTTCACTTGTGGACATACCGGGAACTTATAAGTATATTCATTGATCTCCTTGTTCAGTTTTTTCAACCAAAAATGATCCCAACAAACTCATTACATATTGTGTTTCTAGTGTGAACATAGAAAGTCAAACTATGTGTGTCATCCATTAGTTAAATCTTTATCTTTGGATTTGTTGGAACACATAGTATTCAACCAAATCACACAATTCCTTCTTCATTAACAATTAAATATATAGATTTCCATTTTCATATTGTTTCCACATCCTTATTAATTCCCACATTAACTTTTTGAGAATCCATTAAGCTTTCTAAAAGTGACTGTTGAGTAATTATTTGTGAAATTATTGATTATGTTCAATTGTTTATGATTCCCATTTCTATCCTCTTCAATTATAAGATGAAAATATCATTTATAATTTTCATCAATGACAAAATTGTGGGGTCCTTTATAATTAGGAATATCAACCAAATCATTGTCATTACTAGGATGGTAGTGGATTTAGTAGTCATAATCAATGATGATCTCAAACAATATTTACAGGTGAATATTAAACTCTTTCTATGTGAATATATATTTGAGGCTCTTATGATCTCTATATATATCAAACAAACCCCCATAGAGATAATTCCAAAAGTTCTTCCACTCAAAGATCATAGCTTCCAACTCCAGATCATGCATGAGATAGTTTTTTTCATGAATTTTCAACTACCTTAATTTGTAGGAAATGAATTTTTCATTTTTCATCAGAAGATAGCATATTCCCTACTTCAATGCATTTATGAATACCACAAAATGTTCTCCACTTATGGGTAGTATGAGAATGGGGATATGATAATCCTCTTTTTAAAATACATGAATATTTCATCACATTGATCATCCCAAAAAAACATGAATCCATTCTAATTAACCATGGTTATATGGTTTCAAAATAATGATAAATTTCTCACAAATCAGTGATAATATCTATTTATCCTAATGAATATATGAATATCAATATTAGATATTGGCTTCAGAAGTCCATAAATTTCATTTTCCATTGAAAGATCGGTACATGTCACATTATTTGAGATGACATTCCCCACGAATGATATATACTTCAAGAATAACTAACACTTGTTGTACCTTTCATGAATCTTATTATTTAAAAATTTCTTTATCATAGTTCTCAAATTCTTCTCATGATCCTCCTAGATTTTATAGTATATTAAAATATCATCTATAAAGACTACAACCAATTTGTTGAGTAAATCTCGAAATTCCCTATTCATAAAATCCATGAATATTTCAATAGAATTATTGAATATGAATGAAATCTATGTGAACTCATAGTCCTTGTGCCTTGTATGAAAAGCATTCATGGGGATATATTCTTTCCTAACCCTTATATGATAATATCTTATCCAAAGATACCCCTTGAATAAGTATTATTTTCCACATATCTGATTGAAAAATTCATCAATATATGGAAAAGAGTGCTTGTTATTTTCCAGGATCTTGTTCGGATCATGATAATCAATGCAAATATGCATTGAACAATCCTTCTTCATGAAAATAAGAACTGTTAGACCAAAAGGTGAAGCACAATGGTGTATAAATCCTTTATCAAGATTCTATGGTAGTTGCATTTTCAGTTCCACAAGTTCCACAAAAGCCATCCTATAAAGATTCATTAATATTGGAAATTCCCCACGTATATGCCCAATTGAAAATTTCAATCACCCTCTTAAAAAGAAGACCAGTACATTCCTCGAGAAACACATCGTAGAATTCCTTCTCAATATTCATATCTTCAAGTTGTATCCATTCCTTAAAGTTAATTCATTTATCTAGATATGCTTTCTCACAGGGAAATAATATCCATGCTTGAGATTATGGGGATAAATAATATACTTCTTTCTTTTTTGCACGTGTAGAGAATTAGAGGTTGATTCACCATACAGAGAGTGATTTCCATGTCATTGAAATTTATGTTGGATCTATATAGGGAATGTCAATCCATGGTCAAAATTGCATCAAATTCCACCAAAGAGAGTATAACAGGGTTCCCCATAATGTTCATCCCATAAATTTTGACAGGGAATCACTTATATACATGGGATGTAATAATTTATCCATTTCTTATTTCCATCTACATATCTAAATCAATGCATTTTGGTGATGTTTATATAGTTCTTCTAAAAATTCTTGATGTAAATGAATACATAGAACAAAAATAAAAAAGTACATTCAATATTATTCAATGAATTACTAGTATACATATAACCACTTCATTGAATGGATATACCTTAGTAGTTATGATAGAATAATCTCAACCTTCCTACCTCAAAGGCTGTTGGTTACCATTAATTTTTTTTTTCTTATTTTACTAGTTTGTACTGTGATCTGGTTCCTTCTATATGAACAATTGAACAATGCATTGAGGGTTAACCAAATAATTCCATTCCTCTGTTACATTAGTGGGTTTATCCTTTTGGAAATAAAAGGCTAGTTTCCTTCCTCTTCTACACCTAAATAATTTCCTTTTTCCCTTATGAAATTTAATGGGTGATTCTTTTTGTACATTTGATAAGTGGGATGTTGTAAATTCTTAGCACTGTTATACTTATCAATTACACTTCCAAAATTTAAATCCACTTTACGGTTCTTATACAAATGATACCCTTATGATTCAACAATCTTCATCTCAACTTTGATGGAACATCAAATAAATTTGTCATTTTTATCCATGTAATTGATCACTAAGGATTTCACTATGCTATGTTTTATACAACCAAAGAATTTTTTAACCTTGCATTCGGGGGTAAAACCAAACTTGGAGGCGTCTCATGAATATATTTTTATGATTTCGTTATACACCACAATATATTTGTCAACTTTTTTCTGGAGTGCTACAAAATCCCATTCCATTTTAAGATGGAGTATTAAAGGAAAATATATATCCAAATATATTTTTTGAAAATATTTTCACTCCATCGTATTGATCACTTCCTCAGGATATGTATTCTTCATCAATGTCAACAACTGATTAGCTTCACCTTCTATATGAAAAATTGAAAAAATTACATTATCTTGTTGGAACATTTAAATATGGATAAGATCTTAAAATGGAGTTAATCCATTGTTCCATTATTATGGGATCATATGATCTTTTGAAAGTAGGTTGCCTTTTCTTAAAAAAGATTTTGATTGAAGGTTTTTTCTCTTAGAGGGTCTTGGGTGATCTTCCTGATCTTGGTTTCTATTCAAAACCTAAGTTAGCTGAGAGAGTATCATGGAAATTATTTTTTATTAATATGCCTATTGTATTATAAATCTTTTTAGGGATGTTGTCATAATGTCTGTCACATTGATTTTTAACCTAATTCCTCCTATTACTAACCATTGTGTAGATTAATGGGAAAATTAGGGATAAGTATTTTAAAAAATTAAACAATTAAAGGGTAATACAAAATAGAATTAATGGTTAACTTAAAAACTAAATTTATTTCCATAACTTATGAATTTTTTGGCATCAATCTATGTTCTCCATGATGTATTTCTTAACATATATTCTTATAGGAATGTTTTTTCATTACTTATATTTCATAATGATCATATGAATTTAGAAAATAATATCGCCCAGATGATTCAAACTAGGTATTACGTAAGGCCTGTTTTAATTAACAAGATTACCTCGAGTCATGCCTCAAACATCTTTTCGATGTTTCTACCCCAAGGTACATTGTTTATAGAACCACATCCACTAATATTATCCATACATTGATATATTTTCTTCATAAACAACTTACTCAATAACTAAAAAAATATTGGTATGTTTTCGTATACTTAGTGTTATAAATAATTATTTCTATATAGTTCACTAATACTATGTATTTTTCTAGAGTATTATAATCTTAATACAAAATATAAAGAAAATATTCCTTTGATGCCAACTATCACAACCATCCTCTCTATTTAAAATTAATTCTTTATTTATTATATAAAATTATATGTAAAATAACCCAAATGATTGATAAGTATAGTGTATTTGTGGTTTAGGTATATCGCTTAACAACTTTAAACATCCAATACATCGTATTTATGGACAAAATCCTTAACATGTTCTTATTATTCCGTTGTACATAAAACATCATGGGATTTCTTGTGGAAAAACATGTGAAAGGGGATTGCTAAAAAGCCTAGAAAGAGACTATATAAGCAATAACATGAATAATATAATACATGTTACAAAATAGGCATATCAACAGAGCATAAAAGGAACATGAATAATAGGGCATGATATATCATGATAATCATAATAGGGGAAATTTTGCAACATCTTAAAACATTACATTATACACATAAGTCAAGGATAAATATTCTGATACTTCATGGTAGAAAAAAAGTATCATAATATAATCTAGTAAACCCTCTATCTAAATGGGACAAATAATAATTCTATTCATTACCCAATGCATTGGAGAGCTATATAATTTGTGGAGCACCAATGACATTCAGTTCATTCTCATTCTTATGTGTTCCATATAGATAAATAAATATGGATTCATTAATTATATTAATTTATTCCATGATAAATTATCAGGGAAATCATAAATGTAATTCACCAATAAAATAATTATATTTCTATAAATATGAATACCCATGATAGAAAATGGGCATGGAATTTACTACACAATTGTTTTGGAGTGGGAAATCACGGTGCAATTTTGATAGCATAAAGGTGTCACCTAAAAATTCATAAAATGGGTTGATGAGAGAAAAAGGGTTCTCTAACAATTTACATAATAAATAGAAATTGATATTTAATTTTAAAGACATTTCCCAATATATGTAATTGGAAAAAGAAGGTGTAACATAATAATGTAACTTCACGAAAGGGGAGAAAGGAAACTGTCTTTACTTGAATGTGTGACTCCAAAGGCATGGGAAAAGCTTATTGAGAAACTAGTGTGCCTTGAAAGGACTTTAGGGAGTATAGGGTAGAGTCTTTATTTAGTCAAAATAGTTTTATTTAAGATAAATTGGATTAAGGGTGGGTTTATATAAGAATAGGGGGGCTTTCTTTATTAGTTATGTTTTGGACTCTATATAATAAAATATTTAAAACCACGATACATATCATGATTTTGTACAATTGTTTTAGAAAAATGGGACTGAATTGTATTATTTATAATTTAAAGTGACTATATTATTTAAATAATACCCTCGTTGATGTGGAGGTGAGCCACACTTTTACAGAAATGATTATAAAATATCACAATATATTATAAGTCTTGGATGATTCATAATGGATTTAAAAATAAGTCAGGTAAACATAAAAACAAAATATATTAAATTGAAAACATATATTTCTTTTTTGAACCTTTTTATATTACTTATTACATCTCATTTGGGTCACTATGGTGTCAAAAATATTAATTATAATAATATGGTATTTAATTTTAACCCTAAAATTCTATAGTCTCTGAAAATTATGAAAAATTCTCTATTGGATGTTTTCGGAATAATGATTAAAAACATAATATTCATTTTATTTAAATAATTTTATTAATATATGTGTTTTCACTTTCAAAATAAAAACTGATATTTATATAATATGATGGGTTTTTTACAATAACATTTTTTGAACCATAGTAAAATTATATTTGACATTATATAAATTTGATGATCATTTATAAATATTATTATATTATAATAATACATTAACATATTATTTATTATAAAAATATATTAATTCATTAACAAAATTTGATTATTAACCAGTAATACATTTCGT
Organism: Viscum album; assembly: GCA_963277665.1. Lineage (NCBI taxonomy): Eukaryota > Viridiplantae > Streptophyta > Magnoliopsida > Santalales > Viscaceae > Viscum > Viscum album. The sequence continues at coordinate 2,019,175,008 of OY728126.1, read as the reverse complement.
GATTTTAAAATCATTTAAAAGTAATATTAATAGGATAAAAATATATTCATTATGTTATAAAAATAATGTACATATTCATGTTGTTATGGTCATGATAAATATCCCCTCAAAACACAAAAAATACACCCTAATATAAAGGTATGTGATAGTGATTCTTTCATGGGGCCAATTGACAGCAATGGTTTGGGTTGTGATCTCGAAGAGCTTTAACTTCTCCCATAATTGGTTTTCCCATGATTATATTGTTGGATCTCAAAATGGGATTGATCTTTGGAAATTCCCAAAAATTTAATTTTGCTCAAAATCACAGACAAATGGGTTTCAAAGGGTATAATTCCATTTGTTGAGGTTATTATAGCCTTTTTCTGTATTGAATGGATTTTCTAAAACCCTATATTTATACCGGTCAAGTGGTCACTATTCAATAACTATATTATCAATAGAATTAATATATACAATTCATTTAAGTTTAATTGGTTAAAAAAATAAGTTCATGTGTTTTATATAAACAGAAGATATTTAATTAAATAAAAATGGAGAATTTTTTTCATAATAATCTGGTTCATTACACCCATGGTTTAATTAATCTATGATATAAATATGAATGTTTTCAAGTTTATTTTGGATAAAATATAAGTGTTTCCATTATATGATTGGTGGGTCATTTATATACCTATAATGCATTGGGTATCTTTTTATATCCCTTTATATTAGGATTGTATATGGGTGCTTATCCCATCTACACTATGTTTTAAGTCACATTTGGTTATCCCATGTCCACTATATTATGGGATGGTGGTCAACCTTGCTAATTATGATATGAATGTCCTAGGGGTCAGCCTTTGAATTTAAAATGATTAATGTTCTTATATTTTTACCATATTTTCTCGGTATAAAATATACATATGTTCGATTATCCTAGATCATGATTGTTGAATTATCATTCCACACATCTGTGAGTGGTGTTTTGTGTTATTCTAAAATCATATTCCATGAGTCATTATTTATGATGTAAATTTAATTGGCTATGATTATCTCATGATATAAACATACACCTTGATTATGTTCTCCTGTCCACATAATCATCCAATGATAACTTATGTTATTATATTTTTATCTCTTGTTATTTACCTTACAGATAATATAGGTAATACGCTAAGATTTTAAAAAGCGAAAACTATGTTCAATATAGAACAAGATGTGGAAAACTGAGCATAAATTATTAATGGATTAATATGATTTCAATGTGACTTTTGTAACTAATTATTTAAATTATAGGGAATGAATAGTAGTAACAAAATTATTTAATATATAATTGTCTTAGATATTTATAATGAATTAATTAATTATTATTAAATATGAACTTTTTTTAGTACAACCATTTTATTTTCTAAAATAAATTTAAAAAAATGGTATTTCATAAATTTTATAAGTGAATAATATAAATAATTTTTTGATATTTTAGGAAAACTATTTTAAAAAATAAATTAAAATGTTTAATTCAACATGAAAAAAATCTCCTAAGATATATTTTGATCATTTTATGTAATTATTGATTTTTAAATTAATAGTGAAAAATATTTCTTTATATTAAATTAATTATTTTCTTATTGAGGATTTATGATGAAAAATTATATTTTGGATTAGTTTTAAAATATATTTTGTTTATTTTTTTAATATAATCCAATAATTATTTTTTATAGAATTTTGTGTTTAAATTTAGTATAAAACCCATTTATTCATAAATGGGAAATTTTTGAAAACCAATTGTTTATCATGTTTTACTAGATTAATATTAAAATAAATTCTTCCATTTATGTCTTCTGAATAATGAAAAATTGTTTCCAAATTTGTAAATAGGAGTTCTATATTTATTAAATAGCTTCTATTTATTTTTTTCAATAACAATAGTAAAAATTATAATTTTTGTTCCCACATTAAAGGGTAAAGCAGGTATTTAATGTTAAATATAAAATGATAATGATTATAAAATTACAATAACATGTTCCTTAATTCTATTTTATGGGTATATTTATTCAATTTTCATACAATATTCAGTTATATAGAATTTTTCTCCATTTTAATGTTATTATAACCTTTTTAATATTTATTTAATGAAAAGTCAACAATGGAAAACCCGAATTTTTATTAACTATAATATTATTAACATTGTGTTAAACATGGTGAATGTTAATTTATAATTATTATTTTAAAATATAAATTATTAATCATAAAAATGGTATTTCATATTGAAATTTTATTAAATATAAAATGATAATAAATATTTACACAATATAGATGTAGTAGTTATTAAATTAATTGTAAAATAAAAAATGATTTTAAAATTATTGAAATTAATTTGACATAAGAAATGTGATCAAAAAAATATACATGAACCTAAATATTATATAGAGGTATTAAAATAATTAGTTCTAATTTTTCTTATTTTCTTTAATTTATTTAAATAAATGTAATAAATAGTTCTAAAAATTCACATTACTGATATATTTTAATAAATAATATTTAATTAAATGATGAAAATTAAAAAATTATTAGATTTTACAATGTTAAATTATAAATAATCTATTATATCAGCCATTCGTAATTTCTGGGTTTTATTCATTTAGATTAATAATAGTGACCCTTAAAATGTAATAATCCTTATTGACATGGTATGTTTCAAAGGGGATAATATGCTGTTAAAAAATAAATATGCGTAATAATGTGACAAACAAATTATTATTTTTATTAGATGATATTATTTAGATCTATAATCACCATATCATCAAATTAGATAACTTGGGTTCTATTTGTAATTAAATATAAATTTAATTTAATTTAGTATTTTGAGAATATCAATGAGTTTCCTCCATTCTCTTGTAAATTGGAATCTCTTATTTCCATTACACATAAAATTACATTTCTTATCCCATATCTTCCAAAAATTACTTTATAACATCCCTACCCAAATTCAAAATTTTTTTGATAGGGAAAGACACTAACCATATTTGTATTATTGTATTAAGAGTATGAGGTTTCCCCAAAATGAGGTATTTTTTTAATCAAGCATTTCAGTTACATTTTTTTCCATAGAAATGAAATATTCTATAACCATGATTTTATAATATATAATGTTTTTTCCATTTATATAGGTTTTTTTATATTAATGCTAAAACTTTTATTCATCTCATCTTTTATCAAATGGTAAGCAGACACATCGTCTTTGTATAGGGAGGAAAACCTCCTCATGAACAGATGTAAGTCGTTTCCAATCAAAATATATCATGTTTTATTAAAAATTTTATAATTAATATTTATATAGGATAATAATGAAATATTTATCATTCTAAAATTACAATATTTCATTTACCTTCTTAACTATACATCACTCGAAAATAATTTTGTCATTGGTGATTAATTGTGGACTGCCACCGCCACAGAGCGATGTAGTCAATTTTTATTTTAACATCACATAGATGATTATATTTAAATGATTAATTATTTTAATATATTACATTTATTATACAATTATAATATATGAATTTTCTTTATTCCATAAAACTCGTTGAAAAATAGAATCTTTACTAATGGTTACACACACACTACCATGTCCATGATTGTAACATAGTTCATTTTCCATAACCATTATTCAAGATTGGTTTTTAATTTATGGTTTATATATAAAAAATATAATAAATTTAGTATAATTATTTTGGATATATTTTACAAATAACCACATTGACCATATTCATCCTATCGAATTCATTTCTGTCATATGAGCGGAATATCATCAAAATGACGGACATGAATTTTATAGGTTAAGTAGTTGTATATAACATAGAATTAAATGAAATAAAGAAATAATTAAGTTGAAAAAGTTTCTTAATAAATTTTGAACTAGTATTTGTATTAATGATGTTAATAAACATTCATTATTACTCAGACTCAAGGTAATAGATTTTTATAAAACTAATATTTTAAAGATTCTTTTAATACACAATTTTTCATCCACATCCATGTATTCTAAAAATGTGTAAAGTTGATTTTTAGTATTCTCAAATGATTGATTCAATTAATTTTTTCTTATTATTGAAATTTTATAAAATATTTTTACGGGAATCATTTTTTTCATTTTCCAAATGTGGTACATTATTTCTTTTCCAACAAATGTTTTTAACTTATACAATATGACTAGATTTTCTGAATATCATGAATATTTTTTTAATTGAATCATCATTTAAAAAATTACATTTTCATTTTTAATGATAACATATTATGTTATAACTGAACATTTTTTAAATGATTGATTTGCATATGGAATGGATAGATTCCACATTAATATTTTAATGATCATTGAATGGAATTTATGTTCATAAATTAAAATAGTCTTTGACATTACTTACTCTCAATTAGGGATATATTGTAATGTTATCATCATAATTCCTTATATTGATGTCTTGTTATTTCATTATATATGTTCTCATGGATCCCATTTCATTTGAATTGCATAACCATGTTATGAAAATAATTCTCTATTTTAACATATTTTGAGGCAATGAATTTTACACATTCTTAAACCATATTTATTATTTTTATAAATATAGAGGTTTTCATGTTTCCTATAATGAAAACCCATATTAAATTTTTTTAGTTTTTCATTGTATTTAAAATAATATTTTGAATGGAAATGTTAATTTTATATCCCAATGTGTTTTTCATATTGATTTAAAGTAGTTTTTTAATGATTTTTGATTAAATGGAATAGTGTAAAATGTTTTATATAGTGCATGATAAATACATGTGAAATAGGAGGTCCTAATAAAACTTATATTAAGGGTTAGATCCACATTGTATATCGAGGGAGATCCTAATACTTCTTATACGTTTGATACACCCAGATAGTGTCATGTCGGCCAATTATAGCTTATTAAATGGGTGGACCAAGATAGTTCTCCAATACATATGGAAATATACACCACATTTTTAGTTTGTAATGAGGGAGTTAGTGAAGATGTTTTACTATTCATTTAGATAAGATCCAGCTATTTCTGTCATGGGTATAAAAATACTTGTGAATTTGATTCTTTATGTTAACAAAAAGGTTATTTTCTTGTTTCGGGTTTTAATGATTTCTGTTGAGAAACTCTATGTATTATTTTAATGTTGAAGTTATTTATTTAATTATATCAAATGAAATTGAGATAAATTTTACCACTTAATAGTTTTTTATGTTTTCTAATAGACTATCACATTTCTTATTTTTTTGTCCCTTACCAATTCTTTTTATCATCCCACATTTTCAAATGTTTTTCATTGTATATTTGTATTGATAAGGGAATAGATGAAGTAAATTAAATTTTTTTGAATATTTTATAGGAAAATATGTCATGTATTATTTTAATTTTTTATATTGTGGTAAAAATTGATATTGAATAAATGTGTCTACTTTATAATATTTGGGATTTATATATATGCATTTTGACCAAGCTCTCTAAAATAATAAACCAAAAAGATAACTGGGAATATAAGAAATACAATTATAATATAAATTTACTATAATATGTAATATTTATGGATGGATCCTTATAAAATTTAGTATAGATGGTTTTACATAACTTTAGTTATTAGAAAGTTTTCAGGTAATAATTTTATAATATTTATAAGAACTATAATTTTTCTACATGTTGAAGGATGATTATAAGGTCAATGTCATGGACAACACTTTAGTTGTTTTAATTGATATATTTTGAGTTGATTAGTGATATCCTGGAGATTGGAATTATAAGGGTAATAGACATAGGTATAATGGAATTAAAGGTAAAGATATCATGGAATTTCTAATGGTATAGTCTTTCTAAGGGGAATTTTCATTTTAACATGCAATAATTCATTTAATGATTTTCCACTATATAGATTACTGATAATTTCTTATGATATAAGGAAATAGATCATTCAAAACCATCTCATTTCTTCTAGATGATTTTATAAGGACTTTTATTAAAAAATACTATTGAAATTATTTTGACAACAACTTTAGTATTCAAATCACTCGGAAGAAACTAATTGATCTATCTAATAAATTTTCATTTGACCAAAATTTCTATTGATCATGGTGTCTCTTTTATTTGATTTGAAAATATCATTTTATATATCACATTTAAAACTGTAAATAACATCAAGGTCATGAATATTTAAAGTCTAGATATTTGGACTTATTATTCTAAGGAAAAGAGGATATCCAAAACAAAAAAAGAGACCCTAGTGTTTTTATTTATGGTATTAATTTTTTTGATTATTACGTATCAAACGTGATTGAGTTTATGTTGAAAAAAATATAGTTCATATTTTATATCATTGGTTTATATGAATAATGTATTGACGAATAAGACAAATAAACATTGTTAATGTTTTAAATATTAGTTTTTATAGATTTTTTTAAATATGTTATAGAATTATTTTATCTATACTATGAGAATCACGAAACAACTAAGTATTAATCCATAGTAGATATTATTTTCAATATTTGAAAACATGTGTTAAATTGAATTGATATCGTTGAATGAAGTAAAAGGGAAATGGTATTAATAATTGGTAGTAATTTATTTTGTATAGATAAATATTGGAGGTATATGTGTACATTATGTTTAATATATGAAAATTGTTATTTAAAGAATAATTGCATTCCTTTTGAAGAGAATAAGGTTAAAGGTGTTAGTAGCTTTTAGGGTTTATATGATCTTTAATTTTGTTGTAATTATTGGAAAATATATTATATCATATAGATAGCCATTGGATTTTAAATTTATTTATTTATTTATTCGTTAATGTTATTTTAGAATAAGATCGCTATAATTTTTTGAACAATGTATCATTATGGTAAAATTGAATATTTTTTTATTTTTTTGATTGAATAAAGGTTGATTGTCATTTGGAAGAATATATTATTTTAGTGTAAACTTTTTTTGACTTAGGTTTATTTTAAAAATGTTATTAATATCTTGGATTTAATATGACAATGGAATATACATTTTATTATATCATACATTAATAGTGATTGATGTTATTTGTATATAAGTATTAACATTAAATTGGAAGAATATGTGATCAAATCCTTTTAATATTTTGGTTTCAATCTTAGTCTGAAATATTATAATGAATTTTAATTTTAGTTACATATCAAATGATCTAAGTTTATATATAGGTGTTAATACTATTGATTTATTAATTAATTGGTATTACTTTATATAATTGTTTATTCATTATGGGAATAATCTTACATTTTTCTAAATATTTTTGTATTTGTTAATTTCCCATGACAATATGAATATTTTTTTTTTATTTTAATGAGTAAGGTGATCTAAAAAATGTAATCTATTTATCAATGAAAAGTTTCATCATGAAAATACATAATTTGTAAAAATATATGAGATTGTGGAAGAAATTGATTAAAGGATAAAAAACAAGGTATATATATTATATTAGGATTTTTTTATATGATAAAGGAATTCATCATCCCATGGAAAATATTCTTGAAATAAAATATTAATTTGTTTACTTTTCTTATCGAACAATAAATATAATTTTAACCGATCATTGAGTTTTGGTTTTTTAATGGTTACCCTTATCATGAATATGTCACTACCTAAAATGAAGGCTAAACCAAATATTCAAAACCATTTTTATAGGTTGGTGAACCGTTGGTATATCTTATATAAATGGTTCTACAAACCATTGGTTAAAGTGCCATTGGGAAAGGCCAATAACAACAATTTATAATGAAGAGTTGGTATAGAGTGGTTAGAATATCATGTTATCTGTGGTTTATTATGAACAATTGGGATAAAAATGTTAAAAAGGATCAAAATTATTGGGTAAGAGATTATGAATGGTTTAAGACATTGGGATTTTTATATCCCAATGGCTCAAACAATTTGGGAAAGGCATATACCAATGATTCACTATGAACCATTGGTATAGGGTGGTTATAATTTTATTTTACCAATGATTCATTATGAAGTATTGAAATATAGATATTCCAATTATTATAAAATAATTGGCATATACACCCATCCACAACTCCCTATCTAGTAGCATCCCCACTTTTCACTACACATGAAATAAAAACATCAAAACAGAACACCAAAAATAATAAAACCAACTAAAAACAACACTTGAAATTAGAACAACCTATAATAAAATCAGAAGATATGTAATAATAAAACTATCTACCCACTACAACTACAATCAAAAAATAAATCCTATAAGGAAAATATAATATCCTCATCCTCTAAAGAAACCAAACTAACACCATAAACACACAAAAACATTAATGTAACCAATAGAGGATACTTAAATAGAAACAAAACAATATAAATATAATGATAATTTATGAAATCAAATGATTTATTTAATCAATGATAACATAACTATAAAATATAACATATATTCATTCACACAAAATCCTCCAACAAAAATCTCAAAAACATCAGTAAAAAATGTAGTGGATCAATCTGTCACTCCTCACTATCATTATCATTATTGTCATCTTATTCCATAGCCACTTCCTCATCCTCAGCCTCATCCTCTTCATTGGCCTCGACCTCATCCCTGACCTCTTAGTTTCTGTCATCCCTACTATCCTCCTCACCATCATCCAAGCCCTAATCCTCACTGTATTCCTCACCATCGCTATCAACATGAATTTCATTGTCCAAATCACCACTAAGACCATTGTCAAATAAACTAAATGTTGGATGCATTATTGACATATATGAATCACACGTTGTGGTGGTCTCTTGTGTAAGTGATTGACAAACATCTTCCATCAGTTTCATAAATTCAGTGTTTGACTTTGAGTTCATTCATCCACCTATATGGATTTTTTCGACCTTTTCACCCTTTGTCTCATATTGTGTTTCCAGTGAATTATATTTTTACAAATCGGTGTTACTAGGAATAGAAAATGAAATGTTCTGATACCTCTTCATTACATTACTCTTCCATAGTCAGCATCATACTCTTCCATGGTTCTCATCTCCAAAAACATGATGTAAGTGATCATTTAGGCCAAATATGGCAGGTTCCATGCATCAAGGGTATCCAAAGAATTTTTTTTCAAATATAAGTATACAGTTTAGTTGAAATATAGATATTAAAAATAAAAAATAACATATTAAAACTTACAATTTTTTGTTCTTTTGGTTCTTTTACCGTGCTTCCATCTTTTTTCTTTTTTTTGCTTAAGAAAAATAGTTTTGTTTAAGGAACATGTCCATAAATATACAAAACCTCCCTCTACAATGACATTTATTATTGGAAACAATAAATGAAGATAGGGAACTAATAATTAATTTCATTACAAAAATCTTGTGTATATTAACTCAAAATGATGTTGAAAATTAAAACATATGGTGGACGAATTATAACTAATTATTAATCGATTATCAATAGATATAACCTATATAAAAGTGAATAGGTCTTCATAGTAATAAAAAATGTTGTTTTGTTGTCACCATAATTAATGATAAGATGAATAGTTATTTCTATAACAAAAAGTAATACGCATTAATGGGTTATCAACACTCTAATGATGACTTTATCATAAATTAATTAGGTTCTTTTAATATTTAATACTTCAAAATTCTTTAAATAAATGATCATTTTGATATTTTAAATGTATTGCATTATTTGTTTTGATTTAATGATTCATGTGGAATTTGTTTTTCTATCACATGAGGTCCAAGTGTTAGTTGGAACCCCTCATTCAACTACTCTTATTCTAATCATGACTAATAGAATGCTTTTTCATTATTTTTTCATATATTTATATAAATTGTTTTAATTTTGTTTCAAATTAGTTTCTTCTATTACTATTCCATTCTAATCATGTTTAGTCATGACATATTCATTCATATTTAGTAGGTTTGATTTATTATAGTTTGATTCATTTCAATTTTTTTATCCATTTTGGATTATGTTTGGTTTTTGGTAGTTCCATCCAGTTCAATTCTTTATTAATTCAGTTATGACTATTTTTTTAGTCTGACGTAGATTTTTCTGAGAACTATTCAGTTTTGATTGTTTTATTTCATTATAATTTAGTTATATTCTATTTGAAACAATTTAACTTAGTTGTATTTAGGGAAATTTATTTTTGTTTAGTAACATCCAGTTTCATTTCCTTTAGATCAGTATGCTCCAAGCCTATCAACTTCAGCTACATATGCATTAGTATAGACCATGATGGTTCAACTAAAATTGATCCAATCCAATTTGGTTTTCGTATGATACATTATTATTTTTAATTTAGTTTTGTATAATATTATTCTATTTGGTTATGATCTACATGATTCTATTTAGGCCAAGTTAGTTCTATTTAGTTCAATTCAATTCATTATTATTTTGTTAGAATTTAGTTGTTTGAATTTTATTCTATAAAATACTAAAAAAAATCTCATTGTTTGATTCAATTCTATATATTTTGGTTTATTGTGGATTGTTTTTAGAATATTTCACTATATTAGTATTAGGTTGGTTTTTTTCCTTTAAAAACAAATATATTCCTTTCTAGTAAATTTCATTTGGATTACCTATACTTGAAATTGTGTAGACATTTTTTTTCGTTTCACATCTATTTAGTCAATCTTGGGATAGTATAGACTAGTTTTGTTGTATTTGATTTATTTTGATTCAATTCATTATTACCCATGTATAGTTTATTTGGTTTGAGAGTGTTCTTCTCGATATTTCTTTTAAAAAAATCTCAATTATTATTTCTTCAAACATCATTTATCAAACACTTTTTTCATATTATATCTATGTCACTAAGAGTTACACATTCTATTTTGAACATAAAATATCCCATGTAATTCGATGACCATATGCATTATGTAATTTCCCATCTTTTTCATAACAGGAATTCCCCCACAATATTATAATTACTATTTCCTCCAATCATTATGCCCTTCAAATTACCAAGATTCCCACACCATTCCTTGTATCATTTCAGTCTAATTTTCTCGTTTCTAAATCTTGTATTCTATAGTCAACCATGTACTCTTAATTATCCTCAATTATTCCCCATTAATATCCCATTTTCAGTATTCTCACAAAACTAGCTCGAGTACAACTTCATCAACTCATGTAATTGTCTAGTTCACCAAAACATTAATGACATTCCACATTATTCTACAGTAATATCAAGATTTAGTTTTTTATTCACAATATTTTTTCACTCAAATCAACACCATAAATTTCCAATTAATACATAATAAACCTCACTACATATAGAAATGTATATATTATAAAATATTTTTCTTGAACTTTTAGATAATCATAAAATACAATTGCATACACTAAAATTAAATTCATATTCATATGACATCTCATAACATTCCCAACTTCCTATTTGGCATATTGAATCACTATCTCTTTGTTATATTTAGATCAATATAGAACAAAACATGAATCTTCATAATTAATTACTCTTAATTCATGTATTTAAAATAATGAAAAATTTATTAAATATTTAATAATTTTATAGTTCTATTGATATTGTTAACCCTTGTTTAATGATTATATTCTGTAATATTCGAGGGTCATTTCAAATTCATTTAGTGATGTTGATTATTAATCAAAATCCTATATACCATTACAATTGAAACACATTTTAATATATATTAATTCTAAACAACATTTGGTTACCATTACATTGGTATTCATTTACCATATTTTAGATTTTATACAATTAATGTTACCCATACCTATGACTTTAGTTCCATCATATATGTCTTGTTTATTATAAAACTATTCTCATATAGGGACTAGAATGGTGAGGTTACACTGAAATAACAATATGTAATCCCACACATAGCATTAAAAAGGATCAATTAATATTTACATATGTTTTATAAATTCTTGATAACAACTGAGTATCCAGTAAAACCCATAGATGATCATCCGTGCATAATTGGCTGATATCCATTACCATGATCATTATGTATATAAAAATCTAAAATGTGAGTGTTTGAAAAACCTACACTAGATTTACTCATCTAATATCTATTTATACTAAATAAAAACAACATACCTATATTTTATAACACTAATTGAATAAATAAATAGTGTCCCTATATCAAGGGTGAAATATTTATTATAATGGGATTTAAAATTTACAAAATAGAAATAAAATTTAATTCTGTAATAATAGATTCTTCATTTTATTAACTATAGCTATCTTGTTCACCTATATATCATTGTATTATAGACAAAACTAGAACTATACCTTCATCATGTTTCATATTTTTCTATGAAGATATATTTCATCAATTGTCTAATTTAGGTTCTACCCATGGAACCAATCCAACAAGATGATATTTTTTTAGAAAGTGAATTTGTATGTTTATTGACCCCCAAATTTTCATGAGATATAAAAATTTAATTACATATATGTAAATGAGTGTCGTAATTTATTCATATCATGCTATGACATTGTAGTCTACCCCAAAGTGTAGAGGTATTCCAAAGAATCATTGTTTTATTATTATTTTCTAATGATTTATAAAATGAAGTAAGTATAAATTAAAATAAATGTAGTTTTCATTTAACAAAGTCAATAACTTTAACTCGGTACTCATCTAATGAGTAATCATTTCCCAATAATATTCTACCAAAAAGTCATCCATGAATGATGAGGCCTCTATATTCATGCCAACTCTAGCATTTCAGCCACTATAAAGTGCATGCTTGTAGCCTCTATAGAGCACACCTAATTCAATAATTCATTTTGTCCTCATAACCACACCATTAGAAAAATAATTAATTAATATGGCACCAAAATATTAATTCATATTAATATAATAAAAATATAAAATTAAATATAATGAATTGGTTTACCCATGTTTATCAAAAAGTATTATCCTTCACTTAATTTTTTAGGTGTGTCTAGGAAATAGGGTCAATGAAAATGATATAGGAGAATTTTGGAATCATCAACAAAAAACTAATTTATTCATTTTATGTTTTTCCAATCCTTTTGTTGTCTTCATTGTTCTTCATCTTCAGTTGTGTGAGGTGGTTCCACACCAAGAACATGTGTGTACACCAAAATTTCTTATAATTACATCTTGATGTCAAATAATTATAATATATATCAATAAATATTATAATGTCAATCAATTAGGCGATAAAAATTTTGTAGGGTTCTATAAATATACTTGAGGCAGTCTGATCAATGGGTGTTATTGGATCGCCATGAACTGAAATAACATTAACTTTTACAGATTTAGTGCGACCCATTTTATGCTAAGTAGGTTCAAAATGTGTCAGAGTAGTATTCCAAGAATCAGTAATGTTGTATCCCTAAGAGAAGGAATTATAAGAAAAAGAAGACGGCATAGATGGTTGTACAAAATATTAATAAGGTTGAGGAGTTGGAATCATTTTTAGATACTGGAATGAGAGTCGGGGAAGATCGTATGAAAATTGAGATGAAAAAATGGGTGTCCTAAATATCCTATGTATCTATAACGATAATCTAGAATCATAATGCGTGGCATATTGTGTGTTAGGGGTAGTTATGGGGTGTGATCGGGTGTGCTGAGTATAGCTCCAGATAAATTTCCACACCATTGAATCTTCATCCTGAGCATATAACCACTAGGCCGATTAGTGAATAATGGGAACCGTGGTAGAATTTCCTTATTAAAAGTTAAAAAAATTAATTTAATGATATTATATATTATTGATATATATTTCTCAAATAATATACTCAAAACAAGCACTATGGGAGGGACTCCCATCTCACCCTTTCTTCTTTTGTTGCCTTCCTTGTTTTTTCTTCATAGGTCTTTATTGTTATTCATTTCCTGCATTTTAAAATCAAATATGGAATTAATAAGAAATCCATAACTTAGGTGTAACTTAAACTAGATAGAAAATAAAGAATGACTTAATTAAATAATAAAAATTTTCAAACCAAAATATGATATGTAGTGAAATAAAATATATTTTACATTGGGTTGGATTAATATCAGAAAATAATAAATGTCATAGAAAAAACAATACATTCAAATTAGAATGTTTATAATGGTTATGGTAAAAAAATTTCTATTTTCAATTTAATCCAATTCTATTTTGGTTAACTCAATTGGATTAGTATAGTCAATTGATTATGTCATTTATCCATTATTAGTTTTCTTAGGTTATTTTTTTTGTTTTTTTTCAATTGATGAAGTCATTTATCCATTTTTTTCCTTATCAATTGGTTCATATTTTTTGTTATTTCGTTTTTCTTTTCTATATTATTTAATTATTTTCATGGGTTGTGATTTAAATATCAATTAGTTTAATATGTAAAATTTAATTATTTTTTCTTACAATTTTATTATTTTAGTTTTTTTTGGTTTTCTAGGTTTGAATATAGTTCAACATGGTAAAAGAAAATGTGACTCAAATAAATTTGTAACTAGTGAATATATAAAATTGTCATGAAGGTATAGTTGGATAAAAAATATTTTTAATCAATAGTATGTTAATATTTATATCACTAACCTCAAAAACACATGTCGAGATAAAAAAAGAATTAAGAACACATATTGATGATTCTAAATATTTCGAAGAACATATTATGGTTCATAGTAAACTCTAAAATTGAGGTATTGGAGTCATCATACGTATTAAATGGATCAGGGCCAATTGAAGAAAATATGGTTCTCATTCCATCATCAACATCATCAAAAATATTTCTTAGAATTACATTAATAATGATACCAAATTCAGATTAATGATGATATTTGATATAAATATTGTGTTACTCCATTAATGCCAATACATATGGTTCATCAGTAGAAAGTGTGAGAGTCATTTCAGTAACTCAAAATCCAAAATCTTCATAACATGCTCCATGCCTCGTAATCAAATAAAACTGCTAGAATTTCATTAGAGTTACTTGACCAGGAGAGTAATAATCCAATATTAGTATTTTCAAATTGAATCCATATTAAGATACATTTTCCAATCAAGTTATATTATCAGATGAACCATTATAACATACTGTTATGTCAGTTTCCATGATACTATCATGTTTTGTTATCATGTTCTTTTCTTGTTAAGTTATAATAAATATGTATCCATTGTTCACAATTGATTTTCATTCACGAACAATAGAATTAAGACCAAAATCCAAATATCATATTTACTCAGAGACAGGTCTATAAATAAAAAAAATACTTGAAATATAAATGATTATTAAACTTAATTAAATATTGATTTTATTAATGTATTGTAGTAATATTTCTAACTATAATTTCAACCAACCTGAAAAATATTTTCTATGAAAAGTATATCTCGTTCTCAATGATAAATAATGATGATTTTTATTTATCATTTGTTTAAGTTCTCTGGTAAAAAA
Organism: Viscum album; assembly: GCA_963277665.1. NCBI lineage: Eukaryota > Viridiplantae > Streptophyta > Magnoliopsida > Santalales > Viscaceae > Viscum > Viscum album. Next base: position 2,019,159,599 of record OY728126.1, on the reverse strand, counting down.
ATTAATAATATATTTACATATATGTAAAATTACATGAGATAAAATAAGATATACATTTTCAATTTACATATTTGATGTATTTATCAATCAAATCATAGTTAAAAACTATCTTTTTTCCATATCCTACCCATCATGGATTAATGTTATCAATGTAAATGATCTGGAAATTCCCCATTTGTGGGGAAGTGATGGAATATTTGGTTCAATTTTATAACACTGTTCTTATTCATTTGTTATTGTTCTTTTTTGTCCCATAGTTGGATCAGATAGATATATTGAATAGAAATATATTTATTCATGGTCCATGTAAACATTGATGATAGAACCATCAAGAAGATTTCTATTATATATATAAGAGTTCAATGTTAACATGTTTCTTTTATTTTGATAAATCCCAACAAATCAAAATGACCTCCAAGAAGTATTTCAATTGGAATAAGTACTCCCATATGTTGGATGCATGTGAAAAATAATGAAGGATATATTTTATATAAAGTACAAAAAATTAATGGTTCCTTTTCTAAAAAAATCAAGGACGAATTTTATATTTTATAATCCAATATATCTCAAAATAAATATCACTAATTAATAACTAACACCCTTACATTATTTTAAAAAAATAAGAAATCAATCTATTGAAATAAACTAATGGAGATGGTTGTGATAATCCTTAGTCTTGAAAGATTTCATCTTCAACTCTCTTTTGTTTACCTGTATTGATATGTTTCTTGAATATCCATTATGAAAATTAATAGTCTCTAGTGCTTCTAGAAAACGTTGTTACTGTATAGGTGTCATCACATAATAATCACATAAAACATTCCATGTATTTTCACAAATACACATAGGATGCATTTCTGGTCTAATTCCCCAATCCACCAATTCACGTGGAGATCATAAATCAAATTCTTTATTACACTTCATATTTAAAATAATTGAAATAATAAATTCAGGTATATTATATTCAATTTTAATTAAGTTTAGTAAATGAAATAAAAACGGGTTGAAAAATATGGAAACTCAAAGAAGATAATCCTCTTCTTCCAATTTTAACAGATTTCAGGGGAAACATTCTTCCTCTTTTGTAGATTTTATCTGATCCATCCGAAAGGAAAAAAAATCATTAAAATCAATAAGAAAATTAGTTCTGTAGACAAACTTAAGTGGATTCTTGGTCTCCGTGGTATTTTAAAATCTTCAATGATTATTCATATAAAGATGGTATATAAGGAAGAATTGATGATGTCCCATATAACTAAAACTACAGAAATATTTCATTTTTCTGCTTCATGTGTTATTCATACAAACAGGACATGATAGTTTTCCCTTCATTCTCCATCCAAACATATATTCATAAGTATAAAAATCAATGTTTATAAACAAAAGTGCATCATTATTATAAAATATGTCTTTCCAACATGGATCATATGTTCTCACACCCATATTCCAATGGTGTCTCAACTATTTCGTTAAAGGTTGTAATTATAAATCTATATCATTTTCTGGACCGTAAGATCTATATATGAGTATACTCCTGAAGGTGAACATTTCTTTCATACACATCCATGGAGGAAGGTTATAAATATGTTTGAAAACAATACATATGATGTGATGTGTAAGAATCTTCCTAAATGGATTTAAACCATCACAGAAAAGACCCATACTCATATTAGATACATCATCTTTGAAATTTGGATATCGATCACCCAATATCATCCATTAAAATACATCTATAGTGTGAACTAATTCATCATTATTCTTTTTTCTCTTGCTATCATTCCATCGAATATTTATTTACATTTCCTCAGACATGAAAATATTCTAGAGTCTATGGATCAATAGAAGGTTCCAAATTACAACATATGTCATACATGATGTTTTTCGATCATATTTTGGCTTACGTTGGGATATCCCAAATTTTATACAATCATTTGGTAGAACAGTTTCCTCCAAGAATAAGTTATTATATTTTGGGAAAGCGTGAGTTTTGTTTTTTAAAAATCCATATTCCTCAACTAAATTCCAGTCCCCATACCAGATTAATGTAAAATATGCATCATTTCAAAGAAATTCATTAAAAATATAATAATGAAATTGATGGAAGTATTATAAATCCAATAAATTATTTTACATTGAAACATTCGGATAAAAATTCCATATTATTAATTTTACTACATTATTGATATACTGGAGTCATGGAAACATCCTTGAATTTGTTTATCCTTTCATCATCATCATTTTAGTTAGATGGATCATGTGTGCTCTTATTAAAGTCGTATTGGGATGGAATACCTTCTTTATCATGATGATTAGTAAACGAAAACTAGTCAACTAACCAATTCTTCAATACAGTCTTCTCATTTGGATCATGAATATTCTACGATTGCATTTTCTACCAATTCTAATACCAAATTTTGTAGTTTTTTTAAACAATATTTGGTTAAATGGTAGATAACTTCTTCACGTCTCAACCAAGGTCTTCTAAAATAATTATAACATTTTCAATGTATGTGACCACTATCAAAATCATTGTCAAATGAAAAATGCAATAAACACTCCAATTTTTTATTAAAATTATGTAAGTTCCTATCCATTTCACACATCAAGCTTCTATCCATTAACTTTAAAAATTATATGTCATTTCATAAATGAAATTAAATAATATTCAATTATATTCAAATATATAATTATGAAAATGAGAAATCATCAATTTATATGAAACTATAACTGATACACTAATATGTAGGAGAATCATAATATGAATAAACAATTCTATATATTTATAAGAAATTATGATAAATATAATACCATGATATTTAATTATATTATATCAATCAGTAATAACATTCCCAATCCATCGAGGGTTATTAATTTAGTTATGAAAATGTTTCATATGGAATATAAATACCTAGGGTTGTTATTTAAATGGTATTTTAAATATATAAGAACATTTTTAAATGAATCAACTCATAAACCCCACAATAAAGACAATATAATTCTTCAAAAGTTCTAAATGTATCCACTGAAACTCTATACACCATGTCCCTCACCTTCTCTAGGATATTCCCGTTATATAGTAATCTTATAAAGGTATGTTTACACATAATATATATTTATAAGAATAATTTGAGTATAATATAACTATTGTTAATTCCCCACCAACCACATAAGACATGTTATAATATAATATTTTTTTGGAACCAATAGAATTATACGAGTAGAAACAACTATTGATAGCATTGTAAATTAGAAATATTTTTTTATTTTTCTTATTGGTGACATGTAAATCCAAAAGTAAATATTGTGTAGACATATATTAACTTTTATGAACCAACACATAATATTTGAGAAAATAAAAATAATATTTATAGGATGAATAACAAAACCATTATAGGGTAAACGGAATTTTGAAACCCACTGTATATATTTTATTTCACATTTGTGTTGGAATAAGGGAAGGAATATATGAATTTAATATGAATCGTGATAAACTAGTTAAATAAAAAATTATTCATTAATAGTTATACCTATTACTGATCATTTTCATCAATCTTCTCATACATACATATATTAATATTAGAAAATCTTATATTATACATTATGATATTTGTGGAAATTATTGAATGAAGTGAAAATTGAGAATAAACCTTATCTCATATTAGATAGAAAAGATTATAAATTTATAACCCTTTAAAATATCATGACCCAGTATGTAACACCCCACACTTCCACGGTATGCTTCTATTTAAATAATACAGTAGCGTGTGTTGTATGCAACTTCGAGTTCTAAACACACCACAACCAATCAAACTAGCCATTACGAATAGTAATACCCACTTTAGGAAATTTTATACATTTTATCTTTCAAAATGGACATAATTTTTTGATTTGGAATATTGAAATTAGCTTTGGGTGAGTTTTTTTTATTTTTCTGAAAACTTTCAATTTTTGATGAATAGTTAAAATCACAAAATTTTAATTAAAAAAACTTTTTTAATTGAAATAATTAATAGTGATAAATTATGAATTTTAGTGGTTTAAAAGTATATTTACAATATATTTTTATCATTTAATACAATTTTGTTCATTGGACGTAATGTGACATTTAAATCGGACATAAACAAGTGTCAATTTTTTGATAGTTATTATTTCTTAAAAACACGCTTTTTGTTTTGACATCAGGAATTAATTTTAAATTAATTTCTAAGAATTCTGTGTTCTGAATTTGGAAAAATGGATTCCATATTTATTATCAAGAGGTCCAAATTATGTAAATAGGTAACTTTTATTTTTATACATTTTGAATAATTACTTTGGTAAATATTTTATTTATCATGGTTAAAGGGTAAATATGGTAAATAAGGGTAAAAAATAATATTATAATAATCATAAATTACCCTAAAACGTGTCCTAACCATATTGGTTGATACATGTATGACCATGGGCATCTTTGGGTCTATTTTGGGACACCATTGGTCTACTTGTAAGTGACAATGACACTTTATATTAATTAAGTTAAAGTAAATACAAAAATGACATAAGCATATATATTTTAGAAAAAAAATTATTCCATAGGGTTATATATGTTATATATTAGACTATAAATATTCATTATAAATATAAAAATATTTCCTACATAATGGTATTTTACTTATAATTTTTATACATTGAATAATTAAATTTATTTATGACACAATATGGATGCAGTATTTTTCTTATTAATGAAAGAATTAAATAATTACTATTATAAAGGATAAAATAAATATAATTTTAAAGTTTTTATGCCATCCAAGAATATTATTGGTTATAATGACATGTTAGGATTTCTTAAATAATTTTTTTTTGAATTAATAAAGTTGTAAGACTTTAACAAAAATCAATTATTAAATATTGTAAAAATTGTCATAAATATGTGTTTAAAGAATATATTATATTATTAACTGATATTATATTCCAAAAAATCTAAGGTTCGGCCAAAGGACTTATATAATGATATGTGTATTATTAATGTACCATTCGGAGGTCTCTTGGAAGTATATAGTATGTTTATTGACCATATAATATAAAAATACAAAGAGACATGGTAAATGTCAAACTATTTAACTAAGAGTTAAATAAAAAAGATAAAGTTAATATAGTGACCCAAACCAGCCTAAAATCTATTTTTTGAGTGTTGTTAGACCTATACCAACCATATAATTTAAATAATACACTTTTGAGCTATTATAAACCAAATATTAATTTATTATGAAATAATATTTCTAAATTTTCCTAAGATGCCCCTCACCCCGCTTATAAAAGGGAACTCCCCCTTCTCTCTAATTCACACCTTCAAAGACTATTGGCTCGTCGAACCCCTACCCAAATATTCGTTCAACTTCACTCACTTAATCCTAGAGGCCTTAGTTTGATCAGAAAGCCAACCTAAGGAGCACTTTTGATAAAATCAAAAGTAAGGACACAAAGAAGAGGTAATGTTTTCACCCACCTCTTTCAAGTTCTTTTCTTCTTCGACTTCTTCTTTCTTGGTTATTTCCATTCTAAAATAATAAATCCAGTATCTTTTATATAATTTTATGTTATTATAAATATTGTACAACCATATTCCATATTCTATCCATCCTTTTAATGACATGTCACCATACGTGTTTACGTATGGCTTACCGTCTCCACGTCGCGGTGTAATTGTTATTCAAAACATTATTATTTTGATGGGTATAATAATGATGTTTAATTGATTTGAATAATAAATATAACATGATAATGATTCTGTATATATGATATACCATCCAATTATATATTATTTTAATATCAAAAGAATGATATTGTCGCTCGTGCGTACGTAAGGGATACTGTCTCCACGAACGCGATAAGATTCATTCCCCATCGTATCCATGAAAGTATAATTCTCATTTTATAATTAATAATAATGTTTAAGGACATGATATCATTTTGGATTTGAATAATATACAACCTATCGATAACAAACACGACTTATGTAACACAAAATATAAAAGAAAACGATTTAGTTAACACTTGAAACGACGATAATACTAAGATATCATTAACAATGAAATATTAAAAGATCATATTTGATATCATATTAATTTATATGATTCTTGAAAAATTTAATAAGAATTATTTCACTATCATACTTTAGTTTAAACTACCATCAACCAAGGAAAAGTATAAGGTATGTGTTTATTTCACAATCTCTTCATTATTTGAGGTTGTTTATATGTAATTATCTACTGGGACCGCATTATCATCCACATCCATGTTTCTTAAAAATTTATTTCATTTCATTCTTACTATTTTATAGACTATGGCTTAAAGTCATTTATAACCTTGTTGAATTTTTATAAGATTTTTATAAAGGAATCTTTCCGTCATTTTCCAAACAAGGTCTTTTTTATCCTTTTTGACAAAATTAAGGTAAGAATGTATTTTTGAAATTATACGGTGGGTGTGGCTATTTTATACCGTTATAAACTCCTCAAAGCTTCTCATACAAGATTATAAGAATAATTTAAAAGTAAATGTTTTATTTTATAATTATGTGACTCTTAAATTATTTCAAAATAGAAAGAGACATTTCTCTAAAAAGGGTTTTGATTTCATCTATGTGAACATCCATTGATGGATTTTAAGTTTATTTGAAGTTGATTTATTATGATATAAAACTTTCATATTGTGTTAATGGTTTTGTGATATGTTTTACTACAGATGTGCTATTTTTATACCATTCGTGATTTATGGTTAAAGCATTGACATTTCGTATGCTAGTTTTAATATGAATGGTTATGATATGTTTAACCCTTTTCTTATGAGGAATGTATTGTACTTAGTAAGTGATGTGTGGAGCCCGCTATAGCTCCTTGATGCATCGGTAGGACTCATGAGAAAACTAGATGTGGAATTGGCTGAGGCCCCTTACCAATTTTATTTATGGTTTTGGCTGAGGCCTTAATCATTTTTAGACGTCTTGGCCGAGGCCTTGACAAAATGTTTCAGAATGTATGACATTATACATTCCCTCATTATGGAAATAATATTGGTGGTTCATCTGGTCATTCGACTAGTAGAATACCCATGATTATGTTTTATTATGAAATTATTTACTCATTTTATATTATTTCCATAAAAGTATTCATGTTTATTATTGGTAAAGTCATGTGGTTTCAATTATCTACCACGCTTAATATTTATGTATTTCTCCATTGTATTACTTAACCTCACTAAGAATTTGAACTCACCCCTTTCTTATATTTCATTTTCTGAGGATATGAAGAAGTTAGTTATAAGTGGCCTGCATGCATAATCTAGGATTCTTGGATATTTCTAATGAAAAATATTTTTGTTTTATTTCTATTCATGCTATAAAGTTGAACTTACGTATGAATCTTTTTTCTAATAATAATAAACTGATCGGTCTTTCGAGACATGATTTCCTTGTGATCATGCCAATGTTATGAAATAATGCACCAACTCTGGGTAACTAGGGTTGGGGCGTTACAGTTGGTATCATAGAAAGTTTAGTACAATCCTTGGAAACTATATTTAGATAAACTCTGATTAGAGCACATAGCCATAAGAGAGACTTTGAGGATTATTATAGAAGAACTTCCAAGAATTTAGGTATTGTAGTGATTCTTTTGAGTTTTCCAAGAAATACATCCCTCTCTGGATACGAGAAGGTAGAGGTGGATCTTGCACAAATGTACATAGGGGTAAAACTTGAAAAAACTGCTTTGAGATAGACTCTAATGGGAACTAGTGCACGAAAATGGGCCTTGTTGCACTCTTGGTTACGACACACCCGATAGATATGCTTAGCATAATTATCATTTTCATTACAACCCATTATGAAGGGTTTATGAGTATATACTTCTTCAAAGAACATATTTTTTTGATTATGTATTATATCCATAAACTGTTCAATTCATGTTAAGTGTTTTACAAGTTTGGATTTATGTATTGCGATTCATTAACTAATCTTGTGTATGTCGTTATTTAGAAATGGTGCTCAATGGAAGAAATGGAAACCATATAAATGCACACACTCTATATACTGATTTACATCATGTTCAAGATAATTATAGTGGAGCTGGTGATGCAACTGGTGCTGATCAGCTAATCACCATACTGGGACAACTCACTTAGGTTAAGAATAATAACCTTACATGTATGTAGCACGCAGATCCACAGTTTAGAGGATAAATGTTAGATCTCTTCATGAGTAAACAACCACCTACATTAAATGGGTGTACAAATCAATTAGAGGATGAGCAATGGATAAATTCCGTAGGGAAAATATTCCATGACTTGGGGAGTAGTGAAAGGGAAAACGTTATCATGAAAGTTTACCGCCTCCCTGGAGATGCTGATCAATGGTGGTCATTGATTCAAAAAACAATGGAATATGATTAAGTATCAAATATGGAATGGAGGGAGTTAAAAGAGATTTTCTTAGAATAATACTTTCCTCGTGACCATCTAGCGGATAGGGAAAGACAATTTCAAAGTCTGAGGCAAAAAGATGATGAGAATGTCGCAATGTATGATGATAACATTACAAGGTTAGCGAGGTATGCTGTAGATTATATATGTTACCCAAGAAGTAATATTTATCGTTTCTTTGATGGGTTAAAACTGTTTCGCCGTCGAGCATTAGTATCACAATCCTTCTCATCATATAAAGATATTGTCTCACGTGCTATCAAGATAAAAAAGAATTTCTCTAAGTCTTATGACTTTAAATCAAAGCAAGAGAAGAAGAGATCTGCTGAACACTCTAGGAAAGGAAATAAGGAATCAGGGAAGAAGGGACAAATTGAATTTCCACACTGTGATAATTACATAAGGAAGCATCCCCGGTTACTGTCTAAAAGGAAAAGGATTATGCTACAAATGTGGACAGAAAGGTCATATAGCTGGTTATTGTAAAGGATAAAAGATGCTACCAATGTTCAATGGTACAATTGCTGAGAGATGAGACATTATGGAAAGGAATGTCCTATGCATCAGAGAAACGTACCTCCGAAAAGGACTAGGGATCAAGTCCAAGCTTATGTAATCACTACTGTTGAGGTTGAAGCCCTTAAAGACTTGGTGGTAGGTAATTTAATGGTTTCCTCAAGTTTATCAAATGCTTTATTTGATTATGGATCATCTCATTGTTTCATATCTTCCCAGTTTTCAAAGAAAATTAGATATTTCCAATTTTATTTAACAAGGGAGTTGTCAGTTAAAACCCCTAATGGAAGTATCATTGCTACAAAGTTCTGTGGATACTTTCTCATTAGGACATATAAATGTTCATTATCTGCTGATCTCATCAACATACCCATGACTGAATTTGATATAATCCTCAGTATGGATTGCCTTTCGGACCATGATGCGAACATTTATTTTAAGAATAATGAGGATATGATTTTTTATGATGATAAATAACACCTTATCTTTAGAGAAGAATCATCACCACCAAATTTTTATCTAGATCCACCCCCAGTAGCTCAACTAAATTCAATTATTGGGGAGGAAGAGAATGAAATAACTGTGGATGAGGAAAGGAATGTTCAAATAGAGGAAGTACCTATTGTGAGAGAATATATTGATGTGTTTCCGTAAGATTTACCTGGACATCCTCCCGAATGAGAAATTGAGTTTTTTACTGATTTAATTCATGTTTCATGGCCTATATCGAAGACCCCTTATAGAATGGCCACGTTGGAATTAGTTGAACTAAATAAACAACTAGACGAATTGAGTAATAAGGGAATTATTCACCCCTAGTGTTTCTCCATGGGGAGCTCCTATACTTTTTTATAATAAGAAAGATGGATATATGAGTTTATGTATCAACTACAGGGAAATCAATGCTATAACAATAAAAACAAGTATCGCATACCTCGCATTGATGATTTATTTGACCAACTACATGGAGCTCAATATTTTTCAAAGATTGAACTTCGTTTTGGATACCATCAGTTGTGTGTGAAGAAGGAAGACATTCGTAAGACAACATTTCGAACTAGGTACTGGCATTACAAGTTTACAGTAATGCCTTTTGGGCTGACAAATGCACCCTCGGTTTTCATGGATCTAATGAAAAGAGTTTTCAAGGAATATCTCGATTATTTTGTAGTGGAATTTATTGATGATATCTTGGTATATTCCAAAAGGTACAAAGACCATGAAAATCACTTGTGCATTATCCTGAAAATTCGTAGAAGACAAGAATTATATGGGAAGTTTAGCTTATGTGAATTCTGGCTTCAGGAGATCTCTTTTCTTGGCCATATTTTCTCTAAGGATAGAATCTCGATTGATCCTTCTAAGACCAAGGCAATCCATGTATGGACAGCCCTGACCATTATAAATGAGGTTCATAGTTTTATTGGTTTAGTAGGTTATTATCGGTGTTTTGTACATAATTTTGCCTAATTGGCTAACCCATTAATGAAGCTCACACGTAAAGGGGTTAAATTTGTTTGGAAAAAGAGTGTGAAAAATGTTTTGAAGAACTGAAGAGAAGATTTGTCAATACTCCTATATTGACTCTACCATCGATGAATGATGGGTTCGTTATTTATAGTGATGCATCAAAGAAAGGAATTGGTTGTGTCCTTATGCGGAATGATAGAGTTATTCCCTATGCATCATGACATCTGAAAATTAAAGAGAAAAACTATCCTACTCATGATCATGAGATAGATACTGTAATCTTTACATTGAAGATATGGAGAGATTATCTCTATAGTGAAAAATTTTAGATATATACATATCACAAGAGTTTGAAGTATATTTTCTCAAAAAAATGACTCAACATGAGGCAAAGCAGATGGATTGAACTACTCAATGATTGTGATTCCATGATACACTATCTCCCGGGGAAGGCAAATAAGGTGGCAGATGCTTTGATTAGAAAAGATCAGGGAGTTTTTAACAAGATGAGGGTTGAAAAGGATTCTATATATATGGATCTAGTAAAGATTTATATAGGAATAACCATGGAAGTTGAAACATCAATACTTTTTCAAATCGTTTCCAAACCATCATTACTAGAAAGGATAAAGAGTTCTCAGGCTGATGATGAAGAGTTTAAAAAGAAGATTAATGCTGTGAATGATGGGAGATTGAGTTACTTTGTGTATGAAGATAGAATTTTGAAATTTGGGAGGAGACTTTGTGTTCCCGATATACCTGATCTAAAAAGGGAATTGTTGGATGATGCTCATAGTTCCAATTTCTCTATAGACCTTGTGAGGACCAAAATGTATAGAGATTTAAAGGAACATTTTTTGTGGGACTACATAAAGAGGGAGATTGATGATTTTTTTTCAAGATGTATGGTTTGTCAGCAAGTGAAAGCTGGAAGGAAACGGCCTGCAGGATTCATGCAACCACTTCTCAAACCTAAGTGGAAATGGGATAATATCACGATGGGATTTGTCGTGGGACTACCAAAGACTCCTAGAAGGAATGATGAAATAAGGGTCATTGTTGATCGTCTTACCAAGTCAGCACATTTTCATTCTATAAGAGAAGATCTACCACTTGAATGTCTAGCAAGGATTTCTATTAATGAAGTTGTGAGACTTTATGGAGTTCCCCTATCAATTGTCTCAGATCGTGATACCTGTTTTACAACAAGATTCTAGAAAAGTCTTCAGAAATCCCTAGATACTGAACTTCGTTTGAGCACTACTTATCACCCCCAAACTGATCGAAAATCCGAACGGACTATTCAAAACTTAGAAGATATGTTTAGGTCATGCTCACTTGACTTTCAGGATATGTGGGATCAATATTTACCTTTGGTGGAATTTTCCTATAACAATAGCTTCCATTCAAGTATTAATATGGCACCATATGAAGCGTTATATGGAAAGAGATGTCACACACCAACCTGTTGGGATAACGTTGGTGAGAGAAAACTCATAGGCCTAGAACCAGTGGAGGAAATGATGGAAAAGGTAAAGGTAATCCGAAACCACATCAAAGCATCTCAATGCAGGTAGAAGAGCTATGCCGATAACTGAAGGAAGGATTTGGAATTTCAAGTAGGAGATCATGTTTTCCTGAAGGTATCACCATGGAAGGGAGTTAGAGGTTTTGGTAAGAAAGGTAAAGTGAGGCCCAAGTACATCAGACCTTTCGATATTCTAGAACGAATTGGGGTTGTATCTTTCTGTTTGGAAATGCCGCCATATCTCTCCAAAGTTCACGATGTGTTCCACGTATCACTGTTGAGAAAATACATGCCTTACCAAACGTATGAACTCATCTATGGGTATTTTGAACTAGAACCTGATATGTCTTATTGCGAAGATCATGTCATGATTATTTATATGAGAGAACAAGTGTTGAGAAACTGGACAACTCTTCGGGCAAAAGTTCTATGGAGAAACCTTAAGATGGAAGAGGCAATGTGGGAACCCGATGAACTTATGATGAAGAACCACCCGAGTCTTTTCATGCGATAATATTATAGAAATTTTGAGTATTAAATTATTTAATGTAGGGGAGAATGTAACAGCCCAAGCTTCCATGATACGGTTCTCTTTGAATAATACAATAGTGTGTGTTGTACGCAACTTCTGGTTCTAACTCACATCATAACCAATCAAACTAACCGTTATGAATAGTAATACCCACATTATAAAATTTTATACATTTTATCATTCAAAATGGAATTCAGTTTTGGATTCGGAATATTGAAATTATCTTATGGAGAATTTTTGGTATTTTTCTGAAAACATTCAATTTTTGATGAATAGTGAAAATCAATAAATTTTAATTAAAAACAACTTTTTTAATCAAAATAATTAATAGTGATAAATTATTAATTTGAGTGTTTTTAAAGTATATTTAGAATATATTTTTACCATTTAATAAAATGTTGGTCATTGGATGTAATTTCACATTTAAACCGTACATAAACAAGTGTCAATATTTTGATAATAATTATTTCATAAAAACATGCTTTTTGTTTTGACAGCGAGAATTAATTTTAAATTATTTTCAGCCACTTTTGTGTTTTGAATTTGGAAAAATGTATTCCATATTCAAAATTATGAGGTCCAAATAGTGTAAATAGGTAAATTTTATTTTTAGACATTTTCAATCATTATTTCGGTAAATATTTTATTTACCATGGTTAAAGGGTAAATCTGGTAAAAAAGGGTAAAAATAATATTATAATAATAATAAATTACCCTAAAACTTGTCCAACCCTTATTTGTTGATACATGTCCGACCATGGGAATCTTTGGGTCGAATTGGAGACCCCATGGATCCAATTGTAAGTGACAATGACACATTATATTAAGTAAGTTAAAGAAAATACAAAAATGACATAATCATATATCTTTTAGAAAACAATTTTTCCATAGGGTTATATATGTTATATTTTAGAAACTAAATATTCAATAGAATGCTAAAAAGATTTCCTACATAACTGTATTTTATTTATAATTTCTAGACATTTAAAAATTAAATTTATTTCTGACACAATAATGATGGAGTAGTTTCCTTATTAATTAGAGAATTAAATAATTAGTATTATAAATGTTAACATAAATATAATTTGAAAGTTTTTATGCCATCCACGAATTTTATTTGTTAATATGAAATGTTATTATTTATTAAATGAATTTGGTTTGAATTAATAAAGTTCTTAAGACTTTAACAAAAATCAATTATTAAATATTGTCAAAATAGGCATAAATAGGTTTTTAAAACAAATATTATATTATTAATTGAAATTGTATTCCTAAAAATATAATGATCGGCCAAAGGACTTATATAATGATATTTTTATTATTAAAGGACCACTTGGAGGTATCTTGGAAGTTTATAGTATGTTTATTGACTATATAATATAAAAATACAAAGAGTCATGGTAAATGACAAACTATTTAACTAAGAGTTAAATAATAAAGATAAAGTTAATATAATGACCCAAACCTATCCAAAATATATTTGTTGAGTTTTTTTCGACCTATCACCACCTTTAAATTTAAATAATACAATTTAGAGCCATTATAAACCGAATATAAATTTATTATAAAATAATATTTCAATCTTTTATTAAGGTGCGCCTCACCCCTCTTATAAAAGGGCACTCCCCCTTCTCTGTAATTCACACCTTCAAACCCTTTTGGCTCTACCAACCCCTACCCAAATGTTCTCTAAATTTCCCAAACTCCAACCTATAGTCTTTAGTTTGATTATAAAGCCAACTTATGGAGCCCTTTTGATCAAATCAAAAGATTGGACTTGAAAAAGAGGTATCGTTTTCACCACCCTCTTTCAAGTTATTTTCTTCTTCAACCTATTATTTCTTTGTTATTTCCATTATAAAACAATAAATACAGTATATTATATATAATATAATGATATTATAAATATTTTACAACCATATTCATTATTCTATCCATACTTTTAATGACATGTCACCATACATGCATACGTACGGCTTACCGTCTCCACGTCGTGGTGTAATTGTTATTCAAAACATTATTATTTGGATTGGTATAATAATGATGTGTAATTGATGTAAATAATAAATATAACAGGATAATTATTCTTTATATATGATATACCATCCAATTATATATTATTTTAATATCAAAAGAATGATATTGTCGCTCGTGCGTACGTATGGACTACCCTCTCCACGAACGCGATGAGATTCATTCCCCATCGTATCCATGCAAGTATAGTTCTCATTTGATGATTAATAATAATGTTTAAAAACTTGATATAATTCTGGATATGAATTATATACAACACACCCATAAAAAACATAGCTTATGTAACAAAACATATAAAAGAAAATGAGTAAATTAACACTCGAAACGACGATAATACTAAGATATTATTTACAATGAAATGTTAAAAGATCATATATAATATCATATTAATGTATATGATTAATGTATAATTTAATAAAAATTATTTCACCATTATACAGGAGTTTAAACTACCCTTAACCAAGTAAAAGTACAAGGTAAGGGTTTATTTCACAATCTCTTCATTATCCGAGGTTGTTTATACGTAATTATCTACCAGGACCTCTTTAGCATCCACATCCATGTTTCATAAAAATGTATTTCAAATCATTATTATTATTTTATAGACTATGGTTTAAATTCATTTATACCCTTTTTGACTTTTTATAAGATTTTTATAAACGAATCTTTCCGTCGTTTTCCAAACAAGGTCATTTTTAAGCATTTCGAAAAAATTAACGTAAGAATGTATTTTCTAACTTATACGGTGGGTGCAGCTATTTTGTACCATTATAAACTCCTCAATGTTTTCGTTACAAGATTATAAGAATATTTTCAAATTAAATGTTTTATTTTATAATTATGTGTCTCTTAAATGATTTCAAAATATAAAGAGATATTTTTCTAAAAAGTGTTTGGATTTCATCTATGTCAACATCCTTTGATGAATTTTAAGTCTATTTGATTTTGATTTATTATGATACAAAACATCCATATTGTATTGAAGGTTTTGTGATATGTTTGACTCTGGATGTGCTATTTTTATACCATTCATGATTTATGGTTGAAGTATTGACATTTCGTATGATAGTTTTAATACGAATGTTTATGATATGTTTAAACCTTTTCAAATGAGGAATGTATTGGACTTAGTAAGTGACGGGTGGAGCACGCTATAGCTCCTCGATGCATCAGTTGGTCTCATGAGACAACTAGACGTGGAATTGGATAAGGCCCTTTCCCAATTTGATTTATGGTTTTGGTCGAGGCCTTAATAATTTTAAGATGTCTTGGCCGAGGCCTTGACAAAATGTTTCAGAATGTCCGGCATTATACATTCCCTCATTATGGAAATTATATTGATGGTTCATGTGGTCATTCGAATAATAGAATACTCATGATTATGTTTTATTATGTCATTATTTACTTAGCTCATATTCTTTCCATAAAAGTATTCATGTTTATTATTGGTAGAGGCATGTTGTTTCAATTATTTACCACGCTTAATATTTATGTCATTTTCCGCTTCATTACATACCCTTACTGAGCGTTTGAGATCACCTCTTTATTATCTTTCATTTTCCTATGATATGAAGAAGTTAGTTATGAGTGACCTGAAGACATAATCTAGGAGGCTTGGATATTTCTAATGAAATATATTTGTCTTGAATTTCACTTCATGCTGTAAATTTGAACTTATGTATGAATCTTCTATCCAATAATACTAAACTGATCGGTCTTTCGAGACATGATTTCCTTGTGATCATGCCAATGTTATGTAATAATGCACCGACTCTGGGTAACTAGGGTTGGGGTGTTACACGATATCACGGAATAAACCAATGATAGTAGATAAAAGGATAAAAATTAATTTAAATTACAAGAATGGAATGTTATCATCAAAGATATTTATTGATCTGGTCGATAAATTCGAAATATTAAAATCACATGAACATAATTATTTTATATTTCAAAAAAATATCAGTGTAAAAATATTATCATGCTTACATCATTTCTGTTAAAACATCACACATGCAGGGGAGATAGAAGGTGTCACCTACTTGAATAAATGTCAATATATTATTTGAGGTCAAGGGGGAAGAATTGATTATTTTTATAGAATATAGGAAACCATGAAATATGATTGAGAAATAAGTTGTTAGTAAAAAAATCAGGATGAAATAATAAAAACCATATTTTGATATTCAATTATCAATGTCTCAAATGTGACTATAGGCTCTTTGTTACTGTATATATGTACGAAAATAATCTACTTGAATAATTTATTTTTTGTACCCACACAATGATAAAAGAGATAAATTTATACCATATCAATCCATAAGTAAAAAATGCCACTCTCTATATGCTTATTTTCATAATATAATTTTTTGAAAAAATTAATTTCTCTCAAAAATCCCTAAAAATAATTGAAAATAAAATTTTTATTTATTCTTTTTATATAATCATTGAATATGAAAATTCAAAAATATAAATAAATTATATCGAGATAAAAATTTCATTGAAAATAATTAAATTATTAAATAATAAAAAAGAATAATTAGACTAGTTAAACATATAATACATATCGTGGCTGCATACTTAGACACATTATGCTATATGTTAAGAAAATCCATTACCTAAGATCACATGTCGAGTAGAATATATCAATTACTAATAAATAAGAATGAAGAATCATAATTAATTTTCAATAAGTATAAATTAAAAAACTTTATATAGTATCGTTATATCATTTCATGTTTCTAGAGGATGTTCCATACCTAATAATGTTCCATCTATGAAAATTTAATTTTGAAATATAGAGATTTCACTTAACTAACTAGAAAAAAATGAATCAGAAAAAACAATAATGAACCAATCCAAAAATTTTCAGAGTAAACCCAATCCAAACCAAACTTACTTGAACTAGCCCAAACATACCGGAATGGAATATTTAAATCCTAAATCAAACCACATGATCTAAATAAATTAAATTCCCCCAAAATTACAAATCTATTATTTTTTTAGGCAAAAAAAATTAATGGATGATAGAATAAATCAATAATTAAGATCACATTGATTTTATATTGAAGAATAATGAAATGAAATCATGTAAGGAGATCTCTTTATTTTTTGTTAAGAAAGCCTAATGTCACTATAGATGGTGTTCATGATTATATATTTATGGGATGAGGGGAGACGTGCACGATGTTGCTAGTTCGAGATTAGATCTCGATGGGAGTGAAGATAAAACTTGGATACGAATGAGAGTTCTACTAGGCTTTGGGGATCTAGATGGTAGGAGGGGACAGATCAGGTTTAGATCATGATGGAAGGAGGGGAAGGATCAGGTTTAGATCATAATTGGAGGGAGTAGGAATAGTTGAGTCATAATTTTTTGGAAATGTTTCACAAACGTTTTAAAAAAATATTGGGATAGATGGTCTTTCCCAATGGGTTTTTAAAACTATTGGGAATGTCGTGGATAAAATATCATATCCCAATGGTTTGTACAATCTTTTAGGATAAGTGAATTTTAATAACATTCCAATCCATTAGAGTGTCCTCTATCACAATATATCACTCCATGGGCATTATATTGGTATATATTTTCTATGTTTTAACTTCCCACAAATTTTTAACAATTTTAAATCATAGTTATCTGTTATTCTTGATGACCATTTTATTTTTTCCCTCTTTTAAAGTGGACTTTTTTTAACCATTTTTTAGGAAGTGAAATTTCGACAATGATAATTTGATAAGTGAAACACATCATTTATTATCTCAAGATCAAATTTTGAAGAAATAATTTCTTATAAATGGGGAGAAGGAAATATCCTGAGATTTAAAAAAGAAATACTATGTTTTATTGCACACAATATACACCAACATGATCTTAAAAGAACAAAGAATTACTGTTACATAATTTTGACAACTATAAATTAGTTATTAAATTAGACAGAATAAATTGTATTAATGATCTCATAGAATATATAATGGTCCCACTCATTTCTAATTTCCTAATTAATTATTTTAAATATTCACTCGATTTTAAGTAAAGTTGTTTTATTCTTCACATTTATTTATTCCCTAAATATGTTGTTTTAAATATTTTATAAGTGAGTATATAAATAATTTTTGTAAATTCTATAAAATTTATTTCAAATAATTAATTTCTTATTACAATTCAGATTGTAAAAATTATCATAGTACATAATTTTGCTAATTTTCTAAAAAAAATCACATTTCAATGAATTGTAAAAAAATTTAAAAAATTGTATTTCCAAGGGAAATTTATAATTATTACTTTTCAAAAAATTAAATAGTTCCCTCTGATTTATAATAACCAAATTTTGGGTTTTAAAACTAATTTAATACTTGAATTTTTATTATATTTATATATTTAAAGAGTTGTTTTTTAAACCCATTTTTCATCTCATTTTTCATTGTTTGTATTAAATTAAATTATTCCAATTGAGTGTTATGAATATTGAAAAATGGATTCCATATTTAGAATCATGAGTTCCACATTTGGTAAATATGTTCCTTTTATTTTTAGTCATTATAGAAAATAAATATTTTAAATTTTTTACCATGGTAAAGGGTAAATTAAATAATTATTGTTTCAAATAATATTATAAGGATACTAAAATGACCCTAAATATCCTTATTTTTCTTTTATGAGTCCATTTTAAAAATATTTTTATATAATTCTTTATATTTCCATTCTCAATTTTTTTATTATTATACACTTTATAATATTTTATTTATTATCAAGTAAAAAGAATCCATACTCGTATTTTTAATAGCTATAAAATATTTATCAAAGTATTAACTACTAGATTATTTTGGTTTATATATATAATTTTAAAATATAATTTATTTATATTTATAATGGTAATTTATTTTAAATTTTGTAAAGATAAATAAATACCTTAAAAATTTACCTAACATTGATACTATAATTATTCAATAAGTGGAAAAATGAAATCAATTGTATTAAAAATATTAAAAATCATTTCAAAATATTATATTGATCAATATATTTTAAATATGAAAATGAAATTTTAGAGTTGTTTTAAATTATTTGGTCTGAATATTAACTATTTTCTTGATGTTATTAAGAAACACTTAATGAATAGTTATAAAAATCCACATTAATGATATGTAATAATAAATAATATTTTATTCAATGATAGTGATTTTTTAAAAATAATAGATTCATATAACTAATTATGATATGGTTTAAAATTTCATCCATTTTCATTTATGTGTTATTTATCTACTTATATTAACTATGGTGGCCCTCAAAAAGTAAAAAGTCTTATTGTCACCATTAGTGTGAAATTGAATAATTAAGGGTCAAATATTGATAAGGGTATAAATGTTAAAAAAACTTTTATAAATATTATTGGATGATATAATTTCAATTTTTCCACATATTATATAAAAAACTATATTTTGAGCCATTTGTTGTTGAAAATTAATTTTTATTTATTTATTTATTTTTAAATTCCAAGAGTTCCCCCTACTCTATTATGGAAAGAAATATCATTTTTCCTTTACACATAAAAACAATTTTTCAGCCAATATATACTCAGATTTATTCTAAACATCCATCCCCACATTATATGTTCCATATTTATAGAAGAAGACTTAAATTTTTGGTTTTATGCTGTTACGAAAACAAGGTTGTTTAATGACGAGGAATCATTTTTCATCGAGATTTTCAATTTTATTTCTTATTCCACGTATTTAAAATATTCCTTAACAATTATTATATATTAACACCATAATTTTCCATATAGTAATTTCCTTTGTAAATTAAAGGAATTACCTATATTCATGTCTTTATCCATCAAATAGGATATAAACTCATCTTTCAAATGTATGGAGGTCTACCACCTCATTAACAAATGTAGTAAATTTTTCATCACAATCTATCAGGGATTTAATATAATGATGGAATTAATATATATGTATGATATTGATTCCATAATTATCATTATGATGTGATAATATATCACTTACCTTCATACATTTCCATTCTCTAAAAACTGATAATGTCATTTGTGCGTACTTGTAGACTACCACCTCCACTGAGGGATGTGGTTTTTTTTCATCATCATATCACATGTTTTATTTATTTATTGGAATAATCTTATATATATTATATCATGATAATTATTGAAATACAAAAAATAGGTAACATTATTCCATAATAAATTTTCAAAAGTTGAAATTTTAGTAATTCATACGTATAGACAACCATCCCCATGATTGTGACATTATAATCATTCATAAAAATATTTCATGATTTATTTTAAATTAATTATAATTGTATAAAAAAGATAAATATTTAATGATTATAATTCTATATATAGTTTAATATTGACCACTTAGACCGTAGTCGAGCTACCAAATTCATATCTGAAAAGTGAAATTAATATTGTCATAACGCCCGATGTGAATTTAAGTGACTATTTCATAGTTTATAAAAGGTAATAAATGACAAAAAATAATAATGGGCGTGATAAATTTTCTAGATAAATTATTAAAATAACATTATTTTATTATTTGTGGAGATAAAGAAGAAACATGATGATTCATAATCAAGGAAAGGTATTTCCAATTTAAAAATAATAATTTAATGTTTCTCTTACAACTCCCTTTTTCATCCATATTTTTCATATTAAGGACTTTTCTATTGCATGTTTTCAATTTTATACTATGATTGTACATTTTTATTAATCCTAATGATTGAATTTTTAAAAAACAATTTCAATGGAAATTTTTTGTTTTTTTAAAAAAAATGTACCTGTGACCTTTTTTAACAAATGTATTGAAGTAATGCTTTATAAAATTATACTGAATGGAAATATTTCTCTAACATCATGAAATTTTTTTTATTTAAGTCAACTATTAAATCATTACATGGTTATTTTCAATTAAATTTTTTCAATTTTAAGTTTAAAGTTTTTTAATTATTGATTTAAAAATGTAAAGGATATTTTCCTCAAGAACATTTTAATTGTCTTTTATGAAACTTATACTCATTAAATAATGAAATTCACAAAGTTACATATGATCCACAAGTAAAATGTTGAAATGATACAATCATCCTTCTTTCTTTTAATTTATAATTATCATTTCCATAAGATCCTTAACTCTGTTGATGAGGACTCGAAAAGTGCATCCAAGCAACCCGAGATCAAATATGGGCAGGAACATATTTCTGAGTATTATAGAAGTACTATAGTATGTACTATTATAGGAAAAATAGAATGTGTATATGGTACCATATCAGTAGAAAATACACATCTTTTTGGGCTTTCAGGCCACTGGTTTGGTCCTCTAGTCATTTATGGAATTCGGGCCACCCAAGGACTTCAGGACAGTAAGGCTATCAGGCCACTTCTGGGACGTTGGGCCACCAAATTTCCTTCTTCACACCTCATGGACTTTCGGCCACTTGTAGTTTTTCTTAAATGGACAAGAAGGAATATACATGATTCATGCTCAGGATGAAGATTCATAACAATGTCGCATTCACTGGATTAGAGCAAACAAGTTAGGAAGAATGAGAGTGTATGTAAATAGCCATCGGAACCAACCTATGTATACATGAGATGCCTAGACGAATATCTATGTGAATGAGGAGAGTTGGCATCATGATTTAAATGTTGCGGAGGAAAAATAAAAATTATTTATAGTCTGGATGATTTCTTCTAAGACCTTCATTTCATGTAATGACATGAAGTTGGTGGGCCATGTAAGGGTTCCCCATTAACACTTATAAGGGGTATTATCAAAAATGAATTTAACTGAAAGGCCTTAAGTCCATTTGGAATAATATTCTCATTTAATGTATATTGTCATGGAACCAGTTTAGTTTCCATGTCTTAATCAACTTATGAAAGCAATGCTCCATTTTAACATATTTACTGATAATGAATTTTAATCCACTATAACCATTATTTAATAATTTTACACCTTTAAAATATTTAATGTTTTATTAAATTAAAACCACTCATTCCATTTATAGGTTATTTTTTATTGAAAATTATTTTTTAAAATAAAATGGTATTTTGATATCCTAATGTGTTCTTTATATGGGTTTTAAAGTGTTATTCATGTGTTTTATGATAAATATTTTCCCTATAAAATGTTTTTTATGTTACATGTTCATTATATTTTGAAGTATGTGAGCCTTATAAGTCTTATACGAATGGATGAGACCAATAATATCTCAATGGTGAGTGAAATACAGATTATACATTGAGTGTACCCACATAGAATAAGGGTGAGCCTGTTTTAGATTATACGATTGTTGATGCTAAACAAAAGACTATCAGAAAAAAATCATAAAGGAAGAAATATAAAAATATATGTATAATTTTCAAAAATAAAATAAAATGAAGAAGAAGGTAGCAAAAATACTTGGTGATCGTGTGAACCCCAAGGAGACACACGAACCCATAAATAGTAGAGGATCATCTAGATGGGCATTCATAGTGAATAACCTACATCTGATTCCACATGGTGCCTTTTGATAAGCCATAATTTTATTAGAAGGTACCTTAGACAAAAAATGTAACGTGAAGGAATCCAGATAAGCTCTCCTAGGTCACATGGCATGGAAAATGGTGATTTCATAAAAAACTATCCAAATTCCTTTGAAAATAAGAGAAAATGTCCAAAAGGAGGGGGCCTCTTGCAGTCATAAAATGGAATCGATGAATCATCGATTGGAAGAATAATTAACCATAACAACATTCAAAAAAAATTTGTCAGCTTGGATCTTTTTTGAAAAAATAAATTAAATAAAAAGTGGAGCAGGAGGGAGCCTATTATGGTTGTCAATGTCACGTGACACACCCCTGAGGACCCAACATACATCACAAGAACCCAGTGACATGTATACCTCATCTTGTGAAATATAGTTTTCATGTCATCCATATAATAAGAAGAGACTCTCATATGTACATGAAACCTCACACTCTCAATTTAGCTTTATAAGGAAAAATAGATGGAATTTTCCATGAAATTATAACTCATCTCCATAGGACCTGGACTGGTTAGGTGACACCTCACCAAGGGGTATAGTGATTGTCTTTGAAAGAAATAATTCAATCTAAATTTATTCCTTACCATTATAAAATAAATAGAGGAAATAAAAAGTTGGAGGTGGATATATTCTATCACGGTAGTATAACTCTTTCAACAATCGAAGGTTATCCAATGGACGGTCTCACAAGACCCCATGACACGTCATCCTAAGCCTGCAAAGGTTTTTTGACAGCAACACTGATTTTAGGAAGGACCATGAGAATGTCAAATTTATAATATGTATGTACTTCAGAATTCCCACTTTATTTACGAACATCCCATCAATTAGAAATAATATAGTTATAGGCATTGATGGGATGGACTTGTGCTCTCTGAAAATAGGCAACACCATCTGAGTAACCAGCAATAGGAACTTGTGAAGACTTTGGAGGAACTTGTGATGACATCGGATGTGGACGCCTTCCACTGACCCAATTTTTGGATTTGCATGATTTTTGTGGTAAAAATAAGAGAACAACCAAAGCGGAGAGTCATTTAAATACCCCACACCAGCATGAAAAAATGAACACTACTCTCCTAACAATGATTTTGACTTGTTGATCCCAATAAATAGAGGTTATTTCTCGGAGTAGCTTCTTTCACGAAAAGAAAAGACTTCCTATCATGAATGATCCAAAGAAAATCCATAGCGATCATGTGAAATGCATAATCAATTCGACTGATCTATATAGATTAGAGGAAGGACGTCTGGTAGGACATGCGAAGAATATCCAACACATCTAATCTATAACGAAAGACATAAAATAATCCAATACTGAAAAAATATATGTAATTTATGATAATTTTATTGAATAATGATTGAGAGATAGTTGAATTTTTGAAAGACACATACACTGACCTTAATGTTCTTTTACTGAACTACCCACAATACACCACATCACTAGGAAATATCACCTAGATCTCTCAAAACTCATTTGGTATAATATTTGGATCATATGAATTCCTTGGGATGTGTAAAATATTGTTTCATGGCACCCCACGAGAATGCCACCGCAGTCTGACAAAGGCCTCCATTTTATCCATTCTAGTCTTGAGGTATCTTTCATACTTATCACCTGATCCATATCGTGGAACCAATTCATTACAGAAAATTCATGCAGTAGCTCCTAGGAATGTCATAAATCTCTTGTGATGTCTCTAAAACAAGCCATCTAGGAATCGTAATGTCCTCTAGGCATGTCATCCAGAACATGTGAAACTCTCCAAGACATGTCACACCGAATCTTGTAATTCTTTCTTAGAGATTTAGCCAGCTCTTAAGCTGATGACCAGGTATTTTATCTAGATCATGTGAATTAAATCATGTCAGGAAGGTGAATAAGATCGGTCAAAAAGGCATCCTATGTCTTAGTAACCTTTTCAACCCTCAGTTTTTAAGCCCCAACCCAAGGACATCTCAGATATTGGTAGCATTATACACCCTCGGTTTTTATTCCATATCCCAAGGGAATTCTAGATATTGAAAACATCATATGAACCCAAACATTCTTTTCAGGTATGTCTTTCCATTTTTGGGATTTTTTGAGAAA
Organism: Viscum album; assembly: GCA_963277665.1. Classification (NCBI taxonomy): domain Eukaryota; kingdom Viridiplantae; phylum Streptophyta; class Magnoliopsida; order Santalales; family Viscaceae; genus Viscum; species Viscum album. Next base: position 2,019,134,425 of record OY728126.1, on the reverse strand, counting down.
ACAAGAGTTTTTGGAAATTTTTAAAGTACATGCTGTGTACATTATGAGTACACGCCGTCTACTTCGTTTCCACAGAAGGTTGTGTTCTAGCCATGCCATGGCCACACACTCGGTCGTGTGGGGTGACGTGGAGGCTGCCTAAATCGGAGTACGAGAACGGAATGTACACGTCGTGTACTTCAAAATAACAAGCCTTGAATATTGTTTTTTTCATTAAACGCACTCAGGTCGCGTCTGACGGGCAAAACCATCTTCTTCTAGGTCATGTTCGTCTGAGAGCACCGAGCATCCATAGATATTTGACAAAACCCCAAGCCTCCGTCCATCCTCCAAATCAAACTATATCGGTTGTGTTGGAATCACATCGACGCATTCTCTCTTCATCTAGAGAATCGTTTTCCAATTCCTCTTCTTTTCGATGTTATCATGGGTTGAAGGTTTTATGAATTTTTTTATATCTATGAAGTTCTAAAAAGATTCAATATTTTATGTTCAAGTATATTTATCTCCTAACCCCAAGGTAGGTGGTTTGTGCCTTTCTGTAGAATGTATTTGATTTTTATGTGGAAATTTTCCCAATACCCTTGAACAGGGTATATCACTTCTAAAATTTTAGCCCTATTGTTTTCCTGCTTTGCTTTTATTCCTGAGTAGTGGTTATTGTTTTTGAATATGGAATTTTTTTGTGCTTTGGATGTATTTACCATGCATGTTTTTCCTGTTAGGCTGCTGTTTACTTTCCCATGCCCAGCATTATATGATGGTTTTACAATTTCTCTGATTTTTTGTTATGTTTTAGAATTTTATCCAAGTATTTCTTGAGGTTTACTTTGGTTGTTACAGGATTCTAAGAATGCTTGACTTGCTCAGGGATGTGGGAACCTGGTGTACAGACCATAGGGAGAATTGACATTGAGGGTTTCTCCAAAGTGTCTTTATAATTACAATGCGAGACCACAATGGTAATTGACGTTGAGTGCTTCCCCAGAGTGTATGTAGTTCCTCAAGGTGGGCCACAGGGGGAATTGACATTGAGTTCTTCCCCAGAGTTCATTTAGTACAATACGAGACTATAAGGGGAATTGAATGTGAGTTCTTCCTTAGAGAGTCTATACTTTAGATGAACTAGTGGGATGAGATTGTGTGTACTACCCAGAGGGTACTTGATAGGTAGGACCAGAGGGGATAGGTTGTGGGTACTTCCCAGAGGGTTACATATTGTGTGATCTGTTTTTTTGTTGCATGATACGTGGTGTTTTGAATGCTGAATTGGTGTATTGTTTACTACTTAGTGCTTTCCTGTTTACTGCCTTCTGTACTTTTACCTGCCATATACTCACTAACTATTAGGAACATATCATCGGGTGGATGCATACTAGGATTTAGTTTCGCAACCTGTTTGGATCATGATTTTGGGCCCAAACAAATTATATTACTGCAGGTATAGACAAGGGAAACCGCTCGTCGACATCAGGTACTTGATTGCATTTGAGCTGGAGAGCATGGGACCAAGGAGAGGCTTGCGATGCTGAGGAGTTTCTCATCTGTTTTACTTTTGTATTTGGATTAGTTCTTTATTCACCATTGTGACTTGTTTGGCTGCCTTCCTAGACATATATGTATCATGCATCATTTATATATATATATATATATATATATATATATATATATTTCTCTTGTTGTTTCTTTATCATTCTTCTGATGTTTACTGTAGTGGAATATTTACTGCATATACTATTGTGTGTTGTTTACTTTAGTTGTGTACTCTGGTAATTAGGGTGTAGTTTCCCCACCATTACACCCAAGGTCTTCACTGCTAGTCAGAAGCCTCTGGCAATTGGGGAAATATGATTGAGGCGATGTGGCCAACCGAGTATCGGAACCGTAGAGCGAATTGACATTGAGTGCCTCTCCAGAGTGTCTGATGTTCCTCGACATAGGCCACAAGGGGAATTAACGTTGAGTACTCCCCCAGAGCGCCTTTAGTACAATAAGAGACTATTAGGGGAATTGACTTTGAGTTCTTCTTTCGAGAGTCTATACATTAGCCGAACCAGTCAGGTGAGACTCTATGTGCTGCCGAGAGGGTACTTGATAGGTAGGACCATAGGGGATAGGCTGTGGGTACTTCCCAGAGGGTTACCAGTTGTGTGATCTAATTTTCTATTGCATGTTATGTGGAGTTTTGAATTCTTAAATAGTGGATTATTTAATGCTTATTGCTTTCCTGTTTACTGCTTTCTGTACTTTTACATGTCATATACTCACTGATTGTTAGGCACAGATCTTCGAGTGGTTGCCTTCTGGGATTTAGTCTCACACCATGTTTGGGTTATGCATTTGGGACCAAACATATTATATTACTACAGGTATAGACATAGGAAAGCTCCCATAAACTTTAGGTACTTGATTTCATTAGAGCTGGAGAGCATGCGACCAACCTGATGATTGTAATGGTGAGGATTTGCTCATTTGTTTTCCTTTTGTACTTTCTTTTAGTATTGTATTCTACATTGTGACTTGTTTGGATACTTCCCTAGACATGTATGTATCATGCATCATTTATATATATTTTTTGGTCTAGTTTTTTCTTTATCATTCATCCATTATTTACTGTTGTTGGATATTTACTGCTTTCACTATTATGTGTTGTTTACTTCCATTGTGTACTCTGCTAATGAGGGCGTAGTATCCCCATCATCACACACAAGCCCCTCACTGCTAGTTGGCTTCCTCTGGCGTTCGGGGAAATGCGCTTGAGGCCATGTGACCAACCGGGTATGGGGAGCCTCTGGGTGGCTTCCGAAACCAGGGTGAAACAAAGTGGAATCAAAGGGATTTCTTTTCTCTTGATTTATTGTTTGGAGCCTTTATCCATGGATAGGATGAAATCGGTACTCGGTAATAATCTGTTCCCGAGAGTAGCTAACTCGTGTACATAGAAATGCCAATCTACCATGTTATTGAAATTTTTATAGTTTTCAATTTTATAGTTGATTTATTTCACCATTAGATGATTCAAATGTTTTTGGTTATTACTATTGAAGTTATTGAGGTTCTATTTTTGTCTCAACCCGATGAGATGAGGGTATTCTATTTCTTATATCATATTGGCACTTATTAGAGATCACATGCCCTTCAATCTTCCCATGCCATCTAGGATGCATTAGTGACGGCATGTTGTTGTGATATATGTTGTGTAGAATATGCATGTTGTTGTGATAGACACCTTGATAGAAATACCTGTTGGTTGATAGTGTATTGTTTGTAAGGTATTGGTTGGATGAATGCCAAAATTTGGTTCTTGAGGTGTTATGGGACCTCATGGACCAGAATTTGGTGGATCATTGCACTTTTTTCTTGTTTATGACTTGTATAGGATTCCAAACATTGATTTGTGGGGAGTATGGTCCCTCACGGGTTAGAATTTGGAACATTAAATGCTTATTTCATTGTTTTCTGGGTTCCAGAGTAGTTCTTGAGGCTTACTGTCTATAAAAACCTTGAATACATTCCATTTAATGTTAATTTCACGCCATGTGTTCTTCTTTTTGAGAAGAAACTGTTTTTCTTAAGTACACGCCATGTAATATGTGTATACTCCATGTAGTCTCTGACCGTGTTGTGGGCCGTGTGGGAAGAGACATGGGATGAGAAAAGTCTGTTGGAAATATTCCATGTATTCATTGAACACTCCTGTAGTATAATCCTTGGAACCCGGATGTGTAGATAACAACACGGGTCGGTGGGGTCTCTTCTTATACACGCCGTGTCACCCTTGAACATGTCGTGTAGTCTGACCCAGGTACCTGGCCATGTCATGAACAACATGAGTCGGTGTTATCCTTTCACGTACACTCCATGTCTTTCAGGAACACATCATATAGTTTGTGTTGTGTCACAAACAACACAGTCCAGGTGAAGCTTGTCTCGTAAACTCTGTGTCTACATTTATCACGCCATGTAGTTTTGTTTTAGGATAGTCGTGTGGCTTAACCATGTAGAAGGACCTGGGAATGGGAAGATGATTCATGTACACACTGTGTTTTTTGAGAACACGCCATGTGTTTGGGGTGTTACATGACCAATTTTGGAAAAGGTACATGCCTATGTGAATGACTTCAAGGACCACGCCATGTAGGTAGTGTACACACCATGTAGGTATTGTACACGATGTGTAGTCATGTTTTGTAAAACATGAATGTTTTCTTCATCTTGTTCTCTCCTAACAATCATTGTTTTCGGTCCTACTTAATTCTGATCTATGGTGTGTGCATGACCTTGCAGAGTCATTCCACTGAGATGTCCTATGGTTATACTTCAGTTGTCAGGTGGTGATCAGATATCGGACATGGCTGATTTGACGTGGGTCTTCCAACAGCAGCATCCTCCCACCTTCCTAAGGGAAGGATGGCCTTAGTCTATAGATGCATGGCTAGAAGCCATGATGATTCTCTTTGAGCTTCTGGAGACGCCTCCAGAGAGGAGAGTCAATCTCGCTACCTGTATGCCACGGGATTCCACCAAGAGATGGTGGGATGTGATCTCACAGGCGAGTCATCAGCCGGTTATGGATTGGGAGGAGTTCCAGCGCATCTTCTATGACAACTTCTATCGAGAGGCCCTGAGGTCCGACCGATCCCAGGCGTTTTTTAGCATTGAGTACGGTACCCTATTGGTTAGGGAGTACTCCTCTCGTTTCCCCTAGCTTCAGTGTTTCACACCCTTCCTAGGAGGAGATGGGTTATTCCTGGAAAGGAAGTTTGAGGATGTTATTACACAGGAAATCCGCTCTCAGGTGAATATCTTCAGGTTGACTTCCATCACTCCGATCTTCAACCAGGCACCGATCACAAAGTGGAATCTGAGGGAATCCGGAGTTGCGAGCTAGGGCGGATCAACATCCAGAGTTAGTGCATCGCATGATGATAACCAGAAGCATCACAGGGAGACTACATGGTGAGATCTGAGTAGGTGGGATGCATATTTTGGTAGCAAGGTGGTGTGCTACCAGTGCAAGAGAAGCGGGAATATGAGGCTTCATTGCAATACAGACCTAGTGGAGTGCATATCTAGTGGAAAGTTGGGACACCTTCAGCATTTCTGTCAGATCATTTCACCAGTAGCTGGTGGAAGGGGTTCGTCTATGACTCCTCGTATAGGAGCAGCTCTTCCAGTTTCTCACGAGTTTGGGAATTGGATTTCTTCAGACTGTTTAGGCCGAGGTGGAGGTCCTGTCCAAAGTGGTCAGTCACCTGGCCCCCAGTGACAGCAGGTTGGATCAGCTCATAGTAGTCAGTCAGGGTCACAAGGTCACGGAGCTACCCAGACTTTTGCAATGGAGCAGACCAACAGGGGTAGGATCCCGACCCCACTATAGTTCTAGGTACGATCTTAGTTGCCTCGGTTTTATCTTCATCTCTTTTCGATAATGGTGATACGCATAGCTTTATATCTGTCACTGTTGTGCAGATACTTGGGCTCTGTATCTTTTCTTCTGCTAATTTTTTGACACTAGACACTCTGTTGTGGACAAGAACATCTGGTGAATTCTAGTGCAAGGAGTTCCCTCTTGAGGTTGGTGGGTGTCACTTCCATTGGGATCTTTATGTCCTAGAGATGACATTTTATGAGGTCATTCTCGGAATGGACTGGCTAGTTCCCTTCCAGGTAGTCATCGACTATTATCACTGCAGGTTGAGTTTCATATCACTAAAGAGTGGATCTTTTCTTCATAAGGGTGAGTGGGATGTCTAGGCGAGCAGAGCGGGTCTAGAGTATCATGGGATGAGAGTAGTTACAACCCAGATTTCTAGTCTTTATCTAGATGACCAGGGGACTTCACAGTTAGACCTTCCTCTAGTGGTGGATCATTTTAGAGATGTCTTTCCAGAAGACTTTTCGGGTTTCCCTCTAGAGGGTGAGGTATACTTTTCTATTGATATTGTTCTAGGGGTGGCACCATTGTTCATTCCCCCTTATAGGATGGCTACACTAGAGTTCCTGGAGCTCAAACAATAGTTGGAGGAGTTACAAGGCAAGGGTTTCATCCGACCCTGTACTTCTCCTTGGGGTTTTCCAGTCCTATTTGCGAAGAAGGAAGACGGTACCCTTAGGTTTTGTATGTATTATCTGAATCTGAACTAGTTGATGGTAAAGAACTAATATCCCTTTCCTAGGATTTATGATCTCTTTGATGAACTTCGAGGAGCCTAGGTGTTCTCGAAGATTGAATTGTGGTCTGGTTATCATCAGTTACACGTTAGACCATATGATATACCTCTCACAGCCTTCCAGAGTAGGTATGGCATATACGAGTATAGGGTTATGCCATTTGGTCTCACGAACACACCTGTAGTTTTCATGGCTCTGATGAACCATGTGTTCCATCCATACATGGATTCCATCGTGGTTGTTTTCATGGAGGATATATTGGTGTACTCTCATATTCGACACGACCATGCTACCCATCTTGATATTTTTTTTAGTATACTGAGGGAGGATCCGTTATATGCTATGCTTTCAAAATGCCACTTTAAGATGGACCAGATTCATTACATGGGTCATGTTATATGAGAGACGAGAGTGTCAGTATACCTAGAGAAAGTGAGAGCAGTAGTGTCCTCGGAGCATCCAAATATCTTCCTTGAGGTGAGGAGTTTTCTAGGGCGGGATGGATACTACAGACATTTCATTCAAGACTTTTCACACTTAGCAGCACCATCGACAAGTCTGACCAAGAAGGGTGAAATGTTCTTATGGTCAGATTCTTGTGAGTCATCCTTTTAGGAGATGAAAGGGAGGTTTAATTCAGCACTGATACTCATCTTTCCTATGATGGGAAAGATCTATACTATTTTCTATGATGCATCAAATATCGGGTTGGGAGCTGTTCTTATGTAGGGAGATGGAGTCGTTACAAACGGGTCTCGACAGTTGAGGCCACATGAGAAGAATTATCCGACGCACAATCTGGAGCAGGAAGTTGTTGTTCATGCCCTAGGATACTAGAGACATTATCATCTAGGAGAGAAATTTTTGGTTTTCTCTGACCACAAGAGTCTCAAGTATATCTTCACTCACCATGATATGAATTTGAGATAGCACAGGTTGGTTGAGTACCTTTAGTCTTTTGACTTCGATCATGCCTACACTCTGGGGAAAGGCAATGCAGTGGATGATGTGATGAGAAGGAGGACTCAGATACAGGCAGTTCAGGAGGCTAGCAGTGAGTGGAAGATTATTTCTATATTCTTTGAGATGCATTTGGAGGTGCACGATAGACAGGGGAAGAATTACCTATCTTCTGTAGCTGTTACCTCTAAACAACATGATCGGGTACGAATGAGGTAGCTATAAGATTCTAAAGATCTAGTCCTAAGGGAGAGTGTGTAAGTAGAGGACCCTATTCTTGGATGGACAATAGGCGAGGATGAGATCTTGCATTTCCAAGGGCGCGTATGGGTGCCAGCAGACATAGGCGAGCAGCTGATGTGGGATTTTCATTCCTCAGTTTGGGCAGTTCATCCTAGTGTCACCAAGATGTATCATGATCTACACTGTCAGTATTGGTGACCAGGTATGATAGGGGACATTGATGGTTTCGTCATGAGATGTTCCACTTTTCAGCAGGTGAAGGCGGGGCATCAGCGACCAGCAGGGCTCTTATTTTACTTACCCATTCTTTAGTGGAGGTGGAATGATGTCGTGATGGTCTTCATGACCGATTTACCGAGGTCGCCTCGAGGGAAAGACGTAGTTTGTGTTGTCATTGATAGGCTCATAAAGGTTGTTCATTTCTTGCTGATCAAAGAGACCTTCAGTATTGATGACTTGGGACCCTTGTGCATCCAAGATATTGTACGTCTTCATGGAGTTCCACAGTCCATTGTTTCAGACAAGGATGCACGTTATACTTCTCAGGTTTGGCAGGGGATTTAGAATACTTTGGGTATACCAGTACTTTTGAGTACAACTTACCATCCCCAGATAGATGGATTGTCCAAGCGTACGATTCAGGTGTTTGAGGACATTCTCTGAGCATGCGTTATAGATTTTGGAGGTTCTTGGAATAAGAATATACCTCTTTTGTAGTTTTCTTACAATAATAGTTTTCAATAAAATTTTCGGATGGCACCTTATAAGGATCTGTACGGTAGGCCATGCTGATCACCCTTATTTTGTCCAGAGGCAGGAGAGGCAGCTTTGCTGGGACCTCATCTTGTCTTGGAGTCTACAGAGCAGATAGAGTTGATTCGGAAGTGGGTGGCTACTGCACAGTCACATCAGAAATCTTATGTTGATTAGCGGAGAAGACCTATGGAGTTCGAGGTCGGGGATCAGGTTTTCTTGCATGTCACACCAAGGATGGGACACAAGAGGATTAGGAGGTAGGGTAAGCTTTCTCCTAGTTACGTCGGGCTGTTTGAGGTGTTGAAGAGAGTTGGGCTAGTTTCTTATTGGTTGCAATTACCTCGTAGGTATCGGGCTATGCATGTCGTTGTCCACGTTTCTCAGCACCGACATTAATTTTTAGACATGTATCTTTCTTTCAACACTGAGGAAGTCGAGTTGGAGGTGGATGCATATTTTGGGGAACATCCTATCTGGATTGTTGATCATTGTATAAAGGTTCTCCGTGGCCAGTCCGTTCCACTAGTATGGGTGTTATGGTAGCACAGACGAGTACAAGATGAGACTTGGGAGAGGCAGGCCGATGTACGAGCTCACTGGTCAGAATTGTTTGGGGATTTTTCTTCTACAATGTGCTAGGGAAATCCAGGGATGAATTTCTTTAAGGGGGAAGTTTTTAAGAACCAAGACCTTATTTTCGGGTATTTATTTTCTTTTTTCTAGAGTTTTTGGGAAAATAGGAGTTTCTGGATATTTTTGAAGTACACATCGTGTAATTTATGAGTACACACTATGTACTTTGTTCCCCCAAAAGGTCGTGTGCGGGCTGTGTCATGGCCACACACACGGTCATGTGGGGTGATGTGGAGGCCGCCTAAAGTGGAGTAAGGAAAAGGCAATTACACACTGTGTACTTCAAAATAACACGCCATGTATTTTGTTTTTTTTCATTATACGCACTGTGGTCGCGTCTGATGGAAAAAACCATCTCCTTTTACGTCCTGTTAGTCCAAGAGTGCCGAGTAGTTGTGGATCTTCAACAAACCCCTAATCCTATGTCCTCCTCTGAATCGAACATTGTCTGTTGCATTGCAATCACATCGATGATTTCTATATTCTTCTAGAGCATCATTTTCCAATTCCTCATCTTTTCCATGTTATCATGGGTTGAACTTTTTATGTGTTTTTATAGATCTACGACGTTCTAAGGAGATTAAAGCCTACAGGATCAAGTATATTGATCTCCTTACCCCGAGGTAGGTGGTTTATGACTTTCTATATAAATTCATTGTGTATTATATGAAAATATTCCCAATACCCTTGAATGGGGTATTGCACATTTACCGTTTTAGCCCTATTGTTTGCCTGATTTTCTTGTATGCCTGAGTATAGGTTATTGTCTGTGAATAGGTAATTTTTTTATTCTTTGGATGTATTTCACATGCATGTTTTTCCTATTATGCTTATGTTTAATTTCCCATGACTAGCATTATATGATGGTGTGAATGTTTCTCTGATGTGTTGTTATAATGTACAATGCTTGCCAAGTAGTTCTTGAGGTTTAATTTGGCCGTTACATGATTCTATTCATCCTTGAATTACTCAGGGCTATGAGAAATTGGTGTATAGACCATAGGGAGAATTGAAGTTGAGGGCTTCTCTAGAGTGAAATTATAATTACAATGTAAGACCACAGGGGGAATTGGCATTGAGTGCTTCCCCAAAGTGTATGTAGTACCTCGACGTGGGCCACAGTGGGAATTGGCGGTGAGTTCTTCCTCAGAGAGTCTATACATTAGTTGAACCAGAGGGGTTAGACTGTTTGTGTTGTCCAGAGGGTACTTGATAGGTAGGACATGAGGGGATATGCTATGGGTACTTCCTAGAGGGTTTCCTATTGTGTGATTTGTTTTGTTGTTGCATGCTATGTGGTGTTTTGAATTCTTAAACTGTGGATTTTTTACAAATTAGTGCATTCCTATTTACTGTTTTCTGTACTTTTACCTTCCATATACTCACTGACTGTTAGACACAAATCTTCTGGTGGTTTCCTACTGGGATTTAGTATCACACCCTGTTTTGGTCATGCATTTGGGCCCTAGTATATTATATTGTTACAGGTATAGACAAGGGCAAGCTCCCTTTGACTTCAGGTACTTGATTGCATTGGAGCTGGAGAGCTTGGGACCAAGCCTAGGCTTGAGATGCTGAGGAGTTTCTCATATGTTTTCCTTTTGTACTTTTGTTTAGTATTGTATTTAGCATTGGGACGTGTATGGCCACATTCATAGACACATATGTATCATGCATAATTTATATATATATTTTTCTCTAGTTTTTTCTTTATAAGTATTATGATGTTTACTGTTGTTGTATATTTATTTCTTCTGCTATTGTGTGTTGTTTACTTCTGCTGTGTACTCTACTAATGAGGACGTAGTTTCCCCACTATCACACCCAAGGCCCTCGCTGCTAGACATCAGCCTCTGGTCTTCTGGGAAATGAACTTGAATCCATGTGACCAACATTGTACGGGGCGCCTCTAGGTGGCTTCTAGAACCGAGGCGTTACAAACATTTTTCACCATCGGTGTGTAAGCCTCGGTCCAATGGCCTCTTAGGGATTGGAATGTTTTTTCACAATTTTTGTGTTATACCCAACCCAAGGAAATCTCTAGACTATATAACCATTCCTTTCCATGGTCTGTAAGACTTGGTCAATGTGTAAACATTAGTGTGTAGGCCCCAAATAAGGGAAATATGAGGAATCTGATTCCTACCGAAACCTAGATACATATGACTCCTCTCTACGGCCTGATCTCTATATTAACAATCCATAGTTTTATCTCAGTACATAATTCATGCATGCAAAAGAAGTGAGATTTATCACATTCCATCCATTTTTTCTTACATAGATCAGAGCTCACATAGTCTTAGGTTGGTAAAATGATAATATAATTTTCATCGTAAGTCTCCAGAGAGGAAAGGTAAACCTTAGAGTGAAAACATTGTTCTATGGAATAATGTGAAATGTCCCGCATGTAGGGAAATATTATCATGTAATCCTTTATCAATTGAAGTATGAAAACTATGATTCAAGAAAAAAAATGGATATGTACCTTCCTATGAAATGAGCTCAAATAATCATTCATTTTGATGTACACACCATGTCTCCAATATTTCTACAATTGGGACCCATTAATTTTGATGAGTTGATTTCTCTACCTCATCACTCAGTAGACTAAGAAATCAACTAAAATACGATGAATCAGATTCCATCCATAACACTGATAAATAGGATTCCACTTCAAGGCCCAAAAGCAATATTAACATCCGAGGGATATCTTAGTACAAAAGTATCATATCCATATGCAATGAGGCTAATCAATTACTATCGTTTGTTTCTCACACTATGGATAGCTCACGTGGTCTTAGTTAATCGTAATAAACACAAGAATGATATCATTAATCTCCACCAGTTATGGAAATATATGTATATAATCCTCGATGAGTGGTATAATATAAATATCCATAATATAAGGAATCTACATTGGGACCACCCCAAGGGTGTGACTAATGTATAATAACTCTGATTCTATCCATAAATAGGATTTATAGGCATCTCCTCAAGACTCGAGATAAAATATATGTTGTTGAAGAGCTCATATATATGTCCTTTCTATAAGATTTTTAATTGTATGTGTTTAACAAACTTCTTGGTTTTGATTCCTAAAATAACTAGGATATGTAGGATGCCTCATAATCACTCAATCCACTCTTCAGAATACAAATTTCCTCCCTATGAGGTAGTAAATTCCAATTTACGTGGTTTTATGGATTTAGTGAAAAAGAAACTACCCATTATTTGGGAAATATATGAAGAACCTTTGATACTTACAGATAAATTCACTAATGATATCCCCATCCTCTACACACAAGGAAGACATCGAGCATGGAAGACACTAGATATCTAAGAGTGGGATTTTATCCCAATTCCTACTGCAAATGATTTTTACAAAATTCTGTCGTGACCAGCAAGCAGGCTCATATCCCTAGTCACATAAAAAAAGTGAGTGGGTATATTTTTGTAGTAGGCATTGAGGAGGCACATATCCCTACCCTCTTTCTTCTACTCAATAGGAATATTCTAGGGAGACAAGGAGGATATAATTGTGAGCAAAATAATGTTTAAATAAAGGATTTATGCTAGTATATGATGGATATAGAAAATGTGAATTCTCACGTCCATGCACACTCTTTTTGAAAATCTCAGTAGATCGTAAAAACACTTGAAGAACTCCTCTGGTATATTTCACAACTGGTTTAGATGTAGTTACAGGAACATCTTTGTATCCTTACATCTAGGAAAACTCATCACTCTAATCAACTCAAATAAGTGGATGATCTAGATAAGGTTCACATTATTGTTCTTTTATAGGTAGATTATCAGCATATTCTGATAAAGAATGAGGAATCAGACCAGAATCCTACTATCTTTCCAACAATGGCTCATCATGTGAGAGAAACACATGCCTTGCGACAATGGAGCATGCCTATATAAAAAATATATTGGACTATTAAAATTTCCAATTATATGTCTTATATCCCTGTTATAACTAGGAATCACTATGTCAGTGAGTAAAATGCCTTGGTACATGCTCATATTTATGCGAAAACATCTCAGCGTCTTACTCCAAAGGCCCAGGATTGGGCTCATACCCCCATTCTAGAAAAGGATATCCATTTTAGAATAGAAAATGAATTTGTAAAGGAACATGTTCTAGTTAGTGAATTTTCCTATCATATTCCATAATATCACAAAAATCAGGAACATATTTTTCTTCCTCAGATGAACAACTGTACCAGCATCATTCCAAGGCAATATTAGAGGAGGCTCATATCCCATATCCCATTCCATGGGTCTGTCAACATATTCATAAAGGGAATACATATTTTGACTAGGCTCATATTATTTCTCCAAGTGGGGCTCACTATATGAGAGTGAAACATTCCTTAGGGATGGATCACACTCGTACCATGAAATACTATCACTATATTCCAAAGGCTCGGGATCGGGCTCATATTTCCATCATAATTGAGGCTCACCATGTGAGAATGACAAAATCCTTAGGATGTTCTCACCTTCTAATAAGTAATTTTTAATCTCATTGCCATATTAAATCATCTTATAATCAATGTTCTTAGTCTCCCACATCACCATATGGTTGTCAAAAGGTTCTAGAAACCATCACACAATGTACTCATACCAATGAACAATTACAAAAGGATGGTTGGAATATTTCGACCATGATGTAGGATGACACAAATAATTTTAATAATCTTAATTCCATTGTCCATAAGGTTCTTTGAGACATATTCTCATCACCCCAAGGGTCCGTTAACTATTAAACTGAAGTATAAAAGGACTATTACCATGATATTACTTTTCATGGTAGGGTGGAGATGGATCACAGTGACTCTGTTCATAATATCCACCTTATTCATGCTCCCCATGGTGATATCTCCCGATGAAAAGGAAATAATCCCCTTTCCTAGATAGTTGTGCATAGATTGGTATTCAAAACACAAATTCCATTGTATATAGTGTTGTTCAAATCTCTAGTTCCTTCGTATAGTGATGTTCTTGAAACATCAATGTCAACCACATATAGTTTCCCATCAACACTTAATCTAGTGAGAAAGAGACCCTTAAAAGTATCTTATATGGTCTGATTAGATGGAGGCATGTATGTCTAATGAAGAGGTGGAAAACATTGATATGTGGAGAGAGTTATCCAGAAGCAACCCCCTCTTCAAGTTCTAGCCCATTTCCACTTTTCACTATCAGATCCCAAATGATATTGAAAAGGATTTCATGCCTTATCTAATCAAAAATATGTTGGATAATCATCAGTGACTAATGTCCAGACATCTCCCCTATTCATGATATGAGGTTAACCTTCACAAAATCAATATACTTTTTTTCATCTGGACCAGGCTGCTATCTCCATGGTCTATGAATCAAAACCAGAAAAACTCAAACCAAATCTGTAACACACATGCCACCGTTCCATTATAACCCTTCGAAAGATAATCATTAAAGATTCATCATTTATTAAAATATGGGGATGCGGAATTTATGAAGCGATAAAAAAATTCCACTCCTAGAATTTTTGAACCCATATGATACAGCATCTTGCAATTTTAATTCCACTGTTGAAATCAGGAGGGTGGGTAATGCTCGATCGAGCTAGTCACATTGATAGAATTCTCGTACTTCAAATATTCCTAGACATCACAGATAGAGGGAGATGATAGTCCTAAGAACTTCAAAAAGGTCATCTCAAGTTATTGGTAAAACACATTAGACACTAAGGTTGATGTTGTGATCAAACAAAAAAACTTCTTGTAAAAAATGACACCAAGCAAGGGCTATCATCACACTCAGCTCCAATGAGAGCACATCTATGCCATGTCCTAATTTTCATAGTAGTATCCTCTATCACTACCTCTGACGATAGGAACCATCTCTCCGAGATGAGAAAAAATCTAAAACCATCTCCACCTCTCAGATTTTCAATTCCTGCTAGGATACAGGATATAGCAGTATAAGATTCAAACAAACCCCATCCTACTAGTCTAGTTCAATTTATATCTCAATCACCATCACCGGGTTCATCATCACCTAAAATTGTCTTGATGAAATAAGTTCAGATTCTATATCAACCTCATCCTACTGGGTTTTGAGCATTTATATCTAAATTTCTAACATGGAAATCATCGAATCCCAAACTACAATCATAATATACTCATTAATAAGATCAATCAATGAAAATTAGGGCCCCCGAATAACTCATATCCCATTGGGATGGTGGGAATTTTCATTATCATCATCACAGTAGAGATAATCGATCTTCTCCTAGTTGGGAGGTCAAATTCAATGGTCAGAAACACATTCAATCCTCCCGTAGAAAATAAATCCTCAAATATTTTTGGTCCAGTTTGATAAGCATGACCGAAAACTCCCTAATGGTCATTTCTCACAGGCCAAGATTGAAGGAATTTATTAAAAAGGAAATAAATACCTACTAGGGTCATAAGATAAAATTTCCCTATATAGACAAAGGTTTGAATGAAACCCCTGAAGATGGAAGGGTAGAATTATCTTGTGGCATCTAAATTAATGGAACAACTCCCATTATTATATATTCCTCTTTGAATGTAATCTCAGTCAATATAGAATACATTATGTATTATGATGAAAATATAGATGGTTTCGACATAGAAAACCTACCTTGAAAGGAGGGTGATTTGGATTCACCTGTTGAGGTTGTACAAACTGGAAACCAAAGAAGGATAAAACATTTGGTGCCTCCGAATACTGATTTTTTTTCTCTATGGAGGAACAATGTCAATGTTAATGAAAAATGTGTGGCTAAATCCCAATAAACCACATAGAATAGTTGAGGTTCCTTCCACGGGGGAAAATTTTCACAATATGAGAGAGAGATGAAAACACTCATACAATTCAATGAGGAGGTACTTAGAAGAAACATTCATGTGGGGTATAGTCTTCAGACAGAGGTAAGTATTTTCCCTCTCATAGAAGATCCTCCAGAATGTGTGGTATTTGGTCATAAAAAAGGCTCTGGATCTATATAGTTGGTCTACATGGATGAGGATGTTAAAAATGATCATGACTTCCCTACATTTTTATCAACAACATCTCCCACTCTAGTTTAATCATTAAGACTTAGAACAAATTGATAATCCATAGGAGAAGAATGTGTGGCCACCTCATTAACCCCCACCCACTCCCTATAGATGGGAGGCAATTCAGATAGTAGTTTTGTTGGATCATCATATTATTATCATGTCCGTATATACTCGAATAGAATCCATGGAAGGATGATGTACACCTGTGTATCCTAAGATAAATCCATATCTCAAGTTGGTGGATGACACATTTCCTCCACCCAATTTAGTAAGACTAACCTTAACCACTTTTGATGGTGCAGGTGACCATTAAAAAAATCTAACACACTTTATATCTCATGGTGGGATGATGATGGGTGCTCTAGATCAACATGATGAAAAAAATATGAGGTATTTTTCACAGACATTAAAAGGACCATCCATTGTTCGGAATAGGATTATACCAACTAGTTTTGTTGTATTATGGAAATAACTTCTTCATAATTTCCTTTATCATTCAAATTCATACTAAAGAAAGTGGAAATTTTCAACCTGAAGAACTGGAAGAAGTGAAAAAATTAGAGGGTTTCTATCTTCTTTGGTATATGGAAAGGCTTCACCAATTAACTCATCATCCCTCTCTCGACTAAGAATTTTATAAAACTCTGTCATAAAAATATCACAGATGAGTTGAAGAAAGCTCTTATCCCAACAAAATATTCAAGTGGGTTCTATGATTTCATCGAAATAGAAACAACACTTGAATATTCCATTCAGTTGACCCAATCAAATTATCAAATCATGGACTCATCATATGGGAAAATTCATGGAAAATTGAAGCTATAGTGATGACCATCCAAATACCTAAGAATAACCTGAACCACCCATCAACTCCTATCAAGCATTGATGGCCACAGAATCATTATCTTCTAGAAGCATAGATAAATCATAGCCCCCCCCCCTAGTATTTCAGGAATGAATGAATATAGAATACTTATTCAAAAATGAATAACTCTCCTATTATTCCTTAGCAGTCATTTAAAAAGACCTTTTCATGATTCCATAGCTTGGGAATCTTGACAGGGTTCATATCACTAACCTAACTAACTACTACCCTTTCTATAAAATGAGAGATCATAATATCTGAGACAAATTCATATTTAAATATTTCTATAATGGATTTTTTGATTATATAAAAGTGGTGTTAGATAACTCCTCAGAAAAGGTGGCTAGCATAACTATTTACCAATCAGCTTGAGAGGATGGTTGGCATAATGTCTCGGCCCATTGTGCGTTAATGTTCAAAAACTAGATGACTCAAAAATGGGGATGGATATCAAGAAAACTAGATAGAATATATGCACATTCTCGTAAGAGATCCACTACCTAAGTAGAAGACATCAAATTTGTCTCTCAAAACTGGTCAGGACTATCGATAGAAGGAATAAATAGAAGAGGAAGAATCACATTCTGATCCAATGCAGGCCCTCACTCTTTTGGACTTATCCCCTAGGATTTATGTAGTATGGGGATAACCACATAAAATTGAACCCTTATCAAAAGAACACTTCGTATTTAGTTCTTTCAATATGATACTCATTGATGAACCCTTCTATGATAATGAATATTCCCCTTAATATGAGTTTCCCACACATAACTGGGGAATGGGAGGCCATATGCACATGAACTAAGTATATATGGAATATTATGAGCATGGTCAGAACCAATAGTTCAACCACATTCCATCATATGACATATATTATGTTGATTCTCATGGGAAGGAACTCTTATAGGATCAAAAGTGGCATGGACGAATCTGTGAACCCGCCAACAATCACCCATGCCTAAATGTCCTGCATAAACTCCTAGAAATAGTTCGATTATACGATAATCCCAGGAAACATGGATGGAAGGAATGACTGGTTTCCTTAGAAGTAGATGTTACCTCAACCTCATCCAAAGAACCAGACCGATATTACACAAATGAATTAGTTTTTGATCCACATGTCTAGGAGAAACACAACCCGGGGAAGCAATAACCTCTGGCACGAAAGAATGAAATTTTGAAGAAGATGGTGATTGTCCAAAACTAGATATTAATACATGAGTATATTCATATTTAAAAATATATCATATTGGCACTCGTTAAATCCCTCCAAATCCCATTGGAATTTGAGATAGAATTTACTAAAACTGATGTCTATTGAATGGATATTGTTTCATCAGAATGCCATGTGGCCATCTCATTCATAGAGTATAACCAGTAAGTGTTAATTCAAAGGTATATATGTCCCCTATATGTTTAAAGAGGAATCCATAATAAAAAAATAAAAAAATTCCACATCAATAATTTCATTGGGATTAACCTCATACTTGTTTGGACCTTCCAATGTTTGGTATATAGCGAATGGGAACTATCTCCCACAAAGATTACCATTCAAGTGTATGATAAGCGTGATAAAGAAATATTTGGAATATCATACTCAAATCTCAATTTTAAGATCTCACATTTGATGTTGATTTTATGGTTATCCAACAATACACCACATAGAATGTTCTTCTTGAAAGGCCCTTGCTACATAGCCACATGGTGGTACATTAAATATTCCATCATTGTCTAAAATACCCCATCAATGGAAAGGTCATTATACTTCATGGTGGCAACACCCCCTTTAAAACTTATGGAGTGATATATGCTAAATAATATTTTAACAAAATATTATGAAAACAACCAATGGTGGATGATGATATATGTGAATCCCCCAATTTCATAGGGATAACACCTAGAAATTCTTGGTGTATGTTGTATGGTGACCATGTGGCCCACATTTTTCTATTCATGGTAACAGAATTGACCCCATTGGAATAATCTCATCATTTCCCCAGCTAAATTGTAAAAGAAAATCAACTCTAATATCTCTCTATAATGACTAATACAATTGGGGTGATTTTTATCTTCTCATGGACTCTCTCACCGAGATAGTGATCGAGAGGCCCCCAAATTTCCAACATCATCGGAAGATGTCCCCACAGTCTCATAGGTGGAAGAAGATGAGGATGAATTCAGGAATTCCCGTCCACATTTAAGGAAGGCATCCCCACCACCATTGATGAGATTCAGTAGGTAATCCTGGGAATTGAAGAATACTCGTAGGCTACATTGATTAGTGTTGTGATTCCCCTATAAGTGAAAGATTTGTATACTTAAATTCTAAACAAGCACTAATATTTCTTCACTTATAACTTTATAGAAATGATTGGGCGGAATCCATATATGGAAACACACTGTCTTGGATTTCCTGGTGTGCATCAAGGCTTCAAGTGGGAATCCCTGTCATGCCACCAATGTAGTGGAGGAAGATGAAAGACTAATCAAATTTAAATTTTTTTTTAGATTTGAAAAAACCAATATGGATCTCCAATATCGTCCATGTTAAGAGAAATAATGGAAAAACTAGGGTATTCTTCATTTTATATATTGTAACCAACACTTCCCAATAGATGATTTTCCTTTTTCGATCACAATACTATTGATCGATGCAACTATTGGATTCTAATCCCTTTCCCTCAGGGATGGGTATTCAGGGTACAAGCAGAAAAATATGGACCCTGAAGAAGAAGAATACACTACCTTCAGAGAATCTTGGGGGATAGTTTTCTTTTAGTTTATTCCCTTTGGGTTAATAAATTTTAGAAATACATATCAGTGTACCATGCATCATATCTTCTAACAATTTTTTGTGAAGAATAGTCAAATGTTTTGTCAATGAACTGGTTGTCAAATCTTGAAATTTATTTGATCACTTCATGAATCTTTATACAATAATTGAAAAGTTGTGATAGTGTAGTCTGAATATGAATCCCCTAAATTTTACTTTTAGCGTACCATCATGGATGTTCCTCAGCTTTGTAGTACACTATTGTGGCGTCGAGGTTGACCCAGAGAAGACCTGTGTTATTCTATCAATTACATCCCCCAGTAACATCAAATAACTAAGGGGGATGCATGGAACCTCTCTAGTGATATATTATTCATAGCTAACCTAGATGGTAATTATATCCCCTACTCTAGGCTAATGAGTAAGTGAATCTCCTATAAATGGGATGTTGACTTCAAAGAAACCATTAAAATTCTCAACAAGTATTTTCTTTACCAACTATTTTTGATGCCATCGGAGGAGGGTTAGACACACATCATGTACATGGTTTTCTTGGAACACACATTGTTCACTCTCCACACACAAAACAATTATGCAGGGAGTGATAAAATTATCTAATACCTCAACCAAATGATGCTAGATACAGAGACTCGATACTCTGATTTCGAGGACAACTAGCTTTTAGTCATATTCACAATGAAAAATAAGTGGCATTAAATGAAGCACATAGAAGTATATTTTCTATATTATATTGATCTACATAATTACATCCTTTTTCATCCTATGTTGACCAAGTGCTTTGCCCGATTGGTCATCATTCTGCAACAATATGAAACCCAGTTTGGGTCACAAAAGTCTGTGTAAGGGAATTACCTATCATATTTCCTTGTAGCACATCATATTCTAGAGAATGCACTAGTGAACACAAAACTACTAGATGAGGAGGTATTATTCACCCATATTACCACTAAAACATGGGATATGTATTTTGAGGGACCCTCTCAAAGTCCTAACGACATAATGATGGAAAACCCAAAGCTCAGTCGGGATGGAATAGGGATTGTATTTTTCCCCAAAAAAAGAAGTTTTTCCCTACTCCTTCTCACTATCTGATGACAACATAAATAATGAATCCAGATTCCATGACCACTTTTCTAGCATAGATCTATCCCTAGAGTTCCATAATACATACCTGAATGTCAAATGGGACCCAGAACATGTGACAAATCAGATCAATTGTGAATATTCTATCAAAAATGAAGAACATGACCATCTCACTAGCTACATTAGGGGACTAATGTAAGAGTTCCCTTTTGATCCCATGTTATTTCATGTTCCCAAATACCAAAATCATCACATCGACCCATTGGCTAATTCATCCACTATCATGGATGACCCGAATCAGGTGGAAGTAATCTTCTATTTCACACATGAAAATTTTGTCTGATTGACAATCATATGTGATAGAAAATAAATAAATCAGGTCAGTGACACCCTAGACTATGATGAATTGGCATCCACCCCTAAATAGAAGGTTTCCACAATAGGCTATCAGTAAAACATGACTCCCCAGAAAGACCAACTCGGAATATAATTGAGTCAGCACCATGAATAAGTCATTACACTGAAGGATGTTCTAAATGAATAGAGGAACATTTATAAATGTTCATTTGATGGAATACTCCTTATATGCATAAATGAAAGATATATTATCATCATCATGGAAAATGTACATGTAGGATCCTACACCTCCCATCAGTAGGGGGCCAGGCTCTCCAACCAAATCAAGAGGTTGGGTTATTACTCGAAACTCATGAAATAGGACTAGGTCGCATTCACATTGAAAATTCATACATTCCATATACATGAAAACATCATCCTTAAACCCCTTTAATTGATGAATGCAACTAATTATTCTATGCTATTTTATGTTTGGGGTATGAATATTTTGGGGCCATATCCCGCAACTAAAATTATGTTGTTCAAGAATGTCCTCAATGCTACTAAATTATTTTTCAAATTGTAAGAGGAAATACCCCAAAAATAATTGTATTTGAAGAATATAATCAACTTTTTAAAGTACCATATAATTACCATGGTTAGGGTCCCTCAAATAATATTGAAAAAAATTGAACTAACCACTATTCTACAAATTAGAAGAAAATATTTGAGGAGTATAATATCGATTCCAAACACTCATCGTGATTTCATACAACAGAAAATGGATATATATATCTCTTCAATAATACTCAATAAAATATACTCTAGAAGATGGTGAACATGTATTAGAATCCATGGCTAGACAATCACCTCTATGTTTTATGGGCCTATCATACCACCACGCACATTGTAACAAAAGAAATTCCATAATTATTGATTTACAGGATAGAGGTAGTGCTCCTCATATTATTCTAGTATCGATCCCTAAAAATTTAAATTTTTTAAATTTCTCTCAGATAGTGATTAATCGAAAAATTAGTTACATGAAAGGGAGGAACTCAAGGAGAATAGGTTTCATACATTACAGAACCTTGAAATACATCAAAATAAGATCGCATGATACATCAATAAAATGGTTCTCTATAATTCATCCAACTCCGAAGAACTATTATATTTCCTCATATCCCCATGACATTAGGAAATCATCCACTAAAGCTGAAGACAAATGGTAAGAACCTTACATCATACATGTGGTCTAACATAATAGAACCTACTCATTGGCCTCAATGGATGGGGGAGTGTGTCACACCTCCCTCAAATATGTTATTTCTCATTAAATACTTTTACTAAAAATTATAATTAACTTCTCATCCTGGGTATATGATTATAAAATTTAGGGGCTCATCTGGGTAGTAAGACGTTAAACTTCACGACATCTAAAGTCCTAATATGAAGACATTAAACTACCTGGTGTCCCATGTCCTGACCACATAATATTGATCTGTATGGAGAGGTTATTACCACATGAAACTAAACTATATGAATTATTTCCTCACTTCATGATGTTAAATTACATAGATTAATTACTCATTGTATGATATTAAATTGTATAGAAAACACTATGGCACTAAAAAATCATTGCACATGATCAAGATCTACGCAAAAGAAGGATGAAATTCCCCATCCTTGTATGATAGTTATCTCCAACTGGGGAATATCTTCAACTAAGAACTACATGTGGATTTATTCCAATCACCATTGGATTCATAGTAAAGCCAAATCCTCTAGACTAGGTCCTATCCATAACCTTCCTTTTCCTTCACATCAGGTGATCTATGTCCTTGCTGCAAGTCATTAAATTTTATGGATAATGTCTTTTCTAAATTATGTTAAACTACATGGGTTTCTAGTTCTATGTATGTCTTGATTATAATTTTCAATGAGATACATAGGGATTCTTATATCCTATATCTTGGTCCAACCACCACATGATACAACATTCCCCCTCTCTTCATATAGGCCAAACATGCATAGGGATTCCATTCCTAAAAACTATGGTTGGGTTGATTCTTATTACCATATGATACAAAGTGACACTCAGATGTCCATTTTATAGTACAAACACAATTCCCCTTCTCACATCGAGAATCCAACATCCTTTCTTCATGACGTTAAACTACACAGTTCCTTAAGAACTTTGTGTGGCTTGATTTTTGTCATCATGGTATATGTAGTGATTCCTATATCTCTAATATTGGTTCCTTCTAAAACAATCAATGGAAACAATAAAGACCTTACTGTATGGGTTAGACCTACCTAGGGAGTTTCTCATTCATGAACTATGTGTGGATTGATTAATGTTATCACATGCTACATAGTGATGCCCAGGTCTCCAATCATTGTCCAATCTGAAAAAACTGATATGAAATACACCCCAACTACATATGGGTTGAGTCATACAAACTCATCATTCTTATGTATGATCCAGTTCTATGTACTTATTTATTGAGTTCACAATTTTTCAAGCATAGAATTTTCATTTTGGTTCCCACATCCTTACCACAGGATGTTAAAATCCATCTCCGACATCATGGTCACACGCCATCAAAATTGCAAGACAAATACGTCCTTACCACATGAAGATAAATTTCACAGAAAACTTCATTACCGCATGATGTTAAACTGCGTGGAGGGAATCATCACTACATGAAAAAAAATTTCTCTGGCCATCACCCATGTTTCATTCCTTATCAAGGGACTATAAGATATTTTCTCTAATAATCCAGAGTACAAGGTTCTTACATCATCATTTAAAATCACCACAATACAGAAATTGTACTCCATATTTCATGTGTCCCAGGTTTTGAAAAACACATAATTACCCTTGGAAAAGATATATTTCTTAAAGGGGCCTTTTTTTGACTATGTATGTATGTCTATGGACCCTTCATACATAGTTATGGTCATCAACCAAATGTATCACTCGGCAAAAAGGTATTTTTGATCGTTGTGAGCCCTGACATCCCCATGGATGAACTAAACTCCTCAGTGTGATTTGAAATATTCTTGGTATGATTTTACCATATCAGTACTCATGACTTAAAGACCATGATACCAGATATACAACATTTTCTTCCCCCACCCAGAATGAGGTTGGGGAACAATTAAACCTAGTTATCCTAATTATTTTATTTTGAATCATTCACCATATTAGGTTTATCTGCATTGTGACCTTAAATTTCCTTTACTATTGGTTAAATTTTTACAAACATAAATAGTAGCCTAAAATGAAACAAATCATAAGACCCTATACTATTAGAAAAAGTTATAAAAACATTCCAATTTGTAAATCCTCAATGCGTAGCCTGGGGAAAATGAAATTTGTGTCATTCTATACTCTTCATATCCATAGTTTCAGAAAATTTATGGTGCAAATAGATAATGTGAAATCATCATTGGTTCTACAATATAGCCCTAGTAAAATCCAATCTATTCTCAGTGGATGCACTAGTTTAGGAAAAGTTAGAGTAATTATTTTTAACATCTCTTCATCATCATAATACATTTTCCATTAAGAGACATAACTTTTAGGATGCTCGTACCCTTATTGGGTATTAAACATTCCACAAATAACACTTGATGATTTGAGTTCCTTGGATCGCCAAAATCATCCCTGGACATTGGAGTGGATTGTTGGATTCAAGGGACCCTTTTCATTACTATGCATGTATTCTAATGGCTCCCGCATAAGTGCTTCTGGTCACCAACCAAATGAATCACTCTTCAAAAAGGGAGTTCCATTCCTTATGACCCATGACATTGATGCGGAAGAACCAAGCACCTCAATGTGTTTTTGGTCATTCCTAGTATGATAGTCCTCTGTCTTCTTCCCGACCTTTGAACTTTGAAAAATAATTTAAAAATTTCATATTAAACTATTAAATAGGATTCAAAATCCTCATCATTACATCACCACGTTTTGTTCCCATTATCATGGTCAGAATTCCAAACTCCATCCTTGAACCTTTGATGGTTCACAACTCTAGATTCAAAAACATAGGGTGTAGAACTTGATATTCCAAATTTAAGAGATAAACTACCCTGGGGTGCCTAAACTCTTCCTAGATAGATTTCCTCCATACCCAACCTCATCATCTAGATGGTTGAATATTCAAAAATCTTCCACGAACCTCAAAAAAGAGTGTGGATCATCATTTATTAGTTGTGATATCGACTCAAAAGGTATCTGAATTACTAACAAAAGGCATATAATCAATTCAAAAAGGGAGAATAAATCATTATGATCCATGGGAACACTATGGGGGAAACCATAACTTATTAGTGTTATAGGTCCTCCCCTAAATATATTCCCTATATGATATTAACAGAATCAAAATTTTGTGTTATTATTTACATCACAGATGTTCCAACTGTATAGAAGGAACTAGAATCCCTAGTATTTCACCCATTGATAAATATTACCCCCATAAACATTCCATGGACCATAAAAAAGAGTAGAGGTACCTCTCAATAACAATGATTCCAACATTAAAGGGCTTTGACCAACAAACAACATGCATCTCCTCCTCACATGAAAGGAGCTCTATTACACAAAAGATTTCAAAACACCATGACAAAACCCAACATACTGGTATGTTTTGGGTAATTCTAGGAATTTCTACACCATACCCATTGATCATTAATATGTTATGATCTAAAAGACCCTAAACTGAAGAGATCAAATGCCCAAGCTAAAAGACTGTAAACTAATGTTATAGAATGACCGAGATAAAAGACGCTAAACTAAAACAATAGAATTTTCAAGATAAAATAAGATAAAATAAAGTGAGAGAAGGTAAAATCTAAATGTTCTAAAACTAATGTGATGGAAGGTATGAGGTTAAAGTAATTAAGCTACATAATATAATTTTGGATCTAAATGACCCCAAACTAGAGTGACATATGATCTGATCTAAAATAACATAAAAAACACTGATGGAATTTCCGATCTAAATGACCCTAAACTAAAGTTATAGAACGACTGAGAAAAAGTCCCTAAACTAATGCGATAGATGGTCTGAACTAAAATACCCTGAACTAAAGAGATAATAGTTCTAAGATAAAATATGTTAAACTAAATTGATATAAGGTCTGAGCTAAAATCCCCTAAACTAGAGATATAAAAGGTCCAATCTAAAATAACATAAAAAAATGTGATTGAAGGTATGGGATAAAATGCCCACAATTATAGATATAGAAGGTATGTGGAAATATTCCATAAACTAAAGTGATGTATGGTTCATTTTATAAACCATAAACTACAGTGATAGAATGTCCAAGCTAAAAGACCCTAAACTAAATTGATATAAGGTCCAAGCTAAAAGACCCCAATCTAAATCGATAGAAGGATCGACCTAAAATATATGAAACTAAATTGATATAACATATGAGATAAAAGACCCTAGAATATAGTGATAGATTTTATAAGCTAAAATTACCTATAATAATTCAATAGATGGTCTGAGAGAAAATACCCTAGACTAATGTGATAGCAAGTCTAAACTAAAATCCAATAAACTAGAATGGTGGATGGACTGTGATAAAAGACCCTAAAATAAAAATGATAGACTATCAAATATAAAATACACTAATTTATAGTGATATATGGTCAAAGAGAAATGAAAATAAACTATAGTGATATATGGTCCAAATTCCATATCACGTGATACTTAACAAAATCTAATAAATAATAAATTATAGGAATTTGAAATAAAATATTCAATAAAAACTAAAATATGGGTTACTTTTTGGTGGAAACATGTGCTGACCCTCATGTGCTTCGAGTGAGCCCGCCACGATATGCGATAGCACCAGGAAATATCTCCCAGTTCTCATGACTCTCATTTGGTGTACTATTTGGAGAATGGGAATTCCTATAGATGATTCAAATAGTTTCAAATGGAACCGCATGGGAATTCCAAACCAGTCCCTCAAAGCCCTCCGAGCAAACCATTCAAGTCGTGTAGTGTCCTTCAGACATGTTTCCTAATCCATATAGAGGCACCAATCTAGTTTAGTAAAGTCTTACATTAGAACCCAGTAATGTCATACATCTCTTGTGAAATCCCTCACAAGTGTTGTCTATGATTTGAAATGTCCTCTAGACATGTAAGTCAAGATATACAACACCCTCCAAGACATATCACGTTGACTCTCATGAATCCCTCTAGGAGTTCCATCCATCTCTTTCAATGATACCTGGTCTTGTCCATCAAATCATGTGATTACCTCAAGAAATTTAATCCATGATCATGTGATAGCTTCTAGGATCAACCGTATTGGAATTATGATTTCCTCCGAACACATCATCCTTTATCATGAAACGAACCTCAAAGATGTTGTTCAGGATACAAGACATCCCTCAGGAAATCCAACTGTATCATTCAATTGTTTTTAGTCATGTTCAGAAAAAAAACAAAACATTTATAAATAGTCTATGAAATGTCAAAATAGAAAATCAAGGAATTTTAATTAAGAATTCTATAATTTCATATAGGTAAGAATGCCTAGTAAATAGGGAATCTCAGGGCTTGGTAATTTTTTTTACCATTGATGTGTAAGCCCTAACCAAAGGGAATCTCAAGGCTTGGTAATATTTTCCATCATCATTGGGTAATTCAAAACCCTATGGGATCCTATGTATTGGTAATAATGTCAAACATCAGTGAGTAAGCCCCAACCTAAGAGAATCCTAGGGCCTAGTAACTTTGATTCCTGCAATATCCAAGATACATAGGAAACAATCCTAATGACTAATTTTAAATATTCATCCATTTCAATGTAATCCCTATGTCTCCCACATTTAATCCATTGAGACCTAGTTATTCCCAATGGAAGATTGCTCTACCCCATCCCTTAATGAATAGTGAAATCAACTGAATTATGATGACTCTAATTCTTTCCAATAAGGGGATATTTAGGAAACCTCTTAAAATGATGATCTCTATATTAACATCTAATGGTTTTCTTAGTACACAAGTCTCACATCCATATGTGTAACACCGAAAAATCTAAAGTATCAAGCTTGAATTGAATATCATATTTGACACACGACACCAAGTGAATAAGGGAATATAATATCCAGAGAATTTACCATATATTTAATATTTTGAATATATTAAATAAATTATATAAATATATATATTAATTCATGAAACACAGAGTTGGCTTGCATGACACGCCAGAGTGACCACCTTTGATTGCTTGCCTTACATGCAAGATAGAGTTTTAAAAAGCAATAATATATTATTAAAATAGTATTATTTAATATAATAAGATATAATAAACTACCCCATATAAATAATACTGACTAAAATATTAAAATGAATGGTTTACATAAATAATTAATTGGATAAAAATTAATTAGAAATTAATATAAGAACCAATTGAATATAAAATGGAATTTTTAGATAAAAAACTATTTTTTGATCATGAAGTTTTTTTATCATGATAAATAAAATTAATTTCCATTCATGAGTGGTATTAATGTAATATATAATTTATTAATTACATAAAAATATTTATATTCATTCGGCAGATTTAATAAGCACAATATAACAACAAACCCAATATTACACATAAAAATGTTTTTTTATTAAGGTAATTTTTTTGCATTTCAATTGTGAACCCATTTACAATCAAATTTTTGGAAATTTTTTAAATCAAATATTTAAAAATAAAATTAATATATTAAATAGGAACATTAAAATTATGTTATTTGGAGTTTTTGGTATTATTTTTTTATGTTTAATTTTTTGATTAATAATGCAAAATAGTGAATTTTAACTCAATAATTATTTTCTGAATAATTTACTTATATGGATAAATAATATTTTTTATTAATTCTAAAGTTTAATTAGATAATGTTTTTATAAATTAATATAGTTTAGTTTATTTGAAAAAATTAGATTTTGAAAATTTCTATGAAAATATAACAAACATTCGGACGTTTATACTTAAAAAATCTTACATTATCATCCCGGATTAAATTTAAATTAATTTCAAACACTTATATGATTGGAATTTGGGAAAATGGGTTCCATTTTTTAACCAGAATGACGTATAGATTAAAATAATTTCAACCTTGTTTTTGAAAATAAATATTAGTGAATGTAATTAAAATTTATTAATACAATTAAGGTAAAATTCAACTTAATAAGGGACTAAACCTTAAACATAAAAAACAAAATAACCTATAAACTTTTCCAAAATCCTTTGGATATTCATATTACAACCTTATAAAACGTTTAATCAATATTTTACCATTATATGTCCACTTTCAAAAAACAAATATTAGCGGGGGTTCCTTTTTTCCAAAATATTACATGAGTGTCACTACACCTCCACTATAAAATGTCTTCTTTCCTCCCACTTCCTCACACATCTCAAGACACTTATGATAATACAATTTACACACAATTCTCTCCCAAATAATCCTACCTACATCGTTAAATTATCTTTTTGTAATAAATTAAATCAAGGAATCCCTTTGGTTAAAACTAAAAGGAGTAACCTGGTTAAGAGGTAACGTACTTACAAAAGCACTTTAATTTTATTTCCATTATACAGTCCCCCAAATATCCTTATTCAATGATTATGGAAAAAAATATCATAAAAATAAAAAAAAAATTAGGTTTCAACCTTCACTTACACACAGATCCATTTAATGAGTATTGAACATATTGTTTACGTGTACGGCGAACTACCGACTCACAAAACGATGATTATTCATTTGTAATTTAACACC
Source organism: Viscum album (assembly GCA_963277665.1). NCBI lineage: Eukaryota > Viridiplantae > Streptophyta > Magnoliopsida > Santalales > Viscaceae > Viscum > Viscum album. The sequence continues at coordinate 2,019,104,693 of OY728126.1, read as the reverse complement.
TCTCACATTGGCCAATTTGATGGAAACTATATTTCAATATATGATATATATGATATTAATAACTTATTTAATCTTTTATAATTATTTTATAACAAATATATTTATAATTTACACTTTTTTGAAAATGATAACATTGTTTGTAGAAGTGTGGTCTACTTCCCCACAAAGCGATGTGATTCGTTCAAACTATTCATAGAATGTATAAATGATGTTTTTAATAAAAATATATGATATAAAAAATATATATTATATTAATTAAATAATTGATTTTATTTTAATATATTATGTATCATTTTTTATTACCCTTTCATGCACACAAAAAGCGACAATATCGTTCGTCGATGTGTGGACTAATGCCTCCTCCACATGATGTGATTCAATTTACATCATAATAAATACATATATAACTATATAAGATTAAATAAAATGTTATTTATGAATTTAGTATCATTATTAATGATATAATGTTACTTACCTTATTTCTATAATGATCATTGAAAAATGGGAACGTTATTCATGTGTACATACAGCCAACTGTCTCCATGGTTGTAATGTTGGTTCAATTTTCATAAAAATATTTAATTATTTTTTTTAAAAGTAATTTTTATGTAAAAATATTTATATTATATCATTATTATTATTCTCGAGATTTTATATAATGCCCCATTTGACAATAGTTGGCCTACTGGAGATGTTTTAAACACATAAATCGAATTTGGTCAAAACACTCCGCATAAATTTAATTTTTTATGTTTTGTATACATCATTGTAATTTGTGAAATAAATATAATAATAAACATGAAAAAATTTATAAATAATTTAACTAATTAACATAAGTTTGTTATTCCGGAATATAAAGACACACAATCCACGTCAGCCTTAAGGTAAGATATTTTTATCTCACTTTTTGCATCAATGAGATAAATGTCATGTTCAATATTTACTTCTTTTTTGTGGTGTATTTATTTCCCAATGAGATATATTAAATCATAAATTAATTTATATTCGTGGAATTTAGAACATTCCTTCAATATTATTCTATCATAAGACTTATTTGTTATTATGAACTTGTTCACTCTTATTGGGCGTATATACTTCCATTTAACAAGTTATTTTAATAAAATCATTACTCTCATTATATTCTATGTATCATTTGTTGTTATTAAATCATTGAAAGTTATGATTAAAATGTTTAGAAGTGTAATCGATATATCTTGAATTTTTAATGATTATTTTCTTCAATAAATATTTAATGTTATTTAAGTGGTATTTTCATTCATCAAAATCAAAAAACCTTATTGTTAGTTACCCTCCACTCGGGAATTATTCAAGAGTCTGTATTATTTATTCAGTATAGATATTTGATAAGTCATATAATTTACATCGATTATTTTATATGAGTAATTATTTGGATAGGAAATGATGGGGGGGGGGGTTCATACATTATATATCCCCACGATGCATCAATAGGTTTTCAAGAGACAAACTATTGCACAAATTAAACAAGTTTCTATACATAGTTTTAAACTATCTTGTGAATGGACATGAAAGTATATGTTTTCAGGTTCCTTTGGCATGAAGTCTAATAATTAATCATTACCCTAATTTTTTTAGTTTTTTATTTATCCAATAGATTGTGCATCGAGATATATATGGATACATTTTGTTTTAATTCATTGATTAAATGGAATATGTTTCAGTTTATGACCTTCCCATATTGATTTTTACATATCTATTTCATTGAATGGAATTTGTTTCCATTTATTAACCAACCATATTTTTTATCAACTTCCTATTCAGTTTGTTTATTACATGGTATGTTTTTTTAGTTATTAATCATGCCATAATTACTAATCTCATTTATATATTATTACTTCTGCTATGTTCTACCCCTAATGAGAATTTGACATCCCCGTTATTATATTTCTTTCCCAAGGAATCAAAGAAGCATTATATGAAATATATGTGGGAATTTAGTAGATAGATTAGAGATTTACTCCAAGATATTTTTTTAGAAAGTAGAAAAATATTATGTTGTAATAAGTGAATTCATTCGTAATAAAAGACTTATTTGTGTATTTGGTTTACCAAGACTTTTAAACTCTTATGTCCTTCAAGGATTGATTCTTTTTAGTCATGTTAATGTAATAGTAGCAGACATCGGCTTTAGACTATCTGGGGTCGGGTTACTATAATTGATATCATATAAATCTTAGTAGAAACCTTGATATCTATATTAAAAAAAATAGATTAGATAATATAACCATATAGTCTAATTTTAGAATAATAATACAAGAAAACCCTAAATTTTTGGTAAGGTATAGATTATGTTGTTATTTCAAGAAATACATCTATGTCTGGATAATACATGTAGATGTGGTTCTGGAACAGATGTACATATGGGTTATAACTCTGACATGGTGTCTCAGGCCTAACTCAGGGTAACCTTGTACCTTAAATTGCGGCCTTAATTTTCACTTTCTTTAACTCTCTTGCGGAAAATACTTCGTATAATTCACAATTTCATTACAAACAATTTTGAAGGATTTTAACATATGATGAATATAAAGAAATTAGGTTAAACCGAAGGTGTTTTATATTTAATATATGGAATCACGATTTAGAAATCAATCTAATGATATTATGGATAATCTGTTGAAAAATGAAGGACCTATGTCGAAATAAAATGGGCAAAGTATTTATGTATTGATTTTTTATTGAAAATCATAGTTAAAATGATATTTAGTAAATAACCTTATTTCAAGGGTGCCCATTATATTTATTTTTAAAATTATATTAATTTTATTTTACAAAAGGATAACCTATATATCGGGTAACAACAAATCATGTCTGGAAAGTCAGCGAGTCTTAAACCCATGACCGAAGGGTGATAAGGGTTTAACACCAACCAATTATCTATGAAATTTCCTAGTTAATATTTCATTTTTTTAGTTGAATGTTTTTAAAAATAGATACTAATGATAATCCATCAGTGTTACATTTTATGTTTAGTTGTTAATGTCTTCATCATATTATTTTCGGAGAATAGTTATTGACAAACACTTGAAATTTCCTTTATTTTATGGGACTTAGGATCCTTTTGAAATTTATTATTGTGGTTCATGAATCAAATACACAGAAAGCATATATTTTTATTAAGGAACCTTTAAATCTTTTTAATGGAGAACCAACATTAAATATATTTTTTGGAAATTTTATTAGTATTATATGTCAAAATACACATATTATTTTGAATAGGAACATAAATATATTTTATGATGAATTTTTGGTATTTTTTTGTGAAGTTTCATTTTTTGATGAATAATGAAAAATATGGAATTTTATCACAAAGTTACTTCTTCTTCTAATTTATTTATAATAATAAATTATGTTTTTATTGATTTTAACGAATATATAGATAATTTTTTTTATCAATTAATCGAATTTAGGTAATTTAAATAAATTTCAATTTTAAATTTACTATAAAAACATTGAATCCCATTGGACGTTTTTACATTCAAAATAGGCATTGTTGTCCCATCTACAGGATTAAATTTAAATTAATTTATGCCACTTTTGTGATTGGAATTTAAAAAAATAATTATTTATTTATAATCATAAAAATTTAAAATTTATAATAAGGAAAAATTATTTTTTGACAAAAAAATTAGTGAATCTAATTAAAATTAATTACAACAATTAAGGTAAAATAAAGCTTAATAAGGGACAAAACCTAAATCTTAAGGAACAAAATGACCTAGAAACTTATCCAAGAGCCATTTTATGGAAAAATTTCAACCCTCTACACCCTTTACAATAATTGGTTACACTATTTATCCTTATTCAATAAATAAATGTAAGTTCTGTTCCTTTTTTCCAAAATATTATAGGAGTTACACTCCTCCATTATAAAAGGCTTCGTTTCCTCCCACTTCCTCACACCTCACAGTACATTTAGGATCAGCCAAAATATATCCAATTTACTACCAATCATCCATACCATTCACCTTGAATAAATTTTTTTGGACTAAATCAATCCAAGGATTCCCTTTGGTGCAAACCGAAAGGAGTTACCTGGTTAAGAGGCAACATCCTTCCTTAAGTTCTTCATTTTTTTCAATTCTCCACTCATTTAAATCTTTGAATTACCCAATTATATAGGAAATACTATACAAAATATACTAGGATTTTTTAAGGTTAACGGTTCTTCGTTCACATGCACACACTTCCATCTAATGGGAAATGAAAATATTGTTTATGTGTATGGAGAACTACAGCCCTACGAATCATTGATTGTTCATTTATCCTCTACCGCCCCTCACAGTGGACATTATTATGGAAACTATATTATTATAGGATATATATGATATTTTTTATGTATTTATGTTACTTTAATTAATTTACAACACGTATCTATATACGTTCCATTTTTTGTAAAAATGAAAACATTGTATGTGGAAGTGTTTACTACCGCCCCCTCAAAGTGATGTGCTTCATTCACAATATATGTGGAACCTATATATGATAGTTTTAATTAAAAATAAGTGAAATAAAAACATATATATGATATTAAAGACATAATTACATTTATTTAAATATAATATATATCATTTTCATTATTATCCTTTCACACACTTAAAAAGTGAAAACGTCATTTGTGGACGTGTGGACTACCGCCTCCTCGACATGATGTGATTCCTTTTACAGAAATATAAATATAATTATAATTATATATAAATAAATAAAATTTTATTTATGATATAATTATCATTATGGAAATATATAATTTCACTTACCTTCTTTCCATAATTTTCATTGAAAAATGGGATCATTATTCATCCATATGTACAGCCTACCGTCTCCATGATTGTAACATTTTATCATTTTTCATAAAAATTTTATAATTATTAGTTTTAAAATTATAATTTATGTAAAAATATGATAATAATGAAATTATTATTAAACTATATATGTTATATAATGACCCCATTGCCCATAGTTGACCTACCAATGTTGTTTTTTACTCATAAATTAAATTTGGCCAAAACACTTGAAGTAAAATTAATTGGTTAAGTAGTTGTGTACGAAATGGTAATATGTGAAATAAAAGTTATTAAAAACATAAAAATGGTCCCAAAAAAAGAAAATATTCATCACCCTTTTTCTATTTAAGAATATATAGACATATGTGAGTAGTCAGACTCTAGGTAATAGATTTTCATCTCACTTTTTACATAAATGAGATAAGTTTCACGTTAACCATTTACTTATTTTGTGTGGTGTATATACTAAACATTTTGGTATATTATATCATGACTTAATTTACCTTCATTTTATTTAAAAAATTGGTTTAATATTAATCCATCATGAGAAATATTTATTATTATGTATCATTACACTTTTTTTTGTGTATATACCACCCTACAACATCCTTTGTTGTTAATTATCCTTCACTAAGGAGTTATAGATGAGTATTTATTATTTATTTAATATGGATATTTGATAAATCATATTATTTAAATTGATTATATGATATGAGTAATGACTTGGATAGGTTATGATGGGTTGGTCTCAGACTTGTATAGCTGCTTGATGCATTGATAGTTCTCATGAGATAAATTATTAATGGGTTTCGATATGTAGTTTTAAACATTATTTTGAATGGCCTTGAAGGAATATGTTTTCATGTTCCATATACATGATATCAAATAAATAATCCTTTACCTCATTATGTTTCAGTTGTTATCCATCAATGAAACTATGAGTTGGTATGTTTATGGATACATTTCATTTCAATTCATTAACCAAATGAAATGTCGTTCAGTTTCATAGATTTATATATTTATTTTTTCCTTATCTAAATCTTTGAATGGATTTTGTTTCCATTTATTACCTTTCCTTATTTTTATGAACTTCCTTATTAATGTTTTTATTACATGGTATGTGTATCAAGTTATTTACCATTCCATAATTTTTATTCTCATTGTTTCATTATTTCTACCACTATACAGTTCCCTCACGTAGAATTTTATCTCACCCTTACTATTTTAATCCCCCATGAATCTAAGAAAAATACTATGAAATATATGTAGGTATTTACTATATAGATTAGAGTTATCCTTGAAATTATGTATTTATATAAATAAAAAATATATATGTTTTAATTAGTTTACTCATTTGTAATAAAATACTCATTTTTTAATCTAGTTTAAAAAAAACTAATAAACTATTGGATCCTTTGGTATTTTATTTCTTTTAATAATTCCAGTGTAATAGTAGCAAACACCAACTCTAGGATATATTGGGTTGGTTCGCAACAATATGCAATGAGTTTGATCACATGTTATCCCTTATTTCTAACACCTAGTATAGCTCATGTAGGATCGAGGAATCAAACTGAACAAATAATTAAAATCATGAATATCGACTATCTATGTTTGTCATAGTATCTAATCCTTAGTGTGTGGTACAATATAAATATTTTTTATACAAGGTAATCTGGCTTGGGTCCAGTCCAAAGTATGTTATCGAAATGTGATATTGAAGACCAAAAAATTCCATAAATTTTTTTTAAAAAATATTTGGGATTTTTATGAGTCTTATAAAATTGACGGCACATGATTCCGAGGTTGAGTATACCCATAATAAAATTTTCAACTTTTTTAATGTACGTTCAGTAAACCTATGGGATGTTTTTTCTATCATTTGAACTAGTTCTCATAATTGAAATCTGAGAGAATCGCTGAATCCCCAACATTGGAATTCTATTAAGGGAAGCTTCACATCGACTGTTGTAGGACAGGAGAAAAAGATAAATTTTTGACATTACAAAAAAATAATAAAATAACATAACAAAGTTATGTTATTTCTTTTCTGTAACTGTTGAGCGATGATGGTGGGACCTATGACTTTTCAATATAGTTAATGGCTTGAAACATCTGTTTTGACACCTCAATGTTGTAATAATAAATTTGTTTCATAAATAAACCACATTAATGTCATGAAACACGTTTGGATCCTCTGTCTACTTAATAGAATCTTGGGCATGGGTTTTTGGCCTGAAGGTGAGGCAACTCTGACGAATTTTTGTGATTACTTCCACCGAGGAATGGAATCTTGGTCAGTAACATTGAAGGAATATAATTGGTAACAAAGAACACAACCTGCTTCATCAAATGCGGATTATCCTCCCACCACCGTGACATCTCCAACAAAATCTGATGTAGTGGTTTTATTTATAAAATATTATTTTGGATGAATTAAATAATCTCACACTTATTATTATCCTAACATGGAGGGCCCAGGCCTAGAAAAAAAAGAGAGACCCTTCGCTGTTTTGTTCAAGTTGCATTTATTGGGGGAAAATTTTACGACTCAACGGAAAGAAGAAATAGGGAGGTGCGTAATGAAAGTGGCATCCCGAGAGGCCCATAAATTCATCCAAAAAGAGGAATGGACCATCAAAACCTAGCCAGTGGAACAAAGAATTCCCGTCGAGGCATCACCAATGGGATGACGCTAGTGACCGGCACCGGCCGGTGAATGAGTCATCCAGCACTGGCCGACCGCAGATGAAGGTGGTGCTGCTCGGCCCCGCGGTAGATGAACAGGTGGCGGACTCTTGGTCAGCCGTGATGGTGGGAGGCGGTGCGACATCATCTTCCGCAATGAGTAGGTTGTGGATATGAATCCATAGAGAAGGCATGGCCCGCTTTCTATGGGCCCTATCGGGTGACAAGGTGGCACCACTTGGCGCCTCCATTTATAGAGTCGAACGACTCCTTCATCTGTTCGGGAGCCGGACCACGCGACCCCTGCATGGGTTGCACCAACTAGCGGGCCGAGCCACTATGGCCTAGACCTACAAGTCCGGTCCAGGCTAGGCCGGGTTAGACCCAAACTAGGTTGGGTCAACCCCAACCGGGACAGGTCATCCCAGAACGGGTCGGGTTGGGTCGGACAGGACACAGACCCCTCTCAGGACCTTATATGATCAAAAGGCCATATCTTGGGAACTCGATTTTCAATTGATGAACTATCTACGACGCCTAGATCCTTGGACAGAGAACCTAATTTTGAGATACTCCAATAATTTTTTGGAGAAAATAGGAGTATTGTCCTCTCAGATCGACCTTGAATACAACTGGGCCCTCGACACTAAAATGCCAATAACTTACAGACCGGGTGTCCAGTTGACACGTCGTCTATTGCATTGGAACACTTATAACAAGATGTATATTTGGGTAACATATTCATTGGATTTCATTCCAGTTGGAAAATTACTGGTGGATTGAGGAGCAGTCTCTCCTGCAATCAAGCTTTCTAAAAGAAAGAATCCAGTGGCTGGCAGTGTTGTGGAGGTTGGAGACAGATCATACAGAGGATAGTACTAAGGGATCTAGTGTGGGTCAACACCTAGAGTTCTTGTGTGGATCAACACCTAGCGATCGTATGGGGATCAGCACCTAGTAAACCAGTGTGGATAAATACCTAGTGAACTTATGTGGATTAGTATCTACAGACCTTGTGTGGATCGAAATCTAGTAACCCTTTGTGTATTAGTATCCAGCGACCCTATGTGGATTAGCACCTAGCTGTCATATGTTGATCATCACCTAGCGATCTTCTGTGGATAAACACCTATCGATCATGTGTGGGTCTTATGGGGGTTAATACCAATCGATCCTGGGTGGGTCATATCATGTGTGGGTTAGAAGCGGTTACTACCTATCGATCCTGTGTGGGTCAAACTCTGTATGGTCAGCAGCAGTTCATCTTGAAAAAATAAGACGATAAAGCTTTAGGACTAATAATCTATACATTAGTACTGTAGTTATACCTGATTTTGATCTGAGTGTTTTTATTGTGATTTGTGTTTGATATCATGCTTTTTGGTATACCTTTGTGGAATTAGGAGAGACCTTCGGGGGTCTCGGGGTCCCTATTGTGTATTGTTATACTCACCCCAGCACGGGCTTCAACCTCACCCTGTTGTGTCTTGTGAAGATGATGGGTAGGCTTGAATGAGGCTTAGGGAGCTAGGAACCGATGGTGGATAGAGGTGACGGTTGACATGAGGAGCTGTGTAGACGAGATGTACCTACTCTTCGGGTAGGATTATTGGTGGATGATCTTAGGATCTATTTTCTATTTTCAGTTGTAGTTGTGTCTTTGCACTTGGCCTTGTATTCTGACCCCTTTACTTTCAGTACACACCTTTAGTACTGCATTTTTACTTCGTGGTTACATCTAGTTGTGTTCTTAGACTATGTGTTTATACTATTGTAAATTCAATTCCTTCCTGTTTTACAGATACACCTTTCTAGTGCTAGTCACCAACCCCTTGCCTATGGATAGCGAGCTTGGGGTAGTCACGGCTCGGGCCTCGAGGGACGGTTCATGATGATGCGGTATCATAGGAGTTGGTTCTAACAAAGAACAAAGACTCCAATATTTCCAGTTGAGAAATAGTTTCAAGTGTTTTGAATGTGGTTTTCAGTTCGAGGAGTCCAATGTTGGTGCGGCGGCCGATGTATCCATACACCATGACCCAGAATTCTGATTTCATATTTGGTGCACAAAATCACTGATTGTGTCTGTCTTGGAAATGTTTTTTACTTTGATATATTTTGAGTCAACTCAACAGGTATAACTAATTGTCATGGAATAGCTACTTCTTTTGAGGATGCTTCCCCAAAGACATCTAGCCAGGATTCATGATAGAGGACACAATGATGGCCCACCGAACGACGAGGCTTCAGTGTAGGGCCCTCTTACATTATTACCACCTTTAGGTGGTGCACCAGAAGAACCACCACCCATTCGGTAGTAGTTTCCACCATCCCTACTTGTAGATGGTGCACGTCAACTAAGAACATTTCACGAGTTCCAGTGAAAGAGGTCTTCAAGGTTTCAAGGTGAGACATATCGCCAGGAAGTTGAGGACTAGATGGAGGTTGTGGAATGGGTATTCTACCTAGTTGGGACACCATCATAGCATATGGTTATCCTAGCTACCGGTAATTTCTAGGGAATTATAGGAATATGGTAGAGCCTGACGCTCTAGTTACATGATGAGGTGACCCTCACCTAGACAAACATTGAGAGCCTTTTTAGGACAGAGTTCATCCCAGCGACACTACACTCTGTGTGTATTCAAGAGTTGTTGCACTTACAGCAGGGAAGACCGACATCAGCACAGTACTCGGAAAGATTCACTGACCTCTCCCACTACCCCACTGACATGGTTTGGTTCCCATTCATTAGGTTCCTGTCCTTTGAGAAAGGTCTCTGATGAGAGATCATAGCATTGATGAGATCGCTGAATATCCTGAAACATGATGGAGTGCTCGGGTGAGCATTTTTGGTGGGGAGCTTCTTAGTTGAAAAGGAACCAACAATGAAAGCCACAACCAGATGATAGGTAGCCGATTCATATAGAGGAGTCAGTAGACGGATGATGTCGTGGTCCAAGTGGCCATGAACTTCTAGTGGAGGACCCTGGGACAGAGGGTCAGACGTGCGGAGCTCGCGAGGTAGAGGAGGTCAGCTGGGAGGCAGAGTGTTCTTCATATGCGGCGGGCATGGCCACATGGATCGCGACTGCCTGAAACTTCGTACCAATGATCAAAAAATCATCGAGGAACCACCAAAGATGAGGTGGAGATTCAAGCGAGGAGATCTGAATGGCAGCATACATGGAAGAGGAGCATGTTGTGTACCAGGCAGTGGGCGGCGGTTTGAGGTTCTACCACCACCACCACCAGGTGGTCCACACCGACCACAGGGAGTAGGTGGACATGGTAAATCACAGCTACAGGAAGCAGAGGCCTATGACCACAATGCTCCTGATATTATTAGTGGCATGACCTATGCTTATACCACCCTAGCTGCAGTACTTATAGGCATATGTTCCTATCACTGTTTCATTGCCATGACACTCGTTCGGAGCTCGGAGATTACGATGGAGTCGTTGGCACAATCCTTGTGATTAGAGACTCTTATGAGAAATGATTAAATTATTTCACATGGGTTCAGGCTGTGTGAGATAACTCTAGGAGGCGAGAGATTTGGATGGGATCTCCCAGTAGTAGCGTTGAGACCTTACGATGTCATCTTGGGTATGGATTGGTTGTCCACAGTCCATGTTAGGATCGACTATTCTAGGAAAAACGTGCGGGGTTTTCCGCGAGGATGGGATCGTGTTTACCTTCACCGGTGACGAGGAAACCTTTGCAGCACATGATGGACTATATCATAGGAGAGTGAAGTCCATTACTCATCATTTGACCAGCCTCACCCTCAGAGTAGTTGAGATGAGGAGTCTGAGTTATCCTGTAGTGGTGGACTAGTATACTGATGTTTTCCCTGATGATGTTCTAAGACTACCTCCTCGTAGAGAGTTCAACATTCTCATTGACCTATACCCTGGGATTCAACAAAAATATACACCAGCATATAGGATTTATCTCGTGGAGATTAGTGAGCTGAGGGTACTATTGGAGGACTTGCAGAGAATGGAGTTCTTAAGGCCCTGTGTTTCTCCAAGGGAATCCTTGATTTTTTTCTCCAAGAAGGAATATGGGAGTCTAAGTCTTTGTTTGGACTATTGTCACCTAAACCAAGTGATCGTGATGAACATGTATCCTCTACCAAGGATCGATGATCTCTTAGACTCGCTAAAGGGAGCTCGTTGGTTTTTGAATATATACCTTAGATCAAGGTATCACCAGCTTAGGGAATGGGACGTGGACGTACCGAAGATAGCATTCAGATGTCAGTATGTCCATTATGAGTTATTGGTGATGCCTTTTGGAATGACCAATGCTCCAGCAGTGTTCATGGGGATCATGAATAGTATCTTCTAGCCATACCTCGATTGCTTCGTGGTGGTCTTCATTGATGACATATTGATATACATGGAGTCGGAGGATGAGCATGCCATGCACCAACAGATATTTTTGAATACACTCTGATACCACCGGCTTTTTGGTAAGCTCTCGAAGTTCCTATTCTAAATATGATAAGTCTTCTTCCTGGGGCACGTTATCTCGTGGCTGTATTCACAGTGGATCTGGAAATGATAGAGGAATTTATTTCATGGGAACTGCCCATGATTGTGACCATGGTGTAGAAATACCCAGGATTGGCTGGGTACTACCAGAGATTTGTACCTGAATTTTCTAGGGCAGATTCACCCTTTTCAACCTTGAAAAAGAAGGGGTCACCTTTCTTGTGGACGAAGAAGTTCCATTAGATTTTTCAGGAGCTGAGGCAGAGACTGATGAGTGCCTCCATCATGAGGCTACAAGAAGGGGGGACCAGGTATGTAGTCTACTATGATGCATCATGGTTCGGACTAGGTTGTGTCCTGATTCAAGAGAGAGCGATTATTAATTAAGAATCATTACAGTTGATAGAGAACGAGTAGAACTATGCTACCCGTGACATGAAGTTATAAACAGTAGTCTTTGTGCAGAAGAAGTTGCAGCACTACATTATGGGTGAACAGTTTACTGTTTCCTCTAATCACAAGAGTCTTAGGTATATCTTCTCATAGAAGGACCTTATCTTGAGATAGAGACGATGAATAGAGTTCTTCTAGGACAATGACTTTGAGATAGTTTATACTCTGGGGAACGGGAATGTAGTAGCAGACATACTCATCAAGAGGTATGGTCTACAGTTGCTGAGTGAGGTGACAGAGCAGCTAGATGCATTACAGATATATTTCATGGATAGATATAGATCAGCTTACCACTAGTCTATGACTTTTATTCCCCAACTTCTATACTGAGATTTAGAGGAATTGCTTGGGTATGTTTAATGTGAGGCCCGACGTGCTCAGATATCCTCAAGACATGCTCCTGAAAGATTTTCTGAAGGTGGGGAACACATTTTTCTCTTCAAAGGATGCTCCATGGTACCAATGACGCAACGAGTTGAGGGATTGAGGGAGTTCCATACATCCCCTATAGAATTACATCCTAGAGTGGTGAAGATGTACCAGGACCTCTAACATTAGTACTGGTGGCCAGTGATGAAGAAAGCAGTGGCTGAGTTTGTATTCTGATGCCTCACATATCAGCAAATGAAGGTCGATCATCAGGTACCAGTGGGATTAACTCATCCACTTAAGGTACTGAAGTGTAAGTGCGATGATATCTCCATGTACTTAATGATAGAACTACCACTTCTATCAAGGGGCCATGATTCCATTTGGGTGATCGATGACCAGCTCACCAAGTCATCCCACTTCCTACCCATCTGAGAGAATGGATCAGTAGAGGGATTGGGACACCTCAACGTGCAAGAGATTATGTGACTACATGGGGTTCCATCAACGATCTTCTTAGATCATGAGGCACATTTTACATCCTGGAAGTGGGAGGGATTGTAGGAGGCATTCAGGACACAGTTACCCTTGTCCACTGCCTTTCGTCCTTTGACAGATGGTCAGACAGAGCGAACCATATAGACACTCGAGGAACTTCTTCATGCATGTGTCCTCAATTTTATCTACATTTGGGAGGAAAACCTGCCCCTGGAGGAGTTTTTATTCAACAAAATTTATCACTCCACAATCAGCATGGCTCCGTTTGAGGCCTTCTACAGATGACCATGCAGATCACCTATTTGATGGAAATACTTAGTGGTGTCAGCAGTTATGGGTCCAGATTTGATATAGGAAACCACAAAGAATGTGTATATCATCTTTTAGTGGATGAATACTACATAGAGATGACACATGTCATGTGCCGACAGGAGATAGATACCCTTGGATTTTGAGGAGGAAGACCATGAATTCCTATGGGTATCACCCTGACGAGGATTACAGAGGTTTGGTCGGGGTGGAAAGCTATATTTGAGGTTCATCAGACCATTCTAGATCCATATAAGAGTAGGTGAGGTGGTGTACCATATATATCTTCCCCCACAGATGGACCGGGTGAACAATGTTTTCCACGTGTCGTTGTTGAGGAGATACATGCATGGTCCACCGCACGTGATCGACTAGAGTGAGCTGGACATTGACGATGTGGAGACGTTTGTGGATTTCCTAGTGGAGATAGAGGATCAACAAGATATGGTCCTTTGTGGGAGGTATATTCCTCTGGTGTGAGTTTGTTGATAGTATAGAAATCTCCAGGAGAGCACATGAGAGCGGGAATCTCAGATACATGCTTAGTAAACCAAATTTATTCCCAAATTTTGTTGTAGATTTCAGGGAAGAAAACCCATAAGGTAGAGAGAGTGTAATGACCCAAAGATTCCATGTCAATTTTTTTTTGGAAATTATTTTGGATTATTACGAGTCTGTGAAAATTGAAGGCATGTGATTCCATGGCCCAGTTTGCCCAGATTGAGATTTTATACTTTTGAGGTACATTTATTAAACGTATGGGAATTCATTTTATAACTTTTGAACCGTTTCTTGGATATGAAATATGAGAGCACCGTTGAATCCGTAGTGTTGGGATTCACTTAAGGGAAGCTCCACTTTGACCGCAGTAGGTCGAGAAAAGAAAATAAATTTTGGAATTTATAGAAAATATAATAAAATAACATAAAAATGTTATTTTACTTCTTTTTTGAAACATTTGAGAGGAAGTGGTGGGATCCATGACTTATCAATCCATTTAATTGATTAAATCATCTGTTTTGTAACCTTGATGTTGTAAAATTAAATGTGGTTCATAAATGAACCCAATTAATGCCATGAAACACATTTGGATCATCCGTCTATTTAATAGAAGCTTGGGCAAGGGATTTAGGGATAAAGGTGATGAACCTCTGACGATGTTTTGTGGTAGCTCCCACCGGGGAACAGAATCTTGGAAGACAACGTCGGATGAATTGAATTGGAAATGATGAACATCAGTGGCTTCATCAAGCGCAGATTCTCCTCCCACCACCAAGACATCTCCAACGAAATATGAGGTAGGGGTTTATTTATTAAAGATAATATTTGATGAATTGAATAATCTCCCACTTTTAATAATGCTAACGCGGAGGCTGCGGGCCAAATGAACAAGGTTTTTTCCTCTACCGCTTCATTCATGTTGCGTTCTTCAGGGGAAAAATATTCCAACTCGACGGAAAGCAGAAATTGGGAGGTGTGCAATGATTTCGGCATCCCAGGAGCCCTGTAAGAATGATCGAAAGGAAGAATGAACCATCAAAGAACTTGCAGGGGCCCACATAAGACCTAGCGGTGCACGCTGGCCGCGGAAGGAGGCGACACCGCTCGATACCGTGGAAGATAGATAGGCGGCCGACTCTCGGCTGGCCATGGAGGTTAGAGGAGGCGCACCGTCATGCACCGTTGTCAGTAGGCCATGGCTATGAAGCCAAGGTTAAGGAGGAAACCTATTTCCTACGGGTCCCATAGGTGATGAGATGGTTCCACCTAGTGCTTCCATTTAAAGAGGCGAACGACTCTTTGAGCTGTTTGGGAGGTAGACCACGCGACCCCCGTTCGAGTCACACCAGCCACCGCGGCCCAGCCCAATCTGGCCGGTCCAGGTCAGTTCGGGACAAGATGGGTCTTGTTGGCCCTGACAGGGTCGGGACGGGTCAGTCTAACCGTTTCGAACCGGACCTGAACCCCTCTCGGGCCTTGATACTCTCAAAAGGTTGTATCTTGCAAATCAGACGTTCGTTTGACAAACAATCTACGACACTGGGATCCATAGAGTGAGAAACTAGTTTTGAGATACTCCATGGGAGTTTTGGGGAAAATTGGAGTATGTACAAGTTGGATCGACCCTGAATCCAACTGGGCCCTCGGCACTAAAATGACAATAACTAACATACCATGCGTCATGTTGATGTGTTGTCTGTTTCTTTGGAACCCTTATAAGATTACATATATTTGGGTAACTTCTTCGAGGGAGTTCATGTAGGTTGAAAAATGAAATATGTATTTAGGATTGGTTTCTCCTAGAATCAAGCATGCTATAAGCAGGATTCTGGTGTCTCGATGTGAGATGGATGTTGGAGAAAGATCATACAGAGTTTCATACCGAGAGATTATGTGTGGCTTAGCACCTAGATATCATGTGTGGATCAACCCCGAGAGATCCTATTTGAATCATCACCTAGTGACCATGTGTGGATCAACATCTAGTGACCCTGTGTCGATCATCTTCTAGAGACCCTGTCGGAATCAGCAACTAGAGACCCTATGTATATCAGCACCTAGCGATCCTGTGTGGATCATCACCTTGTGATCCTTTGTAGATAAGCACCCATCGATCATGTGTGGGTCTTGCAGGGGTTAATACCTATTGATCCTGGGTGGGTTAGATCCTATGTGGGTCTACGAGGGTTAATAAATTTTGATCCTATGTGGATGAGGCTCTCTATGGTTAGCAGTAGTACCTCATGACAGAATAATATGATCATGCTTTACAACTATTCATCTGCACTTCTATACATTAGTTATACCTGGTTTTCAGTTGATTATTTTTATTTATGATTTCTGTTTGGGATAAATCTTTGTGGTTTTCCTTTGTAAAATTCAGAGAGTCCTTTAGGGTTATTGGGGTCCCTACTAGGTATTATTATATTCACCATTGCACGGGCTTTGCCCGCACCTTGTGGTGTCTTGTGAGGATGATGGAAATCTTTGACTGAGGCTCGGGGAGCTAGGACCCAATGGTGGATGGCTGTGACGGTTGACATGGAGAGCTCTGGAGACAATCTATACCAAACCTTTACATAATATCCTTGGTCGATGATCTCATGAGATATTTTTTGTTTTTAGTTGTAGTTGTATCTTTTTAGTTGGGATTGAATTCCATCTCCTTTACATTCAGTACACACCTTTACTACTGCAGTTTTTCTTCATGGTTACATATTGTAGTGTCCTTGGAATGTGTGTTTTTACATGATTAAAAGAATTGACTTCCCATTTTAGGTATACACATTTCCGATTCTAGTTGCCAACCCATGGCCTATGGAAGGCAGGCTTGGAGTAGTCACAAATTAGGCCCCGGGGGGATGCGTTGTGACAATGATATCTCTGATTCATGACATAACTCGAATATATAAGAGGTATTATTGAGTCTTTAGCTCAAATATTTGGGGCCTATGTGCCCGCAAATAAGTCCATTCCATATGAAATTTAAATTCATAGGATTAATGAAATACATGGGTTTTGATTCTTGAAATAAGAAACATATATAGGATGCCTCAAAAATTTTCAATACCCTCATTTTAATATCAACCACCTCCCCTTGTCGAAGAAAATTACTATATGAAAGGTTATACTGCTTAAACACATAAGAATTTCCCCATTAATAGGTAAATTGAAGAAAACCCTCATATACAAAAAATAAATATTCACTAACGAGATCCCCACCTTCTGTACAGAAAAAGAGACTTAACCTATAAATCATTTAGATTGGGTAACTAGTCTCATATCAGGATTATAAAGAGATTAAAAAACCCATATCAAATCTATATGAGTGTTTCAATGTATAAAATAATCCCCCCAAGGTGTAGGGAGTCTAACCTCCCATCATCTCAACCAATGTGAGTCCTCAAGTGTTTTTGGGTATGAAACCCCAATTAACCACCTTCCTTTGGAAATCAATTCCGTACCCATTTATTGATAAGGTAAACCTTGGATGTTTTCACAAATAATGAAAATGGTGACCAACTTTTATTAGTTGTTCAACAACTAAACCCCTCATGACCATCCATTTTGCGAAAAATAATCCACCAAGATATAGGTTTTAGGTCACCACTTATCTGATGAAACAATGAAGAGTGCGCCCAGATATCACTCTAATAAATTGGGTAATGTACCTTCTATTCATAAGTAATAAGGATGATGATACATAAGGGCTTATCAAATAGATTTAACTGGGATCCAATTATTTCAGACACATATTTAATATAATGTATGAATTTTTTGTTCTATGTTACCAAAACTAGTTTTTATTTTATTGATGTTAGTTTTAATGACTTTATATGAAAAAAATTGTGTGTTGTTTCATGTGTAAATAATTTATATCATTGAATCAATAAACATTGAGATAATGGAAATAATTTCATTATTTTTCTATTTTTTTAGTAGACTAGCAGTTCAGAACTTTTTTATCCCTTAATGAATTCTATATGGTTATAACATGTTAAAAAAATTCTCTCTAGGTATAAGGATAGTTAATGGAAATAATGAAGTCATGTTTAATGTTGTAAGGATTTTTCAGGAAACAAAATCTTTTATTATTTTAAATGTTTTATATTTTTGAAAAAATGGATAATAAGTTGAAATTTCTAAACATTAATGTTTGGGATTGTAATGTATGAGTTATGAACTAACTCTATAAAACTATAGACTTAAATGAACATTGTGAATGTAATAAAGTGGTTTATAGTTTATAGTGTATAGAATATTTGTTTTTTAAGGATTATCCCTTAATATCTATGCTAACTAATTATAATGATCCATTCCCATGTTATGAAGAAGTAAAATATATATGTACTTTCCAAAATTTGTATCAATTTAGAAGAATAATTGTTGGAATTGTTTCAAATGTTTTCAAATAGTTTTTATATATATCTAATTCCCTATAACAGTATCTATATAATTTTTTGTTTGATATGTTGAGAGATATAAAGAATATTCATATAAAATGATGTAATATGGTCATGTGAAATTCTTGGGTCATCTCACTAAACTTATTCAACTCTAATTAGAATCTTTTCAAGCATTATCATTGAATACACAAGAGCTCCAAAAAAACTCTAATCACATTAAATGACCCTGTATATTATTAGACAATTTCTAATGTTCTTCGACTTCCTTTCAAATGGCTTGTCACATATGACTACTCATCTTAAAGTACTTTATTGAAAATTCACTGCATAAACACTTCTTATAAATCCAAAATATTTATCCAAGTTATTTTATCTATTAATTATATTATTCTTTATGATTACAAACAAAAAGATAGATTTCCAAATTAGTTAAGCTCGATTTTCCATCAATATTTATTCTTCTTAAATCATAGCTCCCCAAACTTTTTGGTAGTCATTTCTTTAACATCATATGGGAAATTTTCTAGATATTTTTTCAAACTTCAATCATGAATTATCTATAATACACATTAATATCATCTTTAAAATAATAAAATATATAGGCTACTTCAAAACTATAAACATATCATTCCTCTTCCAATATAATAATAGATCTTCCTCAACATGTATAGTGATATACAAAGTTAACACATAAGATCTATTGGAACTCAAAAGTGTATATCACACCTTTGATATTCATCATTCATTGGGATCTTCATCCATTAACCAAAATATATTTATAATAATCATGTTGTAAAAAATATAATCATCACTATCTATTATTCTTTTCAATCTACTCATTTGTGTTTTCCCTAAAATTTACTACATCACATAAATTATTATCAATATGTCTACAATTGTGATAAATTTCTATCCCCAATATTAATAAAAAATATTGTGGTTTAGGGCTATGGTAATGCATTGTAATCTCATTTTTCTACCATAATGGAAATTTCATTGTATACCTTTTTTGATAGTGAACTACAGTTTTTTTGAGGGAAGGGTTTCATAAAATTATCTTAGGAAATAAGACATAAAAAATCTATATTAATAGAATAAATGATCAGTATAGAAAACAATATTTATTAACTAATACATAAAGGTTTTCAATAAACTATTTGATATGTGATACAAAATAAATTTGAACCTTTTCAGTGAATTTTATGTATATTTTTATGAAATTTATTTCATATTTTAAACCCTACCAAAATCTTAAAATATTTCATGTTCATTTAATTTTCCCCCTCACCTTTATACTATCATTAATCAAGATATAAAATACAACATAAATAATTATATTTGATTCAACCAAAATAGAAATTAGGATATGTGATTAAGATACTTCAACTTCATTTAAGTATTATTTATATTTTCTAATTGACATAAAAAATATCACTTGCAAACTTCCTCATATCATCCACAACTCAATGGAAGAACTCTATCATTATTTTTAATTGTTCTATTCCATCAGGGTGTACTCTAAACATCCATTAATATAACATGAAATTTTGTGATGATATAATAGGATACCTTTTAATGCACTTCATGACAGATATCACTTCATAATATTTAATTTTAATATATATCTCATTATTTATCCGCAATATTCAAGAAATATAATTAGTTTTTGAAAACTAAAATTTTAAGGAAAAGGTACATATAATGTAAGATTCTTTGGAGACCAAGGTCATCCCCACATAAAATTTATATAGTTTTTAAGTCAATGATCCTAAAAAGGAATAAATAGAAAGGGTAGAAGATTCATAAAAAATAAATCCAAGTGTTTTGTTTCTTTGGTCCCCACATTCCATGTATAAAGGATAATTACATCATCATTGATCAAACTCATGCATGAATTAATGTGAAAAAACAATGAATTTTGGTATGGAAAATAACCTCAGATAAAATTTGTAATCGAATAGGAATTTGTCTCTAGTTAGGTTAAATAGGGGATCCTTCCATTAAATTAGAAAGGAAATTTATGAGAGGTCATGATTATATTATTCCTAGGATCATTTTACCATGGTACGAATTAAATTCCTCAATCACTAGGCCTTGACTATCACTATTGAAATCTACACCTCTCATTTTAAAAGAAAAATAATAACTATATATGTTGATTTGGATACATTACCCGAGATTTATTCACAATACCATGTTCCCATGATATCATTAACCGATGGTAAGTTAGGTAAATAGAATATTTAGATTCAGATCTGACCTATATGAACTGCAAGAGTTTTGAATAGATTTATTTATCAAGGAAAGAAACCTATTATTTAGGGAATATATACATATATGAGAAAAATAATATCACATAATATAAGGACTGTCATAGATAGGCTAAAAACCCACCATTAATTTCACCTTGCGACTATTTTCTTAATCAGATAAAAAAATCATATTGGTTAAACATACCACCATGTATAGGGAAAATGTATCTAGTTTAATATTGATACACATGTGATCTGTAAGAGAATTCCATATAAAAGAACCATGGTCCACCCATATAATTATATTCTCTTCTAATTTGAAGCAGGTATACAATAAACAAAGACATTTATAAACCTTATAAATACCCGTATATTAAATAGAATTTTATATAAAGAGGGTAAGGTGATGATAACATAAAAATAGAAAAATATATTTTATAGCTATAAAAACACCATAATAATCCATTACTCAATATGAATCTCCTAAATTTCATTTCAAAAATAATCATAAACAAAATTAAATTTGGGAATTTATTATCTTAAATTTTATTCTAATGAAAGAAACCAGAATGATATTTTATTCTCAAAATAAAAACAATCTTTGTCTCATGTATGATTTGTTGAGAACTCTTCCAGAATTCCCCTTTATTAATTTTAATATTTAATATCTCTTGAGTAGCTTATTATTATTTTCCATTTCCGATTTCACCTTTGGTGTAATTTTCTAATATAGCATAGTATATATGGAAAAATTTTATTTTATTATCCATTAAGAAACATATTTTTCCATTTATAATTAGATTGAAAAAAGTAAGGCATTATTTTATTAAATTTCTGTCATTTTTGAAATTTCTATATATCTTAAGTGGTAATTTTCCTTTATTTATCGTTACATATTTCCATCTAGGAACCATTTTCATGAAATAATTATAATCATGACCCAATTATTTACAATTTCCATATATCTTCTAACTAATATTTTAGTCACCAACCATTTTTTATCACACACGATATTTATATTCTTTTTTATATATTTTATCAAATACCCTAATTCCATAATTTATTTAATGGATTGATTATTTTTTTATGATTTAAAATGATTACTATAACTCATAATTTCAAGTAATGTTTAAAAATTTATATGATGTGCAATTTTCATCCATAGTATACGAGTTTCCTCATTAATTTAACATCATTCACATATTTAATCATGAATATTGTTTTCATAACATTACTTACATACATCCACCATAGGGAAGAATACCCCCTTTTATTTGTCTCTATTTTTGAATTTTGTAGCACTATTTCTTCATTAGTATGTGAATCATTTTTGGAATATTTATATCAGTAGTCAATGTATTATTGACCACTTTTTTTATTATAAAAAAAATAAAAAAGTCCTTATAATTAAATTTATTTGATTATATTTCCTATTTTCATTGATCTTTCAATCTTACTAACATCTCATCGCATTGATGTAGGGATTATATAATCTCCATGTGTTGTTATGTTATTCAAAAAATAAATTGATTTATTCCTAACCATTAATTAACACTGACAATGGGAAATAATCCGTGATTTTATCCTTTGAACACCAATATAAGTATATTTAATCCCTTTATATTTTTTTATAATAGATAACCATTTTATATATTTTTTAAAATTCCCTTATTTCACATGTATTCATACACCCTTGATGTTGTGGTGGATTTCATTTAATTTATTCCTACCCCTATATTATATGATATTAATTGGTAACATATATTTGTAGATGAAATATAATTTGTTAAAATATAATTTCTTAAGAGAAGTGTTCTATAATTAATTATATTGAGGTAGATTTATCAGTACTTGATCTCAAGAACTTCTTGAAAATAATTTGAGTCACCTTATATGAAAGATTATAATCAATGGTATTTTTGGAATCATTTAGTCTCTCGTTATTTTTTAACGTCTCAGCTTTTTTCATATTCAAATTTATCAGTATGGATTTTAGTTCAAGTAACAACATGTTGAATATAATTTTCTCATCACATGACATGATTTCCTTTCCTATACAATATATCATTATCAATAAAATCATATCATCATGCATTTTATTTATTTCTATATATTAATTATCTATCTTCTATGCCGTTTTTGTTTAAATTTTCATGTGTGCATCCTTGGAACTAATAATATAAGGAAAGATAGAGATCTTATCTTAAATAATAATATTAATTTATGTAATTTTATGTTCCCTCACGGTAATTTACATGGCCAATTGTGGTTGTTGGAGGTTTTCATAGGAGGTTCTGGTGGTTTTCATGGGATTTGAAGGTGTAGCATATATGATGTATAAAATACAAATCATGTGTGTGTATTACATGATGCGAATGTTGTTTTCATTGTTTATACAACTAAGGATCAATAATTGTATATTTTTGGGGTAAAATAAAAAAAATGAGATGCATTTCATGGAAAAAACCTGAAGTATTAAATGACATGATGGAGTCTTACACATCGTTCAATCCCTCAATCTAATGTAGATTTAAAATTATTATTTGTTCTAACATTAATATATTCTTCCATGTATTATTCTTCCTCCCATTTTGGGTGAACCCTAGGTGCACCAAATATTTCTTCAAGTCATCTTCCTCCCTCTTTGATCATTTAGTCCTAGTGGTTGTTTGTTTTCAGTCCATGGGTGATCTATGGTAATTTCTTATACCTTCTTACTGGTTTAAATTACATTATTCTCCATTGGATTCACTATAGCAATGTTAATATGGTTTGGGGTGAGTGTTCGGTTGTGTTTTGATGTTATTTGGTTGTGGTGTAGGTTGATTTTTTGGTCCCTTGGTGTGGTTGTGTTTTTCAAGCATTCATTATTTCTTGTAGTCCATATCTAGTTGGTAAGCTTCTTTGATGTAGAGATTCCCTCATTTATTTTTATTGTGTATCATACATTAGGGGTTTACTTTTTTGACAATGGTTTATGGTTATTCTATCTTTTTCAATGATAAATATTTGTTTATTGTAATTAAATAGATAAAATTGGGTTTGATCTGTATGTTTTTACATCTTTTAAATTATTTTTGATATTTCAAATTTTACATTCATGATGCCCCACTAAAAATTGAGGTTTTAGGCGATTTTTTGCGATCAATATATGTGATTTTATTTATAATTAATTTTTTATTATTTTTATATAACCCTAAAATTGAAATTGATTATATAAATATATTTGGATATTGAAATGCTTTTCCCAGATTATTTGATTCTGTGATAATTCCCCTAAAATAACGTGGAATGTGATAAAAGATCCTTTTTAAATTTTTTAAATGATCATAATGAGTTGTTATGTGTGGAAATGGTTGTGGTATGGTGATATGTAGTTAAGGAATGTGGGACTAATAGTTTGTTTGGATATGATTGTAGGGCGATGAGGAGGTGGTTTGTTTGGGCAAAATTTTAGTGTAGTTAGGTAGTTTGATTGGTTATGATTTAGGTTCAGTGATGAATTAGTTTGTTTTGACATAATTTTTGGGTGGGGAGGTGGTTTTTATTAGCCATTATTTTGGGGGAAAGGTGTTAGTTTCTTTGTACTACATCCCGATTATTGATGGAATAAATAAATAATTGTTCAATAATGTTTGGAATGTCTTGGGATGGTTCGTTTAATGGAATAGAAATGGTTAATAGATAATAAAATGGTGGTTTGTGTGGTCAAATATGCTTGATCATAAATAATGAAATTAATTGGGTGAATAAATTATTTTTTTTAAATGTGAAGTGGGTTTTTTGGATTGATTTTTGATGTTATGCATTTACAGGTGGAAAAAATTGATCATGATCTTGGTCGGTTATTCTATTTCTAAACACATTGGTTGGGATGGGATGCTTGATACTATATATATACACCCACGTTGTGCACTTTTTGTTGACACCCTCATAGTCACTCTGGGGGTGTTTTTTCTAACATCTGGTGAGGAGTAAAATTGGCTGGGTACCCGTTCATTCCCCTCTCTATTCTAGGTTGAGTAGGTATTGCACATTCTATGATGTCTGAAGTTCTATTAGTGAATTAGATGGCGGTTGTGTACATTGTGTTTTTGTGTGAGATGTGATATCCTATGTGTCTTCGTGTGAGGTGAGATAATGATCTTGGGGTGGTGACCTATGTTTTTTGAGTGGTATGAGATAAGATCGTGCAAGTGGGGTGACTTATAGTGGGGGTCATGCATGGTTGGAGGAGGGAATGAGGTTGATTTCATACATGTTCATGATATCCTACTACACTAGTTTGGTATTGATTATGTTTTGGATCAGGTTTTTTCATGTGAGATTTGATGTGGTCATGATTGTGGGGTGGCGATCCAAGGTGTCTGTAGGTGAGGTGTGTTGTGACTATGTTTTTGAGGCGGTGCAGTTTATGGAAGGTATGGGAGTTCTATGACATATGATGTTGGGTGTGGGAGTGGAATACCATAGGGGAAGTGGTGTGGGGTACCCTTATTGGTGTGATTTTTATTATACTATATTACTTGGTTTGTGTTATTTGGTGAAAATTCCTTAGTAATGTTTGGATGGTTAGTATACTTTTATAGTTGTTGTTTGGTCCTATTGTATTAGAACATGTACATTAGTATTCTTGTTTGACATTGGAATGAGAGACTTGAGTTTTTCCTACTAAATATACATGTATTCCCAACCTATGTATATAAAAAAATACATTTTCCATGAGGATTGCATTGACTGTGATTGGTAAAACTAGCTCAGACAACTGGAGAGCTATTATGTCATTGCTTTTACTTTACTCTTGGGTATTTACTTCAGAAAATTTATTGTATTTGTATCAGTTATATATATACATACATGTGGGATGGTTTTTTCTATATTTTTATATTGTGTCTTGGTGTTTTTTTAATGATATGTCTTATCTCCAGATCCTATTTATATTGTAGAGGGTAATTCCCCCTTATATTATATTTTCATACCCTTATTTAGAGTACCCTAAGGCCTACTGGAGCTAGGACTCGGGGTCATTATCTCTCTCCCTTCATTGACATATATTTTAAGGGATGGGGTCATGATAGAGAGACTAGTATCAAAGGTGATGGTTGAGAGATAGTGTGGATTTTAGAGTTAGTCGCAATTAGGGTAGCATATTTTGGTATAAAAATAGTATCATTTTTCCTTGGTGTGTTACATAGGCTAGGGAGACTGGCTAGGACATTGGATTTAAGAACCCCCCATGATCTAGTGCACAAAATAAGAGATTATTGAACATCCATGTGATATGGACCTACTTGATAGGTAGGGACCAAGGAATGGTACATGAATCATAATGAATTGTTTTCATGATTGAATTAGGTTGTTTTGGGAATGTGGAAATGAATAAAAAAATAATTAAATGAGTTAAAATGATTCTTAATGAAATTCCATTATACTCAAGCTTTGTAAATACTTGTATGAATTTCATATATTTCCCTCATTCATTGTTCGTGTGTGACTCAGGCAGTTGAGGTTCAGTGGGATGATCTAGTTGATCATAGTAGGGTTAATCTGTATTAGGAGGATGATCAATGGAAGAGGACATTGTGTGCTTTTTAGTGGTAGGCTTTGGGAATGTATGAGGGTATTGTTTCAGATGTGGAGATAGTTTTGGATGGATGAGCTCGATATTTCCTTTAGTTTTATCAGTTCCATGATCAATTAATGGGTCCAATTAGGAGTTAGTTAAATGTTGGGAGTTGTGGGTTAGAGGTGGAAGTTATATCTAGGAATGGAGAAGGAGGAAAAAAATTCTAGGATGAATTACTAAAGAAGTTTCAGAGAGAGTTTGTTTCATTGACCTTGAAGGCAGTGAAGATATAGGAGATTCATTATCTTCAGTGTGGGAGCATATCAGTGTGGGGGCTATGAATCATGTTCAAGGACCTTTTTCTAGTTTTCTATAGATCTTTTCTCAAGTGAGGAGTATAATGAGAGACATCTTTTGGATGTGATAATTCCTTTTATCTAATATGAAGTAACTCCTATTATGTATCCAATGTATCTGGAGGTTCGGAAGAAGGAAGATGTGAAAAATTAGATGCACTCATTAGGATGTTTTCTATGAGAGGGGAACTAAAAGGGTTCCTCAATGGGTAGGGTTATCAGTGGAAGGTTTCAGTTGTATGTTCCATCAAGGTTTTGATATGTAGGGAGTAAAATTCATCAGCTTCCTTTCCTTCCCTCCAGGGCTAGTGCTTTATGTCATTTTCCATGGTGTATTATTTAGGGTCTTTTGGTTGTGGGGTTTGTGTCCATCACTAGAAATAGTTCCTAGTTATTACCAGAGATTAGCTTTGTGGAGGTTGACCGGTTCAGTATTAACCTCATAATTTGTTTCTAGTGAGGCTTCTTCAATAGTAGGGGTAGCATGTATTTTCTTCACTAAGTGTAGAAAATGTAGGTAGAAACCATGATCAGGATGTTCCTCGCATTCTGGGACCGTGACACCAGTGTGGTAATAGAGGTGGTATTCAGTAGATAAGTAAAAGATATGGGTGTGGTTAGTTTCACACAGTGTATGCAGTTGTTTCATAGGGTCCATATATAATCAGAGGGAAAATCATTTTGAATACAACTCTTGTTTGTGCCTTGTTTGATTTGGGAGATTTTCACTGATTAGTTTCACTTTCTCTATCCCATGAACTTGTAAAATATAGAGAGTTTTCACATTCCTATAGTGTTACTATCATAGTCGGAGGCTAGACCATCTTGTTTGATGTGTACCGAGGGTGTCGATTGATGATGGGGCTACATCAGTCCCATGGGGATATTTTTTTACAATCGATGCATCCATACAATTTCATCCATATCCTCAACTGGTTTTATTCATCACATGTTGTTATTTACTTCTTTTATAGGAGAGATATGTTTTTTGATGTGGATTTCCAATGACTGGTTTTTTTGCGAGTGGGGTTTTCTTTTGGGAAGTCGGTGGGTGGAGCCCATTTATTCTAAGTTAGATTACTTGTTAGTGGAATCAGTAGACATTGAGATTATAGAGGTTCCCCAGGTTGTTGGGGTGTTCCTACATTTTTTCTCTGAGAATGTTGTCACGATTCCCCCTTGATGTGATGTTGAGTTTGGGATAGACTTATAGCATGACAATTCTCAAATTTCTAAGGCTCCTTATCAGTTGCAAACATCTGATTTATGGGATATGAGGGTTTAGATACATGATCTGTTGCAGAAGAGTTTTATCTGGACTAGTGTTTCATCATGGAGTGCTCAAGTGTTGTTTGCGAAAAAGGTAGATGATAGTCTGAGTTTGTGTATAGATTATAGGAAGTTTAATTAGGAGATGGAAAAAATCCATTATACTCTTCCAATGATTGATATTATTTTTTACCTGATAAGAGGGGAGAGTTGTTTCTCTATGATCTATATGTTGTCTGGACATCACTAGTTTAGGGAGAAGTACATAAATATCTCAAAAAATGCCTTAAGATGAACATATGGGTACTTTGTGTTTGTATTCATTCCATTTGGTGTTACAAATGAACCATCTATGTTCATGGGGTTATGAACTCTCTATTCCAGGGCATCATGGATAAATTCTTAATCTCATTCATTAATGATATATTAATCTACTCGATGTTATAGGATGATCATGATGAGAATCATAGAAGATATTTTCATGTTCTTAAATGCCACCAAATATTTGGTATTTTGTACAAGTGTAGGTTCAGGATGAGAGAGGTGCATTTACATAGGAAGGTAGTGTCTTGTAAGGGTGTGGTATTAGATGCGTCAAAGGATTAAGACATTGTTTCTTGGTAATCACGCATGAACTTGGTAGAGGTTCACAATTTCATTTTCCTTTCATGTTTTCATCGTAGGTTTTTACACGATTTCCCTAGAGTTTCATCACTGTTGATAGCTTTGACAAGGAAATTCCATTTTTTTAGTGATAAGTGTCAAGTAGCATTTGGTTACATGAAGATAATATTGGACTGTGATTCAGTGCTTCATCTGTAAGAGGAGGGTGTGTTGTTTGATTTGATTTTTGACTCTTCCTATATGGGATTGGGATTCATACTGATACAGTAGTAGTTATTGATCACTTATGGGTATAGGTGGTCATGTACCTACAAGGGTAACTATATCATCCATGATTTTCATCTATTAATGATTGTGTTTTCTATGATGTTTGGGCAACAATACCTTAATGGGGAACAATATGTGGTATTTATGGATTAGAAGATATTTTTCTCTGTCTTTTCCCAACATGATGTGAACTTGTGAAAGAAGATGTGGATGAAGTCTCTTCAAGATTATTATTTTTAGATATACTATACCACATGAAAGATAAATTTTATGGTTGATTATTTGAGTAGGAAGGGTTATGTTCAAGTGTTTTGAGGATTCAAAGAGAGAAACGAGAGATATAAAATCCAAGAACATGCATTCATGAGTGGATGTTTGTAGTGGATTTTTTTCAAGATCTGATTTATTCTCCTCTGATAACGTAGGTGAAAGAGTCTCGGTGGGGGGACTCAGAGGTAGAGGTAATCTGTGATCGTATTGGCCATGGTGATCCTCCATAAGGATGGTTGGAGGATAGATGGATTCAGATGTTTTTTCATGTAATGTTTTTTTGGATTGTAATCTATGATGTATTACTTTTTGAGTTTCATGAATCACATTTGGAGGTACACCATGATTTTTATAAGATATATTGTGGCTTGATAGTGTAGTTTTGGGTTTGAGGGTGAAATGGGTAGTGGCAGAGTTTGTGTAAAAGTGAATGGTTTTCTAGTAATTAAATGTTGATGATCATGTTCCTTTTTGTATTTTGAATCCCTTGGATTTTTCCTAGCTTAAATAGGATTAAATCTCAATGTATTTCTTCAAATGGTTTCTCAGAACTGAGTGATGTTGTAATGTTATATGGGTGCTCATGGAATAGTTGATAATATCATCTCACTTCTTAATAATCAAGGAGTCAAGTGTAATGGATGATTTTACTAAGAGTTATGTGGATGAGGTGGTGCGATTTCATAGAGTGTCGAGATCCATTATCTTAGATCATACAAGGTTTACATCACTCATCTAGAGAGGATTACAACATTCTTTTGGAACATAGTTACACCTCAAAATGTCTTTCTGACCTCAAACAAATAGGAAAAGGGAATGGACTAGGAAGACATTGGAGGATTTGTTGTGGGTATGCACCATGGACTTTGGTGGATCTTGGTTATGACACATGTCTTTCTTATAGTTTTAGTATAATAGTAGATATTTCTCTTCCATTTTTATTTTTCAATTTGGGACTTTGTTTGAAAGACAATTTTGTTCTTCATTTTGCAAGAAAGAGGTTGGGGAGACAACTATTCTTGGTTCTGATGTAGTGTAGAGCCCAATATAAAAGTTTAAGATTGTTCATGATATGGTGAAAGTAGTGTAGGATAAGAAGAAGACTTATGCCAATCGTAGGATGTGGCCCTTGGTTTTTGAGGTTGGGACCTACTTTTTCTTGAAGGTTTCCCCTCGACATGGGATGAAAATATTTGGAATAGGTATTAAGAACTATCCCATGTTTTTTCGGCCCTATGAAGAGTTGGGGAGAGTTGGTGAGGAATAATATTAGTTTTATTTTTCATCCTGGTCATAGAGGATGGATGAAATCTTTCATGTCTCTCAGATTCATTAGTATCTTCATGATGAATCCCATATCATTGACAAAGGAGAGTTGGTTAACTAGGATGGCATGATTTTTATGGAATGGCTAGAAAAGATCTGGTATCACCAAAAGAATACATTTTTAGATGGACTATTTCTTTGGTTCTTGTGTTGTGGAGGCATTGTGGCCTAGAAGAGTGTACATAGGAGTAATAGTTGCTGATGTGTGTCGAGCACCCAAAGTCTTTTTGAGGTATTCTTTTTTCTATTTTTCATTATGATATGAAATTTAGATCCTTTTGTTTTATGATATGAGTTTTTTAACATGGTTTTTGTTGTGTATAGTGAGATATGTGATAAATTGATAAAGTTTGAAAACTGGAGGATCTGATTCCTAATCAAGATACATTAACTGCAATGTGATTAAAACTGTGTGGGTGAGCCAGTGCCTCTACAAGAGAATAGTATCATAACATGGAAGGTATAATTCATTGATTCTTGTGTTTCGGGTGGTATAATTTTTTTTGTAGTTGTTTTTGTTATGTGTTGCATGGAGGTTGATATAGTTTTATAGTTGTTATTTGGAAGTCTGGTTGTTTGAGAGGAGGTGGTTTGTGGTTGTGTAGTGTGTTTTGTGTCCATTTGTGCGGGGGTGTTTATCAGGTTGTAGTGTTTGAGTTATAAAGAGACCCTTGAAAAGTATCTTGTGGGATTTTTGTTCATACCCCTTTCTTTATAGTCTTGGTTTTTAATTATTGAGGGTGACAATCATTTTATATGTATCTAATGTAATGGTTCATGCCCTATCAGTCAGTTATTTTTCCAGTTTTGGTTATTTGAGGTGTTTTGTGGAGGTTCTGGTAGTCTGCATGGGATCTGGATGTGTATTAGAGACGATGTAGGAAATATGGATCATGTAATTGTATAACATGATGTGAATGTTGGTTTCATGGATTGTACATGGATGGTTCATGAAGTTTATATTTTTGGGGTTAAATAATAAAAATGTAACACATTTTTAGGAGAAACTAAACCCCATGTATTGCATGATGTGAAAGGGTGTTAACCATTGTTTAAACCCCTGATCCAATATAGTATTATAATTATTTTATGGCCTAATTTTCATTAATTTGTTCATTGATTATTATTTATCTATTTTTTGAATAACCTTTGTTTCCCCAAAGTGTTCTTCAACACATCTTCATCCCTCTTTGATGTGATGGTCATAGTGGTTGTTTGTCTATAATTCATGGTTGATATGTGGTAGGTTACTCTCCCTTTATGATGGTTTTTCTTTCATTCTTATCTATTAGATTCATTGTGGAATTGTTTTTTATGGTTTTGGGTGTCTATTTGGTTTCATTTAGATGTTCTTTGGTTGTAGTGTAGGTTGATATGTGGTTCCCAGGGTGAAGTTATGATTTTCAAGCATACTTCTTCACCCTGCGGTGTGCAGCGAGTCGGTAAGCTTCGTTGAGGATGGTATTCCCTAAATTATCCTTATTTTGTATCATGTGGGAAGGGTTTAATTTTTTTATATACGGTTTAGGGGTTTTCCATCTTAATTAATGATAAAAAATTTGTTAATTGAATTTAATGGGGAAAATGGGTTTTGATCCATATGCTTTTACAAAATTGATATTATTTCTTATATTGGGAATTGTATAGGATTCATGCCCCACTGAATATTGTGGCTGTTGGGGGCCATGTTTCTGCTGGATATATGTGTTCTGATTTTGATGATATCACCATAAAATGGAAATTTATTAACCAATTGTATTTGGAAAAATAAATTGTTTCCCTAGGATTTTGGATTCTTTGATAATGCCCCTCAAATTAAGTGGATTGTGATAAAATACCCATTTTAAATTTATGAAATGATATTTATTTGTTGTTTTGTGTGGTCTACTTGTGATATGGAGATGTGTGGTTGGGGCATGTGTGGATGATAATTTGTTTTTGCATTCTTTTAGGGAGGTGATGAGGTGGTTTTTTTCGTGCATTTGGTGTTGTGAGGTGTTTTGTTTGGACTTTATTTTTGGGGTGGTGAGGATGTGGTTAATTTTTCTGTACATTTGATGTGGTGATGTGGTTTTTTTGGCCATGATTTTTGGGTGGAGAGGTGTTTATTTCATTGTGCTATATGCCCATGTTGTGATAGAATAAGAAAATAAATATTCAGTAATGTTTCTAATGGCTTGGGTTGGTTCTCATAATAGAATAGAAATGGTTAGTGGATAATTAAATTTTAGGTTGTGTGATTACATTTGGTCAACAATAAAATAATTAAATTATTGTGGTGATTAAACGAAATTGGTTGGAAATGTGATGTTGGGTTTTGGCTTTATATGTGATGTTATTCATTTAGAGGTGGCAGCAAAAGTGATAGTGTTGTGATTTGGTTGGTTTGTTTATGAACCCATAGTCTAGGAATGAATGTTTGATAATATATATACATATATGTATGTATGTATACTTTTACATTCTTGTGATTTCTATACGCACCCCCCCAATGTTGTGCACTATGTTCCAACACCCGCATAGTCACACAAGTGTGTTTTTTTCAATATCTGATAAGGAGTATAGATGGTTGGGTACCTGAACATTATCACTCTCAATTCCATGCATGGTAGATATTTCACATGATTTGTTAGAAAGATTACTATTATTTGATTAGATGGTGGTTTTGGCCCATGTGTTTTCAAGAAAGGCATGATGTCCTAGGTGTCTTAGAGTGAGGTGAGATCATGCGTGTGGGGCGGTACCCTTTGTTTTTTCGATCGGGATGTGATATGATCATGCTTGTGGGGAAACATTTGGTGGTGGTCATGAATGATAGTAGGAGGTAATGAGTTTTATGTCCTACATGTTCATGATACACTACTAATTTGGTTCTAATAGTGGTTGTGTTGTGGCCCATGTGTTGTTAGGCAAGATGTGGCATGGACGTGTCTGTATGGTGGAAAGCCCAGGTGTATGTGGCTAAGGAGTGTTGTGACCTTTCTTTTATGGTGTTTCAGTTTAAGGAATGTATGGGAGCATCAACACATTCTATGTTTGGTGTGAGAGTGGCATACTATTTGGAAAGTGGTGTGGCATACCCTTATTAGTGTGATTGTTATTATACAATATTAATATGTTTATGTTATTTGGACATCGTACTACAGTGATGGTGGGATGGTTAGTATACATTAATAGATAATGTTGGGTCCTTCTAATTTATCACATGTTCATTAGTATGCTTATTTCAGATGTGGATGAGAGACACAAGTTTTTCTATTGATTATACTTATATTCTCTCCCAATTTGTATAAAACTATTTTTTAGTTTCCAAGAAGATTTTATGGACCACATTGGGAATTACTAGATCAGATGTTTGGATAGTTGTTGTGTGGATACATTATCTTTACATTTGGATATTTACATTGGGGACATTATTATATTTCTATCAGTTTTATTTATACATGCATGTGGGATGGTTTTTTCTTTCTTTTATATTGTTTCTTGGAGTTGTTTATGGATGGTCCATCATACCTATTGGTCCTATATATAATATTGATTCTAATACCTCCCATATATTGAATTTTCATACCCTCCTAGTCTCCAACCCATGGCCTACTGGAGGTGGGGCACTTCAGTCATTATATCTCCCCCTTCGTAGAGTTATCATTGGAGGGAGGGGGCTGTAAAAATTTTTTTGATTAAAAAGAAACCAATATATCATTTTTCATATGGACATAACGAAATACATTTTTCTATAACTCACTATATATAAAAAATAATTCCATTAATCATGGTAATATTAATATTAGTTCATTCGTGGAATTCATCTTTAGTTCATCAACATGATCTACACATTAGTTTGACCACATGAATTTGACCACTTTATGTGTCCACATTTTAAATGGTTAAGAAAATTGGGAAATTATTTTATTAAATAATTGATAGTGAACTAAAAGTCCAAGGAAACTATATTTACGAAGTAAAATAATGCATTTAAAAATAATATTATTTATTAATAAACATATTATTGAAATTTTGGATCCTATGTAATATTATATTCTAATAAAAACCATCTTTTGTTCTTTTTACATTAATTAATTATTCAAAAGATGGAATATAATTTTTTAGGAATTAAAATTCAATTTACCATACATTACATAATCATAAACAAATATATTTTATTGTAGTCAATATTATTCATATTTTGTTTCCTAAATATGTATAATATCATTTTTTATTTAAGATACAATTTTTCAAAAAATGCATTTATAAAGTTGTGTGTGCTAATATTAAAATTAAATTTCATCACTTATTGAAAATGAATAAAATAAAATATATTTATTTTTTGGAATCAGTAGTTTGACTTAAGTATTATTTTAAATTTATCATTTATTATTTAAAATAAGTTACCCAGGTAAAAGTTACTTATCATGGTAACTGCTAAAATAAGGTAAGCATGTTAAATTCCTTGAACATATCATGGAATTTCATTAAATAATTTCATTAAATGGATGTAATATGTAAGTCTATATCATCCCTCATAGTATCTTCCAAAAATTTCATTTTTTCCCACATGACATGAATATGACATTTCATTTATATTAATCAATAATTACATAAAAAACACCACCCCTGTGTATTATTAATGGAACCCTCTACCGCTCCAATAAAGACACCAAAAAATAATCCCTCCCAAAATTATACCACATTAACTTTGACTATAATACCTCACACATTCATGATCACCTGTTCTTATGAGAATTCACAAAATCCATGAAAATAAAAAAGGATTCCAAAGAGAAAAATGATTTATTATTTCTAGTTGATAACTTCTTGTAATTATTCTTTATTTATCTTCTTCATTCACGTCATCCAAATTATTTATTATTTATTTAGTAATTCAAAAAAATACTATTATACTTCTTTAATGTTGATATTATAATATAATAACTTCATAATCATTCTCGTCTGTTATTTATAATGAGTTTTTTTATGGTCAGTTTTACCACCTACATAAATGATGCAATAAGTTTTTATTAAAGTTAAATATGAAAACATAATTTCTCATGAGATATTAGGGTAAAAATTATTATTTTTTATCATGGGATTGTACTTTAAATATAAAATTCATTATTAAAATATCACTTTTTTCATTTTAAATTATCAAAATAATGATGTTATGGATTTCATGTTGAAAAACTATACATTGAACATACATGGAATTAAACATGAAATTTATAACTCATTATGGATCATCTATTAAATTATATTATCTATTTTAGATATTATTAACTCATGAGCATGTAGTGATAATGAAAACATTTATACTAAAACAGAAAATGACTAGTTGAAACTACTAACATCTTATGATCAATATTTACTAAAACCATGTAATATCTATGAAATAAATGAATACAAAATATTGTTATAGATTTTTATAAATAATAATAAAGTTATAAAATAAATAAGAAATGAATTTATCTTCCCCTATTATGCAAGGCATCTCTGTTCTGTGTAGAGGGTTTCATAAAGATGGTGTAATTATGCCAGAGAAGAGGTATAGATCCTTGATTCAATTTGTTGGATGTTGGTGTATTTGGAAGGCACAAAACTATGAGTTCTACAAGGGGACTCCCCTCAAGGATCTTTTTTTGTTATTTGAACTAAACCTTTTCTGCTAGACCTGATCATAATTTCTAATTATGGGGATGTTTCCTCCACTCTCAGGGCCCTATACACCAGAAGATCACCCAATCCCTTAGAAACCAGATCCTTTATGTGGCATTGGGTGTGATGGTCTCCCCCTGCTAGAGACTCAATTTAAATACTCATGGATCATACATTTCTGGGGTTATGATATGTCACACACCAACCTAGGTCAACCCTAATCTGGTTACCCAAGCCAGTACTTTGCATGGCCTAAAGGAAGTTTGAAATCCCCATGGTAAGAAAACTATTGTTCAGCCACAAAACATTCATGTGAGAAAGATTTAATCCCAAAATAAAAAACCCGGACATAATAAATAAATATAAAATTTTTTGAAAATAGATTAACTAACAACTGAATCACATATAAATAAAAAACCAATTTAGTTACAAGATATAACTAAATTTGCATTAAAAAATATTAAATTGGGTGAAAAATCACACACCCAATAACACCATGTGACCGCTTAGTAACATCCAACCACAAGACCAAAACTACCCCAACAACAAGAATCTACTTTGAAACCTGAAAAAAAAATCTGAACCTGCAGAATAGCTCGGGTCTACCGACACCATGTGGTATGCGTAGGGTGTAAGCTAGATAGCTCAATAAAAAATCACAATGGAATCCAAGTGTTTCCTTTCCCAAAATATCCATTAACACTAGTTTGAAATATAGTTATAAAAATATTTTTTTTCAAATTTTTTTAAACAACATTGTTTTCCCATTTCAAAATCCAACACACTCCACATATCATTTCAAAAATTAGTTTCCATCTTTTTTTAAAAACCATAACATGAAATATCAATTCCCTGATAAAAAGAAATAGTTAAACAGTGCATGCTAAAAACTAGTAAAATAGAAATAAAACAAGTAATATAAATAATAACTATGGACGATAATAAATATCCCTAAAAGACCTCTATACGTACTCGATATGGAACCACCTGCTGGTGTATGGGGAATCCTCTAAGTCAAAAACCAATTGGTTTCACTATCCAAGCCTCACTAGTGGCACATACCACCTTGTTTGTCTATAACTCCAGGTAGGTAACAACCCTTATAATTGGTGAGGGTAAGATACTATCACTCTGTTATGTAAAATAATTCCAGGAACCCATTGTGGTAATAATAATTCTTTACAAGTAGGAGGACAAAGAATGTGTGGCTCCACATACAAGCCACCACCATACTTGCCTACCCCAAACACGGACATCAATATATGGAAACCAATAAAAATGAAATCCCTCTAATAGGGGATCCCCATAAATACAAACTTATACATTTGACATCATTAAAAGGTGCCAATCGGGCCATCATAGCATTTAAGAATATACATTTTCCTTAAAACAAGCAAATTTCCATATGTGCCTTTATTATTACACATTCAAAGAATTTCCCAAAACATTACCCAACCTATATCCAACATAACCTCAAAAACCTCTTTTTTACTTGAAGTGACAAAAGATCCCATCTCTTTCATGTTTCCAAAACATTTCCCATGCAATCCTTTCATAACTCGAGAGTGATCTACAATCTTATAAAATAAGACAAACGTGCCCTTAAGACAAGAATTCACTGAAAAACACACCAAGGGAAAAATAAGCATACCTATTGATATTTAATTTTTAAGACGTTATTTTGAGACCACATAAGAGAATCCACATTCTTTAGAACACAATGAAATTCAAGAAACTGATGTTTTAAGAAATGACCATTTAATTGTGTCATCTTAACATGAGGGAACATTTGTGTGTGCACCTAGTGCACCCATGGATGTTCCAACATCCAATGGGACACCTAATAAACATTAATACACTAAAAAACTATTTTCACAAAATTACCACTTTCTTTGAAACCCAAACAAACCACTCACATCATTAATGAATAAGAACCATATCATTGAAATCGTAAAACCCTTTCAAAAACATTTCACCACCATCATCAAGATATCACATCACATAATCATACATAAAAAACCAAACTCAACATAGAAATAGTTTCCATCAAAACATAATTAAGGCTAAAAATTTCATAAAAACCCCCCAATTTAAATTTAAGAGGATAATTCAATTTCAAAAACCACCCTAGGTTCCATAAATCTAGAAATTTCACACAAGTATTATTATAAACCTATTTTTAGTAAATTATAACAATGTGAAATCACTATTTCAATCAATCCATAGGAATATTACAGATGTAAATGACATTTAGAAATTAAATATGATCATTCAAGTTCCCCTAGAGTGTGTTGGAAAGGAAAAAAGTTGTAAACACCAACCTCAACCATGTGCGGGTGGGAAAAGCACCATAGAGAAGAAGAACCAAGACTTACAGATAATCAGAACACTCGAGCCATCACAAAATTGATCCAAATTAGCCAACTACAACCCTAGGTTATAGAAAAGGGAGGAAAATCGAAAGGAAACCCAATGAATAGGGAGAGGAGAGGTGATATAGAGGAGAAATGGCCAAAAACCCTAAAATCGTAGCATTTTAATCGATTATGGAAGTACCTTGTAGACAAGGGAGCCGAGGGAGAAGGGGTCATGGGACCCCTTGGTGCACAAAAAATTAAGGGGATGAGAGAGGATTAAATTAGGGTTAAAGAGAGGATATAGGGAAAAGAGGGAAACCATTTTTTAATGACCCGGAACATCCGCACAGTCTGACCGAATTGTTTTCCAAATCGGGTTTTAACCGTGCAGACCTCTATATCTAAAGAAAATGTGGCACACATTTACCTGGGACATACTAAACGGTTTTTCATGGGTTATGTGGTCAGTTCCTTCCAACATGAAACTATCACATGGTCAGGCCGCACGGTTTTTACCAATTGTGTGGTAATTGTGCTCCACTTGGAAAAACACTCAAAAACATCCAAAAACCAAAAACAGTAACTGAGACTAAAACCAAAGATCCAACCAAAAGGAACAAGAAATATAATATGATAAAATGATGATGTATCTATGGTTGGGTTTTGACAATTATCCCCAATGGTGGCACTTTCTTCCCCTATAAATTCACCAAGACAATAGTTAACCAAGACACAAGTCCTTTCCCAAAAAAACTGAGGAAAGCTGTGAATCTCAGGATGAACTTACTCTCCTTAGGTCACAAATGACCGATTCAAGAAGTAATAAGAACACAAAACAAGGGTAGAACATGAGATGGTTCTCCCCAAAACAAAAACACAACTATCTTGAAAACCTCAAAACCTAAACACACCACCGAAGGGTGTGACACGGGAACTCCCAACCCAAACATACCCAACTTTGCACACTAACCAGACTGTAGTCTTACCGTAACTAGAAGCTACAGAATTATCAACCTGAGATAAATCATCTCCCTCAGATCGATAAAAATTGTCCCACCATAAGGACTCATATAGAGAACATACTATGAAGCAAGACAACATATCGGGGCACCGAGATGATGGAAACTTCCAATATAAACTAAAAACCCTCTACACAATGGTGAAAAATAACACTACTAGAATTTAGAACTATTTACTTTGGTCAACCTCTCAAAACTAGTGTAAAACACATAAAAAGGTACCTATATTCATAAATGGGCCCATAAATAACACCCATCAACTCCAAAACTCAAACATATCCATAACGAACTCACCTGAAACTCATCCCAAAACTAGATTGGATCCATTCATTCATGGTCCTAACACCCTTAAATGATTACGAACAATTTGAAATCCGCTTTGGAGGAGATAATTTCACTTGGATTGGGGTATAATGATCTCATCACACCACCAAAATAAATAATAACTTAAAATAGAAATAATATTAAAATAAGGATACTTTGGATATTTAGAATTCCATACCAATGTTTCACACACCCTTTGAAACTCATGACTGTGCATGAGCTTCACCCCAAGACTTATGGATATGGCTTTGATAGTTGAAGCATCTCCTTCCTCACATTCATGAAATAGAATACCCTGATCAGAACACCTTTCTTGAACAACATTTCATAAATGAATCCCCTTGGTGACCTGAATGGCCACATAGATTGAAATACTTCTTTTGGATGCAATAAGGAGGCTTGGAAATGACAAAGTGGTCATACATATATAACACTAGAAAAAGTTCTAACATACTACATTTCAAAATCAAAAAAGATAGCATCTTATAGAAAAGTTTTTCTAGCATGATTTCCTCTCTAGATGGAGAACCCTCATGAAATCCCACCAGCATTATCTACACCCCATGAATGAACCCCACTTTCCCCATCCACCAACCTCTAGAAACCTGTTTCACTAGACATGATATCATTTCCACTAATATATTTGTGATAAATCCAAATGAGATGAAGAACTAGCTCTTCAAGCTAGTCATCATAGGATTTTACTGACCATTGTCCCAACCTGATATCCAGGAACTCTGTCACCTTTATTAACTTCACCTCCTCACGTGTAACCCTTGGAGGAAGGTGGCCTTGGAAATTTCCCATGTCACCCCAAATTAAAATGACAATGATACATAAAACATCCACTGGTCCAAAACTAGACCCTAAAACAAACCAAATACGGCACGAACATAACAACCTCAAGAGTTCCAAAAAACCTGAAGATGCACTCTACTTTCTTCAAAGCACTTTACTACCTATAATTGTCATCTATCACTTCTAATTACTGAAGATACAAAAAATTAACTATAAATCAATCATAACTAATTGGAATCATTTGGGACATTTCTGGGCAGTATACTATGAACAACACGAGGAAAGAAAAAGCAAAACCGGCATAAATCCCAAACACAATAGAAAATAACACCACTAGTCGAGACAACCAACCCAAAAGCCAAAAAATACAAACCCCGCCAAAATCCTAATTTCCAAAATCTATATTTTTAATTTAAATTCCAAAACTACCATATCCCAATTATGTTTTTCAAATACTAAATCCACTTTTCACTAATCAGAAATCCTCCCCTCAAGGAAAACCCAATTTTCAAACACATTCTTTTACAAAAAATCACCTATGTCATTCTATGAATAATCACATGTGCATCCTTCTATTTACATCTTTAACTTCCCCAAAAATGGTCCCTATGAACTCTATATACATACCTATACACATGTGATGAACCTTAAGAAATACTAGGGGTAATATCATTTCTTCCTCATAAAATCCAAATATTTACCAACATTTCAATCTAATGCACATCCAATTTTAGTAACCACCTTAATAATTTAAAACCATTTTAGAGTAAACATTTCCATTTCAAAATAAATTGGAATAAATCCTTTTCCATTTTCAAAACCTCCTCCATATTCAAGTAGCATAGTATCCCCAACTGGAACTAAGACAAATCACAACATACACCATACTAACCCCGAATGAAGAACTACTACATATACCTAACCCATAGATATGGTAGTGGGCCACACACTAAGTAAAAATTAACACTATGAGGACTTTGAAACAATAAGTTGGACTCAACAAGGTCCACTACTCCATGTGATGTCACAATGTGTCATTGGATCACCACTATTGTCATCCCCCAATCCCAACCAAAGATAACAAATAAAAACCTAGAATACCCTTGGTAACTCAGGTTTCATCATGAGTGTTGGTGATTAGGATCATACCCATAACCTACCTCTTGAGCTCCAATAGTCCAAATCTCCATCCAATGTAACCACAAAAAAACAATAACCTCCACTGACACCATTTTTCATGATCCAACCCAGGTCAATCCTGAACCAATTACTTGAGATGGTCCGTAGAAAGTCCCAAAGGGAATTCCCAATCCGCACAGGCTAGAAACTAGTGTCAGTCATCAAAAACTACATGTAGTAATGATTTAATCCCAATATAAATAACTAGGAAAAGATAAATAAATTGAAAAAACAACAAAACTAACAACTAAATCTCAAATTAATAAAAAAATAATAATTCAATTACAAGATACAATGGAACAAGTGTTGACAAAATAAAAAACTGAGAATAAAACCACACTACCACAATCTCTGTGTGACCTCCTAGTTACCGACAGCCACAAGACCAAAACTAATCAAACAATGAGCATCTAATAGTGACCCGAAACAAAAGCAGAACATGTTGAAAAACATGGGTCTACTTAAATCAAGTGGTATAGGTAGGGTGTGAGATAGATAACTCAGTAGGAAATCACTATAGAATCCATCTGTTTCCTTTCCCAAAATAGATCATTATCACTAGTTTGAAATACATTTATCATAAATGTTTTTTCATATTTTGTAAAACAACACAGTTTCCCCATTCCTAAATCCACCACACCACAAATATCATTTCTAAAATCAATTTTGAAATAATAATCAGAATCCATAATAGGAAATACCAAGGTCATGAAAAGAAGAAAGATATAAATATTTCAAGATAAAAACTAGTACAATATAAAGAAAACACATAATATACATAATAATCGTTGCCAATCCTAAACATCCCTAAGTGACCTCTATACATAGTCGGTTTGGTACCACCATATAGCATTTGGTGAATCCCCTAAGTCAATAACCAACTAGCTTCTCTATCTTAGCCCCACTACGGGTAAATCCCACATGGAATGCCTGTAGCTCACGGTGGATACAAACCCTTCTAATCGGGACTAGTATGCTGCCTTCACTATGTTATCTAAAATATGCCAAAGAACCCATGGTGGTAATAATAATATTGTGTCAGTAGGATGCTACCGCACTAGTGACTCATCTTACTTGCCTCCACCATACTTGCCTACCCAAAACATGGACACCAATATATGATAACCCATAAATGGTAAATCCCGCATATATAGGTGCCCCATAAATACATATATATAAATTTCATGTCATTAAAAGGTGCAAATCAGGCCATCATAAAATTTAATAATTAAACCTTTTCATTAAAACAAGAAAACTTCGAAATTATCTTTTATGCTTGCACATTCAATACATTTACAAAAATATTACCCAACATCTTTCCAACATAAACTCAAAAACCTCTTTTATTCTTAATGTTCAAAATTGGCTCTTAGGTTTCATGTTTCCAAAACATTTCCCATGGAATCCTTATATAACTACAGAGTGTTATACAATCTTATAAAATAAGACACAAATTCCCTTAAGCCAACCATTCTTTGAAAAACACCATGGGCCAAATGGGCATACCTATTTATATTTCATTTATAAAAAATTATTTTCAAACTATATAAGAGAACCCACATCATTTAGTAACCATATAATCATCCAAGAAACCGAGTTTTTATGAAAAACCCATTTAATGGTGTCATCGTCACTTGAGGGTGTATCCATGTGTGCACCTAGTAAACCCATGGATGTTGCAACATCTAATAGAACACATAATAACAAAAAAGACAGTCAAAAAATATTTTCATAGAATTACCACTTGCTTTGAATCTAAATCCAACCACTAACATCATTTAATAACAAAAACCATCTCATTGAAACCATAAAACCCTTTCTAAAACATTTAGATACCATCATCAAGATATAACATCACTATATATTAAACAACAAACCAAACTCAACATACAAATAAACTCCATCAAAACATAATTATGGCTAACAAATTCTTATAAACCCCCACAATTTCACTTTAAAAAGAAATGTCCATTTCAGAAACAAACATAGGGTCCATAAACACAGATATTTAACCAAAATATACTTAAAATAATATAGTAATAATTTATAAAAATGAGATATCACAATTTAAATTAATCCATAGGTTTATTAGACATGATAATGTCATTTATAAATTAATTGAAATCATAAAAGTTCCCACGGAGTGTGCTTGAAAGGAAAAAGTGAGAAACAACTACCTTAACCATGTGCGGATTGGATAAATCTATGAGGAGAAGAAGAGCCAATCCATACAGACAATCTACATGCCCTAACACCCAAAACAGAAAACAAAATCATCCAACATCAACATATCATTTAGAAAAGGGAGGAAACCCCAAATAAAAACTATAGAATAGAAAGAGGAGAGTAGAAATAAGGGATTAATTTCCAAAGACCCTAAAATCATACATTGGAATCAACGAGGAGGAACCCAAGAGAGAATAGATCCAATGGATAAGTGCTCTAGGGACCCCTTCATTCCCCAAAAAATATGGGGAGGTGGGGGACTCGAATTAGGTTTAATGGGATCATAGAGGGAAAACATGGAAACATTTTTTAATAATCTGATATGTGTGCATGGTTTTCCATACCATGTGGTAATCGTGAATACCACTTTGTGCAAATAATAAGTGGTGAAATGTTATGTGGGACTTACCACATGGGCACACACTGGTCATGCAATCAGTTCTGTTCATCCTGCACCTACCACACAGCTGGGCCACACTATTACTTTCAACCGAACTGTTACTATGCTCCACCTAAAAAATGCATGAAAGCATCCAAAAACCAAAAACAAAGACCAAGACTCAAACCCAAGGTTCTACCAAAAAACTCAAGGA
Organism: Viscum album; assembly: GCA_963277665.1. Lineage (NCBI taxonomy): Eukaryota > Viridiplantae > Streptophyta > Magnoliopsida > Santalales > Viscaceae > Viscum > Viscum album. Next base: position 2,019,060,069 of record OY728126.1, on the reverse strand, counting down.
TTATAAAAGGATAAAATAATTTAGTATATGAGGTCATGGTTTGGCACGTGAGGTGGAGGTGTGGTCTACGACTTAAGGGGTTCATACATTTTAGCATATAATGATTTTTTTATCGCTGGACACTCCCTTAAAGATGAATTCATGGCGTTGCTCACTGTCCTCTTTTTTTATGTCCAAAGTAATAATATCCTCAAGATAATGGAGACGGACTCTCCCATTATCTATGAATCCATGCATGGCACAAGAATCCCCCCTCAAGATGGGTCGGTTATAGCTTCTTCAGGTTTTGAAGAATCCTCAACCCTCATTCAGAGGTACTCCACAATTATCAAGGGTTGCAAGGTTGGAAACTTCCTTGTTTCATTGGTTTCCAAAGGAGAAATAATCACACGCTTCTCTGGAATATCTTCCCTTCTCCATAAGGGTATGCACCCTATAATAGGGATACCTTCAGATTACACTATTTTAGGCCCCGTTAGCCAGTTTGGATTTTTTATGTCCTTCTTATAATCCTTCTTCCTTTTACTAAAAATATTTATTATTGGTGGAATAACAAGAATTATTTTATTAGACAAGATGTCAGAGATTATCTAATGAATTTATAATCAACGGTTTGAGTTTACTGTCTGACATTCAATTCCTTCAGACCTATTTAATTTTGTGAACAAAATAATTTTATTTGGTTAGATTTATTTCCCCAACCACTGAATTATATAATTGTAAAGCATTTTTGATTAATGTGATTTAAGTATTCATTTTTATGATAACATTCCATGAGATTTTGTTTGTATTTTACTGATATTCATAAAGGGTTATTTAGATCATTTTATTTATATAGAGTTATTTATTTTATTGATTGACATTATTACTATAAAATTATAGGAATTATGACCTATTATTGTTTTGTTTTTTTCCATTCAATTGTTTTATGTTTGTTTATATTTCATTCTTATAATCTCTTCCTTGATATATTCATACTATAGGAGTTACATTCATAGTAAAGGATTCAATTACATGTCTCCACTAATTTCATGTATTTTCATACAATTCCATATATTTTATCCTATGAATGAAATTAATGTTCCTTAATATTTACTACATAATTTTTACTTTTATTTAAAATGAATTTACAGTATCCTTTCCATCCCAATGGATTAAAAGTTCACACATTACTTTTTTCGTAAGTGGTTTATTTCCATTATTAAATTAAATTTAATATCATTTATGATTAAGATTTGATATATGTGTATTATATGATAAATGCCTTTTAATAACTATTTATTTTCTTCTCATTTGGTTATTCATGAAGTTCGATTGTTTTTATATCATTTCACTTATATTGTTTAACAATTCAACCAAATTTTTTCTTCAAAGTTAACCATACCTTACATCTTCTTCACTATCAAAATTTTTTCTCCTAAATTCCCATAATATTTATATTTCCCTAACAATATAATTACCACTATATTAATTATTTATTAAAATAATTTTTTTACCTTTTTTATACAAATGACTAAAAATAATTGTTGACAGATTTTCCACACTAGTCATGTTTATAATTTTTTTATAATGGAATTAAAGGAATTTATTTTTTTAATATTTTCTTAATTTATTCATTTTAAGGCCATTATGTTTGTTATTATTTGTCATGATTCAATTACATGATTTCATGGATTTCCAAATTAATTTGAATTAAAATATTTTTTTTATATATTAAATATAAAATTAAATATTATTATTTTATAAGAATAAATGAAGGAATTTCAGTAAAATTTGTAGGATTTATAAGATAGACCATATTATATAAAATTATATTCATCTCATTTCAAGGTTTTAGTATTTGGAATTTTATTACAATTAATTTTTTTAATTCCCACTTTACACACCATTGAAAAGGATTTTTTTGGTGACTTATATGTTTGTTTTTACAACTATGTTAAAAAATAATTTTGAAAATTACATTATAGTTTTGGTTTAGTTTTCCTATAAAACCAAAAAATATATATCTCCATGTGGTTAAGTTTCATGTATTTGCTTCTAAATTATATATTAATTTTATTCGTCTGAGAGACAAAACTAACAATGTAAAATGATTTAATTCTTGACCTCTTTATGTGGAATGCAATTTAAAAGTGTCATGTAACCCATTATCTTATAATTTTTTTTGATCAATTTGAACAAAAACTAATAATTCATATTATTAATTAGGGGTACTCTTGAAGAATAACATCTATATTCTATATTTGCATAGATTATGACTATTATTTATTGAAATCAATATGAAAACCATTTCTTTTGCATTTTAGTTATACTTTGACAAAATTGTGAGTTTTCTATTCCATTGAAAAAATATACCTATATATATTATAATTTAATGGGTGGGACTATAATTATACAACACCCACTGAATTGGTTAATGTTTTCATATCATGAGATTCAATATATAGTTCATGGGAAATAGTCCTATAACAATATCGTACATTGTCTAGGTTGGGATCCATGACTTATTTATATGATGTCATGTTTCATATTTTTGAATCATTATAATGATACCATGATTCAATGTTATATACATACTTTTGAAAATAATTATTCTCTGATTCCATAGTTATTATCTATGTTTTATTGGGAATTATTACCTTATAATATTTTCTTACACATTGATATATTGTTATACCGAAAAAAATTTCTTATACTCGCTATTCATCATTGAATATTATCATTTATTCTTACCCCGAATGAGCATTTTATCTCATCGATGTTATTTTTCAATTTTTCAACATTATGAAGAAGATTATTAGATTTTATGTTTCTATAAGAGAGTCATGTGTGGGAATTTTTTTGCAAGATATTAAAGGCTTGTTGAAAAAAAATGAGCCCTTGTTTCAGTTAAGATAATGTCAATTGGATTGAATAAAATTTGGTTTTTATTTTAAATAATTTCATAAATCTTTTAAACTAATGTTATTATCTATGTCTTTCAATAATTTATTTATATACATATTATAATGATGGATATTTTGGTTTGGTACATTTAAATTGTTATCAATTTCAGTGTGTAAACAATATGTTTTTGACACCAGATCTATAAGTGAGGGTCAAGGGTATTTTATTGGGTATTAGAGTGTGGTTTAAAAAAGAAATTGGGATACTATATTATTATATGAGGAAAATTTACGAGTTATATATACCATCATGGGTTATTATTTTTAAAATTTATCATTATATTAAAGTCACATATACCACTTTCATGATCCAATGTGATTGAATTTATGGTGATTTATGTTATTTTGGGAGATGATTATTGGGTTATTGGATAAATTTATAATCAAGGTACTAATATCCCTTATGGTTGGTATGTAATTTTTTTTGAGGTAATTAATATTTTTTTTGATAAAATTAGGTTACATTTTAGAAATATACAATCACATAACCATGGTTTTTAAAAATTATTTTGAGTTTAAGAAAATTAATGTTAGTTTGAGAAATGAATAACGCCATTTTAGGAGTATAAATAATGAATCTATATATTAATTAGCATATAGGTTTTGGTGAATTATATGATCTTATGTCCTCGTTTTTTTAGTTTTTATAATATAATATAAAAGTTTTTGATAATTTTGGTATATTTGTTTTTTGGGATAAGTTTATTGATATTAATAGGATAAAACATTTGGAAATTTATGTTAAACTAATATATTTATAGATTGAACCGAATTTTTGTGGATTGATATGAATTTTTCAAAGCATAAGAAACTTATGATTAATTTTTCATATTAATATGATTATTTATTATCATCATAACCAATTTTTATTAAGTATTTTGTTGAGTAAACGAACATGAAAATGAATCTAGGAATGGTATGTCACTAGAAACCTATTTCGCTTATAACAAAGTATGGAAATATATTAATAATATATGGTTTTGAAAATTGAAATATAAATAAATTAATATTATGAGATAAATTTGAGTTTTTTAGTCTTATAAATGATAGTGACTTCAAGTACAATTTTGAAATTATAACATGTTTCAAGGATTAATTAATTTTGACATCAAATGTATTCACTCGAAGGTGAAATTAAAATTGGAAGAAATAAATTTTTTTTTGGGAGGTATAATTTAAAATCCTATGATTTTGGAATAGATTTTTCCATACATAAATATTTATTTCAATGATTAAATCAAATGAAAAATCAGTCTATGAAAGACAATGGAATATTTTTTTTCAACATAATAGAAAAATTAATACATTATGATAATTGAAATTGAAATATCATTACATAAATTACAGGAAGGGTAAAACCTCAATAAAATAAAAAGATAATAAAATAATTAAACATATTTATTTTAAAAACGTGTCATTTAAATAATTAATTTTTAAATTTTTTAAAATAATAATTTGGTTTTTTATGTTTCTAAAAAAATTATAATTAACAAATTTTATTGGGTTTTCATTATAATCATTTAAAATGTAATATTTATCAAGGAACTATTTTAGGTGATTTTTTTTGATTATATGAAATTTAAATGATCTATTTTGGCGGATTATTTTCATTAAATGTTACAAATGTAATGATAAATATAATAAAATTAATTTAGTATATAATTCATTTGAAATTAAAGAAAATCCTCTTAATGGCCAAAAAATAATTTTTTTATAAATAAAAATTTTCATTATATATAATATTTTATATTGAAGTAAAATTATAAAGATATAAAATTAAGATTTATCAGAATGAGCTTAAATTACGGATTCATTATCTAAAAATAATATTAGGATTTTTTTGTAGGATTTTTTTAATAAGGATATTTTTTATGGGATATTACAAATATATTATATAAAAATACCAAAAATAATATTATTCATAAAAATATAAATATGGAATAAAATTTTTTGAATATGTTTTTATAAAAAAAATTGTATTTCAGGATAAAAAATATAATTTAAAGTTAATATATTTAAGTTAAAAATCAATGATTAATATTTTCGAACCAATGATATAATATAATCTAATAAAAGCCTTTTTCTTCCTTTTCTTTTAATTTTGTTATCACAAGATTAAATTCGGTTTTTTATTTGTTTGAAATTTAAATATCCCCCTCCCCTTTTATCACAATATTGTATTTTCATAAGAAAAATATATTATTCATAATATTTTTCCTAACTATGAATAAGATCATGTGGGCCCAATTGTGGAATTCAATAAAATATCCCCTCATATGTAGGCAAACCAAGGTATAGAATGGGAATCCCAAATAGGCCCTATTTGGAGGAACATTTCATGAATAAGCCCATTTATCCCTCTTTCATGTCAGTTTGTCAATGTTTTTACCTCACGATGAAAAACATCATGGTATCAAAGTCCATAACATAAGATAATAAACATCATGGAATTCAAATCCTTATCTCACAAAGATAAACTACATGGAATCTAAGTCCTGGTCAAATGAAATTAAATGAAAAGTTACCCCAAGAAATATATTTGGCCTGATTCCTACAGATGAAGGATGCATAGTGATGCATTGATGATAGATCTCAAGCCCAACCCCCCCCCCCATGGAAACAAATATAGCCAAGATTCCACACTCCTCACATATGGACCTAGCCTATGCTAGAATGTTTCTATATACGAGTCATATCTATATAGTGAATTCCCAACTCTGTGGGTAATCACGGATTAAATGTTTCAAATATTTCCAGAGAGTTATTTTCCATTTATCAAACTATATGACCGAGGAAATTTTGGTTCTCGGTAAACCTCCCCGACCATAAGAAATGGACAGTCAATTTCTTGCGGAAACCATTGTTTGACTATGCACAATATTTCCTTGTTGATCTGCATTTGTTTCCAAAAAAATCATGTTGACTAATTTAAAATTCATCCTTAGGGGTGGATTTTTCCTATTTTCGTATTCCCCAATGGTTTCTATGATGCATATCATTTTTTCCAATCAAATAAATCCCAGAACCATGGTTTATACTCTCCTTTATTCTCACATCTTGGGCATGTCAGGACATACCAGTTCGATTATCCTCCAGTTAGTAAGGGATTTTATATTAATGTTCAAATCGCATTATGTTAAAACTGCAGGATAGTCAATGTTCACCACTAGACCGAGCCATAGAAAATACTGAAAATACCATTTCCTGACGTATTGGTCAGACATGCGTGGTAAATTTCTAGACACAACAAAGAATACTTCCCCCATGTTCTTATTCATGAAATAAGTCTGCAAAGTAAATTCCAATATGAGTCTTGCCTCAATAGTAAGCTCGTATACAAGAAAAAAACACCCCATTCCTATGTGTGAACCAAATTTGTATATGGAGAAACCTTAAAATAAATACCTGCAGATTGATTCTTATTGTCAAAGGATACATATTGACACCCAAATTTCACATCATAGGTATATCCATTAAACAAAATGCCTCTTCCTTTCCTACTCATGGGTCAAAACTGCATAGGGAAGTTCATCACACATGTATGTGGACAATTTCTCCACCTATTCCCCAGAAATTATGGATTGAAATTTCCCTTTCATGTTCAATCACTCCCTTTTCAAAAATCATACTATGGGTTTGGAATGTTATGAATCTACATAACCATCCTTTTTCATCATAAATGGAAGGTTTGTGTCTTGAGGAAACCTTTGTTTCACTATACACAATATTATTCGGCAACTCTGCATAAGTTTCCCATAAAAACACGCTTAAAATAAAGGAAACTTTATCCTCAAGAGAGGATATTCCTTCCCTTTTATGTACCTATGACCTTTATGTCCCACCTCACACCGTATTTTTAGAAAATTATTGGATAACAGTTTACATATTTTCTCAAATTTCATGCTTGAATATGATAGAACATTCCTAGTTATACAACCATGAAAATAGTGAATCATTTATCCCCTAGGATAGAGTAAAATGAATTTTAATCAGAAGTCCCAAATGTCCTGGTTGAATGACATTAAACTACACCATTCTTCAACCATCCTTTACCCAAGTAAAATTAATGTGGGAGTGTAATTCATATCCAAAGACGATTCAAATTCCCTATAATTTACATACGTTGTTCTATCAATGGGCCACCCACTATTGTATTATAAATAAAAAAACCCAATTTTCCATAAAAATACATGGATATTGGAAATAGAATCTCAGTTTCCTAAGGAAACATTTGTTTGACTATGCGTAATATGTCGTGGTGGATCTGCATTATTTTTCAACAAAAAAGGGCATGTCAATCAAAGGAAAATTCATCTCCAAAAGAGGCTTTTCCTATCTTTGTGTTCCCCATTGATCAAATTACCCATATCTGATCTTATATCATTTCACTACAAATTCAAGGTGAAGAAAAATCCTTCACTCATGTATGAAAATTTTGGAACATCCTCATTCAATGGGTCCTCATTTAGGCCCTCTCCCAAACAAGTCATGGTAAAAAATTATGACCTAAAACATCAGTAATGTTAGTCCTGGTTTTCGAGACATTAAACTATCCCTGAAATTGGACACAAAAATCACCTAGATGAAAACCCTCAAAGGGAACCCGGGACAAAAGTTGAGTATCATCCCGCTAAACCTATTTTTTCCAAGATTAAGGTTAAATATAGAGAAATTTATAATTAAAGAGACAAAAATATTTTTAGGTCAAAAACCCAAAAAGGGCTTCTTAATAAAATTTCAAGTTATACATGATAATCCTACACTAAATTGGGTACAAGACAAAATAATTTTAATAATGGAAAGGCATAATGTTTGTAGGGTTTCACAGATAACCCTAGAGAATATCAAACTACGCTTGTGGAGTCCCTTAATATAAGAAAAAATGATAGACCATGTTTTGATATTTTCCATTTATTTATCCCAGATCAGGATTCAAATTAATATCCATTGGAGATTAATGTTCAAAAAATAGTTAATTATAATTGATTTTCATTACTGGAAAAGATAATGGAGATGCACTAGAGAGTAATCATGTTTAAATTCCAATAAATGGGAATGGAGGACCATCCACAATGTGAAGTCTCTATTTATGACCAGGACATGGAAATCAATAATGTCATCAAAATATTTTCTATGTTGTATCAATGCCTATTTTGATTATATTATTACTCAACAAAGCTATGATATGGCTCGAGTTTCAGCATCTGCACCAGCCTGAAATGACTCTGCCTCCTTAACTACATCAGATCCAGACTTTTACTCCTCCTCCACTACCTGTTTCCTTTATTTGAACACCTCCTTATCCCACATAAATTCTTTCCAGATTCATTCTAGTTACCCACACACATGTTCCAACTGTTGATGAAGTCACTCCACAGCCCCTCTGCTCTTTCAGTGCACCAAGTCTTTTTGTAGCTACCTCAACATGTTCTATGGCCTCACTAATGTGGATTTTCCTAACCATGAAAAGATGAGTTATAGACTCCGTAGCAGAATGATGATAATCGAGTATTCCAGTTCTCTATCTAGTAGTATCTACTTGATTCAATATATCATAAATCCCATGATAATCGAACCCCCCATACACAAGAAATAATAACTCAATGCCTAATTTTAGTAGTTTCATGGGAATTTATATTATTTGGGTATTTCATAACCCAAGGAAAACCAAAGGATCCTCCGGCTCTTCCCCAACTCGAACCTCTAGTGAACATCAGTTAACTCTCCTTGAGCTCTCCTCCTCTTCAGACCATGGTATGGGATAAATTTTTGCAATGTTTTATTTTTTTAAACAACTATATTCTTACATATATATGGATCTATCTCTCTATATATATATATATATGAATATATTTAGTTTATTCTAAAACTTAATTCTCATGGATTATCAAAACATATTTTGAGAATATTACACTTGGAAGGATTTTATGCTTCAAATATGAAAAATCATTCTTGTCCATTTCAACTTTTCACGGATTATATAAGTTTTTCCCAATCTATTTTGAAATTTCGAATTCTTATATTATTTCTTCATATAAACTATTTTAGGTTTATGAACTTTGAAGAGTGATCTTTTTTTTCCAGAATTTTTTTTATTTCGATACATGAAACGACATGGAAGGGTTATAATCTATCATGTTTTCTTATATACCCTTAATTATAACTCATTTACTTGTGGTTATGTGTTAAATTATATATATATATATATACATGTAAAAATATATGTATATATATATTTGTTAATTACTGAACTTTTAAAAAAACTAGCCTTATTGGTTTAAAACATTATTATAAGGAATATAACAGTTGCAAGAATCTATTTAGTCTTGTTTGGGTTATGAAATATTTCAAGCACACACCATGTGAACATATATAAATATATATATATATGGTTTTACCAGATTTTCAAATCCACATAAATATATACTTGTATTTCAAAATTTAATTCTCATGAAAGTGGTATGATAGTTTTCATTTTAAAGTATAAATATACATTCATGATTAAGTACATATGTTTAATTATTTTTTTATGCATGAAAATTTCTCTAATAAATAACCCACACTTTTTATTTTCCCAATTGTCACAAAAAATTTTTTGGATCATTTATAGTTTCTGATTTAATATTTTTCACCTTTCATGTATTAAATGAGTATCCCAATGTCAAAGCATATAGATATGGTTTTAGAAAAAGGTCATGTTCCTAAGAGTTAAATGCAAGTGTTTTTATTTCAAGTGATAACCCATCATTTTATGTGAACTAATTCATAATGCATGTGTAAGGGTATGATGACTTAGTTCCTGCACATTATTGTTACATCTGGAACTATCAAATCCAGTTTTTTGGTACTCAATTCATAATTCAATTAATGTAAGTGAATTTATGCAAATGATTATGGATTATGAATGTATGTTTTCTATGTAATATTAACACTACAAATATGAGACCATGCTAAGATATATGAGGAATGTATTGAACTTAAAATGATGTGACAGGTGCACATGGAAATATACAGTGCTCCAATGCATTGGGTAAAGTGATTAAGTCTTGTGAGTTAAGTGAAATTATGTGTGAACATGATGTTATTTTTGATCATAACTATGTGTGGTAGTTGACTACATTTATTTTGGGTTTCTACCTGTATGGTCTTGGCGTAAGGTCTTGACAAAGTCCGACATTATACATTCCCTCATTATGTAATGGTAAATGATCAACCAAGGGATCATTTGACTAATAGAATAACCCTTTTCTAAGGATCTTCTATGATAATGGTAACGAAGGTATAAAGAATAATTATGTATGAAAATGGCATGTTAAGCAAGTTAAGGGTATCTAATGTTACAGTTATATGAATTTATTTTAAATGCCTATGATTCATGATGTGCTTATGTTTACAACTATGCTTTTAAATTTGGATTGATCAGTTTATGAACTATGCACATCTCATGAAATTCTTATACACTTATGCGCACATTGATTCATCTTTTATTGGAAGTATTTATATAAGAACAATTATCTTGACTAAAAAGGGTCTTTTAGAAAAATGTTTGCAAGTAACCTATGAAAATATTGATAATGTTTTCCTCTTAATAAAACCTTTTAAGATTGCTTTAGTGATTGTGGTTTTAAAAAGGAAAATCTCTTTTAAGTGTTTTAAAAACCCTTACTAGGCATTAGTATGATCACCCTACATATTTTTAAAAATTTTCAGGTTTCAAATTTAGCAAAGGAAGTATGATAGAAGTAGATGGTTTCCCAGAACCCGAACCAAATTTGATCCTCTGGAAGGGACATGATTTGTAATTTATTCAGTGTAGGTATTTTGTTTAAACTATCACATCATATTCTAGAGGCACCAGCTCCGGGTGTTCCGGGGTGGGGTCCTCACAGACTGTCCCTCAATGTATCCCATGATTTCCATGTCTCTAAAACTTTCATAGTAATAGGGATGGGTAATATTAGAATCTCCCACTATGGAAGTGATCTGAGTTTTAGTTTCCATACTCGCTTTCAAGGTGGCTCATTGATCCTAGAACCCTCTGAGATTGATTGTTTGCGATACCCTAGGGGAAAACGAGGAATCTCTCCCACCATAGTTATGGTAGGATGGTTGGTTTCATCAGCATCCCCAAAGGGGTGACTATTTCTATCATGATCATCGTCAAACTCTTTATTTACAATGAAAAACAATCTATATGAATATCTAATACTATTCTGTCAATCATAAAGAAAGGATTCAACCTCTTGAAGGTATATATTCCCCCACTTAGGGTCACCATCATAATAAATTCCAGTAGGCACTGACACATAGCTGAACTGAGTTAAAGAAGCCTCTTTCTCTAAATTAATGTGCTTCAAAGAGAGAGTGTACTGAGCATGAAAAGAATGACCATGTCTTAAATAATCTTGTTTTCTCTAGGCTATTGGAAAAGAAGAATAATAAGGAATAGAATGATCATGCGATGTGGCACTGACAAATGGAGGTTTTGAACCCCAGACCCTCAAAACAATCTCGGGCTGCACAAAAACAAATGATTTCGTTGGCTTATTCCTAGGCCTTGGATGCACAGTTATTTTATTATATTTTCAATTGGCCCTAAGTTCTTTTTGAGCCTCAACAACTGAAACAAGTTGGGCCAGTTGACTTGTAGGATATTAAATCTAGGTCTCTTCATAGTCTATGATAATGGATGTTTGAAAATATGTGGGAGGATGAAGTTTTATCTAACATTGAGTATCCTCCTAGGTGAAAATTAGAAAAATATTTCGAACTATCATCAAATGCCTCATATATTATGAACTATTGAGGGTCAGGGGACACATCATCTTTATGTAATTAAATTAGAAATAAAATATGAAAGGTTCATATCCCTCGCAGATAATTTCCACATTTATCCGAACAACTATAATGCCTTCCCTCAAGGAGAAAAGATAGCCTCTCCTAAAAAAATCCGCATATTATTCATTCACCAAAATACTAGAGGGAAGGGTAAAGGTCTATAATTGAAAGAATCATGGATGTTTAGATGTTCCTTTAGTCTCCATTTAATCCATTCTTATAGCATTACCCACCATTTAATTTAGAGATATGGAAAAATACCGGATCCTGGGATCGGATGAGGGTAGATAAATGAATGGCCTCCCATATGAGCTGCTATCAAGCCCCAGACAATAAAAAAGGGACTTACTTACAAGTGTGGGTCTCCCCTTGCTAATTTGCCTCTTCTAATGGTAAACGTTATTCAACACGGTGATAGGAATATTAATTCATCTTCTAGTTGATAATTGGGATTCCATAATAGATGTTGTGGCACTAAACCCAGTATTTGGGTCATGCACTAGCATAATCCAACCACATAGAAACATTACTAATATGGATGCAATCGGAACTTCAAATCATCAATATGAAGTATTTTCCAATCCCATTAATTGAATAGACCCTATTACAAAATTTTCTAATTGGTACCCATTTGTCATTGTGTTTCCATGGTTAGGATTTATCTTGGTTTTCGTGCTTGGGGATCTTGACCATCTTACATAAAAAACACATTAATAAAATCTAAATATGTAATCTCTTACTTTAGGTGAGATTCCTTGTCATTTAAAATGAATTTATCCTTGATTATGAGTTTCTGGAAAAAAGGATGAGTTCTCTCCTCATCTTCCTAGGAAGAATAGGGTTTCATAATTTCATTGCACATATCTCTGACCTTAGAAACTATTAAAATCAATTGAACATCCCAAAGACTAAAACCAGCATCTTGATGTGCCTAATGGAAGGTATTGGTGTTCGGGCACCACCTACTCAATAATTTCATAATAATATATTTATATCAACGGGTGTATTTTTCTAAAAACCAGATGGAATTTTACAACCCCACTGCCTTTAATTCTACTTTGAAATCCTCACAGTTCTGGTGAAACCAAAAGGTCCACCCCCAGTCTAAACGAAATGAACCCCCATAGAAAAGGTTGCATTTTCATATCCAACATTGTTGGTCATCGATAATGTATCTCTGTGCGATTATATGATATCAATGAATGTTGACATCTAGTCTCTATAGTGTGTCTTATAGAGACCGAGGTGTATAATTCAAAAAAGACTCGGTGGAAAAAGGTTCTTACATAAATGCTCGCTTTTCTGAAATATATTCCCAAAGAATTTTTATATTCTGAAATATCTGGGGGAAAGGTTAGCATTTAAAAGGATTTTTGGGGATCGCTATGTTAGATGGTATCTCAAATCCCAAAATAGGAAACCTTTTGGATACCAGATATGCTCTCTGATGAGTAGTAAGAAGTCCCGTAAGGACTAGATAAATATTGACTACATTTTCAGATGAATCAATCATAGACATCATCTTTTCATCACTGACTGAGGGAACAACCACTATAAGAGAAGAAGCTACTACAGTAAAAGAAGCTTTTGAAGGGTCCATATTGTTATCTTCATCAAATTCCAACACAAATGAATTATAAAAATAGTAAAATTTGTAAACGACTGAAAATTGGTCTGTATACTTAGAGTTTATGGGAGACATCATCCCATGAATCATTGGTCCACAAAATGCTGGTATGTAAAGCATTGGCCAACAAAGAAACATTTCATAGAACAAAACATCTGGGAAGCATTCATCTTTACATGGAAGAAAAAACTCACCCTTTGTAGCTGGAGTATTTCAGTTTGTGGATGTGAAGTTCCCATTCGTGGGTGAAGGTGTCCGCAATGGAAACAGTACGTAGAAATCTTAAGAGGCAAAGGATTTCCAAGATCTCGAGATTTGCAGAAAAATGTTGTGAAACCAAATGATTTGGCACCCCTATAAATAGGTGGGGTCCCCTCATAGAGGTCCACCAGTTTACCAAAATTTAGTTCAAATCAGGATTGCTTTCTACATGAAAATACCCTCCTCTTCACCCCATTCATAACCTATTCTGATTGGGTGCATCTTTTGGGTTTTTAAAATTCTGCATAGAGGATGAAGACACATTCACCTATTTGAAAAAGTAATAAAAACAAATAGAAGAATAATTTAAAGGAAACCCCCTTTTAGACGATAAAACCCATATAAACTTGTGGGGTCCTAAAAAAACATATAAACACCTAAATGACCTGAAAAAACCCCAAAATCCCTAACATACCATAAAAATGCATAAAACACAAAAAGAACCAAATCCCTTAAAAGGCCCTAAAAACCTACAACCCTAAAAAAAGCTAAAACAACCTAATAACATTCAAAAATCATAAAACTCTCTAAAAATCCTAAAATAAACTAAAAGACACCAAAACAAAAAATTACCCTACAAACCCTAAAAAACCGAAAACTACATAAAAACACTAAAAAACATAGCAAATCTAAAAACCCATAAGAAACCCTAAAACCAAAAAAAGACTCTAACAACGTAAAAACATTTAATGACCCTAAAAACATAAAATTACCCTAAAACCAAAAAAACATAATAACTATTAAAACCCATAAAAACCCATAAATTCTTAAGAATTCCTAAAATCCTTAAAACCCATAAATCCCTAAAAACCTAGAAAACCAAAAAACCTTAAAAAACCATAGAAATCCCTGAAAACGCTAGTAAAAAACTAAGTGACTCTAAAATCCTAAAATCATTAATGAACCATAAAAACACCAATACAACCATTAATTACCCTAAAACCCTAAATGATTAAAAACCACTAAAAATCATTAAGACCCCAAAACCCTAAAATACCTTAAAAAACCCAAAATGACCCTAAACCCCTAAAATCATTAAATGAAACTAAACCCATAAGAAATCCAAAAACCAAAAATAACCCTTCAATCACCAAAAAAACATAAACAGACACTGAAAATCCATTAATCCCAAAAAGAAACCGAAAACCTAAAAACCTTAAAAATACTAAAAAACCATAAAACCAAAAAACCCCTTAAAAACCCTAAAAAACCCAAAAACCCATTAAAATTATAAAAAAACTAAAACAACTCTGAAAAACCTAAAACACCAAAAATATCCGTATAAACCATAAAACCCTACAAAATAAGAAAACACTAAAAACTCTAAAAATCCATAAAACCTTAAAAACCACAAATCCCCATAAACCCCCTAAGAACAACTTAAACCCTAAAAATACTAAAAAACTAAAATACAAAAAAAAACTATAAGCAATGAAATTCTAGGAAATCTATTAAACAACTAAGAACTCTAAGAGGACTCAAAAAAAACATAAAACCCCTAAAACCCAAAAATCCCTGGAACACTAAAAATAATGAAAATAACTGTAAAAACCATAAACCCTAAAAACCCTAAAAACCCTTAAACCTTAACAATTTTATAAACCTTAACCCCCCCTAATAATGATAAACCCCTTAAAACTCTAAAAAACACTGAAATCCAAAAAAATAGTTTAAACCCCTAAAAATCCAAAAAATAACAATAAAAACCCTGAAACCCCTAAAACTAATAAACCCACCAAAAAAACCATTAAATACCTAAAACTACTAAACAAGCCAAAAACCATAAAAAACTAGAGAACATAAAAGTCCCCAAAACACAAAATATCCTAAAAATCCTAGAAATCCTAAAAAATTAAAGTTTTAAAAAGACAAGAAACCATTTAAACCCCTAAAAACAATAAAATCCCTAGAAAACCCAAAAACCTTAATTGACGCAAACACCCCTAAAATCCCTTTATAACCACAAAAAACTATAAAACCCCCTAAAACTATAATAATTCAAAAAACACATCAAAACTCTCAAAACCCATAAAAACCCTGAAAGCCATAAAAATGATTAAAAATCCTAAAAACTCCCCAAAATAATAAAAAAACAATCCTAAAACCACAAAAACCCTAAAAACCCTAAATAACCCCTTATGCCCTTAAAAACCAAAAAAAATCCTAAATGACCATAAAACAAAAAAGAATCCTAAAACACCCTAAAAACAATAAAACCCCCTAAAATACACTAAAACCCTAAAACACCCAAAATACTATAAATTAACATAAAACCATAATTCCAATAAATTTCATCATGGACAAAAAAACCTAAAAGTTCCATGAAATTGTAATAACCCCTAATGAACTGTAAATCCCCCTAAAAACCAAAACTACCCTAAAAACCATAAGATCCCTAAAAAACCTTGAAAACCCCCTGAAAACTAAAATACCCTAAAATATTTATAATAATATTAGGAAAAAATCTTTCAATTCATCATTAAAGCATTTTGAGGTGATTGTGTTTGTTGACAAAGTGGACTTCCATGATATGTTTGTTGACAGAGTAGACCATGATTTTAATTTTGTTGAAAAATGGAGTTTACAAGGTGATTTTTGAAGTTCCATAGATATTGTTGACAACTTATATTGACAAATAACAATGAAAAAGGAATGGACAATCAAGAGGTGGTAAAAAACTGATCTAAGGTGGTGGGTGAAATATTGGCGTAGTGTGATAAATAGTGACAGGATGTTTTTCACGCAAAAATTGGTTTGAGATCAGAATATCATAAATTAGAAAAGGCATGAGGTGCGCACAAAATTAGAGATGTTTATGGAAAAATAAAGTGGTGCGTGAAATAATGGATATGTGCTTGAAATAGAGGAATGCATATTTTCATTCAAGAGGTATTTTGATATAAGAAGCTCAAAAATTGGAAAAGGCATGAGGTGCAGGAAAAATTAGAGTATTGCGCGAAATATAGTGTTGGACGGATGATGTGTTTTTCACGCTCAAAGAGGATTATTCATGGAATGAGGTTTTTTCACGTAGGGGTCGATTTTGCCGATAAATATGAAGTAACACCCCTCATTCAATGTAGCTCAAGACATAGAGAGTATTTGAGCTCTAGCACATGAAATTGAAATTCGCAAGGGAGTTATGTGTAGATTTCATGTTTGCGCGTAAAGTCAGGTGTATTCACGTAAAGAAAAGTTTGTTCGTAAAAATAAGGTTGCGCGTAAAGATCAGGCTGCACGTAAAAATGTTGTTGCATGTAAAGAAAATGATGCTCATAAAAGAAAGTCGTAGTGCGTAAAATAATTGTTTTCACATAAAATAGGTGTTGCGTGAAAAGTGTTTTTCACCCAAAAGAAGGGAAATACACACAAGGTCATGTGAAGGCTACGCGTAATTATTTTGGATGCCCGATACACCTGGAGAAAAGTGAGATTCATCTGAGGGTGAAAGATGGATGTCAATAGAGCATCGATCAACAGTTGAAGATGCATATTTCATTAGTGATAATGAATGGAACTACAAGTCCATAAAATGTGTATAGATCATTTTCAAAGTAGTGAACAAAAGAAGAGGAATAAGGTGATATTTTCTACCGGTAGTGAGCCAGATAGAGAGAGAGGAACAGGGTGTGGCCCTTGGGAAAGCAGTGAGCTAACCCTAAACACTATAAAGGTAGTGAGTCTGGGCATAAAAGTTATCTATCATGAACATTATAAATTTATAGTGAGCTATAGTTGATTTGGTATAGTGGGATGTCATTTTTTATGCTCCTTGGATCAATCCCATTGAGGGTGAACCAAGAAAAAATCTATGTGTCTTCCTGCTTGCTTCCATGCATTGCATTCAATGTATCATTATCAGATAAATAAGGAAATAACAGGATAAACATTTACAACATAACAAAAATCAAAGATACACTTATAATATAGAAGTCAATATCTAGTGGTTTAGGAATAATTTTGAAATAGAATATCCATACCCTAATTCACCCCCCCTCTCAGGGTATCTTGGCCCATTTTGGTCCTAACAATTGGTATCAAAGGGAAGGTTTCTTTTATCTGATCTATTTTCTATGACATGGTTTAGTCGATTTGTGTGGATAAATATTTAGTCTTCTCTTATCTTGGTGTTCCATGGCAAAGGGAAAAACTTCAAAGAAGAACAAAACGTCTTGTGAAATTCCATAGTGTGGAAGTGTCAACTGGAAGGGTGTGATTCAGTTAATGGAATCATGTTGTGAAAAATAGAATGGTTTGGATGAATCATACAGTGAAAATACTTACTCATTCAATGATTCTGAAAGAATGAGTAAAGAACCTGATATTCCAAGTGATGTTGGAACCACTGATGATGAATAAACTCCAAGAAGTCGAAAAGTGGCAGTTGTCCATAAGGCAAAATAATTGGATTAGAAATTGGATGAGGAGATGAAATCTAAAGATATCTGGATCCAAGAAATGGATATTGGGGATAAAAAGATAAGAGGATTAAATCAAAGTATTATTGATGTGGCCATTGATTTGAGGCAGAAGAATGATTCTCAAGCTGAAGAACTACAAAAGATATCTTCAAATAGAGAAAAACACAAAGCTGACGACAAGGAAGAGAATCAGAAGTCAGATGAAATTCAGTATCTGAAATTTGGAAATGATGATCGTGTTGTAAAACTATGTATACTCACTAAGGATAATCAAAGAATGCAACAAGAGAATACATCATGCTCTGATTCTGTTTCAGAAGAAAAATTGAAAATAAAGGAGCAATGTGATATGGTAGAAAAGCTCACATGAGAATTGGAATATGAGATGAGTATAGGGAAACTTCTCAAGAGAGAAATTGATTCCCAACATGAATCAAGGGATAATAAGATTCAAAAGTTCAAAGAATATCTAGAATCAGTAAAGAAGGAAGTAGAGAAATCCAATGCTAGAGGAAAGCCTAAAATGAAGGATTCCTTGCACTTACTCGTTCTTTATCTTTCAGTAGGTGATGATGAAATGGAAGCCAAATATGATACTTTAGAAGAGAAGTGTGAAAGGATTGTATCATCCCAAAGTCCATCAATTTTGGGAATATCTAGAATTGGATATGATGATCCCAATCCTATGAGTGATAGGAAAAGAGCAGTGAAAATATCTAGAGATAAGAAAATCCTTGTCAGTTTGGGAGATATACCTAAAATTGGTTTTACACAATGAAATGATAGCATGTGCTATTTTTGTGGAAATAATGGTCACATATAAATATTATGTTCCAAGGATCAATAATACATTTCAGGTGGTGAAAATAGAACCTTTACTAAATCTGAGAATAAGAAGAAGTTTCATGAGAAATCAGAAAGAAGAGTCTCCCATAGGAAAGCATTCAATAGATGCTATTACTGTAAAAGAATGGGACACACCATGAGTATGTGTCTGGAATCTCAAGAGCTCAATGTCAAAGGAAGAACTCAAGCTGTAACAACATATTAGTTGAGAAATGATGAAATGAGGTAAGCCTTTAATGGAAAATGTTTTATTTGGTTTGATTATGTGAATTTGGAAAGACATTGCAGCTATAATAAATAAAGAATGGAAAATGAACTCAAAAGGATATTCTTGACACCAGTAGTGCATGATAAGAAATTATGCACTGGGAGACAAAGTGGTATGTTGAAGAACGGACTTATAACCTCATAGAAATCACAAGTATCTAAAAGAAATGTGAATCAATCACCTTCTATGTCACACTCAAAACTACACTCACTGAGAGAATGTCAACAAACATCGATGATTAAGGGGATATCTACTCCATTTATGTGTTAGAAGAATTCACATTCAGTAGAGAACTCACCACCAATTCAAAACAGTGTGGTGACTTATATTTCTGATAAATTAAAGATGAACAAACAATGTATTGAAAAATTCGAATGTTGTGGGCCACATAGAGAAATAGAGGAAAGACGAAGATCCCTGCAGTGTTGGAAGAAGCAAGGGAAGGCGAAAAGCAGAGATATTCTTACCAACATAAGGAATCAATGGAAGTTGCATATTGGTGGAACATAAAATAGGGAAATGTGCACCAATAGGCTTAAACCCCAAATTGTGAAAAATGCCAATCATGTAGAATCTACACATCAGAAAAAGGACTCATCATGTTGGTAATGAATGCTAAGTCATATGGCCATAATAGTTGATGTTGGCCAGCTAGTTGGAGTAAACAAGGAAGGAGTGTGATGCTCTTTAGGAAATAATAAAAAGGTTGACCCATCAGGATGAACCACAATCCTCATCTTGAGGTTTTCAGAAGTAACCCTCTCCCTATGTATATAAATGTTGTTAACTGATGATTCGAGTGATTTAGGTTTTAGGGAGATACAATCCAAGGAGAAGTGGTATTTAAAGATGTGAATTGATGAGGTGATATGATCCAGAGTTTCAATTGATTCAAATCAGGCACCATACATGAAGAAGAAAGGGAGTAACATAGCATAATTGAAAGTGATTGTGTTATTAACTTTATCTATGGTTTCCTACACAGAGTTCCATATCAGTAGGCTTATTGATTTTGTTGATGGCTCAATTCCATGTTCCATATGGGAATAAATGATATAGGAGGAGAAGAATGATTATGGTTCTAAACATTGGGCCTAACCACATAAAGTGTTTCAAAACATAGGGGGAGAATGAAATATCATAATCAAAATAAAGAGCCATCAATGTAATAATGGGATAACCTAACTCAGGTGTTGTCTATCTAGAGAAGATCGAGAAAAGACATATTGTGGGAGAATAAGAAACATTCATGTATTTCATAATTATCTATTTCATTCTAACATTTTGGTATAAACTAATGGTTTTAAGGATACCAAGAACCTGTGAGAGAATATCAATGGCGTTTCAATAAGAATCTGTGAAAAATAGTTGAAAGAAATGATGTCATTGAATAATGACACAATGAAAAGTTTTCTGTTGAAAGTGATGAAGTGGAAAGAGAATCATAGGGTGTATAAGTGGAAAATGATAATTTAGAAGTAGACACTGATAATGAACCTGAGGAAAGAAAATCCATATCAGCATGAAAGTTGAAGAGTTGAGATGAAATTTACTTGAAAGATATAACTGGTAATCTGACAGTGCTAGTGGAGACATGGAAGATGTGAGATTGAGACAATAAGATTATTCCTAGCCATTATAGTGCAACAGATGTTCAGAGTGTTCTAGATGCATGTTAAGTCCTCATTTTTTAATGGGATTCTGGATGAAGAATTAAATATTGATCATCTAGAAGATAATGATATTCAATTTTGGATCAGTATTTGATGTAGATCAGTATCTGATGAATCATAGTGAAGGTGGTTTTCAGAAATATGAAAATAAGGTTCAGAGGATATTTGGAATTGAAAATTCCAAGGGGTTGAAGAATCTAGTTTCTACAGAGATGATAGAGTCAAAAGATAATGAAGGAAAGGTGGTTAATATCACTTAATATAGGCAAATAATTGGAATTATACTGTATCTGACAATGAAATGACCTGAAATTTTATTTTCCACAGGTCAAGTAGTGAGATATCAGAGTAATCCTAGGGAAATCCACATGATTGTAGTGAAAATAATACTTTGATTGGGATGGTTCAACGTATGAAAGAAAATCAATATTTTGAGGTTCTTTCTATCTTGGTGGATTGTGTATTTTTTTGATAAGAAAGAAGCAATATTGCTTTTTATTAATCACCGTAGAAGCGGATTATATTGCTTCCACTCAAGCTTGCACAAAATTATTGTGCATGAAGCAGTAGCTTGATGATAGGGGAGTTGAAGATAAGTTTCTGATTGGAATAAAGTGAGATAATTCAAGTGATATAAATCTTAGTAAAAATCTAGTCCATCACTCAAGTACAAATAAAATGGATATGAAATATCATTTTTTCAAGGAGAAGGTTGATAAAAGAATTGTATAGTTAGATTATATGCCTACAAAGCTACAGGTTACTGATATTCTGACAAAGGCCATACCCAAAGAATCATTTGAGAGGCATAGACTAGCTATGGGAGTTCAGTCGACTCCCCACTCTTGAAAAGGTATGGATATGGAACCCCCCCTCTCTTTGAGGTATGGTGTGTTTTTATCTACTTTGCTAATATTTCTTCTTTCCAATGTCTTAGAACATAGAGGATTGACATTTGGGTTCATTGACAAAGGAGGAGTAATAGTGACTCCTCAAGGGGGAGAAATTGTGGCGAATGAAGGGAGAAAATGTATTTGTCAAAGACACAGGGAGAAGATGATACGTAAAGCAACAAGATAGGGGGAGAGAAATGAGATAGGGGGAGATTTTTGAACCTGATGATGCTAGAATTTATCAATCAAATAATAGATATCACGATAGCTGAGGATCATGATAAAAGAAAAATAGTTTCATTGGAATTGTGTTAGAAGGTTTCCAGTGTTCACCAATTAGTATCAATTTAGAAATTGGTATCGGTGTGGTATCAACAATTGGTGTCATAGATGTAGTGATACATTGATAATCTTCTCATTTACTCTTGTTTATCATGGTGAGAATTGGTTATGTGGTGTTAGAGTACATGTTGAGTGAATCCTTGAACACTATAAGGATCACAACAGGCGAATGGTGGTAGTGTTTAGAAGGAGATTTAATGAGGTATAAAAGTGCAGAGAATCGTTATGAGAAGAGTTGTCAAAAAACCCAAAGGGGGAGATTGTTGGGAAAAAAATCCCTCAAGTCATCATCAAATCATTTTTGAGGTGATTGTGTTTGTTGACAAATCCAACCTCCCTGATGTGTTTGTTGACAGAGCAGACCGCGTTGTTAATTTTGTTGACAAAGGGGGTTTACATGATGATTTGTCGAGTTCCGTAGATATTTTTGACAACATATTTTGAAAAAGAACCATGAAAAGTGAATGGACGATTTGGAGGTGGTACAAAAAGAACAGATCTAAGGTGGAATTGTTTTCTAGTGTTTGCCAAATTTTTGGGCCTGAAAGTTGGAAAATGGAGAGATATGTTTTTGGAAAAGGGAAATGTGCGGAGAATTAGAGTGGTGCGTGAAAAATAAAGTGGCATGAAAAATATTAGCATAGTGCCTGAAATAGGGACAGGAAGTTATTCGTGAAAAAAGTGGATCGAGATCAGAATCTCGAAAATTTGGTTAAGTCATGGGATGCGTTAGAGCGGCGCATGGAAAAATAAAGTGGTGTGCGAAATAATAGTGAGGTGTGTGAAATGGTGGAATGGATCTTTTTATGAAATTGGTGTTTCGAGATTAGATGCTCGAAAATTGGGAAAGTCATGAGGTGGGAAAAAAATTGGAGCATTGTGAAAAATATGGTGTTGCGTGGAAGATGTGATTTTCGCACTAAAAGATGATTATGCGCGGAAAGAATTTTTTTCATGCTGGGGCCGATTTTTCCTATAAATATGAAGTGACCCATTCATTCAAAGTAGCTCATGACTTATAGAGTATCCAAGCTCTAGTGCGTGAAATAGGAATACACAAGGGAGTTGCAAATAAACGTCATGTTTTCGAATAAAGTGAGGTGTTTGTGTGGAAAGAAAAGGTAGCGCGTAAATCTCAGGCTGCTCATAAAAAGGTTTTTGCACGTAAAGAGAATGTTGCGAGTAAAAGAAGGTTGTTGCATGTAAAATAATTAGTTTCACGTAAAAGAGGTGTTGCGTGAAAAATGGATTTCCCGCAAATGCAGGGAATTACTCACAAGGCCCAGTGAAGTTTGTGCGTAAACATTGAGGTTTCCTGTTACACCCGATGAAAAGTGGGATTAATATACAGGTGAAAGTTGGACGTCAGCAGAGCATCTATCAACAGTTAAAGATGCAGATTTCATTAGTGATAATGAACGGACCTACATGTCTATAAAATGTGTGTGGATCCTTTCCAGAGCAGTGAACAAAGGAAGATGAAGAAGGTGATCCTTTCTGTTGGAAGTGAGCCAGAGAGAGATAGGAACCTGGAGTAACCCTTGGGAAAGAAGTGAGTTAACCATACAAATTGTAAAGGTAGTGATCCTGGGCATAGAAGTGATCTAGCCCGAACATTGTAAATTGGAAGTGAGCTTTAGTGGATTTGGTACAGTGGCACATCACCATTATATGCTCCTTGGACATAACCCAATGAGGATGAACAAAGTAAAAATCTTTGTGTCTTCCTACTCGCTTCCCTACATTTCATCCAAAGCATCATTATCGGATAAATAAGGAAAGAATAAGATAAACATTAAAAAAATAAAATCAACTAAAGATACCCTTATAATATAGAGGTCTTGATCTAGTGGGGTGGGACGAGTTTTGAAATAAAATTTACATACCCTGATCCCCCCCCCCCCGCTCAGGGTATCTAGGCCCCTTTTGGTCCTAACAAAGACCCTACAAACTATAAAAGTACCAAAAAACCCTTAAAACCCAACAAACCTCAAATGACCCTGAAACCCTTAAAAAAATAAAAATACACTAAAATAATTGAAGTCCATAAAAGACCCTAAAACCCAAAAACCCATTAAAACTCTTAATAGACCTAAATACCCTCAAACAACATAAAAAACCTAAAACCTTTTAACCCCCTAAAAACATAAAAACTCTTAAATCCCAAAAAACATGAAAACCTATACTACCAAAAAACCAAAAAACCCCAAAAAATCTCTAAAACCCCACAACTCCTAACAACCCATAAATCCCCAAAAGCATGTAATAACACCTATAAAAATTCAAAAAAACTTCAGAAAATTAAAACTACTAAAAAACTAAAAACCCCTGAAATCCACTTCAAACCCCTAGAAAACACTAAATTTCCATGGAAACCAAAAATACCCAAAAATACCCAAAAAGACACTAAAATACACTAAAACCCCTAAGAAGACCCTAAACCCCTAAAATCCACTAAAAATACTATAAATATAACTAAAAATACCATATATCCTACAAAAACCATAAAGCTTTCGAAAAATTCAAAAAGACCATAAAACTTATAAAACACTAAAAAACCCTAATACCCTAAAAACACAAAAATATCATAAAAACCATTAAACCATAAATCCCAAAAAAATAATAAAAACAATAAAAATAATAATACCCTTAAAACCCCATAAAATGAACATAAAACTGTAAAATAACCCAAAAACTCCAAAAAGAATCCTATAAACTCTAAACCTCTTAAACCCATAAAAATTTATTAAACCCCTAAAACCCCAAAAAACCCTAACAATACGGTAAAAACCTTAAAACCCACAAAGTCCCCAAAAGATTAAAATCTCCCTAAAAGTACCTTAAACCCCCAAATCACCTAAAAACCATAAAAGGGAAAAAAATTCTAAAACCCCTAAAAACAATTAAACACCTAAAAAACTTGAAAACCCAAAAACTCCATAAAGACCCTAAAAATCATAAAGAATGTAAAACCCCCTACAACCCTAAATTACAATAAAAACCCTAAAAAACCTAAAATCATTAAAACCCCTAATAGAATCTAAAAACCCACAAAATAACTAGAAGACACTATATACTCTATATGACCTTTCAAATCAGTAATTTTCCATAAAAACTATAAACCACAAGAACCCTAAAACCCGAAAAAACTGTTAAAACATTTAACAACCCTGAAAAACCCAAAAAACCAGAAAAACCAAAAAAACCTTAAAACTACTAAAACAACTCTAAAACCCCTAAAACAACCCTATGTGATTCCTAAAACACCAAAAAACATTAAATGCCTAAAAACCCAAGAATACCATATAAAATAATTAGAAATCCCAAACCCCCAAATCACCTACATATCCATAAAAATCTAAATCCTTCAGAAATACATGAATACCCCTAAATCAACTAAAACACCTAGGAACCTTCAAAATCCTAAAAAACCAAAAAAACATTAAAACCATTAAAAACCCAAAACAGTAAAAAACCCAAAAATCATCAGAACCACTAAAAACAGCTAAAAAATAAAAATACCCAAAACCCCTAAAAATCTTTTAAAAAAACTAAACAAATCCTAAACACCATAAAACCGTAATACCCCTAATAAAACCTAAAAACCCTAAACCCCCTAAAATCTCTAAAAACTGTTAACCCCCTAAATCCCGTAAAATCCTAAATCCATTTAAAGACACTAAACAACCCTAAAACACTCTAAAACTCATAAAACCCTTAAAAATCATAAAACCTTGAAAACCCCTACATAACCTTAAAACACTTAAAAACCCTAAAAACCTCTAGAATCCCTAAAACCCTTAAAAACATTAAATCCCATGAAACCCCAAAAACACCTAAAACCACATTAAAATACTAAAATCCCTAAAACCGATATAAAAAAACTATAAAATCCAATGAACATGCTAAAACCATCCTAAAAACAAAAAAACCCTAAAATCTAGATAAATTCCCTAAATAAACTAAATCCCATAAAAAATAAAAAACCCTAAACCCCTTAAAACATCTAAAAAACCCTGAAATCCATGAAAACCCAAAACATTAGAAAAAAGCAAAAAATCCTAAAAAACCTAAAACCCAAAAGAAAAATAAAACCCTTTAAATACCATAAACACCTTAAACTGTAAAAAACCATAAAACCCTTAAAAACCCAAAAAACATTAAAACCCCAAAAACCGTAAAAAACCCGTAAAATATTAAAAACACCATAAACAATAAATAACATAAAAATCCTAAATATCATAATAAATCTCTAAGGGACCCTAAAACCCCTAAAAATCCCTATGATCCAAAAAACCAAATAAAATTATAAAAAACCCTAAAACACCTACAAATCCAAAATTACCTAAAAAACATAAAAACCCTTAACCGTAATAAAAGAAACAAAAACACCTAAAAAATCTATAAAACCCTAAAATATTTAAGGCACTAATAACCCATACAACACCATAAAACATTAAAACCGCTAAAATACACTAAATACACAAAAAACCATAAAAGACACCAAAATAACCAAAAACCCTAAAAGAATCCAAATAAACATAAAAACCATACGAGACCAAAAAACCACTAAAATTACAGAGAGGTCCCTAAAACCCTAAAACCCTTAACATAGACTATTTATGATCTAAATATGTATGTAGAGGCTGAGATGCAAGAGGGGATGGGGTGAATTGAAATTTAAAAACATTCATTTTCAACCTTAATGATGTCTTTTTTTAATAAAGTTGATCAAATAAAATTCAATAAACCCTATTTAAAAGGTTAATAAAAATCATCTTGTGTTTTATAAATAATTTTAATGAAATAAGTACACATGTATACTTAAACAAGATTATAACTTGAGGAATATGGAATCTTATATCATAGTAACAATAGAAGATAATGTATATGAAACACTTTCTTATTGTTACAAATTTCATAAGAAATTTGAATTACATATAAAGAGTGCAAATATTTTAACCAAAAGTGTATGGTATCCAAAAAACTATGGACGAATGTCCCTTTATTTATAAATTTAGGAAAGTATGTATTACCCACACCTAGGTAAGCCCTCGATATGAAAGATCAGAATCTGTCTTGCTATCCCAATGATCCTTTGACCTGTAAGTTTATCGACACCTCTTTCTTCCTTCTACTGGAAGCCCTCAATTAAAAAGGTAATACCAACTTATGTATTACTTCTTCTTAGAATCCCTAAATTTTAATCACTAACAATTGGTGATTCACAAAGCAGAACAAATCTTGTTGAAGATCATAAGTATGTCGAACAAGTTGTTCACAAATTAATCCATTCATGGCTTTTGAACAATGCATTGATTAGAGGATCTGTCATGAGTCTAAAAAATAAAAAAAGTTTCTAGATCTTCCAAAGGACATTTTATTTATATTCGTGACGTCCAATGGTAAAAGTTTCCTCAAATGGTCATATTTTTTCAGAAATTTCGAAGGGACCTGTACTTTTTTGCACTTACAACGATCGTATAATAACAGATTAGACATAATCGTTTCATATAAAAAAAATATCACAAGAAACATTAAATTTGTGTGAATCTTATTTTTTGAAAACATTACACTAAAGAAAATATATTAATTTTATAAATGTTTTAAAAATTTTACATTAAGGGAATATAGTGACATTACGAATGTTGTAAAATAATATCTAGAAATTATTAAGAATCAGAATTGAGAAAACGGTAAATTGGATTCAATAATCTGTTATAATAGGAATTGAGAAAGTGAGAATCAGAGTTGCATTTTTTAGTGAATTTTAATTTAAGGTACTGTGAATTAGATTAAAATTTTTAGATGATTTGGAATTGATAAATGGGAAATAGAATCAATTTTTAGAGAGATTCTTATTTGTGAAATAGGAATCAGAATCTAGATTTTGAGAGAATCAAATTCATAATTCTGAATGAATTATAATTATAAAACATAAAATTTGAATCAAAATTCTAGACTATTCAGAACTGAGAATATGATAGATTCTTACTTTTATTAAGGATTTGGTTTGTTCCAGTAACAGTTATGAAATAAGAAAAATAATGTTCAACATAGTTAAAGATCATGAATATAGAATTCTTAGTAGATAGAATGAATTATTAAGGGAACATTTTTCATATAAATTTTCTTATATACAGAATGTATTATTAATAAAATGTGTTTGTGATTTCAATAACATAAATAAATGAAAACATTCACAATAAAAAATTTTGACTAAAAAATCTCCAAATTTTTTGAATGCACAAAAAATCTATTTAAGAAATGAATATTAAGACCATAATAGTTCATATTTGAAAATAAAAGAAGAAAACATCTCCCCCTTAGTTTATGACTCAAGATGAATTTGGATAACTCCCTGTTAGGTTTATAAATCCCCCTATGAATAATATTCTATCATTATATAGTTTTTTTGCTTTAATAAGGAAAAGAATCCCCTCTGATACAAGCATGTGTTCTTTGAGAATTCTCCCTTTTACGTTTTCTTGCTTAAACTAATATTCTTTTTGGAAAATTATTCTCCCCATTTATATATTTCCCCATATTAACAAAGAGAGATAAAAATTTCTTTTCATTGAAAATGGTTTTTACAAAAAATGATTATAAATACAGTAAAGATCAATCTTTATTCAGTATTATGGTTTTGACTATGGGATTCAGATTCTTCAACTCCATGTGGTCATCTTGAAGCTTTTCTAAAAAACAACTGAATCCTTACTCTTCTTCTTAAGGTTTTAAATATTTTCTAGTTAACATTGAATCTTCTCATCTAGATACTTAATCTTTTCATCCTGAGACTTAATCATTTCACCCATAAATTCTCCATAATATTTAACTATTTTAAATTCAATAGAAAGAGAATTTATTTTCCTATTGATATCTTTAACATCATGAAATTGAATTCCTTTTTCTTTCATATTTTTTTCCAAAAAATGGTTTGAATAATATTTTATAGAGTCTTATGATTCATTGAAAGCATTCTAGATTGATTAAAAAATATCAAAAACAGTTTTAAGATCACAGTTGATATGTTTTGACTACTTTTTCATATATCCAAATGATTTCTTATTATAGTCATAATTCCAAAATATGTTTTTTAATTCAGATTTATGATTTAGGATCTTCTCTATGAAAAGTGTAGTTGAATATGAATTCTGATTAATAGATTTTTGAATAAGATGACATCTTTATTAATGTTTTGAAAAGTACAGAATAGATTTCACCAACTGCATCAAATAATGAACAAAAAAATCATCCTCCAATTATATTTATTAGATTCTCATCTCTCAAACATATGAATTACTTCCCATTCATCAAAAAATTGAATAATCTTACCATCATAATAATCATCACCACAATAATATTCTTCAATATTGTCATATTATTCATTAATATCATTACCACCATTATCCCCAACATCAAAATCATCGTCATCATTAGAGGAAAGTTTCCAAACATCAAATTTTACAACATTATCTTTCCAATATGACTTCTCTTCTAAAGTAACTTTAGAAGATGAGGCTTGAGTAGTTCTTGTTGATTACTTATTAGATTGATTCTTCTTCTAAGTTTCTCCAATTTTCTAAATCTTCTAATAACTTTCCTTTTCTTGGATATTTTCTACTTCAACATCTAGAATATGTTCATGAATAATCAGAACTGATCCTATAACAACATCATTTATTTTTTCTGTTGGGGTACCCTCTACTGTAACTCATTGTGAATGTTGAGGAAGTTTAGTTTCTTGTAGAAAATATTCCCATAATTCAATTTGTTTTGGCTCTTTCTATATATTTAATGAGGTCATGAACTATATAAGTTTCAATTATCTTTTTCTTTAAGCTTCTTCTCCTTTTCTTATTTCTCAGGATCTTTAGATTCTTTGTTTTTCAATGCATTAGAATCTATTAGATCTATCCCAAATATTGCATCTCCATATTTCTTTAGCTCTTTGTCCTATCTCCACTTTGATACAACTTTATCTGGGTAAAATTTTTGTTTCTCCAACTTTAGAGGATCAGAGGATTCAATTGGTTTCTTTTATTACAAGGCAGGAGACTTTATTTTAATAGGCACAATTAACTGTTTCATGGATCTTTCTCCAACATCCATTTATTTTCCAGAAAAATCATCAAACATGTTTGTCTTATCACTAAGAGAATATTTCATTCTTTTTAGAGTGGCATAACATAAAATATGAATCTTGAACTTATATAGATTTTATATGCATATAAATTTCTAGAAGATAAACAAACTTATGATAATCTTCTACAAGGTTGCCAGATACATCAAGATATGATATTTGACCGACTCATCCTTTATCTTACTAATTGAGAGAATGATGTATATTACTAGATTAATATTCATTATATTAATAAGAAAATCCATCATGAAGATTTTTTTTTCAAGGTGTCCTTGTCTCCTTTTCTTGGTATTAGAAGAACTAGCATCCATAAATCCAGAATTCTATAGTTTTCCAAAAGGTTGCAAATCTTAGGCTTCATTACTCCCTTAAGACCTAAGAGATCAATAGCCTTAAAAATTTTATAGTATCCTTCTGAATTTTTATTCTCATGAGAGAAATAGTAAGCTTCACCATCATATGGTATCTCAGTGATATTTGTGGATTTATTTCATGACAAAGAATATGTTTTCCCATAACTCATAATGTAAAACTTATCATATCCACCATTACAGAAAAACTCAACTGAATAATAGAATTCAATTACCATTTCCGCAAACATAGGATATCATTCTCCCTTATTTTTCACAATAAAAATATTTTATCATCCTTTGAATTTAATGATATTTCTTATTAAAGAATCATACTAAATAAATAAATTATTATCAACTAATATTTATATGACGATCGATCAGTCTTTAAGTTCCTTATTCACTAGAATTGAGGTCTAATAGGAGATTAAAAGAGACCATTGGAACTTTAATAAAGTGATCTATAAATCGGAATGAATACTTTTGAAGGGGTGAAAAACTCAGGAAAAAAATCTATATAATTTGATTTGGGACACAGAGGGGGGGGGGGTCCCCACCGTGGTATAGGAGTTGTGGTGATGGATCAGCTTCAAGGATTAATCAAATGGTTGTAAACACACAAATTTGATATGATAGTCGATATTCAACTAAATAAAATTTTATATATTATGATCCTTTGGGGTTTTAAAGAAATAAACAGATTTATGTAAAGATGAATCCATTGATATTTTTCATAAAACAATATAGGAATAACAACAAATAGACATGGATGTTAAGAATAAAATGTTATGAAAATTTAACTTTTAGATATCATAAAAGGTTTTTTAGTTTTTGATAAGATTATTATTAGATATAGTATCATCTAAAACGTTCTATTAGAGACCATAAAATTTTTATTGGTTCTGAAAACTTTTGTTAGGTTTGAAATATTTTTTAAGGAAATCATGTGTACTCCCCCCATGAAATGGAGTTTCTTAATGTTAGGAGATTGTTTTAACAAAAATTAGATATGAATTATTAAAATATAGTTATCATTACTAATTTTTGATTACTGTATTCAAATATATTGTAATATAATAATTTTGTAAAAAAATGAGAAAGATGTTCTTGCATTCCGAGGAATTTTAAAATGATATCTTTTTTAAGTGCATGATCCCTAAGAAAGTGATGTCTTATATATATTTTCGTTGCAGGATAGTGATGTGAAAGTTTTTTTCTTATGTATATGGACCTAGTGTTATCACATAGTATATTAGTTTTAGTAAAACACATTCCATAATCATTGAGTTTGTGTTTCATCCACAACACGTGAGCAGAACAACTTCAAATTGCCACATATTCAACTTCAAAAATTGAACTGCTATAGAGTGTTGTATCTTATATGACCAAGAAACTAATGAATCTCTTAACAAATGAAAATATCCAAATGTAATTTTTATATCCATTCTACAAATACCAAAGTCAGCATCAGAAAATATTTAAAAAAATAATTTCCATAAGAATCAAGAAGTCCTAAATCGATAGTCCCCTTTCAATAGGGAAATAATATTTTCCTTGATATTAAATGATATTATTTTGGATTATATTTATATCTTTCACATAACAATACTAAAAACGATAAGTCTAGATGACTAGATATTATGTATAGTAATCTTCCTATCATACCCCTAAAATATATTTGATCCATTGGTTTTCCATCTTCATCAAGATCAAGGGTATTCGTGGTAATTATTATAGTACATATACTTTTAGTGTTGTTATATCCATACATTTTAAGAATATATTTAGTATTCTTATGTTGATATATATAGGTTACTTCTAGTTTTTTAGAAATTTAAAAATAAAGGAAAAATGTTAACTCACCCATCATACTCATTTCAATGTCATATTTTGTAATATTTAAAAATGATTTAGTTAATGATTTTGGAGTTGATCTGAATATAATGCAATAAATATAAATTTTAACAACCAAAACATTATTGTTTTATTATTTTGTAAAAGGTTCTGATCAAAAATTTCCTTAACATGATTGATTTGTAACAACTATCATGTATGTCTATCATACTGGGATCTAGGTCCTTGTTTTATCCATATAACGAATTTATAAATTTAAAAACAAGTTTAGGATATTTTTTTTCTTCAAAACCAGGAATTTATTCAACCTAATAATCCTCTTGAACATATCAATTATGGAAATCAAACATCGTATCCATTTGATAAATTTTGATGTTAAAGAATTTTGCAAAGTCCAAGAGAATTTGAATAGATTCAAGCCTAGATACTAGTGCATGTGTTTCATCATTGTATATTCCTTCTTGTTGATTATAGTATTTAGAAAATATAATTTATTTATTTCCTACTATGACTAAATCTTCATCGCATTTATTTCGGATCACCATATTTACTCCAATTATAGAGGTTTCATTAGGTCTTTTAATTAAGGTCCCAAATTTATTCCTTTCGAATTCATTTATTTCATCTTGCAAAGTTTTAATCCAATCTTCATCACCTAAAGCTTCATCAGTACTTTTAGGTTCTAATTGGTAATGAAATGATTGATGTTCTACATCATTTATTAAAGAACTTCTAGTCTTTTCAAGTAGATTTAAATCACCAATGATACTATTACCAGGATGAGTCCCTAGAAAAAACTGACTTGGGATTTGTAAAACCAGTTCATCAACATATGTTTAAAAATATTCTGGAGTGAATACTTTAGATACATTTTCCTGAGTATTCTCATTTTTAGAAGAGTAATATATTAAATGATGTTAATCAGTATTGGAAGACACATTAGAAGATATATGTTGGGGTAGTTAAAAAACAAATGGATCATATTTATCACACTAAACATGTACTATTTTATCAACATTACATTAATTTTTATTAAAAACTTTATAAACCTTAGAGGGAGTAAAAAAAACATAGAAAATGCCTTCATCATATTTGGGTGAGAATTTATGTAAATTATATTTTATATTCAAAATTAATACTTTTCATCCAAATACTTTGAAGTATGAAACTTTTTTTTTGAATATCCATAACTCATAAAGCATTTCATAAAAAATGGCCTTATTAAATATGATATATAGTATAAAAAGTAGTTCCCATAGCTTCAGACAAAAAATATTTAGCAATTGAGTATTCTCTCAACATAGTTATTGTTATCTCATGACGAATCTAATTTTTTCTTTCAACAACGCCATTTTACTACAGAGTTTTAGGAAATGAAACGTTATGAGTAATGCATTCATTTCTACAAAAAGATTAAAAATATGAATTTTCAAATTCTTCACCATGATGACTACGAATAGTTATTAGGGGAAGTTTTTTTTATCATCTTTAACACTGGATGAAAAATATTTTAAATAAAAAAATGCTTGATGTTTTATTTCTACAAAATAGAGCAATGTAAATCTTGTGTAATCATCAACTAAAACAAATACGTAGTATTTTTATCCAAAACATCCAGTTTCTATAGGACCAAAAAGTACATGTGCACTAGATAAAATTCATCATATGTTGATACTTCACTTGTAGACTTAATGATTCACTAATGTTGATTTCCATATTGACAAGGGTCACCGACTTTTGAATAATCAAATCCATGATCTGGTAGATCCTTAAAAATATTTTCATAGATAGTATATATATGTTATTAAGGTTACAATGTGTTATGATTATATTTGAAAACCAATATTGTTCTACCATTGCACTAAATCATATTAATTTATAGATCATGAGGTCTTATAGGTTGTGTGTATAAAAATTCTCATACTGACGGGTTGAAAGAATGAACTCTTCCCTGGATTTTTTATCTAAGAATTTATCATTCCTAAAATTCACAAGGTAACCTTCACCATATAATTGACATATGATTATAAGTTTGTTCTTATGACATTTTATAAATAAAACATTATAAATTAATGATTTTACAAGAAGAAAAATGTTACCTATACCAACAATATATACTTTAGAATTGTCTCTGAAAGTGACTCTTTAACCATTCATATTAATTATATTTTAAAATATTTTTCTTTTACCAGTCATATCCTAGGAATATCCACTATCCATGTACAATGTATTGTTGTCGGTACATCCTTTTTTTCTTGAAAATAAAAAAATTATGTTTTTAGAGTCCAAAATTTCTTGGATCTAGAAATGATAGAATATAAAATATTAGGAATCCAAATTTTATTGTAAAAGAGAGATTTATAAAAACCTAAGGATTGGATTTTTTTTAAAGAACAAATTTTCTTCCAGTGTGCACCACTTTGACACTTAGTGAAAAAGGGTATCTTTAGGAACAAAATATTTGTGACTAAAAACTAGTTTGGATTGAGTATAACCCATTATAGCACTAATATTAAGAAGAAGAAGTTGTCAATACATTTTATCAAAATCATCATTAATAAAAGAATCTCTGAAAAAACATTATTTAAGGAAAATATTTAAGATTGTATTCTACTGACTAAATTCTTATCCTCATATTGATTAGTCTTATAATTCGAGTTTTCACTAATTTTTTTAGGAATAAAATATTATAAATTCTTGGAATGTTTATCAATTTCAGAATTAACTTCCTCAAGGTGTTTAAAAATAGAAACTATTTTAATAGATTTTTTATCAAGATATTTAGAAAGATCTGAAACTTCCATTTGTTAAGAACATTGATTCTAGAATTTTCCTTCTCAATTCTCTTTCTTATCTTATTATTGTCATTCTCAAGTAATGGGGAAAATCTAGATACTTTTCAGAATTATGTAAAGAATTATCTACTGAGGAGGAAAATTATTCATCAACAAATATATATTTTTCTTCATTAGAATAATTATAACATAACGATATGTTAGTTGAGAATTTAGAAGGTTGTTCATTGTCCATCAAAAATTGGATTTCAATAGGTATTATGGAAGTTAGACCAATATTCTTTTGTCCAGAAGATTCATTATTTGAAGATTCATCAGAAGACTCTCCACAACATGTAATCCATGAATCATTTTTCTTTAGGATTGTAATATCTTTTCAAATTTCTATTAGAATGTATATATTTTATATCCTTTATTTTATGACTTAGAAAATTAGGTATGATGTGTCCTGCTTTCTTGCATTCACTACAAGTGACTTTGAACCTTTATTATCTTTCCTACCCTTTTCCTTATAACTGTATTGGAAATCCTTATTTCTAAAAATCTTCTTCATCCTTTGAGAAAGATCAGCTAACTCCTTGTCTGATTTTTCAAATTCACATGACTCTCAATGAATAACAACATTCATAGGATTTTTTGACATAGTAACTTTCTCAGAAGTTTTGTATTTCATCTTATTTGAAGTAGTAGTAAAATATACACTCATATTATTCTTATTTATATTACCAACATCAATATTTAATCTATTCTCATGTTATAATAAAATTCCTAATTACCATCATCTGTAATATTTTGAACTTTCCTTGACTCTCCAATAGTAGTTCTCTTCGATTATCTTTCATTAGGCACGATGTTTATAATTTTGTCTACATTCATCTCATCATCCAATCCGTTTTCCCATTGACTATAGACAATAGCGTTAGTCATGAATATTTGTTGAAAACTAACTATAGGTTATCCATAGGGCAACAAAAACCACGATACTCTACTCTAAGCAAGGATCATCTAGTTTTAATAACATTAGAAGTATCAAAATGTGTAACTTTTAGTTTCTTCAAAATTATGTTAGCTTCAACAAAATAAGATATTTGGTTTTATATATTCTTGGTCATAGAAAAAAGAAAAGTATTTTATACCTTATAGTTTAGCTGATATTATTTATTTTCTTAGTTAGTAAAAGTTCTAACTTTTTTTTCAATAATCTTGTAATCTCTAGTAAGCATAACAATGTTATCAATACCAGTATTGATAAAACAATTCTTCATTCTATCTCTCCAGTATTCATAATAGCTTCTATCAAAGATGAGTGGTCTATTAGGGTTACGATTATCTATAGACCCGAAATTAATTCCTACAATATTATAAGTAGTACATGAATTCATTATCCAGAACACAAGTTAGTGTAGTCAATATTTATACACGAAAAGTTTTAAAAATGAATTTTAAAAAACATGCAGAAGAAAATAAAGTTTAAATAAACTGAGTAGTGAAAATATTCTTTTGATACAAATTATAAGTATCAATATCCGAAATACCCCATCTGATATAATTTTAGGATCGAAATATGTATGTAGTTGTGAAGACACAAGAGGCATGGGGTGGGGGTTAATTGTAAGTTTAAAAGGTTTTGTTTTTAACCTTAATGAAATCCATGTTCAACAAAGTTAAACAAAAATCAGATTCATTAATCCCAATTTTGTATGGTTAATAAAAATAACCTATGGATTGATAAAGAAGTGTAATTAGATAAGTACAAAGGTATACTTAAACAAGATTCTACATTAAATCATATATAATCTTATATCATAGTTACAAAAAAAGAGAATGTATAAGAAGCACATTCTTATTGTTAAAAATTATAGTTGAAATTTAATATACATATAAAGAGTGTAAATCTTTTAACCGAAAAAGTAGGGTATCCAAAACACCTTGGATAAAGTTCCCTTAATTTATACTTTTAAGAAAGTATGTCTTACCCACACCAAGGTAACCCCTAGATATAAAGGATTTGTATCTGTCTTGATATCCCTACATGAACTCGATCTATAAGGTGTTTGGAACCTCTCTCTTCCTTTAACTGAAAGGCCTTGATTAATAAAATAATTAGAAACTCTATCTTCCCTCAGTTTGGAATACCTCAATTAAAATAACAAAGACAGGTGTTACACAAAGAAGAATAATATGTGTTAAAGATATTGAGTATGTAAAATATTTTTTTCACAATTGAATATCTTAAAGGCTTTTGCACAAATCAATTTTGCAATGGGCTTTCATGTGTATCAAAAATAATAAATTTACGAGCTCGTCTAAATGACCCGATTTTGAAGGAGTTATCTCCAACGGTAAACTATTCCTCAAAATGTCATATTTTTCATCAAATTTTAGATGGACCTGTGCAGTTGGAACTCAAAACATTCATATAATAACAGATTAGACGACATCGTTTAGAATAACAAAATATCATGAGAAACATTAAGTATTTTTGAATCAATTTATATGAAATCATTACATTATTTATAACTAGTAACTTTAAGAATCTTAAAAAAATTATTACATTAAGGAAATATATTACCTTTTAGAATGTTATAAAATAAGATTTGGAAATTATTAAGAATTAGAATTGTGAAAAATGGAAAATTGGGTTCACTAATCTATGATAATCCGAATTGTGAAAGTGAGAATCAGATTCTCATTTTTTGAGTAAATTGGAATTTAAGGAACTGTGAATTGGAATCAAATTTTTCAATGATTCGTAAGTATGAAACGGGAGTCGGAATCATTTTTTTTGAGAAATTTGGATTTCATAAATAGGGATCAGAATACAGATATTGAGAGAATAAGATTCATTATTATAAAGGAATTTGAATTAAGAAATATAAAATTGGATCAAAATTATGGATGATTCGAAATTGAGAAAGTGAAGGATTCCATGTTTTATTAAGGATCTAATTTATACCAACAACAGTTCTTCCGTAAGAAAAATAATGTTAGACTTAGTTAAAGAACATGCATATATATTTCATTATAGATAGAAATAACTATTAAGAAAATATGTTACATATAAATATTCTAATAGATATAATTTATTATTAAGAAAATGTGTCTTTGATTTCCCAAACATAAAGGAATGTGGGGATTCATTTGAATCTTTTTAATCAACAGCGTAAAACCCCTTAAGAGCCCAAAAGAACCTTGAAAATCCTAATGGACCCTAGAAACACTAAAAAACATAAATAACCTAAACCCCTTAAAAATCATAAAGTCGCTAAAAACCTACAAAATCTCTCAAAGACCATAAGAATTATTAAAACCCTAAAACCTTTAAAAAAACAAAAAAACCCTAAAACTACCTAAAAGTCTCTAAAACCCATAATACCCTTAAAGGATATAATTGACTCCAAAACCCCTTTAAAACCCTTAAATACTTTAAAAACCCTAAAACCACAAGAAAATCCCAAAAAATCCTCTAAAAACATTAAAAACCCTAAAATACCATAAAATACCCAAAAAACAAACAATGAATCTAAAAGACTCAAAAATCTCTAAAGGACCTTTAAAACCCATAAAAATACTAAGAGAGCGTGAAAACCCTAAAACCCTAATTTAATATAAATACCCTAAAACACCTAATGGTCCTTTAAAACATAAAAAACATAAAGTTCCCTAAAAAACATAAAGGACCCTAAAAACTTCTATAACCCCCTAAACCCCTAAAAACAATCTGAAAAACTAAAAATCCCTAAAATCCCCCAAATCCCCCAAAAAACTAAAAAAAACAAAACCAAAAATACCATAATAACACTAATATCCCTAAAAAATAGAAAGTCCCTAAAAATAAGAAAAATCAGTAAAATCACTAAAAATAATTAATGACCATAAAATCCCTAAACAGAAAAAACCCAAAAACACAATAACCCCACCCCCAAATGATAAAAATAACTATAATACCAAATCCCTAAAAACTAATAAAACCACTTAAAAACCATAAAAATCCCCAAAAAATGAAAAAACACTCAAATCTCATAAAAACCCTAAGACCACAAAACTCATCCCAACTGGAAAACCCAAAAACCCCTAAATAACAATTGATATAAACATAACACTAAAAACCATTAAAATCCAAAAAACCCTAAATTACAAAAAAAATTTAAAAAACATTAAAAACCCCAAAATCTTAAAAACCCTAAAAACATAAAACCACTAAAAACCCAAAGAACAATAAAATCCCTAAAGACCCTAAAATACCTATGAAACCCTAAAACATTTTAGAAACCCTAAAAGAGACTAAAGATCCAAAAAACCATAATTGACACAAGTAGGACCTAAAAACCCTATAAACACAAAAAACACTATAGAAATGATAACGGATCCTTAAAACTCTTAAGCACCGAAAAATCATAAAAACCATAAAAACACCATTAAAAAAAAGAAAGCCCTAAAATATGCAAAAAACCGAAAAACATTTAAAAACCCTAAAATCTAAAAAAACACAATTTTTTTTCCTAAAACCCCTAAAACCCATAAAGAAACACTGAAAACCCTAAACCCTTAAAAAAAATAAAACCACTCAAACCATAACAACCCTAAAAACCCTAAAAACCTTAAACCTACAAAAGAAGACCTAAAACACCTAAAACACCCTGAAAAAACTAAAATCCTAGGAAGTATCTAAAAAACTAAAATGCTAAATACACCATAAAACTAAAAAAATGGAAAAAACCAAAAAACCCATAAATAAACGCTAAACCCCTTAAAACACTAAAACCCCTAAAATAATAAAAACCCTTTAAAACACCTAAAACCCTAAAAACCATTAAAGCCCCATAAAAGTGTAAAAAAACCTAAAACCTATAAACCCCCTAAAACCTATAAATATCCATATAAAAACTATAAAAGTCACTAAAACACATAGACACCCTTAATCCCTTAAACAAATTACAAACCTAAATACCCCAAAAAACCCAAATAACCCCATACCCTAGACCCCCTAAAACCCCATAAAAATAGTAAAAATACTAAACACCGTTAAAACCATTAGATGCCCCAAAAAAATAAAAAACATAAAACCCTCAAAAAACTAAAAACCTTTAAAACACAAAAAAAGTACTAGAAAACCCAAAATCCATTAAAAATCTTAGAAAACCCAAAAAAAATTCCCCCGAAAACATGAAAACACTAGAACAACTAAACACATGAAAATTACTAAAAATCACAAGAAACCATTGAAATCACTAAATTCCCTAAAATACATAAAACCCTAAAAACATAAAAACCCTAAATCCCCTAAAAGACATTAAAAACACTAAAACCCTAAAAAACAGTAAAAACCCTAAAACCCTAAAAATACCTAAAAAAAACAAAAACATTAAAAAACCCCAAATAACCTTGAAACCCATTTAAAACCTGAAAGACACTAAAAAATATAAAAAAAACCCTAAGAACCCTCAGGCCCCTAAAATCCATAAAAATGGTAAAACCCATAAAAATACTAAAACCCATAAAAAAAATTAAACAACTAAACCCACTAAATATACTAAAAACCATAACGCAAAAAAATATACTAAAAAAATAAAATCCCTAAATACCCTTTAAAACACTAAAAACCTAAAAACTATAAGAACCCCTAAAATACACGTAAAACCCCAACACCCCTAAAAGACAATGAAAAACCTAAAAACCATCAAAAACCCCAAAAGACCATAAAATTCTCTAAAACCCTAGAAGGCTCTAAAAACCCTAAAACCCTAAAAGACCCTTAAAAACACTAAAATCCAATATATTACACTAAATACCCTAAAAACCACATAAGTACCCTAAAAACAATAAATTTGACTAAATTCCATAAACCACTAAAAAACCCTAAAGGTTCTTTAAACCCCAAAATGTCCTTAAAAACACTATAAACATAAACGACCCTAACCCTATAAAGAACCCTATAAAACTAATTGACCCAAAATACCATAATAATAGTAAAACCCCCGAGAAAATCATAAAAGACCCTAAAAAATTCAAATGACCATAAAATTACTAGAACCCTAAGGACCCTAAAACAGTTAAAAATCCTAAAAACCCTTAAAAGATTGTGAAATATGTAAAACACACTAAAAAATCCAAATATTATAAAAGACATTGAAACTCCTAAAACCCCTATAACACCATAAATCCCCTCAAACCCATAATAAAACATTGAAAAAAAATTAAACCCCAAGAAACCATTAAACCCAAAAAAAATCCCTTAAAACCCATAAAAACCATAAACCCCTAAAAACCTGAAAAATGTCTTCAAACCAAAAATAACTGTAAAATCCATAAAAACACCTCAAAATACTAACTACCCAAAACCCTTAAAAATAAAAAAAACAAAAAACCCAAGATATCATAAAAACCCATTAAAACCCTAAAAGGCCTAAATCCCCTAAAACCTAAAAATCCATTAAATCCCCTAAAACCCCAAAAAATGTTAAAAGACCATAAAAACAAAAAAAACAAAAAATCATAATAAATACCCCTTAATACACAAAAAACACGAAAAACCCTAAAACCCCAAATAACCATAACAAATCCAAAATCCTAAAAAAACCCTAGATACCAAAAAATTCTTAAAAACCATAGAAATAAGAAAAAACTCAAAATAAGTTAAAAACAAAAAAACCCAAAAAATACAGCAAAAACATAAAAAAACCTTAAAATCCCCAAAAACCCTAGAAACCCTAAAGACCCTAAATAAACCTTACACACACAAACCCCCAGAAAACAAAAATCTCCAAAACCCCTAAAACCCTCAAAAACCAAAAAATATAGTAAAGACCCTTAAAAACATTAAAACACCATAAAAAACACTTAAAACTCCTAAACCCCTAAAACACTAAAAAACACTAAAATTACCATAATATTCCTAAAAAACTATAAATACTAAAAACCCTAAAACCCTAAAATATAAAAGACCAAAAAACCCTTAAAATTTTACAACCCTGATAATCTAATAAATAACCTAGAAACCCTAAAAAGACTAAAAAGGCTGCAAAAAACTATAATATCATGAAAAACCCCTAAAATCCCCAAAAACACTAAAAAAGAAGAAAAATCACTAAAAAACCAAAAAACATTTAAATAAATTTAAAATCATAAAAACATAATAAATACATAAACCCTAAAAAACTTTTAAAATACCCAATACTCCTAAAAACATTAAAAACCCAACCAAAACATAAAATCATTCAAAATACCCCTACCTCCACCCTATATTCCCTAAAACCCATAAAACCCCTTTGAAGCCCCCAAAATTAATAAAAACCCTAACTAATAAAAAATCACAATAAAAAACCCAAAAAATCATAAAAACCCTTACAAAACCTAAAAACTTGAAAAATCTTAAAAATAACTAAAAACCCTAAACACAATTCTATACAGCCTAAACCCTAAACCCTACACCATATACCCTATAACCAAAATCCTAAACCATTAACCCTACACCATAATCCCAAAACCCTACGCACTAAACCATATACCATGCACCCTAAACCCAAAACCCTAAACCAAACACCCTAAATAATAATCCCTAAACCCAAAACCCTACACCCTAAACTATATACCATTGATCCTACTCCCTGAATCCTATACCCTCAACCTTATACCCAACACCCTGAAACCTACACCCCACACCCCACACCATAAACCGTAAACCCTATAACCTACACCCTAAACTGTATACTTCACAACATATAACCTATACCACGTACCCTAAACCCTAAAAAAATCTAAATCTACTAAATACCATAAAACCCAAAAAAGCTTTAATACCCAGAAAAATCCTAAAAAACCTAAAAGGTACTAAAACCAAAATTGTCCCTAAAAACCATAAATACCATTACAAAACCTAAAAAATCATAAAATCTCTTAAAAAATCCAAAAACCCACTAAAAATCATAAAAACATAATAGAATGTCAAAACCTTAAAAATATTTAAATGAACCTAAAACCACTAAGAACCATAATTGTAGAGACCCAAAGCTTTATGTACATGGACATTACATTACTTTTGTGGAATAATTATTACATAACAAAAACAGACACACATGGACCATAATAGTTTAGTGTCTTTGGAAACTCAGAATATAATCTTCTAATCGTGGTGAAAGATCTTCAACATCTCCCATAAAAATATTCCCTTTTTTTTTCTTACCTAAAACCTTTCTTTATATCCTGGGGAAAAGAAAAAATGAAAGGGGTGAGCTAAAATGCTCAGTAAGGGTAAGAATAGATAACATAAAACAATCCTTAGTCATTTGAATGTAAAAAAAACATGTGCATGAAATCTAAACATCAAAATCTTGAGCAATGGCATAAAACATGGC
Source organism: Viscum album (assembly GCA_963277665.1). Lineage (NCBI taxonomy): Eukaryota > Viridiplantae > Streptophyta > Magnoliopsida > Santalales > Viscaceae > Viscum > Viscum album. The sequence goes on along the minus strand of OY728126.1, from coordinate 2,019,016,456 downwards.
AGTACGTAAGGCATAGGTCATGAAGAAACATTAATCATGATAAATTATCATCTGAATAAGACATGTAATTGTGGAAACCATTAGTCACATGATATAATTTACATAGTAGCTAAGGCATTGCTGCCAAGACCATCTTAGTGGACAAAGTCCCTTTCTGAATCGAGTTCACACCTCGTTCTAGTCATGTATTACTGAACCGGTTTTACTTACCGTTCCAGCCATGTATATCTCATGAGATATAAATCTTTACCCAATGAATTGGAGGGGCATATAGGTCCCACCCATCTCATATTGAAATCATTCTTTCGTGTGCCACAATATAAACATAAATCATTCATCGTAACCCAAGAATAAAATGGGTTTCATAAACATCAATCCATCATAACATAATCCATACAAAAAAATGGATATCATTTCATCATTAGAAAATTGAAACCATGTAAATCATAGAGACATGATACTTGAAACATACACATGTAAAATAATGTCATCTTAGATGAAAATGGTTTTGATAAAACACTTGAAATGAATTATTTAAGAAAATATCTTTTTTTCATCAAAATCATTTTCTTTTCACAAAATGTCATGCAATTTTAAAAGAAATGGATTTTTTTTGAAAATAGTCATTAAATATTTTGGAGGAAGCTTCCTGAAAATAAGGCTTTATAAACCGTAAAAATCCTTTCATTCCGTATACGTTAAAAAAACATTATTCTCGTACTTTTTTCGGAAAAGACAAAAAGTACATTGTAGGGTAAATAAAAGAATGATTCCTTCCATATCATGTGGAAAAATTCAAATGGTTAAAAAGGAATTTAAACGTACATGAATAAAATTTTATAAATCATGGACATGGATGATAGCAATAACCCCAGTAAATACTTACGAATAAGCAATCTCGGATAAAAATGATATTTGCACAATTATCCCTTACCTTAGGTCCGGTATGCTTCGTACGTATTTGAACCTCCTATATAATTATTTAAATAATTTCATTGACTTATTAATGAATCATATTTATTGTTATTATATCATATATGTTTCACTTATGACTTTAAATTACCCGTTCTTTTGTAAATTCCATGTTAAAGCACTGTTTTGGGTAAAATCATTTCATTTATCGTATGTGTTTCGACTTTTCATTCTTGATATTATTACTTATATCCTGATTTAAATAATTCTATAATGTAAAACATTATATAATATATATTCATAATATACATATATATATATATTATATATCGATAAACGGAATGAAATACACCGTTCATGGAGACGGTAGGTCGTACGTACGCATGAACGCTGTTTTCGTTTCCTTATTGAATTGAATGAAACTAAATAGATGACATAAATATATATATACATAAATCCAGTAGAATTATTATTTCATATATTTCATTATTATTCATTATATAAACTTTATAATCATTCAAGTATGGTTAACATGGAGAAAGAATCTCATCGCATCGTGGAGACGGTAGTCCGTACATACGCCCGAGCGATGATATCATTCCCATAATTATTGAATAGAATTCAAGTGGATGGTATAATATATCAGAATCATTATGATGTTATAATAACCATATATAGTTATTCTTTACACCATTATACCCATCCATGTATGGTGTTGGTGGAAAACAGATTTCACCACGGCGTGGAGACGGTATTCCGTACGTAATCACGTGTGGTGATTTCATTTTCCGTAGGATAGATAGATGGTGAAATAGGGTTGTTTCATAATTATAATAACATATAATTATATGATTTATACTGATGTTATTACTTAATAATGAAACAACTAAAGAATAAGAATTAGAAGAAGAAATAAAGTTGAAAGAATCGGTAACGGACATTACCTCTTCTTTGAAGCGCCTCTTTGAGACCTCCTCTTAGGGCACTAAAATTGGTCTTTGAAGAAGACCAGAACCTCTAGGATGTTTCTAGGGAAGTGGAGAAGAGAAATTGGCAGGGTTTGGCCTAGAGTGAAGGCTCAAAGTGGTGTGAGGAAGAGAGGGAGGAGGTTCCCTTTTATAAGGGAGGAGAGGGGCACCTTTGGAAAAACAAAAAATATTATTTTATTATAAAGTCATATTCGGTTTCTAATAGCTCCAAATTGATTTATTTAGAAACTAATGTGGGGATGGATCGAAATACTCTCATCTAACATAATTTAGACATGTTTTGGTTTCTATTTTAACCTAATCATTTAGATTTAACCTTAAGTTAAATAATTTTACTTTTACCGTGTCTTCTTGTTTTCATACAATATAAGGTTAATAAACTTACTATAACAAGACAAACGAACCCCAAGTTGTTTATTATTAATATATATAACCTTATCTAAGTCTCTTTTCTGAACATTAGAATCTTAGGAATAAAATAACAATTAATATTATAATATTTGTGTTTAAAACTATTTTATGACAATTTTGACACTATTTGGTAATTGATTTTTGTGAAACTCATAACAGAATTATTAGTTCGAAAAAAGTTAATTAAATAAATACTAACATGTCATAGTAACTTATTAAATTATTTTATTTCATAAAAAGTCTCATATTACATTTATTTGGGTATTTATAACATCAATTATGTCAATATTTCATTAATAAAATAATTACTGCATCATCATTGTGTCATAAATAAATTACATTATTTAATGTATAAAAATTATAAATAAAATACCATTATGTAGGAAATCTTCTTAGAGTTCTAATTAATATTTATAGTCGAATTTATCTTCTGTATAACCCTATATTAAAAATTATTTACTTATTAAACATTGATTTTAACTATTTTAACCCTTCTTTAAATAAATTAATATTAAATGTCCTAATCTAATCCAAATGGGCCTAAATGGTCATATTTTATTCCTAAGGTTGTTTTCGGTCGAATTACATTTATCCAATAGAATTAGGACAAGTTTTAGGGTAATAATATTATCAATTTTAACCATAATTACCCTATTTACTTTTAACCGTGGTAAAAAAAGTAAACAGTTACTATTCACTAAAAATTATTTTCATCTCATTGAACCACATTTTAGTCCTTGATATAAACCGTATCTCTTGGATTTTCGAAATTCCACTCACAGAAGTAGTAAAATTAAGTTTAAATTAAAAAAAGTCCATTTTTTAACTACCACTAAGTGGTTTCACTATTCATCGAAAATTTAAGTTTTTCAGAAATATACCAAAAATTCAGCCTAAGAATTATTTGATATTCTGAATTAAAAATTTATGTCTATTTTGAAAAATTCATAACATATAAGTGGAATTAATTAATTTTAAATTTAATTCCCGTTATCAAAACAAAGAGCGTGTTTACAAGAAACAAAAACAATCAAAAGATTAGTACTTGTTTATATCCAATTTCAAAATGAAATTAATTACAATGAACAACATTGTATTAAATGGTAAAAATATATTCTAATTACACTTTAAAACCAATTAAAAAGATAATCTAACCATATAAATTATTTCAATGAAAAAAGTTGTTTTTAATTAAAATATAGCGGGTTTTTACTATTCATTAAAATATGAAAGTTATCAGAATAATTTGAAAAATTTATCCAAAGAAATTTTTTTTATCCTAATTCCAAAGAAGAATATTATTTTGTAAAATTGAACTTATAGACATGTCAAAAACAATATTTAATATGGGTGCGTCATTAAAAGGCGGGAAAACTACAATTTTTTAAAAATACATTTTTTACACGAAATATTTATTTCGTTCTCATACCATATTCTAGAAAATGTGTAAGATGAATAATAATGTTATAAAATTCGAAATGTTTTTAATACGATTCATAACGGCTAGTACATAATAATATTATAACAATAAATTGTTTCTTAGTAAAACCTGGTATTGCGTATAACACACGCAATCGAGGAAGGTCGCGATTACGTGTAATGCAAGCCAAGTCAAAGATGCGTGTTGTGAAAGACTCCTCCATTGTTTCGTATAACATAATACAACAATATTTCATTTATACATTGAATATATATATATACACTCAATGTTTTGTAGAATAAATACTATCAAAATTGTCTGTAACATGATCCAAGAATTGTGTTGTGTATACTGCAAGCTCATACGGTGTTGCGTTTAGCGCAAGGAAATCTTGTTGTAGCTTACAACACAAGACATCAATGAAATTAAAAGAATATTTTTCATAAAATCTTGAGGTGTTACATTCTACCCCCCTTAAAATTAATTTCTCCCTCGAAATTCATCGGGGTTATAAATCTTTTACTATTTATAGAAACCCACATCGTAAAAAGGAATACTAAAACATAATTTTAAAAACTAAAGTATGAAATTTAACGATTACCTAAAGAAACTCATCACTGGGATTCCATATAGGAGAATATAGGTGAAAATATGGATATGGAAAAAAATCTAACCATCATGTTCTGATGGAGAGTGGTAGAGAACATGGCTATGAAAAATCCATAAATCCCAAAGCCACAAATTTGTGATGATCTAAGGTACCATCTGATTCATCAGATATAAGAGCACTAGGACAACATTATTTTTTTTCAATATCATTTCCCTAAAGTTGAAAATTTTTAATTAGAAGAAATACTTGCTTGCTTTTGGTACAATCTCACTATTTTTTGTGCTTTGAACAATTTCCACTTCATCTCTTAAAGAAATGAAGTTGAATTTGTTATTCGTGAAGTGTTAACAGATCATGTGATAGAATGTTGGGTCATTCCATCTATTTCAAACAAAAGGTTAGCAAAAGTTATCAAATATACGTAAGTCCATCTATGGTGAGGTTAATCATATACGATTCCAAAAATGAACCTATACTTCATATATCATACCGCTTAATAAAATAAAACTAATTTCTACTAACCAGGGACTTCCTGTAGGCCAGTGGTAGCCAATAAAGGCCAATCTCACTTCGGCTGTGGGTTCGATTCCCACAGCCTTGTCCGACGCGATGGGCTGTCGCCCATCCTGCAGGTTGTCCTTTTTCTAAAACTACATTACTATAACATCCCATCAATAATATCGAAAAAACTTCTATCCTTAAACAATACTAACTTATGTCAAACATAATCGATTCCAATCTTTAGGTTTATCCATAATAATGTAGTCCACTCGCATATTATAGTTAAAATGATTACCAGATAATTCATATAACAAGCTTGTTAATACCATATTTGATCCCCATATATCATAAGATATGTATTGTTGGTCAAATTCCAAACATTCGAAGGCCTTAATCATGTATTCTCTTGAAAAATGAATACCCATTTAATCTTAGTGAAAACATGAGTGCTATCAAAAGATAACTCTTTCCACATACCAAAACCCCAAAATTATATATAATGAAACCATGATATCACTTAGTCCTTATATCAATCATGAGCTCATGAATACTGTCAAACATTTCATTTTCTCCTTATCCCTTCATTATGCACATATCATCTTCTTTCCAAAAAATATCTCAATAACTTTCCATAGTTACCGGTACCATAAAATTATTGAAAACCACAATAGACCAATACATAAATTTTCCAATATTCCACGATACTATATACAACATTATTTTGGAATCCGATTATATAAACACTTAATCATTCCAGCACATTGTTTTCATATTCAACATCGCCAATAGTGATCGCATGTGACTTCCCTTCTTCTTTTGCCTTAAGTGGTTGCTCATGTAGATCATCACTAACCCTTGGATTAGGGCATTTATTAGCATAATTCCCCATTTCCTTTCACTTAAAGCATTTAAGTGTTGTTGGTGCGTTCTCGGCAGTCTTTTCTTTATTCACATCATTAGCAACCCCTTTTCCATTACTTCGACACTCAGCTGCTCGATGACCTTCTTTTCGACACATAAAACATGTTCTAGTCCCTTTAAGACAATCTACACCATGCTTCTTTCCATACTTTAAGCATAAGGAAACACTCATTTTCGTTTCACCATTATTCTGAGATTTCTCCTTGAACTCCATATTTCGTTTCTTGTCAAACCCATGAGATGGATAAATAACACCAACTTCCATTTCTACCTTGATAGCACAACGCACAATTTCTTCATAGCTACTGAAGACTCTTATAGATAATGCCCTTCAAAGACTTGGTTTTAAGCCACTGAATAATCGATCAACTTTACTTTCAGGTTGGATGATAAAGTCGAATGCTTACCTTGGAAGCCTTATAAAATTCGCTTCGTATACACCAACAGATTCATCATCCTTTTGCTTTAGTTCAAGAAAATCCTTCTCCATCTTTGTTCAAAGAATACGAGGGAATTACTTATTGAAAAATAAGTTCTTGAACTCATCCCATTCCATGGACTCAATTTTATCTATTGGCCTAGTATTCTTGATAATATTCCACCATTGATCAGATTCACCTTCCAAATGATATACTGCTAAGATGACTTTATAATGTTCCGAACATTGAAGAAATGAAAATATATTTTCAGTGGTACTGATCCATTGTTCAGCAACAAGTGGATCAGAAGATCCACTGAAAGAAGGTGGGCGTTGCCTCATGAAGGACTCAATAGAATATTGTTCCCTTCTCTGCTCATTTGGAAGTCCAGAATGATTCATAGCTTGTGTAAGTATAGCAATAAGATTTTTCACTCCATCTCCCATAACATTTGTTTGTTCAGGAGGACAATAACTACATTTTCCACTACATTGATAAACACGGTTCCTTCGGGTTCCAGCCATCGTCTAAAACCCAAAAAGAATATTCTGAGAGGAAAAAATCATGCAAGGGAAAAAACATAATAAAGGAGGAGTACCTTAAATATCTAACATCTTAGGTTTAATTCTAAGATCGTTACCATAATTCTAGGACTATATTCTATACGTATACTTATCCTTAGGGACATCCCTATACAAACCTTAGAAATATCTCTAGGGATCTCACTAACGTTTTCACATCCTAGTTTTCAAAGGTTGACTAAACCTTTCCTCTGATACCAACTGTAGAGACCCAAATCATGACGTACATGGACATTACATTACTTTTGCAGAATAATTATTACAAAACAAAAATAGACACACAAGGACCGTAATCGTTTAGTGTCTTTGGAATCTCAGAATATAATCTTCTAATCGTGGTAAAAGATCATCAACATCTCCCATAAAGATCTTCCCTTTTTTTCTTACCTAAAACCTTTCTTTATATCCTGGGGAAAAGAAAACATAAAAGGGGTGAGCTAAAATTCTTAGTAAGGATAAGCATAGAGAACATAAAACAATCCTTAGACATTTGAATGTAAAAAACATGAGCATAAAATCTAAAAATCAAAATCTTGAGAAATGACATAAAACATGGCAGTACGTAAGGAATAGATCATGAAGAAACATTAATCATGATAAATTATCATGTGAATAAAACATGTAATTGTGGAAACCATTAGGAACACATTATATAATTTCCATTATAGCCAAGGCATTACTGCCAAGACAATCTTAGTGGACAAATTCCCTTTCTGAATCGAGTTTACTCCTCGTTCCAGTCCTGTATTACTGAACCGAGTTAACTTTATGTTCCATCCATGTCTCTCTCGTGAGATATAAATATTTACCCAATGCATTGTAGGGAGATATAGGTCCCACCCATCTCATATTGAAATCATTATTTCGTGTGCCACAATATAAACATAAATCATTCATCGTAACCCAATAATAAAATGGGTTTCATAAACAACATTCCATCATAACGTAATCCATAAAAAAAAATGGATATCATTTTATCATTAGAAAAGTGAGACCATTTAAATCATAGAGACATGATACTTGAAACATACACATGTGAAATAATGTCATCTTATATTAAAATGGTTTTAATAAAACACTTGAAATAAATTCTTGAGGTAAATATCCTTTTTTCTTCAAAATAATTTTCTTTTCACAAAATTTCATGCAATTTTAAAAGAAAATGATTTTGTTGAAAATAGTCATGAAATATTTTGGAGGAAGCTTCATGAAAATAAGGCTTTATAAAACAGTAAAAATCCTTTCATTCCGTATACGTTAAAAAAACATTATTCTCGTACTTTTGTCAGAAAAGTCAAAAAGTACCTTGTAGGGTAAATAAAAGAAAGATCCCTTCCATACCATGGGGTAAAAGTAAAATGGGTAAAAAGGAAATCAAACATAAATGAATACACTTTTATAAAACATGGACATGGATGATAGCAATAACCCCAGTAAATACTTACGAATAAGAAATCTCGGATAAAAATAAGATTTGCACAATTATCCCTTACCTTAGGTCCGATATGCTTCGTACGTATCCGAACCACCTGTGTAATGATTTAAATAATTTCATTGACTTATTAATGAATCATATTCATTGTTATGATATCATATATGTTTCACTTATGACTTTATATTACCCGTTCTTTTGTAAATTCCATGTTAAAGCAGCGTTTTGGGTAAAATCATTTCATTTATCGTATGTGTTTCGACTTGTCGTTCTTGATATTATTACTTATATCCTGATTTAAATAATTCCAGAATGTAAAAAATTATATAATATATATTCATCGTATACATATATATATTATATATCAATAAAAGGAATGAAATACACCGTTCGAGGAGACGGTAGGCCGTACGTTCGCATGATCGCTATTTTCGTTTCCTTATTCAATTGAATGAAACTAAATAGATGAAATACATATATATATATATATATAAATACAGTAGCATTATTATTTCATATATTTCATTATAATTCATTATATAAACATTATGATCATTCATGTATGGTTAACATGGAGAATGAATCTCATCGCGTCGTGGAGATGGTAGTCCGTACGTACGCACGAGCGATGATATCGTTCCCATAATTATTGAATAGAATTGGAGTGGATGGTATAATATATCAGAATCATTATGATGTTATAATAACCATATATAGATATTCTTTACACCATTATACCCATCCATGTAAGGTGTTTGTGGAAAAACAGATTTCACCACGTCGTGGAGACAGTATTCCGTAAGTACGCACGCGTGGTGATTTCGTTTTCCGTAGGATGGATATATGGTGAAATACGTTTGTTTAATACTTATAATAACATATCATTATATGAGTTATATTTTTTTTATTACTTCATAATGAAACTACTAAAGAAGATGACGTGTAAGAAGAAATAAAGTTGAAAGAATCGGTAACGGACATTACCTCTTCTTTGAAGCGCCTCTCTGAGACTTCCTCTTAGGGCACTAAAATTGGTCTTTGAAGAATTACAGAACCTATAGGATGTTTCTAGGGAGGTGTAGAAGTTAAATTGGTAGGGGATGGCCGAGATTAAAGGCTCAATGTGGTGTGAGGAAGAGAGGGAGGAGGTTCCCTTTTATAACGGAGGAGAGGGGCACCTTTGGAAAAACTAAAAATATTATTTTATTATAAAGTCATATTCGGTTTCTAATAGCTCCGAATTGATTTATTTAGAAGATAATGTGGTTATGGGTATAAATAATATCATCCAATAGAATTTATACAAATTTAGGTTTCTATTTTAACCTTATCATTTATATTTAACCTTAAGTTAAATAATTTTACTTTTACTGTGTCTTCTTGTTTTCTTACACTATAATGTTCATAAACATACTATAACAAGACAAAAGAACCACAAGTTGTTTATTATTAATATATATAACCTTATATAAGTAATTTTTCCGAACCCTAGATTTTTATGAATAATATAGAAATTAATAATACAATATTTGTTTTAAAAACTATTTTATGTCATTTTTGACACTATTTGGTAATTGATTTTTTGTGAAAATCATAACAGAATTATTAGTTCAAAAAAAGTTAATTAAATCAATAATAGCATGTAATATTAACCTATAAAATTAGTGGAATTAATAAAAAGTCTCAAATTACATTTATTTGGGTATTTATAACATCAATTATGTCAATATTTCATTAATAAGATAATTACTACATCACCATTGTGTCATAAATAAATTTAATTCTTTAATGTATAAAAATTATAAATAAAATACCATTATGTAGGAAATATTTTTATATTTCTAATGAATATTTATATTAGATTTTATCTTATGTATAACACTATATTGAGAATGATTTACTTATTAAACATTGATTTTAACTATTTTAACCCTTCTTAAAATAAATTAATATTAAATGTCCTAATCTAATCCATGTGGTCCTAAATGGTCATATTTTATTCCTAAGGTTGTTTTTGGTCGAATAACACTTATCCAATAGAATTAGGACATGTGTTAGGGAAATAATAATATTAATTTTACCCTTAATTACCCTATTTACTTTTAACCGTGGTAAAAAAAGTAAAAAGTTACTATTCACCAAAAATTATTTTCATCTCATTGAACCACATTTTATTCTTTTATATTAACCGTCTCTCTCGTATTTTCGAAATTCCACTCACAGAAGCGGTAAAATTATGTTTAAATTTAAAAAAGTCAATTTTTTTAACTACCACTAAGTGGTTGCACTATTCATCAAAAATTGAAGTTTTTCAGAAAAATAACAAAAATTCAGCCTAAGCATTATTTGATATTCCGAATTCAAAATTGATGTCTATTTTTCTAAATTCATAACATATAAGTGGAATTAATTAATTTTAAATTTAATTCCCATCATCAAAACAAATAGCGTGTTTTTATGAAACAAAAACAATCAAAAGATTGATACTTGCTTATATCCAATTTCAAAGTGAAATTAATTCCAATGAAAAACATTGGATTAAATGAAAAAAATCTATTATAATTACACTTTAATAAAAATTAAAAAGATAATCTAACCATATAAATTATTGCGATGAAAAAAGTTATTTTTAATTAAAATATAGCGGGTTTTTACTATTCATATGAAAGTTGTCAGAATAATATGAAAATTTTATCCAAAGTAAATATTTATATCCTGGTTCCAAAGAAGAATTTTATTTTTTAAAATTGAACTTATAGACATGTCAAATACAATATTTAAGGTGTGTGCGTCATCCAAAGGCGGGAAAACTGTAATTTTTGAAAAATACATATTTTACACGAAACATTTATTTTGTTCTCATACCATATTCTAGAAAATGTGTAAGATGAATAATAATGTTATAAAATTCAAAATGTAGTTAATACTATTAATAACGGCTAGTCCATAATAATATTATAACAATATATCGTTGTTTTTTTAAACCTGGTATTGCGTACAACACACGCTATCGAGGAAGGTCGCGATTACGTGTAATGCAAGCCAAGTCAGGGTTGCGTGTTGTGAAAGACACCTCCGTTGTTTCGTATAACAGAATTCAACAATATTTCATTTATACATTGAATATATATATACAATCAATGTTTCGTAGAATAACTACTATCAAAATTGTTTGTAACATGATCTAAGAATAGTGTCGTCTATACTGGAAGCTCATACGGTGTTGCGTATTGCGCAAGGCAATCTTCTTGTAGCTTACAACACAAGACATTAATGAAATTAAAAGAATATTTTTCATAAAATATCGGGGTGTTGAAATAATAGACCTAAACCCCCCTGAAACCATATTAAAACGTAAAATAAATTAAAAAAATTATACCCCCTAAAACCCATAAAAACTCTAAAGTCCCCTTAAAACCATAAAAGTTCCTAAAACACCCAAAAAAGACAAAAACCCCCATAAAACCGCAAAACCCACAAACACCCTAAAAAAATAAAACCCTTAAAACCCTTAAATCCCCATAAAAACATAAGAAATAAAAATGATGATAAAAAACCCTTTAAAACCCCTAAACCACCTAAAAATCCAAACACCTATTAAAACCACCTAAATCCATAAAAATCTAAAACACATAAAACCCTAATAATTGTTAGAACACAAAAACCATAATAAAAATCATTAAACCATAACCCCATCCAAACCATAATAACACATAAAAAGCTAAAAATATTATATCAAAAAAATTGTAAAACCATTTAAACCCTTAGAACCCATAAACAAAATAGAAACCCAAAGAATCCCCCAAAACCCAAAACCCTTTCAAAACACTAAAAACCGAACGACAATAAATACCATAAAAACCATAAAATCCCTAAATATCATAATAAAATAAATAATACTACAACCCCTAAAACCTTAAAACACAAAAATCCATAAAGAAGTTAAAAGTCATAGAAAACATAAATTCCATTAAACAATAAAAATACGAAAAAACTAAAAACCCATAAAACCCATAAAACACTAAAACCCCAAAAAATTAGAAAACCCCAAAATGAGATAAAAACTCAATAAAGACACTAAAAACATAAGACCCTAAAACCACTAAAATACAAAAAAACCCATCAAAACCATCAAAACATCAAAATTCCTAGCCTAAATCCCCAAAAGTCACTGAATAACCCTAAAACCCCAAAAAACCAAAAAACATACAAAACCCAAAAAAATCCTAAAAAACCCTAAAAATGCCTAAAACCCTAAACCCTTAAAAACCTTAATAAAACCCTAATGTTAAAAAACACCAATAAAACACAAACAGAAATTAGAAACCATCAAAAACCCTATAAAATGCTAGTGCCATTAAAAACACCCTAAAATCCATAATAGTCATAAAATCTACTAAAACCTTTAACAACCCTAAAAGAAAATAAAATACACTAAACCCACTAATAGAATATAAAACCACTATACATACTTTAAATGATAAAATAACATAAAAACCCTAATGATGCAAAAAACTATCAAAAAATCACAACGAATCCAAAAATTCTAAAAAACCCCAAAAGACTATTCAATCCATAAAACTCATAAGTGATCCCAAAACCCCATAAAACGCAAAAGGAACATTAAAAATCATAAAAAACCTAATGGTAAAAAACAAAATATACCATAAATACCCTCAAAATACTAAAATACCTTTAAATTCTTAAAGACACCAATACCATAAAAAACTTATAAACCCTAAAAAACCCCTAAACCACAAAATACCCTAAAACTATAAAAAAAGTATCCAAACCCTCTATAAATTACCTAAAAATACATAAAAATCCTTAAAAATTAAATGTCCCCAATACAGTAAGAACCTCAAAACACTAAAAACCCTAAAAGACCCTAAAACCCCTACAAAATCCTAAATTTTTTGAAATGCCTAAAAACTCAAAAAAACATTAAAAACCCAAAAATCCCTAAAACCCATAACAAATGAAAACACAAAAAACCCCAAATATACCAAAAGACCATAAAATCATTAAAAACAATATAATTCTAAAATCTGTAAAAAATCCCAAAACCCCCTTAAAACCCCAAGACCCTTAAAAACATTGATGGGAACTAAAAACCCTAAAAAACACCTTAATATCCCTAAAAACCAACAAAAAATTTAACAACCCTAAAACACTAAAAACCACTAAGACACCCTAAAAACCTAAAATGAATAATGGCCCTAAAAAACCTAAATGTTCATAAATAACCCTATAAAAACCTAAAAGTTCCTATTACCCTTTAAACTCCCCACTAAACAGTCAAAGCCCTAAAACCCATAAAAATTTATACAAACCCAAAAATCCCTAATAACACACTACAACCCTAATAAACCTAAAAAATAGAGAAACCCTAATGAACCAAACCCCCCAAACCTTATATAACCTAAAACCCATCAAAACAATAAAAAACACCAAACCACCAAAAAACCCCCAAACAAACCTCCAAACCCACACAACCCTAGAGAGTCCAAAACCCCAATAAACCTATAAAACCCTAAAATAGAATGAACCATTAAAAATACCCTAAAAAACAAAGAACCCCTAGAATCCCCTAAAAGGCTGTAAATATACAAAAATACTCTAAAACCCCAAAAAACTCTAAATCCCACTAAAATGCCTAAACCCCACAAAAATCATACAAAACCCCCAAAACAAAAAAAAATCTATTAGATTCCCTAAAATACTAAAAACCCTTAATAATAATAAAACACTAAAAAGTAGTTGAAAACCCTAAAACACCCCTATAAGTCACTAAAACCCTTAAAATATGGAAATATACCCAAAACACCCTAACACCCCTTTAAAACCAAAAGTATCCAAAAATAATTATAAGATAATAAATTCCCAACAAACTCTCAATGACCATAAAACCAAATAAAATCCCATAATAAAAATATAAAAATACTAAAATACCCAAACCCCCCTTAAACACACCAAAACAATATAGGACTCCCAAAACACTAAAACAACGTAAAATGCTCAGATCCCCAAAACACCATTAAAACAATGAAAAACTGATGATATAATAAAATACCTTAAAACCAACAAAAATATAAAAAAACTGATAAAACTCTAAAAACCAAAAAATTTCATAAAAATCATAAAACTAATTAACAATCCACGATAACATTTAAAAATACAAAACCCCTAAAAATCCATAAAACCCTAAAATCCAAAGAACCCAAATAAATAATAGAAACCCTAAGAAAATCCTAAAAACCCTAATAACAATAAGAAACCCAAAGAAAACCATAAAAAAAATTAAAAAAATACAAAAATCCCAAAAACCAAAAATCCTGAAAACCTAAAAAACCATTAAAATCCCAAACTAAACCTGAAACCCTCAATAATTTTGAAAACAATAAATCCCACAAAAAACCCTAATAGAACCCCAAAATCCAAATAATAAAACTAAAAATCCTTAATGAACTCTAAAAATATTTGAAACCATAAAAACCTAAAAACCTAAATACATGAAAAAACCCCTAAAAGTATCAAAACCCTAAAAGAACACTACAATCTCTAAAAGAGACACTAAAACCCATATAACCCAAATGAATCACTAAAACCAATAATAAAACCTTAATAACCCTAAAACCAAGAAAAGTATAAATAACCAAAAAACCCCTAAAGAACCTATAAATATTAAAATTCCCAAAAAAACCATTACACGCCTAAAACCCCTAAGTCCCCTAAAAACACTAAAAACCAATAAGAACTTAAATCCCCTAAAATTAATGAAAAAAACAAAAAATTATAATTTTTTTAAAACTACTAAAATACCCAAAAAACTTTAAAACCCATAAACTCTTAAAAACTCCATAAAAATCACAAAAACACCATAAAATCGTAAATTTACTAAAATTACAAACCCCACCCCAAACCCACTAAAAACTCTAAAATCTACTGAAAGACCCGTAAAACCATAAATACCCAAGAAACCCTAAAAATGAAAAGAATATAAAACCCAAACCCCTAAAATTATCTAAGAACTCTATAAGGACCCTAAAAAATCCAAAAACCCTTAAACACCCAAAAACACTACAAACACAAAAAACCACTAAAATAATTATAAACTAAATGAAATTGAAAAACCATAAAAAAATATAAAAACCATAAATATTTTAAAAACCATAAAAAACATAATATTCCATGAAAAACCATAAACGTCCAAAATACCTAATAACACTAAATTCCCTAAAATCCCTAAACTCACTAAAAATCAATAAAAACCCATAAAAACCCCTAAAACTCTTGAAATTCCTATTAACCCTAAAGAGGCCCAAAACATTAAAACGCTTAAAAACTAAAAAGGAAATAAAAAACACTAAAATCCATTTAAAACAGTATAAAAACTAAATCCCCTAAAACAATTTAATCTATAAAAAACCTTCAAGATCAATACAAAAACTAAAAAAACTGAAAACCATAAAAAATCTCAAAACCCTAAAAATGTTAAAAACATTAAAATCCTTATAAGCCATTAAAATCCTCAAAAACACTAAAAATACCTAAAATCCAAGAAAAGTACTAAAAAACCTTAAAAACCCTTAAAATACTTATAAACCATAAAAAACCTAAATTCCTCCAAAAATCCCTAAAACTCCAATAAACTCTTAAAACCCTAAAAACCTAAAAAAACAAAGAATCATAAAAACCCTATAACCCCTACATCTTTAAACCCTAAAAACCCATAAAAAAAAGAGCACCAAAACCCCATAAAAACATAAATCGCCTTTAAAAAAATCAAAACACCTAAGACAGTTAATAACACAAAAAACCAAAAAACCATACAAATAATAAAAAAATATATAAAAAAGACCCCGTAAAAACCCTATTAACTAAAAAATGCCATGAAAAAAATAAGACCCCTAAAAATTTAAAATCCCAAAATAAAACCTAAAAACCCATAAATTTCATTAAAACACAAGAAAACCATTACAAAATATAAAAATCACTATTAAACCTAACTCATCCTAAAAAAATTATAAAACCCCGTAAAGGATCTTAAACATATAAACCCCCAAAAAACGTAAAAATAAAAAATCCAAACATCATTTGAAAACCCTTAACCCATAAAAACAATAAAACCATAAAACCCTAGAAACCCTAAAAAATGAATCACCTAAAAGACCCTAAAACCCCTTAAATTCATAAAAAAAATCTAAAACACCCCAAAATACCCTAAAACCCATAACAAAATCTAAAAGAACATAAAAATTATAAACCACTAAAAGACATTAAACCCTCTAAAAAACACTAAAATATCATAAAATACAATTATATACACAAGAAATACTAAAAGAATCTAAAAATCACATGAAACCCCCAAGGGGCCATACAAATCCCAAAAACCACTAAAATACACTAGAAGCCCTAAAAACCCCTAAAGGAACTAAATCCCCTAAAAATAATAAATGACCCTAAAAGATCATAAAACCCCTAAATGACCATAAAACCCCTAAAAACCTTCCAACAGTAAAACCTTTAAAACTCTTAATGAACTAAAAGATACTAAAATTCATGGAAAGATCTTAAAAATGTTAAAAACCCAAAAAAACCCTAAAACCCCTAAAAGATTGAAAACTCTAAAAAACTCAAAAAAACCTAGAAGCCAATAAAATACCCTAAAAGTCCCAAATAAATACAAAAAATACCTTAATTATTCAAAAAACTATAAAAACAAAAAAAAAAATTAGAACCCTAGAACCCTAAATATCCCAAAAAAATGAAAATAATTAAAAGACACAAACAAAATAAAAAACCCCTAAAACCCCTAAATATACATAAAACTCTAAATACACTAAAAATAATCAAAAACATTAAAACCTCTATCAACTCCAAAAATACAAAAAACCCTTAAAAAACATAAAACCCTTAATTCCCTAAAACCCAAAAAACTATAGAAAACCCCTAAAAACCCATTAAACCCATAAAACCCCTTAAATAATAAAACAATATAAACATTAAACCTCCACCCTCCCAAACTCAAAACACTAAAAACATAAATGACCCCAAAACCCCTAAAAACAAATAATGGAACCTAAAACCCATAAATAATCATAAAAACAATGAAACCCCTTATGGAACATAAAATCTAAAAAACTGTAAAAACCATAAAACCCCCAAAAATCCTTAAAGGTCCAAAAAATACTAAAAACCTAAAACAACCAAAAAACGCTAAATAAACCTTAAAACCTAAAAAACATAAAATACCATTAAAAACCAAAAAAAATTCCTTCAGAATCCAGAAAGACCTTAAAACCCGTAAAAAACATTAAAATAACCTAAAAATAGTAAAAACGCTAAAAGACTGAAAAAACCCCAAAAAATCTAAAAAAACTAAAAAAACCTAATGACCATTAAAACCATAAAACCCATTAAACTAAAAAACACTCAAAACCCATAAAATATTATTAATATAATGATATACACTAAAACCCTAAAATCCTAAAATCACTAAAAACATTAGAAACCCTAAAAACCATAATATCCTAAAACCATAGACCCAAAAAATATAAAAAACATTAAAAATCCCTAAAAACATAAAATCACAATGCCCCTAAAAATAATTAAAAATCACATACCCCATACCACCAAAAAAACACCTAAGAACTCTAAAACCCCTTGCCTGAAAATTAATTGTTTATTTCAAAATCACTTTTGAAGAAAAAGTGGGATTCCAAAATGAAATCAAGACATAAAACACAAAAGGCCTCCTTGTTCCAAGATCATCAAGATAAAAAACAATCCAATTCAAAAGCAAGGAAAAGCCCCACCCTAGCAATAAAAATAGTAGAATATGCATCCACCTTCCCATCAGTGCTTGGTTAACAGTCCAGTGCAAGGATGAATAGGCACAAATCTGATGCAAAATCCATACACTATAAAAACATCTAATTATGGATATCAATGAAATGGAGAACACTCTCTGATCTGAACCTCTTCTAGAGCACAACCTTGAAAGAAAACCATATGAAATGTCCCAAGACCAGTCCCACTGTTCCACGAGCGAACAGATAAAATTAAAACCACAAAAGCCTCATCAATGCCTAGAACCACATGCGGAATCATCCTTCATCAAGTAAAAAATAAATGAAAAGATGAATCCTCTACCAACAGCCTCACAAACTTATGCCTCATTTGGGACCTAGAATTTTAGACCACATGACATCATCTTTATTCCACACCGTAGAAACCAATAGCATCTTCAAAACACATTTTCAAACCACACCGTAGAAAGAAAAATCACTGCAAATCACTGAACACGAGGACGCGATGGAAGAATCCCTGTTGCAAGTCAGAATCAGGAATTCATCGTCGCCATTATAGCCGCCACATAGACCACCATGAAAAAACCCCAACACTACTAGCCGACAACTATAACGAGAACCCTCAAGCAGAAAAGTGAAGCTTCACCGCTGGATCTCACCGCCTTGCCAAAGAACCCTTGCCAGCAAATGAGACAAAGTTCGTGGAGCGAGCCAACAAATAGTGAGAGAAGATGCAACAACCGATCCCACAGAGATCGACATTACCCATATAATAGGAACCCCCACACTATCGAGATCACTGTGAAGAAGCACCGAGGAGAAGCCAAAAATCCTAAAACCACTAAAACAATAAAAACCCTAAAACCCACTAACAACCCTAAAACCTATAAAAACCCTAAACACCTAAAAAACTTATAAAGAATAAAAACACTAGAACCCCTAAAACAATAAAAAAACATAAAGTCCCCAAACCAACTGAAACTGTAATACCCCTAAAATACCCCAAAAAATGATTAAATCATAAATAAACATAAAACAATTTAAATTATGAAGTCCCTAAAAGAACCCCTAAAACCCCCTAAAACTCCCCAAAAATATAAAAACCATAAAAAACAATAAATCCCTAAAAACACCAAAACCCCCCTAAAAGGCCCAAAACCCCTTCAAATACCCTTTGATGCACTAGAATTCTTAAAAGACCCCAAAAACTGTATAAAAACCTAAAAATACTCATAAAATCCATATAACACCCAAAAAACTAAAAAAACATTAAAATGCTAAAAACCCATAAAATCCCCAAACCCCCAAAGATCCCAAAAATAAAAAAAACCCTAACACCCATTAAAACACTAAAAACCCCTAAAACACCAAAAAACACAATAAAACTCTAAAAATTCTAAAAATGGTAAAAGCCCACAAAGAACACTAAATGCCCTAAAAAATATAATAAATCTAAAAGCCCCTAAAATCCAAAAAACACAAAAAACATAATACCATAGAAAAATACACTATAAGTATTTTACACCACTAAAAGTCCAAAAAAACCAAAAAACCAATTTTCTTTTGAAATAATAGTTATTAACCCTAAATCAACCTTGGAACACATAAAACCATAAAAACCCAAAAATCCAAAACAAATTACATGAAACTCCTAAAAACCCTAAAACCCCGAATAACCCTAATACACCCACAAACCCGCAAACCCTAAAACCCCTTTAAAGACCCTAAAAAACATTAAAAAACTAAAAAACATATATTTTCCATAAAAAAACAAAAAACCAAAAAAACCCAATGAAAATCCTAAAACCATAAAACCCGTAAGAAACCATTAAAACCCATAAATACCCATAAATACCTTAATAATTAAAAACATCGAGCAAAACCATATAAATTAGAAAAGTTAAAAACCAATTAAAACAATATTAAACCCTAAAACCCCTAAAACACTAAACACCACTAAACACATAACAAACCCTAAAACCCCTACAAAACTCTAAAACATTAAAAACCTTAAATACCCTAAAATAACCTAAAAACCCCAAAATAACACAAAACCCAATATCAATAAAACCCCCTAAAATCCTAAAAATACTAAAAACCCTAAACAAACACTAAAAAAATCAAAGATAACCCATAAATCCCAGAAAAATAACTAAAACCCCTAGAAAAAGTAAACCCCCTTAAACCCCCAAAAGCCACTAAAATCCTTAAACACTATAACAGTCCCTTAAACCCTTATAAATACCTTGAAATCCCTAAAACATCTAAACCCCAAAAAATAATTATAATCCATAAAATAGATAAAATCCAAAAAAATTATAAAAAATAGTAAAACAATTATAAACCCAAAAGAAATCCAAACTGTTATAAAATCCTAAAAACACCCATAAAACAACACAACTAAAAAAACCCTAGAAACCCTGAAAACATAAAAAACCCTAAAACCCTATAAAAATATAGAAACCCCATAAAATCACTAAAACACTAAAACCCCTTAAAAACCCCTAAAAACCTAGAAAAATCCTAAACAACTCTCAAAACCCCTAAAAATACATATAAAATATAAAAGATTAAAAAATACCCAAACCCTAAAAAAATATAAATCCCTAAAAATATCTAAAATCCAAAAATAACATTCAAAAACCTAAAACCCATAAAACCCCCCTAACACGCTGAAATTGATAAAACCCATAATACCCTAAAAACCCATAGAAACCCTAAAAACCCTAAAAAACATTTAAAAATATTAAAAACCGTAAAAACCCTTAAAACCTAAAAAAATTAAACTCCCCAAAACCCATTAAATACCTAAAACACTAGAAAATTAAAAAGAAGAAACACTAAAATATCATAAAACCGCTAAAAAATCAATTATAATCATAAAACCTTAAAGTGAAAACCCCCCAAAAATACCCTAAAATTATTAAAAAAACAAAAAAAAACCCATTAACAATCTGAAACCACTAGAAACCCAAAAAAAATTATAAATACCCATACAAGGACTAAAAATACAAAAAAAATTGAATTCCTTAAAAAAGCATATATCCTGTGAAAACTGTTACAAAATTAATAACACTGAAGACTAAAAAACCCTACCCTAACCCCAAAAAACCCAGAAAAAAAATCAAAAAAACTAAAACCCTAACTCATATTTAACCCCTATAAACCACAAACAATCCCCCAAACCCACCAAAATTTTCTAAAAACCCTAAATACTTAAAATACAAAAAAATACAAAAAAACACTAAATACCACAAAACCCTTAAACCTTTAAAAACATTAAAAATCATAAAATCCCTAAGAAAACCTATGATACCCCTAAAAATCACCTATAAATCTAAAAAACATAGAAAAAAATAGAATCCACTAAAACCCCCAAAAACCCAAAACCCCTAAAAACCCTAAAACACTCCAAAAAAACCCCCACAAACATTTTGAACACACCCAAAGACCCACAAAACTAAAAAAACGTAAAACCCTAGAAACACTAAAATCCTACTAAAACATTAAACAAAAAATGTACCCTTAAAATCCTATAAAACCCATAAATATCACTAATACCCTTAAGCACCCTAAAAAAGCAAAAAAACAATAAAAACAATAAAAACAATAAAAAGCCCTAAAACACCCTAAAATACCATAAAACTCCAAAAAACCAAAACCTTTTGAATCACTTAAATCTAATAAGATCCATAAAAGCCCAAAATAACCCAAAAAAACTCTAAAATCACTAAAAAGCATAATAACATTTGAAACTGAAAAATGATTATTTTCCTCAAGGGCGTGTTTAGGCCATGAACGAAATTTTTTTAAGATGATTGTGTAGTAAATCCTTTTTAACTTGTGAAAGAGATGTCATAGTTAACAGTTTCATGAAATTTTCACAATTTGGTTTCCTTTGAAAATGTTTTTATATACCAAATGGTTTATTTCAAGGGGTTTAATGGTGTTCAATCACTGACGTTGGGTATAAGGCCTTCAAAATATCTCCAATGGGTTTTTCTTATGTAGTTGGGAACACCTAGTGGATCTCATATCTATGATTCATGGAAATTATTTCCAAATGGTGGAGTTATTTAGTTAACTTTACAAATTACACTTAAGAACTCACATTGGTTGAAAGGATGGGATGTCAGACTCATCACACACTTTTGGGGGAACTGTTTCATATTCCGAGACTCCCTTGTATATTTTTGATATGTTCACAAATCCTTTGTTAATTACATGTATGTATGTGCAAATTAACCTTAGGTAATGATCGATCATAAATATAAACATGTTCAAATCATCTGTATGCATATGAGGTTATCCATAGATGGTACCTATTTATGGAACATTAGTCATTATTTGGTAATTTATTTAGATGATGTTGGTTTTAAGACATTATGTGATTCACATTAGGGTTTACTATAATCTAGTGAGATGAAAGATATCTTGATTTTAAGAACTAACCCATAATATGAACTTCCAATGAATCCTCCTGATAGGAATCCGAACTCACGTAGTTCGATTCCACTCAACAGGGTACGTCACCTTTTAAGGTCATTTGTAAAGGACCCAACCATGTAGTTTAACATCATATGGAATAAACTACTAGATAAGAGGTGACTATTCAAGGATGGTGGGGAACTTATATCAAGTATTTGTGAGGGAATCAAGAGACATATAGTCGCATGGGTAGATATGATCCTACCAGGGATGCGGCCTATATAACATTAAGGTGGATTTGTGTATCGGGTTTGGATATCAATGAGGCCTCCTATATATACCGATTAGTTGGTAATCAAAGGCCATGTAATTATATATGTTGGGTCTTACACATTATATCTTCCCATTTTGTGTTGATTTATAGGGAATATGGACATTTGAACTTTGATTAATTGTTTTGGGTATTACACCATATAGGATTCCCATTTGAGGTTTGATGTTGTAGCATACATCTATGTAGAAGATCCATTTTAGTGGATAATATTTTCCCTTATAACATATAGGATACCCATTTTAGTGGATATGATTGGGGATTATACCATTTGGGGGCCCATTTGAGAAGATATGATTGCGTCTTATACTATATAAAATGATCATTTTGGGGGATATGATTGGCCCATATATAATATGGGAGGCCCATTTGAGCAGATATGATTGGGTATTATACTATATAACAGGCCCATATTAGGGGATGAGATTGGTATTACACCTTATGGGATGCCCATTTGAGGAGATATGATTGGGTATCATACCATAAAGGAGGCCCATCTAGGGGGCTATATTGGGACTTAACCCATATGGTATGCCCATCTGAGCAGATATGATTGGGGCTCATACCGTATAAGAGGCCCATTTGATGGGATATGATTGGGGATTATATGATACAATAGGACCATTTGAGCAGATACAATCATGTCTTATACCGTATAGGATTCCCATTTGAGGGGATATGATCAGGGCTTATAACACATTGAATTCCCATTTGAGGTTTGGTATCATGCAACATACATGATTGCCACTAATATCTAATCCCATGTGAGTCATTCTTGATATGAGAAACAAGAGGAACCAGTAGATCTATGGACCACACGATCCACTAGATCCACTAATGGGAATGAGGATGAATCCCAAGGGGAGAGGGAGATGGATTTGAGTGTTCTCATTTCCTCTTCTATTTTGGTATCCATGATAGTAATATTTAGTGATCAATAAATATAATCACTGGTCATAGGTGAAGAGGAGAAAAAGTGATACATCCCACAGGAAAATCCAGGGGCTTACCTCCAGAGGAGTTCCCTAAAATTGGTTTCGGGAGGGGGAGTAATGTTAAACATTGGCACTCATTTTAAGGGAAATGCTAATGTTTCCCATCAATGCATAAAATTGAGAGGTTCACATGAGCACCCTAATGTTGGATTCTGTATTACCCAGGGAATGTAATCCTAAGGATATTATGAGGTTCCACATCACTGTAGAGGTTACCCACAAGACTCCTCCTATCGAATGTTTGTAAATGTGAGAAGACACGCTGATGTTACCAATTATGTTATCATAGAAGTCAGGCTGGATTGGAATAGGCCTCGGCCTAATTCCATTGTATTGGTTTGCGGAGGGGAAACATTGGGAATTATGTTATATGTGAATGGAGTGAGGGGAGTAAAATAATGGAATTCTATAGGATTTGACATTACATATATAATGTTATAAGATGCGATGGAGTTCCCTCTACATGGAATGTTTGTACATGTTTTAGGGTACTGTCCATGTAGCGTCGTGCTACACACGCTTAGCTTATTCTCACATAGAATGCTACTTCATGGGGCTAGGTTCCATTTTCAGAGAGTTTATCTATGCGGGGATGAGTTACTCCTTCATATAATTTTTCAACATGGTGTGGGGTTATACCTTCATAGATTGTTGCTACGTGGGGTGCTTATCTATAGAGGGGCCATCCGTTATGCCTCGTAGGATGGTCTATAAAAAAGTATTGAGTTAGTATATAGATAGTTGTATTATCACTTCTTCTATTCTATTATGTGAAGCTTTTCTCCCTACTGGGAATTTCTGAAGGGGATCCAATATTCATAGTTCATCGTTACACATATTCCAAGGATCTCTTCGGTTTATTCTCTCATGTCCTCCTTTCGGTCCCTCTTAGGGTCTTATTTATTGAAGGGAAGAGGGATTGGATAAAATCATGTTCAGCCTTATATTGTAGTCTATGGCCCTTTGTTTTTGTGAGAATCCCACCTAGGGTAACCCAGCTGAAGAATTACATAGTTAGTGGTGAGCGATCTTTTTTTGGGGGAGGGGGTCGTTGTTTGAGGAGGTTGAAATCACCATTCAGACACAAAAATGACATTTTTTCATCATAGGCCCCACACTACTTCCTCTTCGCAATAACTAAATAGTTTATGGGGGATATTCAATCATAGGGGATGGAATAATCATCTCATTCCTACAAATAACATTGGTTTTTCTTGTGGGCACCGACAATATCACCTTCATCTACAAACAATTTCATTCGCGGATGCTTCGTGACACAGTTCAATGCCATGAAAATCAATGTTCTGCAAAATGATATGTGTATATTGGTCTCGTACAGTTTAATCTTTTCTTCAATATTCTTATAAGTTTAATTTATAATCTATTTTGATCCTGATATAATTTTATTTTTATATTCAGAATATTAAGGAACCACCAAATTCCCACCCATGGTATGGGTTTTTATTGAGCTGAAGAGGGGCCTATTCTAATGGAGAAAGTGGTCATGTTTTGAATTTATTTGCGGATCACAAGTGGAACTAGAAGAGGGAAACATTCCAATAAATAGGTGTCCTATATTAATTTTCATTTTATGGATTTATCGATGAACTTGGTGCTTGGTAGACACTCTCGATCCCAGATTGATTGCACAAACTATCTCCTTATCATCTTTCTCATCCACAAACTATGTTTATTAAACTGCAACCTAAAATCCATAACCAAGAATATTAATTTTAGATTATCCTCATAGTAGGTGATACATTTCATAATTAATGTTTTTAGACCATCACATCACTTTCCAATGATTCACGAGTCAGTGCCTTTGCAAGATGGGGATTTGCGGTTGAAATTATTCACAAAATTTTGGTTCACAATCTAGTGCTAGAAGTTCATCATAGTGTTTTATAGTTTATGATACATTCCTTTTAATTATCCCAAATTAATGACACATAAATTCATTCATCCATGGTTGGGATAATAATGGATTTGTCTTCCATTTCCATGATTGTGACTAGGAGAAGAATGACCATGGATAAGAATGTTGAAGATGATATTAGATCCAGAATTACCCATCAAGTTGGAGTTTTGAAGAACCTCCTTTCACTAGAAATTATATACTACCCACTTTCCACCCAATTAAATCTTTATAATTATTAACTTCAAGATATTGTTCCCCCTCCACTAGTTTACGAGAAACTCCTATCTACGTTTTCTGACACGTCCTAGGAGCATGCCCAAGAGAATATCTATAGCATAAGGGAAACAATCTCTAGTACTATTAAAGAGAGTGCCTTTATCCTGAATGGTTCTATGCGGAAAAAAATAAATAGACATAGTAATGATATATCTTTGAAATCATCTGTTCATGATTACCCATCCATTTTTATCCTCTCACGAGGAAACCCCAATGGGGGATGGATCTCCAAATGGGACTAGCCCTCATGAGGGTGTTTTTTAGATGAATCAGATTAAGATTTATGGGTGAACCAAAACTATAGAAAACTCCCTGAACAATTATAGGTTTTCACATTATACCATGAATTGTGGGTTTCCCAATTTGCAGTCTACCCACAAACTGAGATATTTCTCGAACTGCCCAGTCAGTATTTTTCATACACTAATATCTTCCAACCACCAGACTGTAATGTTGGGATTCGTTTGTATGATATTTAATAGTTATTTTGAATCCCATTTCTTTACCTGTATGAATAATTACAACCTATATTCAATTCTTGGAAGAATAATGAGAAATTATTTTTATTGTAAATTGTCCTACTAATAACAAAATAGAAATTACTTGGTCAACCTATCCATTCCATCTCACTCATTCCATTCGATGATTGGATAATGTTTTTCTGGAAATTTAGGGGTATGAAGATAAAATTTTACTATTTCCATACTCACCCAACCCAATAGATGTTAAGCATTCATGATTCATAATGGGAAACTCTCAGAGTGGGTCAATACACTACAATGAGTTAATGAATCCATCCAAAAATTTCACCAGTCTAAATAATGGCGAGTTTCATTTCCATGGTTCTGAGAAGATGAATTTTCCCATACCATGATTGCTATACCTGTGTCTGGATCATTACTTTAATGATGGTGATCACATTGGTAGAGGAAAAAACCAGCAAATTGGATGTTCCCAACCTTTCACATATTTATGAATGGTTGGGTCAAATATAGAAAGGAATATCCATAAATTGCCTCAAAAGAACATTTCAGTTCAGGTATGGCTGGAAGGTGGGGAACTATTAATGTTATGAGTTACAACATACTACAACAGTTCCTCAATCCAAAATCCATCACGAACTTCTCAACATTTCTGACATTTACCTTAAATCCTTAGGCATCGATAGAGAGGTCAAGTTGTTGAGTGAATTTTCTCAATTTTATTTTATACCTCACACCTCTCCCCATGGAATAGTGGTGTCCGATGGAAGGTGTTCATTAGAATAAAATTCACATATCATTTCATTGAAATATAGGATCTTAATATCTCATGCAGATTGGGTAATGTTTTCTAAGACATACACTCCTTATAGGTTTGTAAAGAAATCTGGACGCTTATAAGAAGTTTCATATTTTCCATCTACCCAAATCAAAATATAATTTCACCAGGTAATATATCATAAATTATGGATGATTATTATCCATAAGTATTTAAAAATTAAAATAATTTTCTCTACGATAGGATTTTTAGCTAACTTACCATGGGATTATGCCCAGATGTGGGTGGCCAACTACCTTGATGAAGTGATATGGAGGTCAGTTCGATGGGTTCCCATGTTACTGGCCTCCACTACTCCTGTACCAGACACAACCTTATTATTAGTTTCAAGTGGATAATGAATCAAATAAAAATTCTCTAAACATCCCAAGGATCTTCTTCCTATAAATCCCTCCTTATAAGAGACGGTTTATATCTGATGTTCTCAACTAATACTATTGGTATCCCTAACAATGCGTGTCCTAATGGATTGGTCATGTGAACCCCAACAATTGAAGTTAGTCATGTTTTCAGGATCCCTAAATCTAGGAAGGAGGAAGTAATGAAATATTTTATTACTCTGGATTCATTCGTTAATATAATGCTATATTTTTTTAGATTCAATAAGAGATTATATACATGTGGCAGTGCATGATCGGGATCAAGATCCGAATTTTGTGATCGAGAAATATGATTTGAAAAGGTGGGTATAGAAGCAAATTTTCACCATCATCATAGATACACCCTTAATAGAGATTTATAATATGGTGGATAGCTTTCACTAATAGTTTATCAATTTGGGATTAGGTGGATTTGATTATCAGCACCAACACATCCTTATCCACCATATTATAATAGGTTGAGTATATCTTCACACATACAAAGGCAACCTGCCACAATTTAATTACCCTCATTATCAAATAATAGTGTTATAGGATAATACCTTCAAGATACATCACTCGGTTTCTAGAGAAACAAGATCTTAGGATCCTGTGATTGCAAAGATTGGGGAGCTACCCGAATGTGACACTCATTTAGCAAGTTTAAAGGTGAATTTTTCATGAATAAATAAAAATTTCAAAGCCATAAAGAAGAAAGGTCAAGGCCTTTGTGATGTCTTTAGGAAAATGTTTCCAATAATTGTAGCTAAGTCTGATTAAAGGAAAACATTAGAATGAACTATTGATGACATGCATTAAGATGTAGTCAATTTTTAAACCAAAGGGACCCACCCGTCATTGTAACCATTTTGGATGTTCTTTATCCCCTTTTTTCACTGGAGGAGAGATTCATTGAATATAGTTTCATTCTTTTTTTCCACTTAATTGAAATCATATTCTTCATTCAATTATAATCATTTACAATTTTATCCAATGTTTGTTAATCACAATTTGAGATGTGATTTGAAATAGAGATCTCTTAGATTACACGATTAATTACATCAATGGATACTAATCTTAATTACCTTATGGGATAACCAAAGTATCATTGTCATATAAAGCACTAATTTGTGCTTGATTCGAGGGACTAAGTGAGTGTAGTCATTACTATTTTTAGGGTTACATGGATAACCCAAAAAACATGGTGTATTTTATGTTTCCACCCTAATTTTTTCCTATAACATGACTTTTTATTAGGTCACATTTTGGGGGTTTTCAACCTAACAAGTTTGGTAATTTTTAGGGGTAGTTTAGAGTTTTGAAAACTAGTCTAATTCCCTGTTTTTTAGTTAGAATATAACTGACCATGAATTATAGGTCGATGGACCTAATATGGCTTATTATATGAGAAAGTCCCAAAATGAGGGTGTTTTTTACCCTGTATTTGTAAATCTGGATCTGAGACATGATATGGGAGAAGTATGTGAGGAGTAATTATACGAATGGTTTATAACATGATGTTTCTAGGGAGTACAAAGGCAGAAAAATCCTCTCTTGAGGATGAATTTTCCTATTTTTGAGAGGCCTTTTTGTGGGAGGCTTATGAATATCCAACTACGCTATATTATGCATAGTCAACCAATTTTTTCATCAAGACACTAGACCTCCATTTCCGATGTCTAGATAATTTTATGGAAATATTTATTTCTTATGATCACAAATTGTGGCTTGTCAAGGGAATTATGTATGAGAATGAAAATATAAATTGTATTGGATTTTTACATCAATGATGACAATACCAACATGAATTTTTCTCATATAAAGGATGTTTGGAAAATGGTTAATATTTTTTGTATGAATCTCAGAAAAGGACCTTTTGTTTTAATGTCTTGCAGTGAGGACATTCTAGGATTATGTTTTAAGGTCACTTTTCTTTGACTAAGGGATAAATGATTTTCCCATTTTTCTGAAAATCTATCATGGAATGTTTAATCTTAAATAATGAATTGGGGGGAGGGGAAGTTGTAAAATATAATCTAGGGGTTTTCCAAATCCAAGGAGTGATGTGGGATGCAAACTTCATTTCGGGCATATGAAGGAAGGAAAAGCCTCTCATGGGGATTAATTTTCCTTTGGTTGACATGTGTTTTGTGAGAAAATTATGTAGATCCAATTGGGGAGTATTGTTCATAGTCAAACAAAGACATCCACATGACACTGGACCATCATTTTAATGACCTGGTAGCTTTATGGGGATTCATACCTTTTCGAACACATAATATTGTTTGTGAAAGCAGGGTTCCAAAACATGAGACAGGTGTTCCAAGTCAAAATTTTCCCAGTAATAGGTAGATATGTTTTCCTTATGTTGTTATGAACCAAATATAAAAAATATTTTTAAAGGCTAGTTATGATACATGAGGTTCCTATGTCACTATGTATTTCATAAAAATGAGAATAAATCTATACATAGTTATGGGAAGGTTCCTCGTGTAGCTTTTACCCATGTAAAAGGAAGGGGGAATTATTTGTAATGAAAGCCCACGAATGAGGTGATGCTTGTATTGGATTCTCCTACACAAATCTACCTCATTCATAGAAACATGGGGGATTTTTTTTCTGTTGTGCCATGAAATTTACTATGCATGTCTGACCCATACATAGGAAAAGAGAGGAAATTTTACCTCATAGTTGGACTTAAGGTATGTAGTAAGAGTGTCACTATGTATCCCATGATACCATGAATCAAGTTATACATATTTCATTGAAGGATCCCCATGCCAATATTTCATATACAAAGGGATGGTGCATTTGTAATTTTTTTTGCATCTGGAAACAAAATTGAACATTTGGTTGTCACTACATAACCTGTAATAATATGAATGAAGCCACAATTAGTTCTTAATATCAAATAGATTACTATTTTCTGACTATGACATCGTCCATGGAGTTTAAAATCATGAGGAGAGGATGACATGGAGTCGTGCAATATAATATCATATGGCTATGACAATTTGTCATAGAAAATATGAGTAATTAGTGGAAAATATGATGGGGATGTTCCAACATGCCCCAGATGTGAGGGGGGAAGAAAGTGTAAACCATGATCTCGGAGATTATCCATTCATGAGAAATGATATAGGAAATATAATCCATTGGGGATGACAATTGTGGAAGAGGCCTATATTAAGGATGAATTTACCATTGGTTGATAAGCCTTTTTGTGGGAAACATATGCAGAGCCAACTAAGGCATTACTATCATAGTTAAACAATGGTTTCCCCATGACACTAAACCTATTTTTTTGATGGAATTATGAATATTTTGATGATTAAAAACTGACTAATTAATATAGTTTGACAAATGGATGAAATGTTTTCGGGTAGAACAGAAAAATATAGACCACCTTTGGTCGTGATGTGTGAAATTACCTATATATATCTAACACATATGTAGGGGATAATTTTTGTTTCCTTTATAGACACCTAAATGATAAACTAAAACATTAGATATCCTTCATAGATATGTATTTTCATACAAAAGATGGGGACATTTTTCTTCTCTTAATTTTTTTATTGCTTTATCCCTAGGACTTGGACATAGGGCCCAGGAATCATAAAGCATCTCATCGAAATCAAAATCAATACCTACATAGTTATTGGTATAAACTGAAATTTAATTTCATATGGTATGGACCTAGGGTCCCTTATATGAAAATAAACTATTATGGATAGACCCAATATTAAATGATCTGGGTGTCATTACGTGTAACACCGTAAGAAATTGTGAAATATATTTTTTCAAATTAATTTAATATATTTGATATTTTTAAGTTTACATAACACTAAAAATAGTTTATTTTATATGAAATTCCTATTTATGGATATAATTATACTAAAAAAGATAATCTTTCACTACACAAAACAAAAATTTTAGCTTTTTCTACACAAAAAATACAGTTTAGCTTACGTGACACGCAATACAGACTTTCCCCGATGGATTGTGTAACATGCAAGATTGAGTGTTGCTGAATAATAACACTTATTAAAATATCATTATTTAGTATTATATAACAAGATAAAAATTGAATATTATTTTATTAACTAACTTATGAATCTATATAGTTGAATTTATTAGTTTCCTATTAATTAGAAAAGAATATAGAAACCAAATGACTATAAATGTACAGAATTTCTAAAAGTCTGTTTTTAAATGAAAAAGATGATTAATATTAATAATTTAAATTAATTACTAATAGTGAATGATATTAATGAATTATTTAGGATATATATTCAAAAAATATTTTTTTATAATAATCTGATAGATTTGATTGATTAAGATAAGAACTAACCAAATTTTATTCTTAAAAACCTATATTTTTATAAAGACATTTTCACCACCATTTAATGTAGAACCCATTTTAAATCTACTTATAGAATTTTTATTTATTTAATATGTCAAACTAAACATCATATTTCAAATCAAGACATAAAAATTAAGTTAGGATAACTTTTTGGTATTTTTCTTTATGGTTTCATTTTTTGTTGACTTGTTAAAATTACGGGAATTTAATTCAAAACTTCTTCTTCATTTTATCCATTTACAAGGTCACATTATATATTAAATTGTTTTAAATGTATAATAAGATAATAATTATATAAATTAATCCAATTTAGGTCATTGTAACATATTTCACATTGAAATTATATATAAAAACATAATAAAATATTGAACATTTTTACTATCAGAACCCGCTATATCGTCTAGTCTATAGGATTGACATTAATCTTAATATTTCCACTTCCATGACTTTAATTTCAAAAAACAAACATAAAAATTATTAATAAGTACAATAGTAGGAGTTTAGTAACTTCAACTTAAAATTGTGACTAGAAATATTTTGTAAAAGTGATTAAACTTAAATATAGAGATCAAGTTAGAATTTATCCTAACAAGGGACTAACCTTTAATATTATGTTCCCAAATGATATAGAAACTTATAAAACACCCATTTTATGGATATATTTCGGCCATAGAAATTAAATTCATGAGTTGTTTTTGTAATTCCATTTTTAGGTATGAACATGGTTACACATAACTTTTTTTTTTCAAAAATTCCAAGTAAGTCCTTTCCCTTCCATATAAATGGCCACCACCACTCCCTCTTCTTCACACCTATAAAACAACTTAGATTAAGACATGATAAAACCAAATAGTCATAAAAAATCTCTACCCTACTCCTTGAAGACATAATTTGGGTAGAAATTAGTCCAAGGAACCCCTTTGGAGAAAACAAAAAGGAGGTACCCAATTAATATATAACATCTTCTCTCAAGATCCTTTCTTTTATTTTCATTCTACGACCCATAAAATATTAGTCTTCAATTGTTGTAAAAATAATAGTTTCTTAAATATAATAGGATTTTTCCCTCTATGGTTTATACTTAAACATACACACACTTATATCTAATGGGTAATGAACATAATTTTCATTTGTACGATGAACTACCGCCTCAAAAAATGACAATTGTTTGTTCTTCCTATAACACAGATCATCGTGGTAATTAGGATGGAAAATTTATTTATATATAATATATATTACATTTAATATTTATATAATATTGCTTAATTCTTTTGAACCACATATCATTATAACATCCATTTGGTGTAAATATGATAATTTTGTTTGAGGATGTCTGGACAACCGCCCCATCAAAGCGACGTGATTCATTCACACACTACATAGAATGTATTAAGGATGGGTTTAGTGAACTTAGAAGATAAATATATAACAATTATAATTGAATAATTATTTAAAAAAAATATATACATAATAATATTTCTTTTTTCCTTCGTTCTTTCTAAACAATCAAAAAAATGGAAACAACGTTCATGCATACATACAACTTAACGTATCCATGAATGATGTATTCTATTTCGTTATTCTATAATATATATATTATTTTATTAAACATATATGAATATAAATGATATTTATATCATGGTTTAAATTATATAAATCATGATATATGTATAAGGACCAAATACATAACAAATTATGACTAGTGAAAAAAACCAAGAGAATATTACCTGAAGTGAAAACTTAACATAAAATTGTTAACTATATGGTAATATAAGGTAATAATAAAATCATGTATAAAATTACATAAAATAATTAGATTCCATAAAATATTTATAATAAAATTACATTTATTTTACAATAATCTAGTTTGAGTACGAAGAGAGTGAAGGCACAATGTGAGGGGATTTCATCTCACTTTTTAGGTCCTTCAGATACATGCTTTATTCAGCAACCATTAATTTTGTGTGATATGTATACTGCCAAGGTATGTATTAAATTATTTATATATTTAATGTTTTTTGTTATTTACATATCTATTCTATTATATTTATTTCATGGTGTTAATGTATCAAAATCTACCAAATTGGTTAGATAGTTTTTTTCTCAATTTACCTTCATTGAGACACATGCCATGTTATGGACCTATATTATTATATGAGGAGTAGATACTATCATTTAATGGTTATAATAAGGAATATACATCCATTTTTGATATTTTAAGTTTCATTTTATTTCATTTTATTACATTTGAAGTATGATTTATAGTTAC
This sequence comes from Viscum album, assembly GCA_963277665.1. Taxonomy (NCBI): domain Eukaryota; kingdom Viridiplantae; phylum Streptophyta; class Magnoliopsida; order Santalales; family Viscaceae; genus Viscum; species Viscum album. The sequence continues at coordinate 2,018,982,189 of OY728126.1, read as the reverse complement.
AATTTGAATGAGTTTATTAAAACAATATCATCACCTTTTGAGATTATTTGTGTTTATGGATTATTTAATGAAGTTTTATGATCCATATACTAAGTGGTCTAATTAATTTTATTCTCATCTAGATATTCATGAAATATTCATGTACTTTTATCATTTTCCCACTATTGGGTATATAATAAATTTAAGAATTTTTTTTAAGAAATCCCAAAACAAGAGGGTACAGGGGGGACATGCCAAACCCAAAACAAAAGAGTACACAAGAGGGAATCCCAAGACCGAAGATGGTACATTGGTGATTATACAAAGACTAAATTGTTACTAAGGTCTTGGTAGGTATCATATACATAAGATTTTATACCCTTATATTTTCCAAAATTCTATGTTTTATTCCAATGGAATATCTTCATGGATTATGTTCTTTTTTTCTTGTGGATCAAGTCTTATGAACTACCAATATTTATTCCATGATTCATTTTTATGATATTTGATATGCAGGGTGTGATATCTTAATGTTATCATAAAATTCTTGTTCCTCTATTCTCATGCTTACATATAAATGTCTCCCATGTTTACCCTTACTGAGCATCTGAGTCACCACTTTTTATGTTTCCTTCCAAAGGTAAAAAAGATTTCGGTTAGGTGTTATATATCTAATAATGGTGATAGTTATGATGAACTTAGTTGGAGATAATTAACCTCACCGATGTACCATTTTTTTGGCTTCCATGTATCCAAAGGTAATAAACTGACATTGTCTTTGGGTGTTTGTTTGTATAATTTTGAACTTTTTTGAAAATTTTATTTCACGTTAATTTATGAAAATGTGGGTCGCTATAATTGGTATCAGAGAAAATGTTTAGTTATAATTTGGTATCTAGGATGAGAAATACTTATTTATAACCCTAAAGATATGTTTAAGGATATGTGTAAGGATAAATAAATATGTAGGAAAATTTACTGAATTTTTTTATAGGGTATAGGGAGTGGCTTCCTCGAAATACATCCATGTCTGGATACTACAGGTGGATGTGGATCTAGAAAATTTGTACCTTGGTTTAACAACTCTAAAATGATTTTCCAAGCCAGAGTCAGCATAATATGGTACATGACAATAGACCTTACTGTACACTTTGTTTGACACTCTTGAGTGATATGATTTGGAAATTTACAAGCTATCCATGAACCACTATGAATTATTCTAATAGAATATGACTATGAATAACCTAGAATAAACCTAATATGTTTTCAATTAAAAGTTTCGTTCTATGATTTAGACATATAGTAAGTCATTTTTATGATTATGTGGTCTTTTTCTTTGATACGTGTTTCTCACCCCATGAATTCAAGTTTGAGTCAATTGAGAAAACCAGAAGGGACATGGTTTACATTTAATGTTTTATATGTGGCACATATGAGAAATATAAAAATGAATTTACCATATGGAAATCACATAATGATAATAAGGAATATGGTATGAATATTGGTTGTACATCTGAAGATAAAGAGATCACAAACAATATGTGAAATGTATTTGATGTTATTTTATTACTGTTTACATTACTAATAATAAGAATGATTAAATTGATGCTGAGGAACCTCAATAAAAGATTCTTATTTCACATTCTATGAATATGTTATTAAGGAAAAAGTTGACAAAGACCGAGTAATGGTTCAAGAACAATCTTAGATGAATGATGTAATTATATATTGGAATTAAAAAACATTATGTTATATGAATCATGAAATATATAAGTATATTCAGTATATTTTTTCATTAAGGATTTAAAAGGATATGAGTAATGTCTATGAAGTCTTAGAAAAGTGATATTTTGATTAAGGGATGGTATCCTTAAATGTGACCAAGATATTGAGAAAACTGTCTTTCACTTGAATAAATAGATGATTGATTTGGATGATGTAAATTGGATATCACTGATTACCCTATATATATTTATTGATAGGTTGAAAAAGTGGTCTATGTCATCATGAATGAGGATTTAAACATATTATATTTATGGAATATATCCGGTAACCTTTGGATTAAAGAAGATTTGCTTTTTTTCAAAAGTATTTATTGTTATTCAGGTTATTAACATGTTTCAAGGGAATATATGATGAGGGTATTCACATGTTTGGAATGTGAAAACTAAGAAATAAATTTTTATATACGGTGGATCAATGTTAGGATGATTTTCTGACATTATTTCTAATATTTTTGGATTCGCAACATTCGTAAGTGTTATATGGTTAACCATTTATGGAAGCTTACGTTAAACATTTGATGAAGTTTTTAAGATTAATGTATTATCTCAACACATGAGAATTCATGAACATAGGATAACCTTCTCTAAAAATTCCATTTTTATGGAAACTTAAGAGTGATGGGAAGAATTATTTTGGATCTCATGATATGATAGAGCTTCAGGATTAAAGCTTTCAACTCCATTTTTGGAGAAAGAGGTGATGTAAATCATGTAAAAAAATTGGTGTTATTTTCCTAAAATCATGATAATATATTTAATCATGAAAATTATTCATCTTTAGGAAAACAATATATAAATAAAATCATATCCTTGTATATTATTTTCTATTGAATCAAATGATCCCTTAGATAATAACAAATTTATGGATTTTTTTGACTGTTTACTTTCTACTAACAAAGTTATCTATCACTCTCCATCATAACATGATGGTTAGATTTTTCATCTATTCCCATTCTTTCACTTACAAATTATGTAATTCTATTTGGAAAACTACTTATGAGTTATATTGGGTAACCATTATGGTTCCAACATTTTATTGAAGGATGTTTTAGTATTAATTTTGACAACATGGGATTACATGAAAGGAACTCTAAAGTATTACACCATCAACAACCCATACAAAATTTGAGGGAAAAATAAATTTTAAAGGTGTTATAATGTAACACCCAAATATTTTTTGAAATATTTTGTTTGAATTAATTTAATATCTTTGATATTTGTCATTTCACGCAACACTAAAAATAAATATTTTTATATTAAATAACTATGTATGGATTGATCTATATTCAATAGAAACATAATCATTCACTAATTTAAAAATAATATTTCACTTTCTCAACATGAAACACTTAGGTTAGTGTATGTTACACAAAAGACAAACTTTCCTTGATGGCTTGCGTAACACGCAAGACCAAGTGTTTCCAAACAATAAATAATCATTAAATTATTATTTAATTGGATTGAAGAAGGCCATTTAATTGAATATTATAATATTAAATAACTTATTAATATATATATATTAATTCATTTGTTTCATATTAATTAAAAAATAATATAAATACCAAATGAATATACAGGGCCTGATTTTATAAAATTCCATTTTTATGTGAAAAAAATAATATTAAAAAGTTTAATTAATTTCTAATATCGAATGATATTAATTATTTTTATATGTTATAAATTCAATCAAATTTTTTTTATAATAATTCAATATATTTAATATATATATGATATGAATAAATTCAATTTTATGCTTAAAATTGTATATTTTTATAAAGGTGGTTTTTCCACCTTATAGTAGAAAACCCATTTTAAATAAACTTTTGGGAAATTTGACAGATTTATTATGTCAAAATAGAATTAATATTTTAAATATAAATATAAAAATTAGTTTATGATAACTTTTTAATATTTTTCTGTAAGGTTTTTTATTTTAATGAGTAGTTAAAAATACTGAATTTTAGTTCAAATTTTCGTTTTCATCTAATAAATTCCTATGTTTAAATTATATTTTAAACTCGATTTGATGTCTAACTAGAAAATAAATTTTTAAATAAACTAATTTAGGTCATTTTAATCAATTCACATTGAAATTATATATAAAAACATATCAAACAATTAAACATTTTTACTTTTAAAACCAGTTGTGTCCTCCAGTCTCTAGGAATAACAGTAATCTTATTTTTTCTTCTTCTGTGAGTTTAATTTCAAAAAATAGACATAAACAGATGCAAACATTTTAATATTTTGATTATAATGAAATAAACATACAATTTTGACCAAAAATATTAGGAAAAATGATTATAATTAATTACAGTGATTAAGTTATAATTAATCCTACAAAGGGAATAAACCCTAAACATAAGTTCCCAATAGCACTATAAACATTAAAAAAATTAAGGACATTTCTAGGCCATAAAACATCCTTTAATTAGTTTTTTCAGTTTTAATGACTTTTTTGTAGGTAAGAACATCTGTACACCGAAATTGTTTTAAAAATTGCCATGTGACTCATTTCCCTTTGTAATATAAAGGTCACTACCTATCAATCATATTCACACAAGTCAAACCACATAAATTTGGAGAATATCTCCACAAATATTCTCCAATAATCCCTCCCCACCTCCTCAAATCATCCCTCTGGGCAGAAAAAATTCATTGTAAACCCTTTTGGTGAAAACCATAAGGAGTAACCTGATTAAGAGGTAACATCTTCTCTCAAGATCCTTTATATTATTTTAATTATAACCCCCATAAAATCATATAATTACCTTATTGTATAAAATAATTATCCCAAATGTAATAAGGTGTTGTTATTATAAAGGTTATACCTACACTTATGAAAAATTTTATCTAATGGGAAATGAATATAATATTTATGTGTACAACAAACTATCGCCTCACAAAACAATGATTGGTTGTTCTTCCTCTAACCCCTCTCATAGTGACAATTATTTCTGAAACTATATTTATATACAATATATATTATATTAATTATGAATTTATTCTTCTCTAATACTTTAGAACATATATATTTACACTTTCCATTTTTTGTAAATTTGAAAATTTTGTTTGTGGAAGTGTGGACTACCCCCCCCCCTCCAAGCGAAGTGATTCGTGCACACACTACCTGGAATGTATTAATGATGGATTTATAGAAATTATAAATATATATAAATATATAAATATATATATTACTTTTATTATAATTACGATATATATACATATATATAACCATATTTTATTTACATCATTTCTTTTAATACGAAAATAAAAATGGAAATAACGTTTATTCATACGTACGACTCACCATATCCATGAATGGTGTATTCTATTTAGTTACTATATATAATATATATATTATTTTAAAACATATATAATTAATTTATATTATATTTATATAATTTTTTACATTCTGGAAACCATGATGTAATTATAAGGACCAAAGATATAACAAATTTAGATTAAGGCGAAAAACAAATCCGATATTACCCGAAAAGAAACCTTAACATAGAACTACTAGCAAGAGGGTAATATAAGTTTTTAATAAAAAAATTTATGGTATTATATATAATAATATGATACTATAAAATATTTATATTAAAATTACATTTATTATACATTAAGCTTGTATGAGTATGAAGAGAGTCAAGACACAAGGTATGGGGATTTCATCTCACTTTTTATTTCCATGAGATACAAGCATTATTCACCATCCATTATTTTTTTGTGGTGTGTACACCTCCGATGGATGTATTAAATGATTATTATAAATAAATTAATTGGTATTTAAATATCCATTATATGGTCTTTATTTCATGGGTTAATATTTCAAAAGCTACCAAATCTGTACAATTGTTTTTCTCTCAATATTCTGTCATTGAGACACATTCCATGTTATGAACCAATAATATTATATGAGGTTTACATACTGAATTCTACATGTTATAATAATGAATATAGTTACTCTAATGTTATTTTAAGCTTTATGGTATTTTATTTTTTAACATGGAGAGTATTTTTCAAAGTTACCAAATGGTAAGAGCATAATGAACCAATCTCATCTCTTTTTGCGATTGTTTATGTTTATGTTCCCATTAATGAAATATTATGACCAATCCCATAATATCTCTAATAAATTTTCTTATACTATTTTTATTCCTGATATATTCATGTATTGATATCATTTTTCAACTCTTTGGTATATAATATAGTTTATGAAGTGTTTTTATGAAAGATCGAAAAAGAGGGTACATGGGGGGACATCCCAAGACCGAAACAAGAGGTTATGCGGGATGGAATCCCAAGATGGAAGTAGGTACATGGGTTATTAGACCATTACTGACATGTTACTTTGGACATGGAATCTATGATTAGAACACCATAGAGATAACCTAAGGACATGTCTAAGGAAAAGTCTAATGATAAGTCTAAGGATAAGGAGTATAAGAAAATAACCTGGAAATTTTGTTAAAGGTCTAAGTGAGTGGTTTCCTATCAATACATCCATGTATGGATAGTACAAGTTGAAATGTCTATAGGACATATGTACCTAGGGGTAACAAAACTAACATGATTTCTTGGACTTGAATCGGGGAAATTTGGTACACGAAAATGGGTCGTTCTACACACCTAGTTTGACAGTCCTGGGGGAAAAGCTTTGGTAAATCAAAAAATCATAACATACCATTATAAAGTATTTGAATAGAAAATGACTATGAATAAACACTATTAAACTAACAGTTTCATCAATTAGAAGTATTTTTCCATGATTTAGACATACAATATGTAATTTTTAATGATTATGTGGTATTATTCTATAATATTGTTTTCTCACCCTAGGCATTCTGGTTTTAATCAATTGAGAAAACGAAAAGGAACATGGTGAACATTTAATGTTTCATATGTTGAAATTATTAGAATTATGAAAATAAATTTACAAATTTAAATATGAAAAATAGAATATAGGAGGTGTTAGGATTATTATTTATACATATTAAGATAAATAGATGAAAAAAGAAATGTGAAAGGTGTGTGATTTTCTTCATGTAATGTTTACTTTAATCTTATGAAACAATATTAGATTAAGGTTGAGGAACCATAAAACATGATTAATATTTCATATTCTAGGAAATTGGTATTATGAAATAAGTTTATGAATCATGAGTAATAGTTCATGAATAAAGTTAGATGAATGAAGTACTTATGTTTTGGAATTAAAAAAATCTATTTCATGAATGATGAAATATATAATTATATTATGTATAAGTTTTCATTAAGGATTGAAAATAATATGTTTAATGTTGTTCAATTCTTTAAAAAGTGATATTTTTATTAAGGTAAGGTAACCACTAATGTGATAAGTATATTGAGAAAATTGTGTTTCACCTAGATATAGAGATGATTTATTTGGATAAATTAAATTGGATAGAACTAATTACCCTGGATATGATTTTTTATTGGCCCAAAATTGTTCTATATCATCATGTATGAAATTTAAAACTTCTTGTATTTAATGAATATATACCATAACATTTTTAAATAAGGATACATGCATGTTTTTCAGAAGTATTTATTGTAATTTAGGTTATTACCATGTTTCAAGATAATATATGATGAGGATATTCACATGTTTGGAGCGTGACAACTAAGAACTACTCTGTGATATACATGGGTAGAATGTTAAGCTGATTTTTTGAATTTATTTCTGATGTTTTGGATTATAATCATTCATATCATTTATAAGGTTAAACATTTATGGAATTTTTATGATGAACATAAGAAAAAGTTTGTGAGATTAAATTATTATATCACCATATGAGATTCATTCACTTTGGAGAACCATATCTAAAATTATTGTGTTGATGGAAACTGAAGAAATGTTGGATGACTAATCATGGATCTCATGAACTGTTAGTGCTTCAGGAATTAAAAATTAAATTACTTTTTCTGAGAAATATGTGAAGTGGAACATGTAATAAGAAATGATAATATTTCCCTGAAAGCATGAAAGTATATTTGTTCATGAAATTTTTTCATCTTTAGAAAAATGATATATAAATAATATTTTATCGTAGTAAATTTTTTTCTAATGAATAATATGGTCTCCTAGATAATCATAGATTTATTTTTTCTAATTTTCAACATTCCCTTGAACATGTTATCTATCACTCTCCATCAGAACTTGATGGTTTTATTTCTCTTTTATGTTCATGATTTCACATCCCACCTATGTTCTCCTATATGGAAAGCTGGTTATGATTTACTTTTTGTTACTATTACGATTCTAGATTTTCTTTTTAAAGAATGTTTTAGTATTAATTTTTATGATGCAGGTTTCTATTAAAAGAATAGTCATTTATAAAACCATTGTTATCCTAGATTAACTATAATGAAGATATTCATTTTAAGGTTTATAATATAACACCTTGAGATTTTGTGAACTTTTTTCGAATTTATTTAGTCTCTTTGAAATTTTTTATTTCAAAAAAAATGAAAATATATTATTTCATATTAAATCACTATGTGTTGATTGCGTTATACTCAATAAAAAGAAAATCATGTACTAGACACAACATAAATTTTGTCTTTTCTACATGGCACATCATGGATAAATTACATTACATACAAGATAGGCTTTCCCCGTTGGCTTGTGTAACATGAAAGACCGAGTGTTGCCAAACAATAATTCATTTCAAAAATATTTTTATTTAAAAGAATACAAAAAGGCCATTAAATTGAAAATTATTTTATTATCTATCTTGTGAATATATATAGTTGATTTAATTGGTCACTTCTTAATTATAAAATAATATAAAAACCAAATTAATATAAAGGGATTGACTTTATAAAAGCCTATTTTTATATCAAAATAGAAGATTTATATTATTAAAATAAAATAGTTACTAATAATAAGATATATTAATTTAATTTATATGTTCTATATTCAAAAAAATATTTCTGATAATCATATAATAGATTTGACAGATATAATATAATAACAAAACCAATTTAATGCTTAAAACCCTATGTTCTTATAAAGGTATTTTTACCGCATTTTATTGAAGAACCTATTTTAAATCCAAATTTTTGTACTTTTATAGATGTAAAATTTCAAAACAATATTCATCATTGAATTATAAACAAAAAATATTGTATAGGATACTTTTTTGGTATTTTTCTATAAAGTTTCATTTTTAATGAATAGTTAAAAATACTGAATTTTAATTCAAAACATCTTTTTGATCTAGTCCATCTATAATGTTGAATTATATTTTTAATTTTTTTAATGCTAATTTGACAATAATTTTATATATTAATCTAATTTAGGTCGTTGTAATAAATTTTACCTGGAAATTATATATAAAAACTTAGCAAACTATTGAACATTTTTACATTGAAAACACACCATGTCGTCTCATCTCTAGGATTAACAATAATAATAATTTTGTCACTTCCATGAGTTGAATTTAAAAAAATAGACCAAAATGGTTTTAATAAGTATAATATTTAGATTTTAATAATATCACTTATTTTTTTGATAAAAATCATTAGTAAATGTGATTAAATTAAATTATAGCGATTCAGTTAGAATTTAGCCTAACAAGGGACTAAACGTTAAATTTAATTTCCCAAATGACCTATACCCTTGTCCAAAACCCATTGGCTATCCATATTTTGTCCATAAGAATTATATTTATGATTTATTTTGTTTTTAAAGACTGTTTTTGGTAAGAACATGTGTAAAACAAATTTATTTTCAAAAATTCCATGTGAGTACATTCCCTTCCCTATAAAATGCCACCTCATATCCCTCTTCCACACAACTCAAAAACTAGTTATTTTTGGCCAATATATACCCAAATATTCTGCCAAAATCCCCACCCCCATCATCCTTTAATCCAAAATTTGGGTAGAAATAAATTCAAGGATGCCATTTGGTGAAAACCAAAAGGAGTTACCCAATTAATAGTTAACATCTTCTCTCAAACTCTTTTATTTAATTTTCATTCTACACCCAAAAAAATTGTTATTCCATTATTTAATAACATAACATGTATAATAAATATAAAATGTTCTTTTTATTTTATGATTTCTACCTACACTAACTCACACTTATATTTAATGGATAATAAATATATTGTTTATGTTTTCGGATAACTACCACCTCAAAAAATGATGATTGTTCGTTCTTCCTTTACTACCTCTCATGGTGGGAATTATAAATGAAAATATGTTTATATATAATATATATTATATTTATTATGTCTTTAATCTTCTTTAATCCATTTAATGCACACATCTTTATACATTCCATTCGGTATATAGATGGTAATTTAGTTTGAGGAAATGTGGACTACGACCCCCTCCAAGAGATGTGATTCATTCACACACAACATGGAATGTATTAAGGATTGGTTTAGTGAGATTATATGATATATATATATATAATAATTATATGGTAATAATGTTATACATACAGATAAGTTTCCATTTACCTTATTTCTTTCAATAAGCCAATAAAAATGAAAACAACATTCATGCGTACGTATGGATTACCATCTCCATGAACATTGTATCCTATTTCATTATTCTAAATTATATTGATTATTATAATATAAATATAATGAAAATATATTATATTTATATCATGATTTATATTCTTTAAATCATGATATAATTATAAGGACCAAAGATAAAACAAATTATGACTTGTGAGAAAAAAAAGTGGATATTACCTGAAGTGAAACTTTATCAAATAATTGTTGACAAGAGGGAAACGTATGGTCATAAAAAACCATTACTGGTGTTATATATAAGATTATTTTTTTTTGAAAACATTTATAACAATCTTAAATTTATTATATAGGAAGCTTGTATGAGTATGAAGAGAATCATGACACAGGGTAAGGGGATTTCATCTCACTTTTTATTTCCATGAGATACATTATTTATTCACCACAAAATATTTTTTTTATTGTGTATACTACTGATGGATTTATTCAATATTTCATATACTTAAATTTATGGTTATTTTCATATCAATTGTAAGATTTTTATTTCAATGGGTTAATGTTTCAAAATCTAACAAATCGATATGATAGTTTCTTTCTCAATTTACCCTCTTGGAGAAACATGCCATGTTATACACCTATTTTTATTATTAGGTGTACATAATAAAATTGAAATTTTAAAATAAATAATATCATTCCATTCATTATATTTTAATATTCATTTTATTTCATTTTATTACATGGTAGTGTGGCTCTAAGTTTCCAAGTGGTAAGAGATTATTGAAAACATATAATCTATTTTAGAGATTATTAATGTTTTTTCTTCATTTATTAAAATATTATGAAATATCTATTAAGAGATCTGATGACTTTTATTATCCTATGGTTATTCATTATATTCATTTATAGGTACCATATTTCCACTCTTTGGTTCATAAGATAGTTAAGAAAGTGTTTTTAAAAAATGCCAAAACAAGAGGGTACATGGGAGGACATCCAAACCCTAATACAAAAGGGTACACGAGGGGTAATCCCAAGAATGAAGTTGGTTCACGGGTGATTATCCCAATACTGACATGTTACAAAGGTATTGGTAGGTATCCTAGATGTAATATTTTATTTTATTTTTCAAAATTCCTTGTTTTCTTCTTATGTAATAACTTCATAGATTATGTCAATTACTTCATTATGATTCATGTATTATGAATTGCTAGAATTTTTTGCATGATTAATGTTTATAATATTTGATATATAGGTTATGATATTCTAATGTCATGATCACATTCTTAAACCCCTATGATCATGTTTATTCATACATGTATCCCTTCCCTACTCTATCTTTTCATCTAATCTCACCCATTTCCATGTTTCCTTCCCAAGTTTATGAGAATAATTATTAAGTGTTATGTATATAATAAGGGTCCTAGTTATGATGGACTAGTGGGAGATAATGTACCTCACATATGTAATAGTGTCTATGTTTCCATGTTTCCAAAGACACTAAACCAAAATGATATTTGGGTGTATGTTGGTATAATTGATTAAGGATTCCACTAATTTTATGTAATTTTAAGGAATGAAAAGATGGGTTTAAATAATACATATCAAGAAATGGAAAAATCACACCATACATTGTTCTAGGAAACCCATTCAGTTCAATGTCATGCGTTATGTATAATAGGTTGACCAACATGAATGAATATTGATGGTGGGGATCTGTGCAGTTTTCTGTCATGTGATAAGAACAATTTATTTCCTATTGATGTCTTTCTTCCAAGACCATGGAAACCCATATGTGGACTGATATTCTTTGGGGATATGGTTAATCACCCCATCAATCACCCTAAGCCCACGTGAGATGTGATTAATGTGTGAAACAATGTATGGAAAAGTTTCACTCTTCTACATATATGTGATAAGATGAAGGATATATGAATTTTAAATTTTTGGTGGTTGGAAAAGGATATAGAATCTATGTATCGCTAAAATAACAATGTGAATTATATATAATTCCTAAAACATTACTAAAACCATGAAAACCAAAAAACACTAAAAACCTTCAAAACCCTAAAACCCCTAATGTTGTTGGGCGATGTTTGTTTGAAAAAGGAGTTGGTCGCCTGAAAATGAGGTGTTGGATGTTGGTTGCTATATGGCTATGTTGTGATAAAGCTGTTTTTTATGATTCTAGTTCTGGTTCTATGATGTTGGCAGTTGATATTATTGGAAAGGAGGTGATGGAGGCTGGAGACAGTGATGTTGGGTGCTGGTTTCTGCTTGGATGGGAGGTGTTGAAAGTGCTGATTTTGAACTACTTCTGGTTGATGTTTGGCTGAGAGATGCTGTCGAATATTCTTTAGTTTTCGTTATTTGTTTGGTTTTCTTTGTATTTTGGGTTTTTTTCGGGAGCTTTTGGGTTTTGTGGGGGTGTCCAGGGTATTTGGGTGTGGGTTGATTGACTCCTCCCCACCCCTTTGTCTGATGCATCTTTTTTTTAATAATAAAATTTGGGGGGGGGGGGGGCAGGAATAGCCTGGCCCCGAACCATCCTCTGCCCCTAGAAAACTCAAAGGACCCAAAAAACTCCCTAAAACATGAAAACCCCAAAAACCCCAAACCCCCCAAAAAAACCATATAATCCCTAAAACCCATTAATTTTTTAAAACTCTTATAAATCGCTAAAGACCGAAATACCCAAAACCCCTAAAAACCTAAAAGCCATTAAAAAATATAAATACTCTAGAACCCCTAAAAAATCATCCAAAACCATAAAAACCTAAAATCCTTTCAATACCCTAAAAATCTCTAAAAATCATAAAACCCCTAAAATACCTAAAAACCCAAAACCCCATATAACCTTAAAACCCGTAAAACCCCATAAAACACCTCAAAACTGTATGAAAAACCCTAAAAACTCTAAAACCCCCAAAACCCTAAAACCCCAGGAAAAATATAACAATACTTAAATCCCTTAAATACCTTAAAACCCTAAAATAATAAAAACTCATGAAACCCAAAAAAAACATAACAAAACCTTAAAGACCATACAACCCCCAAAACATTAATAAACCTTGAAACCCTTAAATGACCTTAAAAACATATATACCCAAAAAACTTATAAAAACATAAAACAACCTAAAACCCTAAGAACTATAAAAATGCATAAATCTCTAAAGACACAAAAAACCAAAAAACCCCTAAAATATCCCAAAAAGTCATAAAAAACATAAAACCCATTTAAACACCAAAAAAACATAAAACCATTAAAAAGAAAAGAAAAAAAACATAAACCTCATAAAAACCTCTATAACCCTAAAACCCTCTAAATCCTTGAAAAATACCAAAAAACCAAAATCTCCAAAAACATTAAAAAATTATGAAAACCATAAAACTCTAAAATACCCTAAAACCCTAAAAAACATAAAAACCATAAAAACAAAAAATCTCTAAAATCCCTAAAATCACTAGAAACCATAAAATCCAATAAAAACATAATGAACATTACAAACCAAAGACCCCCTAAAATCATAAAAACACACAAAAAACCCAAAACCATAAAAAAGAAAAACCCTTAAATCCCTTAAAACCCATAAGACCCTAAAAACAATATAAAATCCCTAAAACAATAAAAACCCTTAAAATTACTAAAATCTATAAGAATTCTAAATAAAATGGATATCCCTAAATAACTAAAAAACAATAAAAATCCTAAAAACCATGAAAACTATGAAAATAATTAAACCAGAAAAACCCCAAACTCCAAGATTACAAAAGAACCACTAAAAACCTTAAAATTGAAAAAATAAATACCTAAAATAATTTAAAATTCTAAATAGACACTAAATAAACAAAAACCTTAAAAAAACTATAGACCTTAATTAACCATAAAATTCTTAAAAACCATATAAAACCCTAAAAGAACATAAAAACCAAAAGTATCATAACAAATCATAAAACCCCTAAGAACTTAAAACCCCATGTATACCATAAAGACCATTAAAACCCTTAAAACCCCTAAAACCCAAAAAAAATACTAATTCCTCTAAAAACCTAAAAGCCCCCATTAAACACTAAAAACCCCTAAAAACCCAAACACTAAGAACCCCTAAAACTGAAAAATTATAAAAAAATATCATATAAAACACTAGCCCCACCCCTAAAATAATAAAATCTCCTAAAATCTATGAAAAACATATAAATCCTATGAATCCCTAAATATCTCTACAAAACTATTAAAAACTATAAAACCACTAAAACACAAAATCATTAAAAACCCTAAAAACCTAAATATATCTTAAAAGTCCATAAAAACCTTAAAAGGCCCTAACTACCATATAAATATAAAAACCCATAGAAACCATAAACCCCATATCAATATTTAAAATATAAAATCCCCAAAAATACCTAAAACACAAAACCACCAAAAAAAATAAAAACTAAAATCCTTAAAACCCCCTAAAAACCCTAAAACCCCTAAAAATACTAAATACAGTCAAAACCCAAAGAGAACCATAAAAACACTATGAACCTAGAAAACATTAAAACAACCCTAAAACCATAAAAACACTGAAAAGACATAACACCCCAAAAAACACTCTGAAATTCATAAAAACACTAAAATCCAACCCAAACCCTAAAAGACCCTAAAATAAACCTAAACCCACATAAAAATATTAAAACACCTAAAAACCTGTAAACCCTAAAACCCTAAAAACCTAAAAACACATAATAACATAAAACACACATAACACACTAAATCCATTAAAATACCCTAAAATAGATACAACCCTAAAAACCGTAGTAACCCTACAAACCCTAAAACCGTCTAAAACCAATAAAAAATCCTAAAAATATTAATATCTAATAAAAAAACAAGAACATTTCAAAAACCATGAAAACATAAAAAAACATGAAACCCTTAAAATCTTATTAAAATTTATAAAATCATGAAAATCATAAATACCATTAAAACCCTTAAATCCCCCAAAAACAATAAAAACCACAAAACCCTCTGAACACCATAAAAACCCTGAAACCCCTGAAAACCATAAAAACTCTTAAAAGACACAAAAACCCAAAAACCCACAAATCCTTACAAAATACTAAAGAGGCTCTAAATAACATAAAAAATCCTAAACATTCCTAACACCCCCTAAACCCCCAAAAAAATAACTAAAAACAAAACAAACATAAAAATGATAAAACCCCCTAAAACAGTCCTAAAACCTGAAAAGCCCCTAAAACCTTAAATATATAATAAAACACTAAAAATCATAAAATTCTAAAATCCCTCAAAGACCAAGATACCCAAAATCCTCATTAACACCCTAAAATCTCAAGAAAACACCAAACCCCCCCCCCAAATCCCTAAAAATACAAAATACTAAAAACCGTTAAAACATAAAAAAACATAAAATTCCAAAAACACCCAAAACACTAAAAACTAAAAAAACAAAATAAAACCAAAAGAAACCCAAAAACCCCTTAGAACCAAAAAAAAATAAAAACCATAAAAACACAAAAAAACCCTAACAACACAAAACCCCCCAAAAACCAATAAAACCCCCTAGAAAGCAAATAATTCTTAAAAAACATTTAAACCATAAAAAATAATTAAAATCTCCCTATACCCCTAAAACCCAGAAAATATATTTAAAATCCATTAAATCTTATAAACCCTTAACCCCCCAAAATAACCCCTAAAACCATTTAAACCCTTCATTACCCCCCAAAAATCCTAAAAACATAAAAAATCAAAAAAAAACCATAAAAACCCAAAATACCCATAAAAGTCCCTAAAAACTATAAAACTAATATAGACCATACAATATAAAGAACCCTAAAAACTATAAAACCCTTTAAATCCCTAAATCCCATAAAAAACCTAAAAATAAAAAATCATTAAAACCCATAAAATAGTAAAAAACCTTAAAAACCATCAAAACCATCAAAACCTATAAATACAACTACAAATCCAAAAAATCATTAACAAAACTAAAAACATGAATAAAATTTAAAACCCTACGAAATCCCTAAAATCCAAAAAAAAATCTAAAAACCCAAGATACCCAGAGTACCCCTAAAAACCCAAAATACCAAAAACCACCAAAATTACACAAAGACCACTAAAAATATTAAAACCCTTATAAATCTCTAAATATGAATAATCTAAAAAACACTTTAAAACTCTTAAAACTCAAAATAACTAAAAATCCCTAAAAATTCTAAATACAATAAAAATCATAAAAACACCAAAATACCTTAAACCCCCTAAAATCCCTACAAAACCCTAAATCACTTTATAGACCCCAAAAGTCAATAAAAACCTAAAATATCATAAATAATCCTATAAAAACCCTACAATAGCCTAAAACCATGAAAACCCCATTAAAACCCAAAAACTTTAAAAACCCCTAAAACAAATCGCCTAAATATCCAAAAAAACCCAAAACCAAAAAATATTATCTTAATAATAGTAAAATCATAAAATAATTAAAAAAACTCAAAACCCTAAAACCATAAAAGTCCACAAAAATCCTAAAAACCCATAAAATCCCCGAAAACCACAAAAAATATAAAAACCCTTAATCAACATAAAAATTCTTAAAAACATTAAAACAACAATCCCCCCTCCAAATAACTAAAAAGACAAAAACCCCAAAAAAAACACTAAAAACCATAAAACCCTAAAGTCCATAAATACCATAAATACTATAAATACCATAAAACACCAGAAAAATGAAAACTTCTTTTAAACCATAAAACGCCTAAGACCACTAAACAAATTTGAGAAAAATAAAACCCTAAAATCAATGATATCAATAAAAAATCATAAAAAATATTAAACCCGTTACCAAACTAAGACTATAAAAATAATAAAAACCATACTGACCGTAAAACATTTAAAACGCTAAAACACAAAAGACCCCTAAAACCCATCAATGCACAAAAAACACTAAAAACCCAAAAAACATTAAATATGATTAAAACCCAAATAAATCCTAAAGACCCCCAAAATCGTAAAACAAATAAAAACCCTAGAAACTATAAAACACCATAAAACCCAATAAATTCCAAAACACATAGAAAACCCCAACAAACATAAAAATCTTAAAAACAACTATATAACCCCCAAAATACTCAATAACCCATAAAATAACCTCAAAATCCCCAAAACCCAAAAAAAACCAAAACCCCAAAACCCCTAAAAGACCTTAAAACTTTTTAAACACCTAAATAACCATAAATTCCCAAAAAATCCTTAAGGACACTAAAAACCCAAAAAACCTAAAATACACTAAAAACCATAAAAGACCCTAAACTACATAAAATTTATAAATGACCCTAAAACCACTAAAATCCCAAAATAACAAAAAAATTACTAAAAAACCAAGAGGATCCTAAAACCCCTAAAAACAAATAAGTTTCCTAAAGTCTCTAAAAAATAAAAAAAAAATAAAAAAACCCTACTAGATCCTAAAACCCGAAAACTCTAAAATACTCTAAAACATCTTAAATAAACATAAAGACCCTGAAAACTCAACAAATCCCTAAAATATACTGAAAAAAATAATTAACCTCCAACCCTAAACCCCCTAAAAACCATAAAATACCCCAAACCCCCTAAAACATTTAAAAACCCTAAAAACCCATAAAACCTCTAAAAATATTAAAATGTTATAAAAACATAAATCCTACCAAAACCCTAAACTCAAAAAAAACATAGAAACCCTAAAAATCCTAAAAAACATAAACAACCCCTAAAAATTGTAAAAACACTAAAACCTGGGAACAGCTAAAAACCATTAACCCCCTACCCAAACCCAAAAATCTCTCAAAACCTGAAAAAATCAATAAACTAAAAAAAACAAAAAATTTCCCAAAACCCAAAGCCCCCAAAACCACAAAAAACACTAGACACCCAAAAAAACCCAAAATGACCTCAACACACCGTAAAATACCATAATACCTCCAAGAACCCTAAAGAAGCTAAAAACCATAACATACCAAAAACCCCTAAAAGATCATAAAACCCTAAAGGACCCTAAAACCCTAAAAAACCCTAAATTCATGAATAGATCCTAAAACCCATAAAATAATAAAAAAACCCTAAACCACTAAAAATCCTAAAATCCCTAATCCCCTAAACCCACCTAAAACCCATTTAAACCCTTAAAAACTCAAAATAACTCCTAAAAAACCCAAAACCCCTAAATGAACCATAAAACTGTTAAAGAACATTAATAACGCAAAAAATACCTAAAAAACCCTAAAACCCAAAACCCCCCCAGAAACCAAAAACCCCCCAAAACCCACTAAATCATTAAAATACACTCAAAACACTAAAAATGTAAAATGACACTAAACCCCTAAAAACTATAAAACATTAAAACTCCTTAAAACCCATAAATATCCATAAATAATAAAAAAATTACCAAAAACCCCAAAACACCCCCCCAACCCCCTAAAAACAATAAATGAACCCAAAAGACCAAGAACACCCCACTATCAATACAAATTCTAAAATACCGAAAACCCCTAAGAGACCCTAAACCCCAAAAAACCATGAAAATCCTAGAAACCAGAAGAGACCTTAAAACTTATAATAATCCTTTATCCCCAAATAGATCCTAAAAACCCTAAAACCACTAGAAGACCATTACAAACATTAAAATCCCTAAAAACCACAATCACAAAAAACAAACACTTAAAAATATTACCCCCCTAAAACACTAAAAACCCTAAAAGAACCTAAAAATTCTAAAACCATTAATTTTCCTAAAATACTCAAAAACCCTTAAAAACTTGAAACCCCATAACCCTAAAAGACTATAAAACCCATAAAATCCTCTAATAATCCCTGAAACTAAGAAGTTCTCTTAAAAACACTAAAAACACATAAAACCCAAATAAATCAAAATATCCCTCAAACCCAAAATATCTCTAGAAGTCCTTAAAATCCCTAAAACAATATAATACTATAAAATATCCTAAAACCATATAAATCTAAAAGATCCTATATAACCCTATAAAAATATAAAAGAACCAAAACCCCCAAAAAACAACTCACAACCCTAAAACACCGATAAATCCTAAAACCCCTTAAATAATAAAAAATTCTTAAAAATCCACAAAACCATAAAATATTACTAAGGAACCCTAAAACTCATCAAAAACCTTAAAACCCCAAAGAAACTATAAAAACCCATAAAAGAACATAAATACACTAAAATCCAAAAAATCCCATAAAATCAATGAAAACCCATAAAACCACATAAAACCCAAACAACATCTATAAATCCCAATAAAAGTCAAAAAACACTATAAACCCCAAGAACCCACAAATACATAAAACACTAAAATTTATAAGTAACCCTTAAACCAATTAAACTCAAAAAAACCGTAAAACCCCTAAAACCGCCTAAAACCCCAAAAAAATCCATGAACCCAAAACCATAAAAACCTTTAAAAATATAAAAAACAATAAAAAACAAAATAAACCTAAATAACCTAAATAACACTTAAATATAAAATAACCTAATAAGAACCCTAAAACCCTAAAAACACTAAAAAATATAAAAACCATACAAATCATAAAACAACCAAAGGACCCTAAAATATGAAAACCTCCCAAAATACCCTATAATACCCTAAAAACCATAAAACCCATTACAACCCCTACAACCCCTGAAAACCCCTGAAGGACATTAAAAATCCAAAAAATCATTAGACCCCTAATACTTCTTAAAAACCCAATAACCCTCAGAAACCCTAAAAAACCTAAATACCCATAAATACAACTAAATAGTCCCTAAAATACTAAATAATCCCAAAAATTACCTAAATAACCATCACCCCTAAAAACCCCCCTAAAAGCTCTAAAGTACCTAAAAAGGTGTACCAGAAACTTATACCCAAAAACATATTTCCTATACCCTAATCTCCAAATTCTAAACCCTAAACCAAAAAACATAAACCCTACCCCTAAATTCAAAAACCAAAACCCCAAAACTGAACAAAAAAAGTCCTTAATCCTAAACACAAAACAATATATCTGAAACCCTAATATTTATATTCTAAAACATAAAAGGTGTCCCCCAAACATAAAAACCTATTACCTATACCCTAGTCTCAAAATAATAAACCTGAAACCTTAAAACATAAACCCTAACCCTGAAATCATAAACCTAAACCCAAAACCCTAAAAAATCCTAAAACCTTAACCTAAAACCCTACATCCAAAATGCTAATATATAAACCCTAAAACCTAAAAGAGTCACAAAAAATCCAAATAACGTGAGATTACCAAAAAAATACATTTAGAACCCTAGAAGACTCTAAAACCCCAAAAAAAGACTGAAACCACCAAACCCCTAAAATACCCTATAAACATGAAAAAACACCAATAAACACTAAAAAACATAAAAATATCTTTAGGTCCCAAATAACCCTTAAAACATAAATACTACAAAGGACCTTTAATACACTAAAAAACTTAATGAACCTAAAGGACCTAAAATTCCAAAAAACTATAAAAAACCCTATAAATCCAAAAAACATTAAAACCCCTAAACCATAAATACAATAAAAACCCAATATTACAATAACAACCGTAAAACCCCTAAAAACCTCAAAACCTTAAAAACCCATAAAACCCCATAAAAACCATAAAACACCTAAATATGTTAGCCCCCAAACACCCTAAAACCCCAAAACCATAAAAAACTTTAGAAAACACCTAAAAACAACAAAAAACTCTAAAACCATTAAAACCCCAAACCCCTTAAATTTCCAAAAACCATTAAAAACCCCTAAACACCCCAAAACCCTTAAAGACCATAAAATACCCTGAAGAACCCACACCTTAAAAGACCCTAATTCGAAATACCTTACATAAAAGTCCAACAAAATAATAAAATTACCTAAAAACCATTAAAGTACCTAAATAACAATAAAATCCTAAAGGACCCTCAACCCCATAAAGACCCTAAAATCCCTAATATCCCATAAAACATATAAAACCCCCAAAACCATAAAAAACCTAATTCCACCAAAGACCCATACATCCCAAAGAAAACCTACAAAACATAAAAACCCCAAAAACAATCCTAAAAAGTTATAAAAGCACCCTTATATGCATAAATATCCCCAATCAACCATAAAACCCTGAAACTACTTGAAAACACTATAATACCTAAAAACCCTAAAATACAAAAATGGAACTAAAAACCCTAAAATACCTAAATAACCTAAAAGACCCTAAATCCCCATGAAACCCAAAAAACACCTAAAACACGAAAAAAACCCTAAAAATATAAAATACCTTAAATCCCTTAAAAACCGTAAAAAACTTGTTAAGCCCTAGAAACCCCTTTAAACCCAAAAAACCACACAAGGACCTTAAAACCAAAAATAACATGAAATACAATAAAACGCCTTAAAACCCTAAAATTTCTCTTAAAATCCCTAAAAACTACAAATAATTAAATAAAATTAAAAACCATAAATAATCTGAAAGAACCTAAAAACATAAACACACTATGGCACCATAAAACACCAAAACCCCTTAAAATGTTTTAATCTCAAAAAAACCCAAAATAATCAATAAACCTCATAAAAACCCCACCCTCAAACCATAAAAAACTATATAAAACTAAAAAGACTATAAAATAAACGTTAAAAACCCTAAAAATCCAAAAGATTATTTAAAAAATCAAAACCATAAAGACCATTCAAAACTTGAATCACTAAAGACTAAAAAACCCTTAAAAATTACTAAAATACCTAAAAATCATAAAAATTCTGAAAAACCAAAAAAATATTAAAACCCCTAAAAACCATTAAAACCTCCAAAAAACAATTACAAACCCGAAAAATCATAAACAACTTTAAAACCATAAAAAATAATAGAATCAATTATAAGACGAAAAATTCAAAAAAACCAAAAAAACCAAAAAAACCCAAAAAAACCATAAAAAATTGTAAAATAATCCAACAAACCCCAAAACCCATAAAAACCCAAAAAACATTAAAAACTCTTAAAACCCCTAAAACACCTAAAAACCCTAAAAACCCTAATATTCAATGAAAACCTAAAAATATAAAAATCTTAAAACCCAAAAAAAGTCCCTAAAAACTGTATAAAAATACTAATGACCCTAAAACTTCTTAAACACCAAAAAAACCCTAAAACCATTTAAAATTAGTAAAATCCCTTCAAAACAATTAAAATCCAAAATCAATTAAACACATAAAACCCAAAAAACCCAAAAAAACCCCAAAAAACCCCTAAACCCCAAAAAATATATATAAAAACCATAAAACCCTCATTGAATTGTAAAAAACCCCTAAAAACCTTTAACATCCCTAAAACCCATAAAACCCCTAAAAACTAAATAACCTTAAAACCCTATAAAAATACCCCCAAGCCATAAAACACCTAAAATTCCTCTAAAACCCTAATAACTCTACCAAACCAGAAAATTAGAAAAATGACTAAAACATCCAAAAGATCCTAGTAAAGCAATAAATCCCCTATAATCCTAAAAACCCCAGAAACCCACAAAACCCCCTTATACACCATACAACATTAGAAAAACCCAAATAACTTTAAATCCCATTAAAACCCTAAAAACAAGAAAAACACTAAAAAACCCCTAAAACCCTTAAAAATTCCTTAAAACCCATAAAAAAGAAGAAAAACCCAATAAACCCCCAAAGGAACAATAAACACCTCATAAGAACCATAAATATTCTAAAAACCAAGAAAAATACCTAAATTACAAAAAGCCCAAGAAACCATAAGAATCCTAAAATCCTCTAAAAGACTCTAAACACCCTAAATGCCATAAAATACACTAAAACACCTAAAACCCGAGAAGAACAAAAAAGAAACACAAAAACCTAAAAAACCATAAAACCATAAATAAACACTAAAAACCCAAAAACCACTAAAATATGAAAAACCCATAATATCATTAAAGTCATTGAAACTGATGAATCCCAAAAAGACACCTAAAAACTCTAAATGAATCTAAATAACCCTAGTAAACCCTAATGAAACCTTAAATTCCTAATAGTCCAAAAAACCTAAAGGACACTAAAAATCCTAAAAACCCTATAGGACCCTAAAAACATAAACAAATCTCAGAGAACCCCAAAAACTACAAAAAAACATTTAACGTTCCATAGAACACTACAAAAATCCCTTAAAGCGATGAAAACCCTTCAATACCCAAAAACCAAGAATACAAATCTAAAAAATAGTAAAAATTATAAAATACCCTAAAAACCAATAAAATAACCTAAATCCATAAGAAACTACAACATTCACCTAAAACCCTGAAAACCCTAAAAGACACTAAATTTTTTTAAAAGCATAAAGAACATAAAAAAATAAAAATACAGACAAAACTATAAAATTCCATAAAAATCATAAATCCCCCAAAATAACCTCGAACCCATGAAGACCCTTAAAAATATAAAATTCTAAAAAACCAAAAAAGAAAAAACACCCCTAAAACCCCTATGAAAAAATAAAAACCTTAAAAACATTAATCCCTAAAACCCTACAGAATTCAAAATACCCTAAAACCCTAAAAAATTAAAACCCCAAATGTCCTTAAAACGCATAAAAACAAGAAAAACCTAAATCACCTAAAAATGCTAAAACCCTAAAAACCCATAATACCCTAAATATCATAAAAATCAATTATAAACATATAAAACCATAAAACACCTTTAAAATCCCTAAACAATTAAATATCCATGAAAACCCATAAAACCCTAAAACCCACAAAACCCCTAAACCAAAAAAACTCAATAAAATAATAAGGTTACCCAAAAAAATCATAAAATACCTTAAATATCCCTCAAAACAAAAAATAATATGAAAAACCCTCAAAAAATAAAAGAACCCTAAAACCCCTAAAACCCCCATAACCCAAAAAACCCTTAAAACTATAAAATCCAAAATATAATAAAAACACATTGAAAATCCTTACAAACACTAAAAACATAAAAACATTTAAAACCTCTAAAAACATAAAAACCATTAAAAACACTAAAAACAAAAAAAATCCCTAATAACCTGAAAAACCATAAAAATCTTCAAGAACCCAAAAACCCTAAAAAACATCAAAAATTCATAAATTCTTAAAACCAATTAAAATATTTAAATTGATAAAACCATTATAACCCTACAAACACAAAAAACCCATAAACCACTAAAACCCATAAAACCCTAAAACCCTAAAAATAATAAATAACCCACAAAAGACCCTAGAAACACTAAAATTTCAAAAAGACATTAAACCACTAAAAACTAAATTCCCTTAAAATTTAAAATATCTAAATGTCAATCAAAATCCTAGAAGTCCATAAAACCCCTAAAAACCCTAAATGATACTAAATCTCAAAAAAAACCTAAAAGGCCATAAAATACCCAAAAACCATAAAAGGCTCTATTCATCCCTGAAACCCCTAAAAGAAGATTCAATACCCTAAAAGATCCTAAAAACCTTAATAAACCCTAAAGCACTGTTAAAACCCTAATGAAAAATAAATTCCCTAAACCCCCTAAAGGACCCTAATCCATAGATTCACTAAGGGACCCTAAAACCCATTAAAACTCTGAAAGTCACTAAAAACCATAAAATCCCTAAAAGACCATTTAAACCACTAAAAATACAAAAAACCCTAAAAATAATAAAAATCCCTTGAAACCCATGAAAATGAAAAAAATAAAAAAAAACCTAAAAACCCTCTAATACACTAAAAACCCCATAAACCCAAAAATAGTAAAAATCCTCAAAACACTAATAACATTAAAATCCCATAAAATCCCTTAAAATCTGTGAAAACCATAAAACAGCTTAAAACCAAAAATCCCCCATATACCCATTAAACACCTAAAATACATAAAACTCTAAAAAGGACCATAAAACCCATAAATTATCCAAAAATCATTAAAACCCTAAACACCCTAAAAAACTCTAAAAAAGTAGAAAACATAAATCATGTATAAACAAAAACCCCCTAAAAGACCCTATAAACCAGAAAAGGCCAACGAAAACATAAAACCCTAAAGTAATTAAAATCCTAAAAACCCTAAATAGTATATAATATCCTATAACACTAGAATACATGGAAACCCCCTTAAACCCCTAATGTAACCTAGAAACCCGAAAAACTTATAGAAGACCCTAAAACCCCAAAACACCTAAAGTACCCCAAAAAACCCTAAAATACTAAACAAACATAACGAACCAAAAAAAATAAAACCCCTAAAAACCCTAAAAATAGTGAAACCGCAAAAGGATGTCAAAGTCATTAAAACACTAAAAGATGATAAAAACCACAAAACCTTAAAATACTCTATAAACACTAAGAATCCATAAATGAACCAAAAAAATTTAAAACCCATTGAACCCCGAAAACCCGTAAAAATATAAGAGACTATAAAAACCATAAAAACCATAAAAACCATAAAAACAATAAAAACCAAAAATTAACCAAGAAACCTAAATAACTCAAACACCCCTAAAATTCTAAATACATAAAACCCTCGAAAATTTCCAAGAACACCCTAAAAAAATTCAAGAACTGAAAAAGAAATAAAACACCTTAAAACAATAAAAGGCTATAAAAACCCAAAAAAACCTATAAATAACCTAGAAACTAAAAATACTAAAAACACTAAAAAACCCAAAGGCACATAAAAACAATAAATGCATAATTTTTTTTATATCCCCTAAAAAAATAACATCTCTAAAAACATAAAATTAATAAAATTACAAAAACACTAAAGGAAACTAAAAAAATAGAAATACCTTACAGTACCCAAAAAAACTTATACAAAATTATTAAAGCCAAAATGTCCAAAAATATCATAAAATTGTATAAAACCCTAAAACCCCTAAAATAACATAAAATTACTAAATGGCCTCAAAACCCATAGAACTCCTCAAAACCAATAAAAAAGACTAGAAACCCAATACAGGACACTAAAAACCCGAAAAATCATAAAACTAAAACCCCCCTAAAGAGCCTAAAATCCCTAAAACAATTAAAATTCCTTGAAATTTTAAAAAAAACCCTAAAATCATAAAACCATAATAGATCCATAAGAACCCAAAAAACCTATAAAAACACTAAAACACATAAAAGTACCTAAAAATATAAAACCTTAAATGTCTAAAAACACTAAAACCCATAAAAAAATAAAAACTCCTTAAAAACCCCTAGAACCCAAAAAACCAAAAAACCCTTAAAAATGCCAAAAAACCATAAATCCCTAGAATCCTATAATAAAATAATACATGGAAACCCATAATAAAATTATAAATATTAAAAAACCTTAAATACCTTATCCCCTAGAAACCCAAAACCCCAAAAACCCTCTACCCCCAAAAACTCGAAACCCCGAAAACACCTAAAATCCTAGAAACCCCTAAAAATCCTATAAAAACCTAAGAAAACCAAATAATCACTAAAACAACCCAAAAAATACAAATAATATAAAACCCTTAAAACCCTAATACCCTAAGAAACCCTAAAACCAATAAATACCCTAAAACCCTAAAAATCATAAACCCATTAAATAACTAAACACTTAAAAAACCTAAAAAATACCGAAAACCCCAAAACCTCAAAAAACCCAAACCCCCACCCCCCAAATATTACCCTAATACCCCAACCCTTAAACTAATAAAAGACTCTAAAACCAATAAAAACTACCAAAAATTCACTAAAATATAAAACACTAAAGGAGATTAAAAACCCCATTAGACCCATAAAAACCATTAAACAGACTAAAAAACTAAAACGTATAAAAACACAAAATAACCATGATAATTATTAACACCCATAAAGTAACCAAAAAACCTAAAACTTACCAATGGATCATAAAAAATCTAAAAATTATTGAAAACACTAAAAACACAAAAAATATTTTAAACCCATTAAAAAAATAAAAAATCTTAAAACCCTAAAAATATTAAGAATCCTCAAAACCCTAAAACCCATAAAAACACTAAAAAATCTATGATTCCTATAAAAAAATCCCCAAAAAAGTAAAATCCCATAAACAACCATAAAAACCAAATTAATCTGAGAACTCTATAAAAAAATTCATAAAAACCCTAAAAAATTATAAAAACCCTTACAATACATAAAACCTCTATAAAAACTAAAATAAACCTAAAATATTATAAATTAATAAAAGAAATAAAAATAATAAAACCCTAAACCTCCAAAAAATCCTAAAAACATATATAACCCTAAAACACAAAAAATCCCCAGAATACCCTAAAATCATTATATATATATATGATACCTTAAAACCACTAAAAATAAAAAAAACTACAAAATAATTAAACCCCATAAATCCCTAGAAATATTAAAAACTCCCGAAAATTATAAAATCCCTAAAACCCTAACAAAATAATAAAAATCTAAAAAACTATAAAGACCATAAAACCCACTGAAATATATTAAAAACCCTACCCCCAACCCTATAAAAATCTATTAAACCGACATAAAATATTAAAAACCCTAAAACCCCTAAAACCACTAAAACTCTAAAAAACATAAAATAAGTAAAAACCCTCAAATACAAAAGAATAACCAAAGAACCTAAAATACCCAAAAAAACGTTTGTAGATCCTAAAAACCATTAAAAATAAATAACCTAAAAAATATTGAAACCATTGATAACCCTAAGATTACACTAAATCCACAGAAGACCCCCAAAACTCCCAAAACCCCAAAAACCCTTAAAAACCCAAAAACACAAAAAAAGGATAAACCCCCAAAGTCCCTATAAACCTGTAAATACTAAAAAACTCTAATATACCCCAATAATTGTAAAGGGTCCTAAATAACCCTATAAAATCTGTAGATTGTTATAAAAATAATTAAATATACTAAACCCCTTAAAACCCATAAAACCTAAAAAAATCCCTAAAACCACTAAAACCCCTAAAAATAAAAAAAACTATTACAAAACATTGAATAACCTAACCACCCTAAATCCACTAGAATCAATAAGAACCATAAAAAACTCTAAAACCCTTAAAACCACTAAAACACATAAACACACAAAAAATATCAAAAAAACCCTAAACACCCTACAACCCCCTAATTCACTGAAAGCACTAGAACCCAAAAAAACATTAAAATTTAAAACCCCAAAAAACTCTAAAAATGTTACACCCTTAAAAATCCAAAAAAGAATATAATACTATTTAAAATCATAAGCATGGTAGAATCACTAATCCCCCTGATAACCAAAAACATCTAAAAACCATTTAAAACCCTAAACCCCCTAAAATTAATAAATACCATAAAATTGAGATTACCAATCCATGATTCAAGTATCATTGGGAGGGGGAGGGGTGAATCAGTGGTATATTTTTATTTTATGTTTCCATACTATAGAAAAAATAATCGACGTTTGTTAAATATATCTTTCTTTATAGAAAAAATCAAACACAAAACCACTTGAACTCAATAATTTACAATGTTCACGACTCAATAATATTATATATTACTTGGTATGGTTCATAAATAATAAAATAAAGCCCAATCTACAATAAAAAAAATTCTTTTTTTGTGGAATAAAATTAGTCTGATATACCCTAACAGTCATGTAGTGATATGTTATATACAATAGTGCATATGCTTTAAGTATCACAAAATGATTTAATAAAATTGTTGTAACAAACTTGTTATGAGTATTCTTGTTCAACATTAAAAACTATTATATTTCAAGATAATTATTCAATTTCTTTCTTCGAAGCTGGTAAAAACATCATAGACATCATAATGATACTCAGTCCATTTTCCCAGCTTGATTCCCAAGTCTGATTTACCGATATGAAAATAATACTCTCTCTGAATTCTGATAAAAAAATCATCATCTTTTTCCATAGATCGAAAATTCAAAGATAGTTTCTCAGTTTGATTAGATAAACACTTATTATCATCTTGTGGTTTATTATTTTTTTTTCTAGTAATATTCTTCAAGAAAATACGATCCAATACATATTTTTTCAAGAATTGTGGAGCTTTTCTCTCATTTTCATGAGCAATGGAAGTCATAGAATACACAAATTATTCATATAATTTTATATACATTCCAATATGGTTTAAGCAAGATTCTAAAAAGGATTTACCACTTCACCAAATTTCATAAATCATTAATATTATTTAAATCTTGGATCTCTCTTTGACTTCTTAATCAACTTTTTGAATCATAAAATCTCCTTGATTTTTAGATATCTCTACATATTTCTCAAAATTTTAGAATTTCTAACAAATCTTCTATTAGAATCTGTTTCTAGATTCTGATAACCTAATAGGATTTCTACATTATGATAATTGGTCACTCTTATTTTCTTAATCCACTTGAAAACAAATCAGAATTGATGATATTTCATTATACTGCTCATTTCCAACTAAATTACTATCTACAAATTCATTTTTCCTCATTACCATGGAATCCTATGTTCAATAATTGTTTATTGATTACATTTTTCTACACAAAACACAAGAAAAATGAAAAATGTATTCTTATAATGATGCTCTATAAAAAGTGATTAAAAATGGAAAAAACATTATTATAACATTATAGAATCTTAATATCATTATTTAAAAACACTATCAAAATGTTTATAAAGACACTTCTTCTTCTTCCCACATGTAAGAGATTATTAGAACATAATTTATCACCTAACCTAGTCAAAAAACCATCTTGATGAAAATAATTTGACTATATTGAGGATTGATATTGGTCTCAATAATATTTTCTTATTCCATTTTCATATGGTTTCATAAAGATAAAAAACGAGTATAATGACTAATCTATAGTAGAGTAACACCTATTATTAGTGGAAATCCAATTCTGGTGGACTTTTAGGATTGTAAACTTCTTTTTTTTCCAATATTATACTCCAAGTGATCTAGACAAAAAAAAATAATGAATATTGTAAAAACATACAAATGAACTTTATAATGGAATGATTTTTTTACTTCAGTAAACATTCTGCTTTCACAAACACATACTTGTAACATGACATCCTCATGAATTGGAATATTTTGAAGACCATCTTCAACATTGTCAGTCCTAATAAGGAAGGTAGTTTCACTTCCATATCCCCAAGTAATATCTTTCATTCAATCAAACCTGAATATGATTGAAAACACCTTTTTTCAACATTACGTCATAATGATTTAATCACTAATTATTCAAACAACTTTTGATATCTGTGATATAAAAATAATCAATGAATCATCATATTCATATCAAAGATATGTAGAATCAGAAGTATAACCCTATTATATTTATCTGTTCCTTACAAATCCATACATATTCTGATAAACTTTTTGTTATAGAATAAAAATTCTCATTCCAATGTAATTGTTTTTATTTGTCAACCTAATTCCCTAAATAAGATTATTATTTTGATCAAAAACATTTAAAATGTAGGGTGATTTCACTTTTATTAACAAAAGACAACATACATGTAAAAGAAACTTCTTCTAACTTCCAAAAACATTCTCCATACAACTTGATTCCCACAACCCCCATTAGATTTTCTTTCAACCAAGGCTCATAAATTAGTAAAACCTGAAACCTCAAGAAATGTATTAATTATAAATAATTATAATCCTACATTATCTAACTTATTATAGTAAGCAAGAATCATTGACATAGAAACAAAGTTGTTCGAATGTGGTGACTCAAGAAAAACTTCCCCACCATTCTTCTAATCGTTTATTCCTCATATTTCTTCCTCATCTTTCATCCTCAACTTTATTCCTCAACATGCTTCCTTGTCCCTTCTTCCTTATCTTGCCTCTAATTCTTCAAAATCTTTATAATAACAAAATTTTGATTCCTAAAACCACTCTATCAAATAGTAAGAATAGTTCCGACAATTATATGTTGGATTTATATCTTACCCACAACTTCCCATGTATGAATGATTACTTCCATAAGAGATAATTATGAAAAAGTTCCCCACCACAAAACAAAAATATCCAAAGATAATATATGATTTGGTACAAAAACACATAACAAAAATTTAATGAGAAATAGGTTGTATTCCCATAATCAAACTCATACAATAAAAAAGTTCTTTTGTTATAGATTTTTAAAATATGTTAGAAACTTGTTCCTATATAGTAACATACTCCAACATCAATTCATTCTTCTCCACATGCTCATTGATGAAGTGGTAATTTATGTCAATATTTTTTTATCAATAATATTTTACATTATTCCTTATAAGGTTGATTGAAATTTGATTATCACATCCCAAGAGAATTGGTAACTTCAACAAGTATGTCTTGAAATTGATTTATCATCCAAATAATTCTGGTGGAAACATAAGTGGCAGAAACAAACCTAGATTCAACTGTGAATAGAGTTACTAAATTTTCCTTCCTTTTAATTAAACTAACAAATATATTCCTCAAAATTAAAACTCCATGAGTTTTAGATCTTTAATCATCACCATTTCTTACCAAATATGCATCGAATACCCAAAATAGTCAATACATTTTGATATATCATACATAATTCTGAAATTTATTATTCCTTTTATATATATGATATTTCTTTATCTATAAAATAAATTTGATTCTTTAGGAGGACTCTAAAATCAGTCACATCTTGTAACACCATAAACATTGTCATGTCTTGATGTTTTCAAATAAAACAATATTCTAATCATCTTCTGAAACACATTTTTAACAACTTCCCTGCATTATACATCTTTATAAAACAAGGTTCACAAATAAATCATTGTGGAAACGGGTTTCAAATATTCCATGTTAGAATTCATAATAAGTTCCTTAGCATACTTTTCATGAGAATGAAATTTGTGTTTCTACTTTTGTAAATATTTTATCCCAAGAAATAATTTAATTTCAACTAGTATGGACATCTCAAAAAACATTTTCATCTCTTTAGAAAATATTTCACAAGTTTTTTTATTATTACTATCAACGATAGTTTCCACAACATATACAATTACGATGAGAGGAACATCTTAACTTTATTTAATGTAAATATTTCTGTCAACTCTTCCTTCTTTGAAGGTCATCTTCCTTAAGAATGTATCCAATTAGGAATATCATTCTGTTAGAGATTATTTTAGACACAACAAGGAATTTTTTATATTATAAAATTTACATTATCAATTCCCAACAAAAAATACCTAAGTTTGTTCAATGTAACTTCCTCATAAAAAATCCCATTAAGAAATATAGACATCACATCCATTTGAAAAAATATGTAACTTCATTTTTGTACAATAGAAATAAACATTATAATTATTTCTATCCTTTCACTAGAGAAAAATTACCATAAAAATCAAAACCATCAATTTTTTATTAACATTTTGAAATAATATGTATTTTTCATTACAACATCACCTTCTTGATTTAGATTGTTCTAGAAAACCCTTTTTTTTACAACAAGTTTGTTGTCTGGCTTGGTCCCGAGTTCCCAAGTGTCATTGTTCTCTATATGATGAAGCTCTTTATGAAAATCCTGAACCCATTCTAGATTCTCAAAATCATCATTCACATATTCCGTCTCAACTTTTTAATACATATAATTATTTGTATCAATTTTTGAATTTATTATTGTTTGATCCTTCTGATGATAATCACCAATAATGTTATGAGCCTCAACTAGCTTCCTCATCCTATGATGAGTAATTTGAGATTCATCTTCAAAACATGAAATAGTTGAGTGTAATTATTCTTATTTAGAAGGATTTCCACTATTAGTATCTTTATGATAATTACTGAAAAAGCATTAGTTATCATTCTAAACATTCTTATTAACATAAGTCTATTTTTATTCGTCATCATTTTCAAAAACATTCACCAAAATTGAGTCAAAAATTATTCCTATCTCTTTTTTTAAGAAACTACATCCTCTTCCGTCAACAGAAAAACTAGGAAAAAATCCGTCTTCATCTCTCTGCTAAAAAATACATGGTTTCCACTTTTATTCCTTATGATGCAAGGTCTCCCAAAAACATTTATAGGTTTAAATCTATAAGTTTTTACAGAAAATGTTTCATATGGATTAATATATGAACATGTCCTATAGAAACATAAATTTTTGATATACATAGTAGTACTCAAAGCATGCCTCAAAAATCCATGAGAAAGACCATCGTCATGTAACATAGTTCTCCCCATTTCAACTGAACTTCTCTTTCTCATTGTGGTAACCCCATTTTTTTAGGAGTATATGGTGAAGTCAACTCATGCTGAATTCCAGGATTCTCAATATAACTTTCAAATTATTCATATTTTTATTCACCAAAATTATGGTTTCTCAAATTATTCACTAAAATGTAACATTGTTTCTCAAATTTCTTCTTGAAACATTTAAAAAATTTCAGGGCATCCTAATTATGTTTCATATTCATAAAAATGTAACATGACTTATTTATTCAATGAATGTAAAAAAGTAATTACCTCAAATATTTTTTTATCATATGATCATCGATATTAGAATGAATTTGTTTAAGGGGTTGTTTTGAACTAATATCAACTTTCTTTTACATTGAGTTAGTAATTTTCCCTTTTGAAAATTATTTTAACGCCAATATCCTTTTTATATATCGGAAATGTAACAAACACTGTCTATCTTTAATAAATTGATCAAATTTGTTGGAAAAACTTGTCACATCCTTTTATGCCATAACTAATTTTCTTCCACCATACCCAAGTAACAAGATTTTTCTATTTCACTAACATGGAACATGTTTCCCTCTATATGTTGACCTCTTATAACTATATTTCCATCTTCATCACTATTGACATAAAACAATATTTTTTTAATAAAAAATTGATACCCGCATCATGATGTTTTGAAACACTCTTCATGGTGTGTTTCAACCCATCAACATAAAATTCTTTATTGTATTTTATCTTTCCTTTCCCAATTATGGCTGATCCAATACCTCTATTACTTAGTGATTTATCATTATCTAATGTCACCATTAAATATATTTATTATTTTTAATTATAAAATAATTTTAATTATCCTTTCATATTAGAATAACACCCATTATCAAGAATACAAGGTTGTTCTCTTTTTATTGCTTTCAAAGAGGTTTACTAACATGATCTTTTCTATTCCCTTTTTATTTATTTACTTTTGTATTCTAATAATTTTTAACAAACATTAATTTCCAGTAAGAAAATGAGAAATATATTTTTAAGGTGTCCATGTTGTTTAAATCCTTCACAAATAATTTATAGATGTTGGAACCTATTGTTTACTATCACAACAACCCTTTAATGTTTCTTCTGAACTTCCCTCCGAGCTTACTTATTTTGAGAGGATTGACTAATATTAAGAGCACGGATTCCATGAACTATGGAATATTAGTATTTTTAGGGTTGAAAAAATCATATTTTCAATATTCTTGGATCCACCACAATACCAGCAATATCCATAGATAGAGTATTTTACTCTAAAACTTTTGGATGGACCAGTTTTGTGACTATGTTTCTCAATAACCTTATTAAACGAATGTTTTTGACCCCCAAACTTTCTTTATTCAACCAAAATATTCATTTTTAGCTCATTTTTATTTTCATCCTTATCAAAACCACAACAAATAAAAACATTTATATACTATGATTTTGGTAGAAATGTTTTCGAAATCATTTTTTTGAAACTTATGAATTATAGACTCTGTTAATCTTGGACATCTACATAACTTTTCGAAATTAATTATTCTTAGGAACAATTATAAAATTCGTCTCAACCTCTAAATAATTTTTTTGATCCTTATCAGGTTCCTCCTTATGATAACTTCCACCAAATTTAGAGACAATGTTTTTGAATCTTATATCCATCTATTCAATTGTAGATATTTTTTATTTCAAAAGTTCAAACTCTTATTATTTTCCATTGTTGTTTATTTCTATATGTTTATTATGATTATTTTATTTTTCCATATATTTCATTAAATTATAAATCTATCAAAACATCATTAATTTCACATCTAAAAAACCTTATTGAATGTATGATGATGAATAATTATTTTTGAGCTTCCTAGTTTCTTTTTTCAAGCCATTAAATATTCCTCAATAATTATTTTAATTATTTTTTATGATAAACCTCTAGTTTGGTTTCTTATTTTACCTAACTACTAATTTTGATTTCTTCTTTATTCACTGTTGTATAAAAGGTAATATCTTGACCTTTATCAAAATATTTTTTTTGGGATTTAGCTTCACTATCATCTTCTTTTATATGTAAAGAACTTTTTATCTTCCCATATGGAGAAAATATTTATCCTTGTCGCCTTGTTTCTTCTACGACCTTATTTTTCTTTATTTTTCTTCATCACTATCCTCTTATTTGTTTATTAGAGGATAGTTATCTACAAATTTCCTTATATCTTTACACTGAGAACAGTTCAAGAGATCTTTCCCTATACATTTACCTATACCACTTTGTACATTTTTAGAAAAAAAGGAATAAAATTCATCACAGTTTTAAATATTACATTTATCAATTAACGTCATCTATATTTTCTTCCTCAAGAGACTTCTTAGAATTCTATTTATTGGAATCTTTTAAAGTCATATCTCTATAAGATTTTTATTTTCACTTCATAACTTTTTAACTTATCATTTGATACGTAATGAGACTACTCTAGAGATAATATAGATATAGAGTTTCAATATATATATCTCCCCATGAGGAAATTTTGGCTTAAAATTATCATTATGTATTCTATATATCTTTTAAAAAATTATAAATTTTTTTAACTTTTCACCAATACATCAGATAGTGAGGAATATTTCATTCAATCTGGTAAATAAGTCACCAATAGATTCGTATTAACCAACCATTATATATTTATATGGTAATCTCTATATTTTAATTTTTTCATTCATTACTTTTGTATTACCTTCTTACAAATTTTCAACATATCCTAGATACTGTTAGTAGTGGAAAGACCTTTAACTCTTAAAAATCACATTCGGAAATGGATGAGAGTAATGAATTCATAGCTCTTCCTTCATTATAAATATTCTTTTCTTGACTTGTGTAAGAGGAACCTTGTCCCTAGTTACAGGAAATACATCTATTGTTACTTCATGAACATAATACCAAAGTAGTATAAGATAAGAAAACATTATGTCTTTTGGAATAAGAATATTATTTCAATAGAATATTAGAATACCCTATCTATTCAATCCATTTTGATTCTGCACCATAAGATCTCTTCAAAACATTAGTAAAAATTAAATTAATGGAATATTATCTTAGATACGAATTGGGATTACGGAGCATGGATTCATATATCACTGAGAGGAGTGGTGAATCAGTGATATCTTTTTTTAGGCTTCCTATCTTTAGAAATAACCTTATCCTCCTGTTAAATATTTATTTATCCTATGAAAAAAAATCAAACACAAAACCATAGAAATATAAAAATTTACAACTTTAAATACTATAAAATAGTAGCTAGTCCTTGGTATGGTTTAGAAATAATCCAATAAGACAAAATCCAGCAGAAAAAAAATCCATTTATGTGTAATAAAATGAGTAGGATATGAACTTACACTCATTTAGAAATACGTTAAATACAATAGTGCATGTTCTGGAAGTTGGACACAGTGATTTAATACAATTTTTGTAAAAAAAAGTTACAATGCTTATTTATCAACTTTCAAAAATATGATATTTCAAAAAAAATATTCAATTTCTCCACAATAAGTTGGTGAGAATATAATGTAGTACTTAATGATACCTAGTTTGATTTACCAATAAGATATTCATGTATTATTACTAAATACATAAATAATAATCGGTCAGAATTAAACTAAAGAAATCATGAGCTTCTTATTCCTTAGTCTCAAAATTGTGGTCTAGTTTCTCAAATGTATTCTGGAAAATCTAATTATGATCTTGTTTATAATTTTTTCTTTATCCATCATGAAAAGCTTCTTCCAGAATGTAAAATCTATAAAATAATTATTTCTATAATTGTAGATATTATATAACCCCTTTAAAAAGTGATACATGTGAAAAAATACTAAATTTATTATCCTCCTTTTATAGACACACCAAAATGGTTAAAGAGGGGTTCTGAAAAGGTTTAACCACTTCAATAAATTTCATTAATTTTTATATTATATAAATTTTAAATATCTCTTTGAATTTTTTATAACCCTTTTCAATCATTAAATATCATTTTTTCATATCTCCATTTGAATTCATCAATGGTTTAGTCATTCTATCAAGTCTTTAGTCTGAATCTGATTCCGGATTCCGATTTCACAATATGATTTTTTTATTTTGGTAAAGTCATTTGGCCACTCTAATTTTCCTAAACCAAATAAAAACAAATAATAATTGAATATATTTAATTACATTCCCCTACACTATCTAAAATTATATCTTACCATTCTGATTTTCACATTATAATGGAAGAATATGTTCGACAACCGTTTTTTCAGTGCATTCTTCAACAGTAAATGTAAAAAGGAAAAAATATGTCTTCTCATAATGTTTATCCATAAAAACTTATAAAACAATGAAAAAAAATTCTTAGAACATAAATAATGCTTCATCTCCCCCTTTAAAAACACTTTCATATATTATTTGAACAAGAATCACATTATTCTTCCCACATGTTAGAGATATTAAATTTTTAGTTTATCAACTGACATAATCAACAAATCAACTTCATATGAAATGGTTTACTATATTGTTGATTTATCTTGGTATCATAAAAAATTTCTTATTAAAATTTGCCC
This sequence comes from Viscum album, assembly GCA_963277665.1. Taxonomy (NCBI): domain Eukaryota; kingdom Viridiplantae; phylum Streptophyta; class Magnoliopsida; order Santalales; family Viscaceae; genus Viscum; species Viscum album. Next base: position 2,018,944,100 of record OY728126.1, on the reverse strand, counting down.
AGATTTCATAAGGATAAAAACAAATTTAATGACTACTTAGTGTTTGAGTAACTATGATTATCGGTGGAATTCCATGTCTGATGGACTGATATCATCAGAAACTTATTTTTTCTTCTAAATAAAACCATCCAAGTCATCCAGACATCAAATAGTTCTAAATATGGTGATCCCATATTGAATAAAGTAAGACAGGAATGTTTTTAACTATAAAAAACTTCATACTTCCAAAAACTCTTTCTTGTATCATGACATCCTCAGGACATTGAAAATAGTGAAGATCATCTTCATCATCATCTGACCTACTGACGAATGTGTTATAACCTCCCTGTATTCTAACAACATCTTTCTTTCAAATCAAAACTCAATATGATTAGTAGCATATTTTCTCCCACATTACCTCACAAGGGTTGTATCATATATTCTCCAAAAAACTTATGATATTTGTGAAACACAAATCATCATAGAATCATTAGATTTCTGTCAGATCTAAGAAGACTCCGAAGAAGCACCTCATTACAATTTTCCTTTCATTATAGACACAAGGTCAGTTCTATAAACCTTTTCTTACAGAAAACATCTTCCCTTTCCAATGAAATTCCTTATTCTTTATGTCTTCGATTTCCCAAATATAATAGTGAGTCAGATCAACAAGATTTTCAAAGTAGGGTGATTATTTTTATTTTAAATAAAAAAACAACATACTTGTAAAAAATTCTTCTTCCAACTTCCTAAAAAAATATCTACCAAACATAGACCCAAAAAATTATCCAAAAAATCCAAAAAACCCTAAAACCCTAAAGACCAATAAAAACCCAAAAATCATTAAAACCACTAAAACCACTATAAGACCCTAAAAATAATTAAAACACTGGAAAAAAAATTAAAAAACTAAAAAAACCATAAGAACCCTAAAAATCCCTAAAACATGAAAAACCCCTAAAAACACTAAAAACCTTAAAAACTCTATAAAACACTAAAAACATTTAAAACCACAAAAAACCCTATATATGCTTAAAAATATAAACCCCCTAAAAAGAAAAAGAAAACATTAAATCATAAAAAATAAAAAACCAATAAAACCATTTAAAACCATTTCAATCCCTAAGAACTATAAAAGAAATAAAAAAAACATTAAAACCTGAAAATAAAAAAACCCTAAAATCCTAGAGACCCCTAGAAACATAAAAACTTCTAAGAGTAGTAAAAGATCAAAAAAATAGTAAAACCCTAAGAGACTATAAAAACACAAAAAACCCTAAAACCCCAAAAAATCCTAAAAAACTCTAAAAACCCTTAAAACCCATAAAAACAATATAAAATCTCTAAAATAAAATAACATACCATTAATCTCTTGAATAAACCCTTAAAACCCTAAAGTGAAATAATAACCATAAAAACACGAAAACATCTAAAACCCTAAATAAAAATTAAGAATCATAAAACAACCTTAAAAGGTATAAAAAATGAAGAATCCATAATACGTATAAGAACCATAAACACCTTAAAACACCCCTAAATTAACATAAAACCCTATAAGGACCCTAAAATTACTCCAAAAAATCAAATGCTTTAAAAAGAAGAAAAAAACCATTCAATACCATAAAAAAGCTAAAAACCCTAAAAACCCGTAAACACCACAAAAACCCTTAGAACCCCCTAAAAACCTAAAGAATCATAAAAACCCTAAAAATCTGAAAAACCATTAAAAACCAAGAAAATTCCTAATACACCAAAAATCCATAATAACCCTAAAACCCTAAAAAGCATAAAATCCTTAAAATCCAAAACACATAAATCCGTTAAAAACACAAAATTTATGGAAACCCCTAAACCCCTTAAAAAATATATAACACCCCTAAATATATGTAAAAATAATAAAATACCTAAAAACCATAAAACCCCTAAAAACACAAAAATATCCTAAAAATAATAAAAACCCTAAAAGAAGCTAAATCTTTATGAATCCCCTAAAACCACCCTATACCATTAAACATCATTAAAATAATGAAAACCCAAAAAAACCCAAAACCCTCCTAACACCATAAAAAACATAATAAAACTATTAAAATCCCTAAAATCATTAAAAACAAAAAAACCTAACTATCCTAACCCCCCTAAGAAACACTAAAAATCATAATAAAAATCTAGAAAACCCTCAAAACCATAAAAAAACCTTAGAATCCCTAAACCCGTAAAACATTACAAACATAGTAAAAGAACCTAAAAGCTCGTAAAAACAGAAAAACCCCAAAAAACCTAAAATGATCATAAAAATACATAAAAATCATAGAAACCTAAAAAAATCCAATACCCTATAAAACCCTACAACCCAAAAATCCAAAAACCCAAAAAAAACATAGATACACTATAAACACTAAAGAAACTTAAAATCATAACCCCCTAATGAAGTCTAGAAAACCATAAAACCCTTTAATCATATTAAAAAACCTGTGAACCCTTAAAACACCTTAACACAAAATTTTCACTTAAGACCTTAAAAATACCTAACAACCCCGAAAAATATTATAAACTGAAAAAATAATTAAAATGTTAGAAAACCCTTAAAACCCCTTAAAAACATTGAATCTTCAAAAAACCTTGAATCCCATTTAAACCCGTTAATAAACTGTATCCATAAAAAACCATAAAATCCAAAAAATAACTCTTCAAAAACCTAAATATCGTTAAACCCACAAAAACCCTAAAACCCTAAATAGTTAAAAAAACATAAAAACTATAAAACCATAATAATCCTTTAAAAACCCTAAAAACCTACAAAAAACTAAAAAAGCCTTAAAACCATAAAAAATATAAGAACCATAAAAAACATGTAAAGAACCAAAAACACTAAAAATGTAACAATCCCTAAAAACCCATAAAAGACCGTAAAAAGTATAAATACCCTATGTAACCCTATAAAACCCTAAAATACCATAAAAACAGAAAAACACTCTAGGAAATATAAAAACCCAAAAAACCCCTAAAAAAATAAAACCCATAAAAACCATATCCCACCAAAGACCCTGAATACACTAAAAACTGTAAAAGACCATAAAATCTATAAAAACCCCCGAAGTACCAAAATAACCTTATAAAACCATAAAATACCCTAAAAACATAAACATAAAAAACATTGAAAACCCAAAAACCCAAAAAAATTTCCTAAAACCATAAAGACCCAAAAACCCATACAATAACTTTGAATCACCTACAAAACCATTAAAAACACTAACAACCATAAAAATCTATTAAAATATAAAAACCCTAAGACAATTAAAGACACTAAAATCCCCCAAACCAAAAAAAATCTAGGAAAACCCCTAGAACCCCAAAATAACAAAAAACCATAACCCCCCAAATACATAAACCCCCTAAACCAATAAAAAATTATATATACCCTTAAAACCACAAAAACACTAAGTGTCCATAAAATCCAAAAAATCCGAAAAAACCCAAAAAAACCCAAAAAACACAGAAAACCGTTAATACCATTAAGAACCTAATAATACTAAAAACTATAAAAACCCATAAAACCACAAAAATATTAAATATCCCAAAAACACCATAAAGACCGAAAACTATAATAACCACTTAAACTCATTAAACCCTAAGATAAAAAACTCTTAAAAACCCTAAACACCCCTAAAGACCCTAAAACCACCGAAAACCCAAATATAACCCTAAAAACCCACTAAAACACATAAAAAATATAAAACAACCTTAAAAGAAACAAAAAATATAAATGGCCAAAAAAAATCCCAAACTCCCAAAAAGAAATTAAAAGAATCTAAAACCCCATAAACCTCTTAGAAGACCCTAAAAACCCCAAAAGGCATTAAAACCCCCTACACTCACTAAATTTTTTTAAATTGCTATAAAATCCTTAAAAGACTCTAAAAACCCATAACCATCCTAAAGGAACCTTAAAAACACTAAAAAAATATAAGACCATAAAAAATCCTAAACACTAAAGGACCCTAAAATCTCTAAAAAACTCTAAAAACCCTAAAACACAAAAGACCCTAACAACCCTAAAGGACACCCATAACCCCAAAAACCATGAAGAAATGTAAAACCAAAAAAAAAACCATATACCCCATACAAAACCATAAAAGGATCTAAAAATAATAAAACCCTAAATTATCCCTAAACCCTAACAAAACCCAAAAAGACTATAAAAACAATAAGAAAACTCAAAATACCATACAACCCGTCAAATGCACAAATAACTAAAAAAATCTATAAGACTCGAATAACCCTAAAACAGCATAAAATCTCTAAAACCCCCAAAAAACACTAACAAAAACCTAAAACCCTCATACAAACCCTAAAATCCCATGAACCACCTAAAAACACCAAAAACATGAAACACCCTATATCACTAACCCCCCCCCCCCCCCAAACACCTAAAAAATCAATATCCCTGAAAACCCATAAAAATCATTAAACTATAATACACTTACAAACAAAAAAAAAAATCCTAAAAACAAAAATACCAAAAAATACTAAAATCCATAAAAAACAATAAAATCCTAAATCACATAAAAACATCAAAAAAACTTAAATCCTAAAAAAGGAAAACCCCAAAGAACAGTAAAAGCAATAAAAACTCATAAATTAACCTAATCCCCAAAAACACTAAAGTTCCCAAAACCCCTAAAAGTCCTCAAAAACCAAAAAACACTTAAACACAAAAAACCCCTAAAAATAGAAACACACTATAAAAACCCTAAAACCCTAAACACCCTAAGATAACTTTAAAACCCCCAAAAGTAGTTAATATAATCATAAAAAATCTATAAAGTCAAAAAATCCCCAAACCCCCCAATCCCCTAAAAACCCAAAAAATCCCTCAAATCTCAAACAATTACCTCATACCCATAAAACCCCATGGAAAACCCTAAACACCAAACCCCCAAAGAACGCTAAAATACATCAAAAACTGTAAAGACTGTAAACCCCTAAAAAACCTCCAAACCCTTAAAAACCAATAAAATTACATAACATGATTAAAAACTATAAAATAACCCTAAAATTATTAAACCCATAAAAAACTATATATAAAACCCCAAAAATTCCTAAGAAAGACTAAAAACCACAAAAAACCCTAAAACAACTAAAAAAACTAAAACCCTACATACCCCAAAAAACATATCGAAACCCCTACTACCCCAAAAAACTCTAAAACCCCTTATGAAACCCTAAAAACAATAAACCCCACAAAACCCTAAATACATTAAGAAACATAGAAAACAATAAAAAACATTTAATCCCCAAAATACCCTGAAAATCCATCAAAAACATAAAACACCTAAAACCCATTATAACCAAAAAAATCACTAAAAACCCTAAAAACAATAAAAATCCTGAAAATCTTCAATACCACTATGAAAATATTAAAAATCCTTGAGACCCAAAAATAAACCACAAACCCCAGAAAACCCTAAAATCCCCTATAAACTATAAAAAACATTAAACCCATGAAACCCCCCATTACACATAAATCCCAAAAAAACATAAAATCCCTATAAATCAAAAAAACAGTAAAAACAAAAAAAAACCACCATAAACCCCTAAAATACCCAAATAACCATAAAAACTCTTAAAAGACTATAAATATCCTAAAATTCATAAAACCCCTAAACCCACTAAAAGACCCTAAAAACCTTAAAGACCATAAATAACCCTATAAAACCCTATATAACCATAATAACACTCAAAAATATTAAAACCCCCAAACCCATAAAAACCCTCAAAAACCTTAAAACTCAAAAAAAACCTAGAAACCCAAAAAACCCCATTAACAAATAAAACATCAAAACCCTAAAACCCCAAACTCCATAGAACCAAAAAACCTCTAAAAAACCTCTAAAAATCCCCTAAAACGCTAAAAATACTAAAATATTATAAAACCATAAAAATAATGAAACCCATAACCCCCCCCCCCCCAAATTCCTATGAACCCTAAAACTCATTAAAACCAAGAGAAACCATAAAAACCATAAATACATTTAAACCATCAAATCCCCTAAAAGACCCATAAAAATATCTAAAACCCCCAAAACCCTTAAAAACCTAAAACGAAAAAAAGTTCTAACATCCATAAAAATCTTAAAACCCCTTACAATTTTTCAAACCCTAAATACATAAAAAAAATCCTAAAACCATTTAAAACCCTATAAAAACCATAATAAACATAAACCCACTAAAACCCCTAAAACCATAATAACCTTACGAAACCATAAACACTCCCAAAACCGAAAAAATCTTAATACCTTAAAACAATAAAAACCATAAAAAACCTAAATTCTCAAAAACCCCAAAAAATTCCCTAAAACCCCATAGATTACCTAAAACCCCTAAACTTATAAAAACTATTAATAACACTAAAAACATGAATAGACATAAAAACCTGAAAACCCAACAAATACCTAAAAACCCTAAAACCCCTAAGACCCCTAAAAACAAATCAAAAAAACCCCTAAATACACAAAAAACAAATAATCCACAAATCCCTTAAAAATAAAAAACAATAAGGCCCTAAAAACCCTATACAACCCTAAAACCAGTGAATCCCCTAATTAAAATTAAAAAAATAAAAACCTTTCAACCCCTAAACAACCATAAATACCCTAAAACCATAAAAACCCAAAAACATATAAAAGACCCAATAAAGGAAGAAACCCCAAAAATGCCCAAGAAACCATAAAACTCAAAAAGAAACTAACAAATATAAAAGACCCTAAAATCATAAAACACCCCAATATTATCTTTTAACCCCATAAATAAGATAAAACCCCATAAAATAATAAAATCCATAAAAAACATAAATATCCATTAAATCATTAAATCCCCAAAAATCACCTGAAACCCCGAAAACCTTGAAAACCCCCCAAACACACAAAAACCTAATTAACCATATAAACCATGCATATAACTAAAAACAGTAAAAAAAAACCTAAAACCCGTATCCCCTAGAAACAATTAACCCATTGAAAAACCAAAGACCCTATGAAACTGAAAAAATGTTAAAATACCCCAATGTAGTAGAAAACCTAAAAAGTAACTAAAACCTCTTAAATATATAAAAGAGAATAAAAATCATAAAACCATTAGATTAACCAAAACTACCAAAAAAACACTAAAAATCTAACCCTCGCCCCTAGTAAGAACTCTAAAAATCCTAAAATATCAAAAAAAACACATTAAAAAACCAAATAAATCTAAAAACTCCTAAAACCTATAAAACCCATTAAAGACTATAAAGACCCTAAAAGACCCCAACGACCTTGAACCCCCTGAAAATTTTAACACCCAAAAAAACCTCAAAGAGCCGAAAAAACCTAAAATCCCTTAAAACCACTAAAATATACTAAAACCTATACATATCCCAAAAAGATCTAAAAAATACTTAAACACACTAACACAACATAAATACATTAAAACCCATTAAACACAAAAAAAATGATAAAAACTCTAGAAACCCTAAGAAACCGTAAAATTCCCAAAAAACCTAAATACAATATGTAAAATAAATAATATAAAATGACAATAAAAAAGAAAAAAACCATAAAACCTCCAAAAATCTCTGAAAAAAACCCAATGACCATAAAAAATCCATAAAAACTCTAAAAACCCCTAAAACCCTAAATACCCTTAGAAACCATAAAACAACATTAAAAAAACTAAACACCCAAAAACCCTAGAAAACCATAAAATTTATAAAAACCACCAAAACCCAATGAAACATTAAAATTCCTAAAACCCCATTAACACCTTACAATCGAAAAAACACAAAAACCTGAAAAACCGTAAATAACACTAAAAATCCCATGAAACATTAAACGACACAAAAAACCAAAAAACCCAAAAGAGAAGTATTTGCCTGTAAAAACCATAAAAATACCAAAAATATTTAAAACCCATTAAATACCTAAAAACCCCCAAATGAACCTAAAACACTAAAGACAATATAAAACACAAAAAAGTATGGTGAACCCCTTAAACACCCCAAAACCCTAAAACCCCATAAAACCACACAAACCTTTCACTAAAACCACCAAAAACCCATAGAAATACCGTAACCCGTAAAAACCATAAAAACCCTAAAAAAACTTACAACCCTAAAACCAAAGAACATTCATAAAAACACTAAAAGGACATTAAATTCCATGAAACACTAAAAACCCCTAAAACCTGCTAAAACCCGTAAAAAATCCTTACAAACTTCAAAAAAACTAAAACACTAAAACCCATAAAACCCTACAATCCTAAATACCATAAAATCCCCAAAAGCCTAATATTCATTAAAACCCCTAAAACATATTAAACACTAAAAACCATAAAAACCTTAAAATACCTAAATCCCCCCAACAGAAACTATTAAAAAGAAGAAAATACCTTTAAAACACCGTAAACAAAATAATACAATGAAAATCCGTAGAGTGTCTCTAAAAACCCAAAAAACATTTTAAACCCATAAAAACACTAAAACCCACAAAATGCACCAAAACTCTAAAGAGAATAAAATTCTATAAAATCCCTAAAAACCTAAAAACATCTAAAAACCATAAGTACCCAAAAGGATTATCAAAACCCTAAAAAACAATAAAAATCCTAAAATCCTTATAAAAACCTAAAATTATAAAAAAACCCTAAAACCCCTAAAATACCTGTAAAAGACCCTATGTCCCCCTAAAGACCAGAAATGAACCTTAAAATAATAAAAACAAAAAATAATGCTAAAAACATGAAAAAAACTAAAGCCCCATTAAATCCCTAAAACAACTTGAAAAAACTAAAATACCACAAAAACACTCCCTAAAATACCGTAAAACAACTAAACTCCTAAAAACATAAAAAACACTAATCCCCCTAAAATAAAATAAAATCATCTAATTGATTATAAGTAACCCAAAAAACAAAAAATACCCTAATGACTATAAAAAAACTCAAGAAACATAAAAAAATTAGAATCCCCAAAGGACACAAAAAAACTGCCTAGAGGACCCAATAAATCCTAAAACCCCTAAAAGACCACAAAACTACTAAAACCCCTAAAAAACTAAAAGCCTTGAGACCCCCTAAAAACGTCATAAAATCTCGAAAACACCCTAAATCCCATAAAAATTATAAATACCATAATAATCCCAAAAAACATAAAAAATCTCTAAAAACATTAAAACCCCCTAAACCCGAAAAAGACCTCAAATCCCCCAAAAACCCATAAAACCCAAATAAATACATATTTTTTTTAAAAGAACCCAAAAAACATAAAAAAAAATTTGAATAGTAAAATGTCTTAAAAAAACCACAAAAAATGAAATTACCCTAAAAACCCTTAATATGAAAAACCCCTTAAAACTCTAAAATCACATAACCCCCCTAAAACCCAAAAAATAAAATAAAAATTAAAACCCTTCAAAACCCTAAAATACATTGAAACTACTAAAACACATCAAAGAACCCCAAATAATCTAAAACAATAAATATATCTAAGAACCCTAAAATATCACTAAAATCCTAATAAATACTCTAAAATCCATTAAAATATTAAAGGAACCTAAAATCCCTTAGAGGCTTCTAAAAAATCCAAAGGCCGAATATCCCCATAACGGATCGCAAAAATACCTATATCTCTCAAAGGAACCTAAAAACCCTTAAGGACTCTAAAACACTAAAAACATCTAAAGTACCCTTAAACCCCTAAAAACCATAAAATTATCTAAAACATCAAAAATCACAAAAGACCATAAAACCCTTATAAAAACCCTAAAAATTCCTAAAAAACCTAATTACCCATAAAAGACCCTAAAACCTATAAAAACACTAAACCCCCTAAAATTACAAGATAACAAAAAAACCCTAAAACCCCAAACACCCTAAAAACCTTAAAACCATTAAAACCCTAACAAAACCCTAAAACCCACTAAAACCAAAACAACATCTAAAACACCCAGAACACAAAAAACCAAAAAAACCCACAAAACACAAATAAACTACTAATTACCCATAAAAATTCCTAAAATCCTCTAATTCCCCTAAAATTACAAACCCACTAAACACCCAAAAAACCCAAAAAACCCATTAAATTCCTAAAACCCCCCAAAACCTGCTAAATCCCTAAAACAACGAAAACAATTAGAGATGCTAAAACCCATTTAAAACTCATAGAACCCCAAAAATCCCAAAGAGGAATATTCATTAAAAACACTAAAAACATCTAAACCCCCTTAAAACCCTTAAAACACCTAAAAATAGAAAGAAAATCCTTAAAAACCTGAAAACAATAAAATACCCTCAAACCCCTAAAAACCAAAAAGACCCTAATAAATATAAAATATAGTAAAAACCCAAAAAACACTAAAATTTCACAAAAGTCCCATAATCCCCATTAAATACCCAAAACCAATGAAACCCCTAAAACTCTAGAAAATCTATAAACACCCTAAAACCCCTGAAACCCTAAATCCCTAAAAACCATAAATAATCATAAAATCCCATTAAACCCTTAAACCTATAAACCCTATGAGTACTCTTAAAATAGTAAAAACCATAAAACATTTCTAAAACACACTAGAACCCATAAATCTAGAAAATATCTAAAAATTATAAATCCCCCTAAAAACCCTAAATGCTCATAAAATCAATAGAACCCAAAGAAATCATACAAAACCATAAAAACCAAAAATAACCCTTAAAACCCTTATAACCCAAAAAATACCTTACACCCCCAAGAAATTATTAAAACCATAAAGAACTAAACAAGTCCAAAAAACCAAAAAACTCAAGAAACCAAAAAACCCCCAAGACCTTTAAGACAATAAAAGAGACATCAAAATACACCTAAAAATCCTAACACCCCTTAAAATTATAAAAAGAAAACATACCTTGAAAACCCTAAAATCCAAAAACCACTTTAAAATGACACTAAAATCGTAAAACAAACCAAAAAACCATAGAAACATTAAAAATACCCAAAAATATCTGGGACACATAAAATCATAAAACCCCCTAAAATGCTTCAATCCACTAAAACCATAAAAATCCACTAAAATACACTAAAATCCATAAAACCCACTAAAACCCATTATAAAAAATCCCCCTTAAGATCCTAAAAATATTTAAACCCAAAACTCCTCAAATATACTAGAAAACATTAAAAACCTCAAAAATACTCAAAATACTAAAAACACTAAATCCATAAAAAAATATACAAAACCCCCTCAAACCCCTATAAAACAGCTAAAAACGTAAAAATTATAAATATACCCTAGAACCATAAAAATCCAAAAAACCAAAAAAAAAACTAAAAACCATTAAGAATCCTAAAAACCACAAAACCCCAAAGACCCCAAAAACCCTAAACACCCTAACCCCCCCCCCCCAAAACCCTTAAAATACTCTAAAACTCAAAAAGTCCTTAAATAAACCTATAAAAATAATAGAACCCTAAACACCCTAAAAACAATAATAATATAAAAGATTAAATTTCCCTAAGAACTATAAAAACCATTAAAACAAAAAAAATACAGTCAAAATAATAAAACACTAAAAATAATTAAACCCATGAATCCCTTAAAAACCATAAAAATCCAAAAAACCATAAAATTGGAATAAATAATAATAACCATATAATACTCTAAAAAACCTAATATCCCTAAAAACCCATAAAAATCACTAAAACGGCTTTAAAACACCTAAAAACACTAAAATGTATCTTAACCCCACCAACCGGGCCTAATCTAAAACCCTAATGATCCTAAAAACCATAAATCTCTTTAAACATCAAAATACCTAGAAACCTAAACCCTAAAAAAACCTAAAACCTTTAAAAATCCTAAAAATATAAAAACCCTTAAAATAATAAAAAACTAAAAACCTATTAAAAACCCAAAACCCCTAAAACAGAAAAAATGGTTAGAAACCCTAAAACCCTAAACCCGCATAAAACACCCAAAAACATAAAAGATGGAAACATGAATATCCCATAAAAACACTATATGCCCCAAAAAACCAAAACCCCCCTAAAAATCCAAAAAAAACAAAATACCCATGAAACCCCTTAAACACCTTAAACCCAAATAACGCTAAAAACATAAAACCCCTAAAAACCATTAAAACAATAAAAACACAAAACACACCAAAATGATAATAAAAGACCCTAAAAGACTCTAACAACCCAAAAATACCAAAAAAACCCTATAAATCTAAAAACCCCTAAAAGTCACTAAAACCCCTAAAACCCCTAATTGTATATAATATACACAAAAACCCCAAAAGTCTCAAAAATCCATAAAAACACAAAAAGGATGCTTATAACCCCTAAAAACATAGGAGACCCATAAAAACATGAACACCCCTAATTGTACCAAAAAAACCCAAAAGACCCCTATAATCCTATATACCCACCAATAAACACAAAATAACCCAAAACCCAAAAAATATTAAACGACCCTAAAACCCCTAAATAATATACAGGGCACTAAAAAACATAATGGATCCTAAAAACTCTAAAAACAATAAATCACAAACAAAACACCCTAAACGACCAAAATAAACTCTAAAAACATAAAACCACTAATAACTTTAAAAGTCTATAAAAACTATAAAACACCCTAAAACCCTATAAACCATAACCACCCTAAAACCCCTAAAATATTAATAAAACCCTAAAACACCAAAAACCCTTTGAAACCACTAAATTACCCCTAAAAACCATTAAACTAATTAATATCCTACCCTTTAAAAACCATTAAACCCCAAAGCCCCCAAAAAACCCCAAAAATTACTAAAGGGAAAAAAATACAATAAAACCCCTAAAACATAAAAAACCCTAAAAACCCATAAAATCCCTAAAACCATAAGAAAACCTAAAATCCCTAAAAACCATAACCCCCCCCCCAAACCCCATAAACCCATAAAAACCCTAAAATACTATAAATCCTTAAAAGACCAGAAAACCCCCCAAAACCATAAAAGTCCTAATAACCCCTTAAAAACTATAAAAAATATATAAATCCCCTTAATTCTTTTAAAACCCTCAAACACCAAAAAACCCATACAAACCATAAAATGACTAAAATCCATAAATATGAAAACAAACCCTAAAACAGTAAAAACAATAAAACACTAAAAACAATAAAACACTCTAAAACCCAAAAAACCACAGAAAACTCCAAATACACTAAAAACCCTAAAATCACTAAAAAACCAAAAAAAAAACCTAAAAATATAAAACCCCTAAAAAAATAAGAAACCCTAAAAAACCCTTAAAACTCCAAAAATCCTTAAAAATCCTTAAACCCAAAAAATAACTGTAACAAAAAAAATCCCAAAAAAACCCCAAAAAACATAGACAAACTATTAAACCCCCATAAAATAGTAAAAACCTCTTTGAACCCCTAAAAATCCAAAATAACCTAAAACATTAAAATACCATGATAAACTCATAAAACCATGAAATGCCATAAATTCCATAAAATCCCTAAAAACCTAAAACCATAAAAATCCTAAAACCAATAAAAAACTCTTAAAATCTTAATTTTTTTTAAAAACCATAGAAACAATAATAACCCTAAAAACCCCAAACACCCAAAAACCCCCTAAGTATCCAAAAAACAAAAAGAACATAAGAAAAAATTTAAACCGCTAAAAATCATAAAAACCCAAAAATAGAAAATTTACATAAAAACATACAACCCACACCCCTAAACCCAAATACCTACACCTCTAATCCCTACACACTAAACCTTAAACCCCAAAACCTAAAACATAAGACCTAAAAGCTAAAACATACACACTAATACCTAAGCACTACACCCTACACCCTCTACCCTGAACCCTAAACCCTACACCATATACCTTATTCCCTATACCCTAATCCCTACACCCTATGCCATATCCCCAATACCAAAACCATAAACCTGACACCCTAAACCATGTACCATTCAACATAAACCATTATACCTACACCCTAAACCATATTACCTTCACCATAATCCCTAAATCTTATACCACAGTTGCTAAAAAATAAACCTAAAAACTAAATCTTACATCCTAATCCCAAAATAAACAATATGATAATTAAAAACCCCCTATTTACCCGAAAAAATTTTCAAAACCGCAAAACTCCTAAAACTCCTAAAGGAACAAAAAAATAATAAATCCCCCTAATGGAATCTAAATACTCTAAAATACCATAAACCCTCTAAAACACTAAAAGACCCTAAAACCCCGTAAAATCTATATAAGACCCTAAAAACCCCAAAAAACACTAAAACCCCTTGATCCCCAGATGCCTAGAAAACCTTTAAACGACCCTAGAAACAAAAAAATCCTTAATAAAAATAAAAATACTACAACCCATTAAAACATTAAAAGTAATTAAAAACATTATATGAACCTAAAACCCCCTAAAATCTCATAAAATACTAAAATTCCATAAAACACCATAAAACAGTGAAACCCCTAAAAACCCAAAAAACCATATGAACCCATGATAAAATTAAAATCCCTAAAACACCGAAAACCCAAAAAACTAGAAACCCCCCCCCCCCCAAACCCATTTAAACCCTCTAGAATTCCAAAAATCCCCTATAAAAAATAAAAAAACCAAAATATCCCTAAAAATAATAAATAACCCTAAACCCCCTAAAAACCTTAAACCCCTTAAAATACAAGAAAACCCTAAAAACCACGAAAACCCTTAAGAACATAAAAACCCATACCCTAAAACCCCAAAATCCGTAGATACTCTAAAAATACTAAAACCCATATAAACCCTAATACCCAAAAACCCAAAAACCCAAAAACCCAAAACTCTCCTAGAAACAATAAAACCCAAATAACCTAAAAACCCCCTGGAAAACCCTGAAATAACTAAAACCATAAAACCCTGAAATAAATAAATAACCCTTAAATATCTAAAACCTATAGAATATTAAAAATACTAAAACCCATAAAATTCCTAAAACCCCCCAAAAATGTAAAAATCCTTAAACGCTATCCCCCATAAAAACCACTAAAAACATAAAACTACTAAAATCCCAAAAACCCATAAAAACACGAAAACCACTAAAACCTTTAAAGTCACTACAAACCCTAAAACCCACAAAACACCCAAAAACCCATAAAGGTAAAAAACCACCAAAACCACTAAAAGACCTTAAATAGCCTTATAAACGCCAAAAATACCATGAAACCCTTAAATAAACTGTAAACCCATAAAAACATAAAACACTAAAGACCCTATATAACCCTAAAACCCTAAAAACCCTAAAAATTAAACAAAACCACAAAAATACCCTAAATCCACTAAAACATAAAAACTATTAAAACTCTTAAAGGCCACAAAAGAACGTAAATAAAAACCCCCTAAGGACCCTAATGTCTCTAAAAACCCCAAAAATATACAATAACCAAAAAAACTCTAAAACACAATAAGACACCTAAACCCCCTAAAAGACCATAAAATACCCTAACCCACCTAAAAACACTAAAAAACACCCCAAAACCCTTAAAGACCCAAAATTACACAAAAACACCAAAATACCATAAAACCATAGAAAATAACACTACTACCTCCAAAATTTTTTAACCCACAAACGACCCCAAAACCCCGAAAGGAACCTAAAACCATATAAACCTAAATGACCCTAGAAAACCAATAAAATCTCTAAAGGATGATGCAAACCTAAAAATCCTAAAAGATGCTAAAACCCTAGAAACAAAAAAAGAATTATAAAAATCATAATTATACTAGAAAACCCTATGAAAATCATAAACCACCATAAAAAACTATAAACTTTAAGAAACCCTAAAATTCTTAAAAAAAATATTTAAACATCCCAGAAAACCATAATTAATCCTATAAAACCAAAGAGATTCGAAAAGACACAAAAACCCCTAAAAACCTTAAACCCTAAAAACTCTGAAACCCTAAAACCAAAAAAATCCATTAAACACATAAAAAACTATAAGAATCATAAAACCCCTAAATAACCCCCAAAACTTATAAAATATAAAAAAACATAAAAACCCAAAATTTCTCTAAAAACAATAAAAAACCTAAAGCCCTAAAGCACCTTGGGACACCAAAAAATCTCTAAAAGTACTAAAAACCCTAAAACCCATAATACCCTAAAGGACCACAAAAACATAGAGGAACCTAAAACCCAAAAGACACTAAGACCCCTAAAAAACCTAAAACCCCAAATAAAACTAAATCCTCAGATCCCACCGCATAAATTCCCTAAAACCCATAATGGGCCACAAAAAACCAATATCCCATAAAAACCATAAATAAATCCACTAATCCCTAAAATGACATAAACCACCTTTAACATCCTAAAACCCTAAAAACTACTAAAAACCAAAAAATCCTTAAGAATTTAAAAAAAACTAAAAATCATAAAAACCCCTAAAATCCACCAAAAATGAAAACCCTAAAAAATATTAATAATTCCTAAAACATGTAAACACACCTAAAAAATAATTAAACCACATGAGAAGCCAAAAAACTCCCAAAACCCCTTATAACCCTAATGAAATCAAAAAATCCCCTAATAACTCTAAAAACCCAAAAAACCCCATAGAAACATAAATCCCCTAAATCCCCTAAATCCCATTAAAGGCATAATTCCCTAAGAAACACATTAAACACTAAAAACCCTAAACTCATAACAACCATAACAAAATTATAACCCATAAAACATAAAATAATCTAAAATGAAAAAACCCTAGAACCCAAAAACATCGTAAACCCCTATAAATTAATTAAACTCCTAAAACCCCTCGAAATACATAAAAACAACCAAAAACCATGAAAACCTCTAATACCCAAAAAACCCCTTAAAACCCTACAACACACCTAAAATGCCCTAAAATCCTTTAATCCCTATAGATGTTCCTAAAATAATAAAAAAACCCCAAAACACAAATGACTGTAAAACATTATACCCTAAAAATCATAAAAATAATATAAATACCTAAAAGACCTTAAAAATTATTAAAAACTGTACAAAACCCTAAAAACCATAAAGAAGAAAACCCCTAAAATACCCTAAAACAATAAAGGACCCTAAAAATCCAAAACCCTTGGAATTCTGAAAAAAACTTAAGAAACCAAGAAACCCTAAAAGCCCCTAAAAAATCTTAAAACCCAATAAACCTTAAAACCTTAAAAATCATTAAAATCCTAAATTTCATTTAAAAACCAAAAAACAAAAAAACATAAATTCTCTAAAAACTACAAAAACCCTTAAAATATCTAAACATTCATGAATAAAAAAACACAAAACCCCTAAAAACCTAGAAAACATATTAGATTCGTAAAAATTTCAAAAACAATACCAAATTAATTGTAATAGAAAGAACACATAACAACCCTTTAACTCTAATACTTCTCAAACACCATAAAACCCCTACAAATCCTAAAAAATACATAAAATCACTAAATATGCTAGAAAAAAAACATAAAGACCAATAAACCCCTAAAAACCTTAAAAGTATCCCTAAAACAAAAAAAGAAGCCAAATATCCTAAAACTATTATGAACTCAAAAAATCCTAAAACCCCCTAAAAACACTAATATATGTGAATCCTTAAAAAATATAGAACCCACTACAATCCCTAAAAACTAAAAAAACCTTAGAAACCTACAACCCATAAACTACCAAAAAAACACAAAACCCTCCAAAAAATAGTCAAACCACCAAAATCCCTAAAAAATGAATCAAAATCAAAAAACCCACAAAAACAAAAAATCCCAAAACAATAAAAACCATAAAACCCAACAAAACCTTTAAAAACTCCCAAAAAACACCCAAAAACCCTAAATGACCATAAAACCCCCCTAGAAACCTATAAAACACTAAAAACATTAATTGTTCTAAAACCCCCAATAACATTAAAACCATAAGACCTCTACACACCCTCAAAAAACACTGAAATCTCCAAATGTTACTAAAAAACCCAAAAAAATCAAAAAAACTAAAAATCCCTAAAAACTCATAAAAACCCAAAAAACCCAAAAAACCCTGAAAACCATAAGAAAACCCAAAAACATTTTGAACCCCTAGAAATCCATGAAACATTACAACATATCCTAAACCCCCTAAAAACCCCTACATCCCATTAAAACCCATAAAAACAATTCATATAAAAAATACTAAAACCCCTAAAATCCTTCATCCCCCTCCATAGAACCAAAGAAAACAAACCCCCCTTAGGACCCTTAAAACCCGAAATAACCAAAATACACCTCGAAACCCCCTAAAAAAATACAAGACCATAATAACCATTAATAGTCATTAAAATTATTATAAACCACATAAAAGACCCAAAAAACTGTAATCACCCTAAAACCCCTATACACACCAAAAAAATCTTTAATCCAAAAACCATAATAATTTTAAAAAACCCAAAAAATCCCAAAAACCCTTAAAACAAAAAAAACTCTACATTACCTAAAAAAATATTTAAACCCCAAAAAATAACCTAATAATCCAAAAAATTCAGTAAATACTTTAAAATAAAAAACCCATAATCCTCCTAAAAACCATAAAAATCCAAAAAAAAACTAGAAATATTTTAAAACCCCAAAATAATATATGTATAACTAAAAATCCGGAATCCTTAAGATCACAAAAAACCATTTAAAATGCTAAAAACAATTCAAAACCCAAAAATCCAAAAATATATATAATACCATAAAAATCTGAAATACCCTAAAACAATAAAACCCCTAAAACACTAGAAACCATAAAAACTAATAAAAACCCAAAAAACCTTAAAAACCGTACAAAACAATTAAAACCGGTAAAAACACTAAAAAATAAATATGGACTGAAAAGCCTTGAAAACCTATAAACATTAAAAAAACATTACACCCCTGAAAATACTATAAGATACAAAAAAACATAAAAGGCCTTAAAAACTAAAAAAGACTAAAAAATTACCTAAAACACAAACAAAAACTGTAAATACCCCAAACCTGCAAGAACCCTAAAATGATAACAAAAAATTAACCAATAAAACCACAAAAATCCCTAAAAATCTTTAAAAACCTATAATCCATAAAATCCCTTAAAAATAGTTAAAAACCCCTAAAATAGTTAAAAACCTTTAAGACTCATAAAAACCTAAAAATAAAAAAAACCGTTAAAACCCCCAGGACCCTAAAATCCTAAAAAACATAAAATATCATTAAACAAAAATACACTAAATGCCGAAAATACATTAAAACCCCTAAAACCCTAAAATACCCAAATAACCATAATAACTCCTAAAATACCCTAAAAATCTAAAAAAACATAAAACCCATAAACCAACTAGAAGACCCTAAAACCCTAAAATACCCTAAATAACCTTATGAAACACTACATGACCATAGTAATACTCAAACAGATTGAAAACCCTAAAACACATAAAAAACCACACGAAAAACACAAAACCCAAACAAACCCTGAAACCCTAAAAACCATTAACACAAAATAACCTACAACACCCTAAAACCCCATAAACCGTAGAACTAAAAAACCTCTAAAAACCCGTAAAACACAAACAAATACTAAAGAAATATAAAAACCCTAAATATAAAAAAACCCATAACCCCCCCAAAATTCCTATAAAACCCTACAACACAATAAAACCCAAAAAACCCTGAAAACACTAAAAACCCTAAAACACCTAAAAACAAGAAAATACCTAAAACCAATAAAAAATATAAAAAACCATAAACCCTCAAAACCTATAACCCCACATAAAAATATCTAAAACCCCCAAAAATCCCAAAAATCCCAAAAAACACTAAAACACAAAAAAATTCTAACACCCTTAAAAATCGTAAAACCCATATAAATTATAAAAATCCTAAAAACCAAAAAATCCAAAAACCTCTGAAAACCCTAAAAACCCTAAAAACACTAAAAACCATAAAAAATATAAAACCAATAAACCCCTTAAAAACTTGAATAAGCTTAAGAAACCATAAAAACTTCAAAAAACATAGAATCCTACTACCTTAAAAAACTAAAGACCATAGAAACCCTAAATTCCCCCACAACCCCTAAAAATCCCCTAAAACCCCATAAAGTACATAAAACCACTAAACCCCTAAAAACTATTAGAAACCGTAAAAACATTAAAACCCCCCTAAAATCTAAAAACCCCTAGAAATACCTAAAAACCATAAAACCCCTAAGACCCCTAAAAACAAAACACAAAATCGCCAAAATTAAAAAATCATAAATTCCACAGATCCCATAAGAACCAAAAAATCAATAAAGCCCTAAAAACTCTACAAAACCCTAAAGCCAATGAAAACCCTAATTAAATTAAAAAACTTAAAAACCCTTAAACCCATAAATGACCCTAAAATACCCTAAAATACCCTAAAACCCAAAATACCCTAAAACCCCTAAAATACCCTATAACGATAGAAACCCTAAAAAATACCCCATAAACCATAAAACCCAAAAAAACATTGAAGACCCTAAAACCATAAAACACTACAAATTATCTTTTAAAACCCTAAAGAACCTAAAATACTATAAAATAATAAAACCCATAAGGACCATAAAGACCATAAATAACCTTTAAATAATTAAAACACCAAAAATACCATGAAAACTAAAAATTCAAAATAGCTTGAAAACCCCTAAAACCCCTTAAAACCCTAAAAAACATTCCTAAACATAAAAACAATAAAATAAACCTAAAACCATTAACCCAAAAAACCATAATACCCTTGAAAAACCAAAGACCCTATGAAACTGAAAAAAATAAATTACCCAAAAGTAGAAAAAACCCAAAAAAATAATTAAAACCCCATAAATCCCTAAAAACCTAAAAGAGAATAAAAACCATAAACCTCTAAATTAACCTAAAATACCCAAAAAAAATAATAAAAATCTACCCTCTCCCTCATTAAAAACTATAAAAATCCCAAAATATCAAAATACAATAAAAAACCATAAATAAACTGAAAATCTTAAAACCCCTAAAACCTGTAACACCCGTAAAATTCCATAAGGACCCTAATGGCCCCAAAGATCCTAAAACCTCTAAAAACCATAACACTATAAAAACCCAAAAATATTCAGAAAAAACCTAAAACCACTTAAAACCCCTAAAAATATACTAAAACCTATATGTATGGAAAAAATATCAAAACAATCCTTAGACACACTAAAACACCATAAAAACATTACAAACACTAAAACACTAAAAATTCAAAAAACTATAAAAACCCAAAAGAATCCTAAAAACCGTAGAAACCCAAAAAAATGTATAAACACTAAAAAATATGAAACTAAAAAACAAAACTACCCTAAAACCAGTAAAAATATCTGAAAAACCCTAAAGACCATAAAAATCCATAAAACTCTGAAAACCCTAAAACCCTAAACACCCTTAGAAACCATAAAACATTAAAAACCTAAAAAATATAAAAAACTGTAAAAACTATAAAAACCACCAAAACTACAATGAATCATTAAAATGACTAAAACCAGAAAAAACCCTTAAAATCCAAAATACACCAAAAAAGGAAAAAAAATGTAAAAAAACAATAAAAACCCAAAAACTCATAAAAGAAACAAAAAAATAAAAAACCCCAAAACCAAGTAATTGACCCTAAAAACATAAAAATACTAAAAAATATTTAATACCCATTAAATACCTAAAAACCAAAAAAGAACCTAAAACTCTAAAGACTATATAAAAAAACCCCAAAAGTCTTTTAAACCCTTTAAAGAACCTAAAAACCCTAAAACCCTAAAACCCCTAAAATAATCCTAAAACCTCTAAAGTCCATTAAAATCCAATAAACCACTAAAAACACTTAAAACCCGCTACAAACAATATAAATTCCTAAAAATATTCAAAAATCTAAAAATCATAAAACCCTTAATAAACCATAAAACCCTAAATAGATTAAAACACCCAAAAGCCGAAGATTCCGTAAAAACCCTAAAACACCGTAAACACTAAAAACCACAAAAAATACATAAATACCCCCCCCCCCCCCCAATAGAAACTATTAAAAAAATAAAATACCCTTAAAACACCTAAAATCCTTTTAAACACTTAAAATACCTAGAGTATCCCTAAATACCCTAATCACATTTTAAACCCATAAAACACCAAAAATACATAAAATACCAACAAACCCTAAAGAGCCTAAAACTCCCAAAAAACACTAAAAACCAAAAAATCTATAAAAACATAAGTACCCAAAAGAATTCTCCAAATCCTAAAAAACAATATAAATCATCAAATCCCTAAAAAAAACTAAAAATCATAAAAAATCCTAAAACACCTAATGAATATAAATGAACCTAATACTAATAAAAACAAAAAACAAGCCTAAAAACCAATAAAAACAATAATTCACATTAAAACCCTAAAACCAAGAGAAAAAACTAAAATACCACCCAAACACTGCCTAAAATGCCCTTAAATCTATTTTACCCCTAAAATACATAAACAAAACTAATTCCCCTAAATTGACATAAATTGCTCTGAATGACTCTAAATAAACCCAAAACCCAAAACACCTAAAGAATCTAACAAAAATAGAGAAATCAAAAATATTTAGAATCCCCAAAGGACACAAAAACCCTCTAGAGGACCCTAAAAACCCTAAAACCCCTAAAGAACCCTAAAACTACTTGAACCATTAAAAACTCTATAAACAGTGATACCTCATAAAAATCAAACAAAATCTCTAAAAGACCCTAAATCCCATAAAAAATATAAAAAACCCTAAAAATCCATAAAAAAATAAAAAATATATAAAAACTATAAAACCCCCTAAAACCTGAAAAATGCCCTAAAACCCACAAAATACCCTAAATCCCTAAAAATCCATAAAAATTGTTAAAAGATCCCAAAAATCCAACAAAATCATATGAATAGTAAAATGGCATAAAAACACCACCTAAGTATTAAATTACCATAAAACCCATAAAAATGGAAAAAACACTTAAAAACTCTAATATCACATAAACCCCACTAAAACCCTAAAAATTATAAAAAAAATACAACCCTACAATCCCCTGAAATACATTAAAACCACTAAAACAGATGAAAGAACACAAAATAACCTGAAACACTAAATGTATCTAAAAAACCTAAAATATCATTAAAATCCAAAAAAAACAAAAAATACCATAAAAACCGTTAAAATACTAAAGGACCCTAAAACCCATTAAAGGGCCCTAAAAACTAAAAACAACTAAAGTAACCAAAAAGCCATAAAAACCATAAAACCCCCAAAAAACCATAAAAATCTCTAAAACACCAAAAATACTAAAAGACCATATAACCCATAGAAAAACACTAAAAGACCCTAAACACCAAAATACCCATAACAGACCCTAAAACCTATAAAAAACTCTAAAAACCTAAAAATTCCAAGAAAACACAAAAAACCTCTAAGCCCCCAAACACCCTAAAAATCCTAAAACCATTAAAACCCTAAAATACCCTAAAACCAACTAAAACCATAACAAAAACCAAAACACTCAGAAACCAAAAACCCAAAAAACCACTAATTTCAAATAAATATCTAAGGACACATAAAAATTCCTAAGATCCCCTAAAACCCCTAAAAGTAGAAACCCCCCTAAACTCCCTAAAAACCCAAAAGACCCATAAATATCCTAAAACCCCACAAAAACCGTAAAATCCAAAAAACACGGAAACAACTAAAGACGCTAAAACACCTTTAAAACCCATATAACCCCTAAAACCCAAAATATACTCATCTTTAAAAACCCTGAAATCATATAAAACCACTTAATATTATTAAAACCCCTAAGAATAGAAAGAAAATCCTAAAAATCCTAAAACCCATAAAATACCCAAACCCCCAAATAACCCTAAAAGACCCTAATAACTATTAAAGACCCTAAAAACACTAAAAACACTGAAATTCCATAAAATTCCCATAAATCCCATTAAGTACACAAAACCACTAAAACCCCTAAAACTGTAGAAAATCCTTAAACACCAAAAAACCCCAAAAACCATAAACCCCCAAAAAACTGTAATTCATCATAAAAAATCCATAAACCCTAAACTCATAAAACCCTATGAATAAACTAAAAACACTAAAAACCCTCTAAAACCCCATAGAACCCATAAGACCATAAAAATTCTTAAAAATTCTAAAACACCAGAAAAATCCTAAAAACTCCTAAAAACTATAAAACCCAAAAAAATCACACAAAACCATAAAAACCCAAAATTACCCTTAAACCCCTTGAAATCCAAAAAATACCTTACACCCCCTAGAAATTATAAAAACCTTAAAAAACCTAATCAAATCCAAAAAACCCAAAAAACCCATGAAACTAACCCCCCCCCCCCCCCCAAACCCATTAAAACCTTAAATGATCCATCAAAATAAGCCTCAAAATACTAAAACCCCTTAAAATCCTAAAAATAAATCATAAATTAAAACCCTAAAAATACAAAAAAACATTAAAATGACACTAAATACTGTAAAACCAACCAAAAAACCATAGAAACATTAAAATGACCCCAAAAACTCCAAAACACATAAAATCATAAAAAACCCCTAAAACACTAAAATCCACAAAATCCATAAAAATACACTAAAATACATTAATATCCTTTAAACCCCCAAAAAACTGTTATAAACAAAATCTCCCTTAAAATTCTAAACGTATTCATATCGCAGAACCCCTTAAAAATATTAAAATCATTAAAATCCTAAAAAATACTAAAAATCCTAAAAAAACTAAAACCTTGAAAAATCAACAAAAAAGACATAAAAACTATGAAATACCTAAATAATAAAAATTCTAAATAAACCCTAAAAATATTAAAAACACAAAAAACACTAAAAATAAAAAAAAAACATAAAAACCCTTATGAATCCTAAAACTCATAAAACCCTAATGACCACAAAAAAACCATTAATACCCAAAACCCCCTAAATTACCTTATATAAATCACAAACCTAAAATACCCTAAATAATGCTATAAAAATAATAAAACCCAAAACCCCATAAAAACCATAAAAATATAAAAACCCTATATACCCCTAAAAACTCTAAAAACCATTAAAAACAAAAAAATCCACTAAAAATAATAAAACACTTAAAACACTTAAAAACATAGTAATACTAAAAATTATAAAACCATTACAATATATAAAGTATAAAAAATATAAACAGACACTAAAACCCCAAGAACCCAACCCTAAAAACCGAAAAGACACTAAAAACACAAAAATTACCTTGAATCACCCATAAAACCCACTAAAATACCATAAAAACACTAAAAACATCAAAAGACAATAAAAACCCAATATAAACAAAAAAATTACATAAAACATAAAATCAACATACCCATTAAACCCCTAAGTACCCGAAGAGGCCCTAAAATCGTAAACCCAGAAAAATATCTTAAGCCACCCTAAACCCCAAAAATCCAAAAACCTTAAAAACCATAATAAACCCTAAAATTATGTAAAAACTATCAAAACAACTAAGAATAAAAAAATCTAAAAAATCATAGAAAATACAAAAGCCCCTAAAAACCTCTTCAAAGCTGTTGAAAACCCCAAAACCATAAAATCCCTAAAACACAACCAAAACCCCAAGAAACTCTATAAACCATATAAAATCCTAAAACCCGGATGAAATCCCCAAAAATCCAAAACCCCTTAAAAACTAAAAAACCCTAGAAAACTCTAGAAAACCCCTAAAACTAAAAAATTATAAAAACCATAAAACCCCTAAGACCCTAAAACCCTAAAACCCCTTAAAGACCCTCTAGTCACATAAAACCCTAAAAAACAGTAAAACTTTAAAAAAACTCAAAAACTATAAAAACCCGTAAACACCCTAAAAACCTAAAACCCCCCAAAAACCAATATCTCTAAAAAATAATAAATCCATAAACCAATAAAAACACTAAAACTAGTAAAAAACCTAAACCCTGTGAAATACGTAAAAATTTCTAAAAACCAAAAAACCCAACATAATCCTAAAAACTATTAAAAACCATAAACCTCCTAAAAAATCAAAAAACCCTCAAAACCATAAACCAATAAAACCATATAATTCACTAAATAATCTTATTTGGTCCTGAAAATTATGCATGGAAGTAGAAAATAATTCCATGATTTTGTAAAATGGTAAAATACTAAATCCAAAGAGACTATTGATGAAAATTATCAAAGGATGAGACACTAAAGATGAAGGCTCAATCACATGGAGTAAAAATAATATGTAGACCGCCACTCCCCACAACATTCCGCTACTTCGTGAAGTGCACTGTAAATGAAACTAAATTCATTTTCGGGGATTGCCAGTGATTATTTCCCCCCAGATTTACTATCACTTGGTTAAAAAACTTTCACAGGATGGGGTGGTACTGCTAGTTACCACGGACAAAATGAAATCATTTTGGGGGTCGGACAGTGATTTCATCTTTACAAATGATAACTCCATGCCAACTAAGTCATCAGTGTGATGAGGCATCATCTTAGGCTCCCAAAATGATGTCCCACCACCCATCACATACAACTATCCATTCTAGTACTCGATCCCTCCATTATTCTATAATATAAACCAAATATGGATTGAAAAATGGAGAAAAAATAATAGTGAATGATCAAGATAACATGCAGGATAAATCCATCATGCACCTGAAGAACTTCGTAGATTTCATCCTGCAAACCATATGTGGGTGGCCCTTCATGGACACCATCCCAAAAACAATATGTGGAAGACATTCCATATTATATACCATGTAAAATACCATCCTTAGATGTTTCCATGCAGAGACAGTTCCATTTTCTATAGGAGGCATCATTTTCTCACCCTGAAAACGAAAAAATTACTTCACAGATGGACCCTTTGCATAAAACACTTCACGAGAAATCCTTTGAGCCTAAGTCCATAAATTAAATAACCTTTATGAAAAACACTTCAATTTAAAACTATGACATACAACCCCTTCATAGGAACTCCTTCATGAATTCTTATTCATAGACATCTCCTTCTCATACTCTCCCTCACGGACGATGCTTCGTGGGAAAACCCTTTCCTTTCAGATCCTACATGGACAACCTTTTATGGAAACACTATGCATTCACTAGTCTATATCATGGGGAAACACTCCATCACCCCCACTTGAGATCAGTGTCAGACTGTGATCTTGGACCTCTAGACTGGTCCATTTGGTAACGTCACTAACACCAATGAAAAATGTAGAGTCGTACCATGAGCGTTTAGGGTGGGTCAACAACATTTTGGGTTCCCCCTTATACAACCCTCATGTCCACCACATAGAATACCTTGAGTCAAAACATTCCGCATGCACCTACTGAAATCCCATCACCCGACTCCTATGCCAGTTTGAACTAGAAAGGGTCACTCTTAGGTAAATCCCACACAAGCCAGTAATGGTAATCTTCCTCATAGTTGTCCTGACCACATAATGTTGAACTATACTAAACTCATCTTGACGACATGATGTTAAACTGTATGGAAATCATCCTAAACACATGATAGTAAACTATATGTAAATCATTTATACTACATTATATTAAACTATATAGAACTCTTGTATGAAACATGACAATAAAATATGCTTATGTTGTCCATGAAACAAGACATTGAACTGTGATTTCATTTTCCCCAAAACATTAAAATTAAACTGTTCTACTATAATCCTGACTACATCAATTAAGAATATAGTACACCCTATATGAAAAAATAGGATTCCTCTTGGGTTAAAAATGAGATAACTATATACCAATTAATATTAGTGAACTCTTCCTAAGGTAAGTTGCTAGACATTATTGCAGGAGTTGACACATTTTCTCCTCTTTTCCTCCACCGAAAACATATCTAGATAGAGAAAAAATTGTGACTATCAAAGATATTAATATATAATAGGGTACATGAAAACTAAACTCGCTCTCCCTCTCCCATTAGGCTTCATCGTCTCATCAATCAGCTGGAGGAGTGGATCGTGCAATCTTTAGATCCACTACTTCCTTATATTTCTCTCACTAATAATGAATCATGTGGGGTGAGGGGTTAGTGGAAATCATTCCATTTGTGTGACCCTAAACCAGATGTACCTTCTACCCATTATAGACCCCAACCATATACCAAACTAGATGGTACTTGACTAAATATGTAATCCTCAACCTCTATTACGATGGAACTTCTCCATTTATGTAATCCCCAACCTCCAATTAAATGGGAATATACCATGTGTAAGCCCAATAAATAATCCTTAACCTTCAAAGATTTTAATTTCTTATGAAGTAGTACAATTTGTGACTCCTTTTTTTCGTAATCCCCAACCCACCCAAATACATGGGATTTCATTCTCAACTAAAAGGGATACCTAGGAATCCTCCTCGACGTCCAAACATAACACTCTAATACACTAGATTATTCTCTTGGATATATTCCTGGTAGGGTCACATCTAACCCTGGGGACATATTCCATTTGGTTCCCTTCCATCACCACCCTTATTGGGTTATATACCAAGTAAAATCACGCCACCATTTGGGATACCACATCTCTTCTAGGTCCCCCGGGCCGCCTCTACATAAGTCTCACACCAAACATTGATCAGGCACCTTTGGCATGTGTATCCTCACTATATGACGTTATACTTTATGGATTGGTTCTTGTTGCATGCTCTTAAAAGGCGATGTTCTGTAATCATTGGAACCAAATTACATCTGTTCTAATTCCTATCATGAGGAAATGTAATATTCACATCTAATGGGTTTGATCTAGATATTAAAACAACTCTCATCTCCCTGGATGAAGGAAAACACCAGAGCACCTCACCAAGTGGCTCAAAACTAGCATCATTTAAATAAAAGACCAAGGAATCCCAAATATATCCATTAAGTGGTAATGTTTGTGGAGAAATTCAGATATATACCAATGGTTTTTCACCCATGTGTATTCATAATTAATTTATTCCATAGGGTCACCCACATATGAATACTATTGAATGAACCAAGGATTCAATAAAATATATTAAATCTATAAGAGAGTCTCAAAATTGGAAATAGTTCCCCCAAAAGGGTGTGATGATCCTATCCTCCCATCCTCTTGACCAATATGATTATATGGTCTCATAAAATCTACAAATGGAAGTTAAATACTCCAAAAAATTACAAAGAAAAAAGGATGCATGTGGGGATGAAAATTTGAGGAGAATATTGGTGAAATAAAATTTGGAAAAGGACCAAAACTAGTCTATGTACTATTTACTGAGAATGGTCCATGAAACATGAAGACCATGAACCAAGTGGAACACAGATATCCTATGAAATGATGGCCATCGATGCATTGGCTAGTGGACCAAGCTTTTTGCATATGGGATGAAAGTACTGAACCCATGCACCATGAACCGTGTCTCTGGCGAAAATGCGATAGAGAAATAAGTCCCCACATACTATCCTCTTAGACTGAGTTGTTTGCAGACATGGTAGGGCTGAAATTTCCATACAAACCAAATAGTCCACGGGATTCATGTGGTGATATCCTCATCCATGAACTGCAGCATCTTGAAAACCATGGTTGATTGAGTCATCTGCGGGTTGGATGATCCTTCTATGGGCTTCCACAATAGGTGTCAGGTGGCCATAGATAAATATTCCTTGACACTCAGTAAAGGAACATTAGAGGATACAAAAGCAGGAAATGAGAGGAGGATTTTTGGAGATCTTGGAGTTTACAAATGGAGGACTTCGAAGGCAAATGATCGAAAAAATATGGAACTGCGAATGGTTTCCAATAGGTATAAACTTTCTGCAAGCAATAAAAGATGGAAATATAATAATAATCAACTCAACAAAAACCTAATTATAGAACCATTAACCATAGTCCTATTGTGAATGGATATCATGTGAACCACATAATTCCCCTCTTTCAGACTAGCGAACCACGTGGTCTATCTCTATGGGGACAAGAATCTACACTGCATAGAACCATGATATGCGGATGGAACCTGAGACCCCATACAACCTTGGTATGAGACAGCTTGAATCAGAGTCCATGTACCACTTCGGTATGCAATCTACCCCTCCACCCGCATATCAGTGCGCTATGCGGGGAATCCCCCATCTAGTATTAGATAATGGTATAAAGAATGGGGTGTCATTGGGTTTTCCACCTTCCAGATCAAATATTTTCCTTCCATTCCTTTCATGCCCTTTATGGCCCCTCCACTATCTAGTCCACCAAAATTAGGCCAAAGAATCTTCCAAAGTGTCTGGAACCGTATGACCAAAATGTCGGGCACATCAGCGTGCCCTTCCTAGTCAATATACCCTATCTTAGAGGAGGAAACTAGGTAGTAACCACAATAGTTCAGACCTCCATGACATCCCTAAGACTACATTCCTGAGTTAACCTAGAGTCTAACATTGGTACGCTGACATGAACCTCCTTGTTCTAAGAATTAAGGGTAAAACCATGATTTTCCATTCAAATAGGGATAATAACAAGTCAATGGGGTCATGCCTACTTTCCCTTTAGAGAGGAGAAATGTTTCTCCCCTTTCATATAACTCATTTCAGGGCACATCTCCAAATGTAATCCCCTACCCTTTTTATGGGACATGATTTTTTTTCCTCTATCCATCTTGACTAGGGATGTGTTCAGATTTCACTCCAAACATGAATATACTGGATATCAACATGGGTGAGGGGCTAACACACTCAAATCCCCCTTTACCTCTCCCATTGGGCTCATGAATGTGCCCTAATCCACTGGATCCCTCCTCATTTTCCCTCAACAGATAAGGGAAAGTTCGCCTTTTTTGAATCTCTCACATCCTTTTATTTCTCACACCGATCATGAATCACATGGGCTTAGAGGTCTGTGATGATATGATATTCAGAAAACCTAGCAACGAACTTTGAGAACTCTGATTCCTTCCCAAAATCATGATACATAGGACTCCTGTCTGAAGGCCCAAGATCAAGAGGGATCCTTTCAAATGAAAATCCCCAATCAGGCCCCTACAAACAGGTCCTCCTTTACGATATAATCCCTAACTCCAACTGAACTGTTAATGATTTTATTCCCAGCTTATTGGGATACATAGGAACCCTCCCTGAGGTCCAGGACAACCACCCAAATCACCATAGTGTTCACTGGGACAAATCCCCGGTATGTACATATCCACCAAGGAGAATATACCTCTCATGAGCATATTGGGATGCTTCGGTGTAAGTCCCACATGAATCTTGACTAGAGAACCTCTACCTAAATGTCCTTTCCTATCAAATCTAAACTACACGGATAGTTCTCCCCCCACACAACATTAAAATGTGATATGTCTAGTTCTGTGGTAGGGAACTATGCGAGTTATGATTCCTCTCATGCAGATACATAAGAATCCTATCTTATGGTTCTTATCTCGATATCGAAGCAAATTTCATCCTCCCTGAATGATGATAGACTCCATACCACTTCATCATTGTTCTTAAACTAGCATCATCTCTGTAATTCCCGACCCATGTGAATGTATAGTCAACCTTGTAATCCAGGGATACTTCCCGAACACATTCATGGGAAAAACCAAGGACTCACAAACATATGATAATTAATTATATATATAAGAGTGTCTCTAAGTTGGAAATAATCGACCTTACCAAAGGGTTTGATGAGCCTGATCTTCCATCCTCTGGACCAATAAAGTCCCTATGTGTCGTCGGAGAAATTGTTATCTAGAAAGTGACTTCCTTTGAAAATCAATTTCAGGAATCATGAATACAAGTGTCGTTGGGTGTTTCTGATTGCACAGATAAACCTGTTGGAGACCATCCAAGGACACCATACCAGATGTGAAACCCTTCATAATAATGGAAAATGTTTCACTATCAATTGGTCCATTCCATCGGCCCCCGATACGATGCGAATCATGTACAAACAAATATGGTGAACCTAACAGGGATCCTTAATAAAGGCAGAAGGTCATCCCATCCCATGACTATATTGAATTCAAAAGGAAGATGGATGAGTAAGATTGTCAATCATGAATGTGATCATGAGATGCTACCTTGATGGGTTTATTTGTTTGGGATTATTACATGTATTATAGATTTCACAAAGCTCTCATCGATCCAAATTGAATATCAACAATTTTATCATAGAGACACATCAGTGTCCACACAGGTGACCGAATCCCTGGGGAATAGGACTATGTCGCCTACCCAGCATCTTCAACACTAGGTTTCAAACACTCTGATTAATGAATACTACCAAAAAGGTACTCTTCCTACAGTGGAGGTTGAATGTCAGGCCCTCTAATCGTTGAAATATCGCTAGCCGCCTCTTCAAATGTTTCCAGCAATCCAGCATATGATGGTTCTACTGGAAGTCTCGAGTCATTTTGGGATCCAATCCACAGAACATCACAAATAATACCTCCTCTATCTTAGGTATGAAGATGAGGTCAGCACCGATGAATTTATCCCCATGCACAAGAACCCCCCCTGAAGGGCTCCTACCGGAGGACGTCGCCAACAATGAAGTACGACCGAATATCCTCGCTATAAAATGAATCCCATGATGTGGAAAACTATTGAAGTCCAATGGACATAGACCCCTTGGGCTGCCCCCTCGAGTGTGTAAAATACAAAAAATGTAGAAGGTTATTGTCCTAGTTATGGCGGAGGATGTATTCTATAAATATGAAAAGGCTTATAATGGAAATAAAAGGCAATTCTCCCCCTCTTTTTGATTTCTGCAACAGAAATACGCTATCAATTTATGATAAAATGAATATACTCGCTCACTCCAATGAATCCCACCATGTATATAGGTTTAAAAAATATTAGAAAACACATATTCCTTCCAATGATCGCCGGTCCTGCCATACAGACAGAGCGACAAACTATAGGCATATGAAAATCTCTTCTAATGTATAAGAAGTCGTTCATCCAAATAGGATGGAAAACAACTATAAGAAGGTGAAAATATCTACTGAAGCACAAAAATCCCACTATCTAAATATGGTGGAAAGTTATGTATTTTTATACAGCAACTACAGTGCATATGAATCACACCATCAAAATATGGTGAAAGAAAATATGAGTAGATTCAAATGCATGTAGATGAAAATCATGCTCGTGAGACTAATATAGTGTAAAATGTGTAGATACAAATTCCATCTCACAAATACACAACCCACAAACCAAATATGGTGGAAAACAAAAAAAATAACTTTTGTAATACCTATTCCTCTTCCCCAAAATAGGAGACCCACTAGTACCCACTAGAAACTCATATAGGACTGAAGCAAGAATAAACTCGTGCTCTGACATTAGAATGGGAATTCATAACCATTCCATACAAAGAAATATCACATCACATTTTGATAATGATAGAGGAAAAAACATCAACACAGACCATTTCTTTTAGACTTGTTATTATATCATTATTTCGGTGAAAAAAGAAAGGGTTCAGGCCCATGATCTAATTTCCCCAGGTAGGGTGATTCATCAACCAAATTAGATAATCACCCCTGAGAAGACCAACATCCATGCAACACTCTTGGAGGGTTGACGCCCATATTCTATGTTACAAGGACAACCTGATCAGGATCATATAAATCTTCCAATTAGAGGACACCAGTCCAATGTGGTGGTCGATCTAGGGCATGCATATATCCATTCCAGAACCCAAGATGTTCATCGGTGTACCCTGTCCAAATCACAAGAACCAATTGTATAGGGACCAATATATGAATGTTTTTACCAATATCATGCGGCCCCATTTTCCTGAAAAAGATCACCGAAAAATTAAAGGCACCAAATGCAACCGAAAAATAAAGAGAACATTGGAGATTTTTCTCTGCTAGAAGCTGGTGATTCTGATGCCATCAAACTAATGTCAATAGAGTCCCAAGGACATATCAATCCATTACCAAATTATGGATGTGGGAGTAGCATTAGAAAAGTAACTCCCCCCCCCCCCCAATTTCTATAGCAACAGATCTAAAGGTCCTCCCCATAGAACCCATGGGGGATTACTCCATGGGAAAGAAATGATCGATCATTATAACTTATCTCCGGATGTGTTTTAGGGTAACCGTCCCTATGACTAGAAAATTTTATCGTAAGAAGGCCCTCCCCCTTGATTTATTCCACCCTGATGGTCCTCCCTAGGGTATAATCTCTCAGTATGTTTCACCCTATACATAGATTTCAAGCTATTATGGTAGTCCTTTCCATGATGAAAGTCGCTATGAAGGCCTTCCTCATAGTGACATCATGAAATGAGAAGTTTCTTCCCTCATTGAAATACATCCTGAATTTCCTCACTAGAATATACACTACAGATACTATTATTGAATCTAAAGCTACAATTGTATCCCTCTCTATAATAGTTTTCACTATGAAGGTTGTCCCCTCAATGATGCCTAGTAGCATGAAGGTCATCCCCTTATTACCATACGCCCTGGTGGTCCTCCCTAGGGGATACACCACAAAAGTACTCTCTATGAATAGACACTAATTGATTATTGCATTCCTCACCATCACAACACTAACTGCAAAGGTCCTCCCCACAGTCAAAATTTATACCAGTGAGAAAGTCCTCCACTCATCGGGTCAAATGAATGAAATCCCTCATATGCCAAGGTTTTTGGAAAAATGAAGTACAACATGTGAGATACTTTCTCCATGGGAAGATATATCATTTCTTAACCATTAGATGACCTGGGAAACAATTATCTTCTGATCCACCCTCATTCCATTCTCATGTCAACAAGTCTCCCATTAACCCCACTGCTTGGAATGAAATCATTAAGGAGCTATCAAACCCAGTTGATCAAGCAGAAGAGTCCCTGGGAGAAAAAAAACATGATACATTGCTTGTGAGAAGGCAAGTAACTAGGGATTCCATACCATTGATGTATTTTCCTATGACTGCTTATCAATTCAACATACGAGGAGTGTTGTCAGAAAAAATTATTCTTAAAATTCTCCTCAATATCTAGAATACTAATTGCTTGCTAAAAGATAATTTTATATCCTAGAAATGGTATGAAGACAACGTTAATGAACTAGGAGAGATTCACTATCAGGTTGACCTAGAAGACCTTCTGGATGCATGGTGGCTACTGTTAGAAAGGTGAAAGAATGACCTTGGGTTGGTCTGCCTTCATGAGTTGCACTACCTTATTGGTGACACCTCATCTGGTGTTTATATCTGGAGAAGGGAAGAACATGGAGCTCTACACATCACCCCAATTTCCATACAGTAGAACCCATTGGAATTGACATCATATAATGTCATACTCCCCAGACAACAATCAAATGAATTCCCTATTAGAGAAAGGTGGAACACTCGACAAGAACTAGCCTTGATAATGTCTCGGAAGCGTGAGGCCTGGTGAGAGAAATACATTGAGAAACTCCTAGACCATGCCACCAAGAACAACCAATAAGCTTCTTTTATAAGGTAATCTAATCAAATAGCACTAATTAGGTCTTTGGAATCATGTAATTATTATACATACCCAACACCATATTTGGTTCAGACCCGCCTGGGAAAACATAAGATCAAGAAGGTCGCCATAGTAGTAGCAACCATCGTTATACGAGACTAAGACAATTTTTCTGGTATGGGGGAATTTTTAATGCAAAATTTTACTTAAGACCGGCAATATGAGCTGAGGTGCATTAATAGAGTAATTGGAGAATCCCAACTCGCAGGTCTGAGGGAATTTTTACCTCAAATTCATGCTTAGTGGGAATATATCTTCTACCATATGGGGAGAACAATGGAGAGAGTGGTCACCCATTCCATACCATCCCATGAATCATGTCCCTCGGGAATAAGAAGTACTATAAATTCAAATCATGGATCAATTTGAGTTAATCAACACCAAGAAACCCGAAGAGTATCATTGAATTGTCGGAGAAAATCCAACAAAAGATTTAAGAAGTTCTCCTACCATTCAGCACCTAGTAATCCACCCCCATTGTGGTATGAAGCAATGAATGTCTTGGAATTAATATCCATTGACCTCTTTAAAAATAATACAAATAATGAGGAATCCATAGAAGAGGTATCCTTCTCGGAGATGGTTCACACCAAGCCTAGAGTGGTGCACACCAGAAACCTAAGAGTTTCCTTAAACATGGGTTCCCCTTTAGTCAATCAGCTTCCACATACTATGAGAATCCACAATAAGAAGATGAATATGAACATGGTCAATGACCAACCTCGTCCTATTGAAAACGAATCTCATATTCTTGAGGAGAGATTCTCTCGACATGAGGAATAAATAATATAATTAAGCCAAATCAACACTGAGATGATAAGAGTAAGCTATCTTACTAGGTATATTCCTCATGTGGAGAATCAAAACATGCTTCCATCATATGTACCTCTACCTCAAGGGCTCATCTTGGTGAACGGAGAAAGGCTGTAGAGATCATTGAAGGTGGAACTGTGACCATCCGTGAACTTGACCCTAATCCCAGAAGGATATCCAGATTTCCCACATTGAGAAAGAAACTAGAATAGGTTCTGGAAAATCCCCAGAAGATTCCCCCGGCTAGGTATCCGCCTCATGTTCTAGCATCATTGTCACATCCAATCTTTCCCCCTACTATGCCTACTCATTCCCAGGTCAAATAGGAAATGAATCAAGGGATCCTAAATACCATATAGTTATTGAAAACTAGAAATGCAGCAATGGAGGGTCGGCATGCTTCAATAAAACCAAACTATAATCCTTACCCCAACTGGGTGAGCAACGTCCTAAATCCACCAAATTACAGGAGTCCCATATTTCTAGTATTCAATGGATCAGGGGACCCATAGTAGCATCTAATGCATTACTCTTCCGACTATGATCCCATGATTGGAACCCAGAGAAGTAAGAAGATGGGAATCTCACATTAATTCTGTGAACCCTGAAAGGTTTAGCCGTTGTGTGGTACACCAGTTTTTAGGCTAACTCAATAACATGATGGAAGGATCTCCGGTGCCATTTTGTGTTCCAGTTCTACTCGACATTATAAAAAACAACATTTAGTGATCTCATGAACCGAAAATAGTGAGAGAATAAGATAGTCTCAATATTCATCCCCATATGGAATGTCTTGACATACTCCATGAATTGGCCACTCCCCAAAGATGTTATTTTTTTCAATGTGAATTGATAGTCTCTGTGATGAATTGTGAACACCGCTTATTCTGGTAAAATATACAAGTGGGATTTATGAATTCCCATCCATCACTCAAAGGATAGATGATTATTTATAACGAACTAATCTCAAGTCCTAGGAATCCCCATCTTCACTAGTATAAAGAAAAAGGAGAGCTGAAGCCGCTTCTATCACACTTAATCCACCCCCTACACCAGCTCCAACTTCAAGGCCCCCGCCATACCATGCGGGGTCCTCTCGATTTCAACAGCCCCCCCCCCCCAATTAATATAAGTGATGAGGATCCAAAAGAAATAAATTTCATGATTTCCCAAATAGTTTTTACTTCTTATGAGATGATCAATCCCCTGAATACTTCATATCCTCCATGAATTGAAAATTTATTTGGCTACCATAGTAGAAGATGGATGATAAAGTAGGTCTCGAAGATGGTCCACATTAGTGTCCCTTCCACCAGATATTTGGGAGCAACATTCCAATGATATTTGGGATTAAGGACCTCCTACAACGAATGATAGAATCTATACAATTCAATATGAGGCCACTGCCAGTGCAACATGTGTATGTTTCAACCATAGATCCGGATGATGAAGGGTATTGGAAATTATTTGTTAACAAAATGGATAAGATTTTTGTTATGTGGATGACTTATAAAACAATCAAAAAATCCAAACACATCATCCTAACACATTTCAAGATGGCGACTGTGTCTCCAATGACTCCTAATGCAAGACAACCATCATCCTCAGCTCCACAATCCTCCTATGGGTAGCCAACCAAAAAAAAGAACAATCATAATGGAAAAAAGTTAGTGCATAGAGATCAAGTTGAACCAAATCCAATGTTATATTTACCACTCTCAGATTTTATGCCCCCAATTATGAAGACAAGGGAATCACTGCACTAAATGGAACAATGGTCACCATCCCACCCAACGGAACCACTGAGGGAAAATGGTAAGGCAAAGTCATCATCTGAGGAGGATCCGATTTTTGGCTTTTTCAATGTCATCCACTTGATGGATCCCTTATATGATGATGAATATGTTTATCAACCAGAATTCACTACACGCAATTGGGTGGATGGAGGAAGAAATCATAGAATCCTGGGATATCAAGGGAGACGCAGCAATGGAAGAAATCATGATTATGGCCGCACCGCCGCTCAAATAGTCAGTGTAAAAGAAATCCACGGAAGGACCCTCTAGTGGTTTCAAAAAGGACAAGAGAATTATCCCTCCCCCATGAGAATCCACCTCTACCCAGTCCTTTTGAAGTATATGTTAGAGGAAGAATAAATGACTAATTTCACTTAGCAGGCAAGAACACCTACCTTGCCCAATCTGTAATGGAATGAAGCTCCTTTAGCTGTGACCGTAAGGGAATACATGTCCCCATAAATTCTCAATCAAATAAAGCACTTATGAAAGAGAATCCCCAATCTGAGAAGTAGCGGTATTTATATCATAAATATGACATTATGAAGATTATATCTTCAGTACCAACAATGATTTCAATGATTGATACACTAAATATATCAATATATATCAAGGAAGCACACATAAATGCTTTGCTAAGTCCCAAAGACTTTGAAGCTGAAGTGGATACTACTAAAGTCTACTTGACATAGTATAATCCTACGGAACACCACATAGTTATCTCCTTCACAGATCAAGATGAAGATGACACCATGAAAGGACACATCAAACCCTTATATGTGTTTGGCACAATAAATGGAATTGATATACAAAAAGTCTTTATCGATAATGGCTCTAGGGTTAATCTCCTCCCACTATATACACTTCATTAGATGGGATGAAATGTGATTGATATGACTCCCTACACCACAACTCTGTTGGGATACAGGAAATGGGAGTTGAATCTAGTGTGGAAAATTATTCCTGAAACCTGGTTCAGTGACCTCATAGATCACCCATTATAACTGGTATTTTGAAATAATACATCCTTCAACACCCTACTTGGAATTCCATGGCATCATCAACATGAAACAATACCCTCCTCATACCATCAGTTCTTGAAATATAGTGTTAATAGACATAGTGAGACACTACATGTAGATAAGGCTCCATTTGACTTCTGTGAGTCACACTATATTGATACAAGATACTACAAACCAATGGGGAACATCCCTCAGCTGAAAAAATTAATTTTTTTGTCACCCAAAACAGTTTGGAAATGGTTCCCACCAGTCCCCTCAAGCATCTCAGGGAGTAATACGCACTACCCTTCAATCATATTGAGAGAAAAATTCCTAATTTAGATACATATTCAGAATTCCACGTGATTTTAGTTTTGGATACTAAGCCTGATAATGTCTACTGGATCATTGAATCCCATGATAACAAGGATTGTTAGGATAATAATTCCGCTAAAATATCATCAAAACACTGATAAATACCAGACTCACCCACTGATATAGGAGGAAGTATCTCTTTAGTTAAATAATTTGAGAAATATCTTTTACCCCTCACTGTGTCTTCCTTGAAGAAGCCTCCATTAATGGCTGAGAAAGAAGAAGTAGCTTCACCTCCTAGACACCAAAAGTATTACCCTTCCTCCAACTATTGAACAATCATCTCATGATTTTTTCCCCATTATAAAATGAAGAGGAAGATGATGAGGATGCAGAGGAATAAGTAGATTGTTACTTAAGAGATTCCCTTCCAGCATTTGAGGATGGAATCTCTACCACCATCGATGAACTCAAGAAAATCAACATGGGTATAGAAGAAGACCCAAAAAACACTCTAGTTAGTGCGGCCATGCCATCCTAAGAACAAAATGTATAATCCTTTTTCTTAAATAAGGATTGAGGCTTTTTTCCTAGAACTATACATAAATTCCAGGACTAAATTTCGAGGTGGCTACTCACCACCTAGGCATTCCAGAAGAGCACAGTGGCTACAAGAAAGCTTCCAGAAGGGCACACCTAACTCATACTACAAAAATAGAGGCTGAATTTGACAAGATAATTAATGATAACTACATATGGGAGGTTCATTATATGATCTTTCTTGAAAACATCCTCCCTATCAAAAATAATAATGGGATGATTAGTGTATGCGTCAATTTCAGGAACCTTAGCAGAAATTCCTGAAAGAAGATTTCCCAGTCCCAATCATAGAATTATTGATCTATGAGAATTTTGGATATGAGGCTCTCTTATTCATGGATGGTTATTCAGGGTATAACATTATCAAAATTTCCCAAGATGATGAATAATTAAATCCCTTCAGGGCTCCCCAGTGAGTGTTTTTCTACAATGTGATGCATTTCATGTTGAAAAATATCGGTGCCACATATTAGTGCGCCATGAACCACATTTTCAAAACCTTGTTGAGAAATCTAATAAAATTTTATGATGATGACATAGTGGTAAAATCATGACAATGCTCACACCATCTACAAGATACTGAAATAGTATTTAGTAAACTATAACAACACAGTCTGAAAATGAACATACAGAACTGTTATTTTGGTGTTACCTCATGGAAATTCCTTCACATTATCATAAACCACCGTGGCATCAATGTCAGCCCTGAAAATAAAATTTTCATCCTTATTATGTCACCACCTCTAAACCACACTATGTCTAGTGGACTCCAAGTAAACCTGGATTACATTTTTCACTTTATAGCCAACCCCGCAAGAAAATGTTTTCCCTTGACCATGATGAAGAAGAATGGGATAGAATATAAATGGACTGATGATTGTCTTGAAGAATTTGGAAATATCAAAAAATATCTCTTGAGTCCATCGATGATAATGCCACATGTCAAATGAATACCACTCATTCTATACATAACCACCATAGAGTGATCCTTAGGCACCTTCCTTGCCAAAAATAATGATGCTGACAACAAGAAAAGTCTCTATTATCTTTTCTAAACCATGATTTATGATTTTAATCGGTATTAAAATATTGAGAAGAGTTTTTAAACTAAATATTTTCATTTCATAAGCTGAGGCATTATATGTAGCACCATAAGGTCAACTTGGTCTCTCATAGCAACTAGGTTAAGTACTTTATGAATCGTCCAATGTTGACGGGATGCTTATCATGGTGGTAAGTCATCCAAAATAAGTTTTATATATGGTTCATACCATAGAAAGCTATTGAAAGCCAGGAATTATAGGATTTTATAATAGAGCATCCCTCAACATAGGAGGCCCCATAAGATTCTAAGTTATCTGATGATGAATTTTTCTATATAAAAGATAACTCTTGGTTATGGGAAATACACTTCAACATTGCCTCCAAAAGACTAACATGAAAAAGAATGGATGACCTAAGGATTAACAAAGTGGGGCTGGGAGTCATACTTTTATCAACATAAAAGGATTCCATGCCTTATTCGTTTGTACTAGAAGAGGTTTTCACAAACAACGAAGTAAAATACCACGCCTGTATCTTTGGCCTAGAACTAGCACTCCATCTGCCAACCAAAAACCTAAAGATAAAAGGATACTCAGAACTACTCATCAATCAAGTTAATGGTGACTATTCTATCAAGAAGTATTGGTTGATCCCTATAATGAAACATGTTTGATAATTGATAGATGAATTCCCATCAGAGCCGACATTGACTTATGTCCCTCAGTTGCAAAATTTTCAAGTCGATGCATTGGAAAATGTTTCCCCAACTCTAGCCAACCTAGATCAGAATAATATATTCATAATAATTTCCCTTCTCCTGATGGTTTTACCATATATTCAAGCCATGATTGATGAAATCAATGAAATCAATCTCATCTCTAAGCTGCATGGTCATAATACTGGCCGGATAACCCCCATTTTGGACTATCTCCAAAAAGTAGAACTCCCAGCAGATAGGGTAGGAAGGGAATAAATCACAATATGAGTAGTAAATTATCTGTTTTATGATGGAACAAACTAAAATAATTCATTTAATAGCAAGGCCTTGATGGAGTCATTCTTAGTTTCATTGGTGAAGAAGAAACCTCTGTTTTCATGAATGGAGTACATGCCATAACATATGGGGCACACCAATCAGCAACCAACCTCTCTCAACAAATTCAAAGGGTTGTGCACTATTGGCCCACCATGATACATGATTATGTTGATTTTTCCAAAACATGTCAATCCTATCA
Organism: Viscum album; assembly: GCA_963277665.1. Taxonomy (NCBI): domain Eukaryota; kingdom Viridiplantae; phylum Streptophyta; class Magnoliopsida; order Santalales; family Viscaceae; genus Viscum; species Viscum album. The sequence goes on along the minus strand of OY728126.1, from coordinate 2,018,901,757 downwards.
CATCAATGCCAATTTCAATAACCAACCCTTGGAGCTACACCACACATCCATGTACTCTTATCCATTCACCATATGGGGAACATACATTGTGGGGCCATATCCTCCCACCATGGATAGACAATTTAATTTTATTCTATCAGCAGAAAACTTCTTTTCCAAATGAGAAGAAGATGAACCCCTAAAAATAGTCAGAGAAAAAATCATTTCCAACATTTTGAAAGATAATATCATCACCATGCTTGGTTCCCCTTAGAAAAAACTGAAGGGAATGAAAACTATTGTTTTCTCTATTGAATTGGAAAAGCTCTTCCGAGAGTATGGAATCAAAGCCAACCATTTATCTGGCTACCATGTAGTGGCCAACTGACATATTAAGGCTTTTAACGAGACCTTAACCAATATACTACAAAAGATGGTAGAAAGGGATAAGAAATCCTGGCTGAATAAGTTCCTCAAGGATATATGGTCTTACTAGACCACAACCCGCAATGCCACTCAAGCAACACTATACTCAATAGTAAATAGTATGAAGGAAGTTTCTCCCATTAAAATTCAACTACCATCACTCTTTCTTGCTATCATTGACCAATTATCTATAAATGATAAATACAAATAATGGTTTGATGATGTAGAGTAGTTGGACAAGTAAATATTTCACACTTTTACCATTTGGAAGTCTACCAAAATCGGATTTGATGAGACTTCTATAAGAATATTTTCCTCCAATATTTCCTCAAAGAAGAAATGGTGTTGGTCCTCATAACCCTAATGATAATTGGGAATAAATCTCCAATGATGGATCCAAAATGGGATGGAACATATGTTATAAACAATGTGTACTCTAATGGATCATATGACTTAATTACAATGGATGAACATCTCAACATAGCTCCCTCTAACACAAGATTCCTGAAGAAATATTTCATGTATCCAAAAGCATACAAATACATCCTTCCCACATGATGTTAAACTATACGGAAGATGTCCATGTTGGATGAAGTAAAATTTCCAAGCATCTTCATGTATGTTTCATGATGTTAAACTATCTAGAATATTTTCCCAAGCAACACGACTCTAAAATGCCCACCATCGTCATCCTTACTGAAAGACATTAAACTGCATAGTGATCATTATGTCTTGAACAATGACTTCTTGCACATGAATATGATATCTGCAAAGAAAAAAAAGTACCCTCCTTTTTTATTGACCGAGCCTCTATAGGATGGTGCTTTTACAGACTTACATATGGCTTGATTCCTATTCATCAATGGGATATGTAGAGACACCTTGACCCTATGGCTTGGTCTAACCACCACATGACATGGAATGCCTCTGTTATATCCTCCAACACCCCTATACTACAAGGAAACTATTTTTTGATCCATGTTTCTCACACTGAGTATAACTCACGTGATCTAAGGAATAGTGTTCAGGGTTTCCCACATATAGACAAATCATAGAGGAGTATAACAATACAATCATCTATAAAGAATGGTATAAAATTACCCCCTCTCCGTGCACATGTCAAACTAACATGGGGGACCATAGAACTACATATGTCTTGATTCCCTCCCTCACCGAATACATAGTGATTCTTGGATTCGTTTTCCTTGCCTAGACACCAATAAAATTAAATAATGCCCACCTCTCTATGTACAGGTCTTACTTGCGTAGGGAAAACCTTCATATTTACTGCATGATTTTAAACTACATGGCCCCAACAGTGTTCTCACCCAAGGAAACATTGCCACCTGCATCGGTTAACTTCCATTATGTGGTATAGAAATACATATGGATTGATTCCCATCTACCAATGGGGTACATAATGACATAAGGATATCATATCATGGTCCAACCACCATTAAAAAAGAAAAAAAAATTAAATGACCCCTCTATGTGTATGGGTTCGACAAGCATAGGGAACATCGAGAACTATGTGTGGCTTGATTCTTGTCATCATTGGATACAAAGTGATGCATGGATCCTTCATCCTGGTCTAACTACCAACAAAAAAATTCCTCCTTTCCATACACAAAGTTCAGACCTATGCATGTAGTTTCTTAATAAGGACCACATATGGGTTCATTCCTTCCCCTGAAGAATACCTAATTAGTGCCTCAATATTCAAGATTAGTCCCAGTTGCAACAAATTATTGACAGAAAATAACCTATCAGTCTTCATTATCCCCCTATGATACAGAGTAATCCCTTCCCATACCTTGTTTCTCATGCTGAGTACTGCTCATGTGGGTTTAAGAGTCTCGATAGAGGATTCCCCAGAGGCATACCAATGTAATACTGGCCAACATGATTATCGCAAGATGTAAAAATAGTAGCATACCACAAGAACAACATTTGGATTGATTCCTGCTCTCCTAGGATACGTAGTGACATTCGGATTCATCATACTGGTCTAGATGCAACCTAAAAAATACCCTCCTCCCTATGTATAAATTAGTCATATGTAGATAATTCCTCTGAATAACTACATGGAATTTGAATCCCAAAAAGGTGGGATACATAAGAAACCTCCATGACGTTCAAGCCTGACACATCACTTGGCTCATCCTTTTAACGTTGATTCACTTTCATCCTTAACAAATAACATTAAACTATGTAGGATATGAGAACTCCATGTGGCTTGATTCCCACTCATCAATGGGACACATAGTGACACCTGGTCCTTCTCAGGTCCAGCCATCATGAAACAAATTCCCCCTGCATATAAGACAAACATGCACAGTGAAATTCACAAGTCTTCCCTCCATGATGTTTAACTTCATTTTCAATGAAGTCCTAACCACATGATATTAAAATGTAAAGTAAATTAAAAAATATATATAGCTTTATTCTTAGTATAATGAGATATATAGCGAAACTCTAGCCGGAAATCCTTGGTCCGGCCATGTCAAAAAAAAAGGAAAAAGCCCCCCAACCACCTGAGTGTGAAAGGCAAGGGATTTTAAATCTATATTCTGACATCCAGAAAGTATCAAAAGAACATGCTTCCCCTAATACAAATCAGATATATCTAAAGGATATCTTACCTTAAAACAAATCATTGACTTTATATACTTTCCTGTACCCATACATCCCCATTTCATCCATCAAACTCCATGCCTCGAAAAAGAAAAGACCACCATAATCATATAGGACTATAAGAAAGGAATAACTAGTGTCTTGAAAACACTTTTGTTTGACTATGCACTCAATTCCTCGGAGGCTCTGCATATGTTTCCCACCAAAATGGCATGTCATCCAAAGAAAAATTCATCCCCATGAGAGGGTATTCTTAGTTCAGTATGATAATTGTACTATAAGCCTCACATTATCCCTCCTGGCCCAAGGGATCTGAGAATCATGGTTTACAAATTCTTCCACCAATCATGTCTAGGGTGAACTAGGAATATCCTGACCGAATTATCTCATATTAATCCATGATCCCTTTGATGTTTCGCCCTTACAACACGATGATTAAACTGTGTTGTCAACATCCTTTCCATATGAAATTAAACATTATGGAAGTTGTATTGATCTCATGACAATAATCTACAAAATGAATTCATCCATGCTACATTATGTTAAACTACTCAGAATCCACATCCTCACCACATGACAATAAACCACATGGCCGAACAATTAGCTTTCCTTTGATACTCTCATCCCTAGGTAGTTGAGTGAAACATTTTATGCCCCTTGTTTCTCACACCGAGAATAGAACATGTGGGCTTAGGAATTTTGGTAGGGAACTCCCCACATGATAAGGGTGAATCAATCTATAATGATTGACCTTACTGGCATAAATATGAGAGGAATGATAGAATTTCCCCTCCAAATCGGGAAACCAAAATTCCTGACCATATGATATTAAATTACAAGTTACCCCAAACAAAGCAAGAATCCCCCTCCCCCTACCTATGAATAAAACCCATACAGGGTGTTTGATCTCTGGGAGCTAGGATCTCCCAACATAGACAAAACCCTACTAAGGGTATCGAAATGACTTGACCCATGTATGAGTTAGATATATGTGTATTAGTTCCCAACTCTATGGGTAAATCACGATAAAAATTATTCTAATGTATTTAGGAACGCACCTTTCATATGAAAAACTCCATGATTCGAGTGATATGGGATGTTCATAATAAACCACAAAAATCCAAAATGGATAGCTAGTGTATTATGAACACCTTGAATCCTCTTGATAGGGGTTTACTATATTCATATTCGAGTGATAGGGGTTTACTATATTCATATACCTAATGGATTATAAGCCCCGTCTTAATCCTCTTGATTCAATAACCCTTGAAATAATGGTTTACACATTCATTCCTACTTAGGTCCTGGACATTTCAGGGAATCTGAGCTAGATTACCCTACGATAACAAAGTGATTCTACATCAACATCCTAATCGCATGATTTTTTAAACAGTATGATACTTGATACCATGTATTCACACTTAGGCTTGGTCACATCAAAGGGTACTTCTCCTTATGACCCTATGTAAGAAATGAATCTTCATAGGAAAGTTTAACACATGGCCTACCTCATTAGTGAACCCATGTAAAAAATGCACCATCCTTATGTGAAAATAAGACCCGCATTATAATGAGACTTAAAAGAACTACGTACATATTGTTTCCTATCATAAAAGGATACATAGTGATTTCTGAATACTATATATTGGATTTATCCATGAAATAATTTTCCCATCCCTACCTTTGAAAATGGCCAGAACTGCATAAGGAAACAACTCATATAGATAGGATAAAAATATCTCCACTTATCCACGATATTTCCGAAAATGTTCAACATGAAATAACCCTTTTCATTAATAGGAACCCTTACCAACACACTATAATCTGTATCTTTAATGGTCTGAATCCCCAGAACCATCCATGGCTATTGGAAATGGATAACTAGTGTCTCGAAGACACCTTTGTTTGACTACGCACATACTGCCCTTGCGACTTTGCATATATGGCCCAAAGAAAAATTCATCCTCATGGGATGTGTTTCCTATATCCATACTACACTATGATTTCTACATCTCACCTCATTCCCTGGTTTCATAAATCCCCCATATTATGGTTTACAATTTTCCCTTTTCCACAGCAGGAGATAAAGGAATTTTATGGTCAAACTAATGTGCAAAAAGATGATTCACATAGACTCCTCTAGTAAGGGTAAAATTATTTCAGACCACAAGTCTCATGTATCCCAGTTGAAAGACGTTAAAAAATACCATACACTGGAACTCTTTCACATACATCAAATCTTTGCGAGAGCGGTTTCTAAACCAGAACCAATATAATATTTCCCCATACTTTTAGAAAATTTTCCCTAAATGGGCCACCCATTGGGGCCATCAATAGCCAAAAAATCAATAATTCTATGTAAATTTCATATCTATTATAAATGAATGGCCAATTTTCGATGGGCACCTATTTTTTACTATTCACACAATGCCCTTATGGCACTACATATGTTACCAACAAAAATGGCTCATCAGTCAAGGGAAAAATGATCCTCACAAGAGGCATTCTCCCAAATTTCTATGCCCCATGGGTTCCATGACCCATAGCATGTCCCATATCTAGAAATCACAAGTGAAGGTCAATAAAAATACATCATCCATGTTTGAAATTCACTGGGACATTCTCAATTAAAGAGTATTAAACTGGACACTCCCTACAAATCATGGTCAAAGATCTTCGACCTATAAAATTAGTAATGATAGTTTGGTGGAAAAGACTCTAAACTACCAATGAGAAACACACCACACTTTCCAGGGGGAAAACCCATTAATGGAAACCTAGACAAAGTCAAGTGCCAGATCGCTAAAACAATGCTATATAGAGATTATGAAAAACATCAAGAAAACAAGAAACCAACAAGAGAGAGAAATCTTTATTGGTCAATAACTCTCATGGGGTGTCCAAAGAAAAATATAATATATTCTCGCTAATCCCACACCATATCAGGATTAGAAAAAATTAGGGTGATAACGGAAAAAGGCACAATGTTTGTATGGTTTTCAGCAGGTATAAACTCCCCGCAAACCATAAAAAGAAGAAAATATAATAATAATCAACTGAATATGAACCTAATTGGAGAACCATGAACTGTAGTTCATTCACATATGATCTTAACATAAACCATAGACAAAATTCCCCTCCTTCTGATTGGAAAACTACATAGTGAATCACAATGCATACAAGACTCTATGCTACATTCCACCACACTATGAAAATGGAACCTGAGACCACATACCACCCAAGTATGCAGCGACTCACATCTAGGTCTATGTACCACTTTGGAACATGGATAAACCCTCCACCCAAATATCCAAATGCTATGTGGGAACCCCCCCCCCCAAACAACATGAGAAAATGGTACCCAAAATGGGGTGTATTTAGGTTTTCCACCATCTGGATCAAATCATGTCCTCCCATTCATATCACGCCCTTCATGGCCCCTCCACTAATCAGTCCACTAGTATCATGCCAAATCCTCTTCCAAAGCCACATGACCTGTATGGCCAGACTATTAGGCTCGTCAGCATGACCTTCTATGTCTACATACCAGAGGTAAGAGAAGGTGAAAAGGTAGTTCCCACAATGGTTTGGAACTCTGTGACATCCTTAAGTCTGCATTCCTAAGGTAACCCAGATTCAAACATTGGGATAGTGATATGAACCTCCCTATTTTAAGGATTATGGTTAATCAATGCTATTTCCAGCCTTGGTTGGGCGACCGTGGCTCACCAGCAACCCTGGTGGCCGAGACATGGGCCCACCCTCTACATGACTCTCACTTGGTGTCGTGTCACCCTACTACCACAGACAGCAAGTCACAACCTCCTTATGCTACGACGCGCTGCCATCCTCCTCCCATGACCGCCACCACGGGCCATCGTTGACCAATCTGTGCCACTTCCCCCTAACACCAGCACACCAATTTTCCCTTCTATGGTCCACCAGAATTGCTTCGGTGTTCCGTTTTCCAATCTGTCGGTGCCTATGGGCGTACCATGTTTCTTTCATCACAGCCTTGGCCCCATATTCCACTTCCCACCAATTTGAGGATACAAACATAATGAACACAGATGAAAGAGGTGCTCGAGCCTTGTTTGCATCGACCCACACCCTCCGAGTTATATGTTTAAAAACATGGGAGGTCGGTGGATTATAGTTTAGTCAACAAATGATAATTCCAATCACAGATAATGATAATCCAAAATAAATTCACCCTATAGCATAAACATAAGATTCATAGATCAAACTATTCATGTGATGGTCTGTGTTCATCATTTCTAGAAATTAATAGGGAGGATGAGTAAATTAAATAACCCCTACCTCTTTGACATTCTTCTCCATAGTGTTACATCCTCTAGATTTCTAGATGACGACATCATTCGTTGCTTACGGCTCCATTATTCAAGGTGTGTCGAAGATGTTTGACATTCATCGAAGTTTGTCATTATTCGTTGGAGAGGAATTTTTTCAGAGGTTCTTTAGAGAATCCCCACAGTTTAATTCCTCCTTCCACCAATGCATCAACAAAAATAAAAGGAGAACACGTCGCATTGTTTCTTTTATGTTTTTACATCACATCACTACATTGTTTAATTTATGAAACAACGTCATTGTTACACGTTATTAAAGTGTCATTATGCTGCGATTTAACCAGAAATTAATGAGGCTCATCAATGCAGATCATCATATCCTCATATCATATCTGTCCTCCACTCAATGGATGAGAAAATAAAATAAAAGAACTTTTTAATGTAGTTTTATTTTTTTCCCAAAAATTCTGAAAATTAACTTTTCTATTCATCCATTGCTGGCCGAAGATAAGTTCATTCTAGGAGAATATCGACATTCTGAATTAAATGGGGACCTCATATTTTTGATCTGATCCCCGGTTCAAAAGTTAGAAAATCCTGATCTCTCATTTAGTTAATAATACCTAATAAAAGTTCAAAACTTTGTTCCGCACTCACCAGGCCATAGAATCAAGTGCTATCCAAGCATGTGGTCACAGAATAAATCCATATAATTAAAATAAATTACAATGATTTTTTGAGACATTACATTCTTCCCACCTTACATATTCACGTTCCCAAAATCCAAAAAAAAACTAATCAAATAGATGGGGGTACAATGCACGAATCTGAGCCTCCTACTCCCATATGCTCTCCTGGAGATTCTTGTGCTGCCACCTAACTCAAACCAGATTAAATCACCACCCACATAGAACCACTCCTGTTGATACTCTATAACTTATAGGAACTCCGCAAATTTCACCCCACTATAAATATACAGCTCACCCTAGTCAATTACGTGTGATGGATCATGCATATACCTCCTTAGCTATAACATGTGGAAAACATCATGCACGAGGTGCATCTGTGGGGGAAGAGCTAGGTGGTAAGCCACCTCTCCAACTCTGCACTGGATCTAAAAAGTCTGATAAACCTCAGATATAGCATTCAACCCTAGTCAATTCTCCTCAATCCTCGGTAGGGAGATACTTGAATGAATACATGATCGCCCTACTCAAACTCCAAGTGTATCCTTATCCTATTGACATAAGACTTATACTTGTTATGTGTAGTCCTCATCTGCTCATGGTTGAGTTGAACCTTCTCGGTGGTAGACTGTAACAACTATGGACCCATGAGTGCCGAATCCCTTAGGTCTATCCACCATAAGGGTGATTTTCAAGGCCTCCAGTATATGGCCTCAAATAGTGCCACGCCAATGGTGGAGTGATAGATGTTGTCGTATAGGAACTCCATCTTTGGAAGGTAGTCCTCCCAACTATGAATAAAATCCAATATGCAAGAACATAGCATGTCCTCCTTGGTCTTTATGGTCTGCACTGTCTGACCATTCATCTGGGGATGAAAAGCTATTCTTAAGCACAACTACATCCCGAACGCCTTCTCTAGTCCCCTATGTATCCAAGATGTAATGAAAGTGTCATGATCTAAGAAGATCATCGAAGGCATCCCATGAAGCCACATTATCTTTAGGATGTAAAGGCATCCCAATCCTTCTATCGGTCCCTAATCCCATATGGGTGGGAAGTGTGCCGACACGGTGAGTCATTCAACGATCACCTATATAAGTTCATGGACCATAGATGTATGTGGTAACACAATCACAAAGACAATCAAGATATCGTCCCATTTCTAATCTGGTACCCCTAGTTGCTGGTCCAAGCCTCCTGGAACCAGATTCTCGTCCTTCACTTGATGAAAAGTGATGCATCATGAAACCAACTCGGACAATGATTTCTTCATCCCTAGCCATAGAACTAACATTTGGGGTCCTGAATATCATTGCCAAACCAAGATGTAACACCAATGGGGATGTATGATAGTCCTTCAACACCTCCATCTGTAACGTCACTGGCTCCATGGTGTTCCATATGAAAACTATGACGTGCTCCCCACCTACGAAAAATTCATTAAGAGAGGATCCTATGGATAACTGTGCACGTAAGGACTTGAAGTCAACATCCACCAACTGTGCCTCCCAAACTCGCTGTAAGAGAGGGTGAGTAACAGTCATCGACTGAATGTAAGAATTTTCACCATCATCCATGAAGGATATCTGCATTGTGGCCAACTTCTATGTCACCTCACTCAGCCACTGAAAACAGATCATCATGCTAATCACGTCATCCACCACAATCCCCTTTCTAGGAGTATAGACTATCTCAAATTCATAGTCCTAGAAGAACCCTATCCATCACTGTTGTCACAGGTTCAGGTCTTTCTGGGATAATATATACCTGAGACTCTTGTGTTCAGAGTAAAACATGAACTATTTCCCACAAGTAGTGTCACCAAATATTCAAGATAGAGACCACTACTGCTATCTCTAGGTCTTGGGTCACATAGTTCTTCTCATGGTATCTCAACTATCATGAGCCGTCGGCGATCACTGCTCACTCCTGCATTTGGACACAACCTAGTTCCATCCCTAATGAATCGTAGTAAACTATATACCAAACACCCTCCTCTTATAGTCTCAAGATGGAGGCAGTAGTAAGTCTTTTCCTTAGCTCCTGGAAACACTGATGACATTTCTATGTCCACGCGAAGGGTTTTACCTTCGATGTCAATGCCGATAATGGTGCTCCTACTCTGGAAAATATGTCCACAGACCTCTGATTATAACCCGCCAACTTGAAGAAGCTCTGCACCTCAGTCATGCTTCTGGGAGGCTCCCATTAAAGCACCGCCTCTATCATCATTGGATCCACTACAACTCTAGTCTCTTAGATGATGTGTCCTAGAAAGTGAAATTCTCAAATCCAAAAATGACACTTCAATAGATTTCCAAAAAGTGGGTGCTCTTGGAGGTTATCTATGACTATTCATAGGTGTGTATCATGATCCTCCTCAGATAGCGTGTACACCAAGATGTTATCAATGAAGAGAACAAAAACCCGGTCTTGGTAAGGCTGTAAGATCTTATTCATGTGTCCCGTAAAAACTTCTGGGGTGTTGGTCATGCTGAAAGGAATCACTAAGAACTCATAGTGGTCGTATCAGCACCTGATAGCTTTCATCAGCACATCCTCATCCCATAATTGTAACTGGTGATAGCTTGATATGAGGTCTACCATTGAGAACCACTTATCCCCCTTCAGTTGGTCAAAGTGGTGATAGATCCTCGACATTTGATACTTTTTATTCACTGTCAGTTAGTTCAGGTGATGAATGTCCACGCACAACCTTAAACTACTATATTCCTTCTTGGAAAAACCACCATGACATACCATTGTGAAATGATGATCCTTACGAACTTATTATCCTTCAAATCCACTAGCTATACCCTCATCTCGCGAATCTCCATGAGAGCTTTATGATATGTCAGTGTGGATATTAGTGTAGTATAGGGGCATATGGTGATGCAAACGTCATCCTTTCTATGAGGAGGTAGTCTCGGAACATCCTCAAGAAAAAAATCACCGTACTCATCCACCACTATAGGAAAGCATGGACTACTCTCATCCATTTCACATAGGGTGAGGCTATCCAACCGGTGAGTGATTAGCTACACACTCCTTCGATAATGTATGTCCTCTCTTACAAGGGTTTCATTCTCACCAGTGAAGGAAAACCTAGTCCCATCTCCACATACACACCACACTATACACCTAAAACAGTCGATCTGATCATGGACTATGGATAAATAGTCCATACAAAAGATTATGTTATAAGGCATAGATTCCTCTACTGGGAGATTCTAGCTGAATCTCTCACATCCTAGAGTATGCTCACATTGTCTTCACCCATTTTTAATCATTGAATCCCCTCCTATTGGAGTCTCAAGCTGTAATGATTGAGACAACAGCTCCACCGGAATCTCGGAGCTCCAAACAAGAGTCATGGTAAGGAAGGAGTGACTTGAACATATGTCTATAAGAACCATAGAGAGAGTGGAAAATACACAGATCATATTTCAGACCATCTCTGGAGTGATGTGGTCATAAACCTTTGCTGCCTGATGTTGTGATTTCCCCTATCTGTTTGCTCCCTAAGGTCGAGGTAGACCACAAGGAGGTGGTGGCAGTAAAACCTCAATACATCGACCATCGGCTGCTGCTCGGCATGATACCCTACCACATCCTCTTCCCATGTGGAACTTCTCACATGAACCACTACCTCGACCTCGGTGGCCCCTCATTCATTTTTTGGTCATCTGTACGACGGGTCGGGCGGTCATGTGCCATGTGTCCCTACCTGCTACACAGGAAGAAAATCCCAGTTCCCTCCTGACTCCCTCTGGTCTGGGATCCCTGCATTATCAACCATGTGTTCTGTGGTCATCCTCTAAATGACCTGGCCCGCTTGAGCCCTCGTGTCTACTATCTGCTGCCTGCCAAAGACTATGCGACATAGGGTCTTCTGGTATCTCTTGCTTTGGGCACCTACTCCACCAAGAATCTCTCTACTGTAAGGGCTCAATCCAGCACCCCGGCCTGAGTAGGGATGCTGACAGAAAATGCTAATGCCCTGATCTCCTCCCTTAGTCCATTCTTAGAGGCTCGATCCATGAAGAAAGGGTCTTGAACCATATCTATAATGTAGCAATAAATCTCAGTGAACCTCGGTGAGTACTCAACCACCATCATGCTACCCTGTTGTAGTTGAAGCTGATCCTAAATGCACATAGAGATCAATGTCATGGGGAACATCTCCTCTTGGAAAATCCACTTAAACTACACCCAAGATACAGTTTCCTCATCGTTTTTCTTGGTGGAAAAGCTCCACCATATACCTTCCGAGCCCTACATAAGGATCACAGCCAAGTTAACCATCTGTACAGGTGGTTTCCTCAGTAAGCGGAAGACTCTCATCACTGCCTCTAGTCTCTCCTTAGAGATCTCAGGATCTGTCACTCCCTGAACCTGGGAGGTCTTTGTATTTGAAACTCGTGCATGGCACTGAGTCTGTGCACGTCCTCTGCCAGAACCGCCGGTAGTAGATGCTGACCATTGGGTGGTGGTAGCACTGGTGCACCAATAGGTGGGTCCATCTCTAGAACTATTCCCTAAATGGTCTCCTCATTACTAGGATGGCTATCTTCATGACCTCATATCAGGATCATGGTTGTTCATCTACATGGAGGCATCCTGAGATAGATCAAGATGTACCAAAGCTATAAGTTTATACCTTTTGAGATGACTTTTATTCAAAAAAACATTAGGAGACACTTATGCAACCATTTTTTTCTTCTATAGATCCAAAAAGAAGATTTCATGGTCATATTTTATGGATACGTCGGACGCTACACCAATAATTGACTTCCCAAATCTGAAAGTCAAACTCTCTAAACAAAACATTATTTCCCCAAAACAAAACACAGACTCCCAGTCTTTGTGGTAGGACTGACCACCCTTCGATAACACTTTTTCATGACCCATCCCCTAGGGCCCATGCCGTCACTACCCCATGAACTCTTTTCGAAGGCTAGGGTCTAGCGACTGGCACCTATGGTGTCAACCTGAAGTGGGAGGCATTTTCTTGAGTACATGTATGCACACACATGCCCAACCAAGTCCCACACAATAAAAAGGAAATGGGTATCACTAAAACAGAGCTAATTAAAAGTAAAACTAATAGATGTGGGGAAAAATAGGAACCCTACAAAAGAAATGAAAATAACAATGTACAAAAATAAAAACACAGATAATCATCCATAGAAAACCCCACCAGATCATGAGAGTAGTGTAGCTACTAGAAGTAAAAGTAGAATGTCATATCCACCCAATCATACTAGGACTCACCTAGTCCTAGGACACCATGTCCACCATCGTAGCATCTGTCAGAGCCATCTCCCTGAGTACATCTGGGTACCGATCCACCAAAGTCTTTGTCAAAACGTCGATCGTCTGCCCAAAGAAAACATGTGCGGATGAAGCCTATGTAGGGGTGAGTAAACAAGTACTCACTAGGGTCCCCAAAACAAAAAGGAAATACTAAAAAACAATACCCAAAGTAAATAAGGAAACACAAGACATATCACACTAGGAATACATTTAGGGTAGTTATAGAAGAATAATCATTCACATCATCGAACACCTTGGCTATTGGAGGACTCCTCCTATATCGAGTACAATGGGACTTCCTAGTCAAACAGAATTGCTTCTCACCAACCTTAGACTGCTTAGGTACTCCTCTACATCGCATATCATGGGCCTGCAATGTCACATAGAAGTACTTCTAACTAATCATGGACTACTGAGGCACTCCCCATTGTCGCATATCGTGGACCTAAAAATTCACACAGAAGTGCTTCCCACTAGGGGAATGCAATTTCGCATATAATTGTTTCCCACAAGACCATAGTTGATTCATACAGAATTGAAAGTCAATAGTATTATGGTCTCAGCCAACCACAGAGTTTTGTATATAGAGCGCCTGGTAGAACCACTCCTCAAGACATTAATCACATCTCAACATTCATGAAAACCTCCACAGGGAAAGAAAAAATATCTGGCTCATCGAGAGGGTCTCAATTCCCCAAACAGATTATCAATCAGATAATTGGTTTTCAAGATATATGTGTTTTAGTAAACAGGGATTAATTGCGTCTTTTCCTGGTCCAACTAGGTCAGACCAACCCGACCAACCTATACCTGGGGTCCCACATACCCTGGTTTAAATTCTATTGACTTGACCTAGCTTGGTTCAGGTCTTGGTTGGTCCGGTCCAGTCTATCTAGTGGACCATATCCAATGGGTATCACTGGACCCAGCCCGGTTTGGCCGAGGGTCCAGCCAGCTGGATCATCCAGTGACCCGGTTTCATCTGGCCTAGCCCGAAGGGTGTGGGTCCAGTCTGTCACTGTGGGTCTGGACTGCCATCATGGGTCTGGCTCACTTGGTTAGGGTCCATCCTGCAGGTATTGGTCTGGCCCACCGGGTGCGGGACTGGCCCGACCCGGTGGCTGGGGGGGCCACCAGCTTGAATACTGGCCATGTGGGTAGCCGGTGAGGCACTCCTAAGATGTGGTATCTAGACCTGTATGTTATTTTTTCCTACCACACAGACATACAAGTCTCCTCCATCTGCATTTGGGAGACTTCGGCTTGCCCTCCACCCGAGCATCCCAGACACGGGCCACCCCTCCATGCAGAGCCCGCTGCGGCTCACCGACGGATGCACTACCATCCTCCGCCAGCGACTGCCATCGTGGTTCACCACCAGCCACTACCACAAGCATCAGTGTGCCAGTGGTCCCTTCTATGGGACTCATGAATTGATCTGTTGGTCTGTTTTCCAATCATTCTGAGCCTATGATCCTCCCATGTCACCGACATCACAACCTTTTCCCCAGATTCATCTTGCTACCACATTGAGGATACAACCACAATGATCTCACATGAAATAGGTTCCTAGGACTTGTTTATGTCGGCCTACGCTCTTTGTGTTATAGGTTTACAAATATGGGTGGTACATGGATTTTAGTTCAATAAACAAATGATAATTCCAATCTCAGATAATGAAAATCTCAAAAAAGTCATCCTCTTGCATAAATGCATGATTCGAAGATCAAACTATTCATGGGATGATTTTTGTTTTCCATTTCTAGAAAATTATGGGAAAGAAATTTAAATAAAATAACCCCTACTTATATTAAATTCGTTTCCATAGTGTGACTTCATCGAGGGTTCAAGATGCAACATCGTTCGTTGCTTCTGGCTCCATTCTTCACGGTGTGTTGAAGTTGATTGATGTTCATCAGAAATTTCCATTCATCATTGGAGAGGAAGTTCATCAGAGGTTCGTCAAATAATTGTAGCAGTTTAATTAAACCTTCCTCCAACACATTATCCAAAATAAAAGGAAATCATGTTGTAGTGTTTCTGTTACGATTCGACATCACTTCGTTATGATGTTTCATTTATGAAATGACATCGTTGTTACGCATAATTAATGTGATGTTATGCTGCAAGATAATGATCCATTAATGATCAACATAAATGAAAATTGTCGATGCACCAAAACTTCACCGTCTGCCAATGAACAAATTTCAAATAATGAAATAACTTTTTAAACATATTTTATTATTTTCTGAAAAGTCCAAAAATTAACTTTTCTGTTCGGCCCTTGCAGCCGAAATCAATTCCTTTCTAGGAAAATCCTGATATTATGTATTCAACAGTTTCCTGAAGTTTTCGATTCGAGAACCAGTTCAAAATTTAGAAAAATCCACTCACATGTTTACTTAAGTGTACATTAAAATAAGTTAAAATTCAGTTTTAGGAGCACTGGGCTCATAATCTCATGCCGTCAAAGCGTGTAATCTTATAATAATACCATATAATTAAAAAAATTACCTAGAATTTCGGCGACATTATATTTTCGTGAGATGTCAATTACCCTATAGTCTTTTCACTTTCATAAAGGAACATAAACCTTGGAATGATTGGAAAGTACCATAAATATTTTTTAGTAATAGATTGATATTTCTTATATCTAGAAGTAAAACTCATTTTTCATTATCTAAGTGATTTTTGGTCTTTGTGAAATAGTATATAGTCATTTGGTTAGGTTTATGTTCATTTAGATATCATACCCATCAATATTTGCATTCATTTGGCATGGTAATTTTGGCTCATGAGCTATTTATCATTTGGGATCATGTCATTCATGAGAGAGAATAATTCTATAAACTGGAATCCATCAATATGTCTCCTGCTTTCAAATAATACGTCTTTAGTATAGATAAAAATTCTATATCTTAGTTAAACCACCATATAATGGCATATTTTCACAACTCATTAACCGCTCAACCAATTTTGGGGAATCACAAAGTTCATCTTCAACTATCCTTGTCATTTACTCAATATGATCTTCATCATCATTCACATATATAATCACATCATCTATACTATCTTCTTCATTTTCCACACTTTTAATCATATCATATGATCCATAAAAGGTAGTGTTATCCCAAACAGTAGTTATATTCACTTTTCCCCATATTTATTCTTACATGTATGACTTCAATCTATTCTATGGATGATCAAGTGTTCTTCCTACTCCTTTGGACTAACATATCTTGAATAAAAATGGTGTAAACACAGACAATGGATTTGAGAAGGGTTATATGAATGATCTTTTTCAAACATGATGAACTCTTTCACTCCATCTTTATACAATTTTTTTAAATCGATTGGAATCCATACGTTATTTATTTATATCCTTACTAATTTATTCAGTGATATTAACATTTAACAAAATAAATACAGAAAATCGTCTTTTAAAATAGGGGGAAATTAACATTTGAAAGATAGTTATTATTTCATTTTGTTTCCTATGGATCATCCCTTTAGAAGGTGACACAAAATTTCATTGAAAAAATATTATAAAATCAAAAATTAAAGCCCATTAAAAAAAATAATTTACACAAAATCCTCTTTAAAATAAAATAGACTTTTTAAAATGAAACCATTATTAAATACGCTTTCAAAACATTCACATCCCTTTATGAAAGTCAGTCATGTGAGTTGAAAAATACATGGCATGAAACCTATGTCGATGAAAAGTTTTTAAATCATTTTTAAAGCTACTTAAAACCCAAAAAGGTTCTATTGAAAAAATATAATTTTTTACAAAACATTTACAAAACATGAATCATTATAACAGTTCTACTTAAGAATTTTCAAAAAGATATAAATCTGAAGAGAGACAATTTTAATAGTATACATGAAACAAATAACAAAAATTTTATAAAATATAAAGCTATAAAAGGTTTGTCATTTTTCTCATGAATAAATGGTATGAATCCTACATTTTACACACATAATACTAATGAGGAGTGAATGAGTGATAGACAACGACATACGTGTAACTTGGTCATGATACTTTTGAACATAAAGTCATAACTCTTCAATGTGGGAAACCATTTTCCAATTGATGGTTAAATCATGTACTACATAAACATGATCCTTCCAATATAGTATATTAGAGAAAACACCCCCCTTCTTAAGAATAATCATTAGGTCAACATTAGTGGAATATAGGTACTGAAACCTTCTCTGCTATCAATGGTTCATTACACTTTGTGATTAAATATATTTTTAACACTTTTTAGTGTATTCCAAAAAATATATCTACCAAAATATAATAAAAATTACATGTAATGGAAACCACCACTATTTCAAAATCTAGGAAAGGATTTTGGATGTTTCTATTATGTGTCCTTAACTACCTAGACCCATAAGAAACTACACGACCATCATAGATTGGAACTATTAAAATACTGACTCCATATATATCACCATCTAATCCATACTCATTACCTAGATCATTATGGTTAATATTGATGTTTTTATCAATATCCCATTAAGATATTAGAAGGTCCACTCATTAAAATCTAAGCCATGGAACCATACGACATTCATGTTTAAGGCCTTGTTTGCTCTTCCAATTAGGAAGAAACCTTGTTGACCCTCTGGTAATAACTAGAAATTACCAACCAATTATGTAGTATCTTAATGGGTCAGTTACTACTCTCAAATATCATTAGGGTGGGTACTTCATAGTACCTTTCATTATAGAGGCTTCCCGTATATGGATTTGGGTTTTTGGGTGATGTGTTGATAGAAACACAATAACTTCGGAATCAACTGGTGAGAAAGATTAATAATCACCATGAACTATCCTACGAAATGATCTTGGATATATGATTCTTCATCAAGGAGGTGAACCATATATATTATCATATCCTCAACTAAGACCATATAATCCTTGAAATAGGAAAACTTATTCCAATTATTGGTGCCCATATTTATGAATCTATACTAAAAATTAAAATTTTGAACAATTATTGGGTTTGGATTCAAGTCAGTATGTATTCCTAGGAGGTGTTTCCAGCAGGGACTGGGGTGGGCCCTTAAAGGTGCACCAAAAACATACATATTTTGATAAGAGCTCTAGGTACCTGAGTTTTATGAATTGTTCTAGGTATCATTGTATTTCATTCACTTGAATAATAAATTCATCTCAAACATAATAAATAATCGGATCAACTACATGTTCCACCTGGTGCATGAAGTGGGTAGAATAATCCTCCAAGAATTGTCTCATCATTACTTCATTAATTTGATTGCTATTTTTTTCAATATTCATTACTCCTCTTCTTAATTAGATTTTCTCTCCTCATACGTCCATTTTCAAATTTTATATGTGTCATATTTTTTATTATTATACTAATCCAAATCTTATAGAAAATATTTTTCATGGTGTGGGGTTGGTGGAATAATAGAAGAAATAATATTACTAGATCGGGTAATTCTTTTGAATGATAACTACTATTTTTTATTATCAATGGATATAATGATATCTATAATATATTCGTCCAACATGGACAAGAAATTTGATGATTATGGGTGATAGTATGATAAGATGTGGGTGATATATAATGAAACAATCTCAAAATAGATGAATTAGTTCACTAATACCCCAAGAGTGTACATTACTTCACTAGTCACATAGTTTATTTGTTTAATATGTGGGCCAAAATTTTCCAATTTTGAGTAAATTGATAATATATAATCAATATATCCTATGAAACGAAATGAAACATTAATATGCCATAAATAATAGAGAAAAATAAAAAACACATTACTCTATAATTGAATAACAAAAATAAAACAAACACCAAAATCACTATATGAATGCAGTCAAAAATAATAAATTGTATCCATTTTTAAACATCTAATGAACAAAATGTGAAACTGCACTTAGAAGAAATAACTAAAAATGGATGTGTTATATTCTATGACATGATATCGATCCAAACATGGCCTCCACTGTAAGAATCACCTAACACACAAATCAATTCCTATGACACTAAGTATCAATTGGGATATAAGAATTCAATAGCTAACCATATACTTATAGAACAAAAAATATACTTAGAACATTACAATAATACTCATAGTGGTCTCACATGAGGGTCTTGGTTTGCAGAAAAGCTGGGTTCACATTGGAGGAAATCTTCGCAATAGGGGTGGGGTTCAACGACCGAGGTTGTGTATGTGGATAAGATCTACATGGTGGAGGACAGATTTTTTGCGACAGAGGAGGGCGTCGTGGTGGTAGGGGTTGGGGGCAGAGGAGGAGGAGGAGGAGAGATTTTTAGTGGTATATGAGACATTTGCGATGATAGGAGTCTACAACAGAGGATATAGAGGAGGGTTTCATGGCAGAAGATGGGGGATTCATGGTGGTGGAGGAGGTGGTGCAGAAGGAGGTGACAATGGAGGAGGAGGAGGTGGTTGTGGAGTTGACTATAGTGTTCGGCTACTGCAAGAGCTAGAGTAATGCGACAAAAGAAAGACACTATTAGGGTTTATTTATAAAACTGGTTAAACCATTTATCAGCGCTAGCTAAAAAGAACTAATAATGGTATGTTTTATCAGCACTAAAATAGAAAGCGCTTAGAAATAGGGGTTTTATCAGTGCTTTTTTAGTGTCGATAAAGGCCAATATTTATCCACACTAAAAAAGCGCTAATAAAAAATACTGATAATAAATTAATTTTGTTTATATATATGTATATATCTATAAAATTCTATGTATAATAAATATATATTTATTTATATATACATATTTAATAATATATATATATTTATAATTATACATTTATAATAAATATATTTATTATATTTATAATTATATATAATTAATATCTTGTATTTGGGGGATTACCCTAATGGTGAAGGCTTATTGTAATCATGCATCAGTGATTGGTTTAAATCTTGGTGGGAGAAAATTTTTGTAGGAATAACACATGACAAAGGCTTGGTGACCCAGACTGGAAGTGATGGAAACACAACACAAGCTTGGTTATGTAGGTAGTATGGTGCAGGCATGATGTTGCACTGGGCATTCTGGCAGGTTTGTGGTCCTTTGATCTATGTTATGGTCTTCATGCCAACTATTATTTTGAGCCACGTACTAAATAAATAAGTCTTGATGGTAGGACTATCCATTAGTGGGGTTGTGGCCTACCTTTCTGACATGTGTTTGTGGCATTTTTTTGTTTAATGTAATTGTACCCCGATGCACAATATATATAAATATATAAAAAAATTAATATATTTATTAAATTTTTATAATTATTGAAATATATATAAATTTATTTAGAATTATGTTTTTATATATCTATTATAATTTTAAATTTTTTTAATAACTATAAATTTTTTATATTTATTATATATATATATTTATTACATATTTATTATAAATATACAATTATTACTTATATATTTTAATTATAGTAATATATATATATACTTATGAAATTGAGAGAAATATATTAATTATATATAGTCATTAATATACATATACATATATATATATTTATTTAAGTACTTATGAAATTAAAATAAATATATTAATTAAATATATTTTTTGTAATTTCATAATGATTATATAAATATATATTTATATTTAAATAATAATGAAATTATAATAAATATATTTATTATATTTATAATTATTATTATAAATAAACTAATAAACAAATATTTATTTATATTTATGGCTATAAATATATATATATATATATATATATATATATTAATAATTATAATTATATATATAATATATATATTAATTATAAATATATTTATTATCATTCAATAATTATTTATATATATATTTATTTATTTAAATAATTACGAAATTATAATAAATATATGTAATAAATATATATATTTTAATTTCATAACTAGTTAAACAAATAAATATATTTATATTTATGACTATATATAATTATTTTCATTATTTTAATTTGATAAGTATTTATATATATATATGTACATATATATTTATAACTAAAAATAAATAAATATATATTTATATTGATAATTGTAAATGTAATAAATATATTTATTATATTTTATAATTATAATTATCTATATTTGTACATATAAATAAATATTTTTATGTATTTATAAATATATTTATAAAATTATAATCTATAATAAAAATAAATATTATAATTTTCTGATTTTTTAAATAAATAAATAAATAAATATATATATATATATGTATATATATATATTTTATTATAACTTTAATAATAAAAAAATATATTTATAAATATATATATATAAAATTATAAATATATTTATATGTATATATATATATAAATGTATATTAATATATAAATATATATATTTATAAAATTATAATTAATTAATTGTTTTTAATTTTATAAAAACTGTATAAATAATTATATATATAATAAATATATTAATCATTTAAAACAAATTAAAATAAATATATTTTTTTAATGAATACATATATATATATATATTCATT
The DNA here is from genome assembly GCA_963277665.1 of Viscum album. Taxonomy (NCBI): domain Eukaryota; kingdom Viridiplantae; phylum Streptophyta; class Magnoliopsida; order Santalales; family Viscaceae; genus Viscum; species Viscum album. The sequence goes on along the minus strand of OY728126.1, from coordinate 2,018,879,887 downwards.
AAAGGCATATATTTATTTCAATATATATATATATATATATTTATAATTATAAATAAATAAATATTTATTTATTCATAATTATAATTTCAAATAAATATTTTTGAAAGGCAGTCATATATAATTATAAATATAATAAATAAGTTTATCATTTAACAAAATTATGGTAATTTTATAACTATTTATATATATATGTATATATAATTATAAATATAAATACATTTTAAAAGTAATTAATTATAACTAAATATTTATAATTAAAAATATAATAAATATATTTATTATTTTAATATATTTATCATGATTTTAAATATTTATGTGAACATAATAACTTTATGGTAACATGAATGAATCATATAAACTGAGTAATGTAGATCTCACAAAAAAAGAGTCATCATATATATGGACAACATGAATAGTATTGAGGGTGTAATGTATAAATTGACATTCATGATGATAATATATAACATATGAACATCAATTATATTCTCACATCAATTGACCAAATTCATTATAAAAATATTTACATATATATATAAATATAATTTTAAAGATTCATATTTAAAAAGTATTTATATATAATTATATATAAATATATTTAAAATGTTTTGAAGATATATTTATAAATATAAAAATATAAAAATATAATTAATAGAATAAATATAATAAATATATTTATTGTTTAATTAAATTTATTAAATTAATATTTTAATTATTAAAAAATATATTTTAATTATAAAAATGCACTTTTATTCAATGTATAGAAAAAAAAAATTATTTTTGAATATAAATATAAAAATTTTATAGAAATTAATAAAATTTTATATTACAATGTTTTATAAGCACTAAAAATAGTGCTGATAAATCCACCCTTTCTAAATGATAAAAAAACATTGATAAAGGGTACAAATTTACCAACACTCTTTTTAGCATTGCCAAATAGATGATTTATCACCGTTTTAACCCTGCGTTGATAGTGGACCGCCTTTTATTAGTGCGGATAAAATTCATCCCATCCTTTGCCCGGATCCATGGTAGTGTAAGATGGTAGTCCTCCCCATCATATAACCCACTGTGACGTTCCTCCCTACAACAACACATCTTTTTGGCAACATGGTCTTCTGCTTGCTTAGTTAAATATGAGAAAACCATCATATGTGGAGCCTCATAGAATGATGGGTTCAGAAATGTTAGATACTATATCAATAATAAGTGACATCCTTTCCCAACTAGAAGACAACCCTATGAAACACGCATCCTCTAAGCCACCCTTGGATTATTCCCATACCAATGAGACCCATATTATCCCCACTCCTTGAAACAAGACAAAAAAGAAGCATCCATGTCTGTTCGATCAGGTAGAGGAGTTTCTTGAAGAATAAAAATGATTATGTTGATCATGAGAATAAAATTGGCTAGGGATGACATACTTGTTATATTTATATGTATATATATATAAATGTATATTAATATATTAATATATATATTTATAAATTTATAATTAATTAATTAATTTTAATTTTATAAAGCGTTTATAAATAATTATAAATATAATAAATATAATAATCATTTATAACAATTTAAAATAAATATATCTTTTTAATGAATACATATATATATATTTATATATATATATTCATTAAAGTCATATATTTATTTCAATATATATATATATATAATTATAATTATAAATAATTAAATCTTTATTTATTTATAATTATAATTACAAATAAATATTTTTAAATGGTATTCATATATAATTATAAATATAATAAATAATTTTATCTTTTAACAAAATTATTTCAATTTTATAACTATTTATATGTATAGGCATATATATTTATAATTATAAATACATTTTAAAGTAATTACTTATAACAAAATATTTATAATTATAAATATAATAATTATATTTATTATTTTAGTATATTTATAATGATTTTAAATATTTATAAGAACATAATAGCTTCATGGTAACATGAATGAATCATACACACTGAGTAATGTAGATCTCACAAAAAACGAGTCATCATATATATGGACAACATGAATAGTATTGAGGGTGTAATGTATAAGTGGCCATTGAGGATGATAATATATAACATATGAACATCAATTATATTCACACATCAATTGACCAAATTCATTGTAAAAATATATACATATATATATAAATATAATTATAAAGATTCATATTTAAAAAGTATTTATACATAATTATATATAAATATATTTAAATTTTTTATATATATAATTATAAATATACAGTTATATATATAATTACAAATATAAAAATATAATTAATATAATTAATATAATAAATATATTTATTGTTAAATTAAATTTATTAAATTTATATTTTAATTATTAAAAAATATATTTTAATTATAAGCCTGCGCTTTTATTCCATGTATAGAAATAAAAATTATTTTTGAATATAAATGTAACAAATTTATATAAATTAATAATATTTTATATTACAAACTTTTATAAGAACTAAAAATAGTGCTGATAAATCCTCCCTTTATAAATGCTATAAAAACATTGATAAAGGGTTCAACTTTACCAACACTCTTTTTAGCATTGACAAATAGATGATTTATCATCGCTTTTCTCTTGCATTGATAGTGGACCCCCTTCTATTAGTGCAGATAAAATTTATCCAATCCATTTCCAGGATCCATGGTAGTGTATGATGGTAGTCCTCCCCATCATATAACCCACTGTGACGTTCCTCCCTACAACAACACATCTTGTTGTCAGCATGGTCCTCTGCTTGCTTAGTTAAATATGAGAAAACCATCATATGTTGAGGAACATAGAATGATGGGTTCAGAAATGTTAGATACCATATCAATAATAAGTGACATCCTTTCCCAACCAGAAGACAACCCTAGGAAACACGCATCCACTAAGCCACCCTTGGATTATTTCCATACCAATGAGACCAATATTATCCCCTCTCCTTGAAACAAGACAGAAAAGAAGAATCCATATCTTTTAGATCAGGTAGTGGAGTTTCTTGAAGAATAAAAAATGAATATGTTGATCATGAGAATAAAATTGGCTAGGGATGACATACTTGTTATGTTATGGTCGTCATCAACTTCCCAATTTAACATACAAAGGGCATTGTCAGAATACTGCATACCAAACTTTGGTCTCAATCTATGGAAACACATAGGTACCTAAAAAAATTCTTTCACCACAATGTGTATGTGGACTGTGTAAAAATCTTGGGAGAGTTTCCTTATCAAATCAACTTCTAATCACTTCTGTATGCATGATGACCAAAATTAGAGATGGACTGGAAAGATCTCCAACTTACAAGCCTCAATACACAATATAAGTTGCATCCACTAATTGGAGACACCCCATTTGGTGTTCACATCTGAGGATGGTGGGATTATGGACCTTTTCATTTCACTCCATGCCCCATCTTACAGAACTCTCAAGAAATGACATCCAATAATTTCATTATTTCAAGGAATCTATGAAGAAAGACCGATGCTCTAGAATGATTTCACACTAAATAATAACTAGCCTTGAGTATGTCTCAAAAGTGTCAGGCCCAATGAAAGAAATACATCGATAATCTCCTGAACCAGAAAACTATGAAAATTTAAGAGGCTTCTTGACTAAGGGAATCCAATCTTAGAAAAACCTAAATTCATTAAAATTTAAAAGTTCATGTGAAGGAACGACATCATATCATGATCATGATTGAACATGAATAAGTGTGATCAAGAAAATGGTGGCATTAGCAACAACCACCGCATTATGGGATCATCCTCAACATGTAGGGCTAGGGGAATTTTAAACAAAAAATTCCCCCATAAGACTAACCAATATGGGCCAGTGCACCACAATAAGATAATGGGATAAAATCCAACCCACAGGGCTACGCTCATTACTAACTCAATTACCCCTCATTGGAAATCTGTATTTTAACATTTGAGAAGGAAAAAAAGTGTTAGGGTCTCCCATTTTATCCCTTCACGTGATGCATTTCCCACAGAATGGAGGCATACAACTAGGATGAATAGGGGTTCGATTCGAGTTAGCCTTCACCAAGAATCTCAAAGAGGATCCCGAAAGGGAAAGGGGAGGTATAATATGGATCACAAAAAACCCACAAAAATTCAATTGATGTTATGATACACATAATTAATTATGAATAATTGAATGTGATGGACATAAATCCTATAGGAATCACCATAAATAATGAAAATATAGAAGTGAAAGGAGTTTACAGTTCCATCCAAGATACGACCTATAATGAGAATGTAGGTGTAATCGCCCAGAACTAGGTAATCTCTCGAAATTTTGGTGTTCTACTGATATATCCCCCACCTCCTCCTTAGAAAATACACATCATAAATAAATACAAATTTAAGGCTATATACGAACCAACACCTTTTCTCATTGACAATATACCCCTAAGAAATGATGAAATATTTGATCGGTAGGTGAATGAAATTAAATAGTTGAGGAGAATCAATGTTTAGCTACTCTGAGATAGTCATCCTATCAAATATACTACTCATTAATGGGTTCAACATACACATCTAGTGGGTGTATATCAGTTGAATTGATTCATCCCAAAAATTGAAGAATGGTCAAGACATCCACCAAACACCACAACAAGACTATCAGTTCACTTGGACATGATTACAGATAGATATCAAGATTTCCATCCATTAAGGAGTCAAATATAGAGGGTTTAGTAAAAACCTTAAAAGATTATCCCAACCAGATATCCACCTCATATAATGGATGTTTTGGAACACCAAATCTTTCACCTCATTTCACCAATCTAATATTAGGTTCAATATAACAGTAATAAAGTGATTATTAATACCATCAAGATAACGAAATATTGATTTGAAGAAATGGATGAGAAGCATGCACCATTACCGGGGGAAAGAAACATTTCCCTGATTGGGTGAGTGACATCCCACCTCCACCAAATTTAAGGAGTCTAACATTTCCAATATTCAATGGATTATGTGAGTAAGAAAAACATCCAAGGAATTATGTGTCTCATTTCGATCCCATGATGGAAAATCCTGACAAAAAAGAAGTAGTGAAAATTGGATGCTTCGTGAAAAAAATTTAAGGGATATCTTTCATATAGTATACTAGTTTTCTATCCCGGTCGATAATGGGATGCCAATATCTCTATAAAAAATTTATCTTTTAGTTATTGTCATTGAAATAGGAGATAAAAATCAGAAACCTATTGAATCTTAAACAACGAGAAAACCATAGTGTCAAAAATTTCATTTCCATATAGAACGGTCTGACCTAATATCTGAACCGATCGATTCCCCGGGGGGAAATGCTCCATTTCTCCATTGATAACCTTTGTGACAAGATAAAAAATTCCACTCATCTAGGTGAACTATACAGGTTGGTTTTGGTATTTCTCGGCCACTTCCCTGGTATTGGAGGACTCTGTAGGAATGACTAAGATCATGTCCTAAGTAACTCAACTAGTCCTAGTGAAAACAGTAGGGAAGGAAGATGTGTCTTCCGTCTCACTTAAGCTAGTCTCTTTGACTACTATGTCTCTAAAACATGTTCCATATCATGTGGAACCCCCTTGGGAATCATCATAAATCCACTTCTTGATAGAAATAGCATAAGGGACCCAAAAAATCAATTCAAGGATCAATGGAATAAAATTTTCTAATTTTGGGAACATCAAGACCGTGACTATTTTATAACCACTATGGACAACATTTTAATCCATTTTATGAAGAGAAAAAGGCTCGAATAGGTAGATATTTTTTATCAGCCTTATTATTTTCCATTTCATAAGATACATGGAGACAACATTCTAGAATAAATTTCCATTAAATACCTTTTAAATCAAATGATATATTCTGTGAATGTAAAAATGGGACCGATTATAGTGATAATGTCATCTGTTTCAACTATTTTCACTAAGGATAGAAGCAAGTGGAAATAGATTTTTACAATAAAGTGCTATAAGTTTGATAGATGGATTACCAGGAAAAAATTTAACTGAGCTCATGGAATTATCTCAGAATAGAATCAAGTAACGAACTTTTCCCCCAGCCACATCCACTGCCACACAACAAACATCATCAGCCCAAAAAACCTCCAAAGCATAGCCTTCCAAAAAAAATCATGGTTAGAAAGAGAGGGATACAATGAAGGATGATAAACCTACACCAAGGAGAGTGTTTGAAATTATGTTCTCAGATTTTATGCCCCTCGAATATGAATGTACAAGTACCACCCTGCCAAAAAAAACCACTAAAAAAATCAGTCAGGTAGATTCATCATTAGATTATGAGTTTATCTTCAACTCTGTTAATTTCATTCAAATAATGAATCCATTTTTTGATGTATATTTTTTATATGAACCCGAGTCACCCAAAGATGATAAGGAAACTAAAGGAAGAGGGTGTAGGAGATATGAATACCAAGGAAGATGCATCACTACCAAAGATAGACATTTATTTTCACCCCAGATCAGACTATCAATGTTTAAACAATTCGTGGAAGAGATATGTAGTGAATTACTTAGAAGTAGAAAAATTACCTTTCACCTATTAGTATCAATATGACTCGGTTACACTAGAATATCAACCAGGAGAGAGATAGATGTTAAATCACCCTTGGCTGGCATGACGACTCGTCCAACCCACCCCAGAAATTGTACATGTGACTCCAACACCTTTTAAAAGGGTTGATCCATCTAAATAAAATCCTTAAGACCTTAAATATCCTAGGAAATAGAATCCTCATCCATGGGACTATAGGATACTCAATGAGAAATAATAAATCATGAAATATTTATCTTTGGTACCAGCCAATATATCAATCTTGGATACCCTAAGCTTGTCAAAAGTCTTTATGGTTGAAATCATATAGGCTTTGATAATCCCTCAAGAGTTTGAAGCTGAATTATCCACTATTGAGGTCATTCAAAAATTGATTGATCATGTGGAATTCCACATGGTAATCTCCTTCATAGATCAATATGAGGATGTTGTTATACAAGGAAACATCATACCCTAGTATCTGTCTGACATGATAAATGGTGTCGATATTCAAAAACATTTCATTAATAATGGATTTAAATTTAATCACGTTATAGAGAATATAATTAATTCGAAAGGATAAAATGAGGATAACATAACACCTTCCTAAATAATCCCGCTAGGCTAGGAAAAGAGTTATCAGAAGCCATTGGTCCAAATAAAGCTCAAGAATTTTTTTGGAGACCTCAAGGATGCCTCAAAAGATTGTGTTGTTTGGTAGAACATGGCCTTCAATATATTTCTTGGATGGAATTTGTTGCATCATCACATGAAAATACCTTCATCGTACCCTCAATGCATCAAAAACTACATAAATGGAAAAAATGGGGCATTTCATGCCGATAATTCCCCATTCGAATAATATGAGTGGGACTATATCGATATGGGATTCTACCAAGGGAAAGGGAAACAAACCCAAGTCAACTATTTTGAATGGGTCACCTACCCAAATGATCGTGATATGATCCAGTCCAACCCCTTCAAATAGATCAATAAATAGTATGTTCTTCCTATAAATCATATCGAGCATATGAATCAAAATTTTGACCCCATATTTAGTAGTCCTTGTGATTCCACTCATGACCATTGAGTCCAATACTGTTGAAAAATATGTTGACCCAAATAAAATGGTGATGGTTGGGATGAAAATGACTTCAATCCATCCACTTAGTTCCAGAAATCCCATACCTCGACCATTGAAGTAGAAAATGATGTCTCATCACCCAATGAGGATGAAGACACTCTGTTATCCCCAACTACATCCTCTACATAGTGTCAGGGAAACACCCCACAGTTAGTTGAGTGGGAATAAGTTTCTTCACCTTCCAAATACCAAGATATCACCTCCCCACCTAACATTAGATAACTTTTCCCATGATGTTTTCCCCCAACAGAAAAAGAGTAAGAAGATTAAGATGAAGAATAAAAAGAGGAGGAGGACCATAAGGTCACACTTCCATCATTTTAGGATGACTTCCTTACCCCCATTGATGAAGTCATGGAAGTACATCTACATACATAAAAAGATCCACATACCACCCAGATTAGTGAAGCCATGTCTTCCAATGAGAAAATATAAAATTCCATAATACACCAAAACCCCTAAAAGTTCTTAAAACCCCTAAAAATCATAATAAAACTAAAAGACTATAAATATCTAAAACCCCTAAATAACTCTAATTCCCCAAAAATAAAAAAACACCCAATAATACCCTAAAAACAAAAAAGACTCCAAAAACCCCTAAAATCCCAAATAATCCTTTAATACATTTAATTAACCCTAAAAGTAAAAAACAAAAACAAAAAATAATCAATGCCCCTAAAAGATCATAAGAACCATAAAACCCTAAATGTTCTTAAAACAAATACCCATAAAGGTCCCTATACACTAAAAAACCCTAAAGGACCCCAAAAAACAATAAAAACGCATAAAAGTCCCTAAACCCCATAAAAACCTATAAAACATCTTATTACCCTAAAACCCCTAAAACAATAAAATACACTAAACCCCCTAAAAACCTAAAAACCATAAAAACCATAAAAACCCTGAAAAACCTAAAACACCTATAAGACCATTAATCACTTTTATATCCCTAAAAAAATAAAAACCCTAAAAACCCTATAAATCATAATGACATAAAGAAAATATAAAAACATTTATAACATCTAAAAATTCTTAATATCAAAAAATACAAAGAAACCCTTAAAACATATGATACCCTAAAACCATTAAAATCAAAAAAAAAGAATTTCAACCACTAAAAACCATAAAAACCTAAAAAACCATAAATACCCTAAAACACTGTAATGCCATAAAAACATTTAAAACCATAAAACCACTAAAGGAACTTAATGAAACCTAAAAATCTATAAAAATACCTAAATACTCTAAAACCTAAAAATCTATAAAACCCCTAACCCCAAACCCTAAAAGATCATAGAAACCCTAAAATTATTAAATTATCTTAAAACCATAAAAAACCATAAAAGAGAATAAAACCTTGAAAACCCCTAAAGGAAACTAAGAATCCTAAAAAAAACTGAAATATATTAAATTACCTAAAACCCTAAATGCCTCAAAACAACATAAAAACTATAATGGTCATTAGAAGACCTAAAACATTAAATTTCCCTAAAGACCATAAAACCCTTATAAACTCAAGGGAACATAAAAAACCAAAATGTCCCAAAATACCATAAATTATCCTAAAGTACACTAAACCCCATAATAACTAAAAAATACCTAAAAAACCCTAAATGACCCAAAAATTAGAAAACACTAAAAGACCAAAAAAAACTCATCCAACCTTTAAAACCATAAATAATATATACAACAAATGGACCACAGAAACCCCTAAAAAATAAAAAACCTAAAAAATCCATACAAGAATCTAGAAACCCTAGAAACACTAAAAACATAAAAATCCATTAAAACTATAAAAATCAATTAAAAGTATAAAACTCCTAAATATCCCAAAACCCCTAAAACCCCAAAACCCTAAAATACATTAAAAATACATAATAGACATAAAACACTCTTAAATGACCCAAAATATCCACAAACCCCCTCAATGTCTATAAAACCCTTAAAATAATCTAAAGAACCTAAAAACCTAACAAAATTAAAAACCCGAAAAGTCCCAAACAAAACCAAAAAAATCCTAAAAGATCCAAGAAACGTAAACAATTGGAGCTGGTTCCCTGGAACTAAATGGTTTACTATTTGATTACATGAATTCATTATTAAGAAATTTTTCTTATCACATTATTATTTTTCCTTCACATGAAATTTATATGCGATACTTTCCTAATAATATATGTCATGTTGAATGGTTATAGAGGTTCCCCACAATAAAGAGACCCTAGTTGTTCCACTAAAATACCCTCGAAACTTATTTTATGGATAGATGAAATTTATTGATGGGACATAGAAGATATATTCTATCCAATTCAATAAGATCATAAGACATTAAGACACCTTATCATATTATTGGCCTCTGGTAATCTCTACGATAATAGTTTATGAGAGCAAAATCATTAATAATATATCCATATTTCCCTGTGTTATTTCATGTTACTATATGGGAACATTTTTATTGATCCTTGTACTTTAAGATTATTGATAATAGATATTATGACTCAATTTCTTTTATGTCTTGATGAAAATTGTTTCAACATATTGTCATTTTGATGTAGGATTTATTTGGTGAATCATAGGTGATGTTGAGTTAATACATATTGAGAGAAAAGATTTATCCCATTTTTCTCTTAATGGAAGTAGATATCTCAGGACCTTTAATGGGAATGGAACTTTAAGCCTAAATCCAGGTCCATTGAGTATGGTGTACGAGTTAATTTTTAGAAAATCAATGAAAGATTCACTGAGAGTATACTTTAATAGAACCATCCTCTAACATTAATGATTCTATATATCATGATAAATGGATTATATTACAAGGTATAAATTTTTGGGAGTTTGGATATCATTGAAACATCAACTTATCTCTATAGAATCCTTAGCATGTTGCTAGATTCTGAATATGGGCATTAGGAAGTTTTACCAAATTCTACAGATAAAGAGGCCCAAAGGGCCACACACTAAGTGTATTTAAAATATTTGTTAAATTCTATTAATAAATTTAGTAAGTTAGAATAAATAATATTTGTTTTGGTTTTGGTTGAACATCTTAATTTATTCACAATTTATTTGAAAGAATAAATGAGTTTAATAATAATAGTAAATGTTTATTTTCTTGTTTGGTGAATATAATATTTATTAAATTCATCATATAATACATCAATATCATTTATTTATTAAATTGAATTCATTTTAGGGTTGATAAATATTGAAGAATGAAATTACATTGAGCTTAATGGTGTGATTGAAAGTGTTATAAATAATATTTATGTATATTATTAACATATTTATTATGTCAAGTGGATAATAATAATATTATTATTAATATTAGTCACGGGGTCATCTAAAAATTATTAGTTTGGAGTGGGGCTTGTGTACAATTTTCCAACAGTAAATCTTCCATAAAAAAGTAGGTAATTATAAATCCTTCCTAAATAACTTTTGGTGAGAAAAAATCAATATATAGAGACTCTATAAAGACCAATAGAGAGATCTAGAGATATAGATCACACTCTATCTTACTCTGCTCTCATGCCTTTGAGAGAGCATCAATTGTTCTTCCTCCATAGAGACTAATATAGCAGTGATTAACTACAAACAATGCAAGAGATCATGATTGACCGTAATAGAACATAGGGATCCTATGGATACATTTAGATATTATGGTAATCATTTAAATCCCCATTAAGAAGATTATACACTTGGATCTTACTGTGGAATGAAGGAACATTGAGATATAGATAACCAAATTATCAACGAATAGAGAATTACACGATAATGTAATTATATATCTTCTGAAAAATTAATTAAAAGTTATATGTAAATATCCTCCTCTTCTAGTTCCAAAATATTGATCTAGTAAAGTATAATAACATTTTCTTGTACAAGATGTGTTATCCATTTAAAGAAAAATTTATATGTATGTTAACAATAAAAGACAACTTTTTCATACAATAAAATGACAATTATACTATGTCTAGAACCTAATAATTCTATTAGAGGGGTAAAATGTTTAATTTATAATTATTTTTATTGATTTGTTGTATGGGTTTATTTTACTTGTATGAATTCACTTTAATTTCAAAACATCATCGTATCTCCACTTATTTGTTCTCAAAACACGACCAGTAATTAGTTAATGATTTAAAATGAAGAATCATTCAGTTAATATCATCTAGAGGTGATAAATGAACTAGATATTAAAAAAAAGATTAAATAGAACACAATAAGAAACATGACTAGACTCAATGAATGTGTTGCAGACATAAGAATAAGATAGTAATATTCATGTACTATAGTAAAAACCAAGTTTTAAATGGCAGACAGTGTACCCAGTTTTTCCTATAAAATATCAAACTTATAATTTAACCTATTTTCAGGCATTCTTTGTTTCATTTATTTTAAAATACACAACATTTATTTTGATTTATAATTATATATATTAAATACATGTCTATGTTATTTTTTTGATAAGAACGAATTGTTTCTTCTAATGTAGACTTATTAATTTCTATTATTTTAAATGAAATTAATTTTGTTTAAATTTATAGAAGAGGGTGAATTAAGGATTCTTTGGAGGAATTTGGATAAATTGAATTAATTTTATTAGTTAATGATGTATTACCTTAATTAATGAACTAAAAAATGTAATTGATAACAATATATAAAATGTATACTTGGTTAATGTTATGTGGGTGATCATGATATTAGAAGTTCCCTTTTGTATGTGATTGGTTTATTTAAATTTGATTTTATTCAATTAAAATTATTTCCATTATGTCATCCCCTATTATTTATTATATTAATTCTTACACTCTGATGGTGTCATTTATGTAAACCAATTTATCCAATCTATTAGATCCCCTTACTTGAATGCGAGTAAAAGATTTTGTAAGGATGACGCTCCCAGTTGAAAGGATGCATTCTGATTTCTGGAGTTGATGTGAAACAAATTAAGGAAATATATAGGAGCCAATGTGGAATTCTAAAGCACAAACCAATATATGCTTTGAGGATTCATTTCCCCTAGTGTGGAGGTTTAGATTATCATTTTTTTGATAAACTAACTATTAAAGAATCTCATGATCATGTAACTTGTTTTTTATAACCATCAATTTCATGGTTTATTATTTATGTTTGTGAATGTTATATCCTCACCTAATAAATGATATAAAAATTATGATATAAGGAATAAAATATAACCATATTTTCTTTAAATTATTTATTGGACAAGGTTAACCACTCATGTAAAATCTAGGTAATATTACAAAGTTAGGTGAAATGAAATAATGGGATTTTAAATATTGAAACAAAATTAATTAAAAATAAAATATTAATTTGTAATATCCATCAACTATTTATGTTAGAAATGGACTCATATTTAAAATTACTTGACAAACCCAGTCTGGGTTTCATTTAATTATTGTGAAAATTTTAACCTAATTTTTTTGGTTGACTTGAATTATGTCACATTAATGATTGACTTCCCAAGCTGGAATTGGTTTAAAAATAGGTAAAGGGAGAGTAAATCCAATAATATGATTTCATGAATGGATATTCCACTCAAGGGATCAAGGATATATAAGTTAATATAGTTAGAATGTTATGACTACATAATACTCTTTGAATAACTGGTCAGGCCCAAGTCTATGTTATGAGAAGGGAATATCGATCCTTTAAACAAGAATTATAAGAGACAATATATTCAAAAATATTATTTGAGGGATATTAGGTTATTAAAATTAGTTAGAGATTAATGGATGTTAATTAAATTTTTATTTTGTAAATTATTTATTTCTAATCAAAATAGGAAATATTTATCTTCTATTAAATTAAAGAAATGGAAAATTAAATGAATTTTAAAATACCACATTGATCCATACCATATAAGGATAACCTTCTCACCAGTTTAAATCACCCAAAATGGTATTGGCACTTATGTGTTATTCTGTGCCATAAAAAAATGTAAGTACTAGAAAACCACACATCCCATTTTCATTGCCAAAGAGGCTAGTGAGGAAGAAGTATCTCTCTATTTGAGTCATGTAGATGATGTAATGGATGTCCAATTTTTTATGTTATCCCATATGTACAATTATATTCTAAATAAATATGAAGAAAGTGATGATTATAAAATATTCTCTCACCTTATTAATATTTATCAATAGAAGTTGAGATTTTAGATATATGGTATCTCTAATTAACTATTTATGTGCAATCTTGAAGAGACATTGACATCTGGAGAACATGTTTTCATGATGATTGGATACATTTTATTCTTATACACATTGGGTTTTAATATCCCTAATGTGATATTAAAATTTCTTATTCAGTCCTAAATACCCAAAAACATATCAAGTTTTTTTGTGAAATATAATATGAGAATGAGTGAGAATACATTTTATAGAATTCATACATTTATTTACAAAGTGTATAAAGACATGGGGAGTGAAAAATTAAATTTCCTTATGGTGAATAATATGTGGAAGAATAAGGAAAAGTAATTGAAGACTCATTCCAAGGATATGTTTCCAGAGCCCAATCCATTAAAGAAGAAGTTGATTGAGAGGAAAGTAATGGAAGATGATGTGGTATGTTTTCAATATTGAAATTAGGTCCACTAGAAGAGAAATTACCATGAGGTAAATACGTGAGATGAAGCTTTTGGTGCATTCATTATTTAGTTTTATCTTTACATATATACATGTTGGTTATTAGGTACTGCACGTGGTGCTCATATTTGTAACCAAATATAGGAATCCAGTGTATTTTGAATGATTACCAAATCTGAGGAAGATATATGAGCTTCTAATGGAGTGGGGTTGGAAAATTTATATGTTTGAGGCTACAATATCATATATCCAACAAGACTATTTTTTTATTAACGATTTTTTTATTATGTGCCATGTGTTTCTCAGAACAATTTTTCCATTTTATTTCTAGATATAGATGGATTTTTTTTCAGATTTGGAAATACAGATTTCTACTTTAATAAAAATAGCATCTGTTATGATATCGATTAAATAAATAATTTCAGTTAGGTATTAAATTATAAAAACCAATTAATTTAAATTAATAGAAAAACAATCACACACGACTAATATAAGACCCAATTATGGCATCACTATCTTTTTGACATAAATGAATAAGCATTTTATAAAGACCTATCAAGAGGGTTACTTAGAGTATTTTTGAGATTAATCCACTCAAAGGGATTCATACTTGTTTACATGGAATGATGACCAAACCACCATTCAGTTGTCAAGGTAAAAGGACTGTGATCTTCTAGATTTTTTACACATTTATATAGGTAGACCTTTTCATGTAGAGTTTAGAGGAGGATTATGATACTTGATTAATTTTATCACTGAATTAATAATTTATAGTTATATCTACATAATATTGGATAAGTATGAACCCATTGATATCTTCGAAGAGTACAATAATGTGGTTTAGCATAAACATGGTAAAATGGTTAAAAAACATTGATTAGATCGAGGTGGTTAATATCTTACCCAATACCTTTTCATGTTATATTACAATATTATATTTTATCCCCACTAAATCCACCTAAAACACCGTAGTGTAATGATGCTAGTGAAAGTAGGATCCATACCATGGTGGAAATGGTATGTTTGATGATGATTCCTGCAATCCTTCAATAATCCTTTCATGGATACGAATTAATAATTATATCAGAAATACTAAATGAAGTTCCAAATAAAGTGGAAAATGATATTCAATTCGAATTATAAAGTGGAACGAGACCCATTTTGTCACATTTTTTCATGGGGTTGAACGAAATTTTAAAGTCAATAATAGGAAACAAACTAAAAACCTGAGGTATGAGGTTTCTCTTTATAAGATATCCCAAGGAAATATGTTTAGACTATATATAAAACCCTTCAAAAAAGAATGGGACTATCATGAGATGGGATTTTTTTTCTTGAGAGAGAGCACATACTCAAGGGGGATAGTGAGGGTAAGATTTAATTCAATGAATATGACTATCAAGATAAAAAATATTTGGTATACTAACTATTTTCATAGGTCCTTGTGGAAGAATTAATTCCTGAAACACTAGTACTATATAGGATCCCTAGAAATTTAAGAGAGCCAGATGGATATAGTTTAAAACTCACTTAATATGGTGACTCATTGTTGGTTAAAAATAATGATCCTTTTTCTTACAAGGATGTATTAGAGAGCTTATAAGTTTTAAGGTAGTGGGAATCTATTAATTATAAGATGAATTCCATGATTCAAAACTAGGTTTGGGTTCAGATTGATCCACCAGTTGATGTAAATCTTGTAGGTGTAAATGACAATTCTAGAAAAATATGGACATAAAAGGTAAATTAAATACTTATAAATCATTGTCTAATGGTTTTAGAAAATGAAAAGTCATTGACTATGAAGAATAATTTTCTCTAGTTTTCATGTTTAAATGAATTATGATTTTGTTTTCTATAGAATCTTACCATTACTATGAGATTTTGAAAATTGATGTCAAAAGTACATTCCCTAATTAGAACCTTCAATGGGATGTGCATATGACACTACAAGAAGGGTTTATAACTCCATGCAATTAAAAAATGGTTGAATGTTGTAGAGATCCATTTATGGATTATTGTAAGCTTCCAGGTTATCTAACATTCAATTCAATGAATCTATAAATGAATTTTGTTTCATTAGGAACTAAGGTGATCCATGTGTTTAAAAAGGATTTAGTTCGTTTAAATTGGTTTTCATAACAGTATATATTAATGGCATATTACTATTTGTAAATGATATATTACATAAAATGGGTTAAGTAATGGTTGAGAAAGTATATCTCTGTGAAGGAAATAGATGAATCCACCTACATTCTAGGGATCAAGATCAAGCATGATAGATCCAAGATACTTCTCGGACTAATTCAATGTACATACATTTACCACAAAAAGTAGATTTTTAGTGGTTATTTAGAGGGAGTTATGTATAATCCCCTCAAAATTAATTTTCAATATATGTTAGAGGGGGTTATGAAAATATTTTATAATCATAAAACATAAAGGGTGTTATGAATCCCCACTAAATTTTTAATATTTTTTAAATATTCATCTTGATTCTAGAGGTGGTTCATAACCACCATTAATCGTGGTGATTAGAGACTATTCACACCCCCTCTAATATTTGAAATTAGATGGGCTGTTTGAGTCCCCACTATTTTCATAAAAATATTCCATGTTTTATATATAATAAAAATAATATATATAAATGTATTTAAAAACAAAAAAGGACATATTATATAAAATATTTATATGGTTATATTTAATCTTATTTATATGTATTCATAAATATAATTGTATAATGTGGACAATAATATGTATTAATTTCTGTAAAATTGTATTTCATACAATATTAACAATCAAAATAAAAGAATAATTCTATTATTTAACTATAAAAACATTATTGGTTTTATAATTAATATAATAATAATACTAATAATAACAATATTAATAATAATAGATTATAGAGACACATACACACACATGCATATAAATAATCATGAATGTATTTTATAAATAATTTATTTTTCTATATATATTATATATATTTGTATACATAATATATAATAAAAAATCATTTAATTGTATACATTAATATATAGTATATTATATATATATATAATATTAATGTATTTAATATATAATTATATATATATTGAAATATATTATATAAATATATTTTTAAAGGAATTATATTAATATTTTAAATATAAATATATTAAATATATATATATATATATTATAAATAAAAATTTATATAATATATAAATATGTATTTAAGTTTATAAATAATTTACATAAATATATTTATAAATATATAAATATATGCGTATATACATGACATAAATAGACTTATAAATATATGTAAAAATAAAAATTTAGTCAAATGTATGTAAATACACAAATAAATAAATAGTTTCTATAAATGTTTATAGTTAATAAAATTTGAATGTATTATAATATAAATACATAATATAAACATCAATACATTAATTTGTATAAATGTATATATAAGATATATATTTAAATATAATTTAATATATTATTAAAAAAATACTTATTTGTATAAGAAAAAAAATATATAAGTATGATCATGTGTATATAATAAATATAAATGAGTCTCAACATAGTGGAGTAGGTTCGTAAGTTATCCCAATGAAAAAACGGGTTTGAACCCACCAGATGGGTTTTACATCACAAGTTGGCGATAAAGGGGTAAGGCATGCGCATGCGTTTTGGGATTTACTAGGTGAGGATTTAAGAGGGGTGAAGGTTATGATTACATAGTGTGGGGATTCTGGGGAATTCATATGAGTGGCGAGTTTAGTAGAATTAAAAAAAATCTAGGGAATTGTGAGTTTAGGGAGGGCACAATGGTTTAAAAGGATTTTAAAGTATAGGTTTTGTTTCCCAAACTACCACTAAAATTGTAAATGAATTATGGACTGTTGGAAATCAGCCTATTTTATTTATATCTATAAATTCTATAAAGAAAATTGAGGGGGTTTAAACCCCCTCTAATATAACCATCCCCAATCTCCACATTACCATATTAGTAGTTCCTTAAGACTATAACTAACAAGATATTGAAGCTAAATTAGAGGTGGTTTCTCATAACTAACACAAATTCATTTAGAGGGGTTTGTAACCCCCTATAATAAAAAAAATAACACACTCTAACAACAATAATTTTTTAGTGATTTTTCAAATACTAAATTGGTTTGTTATAGAACAATCAAATAGGGGATTGGTTCCAGTTTCACATGTTATACATCCTTCCAAGAAAAAGTGTCCTCAGAAAAAAGATGAAAGATATAGAATGGGTAATATTTTATATGTTTCAGAGAAAGGATTTAACATGTATATCATGTTATGCATGTTTTTTGATGTTTCCTATGATTTTATAATTTTTAGAAGATATTAATAATATCTAGGTGAAAAACACTAGGTTTATTTTTAGACTTTCTTTAAATATCTTAAGTGAATTAAGGATATGTTCATGGTTTATGGATGATATGAGGAGCTAGTCATCATGGGTTATATAGATTTTATCTTTCTAATTTATCAAAATGATTTAAAGTCATAGTTCAGATAAATATTTTGTCTTAATAGAGGAGCTGTGAGCTAGGAGAGTTCATAGTAGCTAGTTTTTACTAATTCTACAGTGGAGTTGTAGTATATTGCAACATATAATGCATAAAAATAATTATTATGGATTCATAATATTTTTAAATATCTTGATGATATTACTAATAGTAACATACCCATAAATGTATACTATGAAAACACTATAATGTTGGCTCTCTCCACGGAGCCAAGAACACCCCAAAGGGCAAATAACATGCTTCGATAATTTCATTTTTAATGGGTTTTTATCAATGAGGTGAACTTACGATGAGAATTATATCCATGGTAAAAATGTGGAAGACCCGTTTACTGAGGATTTATTGTAGAAGTGGAATGAGTATCATGTGAGAGATAGTTGGATGAATGTTTTTTTGTTAGCTCTAGTGTAAGTGGGAGGTTGTCGGAGTTTGTAACATGGAACCAACTTTTTTATTACATGACTACATGTTTTATTTATTAATAATGTTTTATTTTAATAGGATTATAGTTAATATGAATGAAATTTATATGTTATAATGTACTAATAATACATTTCACATTGAAATGTCATTGAAGTTCCCCACTTTGATGATAACCTAGAGGTGAAAAGACATTATTCTGTAACATTTTTATATGGATTTATTATATTTTCTTACAATAAATAGATGATACAAGTTACCAGAGTTAGGTGGCCTAGAATACAATGAGATACCATGTTATGGTTTCCTCCAATGGTAATCTCCATGAATGGAGGTTATGAGAACAAACCCATCAACATGAAATCAACATTTCCTTTTGTCATCGGATATTCACATATACAAATATGTGTATTGATCCTTATAATTTTATATTATCATTAATGGATATCAAGACTCATGAAATTTGATATATTGATTAAAATCATGATGATGTATATTCGCAGTGAGGTAGGACACATTGGGTGGGTCACGAGTTATATTTCATTGATGGATATTGTGTGAAAGGGTTTATCCCTTTTTTTCTTGATGATTTTTGATATCTCAGGTCCATTGATGGGAATGGAACTGAATGTATAAATAAATGGCCATTTTGATTAGTGGGTGAGTTCATTTTTAGAAAATAAAATAAATACACATTGAGAATATGGGTTAATGTAACTATGATGAAACCGTCTTGATTCAATATATCATGAGAAAATGATTATATTACTCAATAAGTTCTCGTTAGATGTTTCATGACTTTGAATTTTCTCTCTATGTGATACATGGTGTGTTTCTAGATGATAATGTCAGATATTAGGTGGTTACACATAATTCTACCAAGAAGGAGGCATATAGGGTTACACACTAACAATGTCAACAATCTGAGGTAAATTCATGTAATGAAATTAATAAGTTTAAATAAATTCTATTTAGTTTGATTTGTTTGGTCACTATAATTAAATATCAATTTATTATAAATAATATTCCAACTAAATAATATTAGTAATTATTCTTTTGATAGTTTGATTAATATTATATTTATTAGATTATCACAGAATAATACAATGGAATTTATTTATTAAATAATCATTTTTTGAGGTTTGGAAATTTTCAACGAAGTAACATTGTCCCAGTTTAATGGACCGATTAGAAATTGAATAAATGATATTAATTTATATTATTAATATGTTACACATTTGAAGTTATTAATTATATTATTATTATTAATGAACTATGTTCAAGCAATAATTACTACGATGGAGAGGGGCTTGTGTTCGATTACCAACCCTAATCATACTTAAATAAATATGTAATTATAACTCTATCTGAAATCACTTTTAACAAGAAAATGGATAGAAAGAGACTCTATCATGCACTAGATAGAGATCCAAAGATCTATAGGGAACTCTACCTTCTTCCTATGTCAAGACATCACGAGGGAATAAATATTCCTTCCTCCTTTGAGAAAAATAATATTGTGATTGACCATGAACAATGTAAGAAATTAGGAATAGTGTTTCTTGAACCTGACGATTCTATGAAAATATTCAGAGATTGTGGTGCATGTGTGGATCACCACTATATAAATTCTACAGATTCATATTTCAGTGCAATGAAGATACAACAATATCTAGTTATCTGAATAATTAATAATGACGTAATTACATGTTTAGGTAATTCCATATCAAATCATAAATTAATTATGAATTACATGTGGAGATTATCCCATTCTAGTTATACTATTTTAATATACTAATATAATATAAATTTTCATTGGTGATGTAAATCAACCAATAAGGACTATAAGTTCCTTATGAAATGAAGTAGAACATCTATTATTACTTTCCCAATTAGAACCAAAAGGCACAGATGATGCTTTATGTGATTGTGATTGTATTATAACCATGAATGATGAGACAAATGAATTCTAAAGGAAGAATGTGTAGACCTTGGTTGAAAGACCTAATGAAACTTCTGTAATTGGAGTAAAATGGGACTTTATAAATAATTGTGATGAAAGTGGAATCACTCTAATAAATAAATTTAGATTACTTACTAAAGGCTATAATCAAAAAGAAGTAATAGACTATGATGAAACATATTCTCATGTAGCCAGCCATGAATCTATTCACATTTTACTTTCCTTTGAATCATTATTTAATGTCAATCATATTCAAATGGATGTAAAGTGTGCTTTCCTTAATGGAAATGTTCAAGATGATGTTTATATTGAAAACCCTTCTGGTTTTGAAGACACAAAAAATTATGAACAAGTTTTCAAACCTACCATAGTCTTATATGTAGTTAAACAAGCCCTTAATGCCTGGTATGATAGAAATAGATGATTTTTGTTACAAAATAATTATGTTAATGGAACTGATGATCTAACTCATTATATAAAGAAGGATAAGAAAAAATTTATTGTTCAAATATATATTGATGAAATTATATTCAGATAAACTCAACAATATTTAACTGATTCCTTTGTGAATCTATTGAAATATGAGTTTTAAATGAGTATGATGGGTGAGTTGACATTTTCCTAGGTTTTAAAATTTCTCAAAAACCAAAAGATACTTATATATCACAACATAAGTATATTTATGACCTTTTTAAAAAGTATGGATATGAAAACACTAAAATTATAAGAACTCCAATTGGTAGATCAAATTATCTTGATCTTAATGAAGCTGGGAAACCAATATATCAAACATCATTTAGTTGTATGATAAAAATTTTATTATACATGAAATCTAGTCGACCAGACTTAATGTTTTCAGTATTCTAATATGTAAGATATTAATAAAATCCAAAGGAATCTAATTTAAAAGCAGTAAATAGAATTTTTTTACATTTAATGGTAACCATGGATTTAGGACATTTCTATAAATCTAGAAATAATTTTTTTGTTAAATTTTTTTTTGGATATTGATTTTGGTGGATGTAGAATGGAAAGAAAAACTACTTTTGGAACTTTTCATTTATTAATAGATTCATTAGTTTCTTGGGAACGTAAAAAGCAACACTCAGTAGCACTTTCTACTGTTGAAGATGAATATGTTGCACCTGGAAGTTGTTGTGGCCAAGTGTTGTGGATGGAACACATTTACAGACTATGGCATGAGTTTTACCAAAACAACTATATTATGTAATAACACTAGTTCTATTTCCCTATGAAAAAATCATGCACATCACTCCTGTGAAAAACACATAGATATTAGGAATCACATTCATAAAGATCACACATTTATAAGAGAAATCATTCTTCAATTTACTGAAATTATAGATCTACTTGATAATATTTTTAAAAAATATTTATCCTTCGATAGATTTGAATACAATAAACAAAACTTATGAATGATAACGATAAGGTAATATTCCATATTAAATTTTTTTTGAAACCTATCTATAAATATTAATTTAATCCTTCTTATAATGGAGTACATTTTCTTGATAAATTGTTTTTTTCATAATCAAAATTTTCATAACAATTTTTTTTCATAATCAAATTTTTTGTAACCATATTTTTTTTCTTAGTAAAATTTTTCATAAACATAATGTTTACTTAATCAAAATTTTAACTAAATTATTTTTCCTTAATCATTTTTTTCTCTAACCAATTTTGTTTTCTTTTATTAAATTTTCCAAAAGCTAATGTTCTTCAAGAAGAATATTCATCATTAATGACAATTTATTTTCTAGAAATATGGAAGGGATGTTTTCTTACATAAACTTTTTTAATAGATTTTTTTCTTCTTATTGGTTTTTAAAGATAATTATATCATATTCACTTTTTTAAATCCAAATATTCCTTAAAACCTCAAAAAATAAAAATCCACCAAATCCTTCATTGGATTTCATATCAACTATTATATCCGATCGTGCTTATATCATCTATTATATTTAATTGAGAATTTGAAATGTCACTTCATATCCTATATAATGTCCCCCTATAACATTCCCCACATCGTTTTTAATGATTTCTATGCTGATTCTCTTCCTCTCATCAAAATGATCGTTTCATTTTTCAGCATTTGATTAAACTCCGGATGTCTCTAGAAGCATCCCCATAGAAATGGATTACATCAGCTAGGGATATCAAGGATTGGAAAATCTACAGGGAAAAGTTGTTTGACACAAATTTCTTCACAAAGTAAAAATCCTTGATTACGAAAAATATTAAGCTAAATGGTTTGTAGAGTTTTTGTATAGCCATCCCAAAAAGTCAGGTTCCCATTTACCCTAACGTACATATAGAATTATATTACACAATATGTTTTTATGATGAAGGTAGAAGGGAGAATTTTTCCTTCAAAAGATATGGGAAGACATATTCTTTATCCTTAAACATGGTATCAAATATTATTGGTGTTACGTTTGAAGGTGAAGCAATTTTATTTACTCAAAAGTAGCCATATCATTCAAGATGTTTTGAGAAGGAAAAGGCAATAGAGTACCTTGGACTCGATGGAGTAAAATCACAAAAGATTAACCATATCTCAAAAAATGTCAGATTGATAGCATTATGGGTACAAGGGTTTCCCATTCCAAGAAAGGGAGATAAGAACTCCTTAAAGAAAAGTGACATCTTTATTTTGGATTTTTTAGTCATCCTGAGGAAGATAAATCTTGTGAAGTATATCCTTATAAAAATCACCAACATCAAGAATGGAACTCCCATATCTCAGATCATCAGGTATCTGACCATTTTTTATAATCTCATAGTGTTATTCTTAGAATCGTTCTAAAATCTTTGCAGCTCCTAACCAATAAATTTCAAGATCTTGTTACTATGTGATGATATCTTAAAAATAAAGAAACATGGTTTCAATACCAAGTCTAGAGAGTTTTCATATCTTCCAGAATGTGAGGTTAAATCTCTAGATTTGAAATTGGAAGTAGGAGAGACTTCCAAGAATTCTTATACTAAGATAAAGAAAATAGAACCAGAAACCAAAGAGAAGCCTACAGTTCTGGAAACTCAATCAGCTCCACCAATGAAAATAAAAGAACAAAACTTTCTCTGATGAAGTGATAGAGAAGTAGAGGGAACATAAGATGAACAAGAAAGAAGAAGATCCATGTTTTGGCATAGATATTTCTAAGGAAAATGTATTGAAAATTCATGTTGCTGAAGAGTATGAAGGAAAACAAAAAGAAAATATGTTAAAGAAGAATATTTCTGTAGCGGAGATTGATCAAGAACTTCTCAAGGACATAAAAAAAGCCTATGAATATATTTAGGTACCAGAATACATTCTCAATGAATCAGTACCAATAGAGACTCTTTGAATGAAATTCACAATTCCAAAACCATAAGTGTAAGAAGAAATGGTTTAGGAAAAAGAAATAGAAGAATTTAAAGAGGATGAAGAAGATGAGGGTGATGATGTTAAAAATAAAGTATAAGAATATCATGTGAAGTAATGTATATCTCACATGTTGTCTATCTAGACATCCCAGGCCGAGTCAACCAAGAATATTTATCAAGGTAAAGAGGATGTGGGAAAGGAAAAGGTTACCAAACCTACAAATAATGAAAGTAGAAATCATGACTTAATCTAACCTGATAATATTAAGGGAGATGCTGAGAAAGTAGAGGTTGATGAAGATAAAATTTTCCAACATTCAGATAGTGAGCATGAATCGCCAAAGTCTCGAGAGAATATTTTAAAATTAGACAAAGGAAAATAGGTGATTGATAATAAATCAAAGATGGTGGTTGTGCTTAAGAAGGGTGTTGGTGGTTCATCCAAGAGGAAAGATAAAGATCCAAGCAAAGAATCTTCTCCTACATGGGTACTAGATTCTGAATCATCTTGCATCGGTCAGGATTTCATAGTATAATCTCTGAAGAAGTTAGTAAACACCATTCCCATGGTTCTGAGTCTTTATTTAACGTGTTAGTTTCTTCTACACTCTTTCAATCAAAAGACATATTTTGTAAGCATGGTCATGGAAAAATTCATCATTCTTGAGGAAGATTTCCAAAAATTCCTTATCAGTTATGATTCTCATATAAGATCACACAAGGAAATAAGAAAATTGTCTAAAATAAAAATTACAGACATTATAATTCTTGATGAATTCCAAGATTCTATGAAAGATTATTTTGATAAGTCAGATGATGGAATACAAAATATTACAAAATGTTATTCTAAGAAGATGAACTTTGAGAATATAGACTAGAAGAAAGAAGATAAAGATATGAATGGGAAGATAAATTCATTTTCTCAAAATTTGGCAAGAGAAAGGGAACTTAGGGAAGAGTTAGAAGAAAAGTAAAGCCAACAAGAATAAGTAGAGAAGTCTCATGAAGAAATCCTTAACTCTCAAGATGAAAAAATCAATGCTCTAGAGATGAAAAAATCAATGCTCTAGAAATGAAAAATTACGATCTAGATTTGTTGCTCAAGTAGTTTGAGGAAGATAATATGGAGCTCTAGAAGTTGAAGGCTACCCTGTGGAAGACAATTCCAAAAGAAAATTAGGATGAGTGATTTTCATTCCATTTAGATCATTAGTTATATTTTTCCCCTATATCAATTTTTACAATCATAATGATATTTTTTTCCTTCATTTGTTTTTTTTTGTTTAGTTATAATCTTTCAGGTACCATTTTTTTAATTATCTTTATTCCTTCTATAAAATAAAAGTGGGGGAAAAATAATTATCAAAAGAATAATATGTCTAAATAAGAGAATTCCCTAATTATGGGGGAGTTTAATTAAGGAGCAGTTTAAATAAAGAAGAAATTTTTATGCAAGAAATGTAAAATATCTCTATGGAAGTCAATAATACGATCCTTAGGGGTTTAAAACCCTAAGGGGAAGTAAGTGGTAATAATCATGATTCATAAGTAAGGGGAGATAAGTTCTTTTTTAAAATTTCTTAAAGAAAATTATTATTTCTTATATTCTTTTTTGAATGGTTGTTTGTGCTTTCCAAAAAGGGGGTGAGTGTTGAGTGAATAAGGTTTCCTTATGTCTTTTCCATTTCTACATGTTTTGAAAATCACAAACACTTTATCTTTAAGAAATATTATATTTATTTTAGGATTATTTTCATAATGAAAATTTCCATTCTATAAGGAAATCTATATCCGTACCTTGGTTTCTATTGCGTCATTTTATATCCTCTAAAAACTAAAATCATTTTATTACTTATTAAAAAAATTGTATTCTTATAAAAAACCATGGAACCTTATAGTTACTTGGATATAGAGTCTTCTATTTTCAGACCAATAATTCTCTAAAATGTAGACTTCGAATACTCTAAAATTCAAACTCCAAATTCTCTAAAATGTAGACACCAAATTCTCTGAAATTCAGACCCTGAATTATTTGAAATTTAGAATCTGAAATCTCTAAAATTATGACTCATAATTATCTGATATTCAAACTCCTCATTCTCTTAAATTAAGATTCCAAATTCACAAAAATTTAGACTCCAAATTCTCTGAAATTCAGACTCATAATACCTCATAATTTAGACTCCAAATTCCTCAGAATTTGGACTTTGAATTCCTTAGAATTCAAAATATAGATTCCGAAGAATTCAGACTTTGAATTCCTTAGAATTGATAATCTTAATTCATTATAATTCATAATCTATAATCTAAATAATTCAGATTCATAATTCTTTGAAAAATATAATCTGAATATCCGTGTTTTATGGAATCCGATGGTTTATTTGTTTATATTCTGATTTATATTTTTCATTAGATTACAAATATTCAGAATTGGTTAAGATAATTTATTTATCCTTAGACATTATTTTGTAAGTATGAAAAAATGTCATAATTCTTTTTTCTGACTAACCATTGGTTGAGTGATATGTATACAGGCACCTCTGATATTCATTGAAAAATATGAACATTTGAGGAGGGATCCATGCATTGATGTTTTTAATATTAACAGAAGACCATTTGAATGAGATAATTATTTGTTGATCACCCTGTAGATTACATGTTGTGATGATTTGAAGTGATTTCTAGAGAAATAAAGACTCTCCTACTTTGTGTGTTTCATAAACATCTTTTTCACCCATGAAAATCTTGATCTTCTTGCTTTGTGTGACTCTGATTGTTGCTAAGTATAATTGAGGGCTTTATTGAATAGAAAGATAGAGGTGATAACTAACATAAAGATCAAGGTATTTTGGGGATATTAATACATATTCTAATATTATTCTCAGGGTATTACCCTAGTATGGGTAAGAAAAACTTTTTTGAAAGTATAAATCAAGGAATCCTTATCCAAGGTTGTGGGATACCCGACTCTTTGGGTTAATAGATTTCATACTTGTTACTTTTTTTGTTTCAATTTCTATTTACTCTATATTTTCATAATGAAATAAAGTATAACTTTATTATACATTCTTAGACATTACTTACACTGATGAATAAGATTCTATATGCTTTAAGTTACAATAGTTCTTTTTGAAAATTGTTCCTAAGTGACTTTTCTGGATTCATATTTGTAGACCCTATGTAAGTTTACATCATAGTAAAGAACGTAAATAGGTTTTTTTAATTTTCCTTGTTTAAATTTTTTAGACCTGGTTTCCCTTAAGGTTAAAAACAAATGTTTTTAAACATACAATTTACCCCCTCTTTTAATTGAGCATCTATATACACTATTTATATCCTACAATTTACTAGACCGAGATGGTGATCTATACCCCCACAAAAAATTACTCCATTCATGAATGGAAACCCTACTAACCATGTTGTTCGCATACCGGGAATCCCACATGGGTTTCTTC
Source organism: Viscum album (assembly GCA_963277665.1). NCBI lineage: Eukaryota > Viridiplantae > Streptophyta > Magnoliopsida > Santalales > Viscaceae > Viscum > Viscum album. The sequence goes on along the minus strand of OY728126.1, from coordinate 2,018,851,794 downwards.
CAAAGAAGTATTGTGTTCTACCGTAAATGACCAACCACATCTGTATCTGATCCCTCATCTATTATATAAATAGACATCTATGGGGGGCTTAAAAAAGAGATTGGGTAGAGAGAGACACACCCATATGTACAAACTAGATAAAAAAAAAAGGAACCATGAGGATCATATCCCTTCAATGATTCACTATGGGTAAAACCCACCACATATCACTAAGGATGAAATAATAAACCATCTGATGAACTGCAGACCCAAATTTTTCTTGAGGACGCAATACCGCAAGAAAAAACCCAATGAACCTTTGTGAATAAGAATCTCAAATATAAAAAATCTATATATATGGGTAACTACATAGTATTGAAAAACTCTACAAAGGAGGAACTCTTCGTTTCGAAGGAAAATTCAATAGGGGCAGAACATGGCCCCACAATGTGAAATTCTACGCTGGAAGAACATGATCCAATGAAGTGAAATACTACGCGGTTCGACCTTAGGTTCGCATAACAAAATTCTATATGGACAGTCCCATTACCCTCATAGAATAATGTACACAGAGGTAACCCCATCCCATGTAAGAATATTATATGTGGGATGAGGCATACTAGGGTGTTCTATTCTATAGTTCTTATCATTATGTCATGTCATATCATTAGTCTTCTTATTGGATCTTCTGTGATCCAATCTACTAGCATAAGGATAAGGACCCTTCCAAAGACACCTAACATGTAGGATAATATCATCAGGAACATTAGCATGTCATTTCCTGTTTACTTATCCAAGGTAAGTGCAGTTGCGGGGGTATCCCCAATAGTAGGGAGGAACCTCAGAATGAACTAAAGAATACATCCCGAGGGTAAAAACCGATCCGACCTTGGGGAAATCATGCATTCTTACCCATTATAAGTATTGAAGGGTACCGTTGGTCTTTCCATTCAATGTCGGCCAGTGTAGATCATCCCACTCTTCCTGGAACCAATTTTAGCTCACTCCACCTGAGGTAATCCCATAACCATTCTTGAAGGATGCATCACTTTTTTTTATCCATTTGAAATCTTCTTTAGACATATTCAGATACTTCACTAAATTTTACTATCCTATACATGAAAAAAAAGGTAGGAAAAATGCCCAATAATGAGAGTTTATGTATCCCTTTGTTCTCAAGCACCGTTCATCAGTGAATAGGGTGAGGTCATGTCATCATTTGATCCACTTCTTCTTCTAATTTCTCACACCGAGCACATATCATATGGGATTAGAGGATATTATTGATTATGAAATCTGCATTATCCTAAACCCTAAAATGGGCATCCTACATGGTAGATGTCCAAAAAAATACTTCAACCATCAATGAGACATATTCAAAATGAATCAGCACTAAATTAGCTTTCTCCCTGGATGTAAGACCCAATTTAACTCACATGGGAATCATTCCGATTGTTAGCCCCACTGTGTCCCTCCAATTGGGTAGCTTCCATACATAATACTCAATCATTACCCCATTTAAATGGGATTACTCTAAAGTGTAAGTCCTAGTACTACTAAACTATATGAAATTGGATTCCCAACTAATTGGGATATGTTGGAAGCCTCCCTATGGTTGAAACCCAACATCCAAATTCATCACGATTTCTACCTAACTATATCCCATACCCAGAAAAATAAACCTCTTATATCCCCATCAAATTGTCTTTGCATAAGTTACAAACCATACATGAAAAGGAACCCTTATTATGGACATCCTTTCCACATGAAATTAAACTACCTGTTTGGGTTCTTGTCATATGTCCTTAAAAGTAAATGTTTCTAGAAAAGAGGCACCAAACATCATGGGTTCAGATTCCTCTTATGTGGATGCATAGGAATCCTATTCCATGGGTTTAATCCCAACATAAAAATATATCATGCCCTCTAAATGATGAAAAACTCTAAATAACCCCATTGTGGGGCTTAAAACTAGGGTCATACCAGTAAATAACCAAAGGATCCCCGATCTATAAACAAAATGGTAACATTAATGGAGAACCTATCAAACATACATATCCTTCCATTAATGAAGAACCTTGGTAACATATAGATGATTCTGAACCCATTCATACTCTTAATGGATAATTTCCTCAAGGTAATTAGTAATATGCACAATTGGGAATGATCCAATAATTCATGAACTTATCTTAAATCTATAAGAGAGTCCCAAAATAAGAAATAGTTCCACCCAAAATGGTGTGATGAGCCTGAATTACCATTCTCTCTACCAATGTGATTTCTCAAGCGTCATTGACCTTGTAACCCGACATGAATCTACCTTTAAAAAATAGGTTTATGAATTAAAGATATGAGATCCATTGGGTGTTCTACACTCCATAAAAACCCATTGGAGATAGTTTGAATACCATATACCAAACATTATATATTACAGAATATTCAACCCCTTGAAATCAACTATTACTGACTAGGGACATGATCAAATCATTGAGGGAAATAAATTGGTGAACCGTACATGATTCCTTAACCAAGGTGGTGGTATTACCCCACTTTAGGCCCCCCTTTCTCATCCAATATTGAAAAGGGTCAAGTGAAACCATCAATTACACATGTTTTCATGAGATAAAATTTTTAAAATCTTTTTTTGTTTGTATATATCACATATTTTGATGGAAGTCTTCAAAAATTCCTTGAATCTAATGGAATATATCTAGTTTTATCACACACATGCATCAGTGACTGCACAGGTGGTAGGGTTCTCCAGGAAGAAGAGGACTCCATCACCAACCCAGTGTCTTCAATACTTGGTTTCAAATGCATTGGTTAGAGGTTTACATCAAAATTTTACTCTCCCCACCCTTGAGGCAGCTAGATAGACCCATCAGTCAACGAATCCATATCAATTGTCTAACCAATCATGGTCGGTATTGTAGAGTAAGGTAGTGCAACTAGCCATCTAAAAAAAATTGGGAGCCTATTTCTAGAACATGACAATGAGTTTATCCCTTAACTTAGGTATTTTTATGAATTAATCACCAATAATTTAATCCATAATACACAGGGGTCCCACCCATGGCCCCTGAAAGAAATCGTCACCGCTAATTCCAGGAAACACAATATCCACATCATGAAGAGGATTGCTTCCCAAGGCCCCATGCTACAGTCAAACGGACCTAGGTCCCCTTGATGGCCCACATTGGGATATAATTAGATAATAAAGAACAGTTCATCACACTCATTCTTGATGAATATTCCCACGATGCTAAGATTGTGGAAAATTTAGGGAATATGTATATTTCTACCCTCTCTTATGATTCCCATCAGTCAAATATAATGGAAAATTATGATCAAATGTAAAATACTGATACCACTCATTAATACCTCTATGAGAAGAGTGAAAAGTTATAGATACATTAAAATAACTAAAAATGAACATGAATCCAACCTGTCAAATGTGATAGAAACCAAAAATATGTGGAGTTAAATTTCTGCAGATTCTTATCAATCCCATCATCCAAATAGGGTGGAAAACGAGAAAATGATAATCCCTAATAGAACATATGAATTCCACCTGTAAAAAAATTGGAATCCTTATATATAAAGTGTCAAATTTCTATGGATTCATATCAATATCTTCATCCTAATAGGGTGAGAAACAAGTAAATACCAATCACTGCTTGCTAATATGAAGCCCACCAGTCAAATACGGTGACAACCAAATACTAGAAGATTCAAATTATCACAGATTCATATCAATACGTTCTTCCAAATAGTGTGGAAAATGAGTAGACACAAATCACTACTTTCAAATATGTATCACAATAGTCAAATAAAGTCAAAATAAGAAAAAAAACTTGTGTATCTCAGTTATAATTAGAGGGTAGACTCACGTCTCTACACCTAGATGAGAAAATTTTCTTTACGTACTAGTTGAAAATGGCATAATGTAGTAGGAACATATTCATTCTCTAACATTGTAATTAGAATATATTACCATTATATATAATCACATCTCTCAACACATACTAAAAATGATGGAGGATCTGACGTCAATTCTTGACCATATCCTATATACTTGTCATTAGATTATAACTTATGTGGAAGTAGTATGGATTCAGGACCACAGTCCCACCTCTATAAGTGTAGTGGATCATATAAAAAATAAGCTGGTCACTCCTGAGTAAACCTACATTCATGATCCAATCCATGAGATACATCATCAATATCCCAAAATAGAAGGACAACAAGATTAGGAACAAATATATATTTTAACTGGGGGACACCAGTCCACTTTGTGGTCCACTCTATGGTAGGTATATATACATACCATAATTCAGGTAGCTCATCGGTGTATATTGATAGAAGCACAGGAGCCACTCAAATAGGCACACATATATGAAGTTTGTCACATACATCATGTGTCCCCATTCACCAGTAATAGAGAACCCATAAATAAATCACGACAAAGGAAACAAGAAAAGTAAGAGAAGGTTTATGACAATGATCTATTAGAAGATAATGTTTTGGTGGATATAAAACACATACAAATGGTTTCATAGGATCTTTCCAATCCATTAAAAAATAATGAAGTGGAAGTATAATTTGTGAAGTCGCTCCCTATAACTTCGGTACCAACAACTCTAAAGGTCATCACTATAGCACAGACCACAAAGTCTTAATTTGTTGACATGAAATGATTAATCATGAGATCCTATCTCTTAATTAGCATCATGATATCCCTCCTCATGGCCTGAAGATCTATTAGTAAGAAGGAACTCTAATTACTATCATCCTGTCTGATAGTCCTCCCTACGGTATAAGCTATAGAAATCCCCCCTATAGTTAGACATCATGCTATGATAGTAGTACTCACCTTTGTGTCAACTATGTTGAAGGTCCCCCCGATAGTGACTTCTAATTATAGCAAGAAGGTCGTCCCCTTTCCTTTATCCACCATTATGGTCCTCTAGAGGGTATATATTGCAAAAAATTACCCTCTAGTCTAACTTGATGTTATGATGATTTTCGTCACCATTGTGGCACCAACTAAAAAGGTCATCCCAGTAGTGAAGTCTTATTTTAGAAATAATGGAATCCCCTTTCTATTTTCCACACTAATGGTCCTCTCTTTAGTATACAAGAAATAAATTTTTCCAATAGTCATACATTATGCTATGATGGTAGTCTTTGTTATTATGGAAGAAATCGTGATTGACATCCGAATAGTGATATTATATTTCAGAAAGAAGGTCATGCCCTTGCTATCATCTGCCCTGATGCTCCCCCCTAGGGTATACACTATATAAATTCTCAACACATTTATATATAAATCTATGATGGTAGTACTCGCCATGGTAGAGTTAGCTACGTAGTTCCTCCCTTTAGTAAATTTCTATATCAGTGGAAGGGTCCTCCCATTTCCAAATAAAATAAATGAAAACCCTCACATGTTGAAGCACATGGAGGGATGGGGTCAAACAAGTTAGATACCCTTTTAATAAAAAGTCACATCCTTTCTTAAATAGGAGAAAATCTGGGAAATCATTCATCTTCTAAGACACCCATAACATTCAAATATTAGAAATACCCATATTATCCCTGTTACTTTCGATGAAATCATCAAGAAGCATTCATGTTGGGAAGAACAAGTAGAAGCGTCTCTGGAGGAAGAATAAAATGATATGTTACAACTGAGAAAAAAACATCCCAAGGATGAAATAATAGTTATAATTTAGCATACATCCACTTCTCATTTCAACATACCAATGGAGTTTTCAATCGAATATATACATAAAATTTGTTTCAATCTCTGGAGAACTCACCACCAATTGAAAAAATATATATCCTAACAATGTGTATGAAAAACATGTCAAAATATTGGGAGATCTTTTCCATAAAATAAACGTGGAATACCTTCCATTTTCATTGAGACCACAATCAAAGAGGTGGAGGAAATATCTTTAACTAACCTTCCTCAACGTACTGCATATGTTACGTTGTCTTTTCCACAGGGCCCTACATAGTGTTCTAATTTTGGGATGGGGAGAACGTGAATATTTTAATTTTACTGCAAACTGTGTTTAGTTGAACCAAATGCAAATGGAATAATGTAATTTAATTATCCTAAGGTGGAAATTAAATAAAATCCCTTCTCATGAAATACGATATTCTAAAAAAGAACTGTCCCTGAGTATGACTCTAAAGTGTTAGGCCCGATGATGAAAAGAAATTTAAAAACACTTAAACCAGGTAACCAAGAACATTATGTATCTCTCCAACATAAAACAAACCAATCATCAATAAATATTAATATCCTTAAAAAATTTCATAGGAAGACATGACACCATATCTAAATCACAATCGAATAGGAATGTTCAAGATCAAGAAACAGGTGATAGTATCAGCAACTACCGCAGTACAGGACTAGCCCCAGTTCATAGGGCTAGAGTGATTTTTTAACAAACAATTCCCCAGAATGAATGATAAATTTTATCTAGTGAAAAATAATAATGGAATGAGTGAAACTCTAGGCCGTAGGGATAGGGTAATTTTTACCTCAACCACCAGCCCTATAAAAATTAGTCTTTTCCTATTTAAGGAAAAAAGAAAAGTACATAGCTCTCTTATTCTATCCTATATTGTCACTGATCCCTATTATAAGGGAGGTGTTGAACTAGGTTGAATCAATATTCCCTTCGATTCACCCATTTCCATGAAGCTCAAATAGGATATTGGATGGAAAGGGAGTGGTCCCAAAAAGGGAACAAAAAACCCTTTTATCATTCTGTAGTGGGTAAAATTATCATAATTCATTATGAATTAGTAAACATTATGGATTATATCATATAAATGACCCATGAATTTATTAAAATGCAACATAATAAGAGAATGATGGTTCAATCTAGAATCCAATCCACACTTGTAATGAAGGTATGTGTACCTGGAACTAGAGGATCTCTATAAATTTGGTAATTCCACTAATAAATCTTATACCAACTCAGCATTGAATCCCTAATAGAGAGATGAATAAATGTAATCTATTACATGAAACACTTACTTCTCTTAATGAGAATGATCACCTTACACTTGGGGAAATATTTACTTAACAGGAATAAGAAATGAAAGGGTTAATGAAAATTAATGTCGAGATGCTTCGAGGTAGTCATCTTGTTAAATATGTTCCTCATGTAGAGTGTCAACATACACTTCTAGTTGGTGTACCTTATCTAAAAGTGTTTATCCTGAAAAATGATTCAAAACTATGACATTAAACCAACATGAATCTTGAACCATAATTCTACCCAGATGTGATCATGGGAGGGTACATGGATTTCCCTCCATTAAGGAAAAACCAAAACAGGTACAGGTAAATCCTAAAAAGATGTCGGGAGCCGGATATCCTTCCCAAATACTGGTAGGACCGTTAGATAAAATCCCACCCCTCACTAAACCTATCGACGATCTGGTTCATTAGATCACACATCATGGGAATATCATTTATATCAAGTCAATGGAAGCTCAATTAGAAGACATGGAGGAGTGGAATTAACTAACACAACAAGAACAGAATCCTTACCCTGATTGGGTGAGTGACACCCCACCACCACCAAATTTCAAGAGCATGAAATTTCTATTATTTGATGGCTCGGGTGATGCGCAAAAACATATGACGTACTATGAATCTTATTGTGATCCGTTTGTGGGAATTCTATAGAAAAATAGGTTGTGAAACTCACATTATTCCAATGAACCCTGAAAGGGTCAACCATTTTATTGTAAACTTGTTTTCTATCTTGGATGATAACAAGATGAGATGATCTCCACTGACATTTTGCCTACTAGTTTAGCTCAATTCTTCCTAATAAAATAGTTAGTGAAATCTCAAATAAAAAATAGCATGAAACATGAGAGACATGGACTTCATCAAAAAATGGGAAGGGATGAACTACTCATTGAAACGACAATTTTCCCCAAAAAAAGATACTTTCTATGTTCATTGATAATATCCATGACGCGTTGTGAATGCCACTCATCCCAATAAAGTATACAAGTGGGCTACGTGATTTATACATCATTTACCATAGAATAGATGAATCTATATAACAAATTGAGCTCAGGTACTAGGTAACTCTACCTGTCCCAGGAAAGAGTGGTAAATGATAAATCACCCACTTTCATTCTTAAGCCAACCCCTCCACCTTCACCAAATCCAAGCCCTACATTGTATTGTGCATCACCCCCATGGTTTCAATAGTGTCCCCCACATCTACAAGATGAGCAGAGGGGACCCAGGAGAAATCAATACCTGGAATGGAGGAATAAAGATTAATAATTCTGAGATGATCAAGTATGTGGATATTTTATTGCCGATAGGAACTATAATTTACTCTAGATAACATAGATGAAAATGGATGATGAAGTTGGTCTCGATTACTAGATTTATTATTTCCACATTCACCAGATACTAGGACACACATTCCAGTAATTCTTTTTCTTCAAGATGTCATTGGGAAATTAATGATTTTGGGAAAGTACATTTGGTACTGCCGCTAGCACAAATGATGTATTATTCCACTACTAACCCTAATGAAAGATATGAGTGGGAATAATATGTTATCAAGAATGGATAGAAGTTTGATTTCTAGATTTCTCAAAATAAAATCAACCGAAATCATAGTATTCTCATTGATCAATTGGAACAACCAACTGTTCCCCCAGCTACACATACCATAACGTAGTCGATTTCCTTGGCCTAAATATTCATTGAGATTAAATCATATAAAAAGTAGTGTGGGAAGAAAGGAAAAAAGAGAGAGAATAAAGATGAATATATGTCAAGTAAAAAGTCAGCCTTGACCATCTCATATTTTTTGCCATCAAATATGAAAAAATATGCCATGCCCATCCAAAAGGAACCACCACAAGTAGTCAGTCAAGAAGAGTCATCATCATTTGAGGAGTTTATCTTTAGCTTAATTAATGTCATTTCGTTAATGGATCCCTTCATCAATGGTGATTATAGATATTATCCTAGTACCCAACACTCAATTAGGTAGCTAGAGGATGATGCTAATTGAGTCGAGGCTACCATGGAAGAAGCAGCCATGCCCGATATCAAATTTCTGGTCACCCTCAAACTCAATTGGTCAATGTTGTAGAAACTTGTAGAAGAGACCTTCATCAGGCCCACCAGAAAGAAGAAAATTCCCATACACATTCCAGAAGCCACTCTGGACCAATTATTCTGGAATATCCATCATTAGAGGATAATTTGTCGAATCTCCCTTGACATGTAGGCATATATACTTGGCCCAACACACCAAGAACCTGAATACCTCCTCCTCATATCCCAAGGGATAATACATCTTCATCTAATAATCAAGCCCTAAAATCACTAATGAAAGAGAATCCCCACACTAGGAATCACCAACCATTAGACTATATGTATGGTATTATGAAACAATTGTATTTAGTGATGATCAATCTATCAATCATGGATGCCTTGTGTTTTTCAAAAGGCCCCCGTGAATCACTCTTTGAAGCTTTTGTAATCCCACAATTTTTCAATATAAAGTATATGCTGACGAGGACTGTTGTATAGATACTTATTCAATCAATATTTCATATATTTATCTCCTACTCAAATCAAGAAGAAAATGACGTTATAAAGATGCACATCAGAACTTTGTATGTTTCTGAAAGGATAAATAGTGTCGAAGTATGGGAAGTTTACATTGAAAATGGATCTGTGGTTAAACTCATTCTAGTGAGAACACGTTTTTGGTTAGGATATAATGGAAATAATATATCACAGGCCTCCATAATATTACAAGGAAATGAAAAAAGATAACAAAATCCAATAGGACAAATCATGATCAAGGCCCAATTTGGAGACCTCATAGCCAACTCCGAATATTTGGTAGTCAGGCAGAAAAAAACAATAAATATTTTTCTAGGAAGTCCCTGGTTGTACCAACATGTTACAATTCCCTCCTCATACCATCAATGCATAAAATACTTCACCAATTGACAAATGATGAAATTATATGCCGATAAGGCGCTATTCAAATCCTATTAGTCCCATTATATCAATATAGGATTCTATTATGGGATAGGTAACAACCCTTGGTTAATGGTGTTGAATGGGTCACTACCTAGAATGTCCTTAAAATTATTACAAGTGACCCCATCATTCATCTCAGTGAAAAAAATTTCCTACCAATCTACTAAATATAGCACATGAATCCAAATTCAGATGAATGTTCAGTAGTCTACATGATTTCAGTCATGGTCCCTGAGTCTAATAGTATCGAAAAATCTTCTAACCCCAAAGTTAATGTTACAATATTGGATGAAAGTACATTCATATCATCCTGAGAGATTTAGAAAATACATGTCTCACCAAATAAGTTAGATGGGGACATCTCATCCGTAAAAATAGATGAATACACTCCACCATCCCTCAGGCCATTATACCCTGAGTATCAATGGAATCCCCTACCGAAAACTGGGGAAGAAGAAGTAACTTCATCTTATGAACACTAAGATCTAGAATTGTATCACAAATATAGAGAACATGTCCTAATACTTTTCCCCATATCAATAAGGAAAAGATGACGATGAATAATAATAATAGGATAATGACCTTATGGACCCTCATTAAACATTTGATGATGGTGTCTCTTACACCATTGCTAAACCCATTGAAATAAATCTGGGTAAAAAATATGACCCACAACCCACCTTAATTTTTATAGTCATGTAATTTGAAGATAAAGTGATATATACCTCCATCTTGAGGAAATAGTGATATGTTTTTTCTTGGAATTTCATGGAAATTCTAGGACTCGATTTTGAGGTGGCCGCTCACCACCTCAGCCAACCAGAGGATCACATGGGAAACATTCCAGATGCCAGAAGGATGCTCCCAAAACATGCTTCCATGATAAAGGTTGATGTTGAAAATATCATCATATCCAACATTTTTGGGAATTCCAATAAATAATATGGTATTCCAAAAATATTCCTTGTAAAACATAAAAGTGGGAAAATTTGAGTTTGCATCGATTTCAAGAAACTCAATCTGCATATATTGAAGGAATATTTCCTACTCCTAATCACAGGATAGTGGATTTATGCTACCACCATATATAATATTATATCCACAATGGATGGTAATTTGGGATACAAAAAAATATGAATGGCCCAAGAATATGAAGAATACACCAGCTTCAAGGCCGACGATGAGTGTTTTTCTATCGAGTTATTCCATTTGTCTTGAAAAAATATACCAATACATATTAGTGCACCATATAGCAAATCTTCAACCTATTCCTAGGAAAATTCAACAAATGAAATGTTGATGACCCAATGGATAAATCCCAATAATGATCGGACTACCTATCTAATCTTGAAAACATCTTTAAAAAACTACATCAACATAGTCTAAAAATAGTCCTTTAAAATGCATCTTCAGTGTTACCTTAGGGAATTTTTTAGACTTCATCTTATGCCATCATGGAATCAATGTTTACCCTATGAATACAATTCATATCCATGATATGTCACCTCCTTTCAACCTCACTGAGTTGATGGGAATTCAAGGACAGTTATCCCTCATTCCATTCCTCCTAGAAAACCCTATAGGAAAATGGTTTCCCTTCACCATGTTGATGAGAAAGGGGTTCCATATCAATGGAATGATGAGTCCGAGAAACCATTTGATAGTATAAATATTTATCACTAAAGACCACCAATTATAATGACACCGGTCAATGGAATACTTCTTATCTTGTATTTGATAGATCTCAAGTGATCACTGGGATTCTTTTTTCTATATGAAAATTATTTGGATAGTGAAAATAGATTTTACTACCTCATTCGAAACACTATTGATTCTAAGACTCAATACTATGATATAGATAAGATCTATATGGTGTTAATATTTGAAATCCAAAAATTCATCCACTACCTAAAGCATCACAACATCCATATAGTCTCTCATAGCAACCCACTATAAGACATCCTCAGTCATTCGTTATAGACTGTTCAACTATAATGGTGGGAGGTCATTCTATAACCGTTTGAAATCTAGTTTTTGACTTAGAATGAAATTACATGATAAGAATTATCAGATTTCTTGGTTGGGAAGTCCTCGAAAGAAATGAATTAATTGGATACTGAGTTAACCAATGAATATTTTTTTCTATTCATGAAGACCCCCAGATATGGGAGATTTATTATAATAGTGTATTTAGATTCCCAACATGAAAAAGGATAGATGTCCCTAAGCTTAAAATGGGGGATTAGGATTTGTACTCAATTCTCCAATAAATAATGTCCTACCTTACTCCTTCCATCTCTCAGAGGGGTGCAGAAACAATGAGATAGAATATCAAGCTCTCATTATAGGGATGGAACTGGCAGTTCATGTAAGCATAAAATACATGAAGATAAAAAGAAATTGAGAACATGTCATCAAGAAGATCAATGAATATTATTCCATCAAAAAAGAATATTTAATCCCCCAATTAGACCATGTTCAAGAAAAAATGGAGGAATTCCCTTAGATCCAACATTAACTCATGTCCCATGATAAAAAAAAGACAATATGTTGCATTGTAAAATGCAGACACAACTTTGGATGATCCAGACTAGGATGAAATAGTCATCATCATTGCGCACTACTAGATGGTCTTACCATTCGTACAAGTGAACATGTAATAAATCAATGATATTAGCTTGATCCTTGATCCTTATGATTCTAAACCTAGTTGGATGACACCCATTTTACACTACCTTCAAAAGGAAGAGCTCCAATTAGATATGGTTGAATGGAAGAAAATAAAGAGTTGAGAAATTAAATTTGTTTTGTATGATGAAACAAATAAAAAAAAGATGGATTGATGGTGAAGAGACCACCACTGTCATGAAGGAATTTCAAACATTATCATGTGGTTCTCACTAATCATGATCCAATCTCTCTATTAAAATTAATAGGCATGGATACTACTGAACGACTATAAAAAATTACTATACTAAATTTACCCAAAAAGTGACATTCCTTCCAATTGAATTCTAATTTCATCCACCAACCCCCAAAGTTAATTTACACAACCAAGTACTCATACCCTTTCTTCATATAGGTTATGGATATTATGGGACCATATACTCCCACTATGTCAAATAAATTCAACTATATTCTCAAATAAACCTAATTCTTTTCAAATGGGGTGAACCCATACCCCTCACAGAGTGTGGGGAAATAAATATTCCCAACATCATGAAAAACAACATCATCACCATATTTGGTTTTTATCATATAATACTGATGAAAAAGAGAACCAATTTCAATTCTAGAAAATTTGAGAAACTATATCATGAGTATGATATCACGTCTAATTTTGAATCCCACTAACATATAGTGGTTAACAGATAGATAGAATCCTTTAACAGGACCCGATCTAATATAATTTAAAGGATAATGGATGAGGATAAGAAGTCATGGACATACAAGCTCCTCCATTATTTTTGGGCTTTTCAGACAATGACCCAGAAAGCTACCCAAGAAACCCCATACTTATTAGTATATTAGATAATGGTTGTACTATCCCTTGAAATTAAAATTTTCTCACTCTATTTTTTCATCTGTGATTAATTATCCATGGATGAGAAATCCTAAAAATGGATGGATAAATTTTAATGACATGATAAATATATATTTTATAACTTTCACCATTTTAGGTTTCAACTAAACCAGATTGCATGAGACTTTATTAAAAATATTCACCTTCGGTCTTTCCTCAAAGGAGATATGGTGTTGGTTCTCATGAATCTGATGTTACAAAGAAACAAAACTATAAAGTTGGAACAAAAATGAGAGGGAACTTATTATATACATAAGTTTTACTCCAATGGTGAATATTCCGTGATTTCAATGGATGGTTAGATCACTAGATCTCTCATAAATGCAAGGTTCCTGATGAAATATATAATGTAATTACAAGTACATTTTCCTTACCACCTGAAAATAAACTGCAAGACACCTTCATTCTTTTGGAATGAAGATAATATTCATGGCACCTACACCCTAACTCAATGATGATAAACTAAATAGAAACCTCATCCTTACTACACAATGATTAACTGCATGGAACATTTTTCCTTACCACATGACAATAAACAACATGGAACCATCATTATGTCCTCAGGATGGTAAAGATCATGGTACCTTTTTCCTCAACACATGCTAATAATCTATAGGACAATTTCGTATTTACCTTATGATGACAGACTGCATGGATCATTCATCCAAATCTAATGATGATAAGATTCACTAAACATTCATACTTACTTTACTATGATAAACTACATGGAGATATTCCTCAACGAATGATGTTGAACTACACGGGCATCATCATTTTAATTAACAATTTTCCAGACATGAGCCATATCTATATGGGAGAAAGATTAAATTCCCTCGTTCCCATATGGGAGCCAGATCCACATTGGAAGTACATTTATCTAGAACTCTGTGTGTCTTGATTACTGACTTTATTATATATGTAGTGATTCATAGACCCGATGTCTTTGGTCCAACCATGATCAACATGATAAATTCCCTCTTCTAGGTATGGGTTATACCTATGAGGAGAATCCCCATCCAGAACTACGTGTGGATTGATTTGTGTCATTATAGGACACATAGTGATGCATAGAATCAACCTGTATGGATGAGATAAAAATTTCCCTCTATCGTGGGATGATTTTATTACATGGTTATGGCCTTGCGGACACGTTTCCTGTCATAATTATGATTTTTTAGGTCAAAAAATCATCTTTCTCATATGTCGTCACTGCATGACATTAAACTGAATGGAACTACGATACACTTGTCAGATAGGAAATCTATATTGTTTTTACTTATCCACTATGAAAAATTCCAAAACTATTTATAAATTGATTCCCATTATCTGGGATATATATAGATTCTTGGATTTCATATCTCGGTTCCATCCTACCCTAAAAAAATGAAATTGAAAACTTTTCCCCTCCCCGTATATGGGCCTAACTTATGAACGGAGTTTTGATATAAATAACTACGTATGAAATTATTCACACTCACATGGTATACCTAGCTATGCCTAGTCATTATTTCTCCATGACAAGTAGTAAATTCATTAATTTGTTTGGATTATTGGTCTGAGTCTCCATCTAGAGTGTGTAGTCAAGCATAAGGCATCTTAGGTCATCATTCACATTAGGTCATAACGACTGCACTATGCACCTCCTATTAGAACACTTCCTCTCCATCGATCTTCACATAATGATGTTAAACTATTCAACCATTCATGGAGATAAAGCGTGGAACAACCATCATCCTTTTTGCATGATAGTAAAGTTCGTAGTGACATCTTGATTCTCTCACCAGAGAGTACATCTCCTCAAGCATCGGATATCCACCATTTCGTTTTTTAGAACTACATAGGGATTGGTTATCATTCACAGAAGATATGTAATGACACTCAGATCTCTAATCCTAGTTCCAATAATAATAATAAATGGAGAATTACCAACTCTATTTGTACGAGTTAGATCTGCAGCAGGATCCCCTTCCTCATGAAGTACATGTGGCTTTATTCTGATTTTGACAATATGTATAATGACGCTTAGGCATCATTCCCTATTCCTTTCCATAGGTAAAAAAATAAATAAATAGCTATCTCATTATTTTAAATTTATACAAGATATCTCAAATTTTGGTCCCTCATTTAGAGATCCATAAAATAAACCAAAATCATCCCCTATGTATAACATAGATCAATGTTGGGTGTATCAAACTCCGTGGAAAATCATGGTATGAATGTTTCTTGTGTTCCCTAAAACATCCCTTCCATTCTCAAAATCTACACCCCAAGAAATTTTAAATCTTAATAAACCCCCATGTCCATCATAAGTGGAGGGAAAGTGTTCTAAAGACTCTTTTTTTGACAATTCTTAAAACTCCTCAGTTGGCTCTATATATGATTCCCACAAAAGGTCCATAAACCAAAGGCATATTTTTCTAGAGGGGATTATTTTCCAACCTCCCTACACCACACTGGATTATACAACCCATATCATTTATCATGATATGAGAATACCCAACAACATGGTATATAATTTCCTCCCCCCTCATGTTCAGGGCATATCAGAACATCCCTACCTGAATAACCTCTAGTTACTCATGGTTTCTATGACAAGTTTTCATAGTCTTATGAAAATTAACTATAGAAACCCTATTTCATACACATGACATGAAAATAAACTTCAAGGAGCATGTCCTAATTTCATAACACTAAAACAATATGATATTAATAACTTCATGTGGCATGATTCCTGGAATCACCAGATATGTAGTGACACTTAAATATCTAAACTCTGGTCCAGCCGTGAGAATCAAATGTCACCTCTTTTTATGTGTATGGGTCACCCCTACCCAAAAAATGTATACACACAAAAATTAGTGTTTCCCAAATCTTCTTGTGAATGAAATAGATCCATTTAGTAAATTCCATTATGATATTCTCTCCATTTGTGTCCTCGTATTAAAAACAAGTCCACACTCCTATGTGTAAACTAGATCTACATTGGAGAATTTAATATGAGTGAGTGTCACTATATTCATGAGCTAATATAAAAAAACAAATTCCTTTTTTACCAAATAAGATTTTTATTATAACATGGGGGTAAATTCCGATAACTACATATGGCTTGATTCCTTCCATTATGGGACACGTAGTGATGCGCAAAACCATTAGTTTTGGGCCCACACAATTTCACATTTTTTTACATTAGGTGACTAATATAATTACCATAGGACATTAAAATACATTAATAATAACCATTCCTCAATATTTTAAACTATACAACTATAAACCTAACAATAACACATTAAAAGGCCCATGTTTTCTAGATCTACATCTGGCTTGATTCCCTGCCTTGTAGGATATGTAGTGAAACTCGGTTCAACAATCATAGGTCCATAAATAATAATAAAATATTTACCATCCCTATTAATGTGTATTAACTATGGAGGGAACCTCCTCATATGAACAAAGGGGGAACACCTCTACTTATTTCTAGAAAATTACATTTTGGAATGCCCAATTCAGGCTTAGGAACCCTCCATTTACCAACCAAACACTCTGAATGGAAAGGTCCAAATCCACATAAGCCACCCTAACCATAAAAAATGTAGGGTTTGTGTCTTGGGGAGTCCTTTGTTTTACTACAAAAATTATTCCCTTGTTTGATCTACCTAATTTTCCCAAAAAAAATCATGTTAATCACATAATAATTTTTCCACATGAGAGGATTTTTCGACATTTGTATTCCATAAATAATGTTTATATCCCACATCACACCATGGATTTAGATACCCCCTGGATTATAGTTTACAACCTTCTCCTCCTTCATGAATACATATGATAGAGCACTCACGGTTAGAAAAAAATGGAAATGGTGATTAATTTACCCCTTGGTCATAGAAAAGTGATCTTAGATTTTAGATATCAAATGTCCCTACTATATGATGTTAAACTACACCATTTTCCCACTATAATTTACATAAGAAAATTTCATGTGGGAGTAGTTTCCCAAACTGGATCAAAGAGTATGTTGTTTCTATCATCATTTTTAGAAATTATTCACTTGAAAACTGCCTCTTGTGGTCTTGAGAAATCTAAATTTCCATAATATTACCTAACATTAGAAATGAAAGGTCAATGTCTTGAGCACAACATTGTTTGACAATGAATCATCTTCCCTAATTTATTTTCATATGTTTCCCACCAAAAACTCTGGTCAACCAAAGACAAGTTCATCCTCATGAGATATTTTTTCCAACATCCATACACACTAAAAAATTGTATTACAAAAAACTTTTACGCTTACTCCTCACATAATTTCACCATATATAAATTTAGATTCAGATATTATAAAACAATAGTCATTGAAAATCCTTCATTCATGTATATAAACTTTTTAGATGTTCACAACCAATAAACCTTACTGGCGACCTCGCCCAAAATTTCATTACAATTGATGTCCAACCTAAAACATTAGTGATGTTAGTCCAGTTTGAAAGAATCTAAACTACCAATGAAAAGTGGGAAATAACTCACTGGGGTGAAAAAAATATAAAAGTAACCATGGGTAAACATTTTGTATAAACTTACAAGAACTATAGTTATCATGGTTTAAGGAAAATATCGAGTAATAGAAAATTTTAAAAATCATTAATCTTGTTAGGTTAAAAACATGTAAAGGCACACCTAAGTAAAATTATTCTTATACCCAATAATCCCACTCCACCATAGACTTAGTAAAAAATTATGATTATAGTATAAAAACATATTGTTTTTAGGGTTTTTAATATAACCCTATAAATGTTAAAATTATGATCTTTGAGCCCCTCATCTCAGGAAAAAATTTGAGCAATATCATATTATTCCAATTAGGTTATCCCAAACCATTATTAAAATCGAGAATTGGTTGAAATTCTCTTTTAAAATGTGATAAAATTTAATTGATTATAACTAGAGGAAAAGATAAAGGACAATAACTAGAAAGAAAACAAGTTTTCAATCTATCTAAAGGGAATGGAGGAGAATCCTCAACCTATATCCTCTATATATGAGAAGGAAATGATAACTATGGAATTCCCTTGGTCGATTCTTACAGTTGTAGAAGCACCATGTCAGATTCATCTATGGCCTAGATATTCTCCAACAAGGTTTCTATATCATCCCCTCCCCAATCCCATATCACCTCTACCTCTTTATTTGTATCCAAACTGACATTATCCTCCCCCTCCACCAACCATTTACCTTTACCAAATGCTGCCTTTTTGTGAGGCAATTATTGTTTAAGATATTTTATTTCTTGTATAAGATGATCTACCAATTGAATAATCTTATCTACGGAGGTCCAATACTCTACAATCCTACCTTATCACCATGAAGATATTATGAAATTCTCATTAGATTCATTAAGAAGGATCTTCCTGGAATTCGTAAGATGAGCCATGGACTCTGTGTTTGAAAGATGAGAGTAGAGGATTCTAAATTTCTAATGAGTAGAACTCACCTATTTATCAATTTCATGAATGGAATGTTAATAAAATCTTCCATACCCAAGGAATGAAAATAATTTACACTCTATAGGAAATATCATTAGTAAGTCTTCAATGGGTGTTTAAGAGACTGATTTCCACATGTCGTTCCATATTTTTTGGCGTGCAGTATGGAGGTCTTCAAGGCCCTTATGGTTTTCCTCAAATACTCTATTAAATGGTGGAATATAATTAGGGATAATCTTGACCATAGAGGGTCTAAACTCTATATAATTAGTTTGTCTTGAAGACCCAACAGACTGATCAAATATGCTGTCATAAAATTGGGATATTAGGATACCATATGTAACTTAATCAATTAGTTATTTCAATCCTAAATTTATATGGTTGAAACAATTAATATCTATATCTCGAATAAAATCAGATTGGTTTAAAGGATGGAAAATCAGTTCCACATGATAGGATATCGACATTCCTGATTTCTATTGTTCCATAATTACACAACAATGTGGTTGTTGTTCCCTCGGCTAGTACTGAATCATCAGGTTCCTCCAAATATACCTTCAGTATAGATTCATGCTCAACTAGGAAAGTAATCTTCCGAAGGTCTCTCACCGATATCGTATAGACATAAATAATTATCATATAATTAGGGGTGATAAATGATTATGATTCTTCTTAGGTATGATCCACCCCTTATTCCATGGCAGCGCTCCCCATAGGGTTGGGATCTATATGATCCATATGAAGAATGACCTAGGATGAAACCCACACTATGGGGGAATAATTCATTTAATCAAGAGTGATCATCCTCCATGGATGAGGGATCTTGCTAATATCCTTATATTTTTTGTGTTCCTCATTCATCTCTACCTCCTCTGGTAAGTTTACTGAATTTTTCTCTATTAGAGTTGGATCAACAACATCAGTTAAATATTCTACCTCTAAAGACTCTCCTGCTATTATGACATAGGTCGTTTGATCATGAATTGATGACTTCTTAGTGATCGAGACCCCCATGGCCTTGATTTGTTTGGGTTCCCTATCCTTCTCAGGTATAGCCATCAGTGGTACCGCATATACCTCAAAATAATTAGGAGTTATAAGCCTATGGATGACTACTTCCTTATTACTAATCAAAACTACGTCAATTTATGTTCACAATGATTGGTCATAAAATGAAGATACACTATATGAAAATCATAAAAATAAACACAATAATTATCTAAGACCATTGATTTCAGATGAATCTATAGCCATGATGTCTTCTGAAGCTTCGTGGTATGCCACTAGGATTCCCCTTAGAAAGAGCAGTAGGTGTGTTAGAGGTGGAAATGCTCTAGTAGTATTCACAAGGACTACCTCTAGGCGCTCCATGGTCCCATAGGATCCCTTTGTGGTGACTTAAATGTCTAAAGTGATAACCACCCAAAGAATAGTACCACATGAAGTGTATACTATTGAAGAACCCATTTCTAGGAAATTATCAGGCTCTTATGAGTACCATGATTAGGGGCTTAAATTCATAATGGAAATGAATAAAATTTTGGGAAAAAGACACATCTTTATCATTATAGTTTATCTCGACAGTGATGACACTAATCAGTCACACTAATATTGTCTTCCCGTAAATGAGTTGAGGTAGGTATCCATATATTCTAGGTATATAGCCACATAATGTGGATTTTCATGAGCTAAAATCCATACCTGAGCAAAGACTCCTCCAATGAATATAACCATAAATGGTTCATCCTAATGTCTCTCCCAGATATCATCAGTATGAGTGTTTTCTCTAAAGGAATTAAATGCCTTCCAAGCCCCCGAGGAATCATATAGTAATCGAGTTGGTTAATGCTTGAGGAGCCACCTGGGGAAGTGAGGTGGTTTCAATTAGCTGTAATTTTTTTGGGAACCTCCACCACCTTGAGACATCTTGGTTCTAGGTGATTCTGAAACCCTAGATTCAAATGAGGGATTTATCTCACTCCTATTATAGAAGGAGGGTAGACATAAGAATCACCCCTAGAGGCATGTACATCATTATCATCTTCTTCATTGAACTCAAAAATTCTCATTGTAGGCTCTCAATAATAATATTAATGATGATTCTGCTAAGAATGTATCCAAGTGTCTTGTTCTTAAAGGTAAAATTTCACAATCCTAGGGTCTTAAACATAATAAAAGATATTAGGTTCTAAAAAGTAATCATACTCAATTAATCTAGACTCCTCCACTTGAATAAAGCGCCACAAAAATGAGGGATAGATCACCCCTAAAATAATCCCATTCCCTATAGAACACTAGAAATGAAGCATCAAAATGTATATACTCTTAACCTTTAATGGTAGTGTCAACAACATGAAAGGGTGAACCCTGGGCTTTCAAAACCTTCCTTGGGGTTTTAAAATAAAGCATTTTTTGGCTTATTTCCAAGCCTAAAATTTCGTGGTACTTTATTTTTCCATTTTTTGGACATAGGATCTTTCTGGGGCTCGACAATAGGAACTTGTTTTGACATTTCACAATCTTTGTATGATTGGTTCCAAATACAGGCATCTGATATTGTGAGGGAATGCCTGAAACCCATATGATCTTGGATCAAAATATGGAATCATGTGCATTCCAGTGCAATCATCAACCAAAGCTACAATGATATTATTAGATGTTTCCCTTGGAATGCGCTATTGAGGGTGGGAGGGCACCTCGTCTAGATATAGTTGAATTGGTGTCCAAATCTATAGGGTGAATATCACTCACAAATAATTTCTCTATAATTCATGTCATCTATGATTCCCACACACAAGGAGAAAATATTTTCTCACATGAAAAAATATTTAGATTCATCATTTTACAAAGTATTAGAGGGGGAAGAGTAAGTATCATAGGTGAAGCGGTCGTTATAGTTGAGTCAGTCCATCATTTACTTCTCCCTCATCTCCAATAAAATGATCCCACTTATCATTTGGAGGTATGGCTAGATGGTAGAACCTGGATTAAACCATGTTTTGATTAATGAAGAGCAGCAAATATGAGCTACTACCAAACCCCAAATAATATATAAAGTACCAACCATCCTGTGTGGTGGATTCACCATTCTAATCCTTTCCAACCAAAGATCTAATTTCTACAATACCAGGATTTCAAGGTTAATACATATATCAATGAAAAATTGATATGAAATGATAAAATCCATTAATATAACTCTAGTACCAGAATCACACATTGGTAGAATCCAAATTCTCAAAAACATGTCCAGGGAGGCTGCAAATCAAAACAGCTAGTCACCATTAGGGATAATATACCACCCTCCATTTGTTGAACCAACACTATTCCAAAATGGGCCAGTAAGTACCCATATGACTTCGATGAGCTAAAAAATAGCAATATGAGTGTTTATTTTTGAGGAGAATAGGTTTTGGATACCTATAATGCGTTGTATTTCCCCATGGCCTATAACTTAGCTCTGAATTCCTCAAATCTCTATTAGACCCAAAAGGCCACCTCTAGTCTAAGTTGTATAGTCCCTATGGTGATGGTCCCATTTTTAAAACAACCCATTTTATCCATCACTTTATTCTTCCACATAATGATGTGGTAACATTGTACTTTATCATCCAGTTCTTGATATGTTTCTTCTAGGGATAAAGTGGTTTTGTTCAAAAGTGACCCAATAGTGTAGTTATTTCAAATAAAACTTATATTGGTGAGATGTTGGACTATGGAATGTCATTATAACCAAGTATTCATTCTAAAAGTTGGTTTTCCGAACGTGGTGATGAATCAACACATCAGATGGTAGAATGAATCCATAAATTTTCATCCTCTCCGAGAAAATATATTTGATATTTGCTGAACATAGAATTCATTATAATTTTTGATGAATAGATATGATAGGGATTTTTTTCAATAGTCTATCATAGCCTTCAACCTTTAATCAATATATGAGAGGGTAGTGTCTATAATAAAGGAACCATGTGTAGGGTTCATCCAATGGTCTACATCAAAATTAAAAAGAAAATGAATTCATTTTATAAAAAATTGGAAAGGATTTTGATTCTCATGAACTATCAATATGAAGAGGCCATAAGTCCTAAAAACTATTGGTTGATGAAGGCCATAATCCCAAGAACCATCACTACATGAGGAGTAGGCCCATGAATTAATTGATAGTGAAATGGAAGCTAATGGAAAAATACTTCCGCAAAGCATCCATCTGCAATTTGGATGTTTTAATAATATAGTTTGTGGATAATCTTTTCAACATACCATTCACATTTAAGGTTTTTATTTGATTGGTGATGATATTTAGTTCATGAACATGGGTGGATAGAAAAGAGATAGTATAATGAAGCAGTATGTGTTTGACAGAGTTTTTTATAGGGGATATTTTATAGAGAAAATAAGTAAAAACAAAATGAGTTGGACCTCCTATATATAGGTATAATACCCTCATCTTGGTGTACTAACATATTGTAAACTAGTTCAAAATATGAATTCTTTCTATATAGGAATAACCTTTTCTCCATCCTGATAAGAACCCATTTCAATCGGGGGAATTTGTTGGGTCCTAAAAAGTAAACATATAAGAAAGAACATGATTCCATAAATTTGGTGATGTAAATAAACAAATTGAAGGAAAATAATAAATGGGGTTAAGTAATGAAGGACATAATGATCCTGTGAAGCACAATCTCTTTGTGGACCATCCCTCAGCATGGATATCTAATGATTAGTGAAGAACCCGTGAAATAAGTTGTTTACAAAAAGGAGTTGATTTCACAAACATCCATAAACAAAATCTGAGTATTTTACTAGAATTAGGTGGTGGTTTATTCCCCTCTAAATGAATATTCCCCACAAACTAACTAGTTCATGAGATGATGCGGTATCGTCAGATCCTTGAAAATGAAAAAGAAAATCATTTTTTGGGATGGCTATGGTGTCATAGATGAAACCCATTTGAAAATGATATCCCTGTCGACAAAGTAGTTCATGGTATGAGAATACAATGAAGTCTTTAAAAAAAGGACTGTGAATCACCAAGAACAACAAACCACATCGGTATCTACTCCCTCCACACTTCTATAAATTATACATTAGGGGGGACCTATAGAAAAGAGATTAGGGAGAGAGATCCACACAAATAGATACGAACTGAAGATATCTAAAGAATGGCACCATGAAAATAATACCCCTTTAACAAATACAGGTAGTTAAATCCTGCAACATATCATTAAAGAGGAAATAATAAATCATATGGGGGTCCACAAACCCAAAGTACCCTTTCAGACATAATCCCATGAGGCACAAACTGATGAAACTATTGGGAATAGGAATCCCCCATTAAAAACACTATGCGGCTAGAACATTGCATTGTGTATAAAAAACACTACATAAGAAGAACTCAGTCCCGTGAAGAAAAATGCAATGCTGTCAGAATGTGGTCCCACGAAGTGAAACACTACGCAGATGGAACATGGTCCCATTAAGAGAAACAATATATGGACCAAACCTGGGTCCATATAGAAAAATAATACATAAATGATCCATGTACCCATATAGCAACATATTACATGGAGGGAACCCCATCCCATTTTAGAATATGATTCAGTGGATGAGGAATCCTAGGGAATTCAATTATCACAATCCCACCATTCACTTACATCATATAATTATTTCTCAAATTATCCCCTCTGCAAATCAGTTGACCAAACATAGGATAAGGATCCTTACAAAGACACCAAACAAGTATGATAATATAACCTGGCACATCAGCTTATCCTTTATAGTTTACTTGCAGATGGTAAGTGGAGTCAAATGGGAATCCTCCATAACAGAGTGGACCCTTGGAATGGCCTCGGGTCTACATCCCCTGTTAACAATGGTTCTAAACATGGGGAACAAATGTGAAGATCCACATTCTAGGGATTGAGGGTAACTGTTGGACTTTCCCTTTGATAAGGGCCTGTGTTGAAAATACATCTCTTTGACAGAACAAATTTTTGAGAACTCATCCTTAGGTAATCCCCTAGCATTTCCAGTAGGAGAAACAACATTTTCCTCTTATTTTCCTCTACCTAGTATGTTTCCGGATAGATCACTAAATTTGTCTGTCCTAGATATTAATACAAGAGATGAAACCAGAACACTAAAATCACATATATCTCTCCCTTTGGGATACATCACCATCCATTAATTGAGATGATGATATTTTGTTTTCATCAGATCTACTTCTTCCATTTATTTTTCAAACAATGCATTACTCACATGGGATTAGAGGTTATTAGAAATTATGACATCCGTATGATCCCAAACCTTAAATGGGCCTCCCACAAGGTATAGGTCTCGAAACCATACTTAAAACTTCAAAGGCCCATATTCCCAATGAAGCATCAACAAATGGGTATTCTCTATATATGAAAGCCCCAAATGCAATCCACATGGACATCCGTAGAAGTGTAAGTCCCAACCATTACCCTCCAAAAGGATAGATTATAGGAATAAGACATAATCATGCCCCCATTTAATTGGTCATAACCTAATTTTTAAGTCTCAGTCCTACCAAATTATGTGTTCTTTGATTCCCAACTAATTGTGATATGTAAGAAGCCTCCCTGAGGTCCCTACCCAACATCCACATAAACATGATTTCCTCTAGACTATATCCCCATTAAGATCATTTCCCTACCATATAGACAACATCTCTTCTTGGCCCCTTGGGCATCCTCAGTATATGTCCCACACCATCATTGTCCAAGAACCCTTCATCTGGACGTCCAGGGCACATAATGTTAAACTGCAAGGTTGGGTCCTTGTCGTTTGACCTTAAAAGGCGATGTGTCCAGTTATGTTGCACAAAACATTATAGTTTTTGATTCCTCTTATAGAGATAGGTTGGATTCCAATTCCATGGTTTCTCTCCCAACATCAAAACTACTCCTGTTCCCTTGAATGTAGATAAACTCCAGAGTGCCCCATTGCGTATCTTAAACCCAATGTCTTCCTAGTAATTGACCAAAGTATCCCTGATATGACCACAAAATGGTAATATCAATGGAGAACCTCAGATACAAACAAATCCCTCCATTGATGGATAACCTCATATACATATAGGTGATTATGAACCCATGCATAATCATAATTTATTTTTGAGTCATGGTAATAATTAATATACTCAATTGGGAATGGAAAAAGTATTGATGAACGTATCTTAAATTTGTAAGAGAGTCTCAAAATAGAAAATAATTCCCACCATAAGTGTGGGATGAGCCAAAATTCGAATCATCTCAGCCAATATGGGTTTTCAAGTGTCATTTTCCAAGTAACCTAATGAGCGACTGCCTTTGGAATGTAATTCCATGAATCATGGATATTAGAGCCACTAGGTGTTTATGGCTCCACGAACAAAACCCATTAGAGACCATTCAAAGAATTTGTACCCAACATCAGTGATTGCACACCATTAAACCCAAACCAATAAACCATTCCTAACCAGGGATATGATCACATCTTTGAGGGAAACACACCTAAACAACACTATAGATTATAAAAGACTATAAAAATACCATAAAACCCTAAAAAATCAAAAAAAAAATATAAAAAACCTAAAGGACACTTAAATATCATAAAACCTCTAAAAGACCCTAAAAATAATAAAAATACCTAAAGGTCCCTAAAAACACTAAAGGACACAAAAAATTCTGAAAAAACCCACAAAAGTACCAAAAAATCAAAAAATTCCCAAATGACCCTAAACCCCCTAAAGTACCATAAAATCCCTAAAACCCCCAAAAGGAATATAAAGACCCACAAAATAGTAAAAGACCATAAAATCCCTAAAAAACTCTAAAAGCTCAAAAAATATTAAACACACTAAAAAACATTTAAAAAGACAAAAAATCACAAAAAACCCCTATTGCACTAAAAAACCATAATACCCTAAATACATAATAACATTAAAAAAATATTTAAATCGCTAAAAACAACAAAAAAACCAAGAATACCTAAAAATTAAATAAAAAACATAAAAATACTAATAACGCCTAACACCCCTTAAAAACCCTAATAACCATAAAAACCATTATAACTTCTTTTAAACCCTAAAAATCCTGATGGAACCTAAAGGATCAAAAAAATCCCTAAACCCACTAAAACCCTAAAACCCAAAAACACCTAAAAACCCAAAATAAACCCAAAACTCCCTAAAATCCCCTAAAACCTCGAATAGACCCTAAAAACCCTAAAACCCCATACAGCCATATAATTACCCTTAAAACCCTTAATAAATCAAAAAACCTAAAAATCCATAAAGGGAACTAAGAATCTTAAAAGACCCAAAAATCCCTAAATAACCATATTTTATCGTAAACCCCCTAAAACCATTATGATACCATAAAAACGATAAATAACCATAAAAATCATAAAACCCCTAAAATCCTAAGAGGACCCTAAAACCCCTGAAATGCACTAAAAGAACCTAAAAATTGTAAAAGAACCTAAAATAACATAAAGACCCTAAATAACTAAAAAACCCTCAAATACCATAAAAACCTAATAACACATAAAACCCTAAGACCCACTAAACCTCCTAAAATTCCCTAAGAAATCCTTAAAAAAAATGTCCCAAAACCGAAAAAACCATTAAAACCCTAACAAACCATAAAAACAATTAAAAATTTGAAAAACATTAAAACCCTTAAAAATTCTATAAAACCCTAAAAACCTTAAAACCCATAAGAAATATAAATATCATAAAAGTATTTAAAATCCATAAAAATATTTAAAATCCATTAACTACATAAAAACCCTAGACAACCAAAAAACCCCTCAGAACCATAAAAAATCTTAAAATATCCCAAAAAACCCAAAACCCATAAAAACCAACAAACCCCAAAAAATAAAAAATCCATAATGGACCCAAAAATATCTACAAATTTATAAAGGACCCTAAAAACCCATAAAACAACTAACAAAAACTAAAAATCCTTAAAACCCTAAAATATCTTAAATGCTCATAAAACCATAAAAGACTTAAATCCCATGAAAAACCCCTAAAAGACCCCAAAAACCCTAATAACCCTTTAACAAACCTTAAAACCAAAAAAAACCTAAAAGACACAAAAAATCATAAAAAATACAAAGTCTCTAAAAAATATAAAAACATTAAAGGCCATAAGTCCCAAAATTACCCCCACAAACCTTTAAAACCCTAAAATTCTCTAAAACCATTAATAATCATAAAAAACCTAAAAAGGGTAAAAATCCTACAACCAACAAATAATATAAAATAATAAAAACCATTTAAAAAACTTGAAAAACCTAAAAACCCAAAAAAAAAACTAAATAAACTAAAACCCTTAAAACCCCTAAACCCCATAAAACCCCAAAAATCTCTATAAACAAAAAAGCCTAAAAAATTTAAAACCCATAAAATTCTATAACCCCTAATACCCAATAAACCCCAAAAATGAAAAAACCCTAAAAACTATTTAAAGCCCAATAAAATCCATAATAACTCTAAAATATCACTAAAACCCTAACCCCCCCTAAAATGAAATAATCCCAAAAATCCCAAAAATCCTTTTAAAACCCTAAAACATCAAAAAATATTTAAATCCTTAAAACCCATAAAACCCATAAATACATCTAAAAGCCATAATGAACTAAAAAACCTAAAAACAAAATAAATACTAACCCCCCTGTACCCACTAAAACTCCCTAAAAACTCTAAAAACCTCTAAAAACTAAATACCACAAACCCCTAAAAACCATTAAATCCCAAAAGACCCTAAAATACATAAAATACCCTAGAAACCATTAAAAACACCAAAATACCCTAAACAGCATAAAAGACCCATAAATATATGTAAAACGTCATAATACAATAAAAACCCTTCAAAACCCTCAAAATGATGTAAATCATTAAACACCCTATAAACAATAAAATACAAAAAAACTCATAAACCCCCAAAAAACCATAAAAACTCTAAAACAAAATAAAGCACCAAAAAAACTAAAGCATCTTAAAATTCTAAAAACCTTAAAAATCCCTAAAATCCTTTAAAACCCTAAAAATCAGAACAAAAACCAAAACCCCTACAAACATAAAGAACCCAACAAATGAAAAAAACATAATTAAAAACCTTAAAACACCAACCAACACAAAAATCCATAAATCATTAAAAAATGAAAACAAAAAAAATTACCAAAAATTCTTATAAAATCATAAAAACCTAAAATCCCTATGAAACAATAAAAACCTAGAACCCTAAGAAAAATCTAAAAAACACTAAAACCCCTAAAAACAAAAAAAAAACCAAAAAACAAAAAAAAATATTTTAAACCCCTAAAAACCCATGAAAACCATTAAAAACATTAAAACACATAAAAACCATAGTAATACTAAATACCCAAAAAATCCAAGAAAACCCCTAAAAAACCTAAAAACGTTTTTAGAAACATAATAACCCAAAAAATAATAATAATCCTTAAAATCTATAAAAATAAATTTTAAATATAAAAACTAAAAAACTCTACTATTTCAAAAAACCTCCAAAAACCCAAACACCACTATAAACCCTATAAAAACCTTAAAACCATTAAAACCCAAAAACCCCTCACAACCCATAAAAACCATAAAATTCCTTAAACAATCCTAAAAATCCATAAAAATTCCTAAAAACCCTATGACCCCTAAAATGATAAAATCCCTAAAAACCCCTAAAATCCATATAAAAAACCTAAAAACCCAAAAAACATTACATGTACACAAAACCCTAAAACCCATAACACCCTGAAAAATATAAAAAAACATAAACACCCCTATAACTCATAAAAACTATTAAAACCCCAAAAAACACTACAAACCCTAATAACCATAAAAATCGAAAAAAATCTAAAACCCCGAAAATCCCCAAAATCCAAAAAAAAGCATTAAACCCCCTGAAGGACCCTAAAACCCAAAAATATCTCTACAACACAATAAAATAACAAAAAACCAAAAAAACAATAAAAACAAAAAATGGACTTAAAGAACCCTGTAAAACCCTAAATCCCAAAAATATATCTAAGAACACTAAAAACCATATAAACCACTAAAACTATAAAACATCATTAAATAACTAAAAACAAATAAAAGCATAAAACCCCATAATCTCCCTAAAACCCCATAAACCCAAAAAACCTTAAAACCCAAAAACAATAATACAAACCCCAAAACCTTTAAAAACTGTCAAAATGATGAAGATATAGGAAACATAAATACTTTTATAAAATCCAATAATACTCCAAAAAAACATTAAAAACATTGAAAATCCTAAAACCCATAAAAACACTTGAAAACCCTAAAACTACTGAGAACATATAAAAATCCTAAAAACCCTAAAACACCAATGAAAGCCCTAAAACCCCATAAAAATATGTAAAAATACCTTAAAATCCATACCCCCAAAAAAACTCTAAAACCCTTAAAATCCATAAATATCGTTAAAACCCTAAAACCCCCTAAATACTTAAAAACCATAAAATCCAAAAACCATTATATAATCCCTAATAAATCTAAAAACAATTAAAACCCTTTGAAACAATAAAAAAATAAAACCCTAGATCCTATAAAAATTCTAAAAACATAAAAAAAGTAAAAACCCCTAAAAACATTAAAACCCATAATGACTATAAAAACATTAAAAAAACCTAAAAACTGATAAAAAACTATAAATATCATTAATAACACTTAAAACCACTAAAAACCCTAAAAACAGAAAAATCATTGAAATCCCTAAAACACCAAAAAATTGAAAAACCTTGAATAAAAACTAAAACAAAAAAAAACCTAAAAGACACAAAAAATACTTAAAAACCTAAATAATTACTAAAGACCATAAAACCCCCAAAAAACACTAAACACCCTAAAAACATAAAACAACCGAGAAATCCTTAATACCATTAAAAGACACTTAATTCCAAAAACCCCAAAAAGGAATATAAAATAACCTAAAAACCATTAAACACTCTAAAAACTATAAAAACCACAAAAGAACCCTAAAAACCAAAAAAAATAAAGACCAAAATTACTAAAAAATTGATATAAGGACACTAAAAACCCTAAACACCTTCAAAACCTTAAACGCACCTAAAACCCCTACAAAGATAAAACCCTATAGCAAAATAAAAACAATGAATTGATATAAAATCCCTAAGAACTATAAAAAACCACAAACCACCACAAACCCCTAAAATTCCCAAAACCCTAAAAACCCTAAAAGATCCTGCAACCCTAAAATACCCTAAAACCCTAAAAAACCTAAAAAACATAAATCATAGAACATAAAAAAATAATTTTTTTAAAGCACCAAATAATTGTAACTAACGCTAAAAATACCTGACTAACCTTAAACACTATAAAAACCATAAAATCACAAAAAACACTAAATACCTAATAAATTAAAAAACCAATCATCACAAAACCCTAAAAAGTATAAAATTCGAAAAGACTATAAAAAACCTGATAACTATAATCCCCAATAAAACCTCTATAAACCCATACAATTACTCAAATCACTAAACACCAAAACACTAAAAACCATAAAAACTTCAAAAACCATAAAACACTCAAACACCCTAAAACCCCCTAAAAATATGAAAACCATACAAACACATTAATACCTAAATGACATTAGATAACCTTAAAGGACCCTATAAACCATAAAAGTCCCTAAAACTTTAAAAATATAAAGACCTTAAAACCCTAAAAACCCAAAAAACGATAAATTTACTTTAAAAATACATGAATACACTAAAATTCAAAAACTGTAAAAGATCATAAAACCCATAAAAACCCAAAAAAACCATTAAAACCCCTAAAACCCCCAAACACCAAGATACTATAAAAAAATAAAAAAAATTAACAACTTAAAAATAACCCTAACACCCTTCCAATAACCCTAAAACACCAACAAAAACCTAAAAACACAAAAATCCAAAAAAAAACATAAAACCACCAAAGAACCCCTAAGAACCCCAGAAAACACTAGAAACATAAAAAATCGTAAAAATGAACTAAAATCACAAAAAACCCATAAATCCTATAAAAGGCGTATTGACCAAAACCCCCAAAAGACCCTAAAATCCACTAAAACCCCATTAAAGGCCCTAAGAAAATAAAAACCCCATAAACAACTTAAAACTTTAAATAATTTTAAAAAATCCTAAAAAAGCATAAGTACCCTAAATATTCAAAAACAAAACATGAAATTGTTAGGTCCACAAGGCTGAAAACCCTGAGAGGGGGGTGGTGAATCAGGGTATGACTAATATAAAATTAAAGCTCGTTCTGATCTTGTTTCGCTGTTAGGAAAAACAATATTCTATCTCTTTCCTGTTGCACAATATAAACAGAAAGTGAAGAAAGCACATGACACAATTTTTTTTACTTGGTTCACCGCTATGGGCTACGTCCAAGGATCATACGCTGATAGGTTGTCGGTCGTACCAAATTACTAAACTTCACTAGCTGTGGATTAGAAGGTTCGTGCACAATCACTCTGTCCTAGGCTCACTGTCTTTACAAGGTTTAGGGTCAGCTCACTGCTTGACCAAGGGTTAATCTCTCTTTCTCTCTCTCTGGCTCGCTGCCGGTTGAGAGGATCACCATCTTCTTCTTCCGTTGCTTACTGCTCTGAAAAGGATTCACTCACAATTTATAGACATGGTGGTCTCTTCATTTTCATGATGGTACGCATCTTCCTCTATATGTAGATTCTCTGTTGAAGTCCAAATTTCACTCGTAGATGAATCTCACTTTGCACCGAAGGTATCAGTCAAACATCCAGCTTCCACGCAGCCCAAAAATACTACCGGGGAATCAACCCTACTTGGCGTGCAAGTCTAAATCAGTGCGCAAGTATCGGGGAGCAGGTCACAACTGGCACGCAGGTCTACCTCAACCACCAGCATGGCACAATTTTCTGCAACTCCAAACCTGCGTGTCTCAACCCCTTTTATGGCCAAACCAATATTGGCGCGCAACTACCAACCAGCGCGCAACTGCAAACACTGGCTTGAAATTCCACTTGCATGACCACACACCACTTGCGTGACTTCCACACCTGCGCAACAGGAGCACTGAATTTTCAAAGTTTTGAACTCCGTTGAAAATGAGGAGGGATGGTCCTGTATTTATAGGCATTTTGAACACCCTATGCGATGGCGCACAATTCTACCCTCAGCGCACAACTCTCGGCGCGCAGGTCTCTTCCCCTGCAAGTCACCTGCGCAACCCTCTTTACTTTTCCATATTTCAAAGATCTGATCTTGAAAAACATATGGCACGTAGCTTTCCAATCCTCCTAGGCACTAGCGTGCAAGTCCTTTCACAACACACAATTCACCTATGTGCCACCACCTATACCTGCGCGACCCTCTTTCCATTGCCATATTTTGACCTTCTGATCCTGAAAAACTTTAGGCGTGCAATTTTACTCTCCTTCAAGTACACAGCACGCAAGCCTCTTTCCCAAAACCACTTTTCTACATGTGTCGTTTTTCAGGCACAAAAATTTGGCAAAAACTAGAAAACGGTGCCACCTTGTATCTGTTCTTTTTATACCACCTCCAGATCATCCATTTCTTTGTCGATGTTATTGAATCCAAAATGGATCGTTGACCATGGCTCTTGAACTCGACATTCCACCATGAAATCCCCTTTTTCAACAAAATTCTATATCATGGTTTGCTTTTTCAACAATCACAGCACATATGTCCACTTTGTCAACAAACACAATCACCTCAAAAATGCTTCAATGATACCTTGAGGGATTTTTTCCCAACAATACCCCCCTTTGGGTTTGTTGAAAAATCTTCCATAAAAAGATACATCGTTAACTATTCAGCCACCATTCGCCTATTACGATTCTGATGGCGATCAAGGATTCACTCAACACATACTCTAAGCCCACATGAGCAATGCTCGGCATGAGAAACAAGAGTAAATGAAATGTTCATCGATGAGTCACTTCAACACTAACACCCACTGTTTACACCAAACTGATACCAATTTTTGGAATAAAAAGTTTTTGGAAATTTTTTTACCGCATTCCAACACTCCCCTTCTGCACCACTCTTCAGCTTTTATCACGATCCTTAGCTATCGTGATATCTAGTCTTTGATCGATCACTTCTAGCATCTCCAGATTTAATACTCCCCCCATTTCTCATTTCCCCCTATCTCGCGGCATCACTTTCCAGCTTCTCCCCGTATCTATCATGATTTTTCAAATAGCCACACTGTCTCCCCCTTGATCAATCAATATTTTCTCCCCCTTTGTCAACGAACCCAAAGGTCACTCCTTTGAAGTCTGTAATGGAGTAGAGAACACATATCAGCACATTTGGGAAAAACACATCATACCTCGGGGAGAGAGGGATGTTCCACATCCACACTATTTTAAGCGTGGGGAGTCGAATGAACTCCCAGAGGCATTCGATTCCTCTCAAAAGCTTCCTTGGGTAAGGCCTTTGTCAGAATATCTATAACCTATAGCTCTGTAGGCACATACTCCAACTTCACGATTCCGTGCTCAACTTTCTCCTTGATAAAATGATACATTATATCAATGTGTTTTGTCCTTGAGTGATGGACGGGATTCTTTCTAATATTTATAGCACTTGAGTTATCACACTGGATTCTGATCGAAGACTTCACTTCAACCCCCATATCGTTAAGTTGCTGCTTCATCCATAATTACTGTGTGAATACTTGAGTGGCCGCAATATACTCATCTTCTGCGGTGCTCAATGAAATACAATCTTTCTTCTTTCTTAGACAAGAAATATGAAATCCACCAAGATATAATGAACCTCCTGACGTTGATTTTCTATCATCTACTAATCTAGCCCAATCTGCATCTTGTAACCCAATAAAACTGATTGGGATTTGTCATTATACATCAGACCGAAATCCATGGTGCCTTTGATATACCGAATTATTCTTTTGAATGCATGAAAGTAGCTTTCCTTGGGATTACTCTGATATCTCACTGCTTGGCATGTGGAAAAAACAGTGTCAGGCCTTTTGGTAGTCAAGTATAGAAAACATCCAATAATTTGCCTATATTCTGTGATATTAACTACCTTGCCATCCTCATCTTCTGATAGTTTCATCCGGGTAGCAACCAGATTCTTTATATCCTTGGAATTCACCATTCCAAACCTTCTTAGAACCTCCTTAGAGTATTTGGATTGAGAAATGAAAGTGCCATTACTTCTTTGTGTCACCTGTAAACCAAGGAAAAATGTTAGCACTCCAATCATTGACATTTCAAAATCATTTTTCATGAATTCGGAAAACTGTATGCACAGAGCTTCATCTGATCTTCCAAATATTATGTCATCGACATAAACCAACACCATCATCCTTTGATTACTGTTGTTTCTGAAATAATGATTGTAATAAACTCCCCCATGCTGGAAACAAAGATTCTTCTAGTACTGATCAAACCTTGAGTACTATGCTCTTGGTGCTTGTTTTAGCCCACACAACGCCTTCTTCCGTCTACAAACTTCGTTCTCATCCTCATGAATGAGAAAAACATCTGGCGACTCAATGTACGCTTCTTCTTCCATAACTCCCTTCAATAATGCAGTTTTGAAATCCATCTGGAACAATTGGAACTTTCTTTGCACTTCTATGGCAAAAAATAATCTAATTGTTTACAACCTTGGAATCAGTGAAAATGCCTCATCAACATATATTCCCTCTATCTGGGAGTATCCCTTGCACACTAGCCGTGCTTTTTTCCGAATAACTTTTCCATCTTCATTCATTTTGTTGCGATAGAACCATTTAGTCCAGATGACATTCTTATCTGCTGGCCTCGAAACAATCTCCCATGTCTGGTTCTTCTCAATTTGATCAAGATCTTCATTTATATCCTAAACCCTTTTTTCATCTTCAGATCTATCAGAAAAACATTTTGGCTCCACATGAGATAAAACCAATGTTTGCTGTAATGATTTCATTCTTCGAGTCTAAACTAGAGTGGTATGATCACCAATGATATTTTTCCTATCAATTTCAGCTTGATTCATTGGCTTCCTTGTAGACATAGATTTGACACTTTCTTGTTCATCATCAGTATCTTCTTCTGAGTCAGCCTCTACCACTTCTACTCCACCTGTGTTTCTTACATCATCATCACTTTCATCTAGAAACTATTCACTGAGTCGTTGATTATTCGGTTCATTTTTTACTATGGTGACATCATTGCTCTCAATAATTTTTCCCAGACTTTTTTTGAATCATTTATATGCTTTGCTTTTCCCTAAGTATCCAAGGAATATCCCATCATCTTCTTGTGACTCAAACATCCTGTGATTTTCTTTGTTGAGAATGAAACACTTACTTCCAAAGATTCGAAAGTATTTCAACATTGTCTTCTTTCCATACCACATTTCATACAAAGTCTTCCCTTCCTTCAGACACAGCATAGACTTATTTGAAATATAGAACGATGTTAAAACTGCTTCCTTCCAAAATTTCTCTGGTAGGCCCTTTTCAATAAGCATCGTTCTGACCATGTTGTTGATGATCCAATTTCTCCTCTCAACCACTCCATTTTTTTTGGGAGTTCTCACTGATGAAACTTGATGCCTTATCCCATGTTTCTAGAGATAGTCTTCAACTTTACTGTTTGTGAATTCTGTACCGTTATTAGTACGAAATTTCAGAATTTTCTGCCCCAGAATCCTTTCTGATTGCCTTTTATACTGCTTTATACAACTGAACACCACTGTCTTATGGGTAATGAAAAACACCCAGACCATTCTACTATAATCATCAATGAAAATAACATAGTACTTTTTCCCATTTATTACTCGTGGTGAGACAGGTCCACATACAATAGCATGCACCAATTCGAGCACTCTAGTTGATTTCTGTTCCTTTGGTCAGTATGTATTTCTGATGATCTTCCCTTGTTGGTAAATATCACACGTATGACT
Organism: Viscum album; assembly: GCA_963277665.1. Taxonomy (NCBI): domain Eukaryota; kingdom Viridiplantae; phylum Streptophyta; class Magnoliopsida; order Santalales; family Viscaceae; genus Viscum; species Viscum album. The sequence continues at coordinate 2,018,814,704 of OY728126.1, read as the reverse complement.
GCGATCATGTGATAGTTTGGGAAGGTGTCTAGCATCATCACACTTTACCAGATCATACATAGATGGTTGGCATAGATGACGAAGTCTCTTATGCCACAAATGGTTTTCTTCCTCTCTTGATAAAATGCACGTATCTTCTTCCCCACTTACATGGTAATGATTTCCATTTGTCCCTTTTCCCTGCAGAATAACTACTCCATCTTTTACTTTCACAACACAAATATTCTTGGTAAATCCGATAGAATCGCTAGAGTCACATAGTTGACTGACACTAAGAATGTTATTACTAAGACCCTCTACTATCAAGACATCACCACACCTCATTTCTTTGCCCCCAAACATGGATTCCTCGGAGCCAACAATCTTCAGGCCTTCATCATTTACTAATTTGACAACTCATTCTTTGTCATATTTTATGCCTGTAACAAGATCCTTATTACCCATCATGTGAGATGTGCAACCACTATCAAGAATCCACACACCAGAGAAATCTGATGCTTTAAGGGCAATCTCTGCCACCACAGACTTATCATTTTTCCTTTTCCTAGTACATACATTTTCCTTCACACTCGGCAAGGATTGAGGCTTCTATTCTTTCTCAGAGTATGATGGACTAGCTTCATCTTGCAAAGCCGTAAATGTATTCTGCATTTTTAACTCACTTGTCGGTTTATTGATCTGTTGCTTGCGAACGTTTTGATTCTACTTTGGCACATTTTCCTTAATGGTCGAAGTGCAGTACCTAGCCATGTTCCCAAATCCTTCGCACCAAAAACAGTGTCCTTCGAAATATGTTCTGGAAAACCATTTTCTGTTTGGTTGCCACCTCTGTTATTGTTCACTTCGGTATCTTTTGTCTATGGAACACACATACTGTGAATTTCCCATATTTCCACAACAATAACACCTGATATAAGGTGCATTCCTTCGTGTTACTTCAGTACTACGAGTTTCCCCTTGGGATCTCTGAATATTCTGATTCAGCTTTGTGCCCAAATCAACCTTTAATCTCGGGATGGGTGCTTGCGGTCTGACTTCAATTGCCACAGATTTTTGCTTCTGATCAGGCCCTGAATCAGCCTTAATGTTTGAGCTCAATTGCTGCCTCTTTCCTGCTGAACTACTAGGCTCCTCTTTCATCTTTTCAATCTTTGGAATGACCTGATTTCCCAAGAATGTATTGGGAATCAAGGGTATTTCCTGGTCTCTATCTTTTTTCCACACACTGAAAACATATTTTTCAATCTCTTCGATACGCTTGACATGATCTTTCAATTTTCTATTCAAGCCATCGATCTCCCTTTTCTATTCTTCAATCATGAGCTTATACTCACTAACTAATTTTCAGTTCTATGGTATTGATAACTTGAGTTTTTCAATTTCTTCCATTAAATCAGACTTCTCTTCTTCCTACTGATGCATATAGAGTATGGCATCATGAACAAATTTATTGGATTTCTTAATTTTGTATCTCCAAACATCAATCTCCTCAAGAGCTGCTTCAAATTCGGCTTCCATATCAACTCTTCCTTCAACTTCTTCTTCTTCTTCTTCTTCTTCTCCTGCGTCAGTTTCTTCCTTTTCCTGAGAAATATCGATGACTGCCACCATAGCATTTTCTCCTCGATCTTTGCAGTTCTCTATTTCCTCAACCTCTTCAACCTCAGACTCATCTGAACTTTCTATTTCTTGTGAAGGAAGATTCTTCTTCTTGAAGAAATTTCACTTGAACTGCTTCTTCCCTTTCACATAGGCTGAAGATTTCTTCTTGGAAATTTCTAAACCATCTTCATCATTTTCTTCTTGAAACTTTTTGGGGAATCTTGCTGCGATATATCCAACATTTCCACATCTAATGAATGCAAGAGGATGTTTCCATTTGAACGTTCCTTTTACTCTTTGAAGATTTGAGGAGAGGAATGACATTACCTCATCTGTCTCTTCTTCCTCTCGAGAATCTTCAATGGTGATCTTCTTCATGGCCTTAAATGAAAACTCTTTGGATTTCCCCTTTTCCACAATGTCGTTATCTTTATTTCTAATTTCATATGGAACAAGGGTGATGTGCAAGTTATCTAATGTTAGCTCTTTCAGGTCTTTATCTTCCAAAATAGAAAATTTCGAATTGAACTGAGGTGGAAGTTTTCTCAAGATGCGCTTCACAATTTTTATATCTTCGATAATTTCACCAAGACCCCACATGTCTTCTACCACAGCATTTACCCTGTCAAAGAATGCATCAACAGACTAATTCGGGTTCATTCTCAGATCTTCATACTTGTTCCACAACACTTGCATCTTTGCCTCTCTGACCTTTGTATCCCCTTCATATATATCCAATAACTTTTCCCACATGGCATGTGAAGTTTTGAAAGACATCACCTTTATAGATATAGGATTTGATATGGAACCCCCTATGGCATTGATTTCTTTGGTATCAACATCTAACTCTCTAAGCTCAGATTCTGATAATGCACCACTGTTGATGTCTGCTGTTATACCATGCATTGCTACTGTGAATTCATCCATTCCCAGTGATCGGTAGTAGTGTTGCATTTGATTCTTCCATAGCTGAAAATTGTTCCCGTCAATGATCAGAATTCCTTTATGATTAGTGACCTCCATTGAGAGAAGAACTAATATCAACCTTTCACTCTGAAACAAATTTTTAGGTCCAGAAGGCTGAATACCCTAAGAGGGGGGTGAATCCGGGTATGACTAATTTAAAATTAAATCCAGTTCTGATCTTAATTCACTATTAGGAAAAACACTCTTATCTCTCTTTCCTATTTGAAAATATAAACAGAAATCGAAGCAATCAAATGACACATAAAGTTTTACTTGTTTCACCGCTAAGGGCTAAGTCCAAGGAGCATATGCCGATAGGTTGTCAGTCATACCAAATCACTAAGCTTCACTAGCTATGGATTACAAGGTTCGGGCACAGTGACTCTGTCCCAGGTTCACTTCCTTTACAAGGTTTAGGGTTATCCCACTGATTTCCCAAGGGTCACTCCCTATTTCTCTCTCTCTGGCTCACTACTGGTGGAGAGGATCACCTTCTTCCTCTTCCTTTACTCACTACTCCGGAAAGGATCCACTTAATTTTTATAGACCCGTAGGTCTCTTCCTTTATATGAAGGTATGAATCTTCCTCTGTCTGTAGATGCTCTGTTGAAGTCCAACTTTCACCAGTAGATTTATCTCACATTGCACCGAATGTATCTAGCAAACTTCCAGCTTCCACGCAGCCTGAAAACACTTTTGGGGAATCAACCCTACTTGGCCCGCAAGTCTAATTCGACACGCAAGTATTGGCGCACATGTCACAACCAATGTGCAGGTCTACCTCAACCACCTGCGCGGCACAATCTTCTACAACTCCAAACCAACGTGACTCAACCCCTTTTACGCCCAAACCAATATTGGCGTGCAACTACCAACCTACGCGCAACTTCAAACACTGGCGCACAAGTCCACCTGCGTGACCACACACCACTTGTGCGACTTCCACACCCACGCGACGGGAGCCCTGATTTTTCAAATTGTTGAACTCCGTTGAAAATGAGGAGGGATGGTCCTGTATTTATAGGCATTTTGAACACCCTGCGTGACGGCGCACAAGTCTACCTTCAGAGAACATGTCTCGGCACGCTGGTCTCTACCCCTACAAGTCACCTACGCGACTCTCTTTCCTTTTCAATATTTCAAATATCTATTATTGAAAAACATATGGTGTGCAGCTTTCCAATCCTCCTAGGCACCGGCGCGCAAGTCCTTTCACGGCGCGCAAGTCACCTACATGACACCACCAATACCTGCACGACCCTCTTTCTTTTGCCATATTTGACCTTCTGATCCTGAAAAACATTAGGCATGAAATTTTCCTCTCCTTCAAGTACACGACGCGCATGTCTCTTTTTCCAAAACCACTTTTCTCCATTTGTCGATTTTCAGGCACAAAAATTTGGCAAAAATTGGAAAACGGTGCCACCTTGTATCTATTCTTTTTGTACCACCTCCAGATAATCCATTTCTTTGTCGATGTTATTGAATCAAACATGGATCATTGACCATGGCTCTTGAACTTGACATTCCACCATGAAATCCACTTTTTCGAAAAAATTGTATATCATGCTTTGCTTTTTCAACAATCACAGCACATATTTCCACTTTGTCAACAAACACAATCACCTCAAAAATGATTCAATGATACCTTGAGGTATTTTTTCCCAACAGAAATACACTAATAAACTAAAGACTCTAAAAAACACGAAAACCCTTAATATCATAAAATAACGAAATTCCATAAAGATCTATAAATAACCATTAAACCCTTAAACAACCAAAAATTAATAAAAACCCTAATGACCTAAAAACCATAAGGAAACCATAAAACCCATAACTCCCTAAAAACACTAAAAAACTCTAAAACCACTAAAAATCCATAAAAAATCTGAAAACCCAAAAAACATAAAAAACATAAAACCCATCAAAACCCTACAAACCTAAAAAAACATCAAAGACCCAAAAAATCATAAATCAATAACAGCTTTAAATTCCCAAAAAATTCCCAAACCCCCAAAACTATAAAAATAACTAAAACTCTAAAAAAACCAAGAGAACATGAGAAACTATAAGAAAACCAAAAAAACCCATAAACACATAAAAACCCATAAAACCAATAATCCCATAAAACCCCATAAAACATGAAAAACCCCTAAAACTCTTAAATTATAGATTATACCAGAAGATACTAAAAACTAAAAAATCCTAAATACAACCAAAAAAATTCATGAAAGACTATAAAAAACTAAAATCCAATAAAACCCTTAAAAAAACTAAAAACCATTAAACAACCTAAAAACCTAAAATAAGAAAAAAAACCTAAAAATGCTATGAAAACTGTAAGAACCATAAAACATCTAACAGTCCCAAAACCACATAAATACCCTATAAACCAAGGATAAGACACAAAAACAAAAAAAACATCGAACAGACATAAACAATCAAAAAAACCTCAAAAATTTTAAAAACCCCTAAAAACACAAAAGACATAAAAACATTAAATACCATAAAAACTAAAACCCTTAATAAACAAAAAAACATTAAAAATCCTAAAAAGACAAAAAACTCATCAAAAACCCTTTAACACCCTTAAAATCCTAAAAATAGTTAAGCCACATGAAACCATAAAAACCCTCAATATCCTAAAGCTTTGTTAGTAACATTATAACCTAAAGACGAAAAAACCAAAAAAACCCATAAAAACGCTTAAACCCATAAAAACCATTACAAACACTAAATAACTCTAAAATCCCTTTAAAACACTAATATTCTCTAAAAATTCCTAAAAATACCTAATAACCCTAAAAACCATAGAACCCCTAAATAATATAAAAAATATTAAAAATACTCCAAAACCCTTAAAGGAAGAGAACCCCCTAAAGAACCTAAAAACATTAAAGGACCTTAAAAATGACAAAAACAATTCTGTAAAAAACATAAAACCCTTTAAATAACTTAAAAACACAAAAAAAATCTATAAAATCCTTATAGTCTAAGAAACCTCTAGAAGATTCACAACCCTCTAAAAAAATAAAAACTTAAAACCTATGAAAATTTAAAATACACTAAAAGTCACCAAAAAACCTAATGACCCATAAAAAACTGAGAAAACACTAAATGGACCTAAAACTACTTAACCCCTACAAAACCAATAAAATAAACCAACTAGTATATGAAAAACAATGAACTGAACACTTAAAAATTCCATCTTTAAACTGAATTTATCAAACAATAATAGATTGGTCACAATATATTTTTTATTGAATTATTGTCTATTATAATAATATTTAACAAGAAGAAAAGCATGTAATTAATCAAATGAGATGTGAAAAATTGTGATAAAATAGTTTCACATCAAAACCCCCCATACCTAAAACATATCACTCCTGGGTTATTCATTCATTTAAATGGTTTGTTATCAAATGCTACATTGTCAATTAAAATACCGATTATAATTTTAAACTCCACCCAACTTAGTCAAAAAAGGAAATCAAATTATTTATTTCATGAAATTTTCATGCATCCTATGCAAGTTCCTCACACTACCCGACGTTATTACAACATTAAATTATAATTAAAATATTATAGTCTAGAGAGAACCATGTGTAATTAAATATATAATAAAAATAAAAAAATCATTCACCCTCCCTTTGGCTCCTCGGACAAAGACATTACATACCACTTTATTTATTCAATTCAAATTATTTTCTAATAATGAAATTATCTCCCTATTAATTTTGATTTAATATAACCCTCAATATCATGATCTTTTTATTTATAATGAAATGTTATTTTAAATTTTATCATCAATTAATTTTTACATAAAACATTGGGGAGAACATTTTGAATTGGATTTAAGTGCAAAAAATTACCCATTATCCCTTTTTCAGATACACATAATGAGATCCAGTTTTCTCAATTTACTCCATTTTAAATGGATTTATATTAATCTCAAATGAGTTGTCTCCCAAATATGTTTCCTAGTACTCATGATCTATAGCTAAGTCCATGTTCATGTTCAATCTTCTTAATGATATAATGTCAATTCCAAAAGTGTATAACCTCTAAATCCTCTTTTCCATAATATTATAAAAACTATTTTCATACTGATTTTATAAAACAACACTCAACAATCACATAATCCTGTCAACATTAGACTCATGAAATACCTCAATCAAGTCATTAAATTTTCTGAGGGAAGAAAAATTGTTCTCTAATTTTTGTAAGAAAGAGACACCCATATCTTCCATTTACTTAGAAAAATTTGTTTTCGAATTCCTAGAAATAAAGGAATTATAAAAGGGGATGAAAGAGTATAAATGAAGAACTAATAAGGCATATGAAGTCCCCTATATTGATGATTAAAATCTAGGCCTATCCCCAATAGTGAATATTATGCTGTAGAACAGTTAAATTTTAAACATAAAGGTCAATTCCACCATTCATCAATTTGTATAGGGGTTATAAAATGTTTCAAAATAGAAAATTTTCAACAATCCATATTAATTTTTAGGGACAATATGGGTCTTTAATGTTAAATATTTTCTTTAATATAACTCAAAAAATCAAATTTGGCAATGTGTCTCAAAAAATAATGATTAAAAACAAAACATATGATTCTTTAAGAATAAAATACCTAGATTCCCAAACATATCGTTTCCATTAGTAATAATAAATAAAAGGGAATATTTGAAACTATAAATACCATAATGAATAATTACGCCATTATTTTGAGAAAATAAAGATACTTTTAGTAATTTCATTATATAATATTATTAGTTTCTTAGTTCATATTAATATAAGTTTCAAATAGATTAATCATAAGTAGTCATCATTTATAATGAAAATTGAAATGCATCCCATTTTGAGTAAGGTAGTTTAATACCCTTATTTATATTGTGAATCTCATATTGTATGTGATTGGTTTCTACATGGTATCATGTCTTAATTTTTACCCTACATGACGAATTACACTAAAAAATAAATAATTAGTGAAGAGGATAATCTTGAGATAACCCCCTAAGGGGTACTCTGTTTTTATTATCTATAGAAGGACACATATTGGATCATCCACATTATAATTGTGTTTATGGATTATTTCTTAGGAACCAATAGATGTGATTCTTTCCAACCTCTATGACTATAAATGTTTGTACTCCCCCATGGTGAGATTTTTTAATTTCCCACTTTATGAGTGTAGAAAACATATGGAGTATGGTATGGAAAAAATAATGGAGGGGAACAACCCCACTTATATAGGTTATGGTTGGGGATGCTTAGGCAGTAGGAAATCAAACCTCGGTGTATATAGTTTTTCTAGTTAAGTCAAATCCCTTATTTCCAATTTATTATCTAATGTATATAAACTATATTTTGATCCCAAATACATATCCAACACCTTATCTTCTATAGAATCTCAAATAATTACCTCTTCAAGAAACACTGGTGCATCAAAAAAATTCCTCAGTAGGTGAAACTTTATGTTTCTCACACCCCATTATGAAATTTAAAAAATCAAAAGAATCCTAATTACCTAGAATGGGTGTAGAAATGATTAAAATTTATAAAATATGGTCATTTATAGATAAAAACATTAATTGATCATAGAAATATTAAATCCCTGATTTAGTGTAGTTTCTCTTTCTTCTTCTTGATGAAATATAGCTCTTGTGGGAATGTCTAGGGAAGGAGTGAGGTAATAAACCTCCACTATCTTTTTCTTCAAAATAGAACAAATCATTTTCAGTTTCTTATACGTAAAATACTAGGATCAAATAAGCAATAATATTCCACAGAGTCATGGAGAAATCAATAGAAGGACATAAAAATAAAAAAATTTCAGATATACTGCTATACATAAATTGAGATTCTAAATTGAGTTCATCTCATTTAGGTTCTGCATATCCAATATCCTCCCATCCCAAAAAAAATGTTTTGGAAATTGGATCTTGATGTCCAATTTGAGGGTTTGAGGAAATTACATGGTTAAAAATTTGAAACTCTAGCTTCATTCATTTTAATATATTTCTTTTATCCTTTATTATAAGATATTACAAGAAAAAAATACAGTTGATTTTTGGACTACATACATTCTCTTTTTGTTCTTTTAATAAAGATAGGTGGTCCCGAAGAAGTTCAAAATACACTTAATATCCATAGGAACATTCATCGTTGGTCACTTCCCTTAATGATCCTTTTTGATTTGATGATAATATTTAACAAAATATTGTTTTTTATTGAGATACAACTTTTATTTAATCTAATAGATCACCATCTTGATGTCTTTGAAAAAAAATTGGGTCAATTCTTCTTCCTCATACAATTCCTTCACATGAGTGTAGTTAGAGAGTGAATCTTATATGGAATATTTAATATAAAGTTTCTTTGTTTTTTTTGTTTTTAGTTGTTTTATAGAAAAAAGGAAAAAATAATAAAACAACTATTGTCCCATGGTAATGGTTCATGTTTGATGAGGTCCATGTAATGATGATGATTGCAAATATATTTATAACCTAAAATATATAATAATGACCTAATTAAGGTATTATCTCAAAAATTCACATTGGAGTTTCAAGTTGCCTTTCTGATAATTTTTTTTTTGTTTTTTTAAAATTTCGAATGAAGAAGAAACAATAATAACAGTATTAATGGACAATGAGGGAGTAGGTATTAATGTTAATGAATGATTCCTCAACAAGAAATCAATATAGAAATACAAAAAAAAGTGAAGAAATATAATAGTAAGAAAGAAAAATTTCTACATTCAGGTTTATCCACTCTTTTACTACATATCATTAACCTCAAATAGACTAAATCATATCAAGAACTCACTTAATGTATCCTCAATCTCCCTGGTCACACACGTCTCTCTACAAATAGTGAAAGAGTAACAAAAACACCCCTTGGTTTTTGGTGCTCTTTCTTCACCACTTGTAATGTTATTTAATTCTAGGAGTAATGAATAATGATGATAAATGACATTATATGAATTCCTTCACATAGCATCTTGGATTCACTTCCTAAAAATGGACTTCAAAATAATCCCTTCATCGCTAAAAGATTCAGATAACTACTCATTAATGATAAATAACATGCAAGATCATAAATATAAAAAAAAATAAAAATATATAATAGTAAAATTAAGTTGGGGAAAGAGGAGATATATTTTACATAGCACCCATGGGAATAACAAAAACAATATATAATGTCATATATTGAGTACTTGAAAAACTATAGTAGAACCCCGTCTCTTAGAATAACTTGAACAGTTTACCCAAATATCGCCTCACACAATCCGCAATAACTATTAGCATCTTGGCCCTAGATTACCCTAGTCAAATCCTCTCCACTTCCTAGACCTCTCAATTTTTTTCAGTACACCCTCAGCCTCTCCCTTTTAATTTATATAATTTCTCCTTGATAAAACCTACTTCCTAGAAGAATGTGCTCCCTAGAAAAGAACAAAAAAATTCATCGATTTTAGTCCTTATATATTTTTTTGGGTGGAACCTTCTTCTAGCCCCCACATGCATGTCCAAATGATTTAAATTCCAGCTAACCATCATATATGAATCCTACCTAGAATAGCGAAATATCCCAATTGGTCACAAGTGGAAAATTGAATCTGTATATCTTATTAGACTATGCATGAATTTACCCATGAATTTGATTAAATATACATATACAATTGTATTGATGAAACTGATTCTTCCATGTATATAGGTATGGACATGGGGATTTGGTTCACCTAGATGATTCCAATAATGTATATTTTTGTCCAAATAATGTTAGTTTTGGTTAAACTGAATGACTATAATGAAGATAAAAGTGGGGGTGGTGTGGATTATGATCCTTTAAAATATTTGACATAATTGATGAAATTATATTTATATACAGTGATACATTCTATTTATCTTAATGATAAGTGAGAATTATATGTAAAAAAGTAAAGAAAAAAATTGATGTATAGTGGTTTTCGACAAAAATATCCCTATTTAACTCCACCAACACTCTCTCTATGATGTTGCTGATTTTTAAATAGTGGTTCCTCTTATCTGGATACATGTAAAACATAGTATAGGATGTTGAAACTTTTACAATAAGGATTTTACAAGGAAATTTGGTTCTTTGATTGGTTACAGTAAATCTATAGCTTAGTTTAAGAAGCTGGTACTCATTCACTGCTATGACATACTCTGAGAAGATGAAACTCCAATAAATCAATAGAGAATGACTTTTTTTATCCCATATTTTCTACCAATTTCAATACAAACTAAATTATGTAGTTTTTCATCAATAATATAATAAAAATATATATATATTCAATATTTCTCTGTCATTATTTAAAAACTATTTGAGAAAAAAACAGAAAAATGTATAAATATGTATGTATCCAAAATGTAACTCTAAAAAATTATTTATCAACATAGAAAAATAATATTTAACAATAAGGTATATAAGAAGAAACAACAACAAAAATGGATAGATCAAAACATGTATGTCTCCAGAGTGTACCATAAAGATTGACAATACACTGTTATTTATAATAACACACCTTTTTCGATCTAATGTATATATCTATATTTTAGTTTATTCTCGACTCATTTGAAGCTGAATATCTTAATGTTTATGATGTATATCAAACAATTCCAGATTAAACACTTTAACGAATACCACATAAAAAGTCATGCATATTTTAAATCAATCACTATTCAAGAGTGTAGTCACATTACTTAAGAATAGGAATTATTTAATCCTATGAATATGAGCCTTTGAATCTATCATAAAATAGCTTTTAAATGATATTTACTCACATCTAGGCTATTGTATAAATTGTGTATAATATATTTCATTAAAAACTCTTTCGTTGTCTGGTCAAATTTTGGGTTCATTAGTTTAGAGAGAAACTCCTAATGTAAGATTGATAAGGTATAGTGATTCACAAAATTTGGGTTGATGAACTATACATTTATTCCATTAAACATAGGTTTTCTTCTAAAAGTGGTGTTATTGATCCATAATTTTCTAGCAATGTAGGGTAAAAAAATTATACGTGATATTCTCCTCATATAGTTTCCAAACCATGCATTATTCATTCAAATATAGGGTATAAACATTGTTTCCTGAACATGTCCATAATAAAATATTTTCCCATGGATCACCAACTTGAGAATGATTCAAGAATCTCAAATTCAATTGATTAGTAACATTATTAGTAACTTAAATTTGGGCGTTTGTGAGCATCTAAACCAATAATAAAATAATTAAATTTTTACTCAAAATATTATCAACAATCTCCTCATTTTTTATGACCACAAAACCCATAAAAATATATAATAATAAATATTAAATTTAAGTAACTTTATTTCATAAACTACTCAAAATCTCCCATTACTAAACAATCTATATCTGTTATACTTTAAGAAAAGAATTACATATTTCTCCCTTTTATTACTATTATTATTTCATTAACATTTTCCCCTCTTTTTATGACATAAATATATTAAAATCTAAAATTACAGACTCACCCAAAATTCATGTAAGGATATAAATAAGAAGAAATAATAATTTTTAAAACATTATTCAATAAATAAGAATTATTTTAAAATATATTAAAATATTTAATTCATTCAATAACATTTTTTAATTGTAGTAAATAGCCCCTTATATGAAATAACATAATATAAAGAATAAGAATATCTCATAAAAGCGTATAAAAACATTAACACATGTTATAATCAATCAAAATAGTAATTTATTAATAGTGGTACCATATTAATCATTACAATAGAAAAATTAACAACATGTAATAATATTAAACATTTTAAAACATGTATTATAAATAAGATTAATTATTAAGAATATATATTTCAAAAAAAAATTTAAATAATTTATAACACATGTTTTTCTAAAAAACATTTAAATAATACGATATATGAAAATGGAATAAACTACAAAAATGAAGACAAGTAGTAATGTTAGGAAGAATTAGATGGATCAACTGAACATTCCATAAATCAATAATTTTCATTTAAATGTGTGGAGAATATTGAGATTTATTCTATTATATATTTAACATCTTTAGATCATTGATATAGTGATGAATAGAAAACATGCTTAACCAAAAACATTTTTTATTTTTGTTGTACAACTTAGTAACAGATTATCATCTGATAAACTTCATCTATCTTAATATTTTTACTTTAAACACTTCAAAGTCCTGTTTGAAAATAATAATTTCCTTAAAAATTTTATTTATCCCTTGATGTATATAATAGATTTTTTCTGAAATTTATCCTTTTTAAAATACTTAATAATAATTTTTAGGCACATCTAGATCAGCATGTTGGTTCACTATTTATTTATTCAAGGTGTTCTATATAAAAAGAAACTCTTTGTATGATTATTTACTTCTATAATTTTAAGAGGATAAAACTTATTATTCTTAAAAACCATTAATATTATTTTGACACCCACAATATTGGCCAAAATAATCATTAACAAACAAAAATGATTGTTCTTTGGACATATAAGAAAGAATACATTTCATTATCTTACGAGAAATACTTTTCTCATAATTTCATGTTCCCGATCACTTCATCTCAGTTTAGTCTTGTATTAGAAGTTTTTAGAAAATATATTTCTAAGAATAATAATACACAAACTAAAATATTTTAATGAATAAGAATCTACAGGTTTCGAAAAAGAAGATTTTTTTGTTCTGAAAATATTTAGATGATGCATCATATTATCGATACAAGAAATAAGATTTAATCATTATAGATATTAACTTTTGAAAATACATTTATTAAGAGATTTTATCTAAATATTACATAAATGATTTTAAGAACATTAAAATTTAAAAATAATATTAAATTTAAAATATTTATTGAAAGAGTGTATTTTTTTTATTTTGTATTATCCTATTTTGATTATGCCAGTGAATTAATTTATATAGTTATATATAGGTATTTTTTTACAGTTTAATTAAAATAAGAATAAGTGATTAAATAATAAATGACTTATAACCCCGAATGTAATTACATTAATGTAATAAAACACACATATGTTAATAAATTACTTCATTTATTATCATTTAGAGTGCCAAGATTTTTTTTATATAGAACTACTTCTGTGTTGAAAACTATTTTGTTAAGATTAAATTTCCATTCACTTATTAGTTGACCACATAATGATATGAGGATATAACTCAGTGGTTTACCTTTAAAAAACCAAATACAAGTGCCTATTGGTACCCATATTCTTTTGGTTAAGGTAGTTTTAGTAAGTATAGTTTTCAGTAACCAAATCTTTTTATCATTTTTAAATAATATATTATTCTAGTTTAATAATTTTTTTCAACTGTAAACATTTGTAATACCAAAAAATTGAGCTTTTCTAAAGAAATAATCATTTTCATAATGTTTATTTATACCAAAAAAATAACATTTTACAACCAAAAGTATTTTTCATTGTATGATATTGAAATAAAATTCCTAAATAACTTTTGTTTTTCCCCATTACAATAAATTACATTTTTTAATTTTTTAATTTTTTTTCAAATAATATAATCTATAGATTTTAACCTTTAGTAAATAAACATTCAACAAGTTTTAATGATTCTATATCATCTAATAATTATTGAATTCGCGTTTCTTATATATCATAAGAAATATTGGATGAAATAGTTTTTAAATATATAATTAGATTTTTTTTTAAATTTTTATTTATCTAATAAAATTATATCATAATATTTTATAAGTTTTATATGATCCTTTTATATGGTTCAAATTTTATCTTAAAGCATAAAGAAATTATTATATAATTCATCATAGGACAATATTTCATATTTGTATTTTTGAGAGTGAGAGGATTGTACCACATATGTATGAGCCATAATATATATCATCAATTTTTTAGGATCAGTCTTTAAATTTATGGAAGATTATTCATTTTAACTAGAAGAATTACTCATAGTAGCCTTCATAGTTTTCTTCAATTTCATACTTTAATTTTCATTCCTTTGATCTTTAATTAAATGACATGTAATATTTGTATTGACTTTCCATTTAAATTAACATCACATATTCTCATTAGTATGTTTCTTTCTCTTATTTTATAAATTTTAAAAAAATGACAAGGTTTGATAAATATTCATTTATATCTGGAAGACTTGAATTAGAATATTCATCCAATATAGTATGGATAGAAACATTAGCATGTATATTTTCTTCTTACATCATCAATGTTCAAATTAATTCCTTCATTGTTAAAAATTTTACTCTTCCAGATTTTCATATAGAAGAAAATATTCCAATCCACCAAGTGTGTAAAATTCTATTTACTTTTAATACATTATTTTATTCCCTAACTAGATCTCCCAAAATAGAAATATTATTGAACATTTTTGTCAGTACCCCATTAATCTGAGTAATATTTTCATCTTCATACATTTTAAACACATTAAATATTAAAATTTATAAGTGTACAACAATATTTTTAAATTTTCAATCCATTTATAGTAAAAAAAATAGTTGTCTACATCACATAGGAAGTAGGAAATTGAGAAACTCGATGAAACTCATTTGTCCATAACCCCTGGAAAATATCATTTATTTCTTTTGAATTTATATTATATTCTTTTTCTTGATCATCACTCATTTCTCTAGATGTTCCATAGGGATATCATAAGGCGTGAAAAATATCAAATAAAACAATATTTCATATATTTTTAAATAAATATTTATTCAATATTTCCAGAAACCATAGTTACACCATTATTGAATTGATCATGAATTATCAGCATACCTTTTCTAGATTCATCCATATCATGATTTTCATTCATCTGAATAACTAAATCAGGCTTGTTAGATCTTGTAGATAGTCTTTAAATTTCATATTATTTCAAATTTTTTGAATAGCTTGTTTGATTCAATTAGAATATACAAGGGATAGAGAAATAGAGAAACCCTATTAATATTATTAATGATATGATATATAAATAAAATAATTCTCATGGTTTTCCAAGAAAAAAATATACAAACAGATCCCTTCCATCGATACCAATTGTAAGGTTGGTTAGAACTAAATAACATTGACGGAGACACAATATGTAGATAATATTTATACATTAATATATTTTATAGGTTCAAATAAATTATTACAATATAAAGTGACCCTTTATATATCTATTAAATATGATTGAGTAGTATAAATAAATCATAAATTAATCTTTATAATTGGGACCCATGAGATCCATCACATGTTCATCACCAAAAATATTCCAAAATGGAATACTTAGAATCCATGGGATGTGAAGTGTCCAACTTCATCAATGGGTGTTTCCAAAAAATATTCAGCAATGACTTTGCTCAAATTTAAGTGATGGAAGAACCATCACCGTCTTCCACTTTAGGTTCATTTAAATTATGTTCTATCTTAAAATGGAGATCCCATCTTTAGATATGGTGGAAATAGCTTTTCTACACTCAACACTGGAAGGTCTCTTTTTTTTTTTCATGGAAGATGGTATCTAGAAATTTGAACCCATGGAAGGTGGTAGTAAGAACAACTAACTAACAAATATTTGATTCTAGATGTATTAAAAAATGAAATAATGATAGACAAAATAAAAAAATAAATCCTTATCAATAAACCAGTCACATAAAATATATGTTTCCAATTAATTCCAAAAAAATTCAAGTTCAAAAGATATATGAAAAATAAAGAACCAAACAATCATAAATTCCCATATTAAAAATGATTTCTCAATTATAAAATATTCAACCCAATTTTTTACAGATTCTATGATTCTCAATTATAATATTTATTAAACATTAAAAACCCATGTATTTAATCAAAATAAATTAGTAAAAGTGTTATGAATTTACACCACATTATTATTCAGCTGAATCCATTCCCAATTAGAATCCTTTTTATAAATAAAACACATTTATACTAAGACTCCACTAGTTCAAACAAACACACATCCCAAAATGGTAGGCCATTTTCATAGGAAATAGATCTCCATAAAAAATAAAAAGGCTCTCCCAGCAAGGTTTAAAGGAATGAAAACTCGATTAAACATGTTCAAATAAAATATAAAGGGGGATAAACCTTTAAAATGAGAGTATCTTACAACCTCCCAACCATATAATAGATCATCCCAATGATGTTTCAGTCCTCATTGTATGATCTCGGTGAACATGTTTACCCACTATTAATGAATATCTTACTCTCTCTCTAAGGTCTTCTATTGAACACAAATATGATGTCTCTACACTCAAAATATAGGTATAGTATTTTCATAGAGAAACATATCTATAGTTTCAACAAGTCCTATAACATGATCCTTAAAGGATAAATCTACACCAAGATCAAGGGTCAGGATAATATCAATGAAGCTGAAATACGTAAAATATATAATGTATGTAACTATAGAACTATAGAAGGGACAATCAGTGTGAAATTAGTCTGAACCACCCCATTATGTAAAATGAGCCTACAGAATTTGGTGCTTACATTCAATATTTCCTTATACTATGTTATATCAACCTATAAGACACTCAAATAAAAACCCAACAACTTACCTAAAAATCGAACATCCATCTTTTTTGGTCAGTATAGGATTTATACATTCTTAGTCTGGTTTCCAACTAATTTCTAATCAATTGAACCTACTCTGTTGTCTCTTAAATGAGACCTAGTCTAACAAGCATGGAATCAACAACATCTTACCAGCAATGAGGTGAATGAGATAAACTGCCACAAAATTTCTC
The DNA here is from genome assembly GCA_963277665.1 of Viscum album. NCBI lineage: Eukaryota > Viridiplantae > Streptophyta > Magnoliopsida > Santalales > Viscaceae > Viscum > Viscum album. The sequence continues at coordinate 2,018,797,359 of OY728126.1, read as the reverse complement.
AAAGGGTGCAATATTGATCAAATCATGGATTATATAATTTAATGAAAACTCTATGAGTAAAGCATGGTGCTCCCATGAACCACTAATATCAATAAAAAATGATTATAAAACATTTTATAGAATCTAAATTGTGGGTTCATTTTGATCATCATTGTGAGGATTCTTGGATGCACTCATAAGAACCTGTGATGAAAGAGACTTCTAAAGACCCTTCCAGAACCAAGACATGAAAGATGGATGTCTATCAGATATTACATTCCTCAAAAAACCATGAATTCAAACAATTTTCTGTATATAAATTTCACCCTTATCATCAATGTTAAAGGTCTCCCTAATGGGAAAAAATTAGGCTCACATCATCAATCAATCTATGACCACCCATACTACATCATTCATGGAAGGTTTCTTGTTTAAAACATACGAAAAATCCATTTTTATATCATCACATATACATTAATGAATGTTAAGAGGCTCCATCATCCTAGAAAGATTTATTTACCTATGTTAACCTCTTGGAAATTCAAAAATATCAGAAAGAATCATGCTACAAGCTTACTTATTCCTAGCCACCAGTACTATCTATAAAGATCACAAGATATCTATCTCATCCCTTGTTGTACCACAAATCTAGAATCATGAACCTCTAACATAATCTCCTTACATATTCCGATAATAACCCATACTCATCCATGTATATGAATAACATCATTGTGGACAAGATACCATCCTAGTGTTGGCTCGCCATAAAATATATTATACCTTATAGCTAAGACCATTTCATATAATTACTTATTAGTAATTATCTAGTACAAAATGGGTATAAAATATCTTCATGTCATAGATACTCATCCTTGGGTCACTTGAAAATGTACATGAATGTATACGATGAGTTCCATCATCTGCCACTCATCACATGAATTTGACATTTCTTCCTTCTACATCGTCCAGCTATAGGAATTAGAAATGATATTTACAATTAATAATATATTGGCTAACTCAATGTCTAAATTTAGTAGATAATCAACACTCCTCTTCTACCAATGTTTTATTTCCAATTGAGAAGGTTTGTATATTAGGAACATGTTTCACATGTATACCACAAACCTCATTCAAAAAAGATAGTGTCTTTAGAATCTAAGGGCATGTACTGTCACAACCAACTCTAGATCATGTTTAGGATAATTACTATCATATAGTCTATGATTTCTAGATTCACAATTGAGAACTCAGTCCTTTTTCATCAGAACTGCTTTGAGTCTAACACAAGATGAGTAATAGTACATATTATATTAAATAAACAAAAAAAAGTAATGTATGGATTAATGCTGAGTTTAGCTAGCCATTCTTCTATATAAAAGATCTCTCATAATTATGTATCCATAGAAAATTAACCCCTTCATCTTTATCAAGTATATTTGTGTTTCCAAATGGGGTATGTACTATATTAAATAATGATAATACATAGTGTGATGAAGAAAACATAGAATCTCACTGGAATTCTTAGGCCACTCTCAAGATATCATGGTTGAAACATAATCTTGCTCCTCTAACACTCCATCCTATGAGTTGACATTTACTAATAAGTGTACTCTTTCAATCTAGAAAAAAATTTAGATAGCATGGAATAATGATTATATAGTCTAAATGTAATCAATAATATTTCAAGATGTTTCTCATGATCATTTTATGAATGGGAGTACACTCTACTATCAATAATGTAAACCCGCACAAACTTATTGGTAGAAGGATGGAAAATCCAATTCATCATGGCCATGAAAATATGTTGCACAGAATTTTTAATGAAAAATATAAAAAAGAATCCTTACAATCCAAACCTAATCCTAAAATTTGTATGAGGTACGTATTATAGTCACAATATCAATTTATGGTACCCTAAACTTAAGTAAATCTAAGAGAAAATCCATCCACCACTCAGCTGGTTAAAGAGAACATCAATGTATCGAAGGGGGTAATTGTTCCTGACCATCTGTTTGTTCAGTATTAGATAATATACATCCAAGAGAAATATCACTTTGACCCACAAAAAGAAAAGTATAGGGGAAACCCAATGTTATGTTTGATGTGATAGATATCCCTAATATTCCTGAACTTCCAACAAAAAATTCTATTCCTAAATCTCTACCGGTAACATCCTCTATGGAAGAATAGAATGTGGATGAGATCCTAGAACTAACTAGATCATGAACTTATACTCTCACTCAGGTGGTAATCCATATAAATATTTAGGGAAAACATCCTCAAAATTGTCTACCATATGAGGAAAATTATACTATTACACTCTACCGTCATCTATGGAATGTTATTTTATCTGTATTGTGTGAAAATTCAATCAACACTAAATTGGTCTTGAATAACCAGTCTGAATAACCCAGTCAAGCTGATTAAAATAACTGACTCATTTTAGATAAAGAAAGTTAAATCCCCTCCATTAATAGTCAATGTGATCCATTTATATAAATTAGCAATATATATAAAGAATAAAATCAGAAAATATCATTTCCATATCAAATAGTTTAGAAAAGAAACATTAACCACAAATTTCTAGAGAACATGCCTTGAAATGATTAATATTCATTGACCATTCTCAAAACAGTGTGTCCATGGTCAAAAAACCATAACATATTTCCATTACAAATCCCAAAAAATATATAAAATCAGAAATTTTTTAATGAATGTGATTTCCCATGATAAAAAAACACAGGTTATGGTAAATGATACTAGAATAACACATCTGACTTTAGAAGGTCCATCATCAAATCTAACTGGAGTAGACTTCATAACATAAAAATTTCCTGACCTTATGCACTAGAATCTACTATGAACCCCTTATATTTACCCCTATACCTAGAATTTCTAATTCTACACTATGGTACCTCATCACTTTCCTAGACCTGAACATCAAGTGGATGTCCAATAACCAGCCTATCGAGGGGTCACTGAGTCCATCCATACTTAGGTGAATGTCCTAATACACTTCCAATACATTGAAACTACATTCCACAAAACTATTTATACAGGTGGAGAAACCTACCACCAAAATGACACTCTAATACAATATACATACACTGAGACCTCTTGTGACAAAAAATTTACACAATACATGAATGGAAATGAAACATGTAATTTAGCTGGATTCCAACAACTCTGGTATTTTTCCCACTATTTATTTGGTGATAACTATCATAGAGACACTTAATAACTCATTAAGAATAGATCCAAACTCTCCCTTCTGAAATATATTAGCCACAACTCAAGACCTCTTCTATTTTCACTTATTTGATAATATCTCAATTCATTATGTCTAAAAAGCTACAAAAGATAAATAAATTTACCTATTACATGATCTCATAATTAATCCATCGAAAAAAAATCCTCACCCTGGAAATCTCATAAACAGATAATGATGTCCCAAATAATTTTATGTTAGTGAATTGTCTTCCACAGTCCCTCATTGAAATTCCCTCATGCATCAGTTCCATGAATTTGAATGCATACACACCCTCAATGTTTCTGGGTAGAAGTTATCTCCGAAAAAATCATCTTCACATCTTTGTATGATTACTCCTCTTTCATACTAGCTTGTTCCTTAATTTCCCACCTATTCGTAGAAGGTCCATGAAGCATGTAGGCAGGATGAACCGCCCTCATATCTATGACTGTATTGACGAACATGAAGATCTACATGAATGATTTGATCTATGACTCGGTTTCTCATGGGCCTCCTTCCCTAGTGAATGTAGGTGGATTCTAAATTAGAAAAACTCGTTTATGCTTACACAGAGACGGTATGGTGAAAATGGTATTTCTATCTCTGGATTTCATGATCTACAGGATTCATTCATGGTGATGATCATCTATCTAATTCTTTGTATCTATGAAAATCATAGGCTTAAATGTGATAGGATCATGTTGATTTTCACTTTCATAAGGACCAATTAAAATACAAATAGGATAAATTTCCCATACTAGAAAAACACACATATTAGAGAACCATATAGTCTTCAAGTTCAAACTGAACTAGTGAAAACAACAGGGAACCCCTGTCTTATGGTATCCATAAACACAGAATAACAAGTAAATTGGAATAAAAAAATAGTTCATTAATTCCCTTTTTAATTAGATATAACATGTTTCTCATTTTTTTTAATACAGAAAAATATTGCACATATAATAAAACTGATCTAATCATGAAAAAATCAAGTGAATATATACATATATATCCATATTTTTCTCTAATAATGAATGCATACTAATCAAATTTCATTCAAATCCATAAGTATAAATTGTTATAAATAACAACATCACATAACATTTGAATCACCTAAGGTGAAATGTCATTAACTATAAGAATTTAATAGTACAACATGCAATCACTTCTCGGGGTACTCAGTTTGTCCCCCCATACATGGATTTACAAATCCCATGAACTAGATCGTTACAACTTCTAGAAATGTTCTAAATATCATTTCAACTTTTCTAAAATTGTGATGGAACATAAATGGAAAACCTCTTTTTATACCACTATGTAAAATCCCCAAGTCTGAGACTCTCATACATGGCCAAACAGGATCTGTTACATGACTTTAAGCATGTTTCACCATTAAATAGAGTATGTTGACTAATATAAGGGGTGTACTGTACATTGTGGGAGACTATACCCCTTAATATAGTATTGTAACAAAAGTGGAAATAATATAAAATTAATATAAATAGTTGTAATAGTACAACATAGAGCAGGAAAAACAAATCCATAAATATCAATTTAATGATCAAAAAATAAGAGTATAAATTAATGACAATCTAGAATATAACTAAATTCTATGAAAAACTTCATATAGATAAATGACCATGATGACATAGATAAACTCCAAATACCCTAACCATGAACTCTACATCTATCCCATATCGAATTTCAAACCCATACAACAAGAAACAATCAATTACAAGGTCACATTAGCTTCTCCAAACCCACATCAATGTAATATTTTTAGGTACCTAAAAGTGACCGAAATATGCATTCTATAAAACATAATAGGTCAAAACCCCCTTTTCTAGGAAAAATCATAATTATTGAAAATGAATTCAATATGGCGATAAACAAGGTTACTAATTAAAAATAAATAAATCATAACCATTAAACTATGTTATTATAGTGACAAAATACCTATGATATTATAGCATCACCATGCCAAACATATCCACAAGTCCATTACAAAATCACATAATTGGTCATACACTCTATATAATAATTTCATCATATCATTTTTACAAGCACTCTATTTAAACATTACAATAAGAAACGCATCCATACTTGCAATATAAAAAATAAAATATGAAATCAGGCTAATCCCACTTTCTAATAATAAAAACATGAAATTGGTCCAAACCCCTTATATAAACATTAAAATATGAAATTTTTCTAATACAACTATGCATGTATTAAATCATGAATCACAACACATGTTATAATGGAACAAATAACACCACAGGACATCACAAGACACAATGTTTAATTATTACAGTTACCATTTATATTTCAATTACCTTTTTTCCAAAAAATATTTATTTTAATACATTATCATGACATTGTGCACAGTCATATTATATCCAAGTAACTCTAATAATTTAATTAAACAAATATTCTATTTTCCCTGGTGAATCAATCACAAGAAATCACAAAAGGTCCCATGTAATGTTAATTCCTATTTTAAACCATTAAAAATATACTATTTTATTCCCCTAAAAGTATCCTCAATTATATCGTTCATTGGTTCAATAGTATGTTCATTCAAGGGGTTGCCACAAGCATGTTCATAATGCTAGTGGATCTAATGGAATCTAAAATGTAGTCCAACACATGTTTATCATCACCCAACATATAATTAGTAAATATTCAAGGTTGGTTTGTGCGATTACATCATATTACACATACATTATGAAATAAAAATAAAACACATGGATTTTTATAAACCACTAAATTTTATCTTATTAATAAAGGAATAACTTCTATATGGAATAAAAATAAAGGGCAATGGAGAATGTGATCTTAAAGGAAATCCGAGATCACAAAAAAATAATGATCAAAAATCTAGATTCAAAAGCTAAAAGGATATCACATAATTATAATAGAGGATAGTGGAATGAAATGAAAAAATTACATGAATAACTCCCCAAGGCTCCATATCTAGACTGATACATCCACAATGGTAGAAATCACCCAAGATTCTCATTGATTCATCCAATGTTTTGAGAGAAGAGGATTCACAAAGAAAGAAATGTTTTTTTTCTCTATAATATAGTAACCCCTACACAAGAAAAATTCATTTTTTCATTCCCATATTCATGACATAAATATCCTAGGTGAAATAGTTTTTAAAAAAGATGCCACATAGGGTTTAAATGACATTGAACAACTATTACAAGATGAGAAATGTATTCAACAACTATATTAAGTTCACATGACGAATTAGTTTCACATATTCATCTATTTAGATAATTCGTGTCATGTATTAATAAAATGGACTAAATATGTCATGCAGGTAGTAATCATTGGTGTTGTTCACTGGTGTAGATATCATGCACTTTTCACTACCCCTCTTTTCTCATAACCCTATGAATCAATCCTACATTCTAGTTCAAAGTGATGGTGTTTTGGAGTGTATGGGTCACCGTAAATGGTGGCGTATAGTGTTCATCTTCTTCTTCTATTCCCTTAATATCCAATGTATCAGGCTTGAACCCCGTGTGGTCAGCATCAATGAGGGTTTTAGGTCAGTTTGTGATGTTGTTATAGGGGAGAATATAGTGGTTTAATTTCTTATTCTTTTTTCGAATTGGATTCATCATATCCTTATCTTATTCATATTGTATGTTTTTTTGTTGTTTTTTACTATAGTATGATTATTGTAGGTAGATAATGTCACTTGGCTCATTTTTCTTTTGAGAAAAATTGTATATAGTAATGGTTTATTGAGTTTTCCAAAGATGCATTGTAATTCTAATGTCTTGTGAAACATTATCTTACCTTTCTTTATTGGCTAAGATTATTTTTTAGGTATGTAGATATCTGGTATACTTGTTTATGGGTTTCCTAAGGTAGGTATTATGTTTTTGTGAACGTGTTTTCATCTCATGAGACATTATTTCTCTCAAATCCACTCTATCATTCTAGTCCAATGCTCCCTTGCATGATCTTCTAGAGTGGTGATCTGTACAGAGGTTTTGGTATGTGTTGTTAGAGCATCTAATGGTCTCTATGAGGCATGAGTGGCATAATCTTTTCACGCAGTGGTCCCTTGATGGAATTATTTCTTATAGTTCATCGATGATGAAGGTTTTTTCATCGCTATTATGTAGTGGACATATTTGGTTTGATGATTGTTCCGTGATGAAGCCAATTTTTTTCTCTAGTATTGGATATTTATTTTTCTAGTTTCAGCGGAGTCCATCATCATAGTTGAAGACATTGATGAGATAATAATGTTGTTTATATAATGAGGTGGCTCACAAATTAAGATGTCATAGCCCAATATGTTCTGGGAATGAGTTGCACTTTCAAATTTTGAATTCATGGATTTGGTTTGTGAGTGTTTTTAATTATGAAAATGAATTCTCTATGTTTTTTTATTTTAATTTTCAAATGTGTGGTTACCACTAAACCTTAATGAGTATTTTAGAAAAACATATATTTTTTCATTGGATGGATGGATGTACCAATGTTTAATGAATAAAAATCACACTAATAAAGGGTTGAACATAACACATATAGGGAGGTACATAGAAAATGAAAGGATCTTATAAAGTACCATGTTAGGGTGTCTCTAGATAGTCTAACATTTAGGAAACTAATGGAATTCCAATTGGCCGACAAGACTTGATTGTATTTTTTTAGGATTGGGGTGTGATGGATGTAAGTGTCACCTTAGAACATGAACTAACATTGACTCCTAATAAGGATTTGATGAAATCAATGAGAATGAGTATTTGACCAGACCCTATGCTATGTATAATTTTATTTATAATTATTCTTGATAACATGTGATTTTCTATGATACACGGGAATCAGCTATTGGGACCAACAATTATGTGACTACCCGAGACAATTTTGAATCACATTTTAATATGGATGAGTCCTTGGGATGCCTAATATATTTAAGATATGGTGTCACACTATGCTGAGAGATGATTTTCAATTTTTTTAGTATCATGTGATATTGTCAATGTAGGACTGCATATGTAAAGGTGGAACTTAGGATCAAACATCATAATCTATACAGGTGAGTGTATATAAGAAATTATAAAATTGTATGGGCACATTCGATACAGTGATACCAATTTGAACGATTGGGTGCTGTTATTTGAAGGGAAATACCAGTAAAACACAATGAATGCCTTCCATGGTAATGATTCGAACTGTAATATAGAGTTAGAGATTGACATATATCATATTCAAAGGATGTTGGATATCCTTGGGGTTAGAATTGAACCCCCTTGATCGATGAAAAATGTACCCAATAGAATTTTGTAAACACACCATTGATAGTTTGGATAATGATATATCTGTTTTTAGATGGATATGTTAAGATTGTTGGATCTTGGAGGGTATTTTATTCTATTTCTAGGGTCAAAAAAAATCAGTCACACCATAACATATAGGATTTCCTAGGGAATCCACCTCCCATTATGTTTATTTTGATCTTACACATAGAGGACCTAGGGTAATACCATGGGTTACAACCATAGGTATTGAAGATGTGCTATACTTGGGGTAACCCCATAATCCACTAATAATCATGATGTGGGTGTGACCATGAGAACTTTATTGAGTAAAAATAGATTCATCTACAGTGATGCACATACTTAGAGAGACCCTGGCACTAATCAATGAAGGTATGGTAAATTAGGATCACAAACAAGAACATCTAAAATGGTATTTAGTCATGGAACATGTTATATAAGTATCCTGATAGATATGTTTTGATACTATAGTGGCACCATCATCTCTTGGTTCTAAGTGATTTTAAACTAATATGAAAAGGTTGGTATTATGATTCTATTTGTCTATTTATTATCACGATGTTCATTATTTATTTATGTTAACCAAGTCTCACAAACAGATCACAATATATTCCTATTAGTAATGGTCTACATTGGAGTTCCTCTACTGTGTTTTTTACTCACACACTACTTAGGCCCCGACTTCATGTTGATACTCTATAAGCTCTCACATGTTTATTATTGAAAAATTTCAGACTAAGGATCTATATAAGATATATTAGTGGGAAAATATTAATAAAATTATAGATTTTTATATTTTATCGGCCGGAGCCATCAGGGGACCAATGTATTTATATCATTGACTATTAATATATACATGTGGCTAACAATGTTTGTGATCATTGTATGTTTGGAACAATTGTTTTGTCCCTTTTTTATTTATATTATTATTAGTAATGTTTATATATATTGCATACAATTAAGTTTATCATGTTTATGTAAATTTAATTATTTCTTATTCTAATGTGAACTCTCATATAAAGATCATTCCATCCCCATAGTATATCCATACACCCCCACTACCAGTTAAACCTCTATCATTATCGGAGGTTCATATGAGGTCACATGGTGAACCATTATGGGGAACAAGTTGATGGGAATATGACCTAGGGAACTATAATGTGGTATTATAGATTTTTTTAAGGATTTAGTATATTAATGATATTGGAATATGTTGGAGATTGTGATGGAAGCAGGATTGGTGCATCGTAGACACTTTTTCCGATGGATTTCCTAGTTACTATCAATGTGGGATGGGTTTTCTAGGGTTGTGTTGTTAAGGATTTTTTAATTTTACCATAGTATAATTCATGTGAGAGTTTAGATTTATGGTTAATGATTATTTAATTTTTTTCCTTTGACCATTTAAAATAGACCAATTATTGAATTTTTATCTTGGATTTCAAAGGTATGAGGTGTTTTTGGTATCATATTAGACCTATATGATGCACATGATATAGGCCGTCCAGTGTTCAAATTATTATTAATAATTGTGGTTCATCTATTTTTGTGTGACAAAATACTCATAATGTGTTTTTTATAAATGATATCGGTGTAATTTTAGATTGTTTTTCTGAATTTTTAAATACATATTATTTTGGTGGAAGGTCTTATGGTTAATACAACGAAATTATTGTTATAGAATCACTTTATATTGAGGTGAGTATATAACTTGATGGGTTATAAATGGGTAATTGAGATCCTTGTAGATAATCTCCATGGGGGTTAGTGTAGTGTGGATTAGATTATTTAATGCTTGAGTAACAACCTAAATGGTGTTTTAGCATATATAATGTAATGAAATATACTTAACCAATACACATTTCATGTCTACCTTGGAATGGATAATATTGGATAATTTCATTTTATATATAAGTTCTAAGAGGAGTTATTGTTCTCATGGGTGCAGTTCTGTAAGTGGATTCTCCGCATGTGCCACCTCCTTGGTATGTTGTGGGTAGTCATGCGACGTAGTTATTAATAGACCATAGATATATATATGGTGGCTTCCATGTGGTTTTGTGAGCCTACTAGAATTGGTGTATGGATGATGTAGTAGGATATATGATCATTTTGATATTTTTCATTAGTAAGATGGGTGGACCTAGAGTCCATGGATTATCACATAGGGTTTAGTGAGTCAAATACTTATGTTGATCAAGGGTAACCTATGAGAAGGGTTGACCTAGTTCTTATAGATCCATTGTAGTGGAAATAATATGTACATGGTGTCCATTGAGATCGACACGTGGGATGTGGTCAAGGATTGCAGAATAGACATAATGATGTATCTAGTTCATGAGGAGTAATTGGGAGTGCATTTGGTATCGATGCCATTTTTGGAGGAATGTTTTGGTTGAGTACCTAATCTGTTGATTTTGGATACATATCAAAAGTCTATGGAGAGGAAACACAGGATGTCATATTATAGAATGACTATATTGGATGAGATGTCATGTTATGAAACATGGGTGTGGTAAAATTCCATAATTGGTAAAAGTGTTCCAAGGGTGGTCCTTGATTAAAGAGACTAACATTCAACATATCATTATCAGCAAATTCTTAATGAAACTCAACTCGTGGAAAACAAGTTGGCAGAGTGAACAAGTGTATTGGTAACTTAAACCACAATTTATGATATAATTCATATTTTATACACCATTTTCATGTGGTTCCCATTATATATATGTGTGTATATATATATATATAAAAGTGAGTTTTCAAGTGGTAATTGATGGATGATACGTTTTAAATAACACTTATAGGTTATGTTGCCAAAGGTTTAATAGAAATAAGGAGTTACCCTATGGTAAAGACTATAATGAAATAGATTGAGTGTGGTTTTATGGTTGATCCATGATATTTTAAAGGAGATTTATAAGTTAATTTTTTTTGTGGATTTATAGTAAAAACAAACAAGTTTTAGAATGGGACATGCAAACATTTCCCTCAATGAATGTTTTATTCAATACTTGGTAGTGGGGAGAGAACCATTGGTCAAAATATTTTGAAAAATTCGTTTTGGGTTGGCTATCAGAAAAAGTCATGGGTGGTGTCACTATGAGTTAGAAATGGGATATAAATTTATTCATATTTTGGATCTATTTTATGTGTAGGTATATCCCTTTATGATCATTTTGGTCATCTATGAGTAGAATATGGTCTATAATTATTAAAAAGTTCTCCCATTGATGTGATGAAACATTCACTCCTAGTGTTGGGATTTTTATTTCCTTTATGGGTGGTACAACCCTGTGTTGTTGGGATCATGGTTTAGTGAGACTGTTTGGTATATTGTTTTGATAGAAATTGGATTAAAATGATCAATATAGTGGATGTTATAAATTTTAATTTATTTTGATGGATAGAATCCAAGTACTAGTGTTGGGATCATGGTGGTATATGAAAATATGAATGTTTTAGGTTGTAAAGGTGTTTATTCTCATGGAAAAAACAATATGGGGTCTGGTTTAAAGATGTTAAAAATGAGGATATCACACAAGGGTTTTTTATAGACATTGGTATGGTTACCTAGACAATCACTAGATTCCTGTTGGAGTAGAGGAATTGAGATTAGGTATTCTGATAATGTTTTGGTGAGGCTGTCTGAAATTTTTAATGTATATCAGCTTGATGAGGTGTATCTATCCATTTTATAGGAAAATTGTTATAATAATTCAAGAATTGAAATAGTCCAATTTTTTTGGATATGATGGTTTGTTTCAATTATTGACTGGGGAATTTTAGAGAATTTTTTGCACTGTAATGGTATACAAGGATTAAGGATGAACATCTAATTGTTTGGGAATTTTAGAATAAAACGGTATACATGTGTTGGAAATGTTTTTATTTAAATTTATGTAAAATATGTGGAAAACACAACATACCTACAGTTAGGTAATTATATGGAATATCATATGGCAGTTTCAATAGTGGGAGGAACCAAATATATTAATTGGATTATTTTATTAAGTCTATACAGTTTAGATAACAAACTGTTTAAAGACCAATGCATTATGATATCATCATATATAATGGTACAATTTATTGAGTGAGCATCACCTAAATTGTCACATACATATCTTATTTTAAATGTATTTTTATTTTACATTCCATTAATGCTTTGTTTTGGGGGGTTTCCAATGTTTTTATGGAGAATATGTGAGTTTTCATGAATTGGGCCAAACCGTGAGCCCAATTCCAGATTTAAAAATAAAATTTGTTTCTTTTATAACTTATTCATTTTTTAATATATTTCACTAATTCCAACTCCTAAATGTCCTCCCCTGATATATTAACACCACAATAAAAATTTGGAGTCTTTGGAAATCCATAACTAAGGTGTATATGGGTTTTTATTTAAGGGATTGGGCCTGCCCGAAAGCCCAATTCCAGTTTTAAAAATAAAATTTGATTTACTAATAACGTATTCTTTTTTAAGGCTTTTTCGGTGATTCCAAGCCCCAAACACGCCCCTTGAACCCAGCCTCGCGTCCCATATCCTCCTACCCTCTTTTCATCTCTTTTGCATCGCGGTTTAGGTCGAAATATCTGGAGAACTCAAATTTCGGGCAGATTTGTAAAGGTAATTTGTTTCCTTCATAACCCCTTCGATTCTTACTCTTTTTCCCCCATTCAAATTCCTAAATGATCTACCTATTCTTGTTCGAACCTCCCTTGAAGGTTTGAGTATTTTTGAAATCAGATACTGGTATTTTGGGGGGCAATTTCTAAAATATATTTTAAGTAAGTTGTTCTCCTCCTTTCTTCTTTCAATTTGTTAAGGGTTACATCCAATTTAGTTAGGGTTTCTTCCATTATAATTGTGGTTCCTAATGTCCAGGAAGTAGGGTTTAAAATTTAAGGTTTTATATTGTGTTTTATGGTCTGAAATTCTGGTTTTAGGTCTGGTTTAGATTTCTTGAGGTGCGGCGGTGGTGCGTTTGAGTTTTCGCACAAAGGATTCAAGGGTTTCCTTGGTTTTGGTAGGTGATTCCATTGTGTATGAAATCTTTGTGAATTGGATACTGTTTTTATGGTATTTTCATGCTTATTAAATTTTATTATTTCTGAAAAATATAGTTTTAGTGGTGTTTGTATTTAAAATGAATCCTAAAGGCCAATTTCATGTGAAATTGAGGGTTTTTCATAGAAATGTATTATTAGTTTAATTGGGGCTACCCTATAAGTAACTAGTTGATTTTATTGAAGTATAATAGGGATAAAAATACTGTTTTTAATGATTGTCCCTTGTGTTTGTTGCTGAAAAATCTGGTTTTAAGGGTGCTTGTGAACCACATGAAATTCTAAGAGTTGTGTTGTGAAAAAATGGAGACTTTGCAATGATGTCATTTCATGAACCATATGGGGTTGCCCTAAAAATGATTTTGTGTTTTCACTGAAATTTAGTGGGATCTCCTTTATGTTTTGGAAACTTAAATATGTGCACATAGTATGCAAGTGAGGTGTATAAGGTGTTTTGTGTCCGAAACACTACGAGATTTTGAGGAATTGTTTTATGAAAAATCTAAGTGTTTTGTTGCGTGTTTTAAGTGGTATAAAATGTGATAGCTACTGTATTGGATGTGATTGACCAGTAATGGTGTTTTATATGAAAATTTATTTATGTTGCATCCTGAAATTGATTGAGCACAAAAGGGGAAGCCCAGGTACCTAGGTGGGGCGGATTTGTACTAGTACGGCTAGCGGACCGGATGGGTTTTGTCCCTGTTTCACTTAGCATTTGGATAACGACAACTCTAACTAAACTATGTGGATGATTATTGGGGACCACTAGGTTATGGGTGTGTTCCCTACTAGTGGCTCGTGCACGAGAAAGGATTTTGCTATGGTTACTCTACACCGAGGTACGAGGTACATAGGGCCCAAGACAACCTAGTGCCTAGGGGTGTTCCCAATGTTGTTGCTCATTGGATTTGTAGTATCTACCCATGTATTAGGGTGTGTTTGGAAGTAAATTACAGTATATAACATTTCTATTTTAATGTGTTAGTATTCCAAAAATTTTGGATTGAAAACTATTTTCAATTAGAGGTTTCATTTCTTGAAATTTGAACACTACTTTTCCTTGCGTTTGAAAACTGCTTGCTTTTTCACATTGTATTTCTTACTCTTTGGAATCATTGGGTGGTATCCTACTGGGCTTTGGATCACACCCTACTTACACCCCTTGGGTGTAAGTAGACTTGGTTATGTTTGATTCAGGTAAAGGAAGGGCTAAGGGTGATGGCGGTTCATGGTGTTAGTTCCCATTCTTGGTGCGGAGTTGTGGAGATAGCTTGGGGGCGATGACCCCTAGTCATGTGGAGTCCTTGGGGCTGTCTTAATTCTATAATTATTTTTATTTGTACCACTTGTATTGTCTTTAAACCAGTGTACTCAGTTCTGGTTTTTTTTACTTAAGTCTTGTTTGGCTCAAAAATTTCAGATTTATATTATGGAATGTTTTTAATGTTTTATGCTTTCATACTCGGGTAAATCGTTCCCAAACCTAAATTAATGATACCCGGGCACTTGTGCCAGCCCGTGGGGATAGGGAACGCCCTTCGGGTCATGTCATGGGCTGGGTTTGGTGCCGGTTTTGGCGGTGACTAGATTCGGTTCGTGACAAAATGGTATCAGAGGAGGTTCGCTCCTTGGGTCATGTTATTTTGGGAAGAGTCAGCATAGTCTAGAGCTAGGATTTTTGGGACTTGAAATTTCAGTCATGGGTAGTGTGCCTGGCCAGCACACCTCATGATGGGATTCAAGTCACCATGGTAAGTATGGATTTATCTGAGTGCTTTGGTTTTCTTGGTTTAATGATGACTATGGGAAATGAAAAGAGAGTTGGGAGAATAATCTCAGTGAGCTCGCAGGGCCTGGCAAGCCATGTGGAGCCATGGATATTTCCCTAGAATACTCTCTGTGACGGCAAAGTGATTGGAATATGGCTGCCAACCATATGTCCAAGTCACCCACCGAAACTAGTTTCCTCTTGCATTGTTTTGTGCTTTAGTTTTGAAATCTTAGCACTTTGGTTTTAAGGTGACTTGGTTTTAAGAAGCGTAAAGTTTTTATAAAATGATTTTCAAATAAAGAGGGAATGGTTTGGTTTATGAAATGGCGGAACTGAATTTTCAGAATTGTTTTGAAATGTAAAATGGTGTGCTTACACCTCTTTGAAAGCAGGAACTATATTGAATTTGGTTTTGAAAAGTGTTTCCAATAGAGTTTTCTAAACAATTAGGGTGTGTTTTAATGGGATGATATGTTTCGAAATTGACGTGAATAACCTAAAAGTTAGTTCTTTTCTAAATGGTTGTGTCCTTATGAAATGTTTTGTAAGATGTAAATTGGGATTTCGTTCTCATTGTTAGCAGTTTTAAGAAAAAGGTTGGGTTGGTTGACCATTTTGTTTTTGAAAAGTAGAAGGAAGTTTTGTTTTACCCTTTGGTATTTCCATGAGTGACCACATGCGTGGGGTTATATGGGATGATGGATGGTTGATGGCATGACTGGTTGAGTGCTGGGATGGATATGAGGTGGGTGCCCGATGTGGCACAAAAACATGCATGTGTGAGGCCCATGGGGTACCATTGGTGGATACGCTTACTGCTAAACCGTTTGTTTTAAAAAAAATTTGGTTTTAAAGAAAAAAATGATGTCTTGATGAATAGTTTGTTATGGTTTGTATTATGGGTTTTTGAAAATGTTGGTGTTGTGGGATGTTTTGAGTTCTAGAACCCCTTCTGTTTGAACTGTGTTTTGGGTTTGTGTTTGGTCGGTAAGCTGTGTTGCAGGGATGGTTAGTGGTCTCTTTTGAATTTTTTTTGGGATGCCTTTACGATGGTTCCCTTCATGTGTTTGGATCTGGTTTGTGGCATGTTTTGACCAATGGACCAGATTGGTTGGGTCCTTGGGTTCTCTCATTGGATAAGGTATTCCCCCATTAAGGGTTAATGCACAACTGAAGTGCAACCCATTTTGTTTCGCCATTGGAAAATCCTCCAGTTGATCAATATAAATAATATTTTATTGAACATTTCTTTTATTGAGTCTACACCCATTCATTTCGCTGATTTGTGGATCCTCTTGTAGTGGGATAGTGCTTGGGGAAGGTTGAAAGAGACCTT
Organism: Viscum album; assembly: GCA_963277665.1. Classification (NCBI taxonomy): domain Eukaryota; kingdom Viridiplantae; phylum Streptophyta; class Magnoliopsida; order Santalales; family Viscaceae; genus Viscum; species Viscum album. The sequence continues at coordinate 2,018,780,647 of OY728126.1, read as the reverse complement.
AGTTTCTTAAGTTTCCTAATTCACCAAAGGTGGGAGTGTTGTTTCGTTGTTAGTACAGATGAGTGTCTTGATGGTGTCTAAGAGGGCATCTGGGTTCTTTATAGTTTCTTTGAAGAAAGAGTTATTATTAAACAACCAATTTTGAGATTTCAGTCATGATAGGATATTGTGTCCACTTTCGGGACTTATCTGTTGTTTAGGGACTTTGAATATGGTCTCGTTCCATGTATTGTTTCTATCAATCGTCAGGGTCATGTTCGGTGACGCATTGTGATGTTGTGTGCTCTTTTGACCATAAAGGTGAAGGTCACACAATCCTTTAAGGTTCTATGTTATGTTGGGATTGTGTCTCCCTTGGGAAAAACATCAAATCCTCTATCTTAGAGGAAGGTGTTTATACGTGTCTTTCCCTTCTATTGTTTCTCACCCAAAGAAACAAGGTGCGATGTGTGTGCATCTTCTGATCCCTTGTTTCAATTAAATGCATGGTTTTGTTAAAGTGGGTTATGAAGTGTGTTATGTCTTGATGAACCCATCGGGGTATGAGGTGTAGTTGTTTGTGGAACCGAAAGAAGAAGTTCCACATATGGGTTTCAACAGCCTAACTGCGTGGCCGAAGATGCTTCAATATTTTGAGCTCCAGCCATAGGTCCCGGAGAGAAGCTGGCGCGTAGTCAAGGGAAACACCAGTGTCGTTTAAACACTTTTACAAAGTCCTATCCTCAGTATGAAAGATAGGAACAGTTTAAACCTATGGTTTCATCATCTTCCTTCTGTTGTTCTCGTTCGGTGGAAATATGTAGAGGTCCTTGTACCCATGTCATCGCCTAATGTCTTTCCCTCCCCCGTTGGTTTCCATTGAGTCATTGGAGAATGGTTGGAAATTTGGCTAGAAAGTTTGAGCACACATTTTGTGCACGATTAGTAGTGATAGTGTTCTAGGAATCCACGTGGAAAGAATTATCAGCATAGTTAGTGCACGGTTTCCCAAACCGTGTGGACTGACCCTGCACCCTTCCCAAATCATAAAAAAAAACGGGACTTTCTGTGTCGGCCCATGCCAGCCAGTTAAGATGGTTGGTTCTTGTGGTGGGAAGACCCACTGTGGGTATCATGTATATTATTTTGTAAATTTCTAATTTATGTATACCCCTTGTACTAGGGAGTCTGTTTGGGCCTTCCCCTATTAGTGTCTTGATTCTGTCTCGGGAAAAAAAAAATATTTAAGTTGTCTCTTACGGTGGGGAGCCCATTTGTGTCTCTTCATACAAGTAACTCATATTTTTCCTTGGTTTTTTATGGGAAGTAGGTATTATCATTTGGAGATATCTAACTACCTACATCTTTCTTTAGTAAAAATTGATATTGGAGAGTGACCAATGGTTTAGTTATAGTAGGTAAAGTGTAACCATGTTCGATGTTGTCGTTTATTTGGGTAAATTGATTGAGTGTTGTTCAGATTGTGTTAGAGGAGTTTTAATTTGGGATAAAGCTTGAATGTGCTTTATTCATTCAGGAAGGTGGTGTAAGTCATGTTTGTGAGAGTATTCCTTCCTTCATTGATCACTAGAGGTGTTATGGCCTTTGGGGGAGAAACCTGGCAAGAGAGTACCTCTTGGTTTCTCAGTTGAGTTTGGTTGTTGCTTTGGCCTTACTGTGACTTTCCGGGGCGGAAAGTTTTCATGGTGGGGAGAATTGTCACATACATATCTTATTTTAAATGTATTTTTATTTTACATTCCATTAATGCTTTGTTTTGGGGGGTTTCCAAAGTTTTTATGGAGAATATGTGAGTTTTCATGAATTGGGCCAAACCGTGAGCCCAATTCCAGATTTAAAAATAAAATTTGTTTCTTTTATAACTTATTCATTTTTTAATATATTTCACTCATTCCAACTCCTAAATGTCCTCCCCTGATATATTAACACCACAATAAAAATTTGGAGTCTTTGGAAATCCATAACTAAGGTGTATATGGGTTTTTATTTAAGGGATTGGGCCTGCCCGAAAGCCCAATTCCAGTTTTAAAAATAAAATTTGATTTACTAATAACGTATTCTTTTTTAAGGCTTTTTCGGTGATTCCAAGCCCCAAACACGCCCCTTGAACCCAGCCTCGCGTCCCATATCCTCCTACCCTCTTTTCATCTCTTTTGCATCGCGGTTTAGGTCGAAATATCTGGAGAACTCAAATTTCGGGCAGATTTGTAAAGGTAATTTGTTTCCTTCATAACCCCTTCGATTCTTACTCTTTTTCCCCCATTCAAATTCCTAAATGATCTACCTATTCTTGTTCGAACCTCCCTTGAAGGTTTGAGTATTTTTGAAATCAGCTACTGGTATTTTGGGGGGAGATTTCTACAATATATTTTAAGTAAGTTGTTCTCCTCCTTTCTTCTTTCAATTTGTTAAGGGTTACATCCAATTTAGTTAGGGTTTCTTCCATTATAATTGTGGTTCCTAATGTCCAGGAAGTAGGGTTTAAAATTTAAGGTTTTATATTGTGTTTTATGGTCTGAAATTCTGGTTTTAGGTCTGGTTTAGATTTCTTGAGGTGCGGCGGTGGTGCGTTTGAGTTTTCGCACAAAGGATTCAAGGGTTTCCTTGGTTTTGGTAGGTGATTCCATTGTGTATGAAATCTTTGTGAATTGGCTACTGTTTTTATGGTATTTTCATGCTTATTAAATTTTATTATTTCTGAAAAATATAGTTTTAGTGGTGTTTGTATTTAAAATGAATCCTAAAGGCCAATTTCATGTGAAATTGAGGGTTTTTCATAGAAATGTATTATTAGTTTAATTGGGGCTACCCTATAAGTAACTAGTTGATTTTATTGAAGTATAATAGGGATAAAAATACTGTTTTTAATGATTGTCCCTTGTGTTTGTTGCTGAAAAATCTGGTTTTAAGGGTGCTTGTGAACCACATGAAATTCTAAGAGTTGTGTTGTGAAAAAATGGAGACTTTGCAATGATGTCATTTCATGAACCATATGGGGTTGCCCTAAAAATGATTTTGTGTTTTCACTGAAATTTAGTGGGATCTCCTTTATGTTTTGGAAACTTAAATATGTGCACATAGTATGCAAGTGAGGTGTATAAGGTGTTTTGTGTCCGAAACACTACGAGATTTTGAGGAATTGTTTTATGAAAAATCTAAGTGTTTTGTTGCGTGTTTTAAGTGGTATAAAATGTGATAGCTACTGTATTGGATGTGATTGACCAGTAATGGTGTTTTATATGAAAATTTATTTATGTTGCATCCTGAAATTGATTGAGCACAAAAGGGGAAGCCCGGGTACCTAGGTGGGGCGGATTTGTACTAGTACGGCTAGTGGACCGGATGGGTTTTGTCCCTGTTTCACTTAGCATTTGGATAACGACAACTCTAACTAAACTATGTGGATGATTATTGGGGACCACTAGGTTATGGGTGTGTTCCCTACTAGTGGCTCGTGCACGAGAAAGGATTTTGCTATGGTTACTCTACACCGAGGTACGAGGTACATAGGGCCCAAGACAACCTAGTGCCTAGGGGTGTTCCCAATGTTGTTGCTCATTGGATTTGTAGTATCTACCCATGTATTAGGGTGTGTTTGGAAGTAAATTACAGTATATAACATTTCTATTTTAATGTGTTAGTATTCCAAAAATTTTGGATTGAAAACTATTTTCAATTAGAGGTTTCATTTCTTGAAATTTGAACACTACTTTTCCTTGCGTTTGAAAACTGCTTGCTTTTTCACATTGTATTTCTTACTCTTTGGAATCATTGGGTGGTATCCTACTGGGCTTTGGATCACACCCTACTTACACCCCTTGGGTGTAAGTAGACTTGGTTATGTTTGATTCAGGTAAAGGAAGGGCTAAGGGTGATGGCGGTTCATGGTGTTAGTTCCCATTCTTGGTGCGGAGTTGTGGAGATAGCTTGGGGGCGATGACCCCTAGTCATGTGGAGTCCTTGGGGCTGTCTTAATTCTATAATTATTTTTATTTGTACCACTTGTATTGTCTTTAAACCAGTGTACTCAGTTCTGGTTTTTTTTACTTAAGTCTTGTTTGGCTCAAAAATTTCAGATTTATATTATGGAATGTTTTTAATGTTTTATGCTTTCATACTCGGGTAAATCGTTCCCAAACCTAAATTAATGATACCCGGGCACTTGTGCCAGCCCGTGGGGATAGGGAACGCCCTTCGGGTCATGTCATGGGCTGGGTTTGGTGCCGGTTTTGGCGGTGACTAGATTCGGTTCGTGACATAAATACTTTGAGAATGAATTTGAGTTGTTTCCCACATTTTAATGATTTGATGACTTATGACTAAGGATAAAAGTTAGAAATTATCTAAACATTTAAGGGTGGAATGAAAATTATAATTTTATAATGTCTAACCTGTGAAGGTTATAATTTTTTTAGGATATTTGATGATAATTTTTATAGATGTTAATGATTATAGATGGGAATTTTCAATACCTATTTTTTATGGATCATTTACAATTTATAGTAAATTTTAGTTTTCTATTAGGGGACATGTTAGATTTTATAATGGAATCAAAAATTGAATTTTTAGAGTTATTAGATCTCAAATGTGTATAATTGGATATTGAATAGAGACTATATGATATATCTAGAGGTTAAAGAAGTGATGTATGAATCTTATGGTGACTAGGTAATGTGTTTGTTTCAACATGAACCCACTAGCCAGTCTCTAATTAGGAACCAGTTTGATTGTGGGATGGCTAGTGGAAAAGATCTAATCATGTGATCATCTTATAAAGAGTTACCCAATGGTTTTAAGAAAGTCTATTGCATATTATTTCAAATATCAATAACTATTTACATTAATTAATAGAGTTATTTGAGGTGTATAGACCCCAGTTTTTCATTTTACTTCTGTCACTAAGAAATCCTTTCCCATTGATGAATAATAAATGATGTGATTAGTCAAAATAAACATAAATATGATAAATCAGGTGGTAAAATATAGATACAAATTGTTATGTACCAATAATAAATTGGTCAAATTATAATGAGTATAAATTAACATTTTAATGAAAATTATAATATTATTATCAATTAAAATATTACTGTAGTATAAATAAAAATAATATGAACACATTTATTAATATAGTAGTTATAATAGAATTGATATTATGTCTAATATTTTTTCACTCAATCATAGTGTGTAATAGACCCTACTGTAATTTAATCTATGAGTTTTGAAGGATAATATTAATGCATTAAACTTTCATTTTAATCCCTGGAGGCATAAACATTTCTAAAGTATTCTAACATGGATTCATTACATAGTTATATTTATTTTAATATTATATAAGTTACTAAACCCCCCTTTATATGGGTTGAGGCACAAAAAAATCCCCATGAATTTTATTTTTTAGGCATATCACACATATAAGCATTTTTTGAGGTAGTATAACCCAAAAGTAAAACCTTTTATGGGTATTATATGACTATAAAAAAATAAACAAAAATAGAGAAAATAATGATTTAAGAACACCAAAAACCATTTAAATTTTCAATTAAGAAGTTTCACTGTATTGTAGAACTATCCATGAATAAAATGATTAAAATGATGAAATCCAGTTGATATAGTTTCTATAATTGATCAAAAAATAAATTCCATTTAGTTTTTTATGAATTAATATTCAATCTTGGGAACTCTAGTCATGTTTTTTTGAACACTTTTTGTTATGTTTTTTCATAAACAGAACATTCAAAAATTATAATCCTTTTTATTTAATCATTTCTAAAGTAGCACATGCATGTGTACTAAATAGACTATATTAAAGTTGTTTGGTGTATCTTTCTGAGAAATTATTCATGTGATTTAAATATTATATGTTCATAAATAGTTTATTTAAATGTATAATATATTGATATATGATATAATAATAGAAACACTCATTTTAGAAATTAATACAATAGTAAATACACATGATAAAAACAGAAATGTTCATTGAAATATTCCTATAATGTATGGGAGGAATTATTTATATATTAAAAAAATATCAAGTTTGAACCTCATAATTTTCTATGAAAAAAATAGTATTCAACCCATGTGATTATCATTTAACTGTTAAAAAAAATCCAAAAAATGTCCTTATCATTGATATAATCTGTTCTTAATTAGGAAACTATTAATTCCTTGAAAATAGTTATCAAAAAATTATGTAATCTAAAAAAAACAGAAACAATAAATCAAAATTTTTAATACATTTTTCACATGGTAACTACCTCATACTATTGATTCTTCTTTAATAATAAGCATCATTATGATCATTTCATTCATGTTCAATAATCTAACATATGATTGAATTATTTTCATTACAGTTGGTACCTTACATTCAATCCACATGGTCAGTATTTTTCTCATAGGGTTGATAATTAACTATTTTTTTGATACATAATCATATTGTGGATAAAAATGAATGTTTAGTTAATCCATGAATTTTTGAAAATTTTATTCATTGAGGATTGGATGGTAAGGTTGGATTCCAAAATGTATTCCCAATAAAACTATGAAAATTTTCACTTGTTTGAAATGGTCAATAAGCATATGGTCAATCCATTGTTTTATTGTTTAATGAAAGGCTAAAAATAAATCAATTAGTACATGAGGCTGATTGGGAATTTATAATGTATTTGATCCATGGTTAGTAGATTCATCATGTGGTTGATTCATGGAACTTGTGGTCGATGCATTTTTTACTTGAAGGTGGATCCTATACACATGCCACATTATCTAATAGCTATCATGATTGATATAGTATATATGATGATTATTTAAAATTAGAAAACAAAAGAATTAATATTATTTGAGGTAACAATTTATATTGGGATGGTTTTTACCTAATACCATTTTATAAAAAAAATTATAAACCACAAAGCAAAATTGATAAATAATATCAGAAACATCAATAATATTATTTATTTTATAATAAATAATGGAAGAAAAAAATTTATACAATCATTATAGAGTGAATAATGTTATAAATTTGTTAATTTAAAAACAAATAAATCAATATGAAAGAAGAAATTTTATAAGCTTCATTACACGTAATAAATTTAGATGATTTAAAATAGAAACATTAAATCTCATATTGGAAACAATATTGATGATAAAGGATCATATAGGTATGGTTTTTTGAATCAATATCACCCAATATAAAAATGAATATAAAAAATATTTTCTATGGAAGATTAGATGGAATATGATGATGTAATGTGGAAAAATTACCCTCATTTTTTCACAGGAATAATGAAATTTCAATGGAAAATTCAATCAAGGGGGTATAATGTGACATATAAAAAGATATAGTTCTAAATTCCTTTTACATTTATGGTTACATTTCATGAATATAACATCAGATTAAAAATTATGTTTCTTTATTCCATTATCAGAGAAAATTAAAACACCAAATGAAATATATTACGTGTTATGATTATATAATAATATGTATTATAAATGATATATATATATACAATAAATTATATAATTTTATTTCTCATTTTTATAATTTTACTTTTAAAAATAAAATTAAATGATTCTTTTTTATACAATGTTTTTGACTCAATTCATTTGATATCCAATTTTAAATATTATGAATAAAATAATTTTATATTTCTGGAGATATTTTTCAATGACAAGTTTTAATGTGTAATGTATTTATATTTTAATAAATTAAATTAAAATCTTTTATATAAATATATTAATGAATTTTTTTATTATATGTTATTTATAATAAAATAATATTCTTCCATATTTAACTAAAAATCACATAAGAAGAATAACTTCATGTTAATGAATACAAATCATTTTACAATATTTATTGGAATTTTACATTGAATAATTAAATTTATAATTTATCTCTTTTATAAATAAATTAGTAAAAAATTGATTTCATATTTTAATTTAATGTTTTTGAATTACCTAATTAGGATAGCTAATTTACAAGGGATAAATAATTATTCTGACTTAAAACTTCGGAACAAAGATAGCGGAAAATAAAATGTAAGGGTTTGTCTAAAGGGAGAAGGACTTAAATACCATGAATTGTTGCCCATAAATGATTATATGAGAAAATTTCGAAGATCCCATTATCAAATATAATTTTATTCTACTTCTAAATCATTTGGAATGTGAAATTACATTCTTATCATATTATGTAGTAGGTATTTTAAAAAACTCCTACACAAGATCACTTATAAATTGACCCCCAAAGTACCCATCTCATTATACCAATTATATTCGATTTACTCTTGATTTTCTCAAGAAATTATCTCTCTAACATTCTTTTTTCATGTTTCTTACATCTAATTATATGAATATTTCAAAAATATTCAATTTCCTAGGAGCCCTCTGATATATGATTAATGACTTCAATATAACTATTTTATACTCCCTAATAATTGAACCTTTTTTTTGCCACCACCAATACAAAATAATTTAACACAATATGGAAATTTTATTTGAATAATTACTATTCATATACTTTATGTTATTGTTATACAATAACATGTTCTTACACATTTATTTATTACAATTTGTTATTAAATTAATTAGTTATACTACATATATGATCCATGTTATAAAATCTATGTCATTAGTGATTAAGAAACAATAAATACATTTAATATGACATACTATTTATGAATTTATAATGCCTTCTGAATGATTTAATGGATATATATAAAATATACTCTAATTAATATAATAAACTATGTTTACTGATTATAATTATAGAAAAAATTATATTTATACCAATCTTTGTGATTAATATATATATATATATATATCCTAGAATGACTATTATAATAAATTATAATTCCAAATACTACTATGAAACCTCCACTAAAAGTTTTAAAGTGAATAAAACATCACAAATGACCATAGGATGGAAACTACATACTAAAGCTAGAATGAAACAAATGAGACAAATAACACCAAAATAATAAATTTAATAAATATTAAATATTAAATATTTAATTATAAATTATAAAAAAATAATATCTTCTAAAATAATCATGAATATAATTTTAATATGAATTAAAAAATAACCATAAATTGATTATAATCAAGGTTAGTGTGCATCAGACAATTGAGGAATTCAAGGTATGTTGTGTTCATTTCAATTCGCATTTATTGATTAATATTTCATATTTTATTTCAAATTTTATTCCGTATAGTGTAATTAGTTCCCCCATTGAATTCTATTATCATTATTCACATTTCATTCATGTAATTTAGAAGTCTATTTTATATTCAACCTATATATTCTTTTAATTAAAAAGATAACAATTACATAAGTGGATTTTGTAAATTTATTTTCCATTCAATGAGTAATAAATAATGAATAATAACTTCAAAATTATTACATTTTTATTCCTCCCGCATTAGTATTTAATGATAAACATCAACTAAAAATATAACATGTATTCTAAAATAAGTTTATAACTAATTATAATATATATTATTTCATTTTAAAATAAAAAATATTAAAAATGTAAGATTTTTCGTCACTCCATATCTTTTTAGGGAGTCATAAAATATCATATTTTACATTATTCTTAAATTTAATTTTTATCGTTCTAAATCTATAATTTATATGGTATTTTATAATTCTCTTAATGTAAATTACATTTTCATACCATAATCTACTTCCTTGATTAATATAATTATTCATTAAAATATAATATTATTATGAATAATTTATCACCCTCCTTGTTACATGTTTCTCTATAATGAAACATCCCTTGTATAAAAATATGAAATACTATTTTCGGTAGAGTACATGAAATGCCGCATTAAGCTTAAACAAACAACTAAATATTATTTTTTAAATGTTAATGTTATAACCTATCCATCAAAATGATGGAAATGAATAATATTAATTGAATTATGAAAATATAATTTAAAAATTTATATAGTACATTGACTAATTAATTATAAAAAAATGTAAAATTATTATTAAAATAAAATGAACTATTTTTCTAAAAAACTATTTAAACATGCACCTGTGTGTTTAATTCCAATAAATAAAAAAGTCACTCTCATTGGATTATATTAATAAAATATCCATATAAATATAATATTAAATAAAATGTTTAAAATTTATATTATGTGTTTTCTATAAATTATATAATAGAAAAATACAATTTTACACATAAAAGAAGTATTTTTATAAAAAGTCAGTTTTGATACATTTTGATGGTGCATTTGTTATAAATCTAGTTATTGAAAAATTATTAAAATATATTTTATAAAATAAAAATATTCTTTTAAATATTAATTTTAAATATTAATTTCTCTCAATTTTTTGAATTCATTAGATAAGTCTCATGTTTTGATTTTTTGTGAAAAAATATTGCATTTTAAATGAAAAATTACTTTTTCACCAAATTAATATATAGTGTTAAATTATCTTATATATTGGATTTAAAGTATTAGTAGATCATTTTTTATCATTTAATACATTTTAGGTCATTTTTTATATTTTCACATTGAATTTTGATATAAAAACATATCTATTTTTTGAAGGTCTTTATTTTAACAAATGGTTTTCTTATTTCATCAATTGTTTTAATTATTAATTGATATATTCAACATTTATGATTTTTAAATTTTGAAAAATGGATTCCATAGTTGTAATTATATGGTAGAAAATTAGAAAATAATATCTTTTTATTTTTGGGAAAAATATGAATAGTATCTTTGATAATTTTTATTACCACAATTATGAATAAATTGGGTAATTTATTGTAAAAATAATATAATAAATATTATAAAATTACATTTACCCTTGAAATAATATTATTTTATGAGTATGTTTCATCCATATTCATTAATGTATCGGTTTTGATAACTTTTATGGTCTTCTGGATGAGATTATAACATTTATAATATTATATTCCAAGGAACATCAATTTTGTCATACTTTTATTTTCAACTAGAGAAATATCATTAATATTGGGTTATATAAAGATTATGATAGATAGTATATTTTATTTATAATCCTAAAATTTTTATCTAGATCATTTTAATTTATTTTTAAATATAAGTGATAAAATAATTTCTTTAATGGTTAAACACTGATGATGTAGTGATTGTTTAATTAATGGAAGAATCAAATAAATGTTACTAAAAATATTAATATAAATATAATTTGAAATGTTTAATGTAATACAATAAATTTATGGAATAATTTGGCATGTTCGTGATTCTTTAATGTATTTTTTTATAATATATCATGTTGTTATGATATTTTAAAAAAATCATGTGTTGAATAATGTCAAAATTGACATTAATTATATTTTAAAATTAATAATATTTTAGGAAATGATATAAAATTAAAAAATATATAAAATTATAAAAAAATTATTTTTATATGCCTCCAAATTTCATCAATGAATCGTTTATTGGTTTTATTCATTGTATAGTAATTCTATTAACCCTTAAAGTGTGTATTACATGGTATATCAATAATTGTAAAAAGTGTTATGTAAAGGATAAAGCTTAATGATAAGTATTAAAAAATTATTAAAGCTTGTATAATTTTCATTGGATGATTGTATCTAGACACCAAATAATCCAATATTTTTAAAAATCACTTTTGTCCCATTTTCAATATGAAAATAATTTATATTGATTTAATATTTTTGGAATTCCAAGAGCTCCAATATCATGTACTATAAAAGTGTACCCATGTTTATCTTTTATTAACACCACAAATCCATTATGGTTTGGATAAAAACAATACAGATACGTTCCTAAAATCCATAACTACATTATATAATCCTTATTTTTGGAGGAAAAACTTTGTTAGAGGTTTTAAGGTGGTAATTAAAAGAGATTATCTGAAAAAGTGGTAACATTTTTAATTATGTGTTTCATTTTTATTTCACATTCCACTTAAATAAAATCTACTTCAACCCTGAGGATATAATAAATATAGTGTCCCTAATATAGATATATTTTATTATGTTAATATACTTACCTAAATTTATCTCCTCTTCCATCAAATGACAAAATAACTAGTCCTTCATGTGTAAGATGGACCACCACCTTGCGAATAAATATAATTCATATTCCATTAACATATCTCATGACAGGTTATAATGATTGAATTAATGTTTATATATGATATTAAGGACATATATATAATTATAAAATAATAATATATATTTTATGTTCTTACCATTCCCGGCACATGAAAATGATATTGTTGTTTGTGTGTGTGTATGAACTATCACGTCCATGAAGTGACGTGATTTATTTAATATCACTAAATCACATAGATGGCGTATATAAGTATATTTAAATGATTTATATGAGTTTAGTTATATGATTTTAGTTATTTTAAGATAAAATAATACTTTGTTTACATAATGATCCTTAAAAAATTGAAACGTTACTCTTGCGTACCTATGACCTACCATCTCCAAGATTACAATGTAGTTTATTTTTCATAACCATGATTTATGGTTTGATTTAGGAATTTAATTTATATATTTTAATGATTATAAAGTCATGATTATAATTCTTTAAATGATTTAATTATGAACAATTTTACTAATGACATCATACAACAGTCATTTTGACTCAAGAAACATATATAATCCAAAAATATGATGTGAACAAAAATAATTAAGTAATTGTTATAACATGATAATAAGATATATAAAAGGAAAAATAATATTTTAAAAGGTTTTCGTGTCATTAAATAAATATCCTATGTTTATTATTTATTAAGACAACTATTTCATATGATGAGTTGGGATAAAGGCAATGGATTTTCAATTAAAACCCACTTTTAATGTTACTGGTTCCACTATTTTTATAAAGGCCAAACAGAATAATTTATAATATATATTCAGAGAGAGAAATTACTAATTTCATGTCAATTTAAATTTAATATTTTGATATTATAATTTTATAAATATATTTTCAAAAAACGTGTTTTCATTTATGACTGCGCGACATTGTAAAAATTATAAGTGATTTCAAAGTGGAAAAGTTATTTTTCTTTTATGAATGATTTATTTTTTATGATTTGCTTATAGTTCTTTGGAAATATTTCTGAGTATGGATGGTTAATTAATAATAAAAGGGTGGGTGAGACACTAATATCTCTCAACTATATTGGGTAATGGGACATAGTTAACTGGAAGTGTTTCTTCTATGATATTAAGTGAATATACAGTAGTGGTTATTCTGAATTATACAATGAAGGTTAATCCCTATATAGTCGTGATAGGTTTATAAAATATTATAGTGATATGGAATTGATGCCAATATTTACCATTATTATTTATGTTTTCTATGGATTTATATATGAAATATATTATTTTATGAGGTAAGATAAAGAGATTATGTTTTGTAGTTAAAAATTATACATTTGGGAAATGTTTTCGCAGGTTTATAAGTATTCAAGAACTAACATTTAATTTCCTTATATTTATTTCCCTTAATGAGTTTTTTTCCGTAATCCATGTTTTAATTTTTATTTTCACTGGTCATAATATTAGTAAGGAATAATAATATGTCTTTATTAATGTATTGAAGAGGTGTCTTGAAAAGAAATCATATTGTATATTAAAATGGTATCATTTAACAAAAAAATACATATTCAGTATAAGATTCCACTTGTAATGAATGGGTAACTGTGTAATAGTTTTACATAAGTTTATTGATCTCAATACCTAACATATAATTGTGAAGAGAATATGATTTTCTAGTTTTAAAATAACATAAACATGTAATGTTTCAGGAAATTTCCTTACAATGGGTATCAGATTAGGGTTCAGACAACTTCGTAGATTGTGATCCTTTCTTTAGAGTTAGGGATATCATAATGAGTTTATAATTTTAAGGGAGATCATATATTTAATGTATTATAAAACCCTTTTTAGTATTTATGATATAAAATTTAAGGTCACTAATGGTATTTTTAGAGACATACATTTTTGAGGTAATTATGGGATAGTACTTTTTGGGATGTTGAATGAAGTTCTTGTGATAAAAATAGAGGTTAAAATCATGTTGTTTTTATTTCTGAAGACTTTAAATTTTTTTATAATTTTATAATAATAATATATTTTTATAAAAAGGAAAGCTAGTGGATGGTTTACAAGTTGTTATGTCTAGTAAGAGCGTAGAAATCATACCCACAACTAAAGGGTGACAAGGGTGAATTGTCTAAAGCTGTCCTACGTGACGTGTGGGCTTGTATGAAATTCTATTTTTAATTAAATGATTATTTTTTATGTAGAATAATTTGATTTTTGGAAACATATAATTTTGAAAATATATATCTATAGGATTGGATAATGATTTGGTGAATAAGTGATTAATGATATTTTATATGATGATCACTTTTTTCATAACATTTTATCATTAAGGTAAAAAAATTATTTTTCTATTTTATCAGAATAATAGTGGTTGAATTATATTTTAGTGGAAAATATGATTTTATAGTTATTAAAGTTATTTATTGAAATAATTAAGCTAACCTGGAGAATATATAATTAGGAAAATTACTTTTTGGTATGAGATATTAAGAGCGATTGATGTTATTTGGAGATAATTATTAAAATTTATCTTAGAAGAATATGTTATCAAATCCTTATCAATTGTGGGAATCAATATTATTTGGGATTATTCTGAGTAATTTTAAGTATAGTTATTTTTTGAATTGTATATGTTGGTCATTAGGGAATACATTTGAATTTTGGACATTGATGTAGTTTTTCATCATATAGGATTTATTATTTTTGTGGAATTATCTTATCTTATAGTAACCATTTTGGTTTTTGTTAATATATAAAGAAATGAGACTTATATTTTTAATATTATGTAGATTATGTGATTATATAGAAGTTTATTATAGTGCTTCAGATGTGAAAAATTGAAGTTAAATACTCATCATTTTGAGAAAAGGATGTTTTTTGGTGGAAATTGATTAATGGATAAAATTCTAATTTTCAAGTATGTATGTTTCTCTATATTCCTAATAAATTTTGTAAAAGTATTCCTAAACTCTATAAAAATGATCTATTAAAATAATATACCTTCAATTCTGTAAATGAGAAACCAATGACCTTCTAACCCATCACAGATTCATCGGTTTTGGGGTTGTTGAATTTCTCATAATAATGTTCACTATCACTCCCCATTAGAACATTAATGTTAGTTTTCTCTTCCTTTTATTTGTTTTTATACATATAATCCTTACATGTGTTATCTTATGTGACCATCATACTTACCTTTTTTCTTTTACTATGGATGTTTAATTAGTCATTTTTCTGATATGGGATTTTAATAAAGGTATTGTAAAAAGTAAAACCTGAGTTAACAGGCATGAATTAAAAAATATGATGAAAAAATTTCAAAAATGGTGCGGGGGAAATGTATCATCCAAAATTTATTTTAAAAAAAGAAATAATTTTATTGATAGTGTGCATGATACAACACATTGATCTAAATCAAAAAACTAAATATTATTATTTAAATTTTATCATTATAAACTAGATGTTAGAATGGTGGTAATGTGAATTATTAACCTAATTATGAAAATATGGTTTACACAAGTACATATAGTTATTTTACAAAATAATTATAAATCAATTTAAAACCCCTTTTTAAAATAAAAGGACTTTTTTTCCTGGAAAAATTATTTAAACATGCACAAGTGTGTTTAACACCAATAAAAAAATAAATCTTTTTAATTGTATTCATAATATATATATATATGTATATATATATATATTATATTCTATATACTGTTAAAAATTTATCTTATGTTTTTTCTAGACATGATATAAGAACAAATCCAATCTTATGAATAAAATAAGTATTTTTCTTTAAGAAATTTTTTCCACCTTTTGATAGTGTACTTTTTAAAATGTTGATTTTGACACTTTTTAAAATAATATTTGACAAAAAAATCTTATTATTTGAAATCAGAATATAAAAATTTACATTTATTTAATTTTCTTGTTTTATTAATAAGTTTCACATTTTGATGAATAGTGAAACAATTTTTCATTTTAATTGAAATTTTTTTTATAAAATTTATTTATAATCATAAATTATATTTTATATTGGTTTTAAAGTATAGATATCAAAATGTTTTATCAGTTAATCATATTTATTCCATCATAGTCAATTTGAAATTGAATTTTGAAATAAAAATATTTCATTATTTTGAATGTTTTTACCTTAAAAACCCATTTTATCATTCTGTCAACTGGATTAGATTTAAATTAATTTTTGAAAATTCCATATTTTGAATTTAGAAAAATTAATTCCATATTTGGAATCATAAAGTCTAAATTCATTCAATAGGTTTCTTTTATTCTTGGAAAAAATTAATAGTGTCTGGTAAATTTTATTACCATGGTTAAGGGTCAACTAGGTAATTAAGGGAAAAGATAATTGTTTAAATATTATAAAATAACCCAAAAACATGAAATAAATTTATTTTAAGATATTTTTTAATTTCTATGAATTAAAGGTTCGGTTATGAGACTATTTATGGAATTTTGGAAGAGAATATAACCATTATAATTTTATATTAAAAGGAAAGTCAACTAGGTCATTTATTTATTTTTAATAAGAATCATATTTTTAATATGGGGTTATAAAATTGATACAGTCGATTATAAATATTTTTTAGAAAAAAAATAATTTTATCTAAATCATTGTGATTTTTTTATTATTTTAAGAGATAAACTAATTAACATAAACAGTGACCCAATCATGATGTAGTAATTGTTTGAATAATGGAAGAATCAAATAAATGATATTAAATATATTAAAATAACAAAAAGTTGATATAATTAATGTCATAAAAGAATTTGATGGATTAATTAGACATGTTAGTCAGGATTTAAAAGACGGTTTTCTTTAATGTCATATTGTTATGATGTTTATAGAAATTCATGTGCTGATTACTGTAAAATTGTCATTAAATGTAATTTAAAATAGATAATATTTTTTTAAATGACATAAAATTTATAACAATATAAAATTTAGCCAAATGAGTGGGATAGGTCTCAAAATGACACCAATTATGCATTTATTTCACTTTTATAATTTTTTAGAAAATATATTAACCCTGAATGTTTGAATTACATGATATCATAGAATGGATTAAAAGGTTAATTATTGGGTCAATACAGCAAGATAAGGATTATCAAATTAATAAAACATGTATAATATTCATTGAAAGATTTTATTTTGAAGAATACTCATCCTATATTTGAAATAACTCACTTTTCATCGATTTGTAACAAAATATTAATTTATATTAATTTAATATTTTGAATAATTCCAAGAGTGCCTCCATTATCCCATATAAACGGGAACCCACTATTCCCTTTCCTTTACACATAAAAACCTATTTGGTTTGACCAATATTTTCCAAAATACCATCCTATATTCCCTAACCACATTATATAGGCCTTATTTTATTCATAACACCATCATTAGAGGTGTTATGGTGTTAATCAAATCACATTATCTGAAGAAGAAGTATTATTTTTAATTATCTTTTTATGTTAAATTTATTCTTTCAATTAATTTATATAATATTTAACCAAGGTGAAATTATTTATACAATATCTTAAATATACTGATATGATGTCGTGTTAATAAAATATCCTTAATCCATATCCTCTGCCATCAAATGGGAAATTAATTAATCATTCGTCCATACGACAAACTACCACCCAGTGAATGAATATAATTAATTTTCTAGCAATATCTCTCATTACTGGTTATAATGATTGAATTAATTTTTATATATTATATTCATGAAATATTGATCATTATTTAAGAATAATATATTTTTTATGTTCTTACCTTTTCATTCACATGAATATGATAATGTTGTAAGCGTGAATGAGTGAACTATTATGTCCACAAAGTGATGTGATTCATTATTCATCACTACATCACATAGATTATGTGTATAATTTTATGTAAATGATTTATATTATCTTAATTATATTATTATTATTATTTAAAAATAAAATAATGAGTATCTTCTTTTCAAAATGACCATTAAAAAATTTAAATGTTACTCACGCGTACATACAACCTACTATCTCCTTGATTATAATGTAGTTCATTTTTATATCCATGCATAATTTTTTTGATTTAAAAGTATAAATGATGTATAAAAATGATAATAATTACATGAATATTATTTTTTAGCTGATGTACTTATGAACATTTTTACTATTGAAATCATTACAATGTCATTTTGGACTCAAGTATCAAATATCATAAAAAATGATGTGAACATAAAGAATTATGTAATTTTTATAACATTATAATAGGTTATATAAAATGAATAATAATCATTAAAAACGTTCATAGGGAAGTAAATAACTATGGTATTTTTATTTTTTAGGAAGATAAAAATTTTATTTGATGAATTGGACTCAAGGAAAAATATTTTCGTTTAAAATCATCTATTAAAGTTACACCTTAAATTTTTTTCAAAAAATAAAAAAATGAATGATTTTTAACATATAAAACATCAAAAAGATATCCTGATTTTATATAGATTTAATGTTTTGATATTTAATTTAAAATTTAAAAATTTTATTTCCAAATATGGTGTTTTCATTTATGATTGTACAACCTTTTAAAAATGTTAATTTATTTCAAAGAGGGAAAATTATTTTTCTTTTTTGAATGATTTATGTGTTATGATTATGTTATGGTTCATGGAATTTTATATATATACAAGTGGTTCAATGAAAAATTGAGGTAAGGTGAGCCCATTATATCTCTCCAATTACTTTTGTAATGAAACATAATTAATTAGTAGGGTTCTGCTAAAATGCAATGGGAATATTTTATGTTGGGTATTGAAAATGTGACAATGAAGGTTACTCCCTATAGCCATGATGGCTAAATTAAATTTATTAGGGGACTAGAATTTATTCCATAATTCACCTTTATGATTTATCATTTATATGGAGTTTTACAGGAAAATTATGATTTTAGAATGTAATCTTAAGAGACCATGTTTTATATTTATAAGGTGTAACATTGTGAAAATGTATTCATGGGTTTATAATTATTCCTCGACTAAAAATTTACTTATTTATTTTCTATTTTCCTTAATGCTATTTTTTCTCTCATCTAATGTTTTAAAATGTTTTTAACATGTCATATGATTGGAATGGAAAAAAATATTTCATGATCAATGTTTTGAAGATGTGTATTTATAATAAATCTTGTCTTTTATTAAAAGGGTTTCATTTAGTGGAAAAATAGATAATGAGTATAAGTGTCCACTGGTAATTTATCGATTATTATGACGATTTTGTACTAATTTTCTACAAATAATGACCTAAAAGTTAATTGAAAAAATAATATTATTTCCTATATTAAAATGAAAATGATATTTAATGTTAAAGGAAATGTTCATACAATTGGTTTCAGAGTAGGGTTTAGACAACATTATATATTAGAGTGATTTATTAAGAGTTAGTGATATCAACAAGAGTTTATAATTTTATGGTTGATAATATGTTTAATGTCTTTTAAACAACTTTTTAGGTTTTATGTTAAGAAATTTAAGGGTGGATAACTATGTTTTTTAGGTCATTAATTTTTGAATAAAAAATGGGTTTTTACTTCTTGGGATGAAAAATAAAATGAATGTGATATAATTTGTTTTTAAAACTTGTTATTATTATTTTTTAGGACCATACTATATTTTTGGAATGTTATAATAATTATATAGTTTAAGAAAAAGTAAAACCCACGGGATCAGTGATAACTCTTCACATCCAGTAAAGACACCATAATCGAACATGAAACTAAAGGTCTTCAAGGGTGCGTTGCCTAAAATTGTCCAATGTGATGTTCCAATTTGTAGGACTTTTTATTTTTAGTTCAGTGATTTTATGGTTGAAGAATAAATGGATTTTTGGAACCATAAATTTTATCAAATATATAACCACGAGATTGGAAAATGATTTTGTGATTATGTTATTAATGTTATTTCAAATGATGTTCACTATTTCCATAATTTTATATCATTAAGGTATATAAAATATTTAGGATTTTATTGGAGAAATAAATCTTTAATTCACTTATAGGGTAAAATATTATTTTATGGTTATTCACATTATTTATGAAAATAATTAACCTTTCATGGAGTTAATATGAATAGGGGAATTAATTTTTAGTATGAGATATTAATATTGATTGATGTTATCTTGAGATAATTCAAAAAAATTATCTTGGAAGAATATTTTATCAAATACCTCTAAATTGTTTATGTCAACCTTATTATGTATTAATTTGAGTAATTTTAAAGAATTTATTTTGAATAGTGGACGTTGAACTTTGGGTATTACGGATTAATTTTGGATATTCAACTAGTTTTTCATCAAATAAGTTTTAGTTTATTTGGGAATTATCTTGTCTTATACAAACCATATTTTTCTGAGTTTCTAAATATAGTATAAATATATAATAAATACTTTTTGGATTATGTGATTCTCTAAAAGTTGATTCTAGTGTATCTAGAGAGAAAAAATCATCATGAATAATAATCATTTGGAGAAAAAGATGTGTTTTGGTGGAAATTGATTAAACGAATATACTATACACTCTATATAAGTATGTTCTCTTATTTTCCTAGTCTAATTAGTAAACTATTCCTCAACTATATGAAAAGGATCTTAAAAAATGTTATCTGTTTATTTCTCTTACTAAAAAATCAATGACATTATAACCTATCACCAATTAATGGTTTTTGTGATTTTTTAATTTATCATAATAATTTTATCTATAACTCCCCATTAGACATGTATAGTAATTTTTCTCTTTCATGCATATGTTTTCGTACATGGGACCATGTTTGTGTTATCCCTAGTGACATTATACATCCCTTTTTTTATTCTAAAGTGGATGTTTTATTAATCCTTTTTTGGATGTGTGATTTCAATAATGGTATTTTAAAAGTAAAACCATAGTGAATGATCACAAATTAAAAAAAATTAGGATTCAATTTTAAAAATGGTGGCCGTAGAATTTAAGATATTATGTTGAAAAAAATACTATGTTTGATTGAGTACATGATATGTCAGATCTAGATTAAAAGAATAAATAAATATTATTATCTAAATCCAACAGTTATAACTTTGCCATTATAATGCTAGGAATGAATATTACTAACTTAATTATAATAATAGGGTTTACACATTTATATATAATTCATTTTCTAATTAATTATAAATTAATATGAAACCCCTTTTAAAATAAAAGGAAATGTTTTTTCGAAATACTATTTAAACAAACACAAATGTGTTTAATACTATCAAAAACAATAACACTTGAAATTTTATATTAATGATATATATACATATATATAGTCTAAAATATAATGTTTAATGTTCATTATATTAGTTTTTTATACATGATTTAAGAAAATATATTATTTTTCACAAAAAATGAAGTATTTTTCTAAAAATGAGGTTTTCCACATTTTGATGATGCACTTGTTTTAAATGTTGTTTTTCAAAAATTTATAAAATCTTGTTGAAAAAATAAAAAATTTATTTGATATATTATTGTAAATGTAAAGACCCTGAATTTCTGTGGAAATTGTTTTTCATAAATACATGGGAATTTTATGAGTCTGTGAAAATCGACGGCGCTTGATTCCGAGGCCCGGTGTGCCCGGAATCAATTTCTGAAGTTTTGTTCTTGTACATTAAGTAAACGTAGGAGTGGATTTCTACAACTTTTGAACCGTTTCTCAGAATTGAAATCTAAGGGCATAGTTAAACTCGCAGTGCCAGTATTCTCTTAAGAAAACTTTCACCTCGACGACAGTTGGTCGAGAATAAAAGTTTGCTTTTGAGTTTTCATGGAAAAAATAATAAAATAAAGTGAATGACACATTATTTTATTTGAGCCGCCTTGTGAGTGTTTGGTGGTTAAAACCTCTTCATGGAAGTTGGATATGGGACCACCACACCGTAACCTACCATGAGAGGTTATGGTGGTGGGGCCCACCCGAACCCAACCTTCTCTTCATGTTATTTGTCGTTGGGACTACTCGGGCTTTTAACCCCTGGAAACTCACCATTAAAGTGGAGAAACTCTCAAGCTCCAAATTAATATAGGGGATCCTCTTCAACTACCCTTTAATTAATTTGTTCCAACATTCCCTAGTCCTCTACATTAATTGGGTGGGGCCAATTAATTAATACTCCATTTTGAATTTTAAATCCAACATTCAGGAATAATATGCAATCTATTATTTTTGGGGGACATATTTCTTTTGGTTGGAATTTTTCATTTCGTGGAACTTGGGAAGAGGATTTCTAGGGAGAAATGTTCCCATAAAAAAACAAAGAATGATCCACCGATTAATAACACTGATCCTCTTCAAACTTCTTCTTCGGACACCTACCGACGTCGAGCGTCTTCCACTAGCCGACGCAGCTCAGGATTGAAAGCGTGTGGCAGACGCAACGAATGAAGAACTTCTTTGTCTACTTTACATGAATCCATCAACGAACGATGAATGGCGAACAATTGTAGGGGTTTTACTTTTGTGTTTTATTCCATTTTCTCCTTCTCTTCTTTGGATAGAAATAATTCTATGCTTGGTTGTAAAATAATTGTTGTACATCGTACATCATTGATGAACCAATTCATATCACCGTAAATGCGGAGGGTGCGGGCCAAACCAACATGGCCCGACCCCTCCGCTGATCTTTTTTATGTTCAACTTTCATCATAGTGATGAGAAGAGAGGCGACGAAGGCAGAGATGACAAAGGTCGCTTTACCCGCGGCCTCTGCAAACTGCGCCGCCCCTGCGGTGCTCCCGGGCTCCGGGCCAAACCCCGGTCCTCCGGTCAAGCCACCCCAGCTGCACCACCACTAGCCCATGCCACCTGGCTGCCGGCCACCGCCAGCCTCCTAGCCTCCTGGCCACTCACCGCCATGTCTGGGCGCGTGCCTCCCGGTCGCCGAACCACCCGGAGGCACACCTCCCGGTCGCCGGACTGCCTGGCTACACCCTTCTTAGCCGCCTCCTGGCTTCCCAACCTTCCAAACTGGTCTGCGGCCCACCTCGCAGCGCCCTAGAAAAACTGGCCCCACCACGCCCTCCAGGATGAGCCACACCGAGTCGTGCCTTCACGACGCACCGGGCCGAAATGGCCCTGAGCCGGGGCCAAATCGCCCTTCAAGTCGGCCGGGTTGGGCCCAGCGGGCCGAGCCAAACCTAACTGGTTGTAACACCCCAGGTAAATAAAGAATATGAAATTTTAATATCTATCCATATTTGTGAATAAAATATTAATATGACTTTAATGGGGATGCTATGCTCGATGGCGTACCCCACACGCAACAACGAGTTTCTTGGGAATCTTACATTACACTCTAATAATAAAATAATATTATTTTAAATGGTAGTTAACATGTAGTCATTGTATTGGCGGGAATGTATAGAAATAACTAAAATATTATTATATATGTTTTTAAATGTTTTTACATTTATCCAATAAAAGATAAAGGATTAAAATACGGAAAGAATTCAATTTTAGGCGTATATGCCCTAGTTTTCACTAAAGGTTCACTTATCACCTTTTGATGGCGAACCGCCATTAAATATATTTTTTTAAATCTTATACATTCTATTTGACCAAATAAAACTCTTCTTAAGACTTGGGACATCAAAATTTACTTTGTGTAAATTTTTGTATCTTTCTGATAAAGTTCATTTTTTTAATGAATAGTGTAAAACGTTGTATTTTAATTCAAAACCTCTTTTTAATCTAATTTATTTATATGATTAGATTATCGTTTAAATTGGTTTTAAAGTTAAATTGGAATATATTTATACCATTAAATCCAATTGTGGTCGTTGGAATTAATTTCACCTTGAAATCAAACTTAAACTAGTGTCAATCTTTTGATACTTATTGTTTCATAAAAACACGCTATTTGCTCTGACAGCGGGAATTAATTATTAAATTAATTAATGTGACTTATATGTTTTGAATTTTGTAAAATAGAATTCATTTTTGAATTCAGAAGATCAAATATAGCGTAGGGTGCATTTTTGGGATTTTTCTGAAAAACTTCAATTTTTGATGAATAGTGAAACTACTAAGTGGTACTTATAAAAACTGATTTTTCAGTTTAAATGAAATTTTTCCATCTTTGTGTTTTGAATTTAAAAAATCTGACATACATGGTTGTCATTAAGTAGTAAAATGTGGTTCAATGGGATAAAAATAAAATTTTGGTGAATAGTAACTTATTAAGTTTTTAATCGCGATTAGAGGTAATTAGTGTAGTTTAAGGTAAAAATAATGTTTTAATAATATGAAATGAACATGAGACATGTCCTAACCTCATTGGATGTGTCATGGCCGACCAAGATAACCCATGGGTCACCTTGGGGACCCCATGAACCCACTTTGGTTGGAAAATTCCATTAATATCTTTTTATTTAAAGTTAAAGTAAAAATGAGACAAACATGAAATGTTTTACTAAAACAATTTTTACATGGGGTTATACAAATCATATTTTTGACTATAAATATTCATTGAAAAGATAAAAATATTTCCTACATCATAGTTTTTTTTATAATTTTTATACATTAAATAAATTAAATTATTTATGACATCATAATGATTCAGCGATGACCTCATTATTTAACGATTTAAATAAAATGGAATGATAATGTAATATCTAAGACCTACACATGTCCAAAACCTATTGGATGAGTGGATTTATAACCCTTATCACCTTATCCTAGAAACACATCAATGTGGGACCTCTTAAATACGAATACCATTTTAAAATAAAGTGACTTTTCTTTACCTTCCAAGAGTGCCCCTCCTATCCTCTTATAAAAGGCCCCCACCTCTACCTCCTTACCCACACCCCCAAAGCCTTTGTCTCGGCCAACCCCTGCCCATTTTGTCTCTCCACTTCCCTATCTTACTCCTTGAAGCCTCACGTTGGGCAAAAGTCTTCCCAAGGAAGCCTTGGAGCTCAAACCAAAGAGAGTTACCCGATTTTAAGGTAATGTCTTCACTTGTGTCCTTTTGTTTTATTTTGCTTCTCCAACCCCCTAAACTCTTTTTATTAATTTATTTTGTTACAAATCCAGTATCTTCATTACAATAGGATGTTTTTATAAGATGTTTTCGAGCTACAATTACACACACCTACATCTAATGGTTGAAGAACATACTGTTGCTGTGGATGGAGAATTTATGCCTCCCGAAACGATGATTGTTCAACATTCTTCTAACACCTTAAAAGTTGGCCATTAAGATGAAACTATATTTATATATGATATATAATATGTTTATGTTTTACTTAAGCTTCGGTATTTTTCATTTATGGCATACCTTTATGGTTTCCATTATGGGTAAACACGATATCTTCATTTAAAGAAGTGCGGACTACCGCCCCCTCAAAGTGATGTGATTCGTTAATGCCATATGTGGGAGGTATAAATGATGGATTTAAAGTTATTATATATGATTTTATACTAGAATTATAATATACCTCTATATAATTATTATTCCATTCCATAAAAATATGAAATAGAAATGAAAGTAGTGTTCATGCGTACGTATGGCTTACCGTCTCCATGAACGGTGCATTTCATTTCTTATCCCCAAATGTAATGTACTATAATAATTACATGTATATAATGGATATATATGATGAATGATACATCTAAATGATTAATATAATTCTGGAATTAAAATATACATACCTCTCATTTAGTTTTAATTCCATTAATATGACATAGAAATGAAAGTAGTGTTCACGCGTACATACGGCTTACCATCTCCATGAACGGTGCATTTCATTTCTTACCTCTAAATGATTATGTAATATTATAAATACATGTATATTCTGGATATATATGATATATATGATATCCAAATCATGAATATAATTATGGATATAATGAAAATTTGACCACACGAACAACATGTAATTGTAAGAAGTTCACTTTCAACTTAAGAACCAAATATCGACAAAACAAACATTATTAACTTAAATGATAACATAATGTTTATAACATGGAAATAAGTGATAAAAAAGGAATAATTAACTAGAAAAAGGTTCTTAATAAAGTTTAAATTAACTCAAGTTTATTATTCAGGATGTTAAAGAACGATCGAGTCAAGTCGGACCCGAGGTAAGGGATCTTACTCCTCTCTTTCTTTTTAAGTACACTCTTTTATGTCATTACTTCTAAAGCTCATATTTATTGTTATTGGGATGTTCTTCTATATTACTCTTACTGTAATTTTTATGTTCATATGATGAGAGACCCTATTCTCTCTCATCAATCCATTTTGGATGTTTTTAGTGGTGCCGTTAGGCTGCCGAATTTTCGTAAGAGATCTAACCTCTCTCTTTCTTTTTAAGTACTCTCCTTTATGTCACTTATTTTAATCTCCTTTTTGTTATGATGGGGGATGTTCTTTTATATTCCTCTTTCTGTAAATTTTATTGTAATATGATGGGATAGTCTATTTTATCTCATTAATCCATTTTTGGAAGTTTTAAGTGGCGTCGTTAGGCTGCCGAGTTTTTGTAAGGGATTTTTCATCTCACTTTTATTCCCGTGACATTTATGCTTCATTTTCCACTATTTCCTTTGAGTGGTGTATGTACTGCCCATTATTATACACTTTGTGTATTGTAATTTCATTTATGGGTATATACATCCTCATTGTATGACCCTTCTTCCATGGGGTGTACTTTTCGAAAGATACCCAACTCGGTAAGGGGACCTTTCACCCTCATTTTTTAAAAGACTTCTTTTGTTATGTCTTTTAATTCGCATACTATTATGTTGGGATATGTTCTAATATATCCTTATTTATGTAAATTTTATGTCCAAGTGATGAGAACCCCTTTATCTCTCTCATCAACCCTTTTTGTAAAATTTTATGTGACGTCGTTAGGCTGTCGAATTTTACCACGGGAACTTCTTAACCCAATTTTGATTTATTTGGGTTCAATATATAGTTATTGAAAATGTCATCCTTTGAATATGTGTGAATGAAATTTGATTATTTTACACTTAATATCCACTTATATTTGGTGTATTCGTTTGTCACACATAATTATGTAATTGATTTATCCTTAAACCAATGATACCGTCTTTGTAAGGGAATTCATCTCAATCTCCTTTAATTGAGGAATATTCTGTTTTATACACAACCTTCTTTTATACGGTGTATAAACCCCTTTGACTTTTTCGTTTATTCAAAAGGAATCTTTTTTATATGAAGTGTTTATTAAACGAAAAAAGGATATGTTTTTGTCGTACGTATGCGGCGACAACGACTTCTCCACCGTCGTGACCATTATTTGTGTTTTGGCTTCCTCTACAAGCCAAACCATCTTTTTAAAAGAAAAATAAATACCATGTTTTACTTTTCTTCTATTTTGGTATTGAAAATGGTTCTCATAATGTTTTTATATCAATGTGTTGTATTTATATCTTGTGATTGAAAGGTGGAAATGTTATGTTTCCTTTATGCATGTTTTATGTGATACGATTATGTTGAGGTTCTTGGGAATTATTATGAATACGGGTGGTTCCTTGATCAACTAAGGGCGGGTGATCCCAATATAGCTCCCCAATGCATTGGGTAGCGCGAAGGAGTGAAACTTTAAGGTTTCTCCGAAGATATTTAGGGAATATACTGTGATGGGTATTCCAAACGTAACCAAGAGGGTTACTACCTACGTAAGAATGTTATGAATGCCTCAAGTTACCTTTATGTCTTATGATTTCTATGATTTATTCATGGTTTGATGAGGTATGTTAATGTGCCTATGTCTTATGGGTAAAGTATGATTTCATTCTTATGTATATATGAACTCATGTTTCCTTTCCATATTTTTATAACCCTTACTGAGCTTTTTATGCTCATCCCAAGTTTTTGAAATGTTTTTCACAGGTCAAGGGAAAGGTACATGATGTGATGATAGTGTCAAGGATGTGTCACGAAAGAATCAATGTTATATTTTAAATATGTTTCCGTTGATGGGAAGAATGAATATTGTCTTTTATGTAACCACTTTGTTTAAATGTGGAATGAAATGAAAGTTTCATAATCTAATTCTCTAAAACTCTAAACCTGAAAGGATCCTCAATGTGTAATCTTGTAATAACTCCAGATTAAGTATGTTTTAAGGCTGGGGCCTTATAGTTGGTATCAAAGGTCGGTTTAGATAACTTTAGAGGTTAGGGTATTCTTTAAGCATAAGTGGCATTACCATAATGGTTAGGATTTCAAAAAGAGTCCTAGTTTTAGATAAAGTGAATGAGTAAGTATATCTTAGTGTTTATCTTCCTCATTAGTGCATGATGGTTTTTTTGATATACTCACACTAACCTTTTTGGTTTTAGTAAATGGATGGATCTAGCAGGCACCAAAGTAACAGTGGATGTGAAGGGAACTGTGACAGTTTTTTGAGCAAGCAACTGAATTATATGGGAGCTACAATGAGAACTCATGTGATTATCCTCAACCAACTATCTGGAGTCATGATTGGCCACCTAAACCTTGGTGATTTTTCTAAGGCATCATATATGCGAGAAAAAAATCCCTACGGAAGTATAGGTAATAATCATAAAGGTAAGTGTGTTCAAAAACCTATGTGTCAAAGATGTGGAAAGAAACACCTAGGAAAATGTTTCAAAGGGACAGAAATATGCTATAGATGTGAAAATAAAGGTCATAAAGCAAGAACCTACCATGGAAAAAGGAAGCATCCAGTTGACTCGAGGAAAGGGAAAGAAGTTCTTTCTGAGGGATCAATTGAATGTTTTAAATGTGGTGTGCATGGTCATTATGCAAACACATGTCCTATGAATAAGTTTCGTGAATGGGATCACCAAGATCGTACAAATGTTCATTTACCAATACTTAATGCCATTCCGATTGAGGATGAAGAAACTGAAAATGACCAATCCAATGTATGGATTATTTCATATCTATTGTTTTCCTATTTTGGAATCATAGGATATGATTCATGATTTTGTTTGTAGGAAAGAAGTATTTCAGAATAAGTTGGAAAGGAATAGTTAATGGATCATGAAGAATGTTGAATGAGTAAGAAGTAAATATATAAGGGCTTCAAGAGTTATGGTGAAATTCTTAAGAGTATTAGGTCTCTTTTGATGATGGGGTTACATTAGAAGGATTTTTATAGTATGTGAAACCCTGATGTTTAATATATGAAAATTTTATTCAAGGAATTGTTATCTGTTATTTTGTGGACATAGTTATAAAGAACCATTTTGGTTTATATGATCCTTACTTTTGAGGTAATTATGGGTTACTATAAGTTATGATGGAAGTGAAAGGCATGAGATAAAATTGAGGTTAAATTATGTTATGGTTATTTTTGATGATTTCATCTCTTCTTGGGGAATTATTTGAAAATTATTTAGTTTTGGAAAAAGGACAACACGCAGACCGTGTGACAACCCGTTGCGTCAGACAAAGCTGCGGGAATCGAACCCACAACCAAAGTGCAACTGGTATTTATCGCCTACCATTGGACTACGTGAAGTCCCTGGTTAGTTTGACTGATTCTTTTTGGTTAGATTATTTTATGAATTAAGAGTAATTTGATTTTGGGTTATCTATGGAAATTTATTATCCTATCATGGAGTATATGTGATTAGGTTAATTACTCTTCAATACGAGACTTTAAGAGCAACTGATGTTGTATGGAGATAAATGTTACGATTTAACTTGGAAGAATATGTGACTAAAACCTTCAAATATTTGGGTTTCAATCTTATATTGGTTTACGTTGAATAATTTTATGGAAAAATTGTTTATCGGATGGTCCTTGTTGAACTTTGGGTTTTGTTGGACAAATTTTTGGAGATTAAGCATAGATTTTCTTTTTAAAGGGTTATCCTTTTCTGGATTATATGACCTTGTACTAACCTTTTTGGTTTTGGTTTTGGTTAAAGCCTAACGACATGGGAAGTATATAGTTCTCTTTGGTAGATTAAGTGATTCTCTAGAAGTTGATTATAGTACTCTTAATGCGAACAAGTCTCCCTAAATACTCGTCTTTTGGAAAAAAAAATATGAGTTTGATTAAGGAATCTTGTAAAAGTTTAAAGTAAACATGATAAGTGATTATGTTTCCTTATGAATAAATTCCTCAATAAACAGTAAACTAAAACAAAAATGTTGTCTATTTAATTTTCCTACTGAGGAATCGAATAATGTTTAACCCATCACAAGTTTGTGATTTTCTTATGGTTAACTTTCTCCTAGACATGTTTACTATCACTCTCCCTCAAGAACATGAACCTTTGATTTTTCTTCCATGTACATGTTTTTCTGCATGGAATCATAATATGGGTTAACTCGGGTGACCTCTGTACTTATCTTCCTTTATTTTAAAGTGATTGTTTTACCGACTCTTGTTCTGATGTGGGACATTCAAGGATGTTTCCAAGCTCAATTTTAAAAATTGCAAGGACACAATTCCCAAAAGGGGGGAAGGATGTAAAACCCCATGTAAATAAAGAATATGACATTTTCATATTTATCCATATTTCTGAATAAAATATTAATATGACTTTAAAGGGGACACTATGCTCGATGGCATACCCAACACGCAACAACGAGTTTCTTGGGAATCTTACGTTGCACTCTAATAATAAAATAATATTATTTTAAATGGTAGTTAACATGTAGCTGTTGTATTGGCAGGAATGGATAGAAATTACTAAAATATGATTATATATGTTTTTAAATGTTTTTACATTTATCCAATAAAATATAAAGGCTTAAAATACGGAAAGAATTCAATTTTAGGCGTATATTCCCTAGTTTTCACTAAAGGTTCACTTATCGCCTTTTGATGGCGAACCGTCATTGAATATAGTTTTGTTCACTATTATACATTCTATTAGACCAAATAAAACTCTTATTAATAATTGGGACATCAAAATTTACTTTGTGTAAATTTTTGGTATCTTTCTGATAAAGTTCATTTTTTTAATAAATAGTGTAAAATGTTGTATTTTAATTCAAAACCCCTTTTTAATCTAATTTATTTATATGATTAGATTATATTTTGAATTGTTTTTAAAGTGAAATTAGAATATATTTTTACCATTAAATCCAATAGTGGTCGTTGGAATTAATTTCACTTTGAAATCAGACTTAAACTAGTGTCAATCTTTTGATACTTATTGTTTCATAAAAACACGCTATTTCCTCTGACAGAGGGAATTAATTATTAAATTAATTAATGTGAATTATATGTTTTTAATTTTGTAAAATAGACTTCATTTTTGAATTCAGAATAACAAATATAGCTTAGGGTGAAGTTTTGGGATTCTTCTGAAAAACTTCAATTTTTGATGAATAGTGAAACAACTAAGTGGTACTTATAAAAACTGATTTTTCTGTTTAAATGAAATTTTTCCATATTTGTGTTTTGAATTTAAAAAATCTGACATACATGGTTGTCATTAAGAAGTAAAATTTGGTTCAATGGGATAAAAATAATTTTTTGGTGAATAGTAACTTATTAAGTTTTTAATCGCGATTATAGGTAATTAGTGTAGTTTAAGGTAAAAATAATGTTTTAATAATATGAAATGAACATGACACATGTCCTAACCACATTGGATGTGTCATGGCCGACCAAGGAACTTGGGGACCCCATGAAGCCACTTTGGTTGGAAAATGACATTAATATCTTTTTATTTAAAGTTAAAGTAAAAATGAGACAAACATGAAATGTTTTACTAAAACAATTTTTACATGGGGTTATACAAATCATATTTTTGACTATAAATATTCATTGGAAAGATAAAAAGATTTTCAACATCATAGTATTTTTTTATAATTGTTAGACATTAAATAAATTAAATTATTTATGACATAATGATGATGCAACGATGACCTCATTATTTAACGATTTAAATAAAATGGAAAGATAATTTAATATCTAAGACCTACACATGTCCAAAACCTATTGGATAAGTGG
This sequence comes from Viscum album, assembly GCA_963277665.1. Lineage (NCBI taxonomy): Eukaryota > Viridiplantae > Streptophyta > Magnoliopsida > Santalales > Viscaceae > Viscum > Viscum album. The sequence continues at coordinate 2,018,748,556 of OY728126.1, read as the reverse complement.
ATTTATAACCCTTATCACCTTATACTCGAAACACATCAATGTGGGACCTCTTAAATCCGAATACCATTTTAAAATAAAGTGACATTTCTTTACCTTCCAAGAGTGCCCCTCCTCTCCTCTTATAAAAGGCCCCCACCTCTACCTCCTTACCCACACTACCAATGCCTTTGGCTCGGCCAAAAACTGGCCATTTTGTCTCTCCACTTCCCTCTATTACTCCTTGAAGCCTAAATTTGGGAATAAGTATTCCCAAGGAAGCCTCTGAGCTCAATCCAAAGGGAGTTACCCGATTTTAAGGTAATGTCTTCACTTGTGTCCTTTTGTTTTATTTTAGTTATCCAACCCCCTAAACTCTTTTTATTCATTTATTTTGTTACAAATCCAGTATCTTCAAAATACTAGGATTTTTTTATAATAAGTTTTGGAGCTAAAATTACACACACCTACATCTAATGGTTAAAGAACATACTGTTTCCGTGGATGGCAAATTTCTGCCTCCCGAAACGATGATTGTTCAACATTCTTCTAACACCTTAAAAGGTGGACATTAATATGACACTATATTTATATATGATATATAATATGATTATGTTTTACTGAATCTTATGTATTTTTCATTTATGGCGTACCTTTATGGTTTCCATTATGGGTAAACACGATATCTTCATTTAAGGAAGTGCGGACTACCACCCCCTCAATGTTATGTGATTCATTAATGCCATATGTGGGACGTATAAAGGATGTATTTAAAGTTATTATATATGATGTTATACTGGAATTATAATATACCTTTATATAATTATTGTTCTATTCCATAAAAATATGAAATAGAAATGAAAGTAGGGTTCATGCGTACGTACAGCTTACCGTCTCCGTGAACGGTGCATTTCATTTCTTATCCCCATATGTAATGTACTATAATAAGTATATGTATATAATGGATATATATGATGAATGATACATCTAAATGATGAATATAATTCTGTAATTAAAATATACATACCTCTCATTTAGTTTTAATTCCATTAATATGACATAGAAATGAAAGTAGCGTTCACGCGTACATACGGCTTACCATCTCCATGAACGGTGCATTTAATTTATTACCTCTAAATGATTATGTAATATTATAAATACATGTATATTATATATATATATATGATATATATGATATCCAAATCATGAATATAATTCTGGATATAATGAAAATTTGACCACACGAACAACATGTAATTGTAAGAAGTTCACTTTCGACTTAAGAACCAAATATCGACAAAACAAACATTATTAACTTAAATGATTACATAATGTTTATAACATGGAAATAAGTGATATAAAAGGAATAATTAACTAGAAAAAGGTTCTTAATAAATTTTAAATTAACTCAAGTTTATTATTCAGGACTTTAAATAACGATCGAGTCAAGTCGGACTTGAGGAAAGGGATCTTACTCCTCTCTTTCTTTTTAAGTACACTCTATTATGTCATTACTTCTAAAGCTCATATTTCTTGTTATTGGGATGTTCATTTATATTACTCTCACTGTAAGTTTTATGTCCATATAATGAGAGACCCTATTCTCTCTCATCAATCCATTTTGGATGTTTTGAGTGGCGTCGTTAGGCTGCCGAATTTTCGTAAGAGATCTAACCTCTCTCTTTCTTTTTAAGTACTCTCCTTTATGTCACTTCTTTTAAGAACCTCTTTGTTATGTTGGGGGATGTTCTTTTATATTCCTATTTCTGTACATTTTATTTTAATATGATTGGATACTCTTTTTGATCTCATCAATCTATTTATGGAAGTTTTAAGTGGCGTCTTTAGGCTGCCGAGTTTTCGTAAGGGAGTTTTCATCTGACTTTTTTTCCCGTGACATTTATGCTAAATTTGCCACTATTTCCTTTGAGTGGTGTATGTACTGCCCATTACTATACACTTTGTGTTGTATAATTTCATTTATGGGTATATACATCCTAATTGTATGACCCTTCTTCCATGGGGTGTACTTTTCGAAAGATACCCAACTCGGTAAGGGGACCTTTCACCCTCTTTTTTTTAAAAGACTTCTTTTGTTATATCTTTTAATTCACATACTATTATGTTGGGATATGTTCTTCTATATCCATATTTATGTAAATTTTATGTCCAAGTGATGAGATCCCCTTTATCTCTCTCATCAACCCTTTTTGTAAAATTTTATGTGACGCCATTAGGCTGTCGAATTTTACCAAGGGAACTTCTTAACCCAATTTCGATTTCTTTGGGTTCAACATGTAGTTATTGAATATGTCATCATTTGAATATGTGTTAATGACATTTGATTATTTTACACTTAATATCCACTTATATTTGGTGTATTCGTTTGTCACACATAATTATGTAATTGATTTATCCTTAAACCAAGTATATCGTCTTTGTAAGGGACTTCATCTCAATCTTCTTTCATTGAGGCATATTCTGCTTTATACACAACCTTATTTTATACGATGTATATTCCCCTTTGACTTTTACGTTTATTCAATAGGAATATTTTTTATACGAAGTGTTTATTAAACGACAAAAGGGCATGTTTTTGTCGTACGTATGCGGCGACAACGACTTCTCCGCCGTCGTGACCATTATTTGAGTTTTGGCTTCCTCTTGAAGCCATACCTTCTTTTTAAAATAAAAATAAATACCATGTTTTACTTTTCTTCTATTTTGGTATTGAAAATTGTTTTCATAATGTTTTTATATCAATGTGTTGTATTGATATCTTGTGATTGAAAGGTGGAAATGTTATGTTTCCTTTATGCATGTTTTATGTGATATGATTATGTTGAGGTTCTTGGGCATTATTATGAATACGGTTGGTTCCATGATAAACTAAGGGTGGGTGAGCCCGATATATCTCTCCAATGCATTGGGTACCGTGAAGGAGTGAAACGTTAAGGTTTTCTCCGAAGAGATTTAGGGAATACACTGTGATGGGTATTCCAAACGTAACCAAGAGGGTTACTCCCTACGTAAGAATGTTATAAATGCCTCAAGATACCATTATGTCTTATGATTTCTATAATTTATTCATGGTTTGATGAGGTATGTTAAAGTGCCTATGTTTTATGGGTAAATTATGATTTCATTCTTATGTATATATGAACTCATGTTTCCTTTCCATAATTTTATAACCCTTAGCTTTTTATGCTCATCCCAAGTTTTTGAAATGTTTTTCACAGGTCAAGGGAAAGGTACATGATGTGATGATAGTTTCAAGGATGTGTCAATAAAGAATCAATGTTTTATTTCAAATATGTTTCAGTTGATGGGAAGAATGAATACTTTCTTTTATGTAACCACTTTGTTTAAATGTGGAATGTAATGCAGGTTTCATGATCTAATTCTCTAAAACTCTAAACCTAAAAATATCCTCAATGTGTAATCTTGTAATAACTCAAGATTAAGTAAGTTTTAAGGCTGGGGCCTTATATTGTCTCTCCTGCCTGTTGGGCCGGGCCAAACCCTGGGTGGGACTAGGTCGGTCCGACCGGGTAGTACCGGACATGGGCCCACTACCGACCATTTACTTTATTCGGCCATATCTTTGGCACCAGATGCCCGTTTGATGATCTGTCAGCGGTTCTAGATATTTTGGAGCCTATACATCCCTTTGAGTATACCCCACTGGAGTTCCGGGTTTAGTTGAGATACGGTCAGGTTGGATCGTACATGAATCCAACCGCCCCCCGGTACTAAAAGGCTAATAACTCACAGATCGGGCATCCGATTAACACACTGTCTGTTGCATTGTGACCCCTATGATGTGGCAGACCGTTAAGAAACTTTTTTTGGGACTTTGTGGAAGTCGATATATCGACACTCTGCTTGAAGAGCAGACCCTCCCAGAATCAAGAATGCTTCGTGCAGAACCCTGTGGCCGGCTATGCACTGATGACTATTCCTGGATCCTGTGTGGGTTCGACAGCACTGACGACCCTTCCTGGATCATATGTGGGTTCAATAGCACTGAAGACTATTCCTAGATCCCATATAGGTTCGACAACTCCAACTATTGTTCATGGATATAGTGTGGGATTGACAGTTCTGACTTTTGTTCCTGGATCCTGTGTGGGTTCGACAAAATAACTATTCCTGGATCCTCTGTGGGTTCGACAGTTCCGATTTCTATTCCTAGATCATGTGTGGGATCGACCGAATAGATGGATCAAGGACTACATTTTATTATCTCTATCTCTAAACATAATTTGTTTACATGTGTGAGCTGAGATAGCAACTTTGTGTTTTTATCATGATTGAGATGGATTACAAGATAACTTAGGTATATGTATGGGCATATATCTATGTGGGGTTATCTGTTGATTTCATAACTTGTGGTTTATCCTAGTTGGATTTTGTGAGACCTTGAGGGTCTCGGGGTCCCTACAGCGTATCAATATACTCACCTCTGCACGGGCTATGCCCGCACCTCGTTGTGTTGGATACAGATGATGGAAAACACTAAACGAGGATAAGTGTACGAGGACTGGACGGTACCCGGAGGTGGACCTCATAATGAGTCGGTACCCGGAGGAGATTGATGGACGTGGAGTGGTGAGAAGGCTATCTTTACCTACACTTCAGGTAGGATCTATGGTGGATGATCCATGATCTTCTTTTCACCTTTCAGCTATTTTGTCCTTTTAAGTGGTACTTGTACTTTATAGTTGGGCTTGTATTTAGGGCCCCTTTAGTTTTTAGCACTCTCTTGTTATACAGTTCTGCTTAGTGTTTTGTATTAATTTGTGTACTATGTTGTCTGTGTTTTCATTTGTAAAGTAAATTCCATCCCAGTTTAGGGATTTACACCTTTAGTTCTAGTCTCCAGCCCCTGGCCTATGGAAAGAGGGCATGGGGTAGTCACGGCACGGGCCCCGGTGGAAGGGTCGTGACAAATTGGTATCAGAGGAGTCGGTTCTACCACATAACATAGGACTCTGATCCTTTCTGTAAATCAATAGTTTTAAATGTAGTGAGTGTGGTATTTAGTTCAGGGAGACCAGTGTTAGTGCGACAGCCAACATATCCAAACACCAGAACCCTAACTTCTGATTTCTGACACATTGCACAAAAACATTGATAGTGTGTGTGTTTCATGAGTTTTCTTAGTGATCTCTTTGAGTCATCTCACTAGGTATAACTTATTGACCATGGCACACCTATTTCTTTATAGGATTACTCCATGTAGACAACAAGCCAGGGTTCCAGGCTTTGTATGAGAGGGAAGTCAACCGAGCAACAAGGCCTCAGTGCAGGGCCATATCACAGTGGAGGCACCAGTGGCACCACTACCCGTTGGTCCACCAATGACACCAGCCCCAATAGTAGAGAGTGCACGCCACCTGAGCACATTTCACAAGTTCCAGCACTAGAGGCTACCTAGGTACAGGGGTGAGACGGACCCCCAGGTAGTAGAGGATTGGTTGGAGGCTATGGGGAGAGTCTTCAGATAGGTAGGGACACCAGAAGACCTTATGGTGATCCTTTTTGTGTGTCTCATTCAGGAAGTAGTATGCATATGGTAGAGCCTGATGCTCCAGGTGCATGACGAGGCAACACTACTCTAGGAAGACTTCGAGAGCCTATTTTGGGAGGAGTTTGTCTCAGGCACCCTACGTGCAGTGAAGATAGAAGAGCTACTTCATCTATAGAAGGGTAGCATGACAGTAGCTCAGTACTCAGTGAGGTTCACCGACCACTCGCGCTACTCCCCAAATATGGTACGAGACCCATTTTCAGGTCCCAGACTACCAAGTAGGGGCTCATGAGAGAGATCAGGGATTAATGATCTCCCTCAGTATCCTGACTTAGGCGGGGGTGTTGGAACGAGCCCTCTTAGTGGAGTGTTTTCTGGCTGAGCAGTCACCAACAACGAGACCTGCCAATGGGCATCACATTTCCGAGTCTTGTATAGCTGGAAGTATACAGATGTCACAGAGGTCCAAGAAAACCATACCATCTGGTGGATGACCCCAAGACTCGGGTTCGGTTGTGCGAGGCACACGAGACGGAGCTAGTCATTTGAGGAACATGAAGTGTTTCACATGCGGTAGGCAAGGTCACATGGTTCGTGACTGTCCGAACCGCCGTACGAATGATCAACATATTGTTTTGGTACCTCTCAGGCAGAGGGAGAGGTTCGATCGAGGTGATCTGCAGGGCACAGGCGAACGTGGCAAAGGAGCTAGTCGTGCATCTGGCAGTGGACGACGTTACGAGGTGTTACCACCACCACCACTAGGAGCACCACCCATACCGCAGGGAGCAGGTGGATAGGGGAGAGCTTAGCTCCAGGAAGCTGAGGCTTATGATCATGGTGCTCTGGAGATGAAGCGAGGTACGATCTGTGTCTAATCTACCTTGGCTGCAGTTCTTATAGACACAGGTGCCAGGCACTATTTCATTTCCACCACCATCGTTGAGAGCTCAGAGATTCCGACGGAGCTGTTGGCGCGATCCTTACAGCTAGATATTCCTACGGGAGCAGATTCGACGATTATGCACTGGTGCCGGTAGTGTGAGATTACTCTAGGAGGAAAGATCTTTGGCTGGGATCTCCTAGTAGCGGCATCGAGGCCTTACGACGTCATCTTGGGTATGTACTGGTTATCTACCATCCGTGCACATATCGACTATATTAGGTGCAATGTGTGGTGTTTCCGCACATATGGAACCGTGTTCACCATCACCGGCGAGAAGGGATCCTTTTTAGCACAGGACAGACTTACTCAGAGGAGGGTGCAACCGATCACTAATTAGTTAGCCTGCCTTACCCTTAGAGCTATAGATGTGGAGAGTCTGACTTATCATGTAGTGGTGGAAAAGTACATGGATGTTTTCCCTGATGATATTCTAGGTCTACCTCCTCGCAGAGAGGTGGAATTTTACATTTACCTATACCCCGAGATGACACCAATATCTACACCAGCATATCAGATGGCTCCCGCTGAGCTTTGTGAGCTACGGGTATAGCTAGAGGACTTGCAGTCGTAGGGATTCATCTGGCCCAGTGTTTCTCCCTATGAATCCCCGATATTGTTCTCCATGAAGGTAGATGGAAGCTTGGGGATTTGTGTCGACTACCGTCACCTGAACTAGGTGACTGTGAAGAACAATTTCCCACTCTCAAGGAATGATGACCTCTTTGATCAGTTTAAGGGAGAACGTTGGTTCTCGATGATGGACCTTAGATCAGGCTATCACCAGCTCATTGTTTGAGATGAGGATGTGCAGAAGACGACCTTCAGATGTCGGTACGACCACTATGAGTTCATGGTTATGCCATACGGTGTAACCAATGCTCCAGTAGTGTTCCTGGGACTAATGAACAAGATCTTCTAGACATACCACGATCACTTTGTCGTAGTCTTCATCGATGACATTATGATCTACTCGACTAATGTGGAGGAGAATTCCCACCATTTCCAGGTAGTACTGGACACAAATTGAGAGTACCAACATTATGGTAAGCTCTCGAAGTGCATGTTTTGGATATGAGAGGTTCACTTTATGGGAAATGTTATCTCGGAGGCTGGATTTGTAGTGGATCCAGTGAAGATTGGGGTGGTACTTTCATGGGAGCCACTCTGGAGTGTGATGGAGGTACGTAGTTTCTTCAGTTTGGATGGATATTATCATAGGTTCATACCAAACTTCTCCATAGTTGTAGCATGTAGCACCCCTGGTTTGAGGTATGTGGCCTTTTTTATGCTTTTTTTTCTGTTTAAAGTGCATGGGATGAGTTGGAAAGAGGTTAGGAGAGTTTGGAATGGTATTGGATGAGTTTGGAGGCTTTTAAAAGGGTTCACGGTTTGAGAATGGTTAGTGGAAACCGTGCGGGTTCTCTAAGAAAATTGTGCGGACCATTTCTCTCAAGGGAGTGGCGTGCACACGGTTACTACACGGTTTTCCAAACCGTGCGGGTTAACCGTGTGGCCACATAAAAATAGTGTTATAAGTTCCAGCCTCCCTCGAGATTGACCTATTTCACTCCTCTCTTCCACCCACTCGAGCCTCACTCGGGATTTTGGGTTCTCAGGGGTTAAGGGTGCTCTCTCACTCGTTTTGGAAGGGTTTTGAAGAGGATTAAAGGTGGATTGAAGGTGATTGCTTCCGAGTAAGTCTCTCCTCTTGTTTCTCTTGTGTTTTCCTCTAGATCCACATCCCTCTATTTCTTGGTTTTCTAGATCTACACTTGTTGTGTGTAGATCAAGGGTTTTGGTTGCCTTGGATGTTAATATTAAGGCTTGTGGATGTTAGGGAAAGGGGATCTAGAGAGGTTTCGGTGGTGCGTTCGCTGGATTTTAGGTGTGGTGGCTTGTGGGTCGATTTCTCAAGAACCCTAATGGTAGGTGGATTCTCTCTCGAATCCATCTGGTTAGAACTTGTTGTTCCATGTGACAATTAATTTTTGGTGATTGATATTAATTGTGTGTTGATTTTCGAATTTGGTTAGAAATACATTTGGGGTTTTTTGGGAAAACGAGGGTTTTGTGGTGAAATGCTATTTTTGGGGATTTTAAAATGGAGATTTTAAAATGGGATTCTATGGTTGTTTTATGAAAATTATTGATGGAAATGGTTTTCAATAAAAATGGTTGTTTTATTGAAATGTTGTTTGGCATGGAAAATGGTTTTCTATAAATATATGATTTGTTAAAGTGGATTGATATGCAATGGAATTGGTTGATTGCATGTTTTTGTGACCTTAGTGGGTTTATGATTGGTTTGGTTTGATCGAAATGTTGGATGGAAGTGGGAGGGAAGTCTCACAATAAAAAGGGGATGGATAGTGGTTGAAAGAACCACATATGATAAATGGTCAGGAAGTACCGCTAGTTGTGAATGGGTGAATGGGTTAGGTAGAAGTCCCACCATTTTGATTGTTTTGGTGTGAATGGCTCAACGGGTTGGGTGAAAGTCCCACCGTTTTGGTTTTTTGTTGTACATTTCTTTGCAAGGTGGAAATTGTTGTGCTAATGTGTAAATGATTACATGGCTTGTGGCATGTTTGTTTGGCTTTCCCTTGGCTGTTTGGTTTGGGAAATATGGCTTGGTAAGGGCATGTTTGGGCTTATGAAAATTGTTTCACTTGTGATTTAATTTATATAAACTGTTTTATATAAATGTGCTAATGGTTTTCTCCTAGTGGCTTGTGTAGGGAAGTCATTTGGGGAAAACCTACTGAGTTTTAGTACTCAACCCCTGCTTTGGAACTGTGGTGTCTTTGTAGATGTTGTGTACCGTGATGTGGGAAAAGGTAAACCATCAACCTCCTTTAGTGGTGTGTTGTGATGTCTTGGTGGAGCTTGGAGCATGGTTCTTGGTGTGGAGCTATGGGGGTTTCATGTCTCGTGGAGTTTTCATGGTTGGTCTTCATCATAGTACTCTGATGTTGTTTTTGGGTTGTGTTGACATGTGAGATCATTATGGATTATCTGGTTGTCTTTGGTAATGTACGAAGTTGGTTGTTTTTTTGACATGAATCATATAGTTGTGGATTTTCTGGATGGTATTGTCTTAAGAGAAAACCCTTCCCCAATTTTTTCTTGGAGCCCTTCGGCATTTATTTCCAGCCTTTGGCACCTTGGGAACGTCTCTTAAGGCCATGTAACCCTCACCGCCTCCTCAAGAAAATGAGGTAGGAGCGGGGTGCTAAAAATGGTATAAGTTTGTTGGGTCTATTGGGGTTGATTCTCGGATTTGGAGTTGGCATTTGTTTTGGTATATTCCTTGAGATGGGATGGTAGCAAGGGGTAGGAATGTCAGAACATGGAATGTATAGCATAAAAGGACGTACCTAACCCTTTTATGCTGAAATTCACGTTACCAGAGAGTTGGGTACATAAGTGTTTTGGAAACACATATAGGCATTGAATATCTCATTGTCGTGGGTGTAGCCAATGAGATGAGCATGACATGAATGGTAGAAATGACTTCCCTCTAGGATGCATATTTCATTGGAGTATAATGATTTATGGGATGAATTGAGAAATGGTTTGGGGTGAAACTGTAATGTGAATAAATATGGTATTTTGAAAATGGTTTGGTTATCAAAAGGGTGAAACATGGCACATGTGGAAAATGAGAACTAGTGGAAACCCTTATTGTGATAGTGTTGTGTAATGTGATTTGAAATGGGATTTGGTGATGTCTATATAAGTGAGAGTCATGGTTGTTTGTTTTATGTTTATAGAAATGGTACCGGGTAGGTGTTGTATAGCCCAATCGGAAGTGGCTAATGAGAATGTGGTTTCACCTGAGCCTCATGTGAACCAGTAGTTAGTGAAAATCATAGTGCAAGATTTCCAAGCTATGGAAAGAGGAAAAAAAGTGGATGAACCAAGGCATGTGTATCATGTGGTTCAATTTTAAAAGAAAAATCCACCCATCTTCAGGGGTGAATCAGAGCCGGAGAGGGAAGATGCATGGTTGAATAGAATGAACAAGATCTTCGAGTTCATGGGAACACCGATAGAGTTAAAGGTGATGTTGGCCATGTATATGTTGGAAGATCTTTCCCTTCAGTGGCGGGAGATGGTAGTCCAAGCAGGGACAGACAGGGGTATGATGTGGGAAGGATTTGAGGAATTGTTTAACAAACAATTCTACCAACATACCATCAGAATTAAGCGTACGACAAATTTCTTCAGTTTGAAGCAAGAGCTTATGTCCGTGACAGAGTATGTAGCTATGTTTATGAACTTAGTGCAGTTTGCACCAGAGGTGGAAGGTAGCACGATGTTAAAGGCAAGGAAATTTGAAGCGGGGTTAAGGTAAGAAATCCATTCAAAGATAGTGGTGTTGTGTATAGATGATTACACAGAGATGGTGAATAGTGCCTCAGTGGCCAAGCGGGATTTTTTGGGAGCTCCGGGCTGGGGAAGCATGGTGGTACCCATGGGGAATAGAGGGAACTCTAACGATGGGTTCAAGAGGAAAAAGGAAACCTATTCCCAGGGCGGGAATATAACTTCTAATCTGACGACAGGATCGGTAAATCTTCCTCCGAATTCCCAGAGCTTGCCAGGATGTTTTTAGTGTGGTTCTACAAACCACATCCAGCAGGATTGTATGGTACAACCTAAAGCATGTCATAATTGTAAGAAGATGGGGCATCTACAGTGTTATTGTTGGAATGCTCAAAGGTTGGGTGTGTGTGACACTCCTTAGGGATCACAGACATCGTATGCTTCAAAGGGATGGGGACAACAGTATATCCCTATTTAGCAGAGTAAAGTGGGTCAGGTTGATTCTCATAATACCATGACGCCATAGCAGTGAAATAAAGAGAAGAGTGTGGAAACCCAGGTGTTATTCTGGGCTGAGAGGGTTGTGGTGGATGATCAGTCTGGACCATCCATGGTACGAGGTACTATTCTTTTAAATTCTACTTTGATACATGTTTTGTTTGATATGGGTGCTTCACACTCTTTTATTACTGAATGTGTGGTTGATTTGCTGGGTTTAAGGGTAGAAATTATTCCCTCTGTTTTGAAACTTCAAAGTCCTCTGGGTCGAAGAGAGTGTCGAGCCTTCTTGTTTAGAGAATTTTTTATCGTTGTGGGCGAGGTGGATATAGTGTGGAATTTTTCAATGCTTGAAATGGACGGGTATGATGTAATCCTAGGAATGGATTGGATGGTGGATTTTAAGTCCCACTTCGATTGTGATGCGCGAACAATAGATTTTATGACAAACGACAGCATTGGATATCTCTTCAGAGGATAAAAGCATGAATGGCAGGGTGCAACAGGTTTGTTGGAACCAGCAGTGGGTACATTATCGTATCAGTTGGCGGTTTTGTCATTGGAATCAGTAGAGGGTGTTGAGCATAGTGTTCTTCCGGAAATGGTAGATCAGTTCATGCATGTTTTTCCGGATGAATTCTATGGGTTACATCCCATAAGAGAAGTGGAGTTTATGATTGATCTCTTTACAGGGACCAGTCCTATATCACTTCCGTCTTACCAGATGGCACCAGTTGAATTGCGAGAATTGAATTTCTAGTTGGAAGAGTTGGAAAAAAAGGGTTTATCTGGCCTAGCATGTCTCAGTGGGCATCACTACTGTTGCTTGTGAAAAAGGCAGAAGGAACTTTGATGCTCTGTGTTGATTATCGCAGACTTAACCAAGTTATGATAAAGAATAGATATCCACTTCCATGAATTGATGATTTGTTAGACCATTTGAGGGGAGCCCAATGGTTCTCCAAGATCGACCTGAGGTCAAGATATCATCAATTGTGGGTGATGAAGGAGGATATTCCTAAAACATCTTTCAGAAGTAGATATGGCAATTATGAATATGTGGTTATGCCCTTTGGTCTAAAGACTGCGCTAGCGATGTTTATGGAATTAATGAATCAGATATTTCAGAGATATCTGGATTCATTTGGGGTGGTGTGTGTAGATGATATTATGGTGTATTCAAAGACAAGGTTGGATCATGAGCAGCACTTGGTGACTGTGTTGGGGATCTTGAGGGATCATCGATTGTATGCCAAATTGTCAAAGTGTGACTTTCGGATACAGGAAGATCGTTTTCTTGGCCATGTGATTTCTGAAAGAGGTGTTTCAGTGGATCCGGAAAAGATAGAGGTTGTTGTATCATGGGAACCACCAAAGAATGTGTTTGAGATACGAAGTTTCATTGGTCTATCTGGGTATTATCGGTGTTTTATTTTTGATTTTTCACGTTTGGATTCACCGATGAAAGCTTTGACAAGAAATACTATTCCATTCTAATGGAATGAACAGTGCCAACAGTGTTTTGAGGAGCTAAAAGGTCGACTTACATCAGCACCAATTTTGGTATTTTCAAAACCAGTAAAAGGTTACGTGGTGTATTGTGATGCATCAGGATAAGGTTTGGGGTGTGTTCTCATGCAAGGGAATCATGTGGTTGTGTATGGATCACGTCATTTGATAGTTCATGAGAAGAACTACCCAACTCAAGATTTGGATTTGGCAGCAGTGGTCCATGCTTTGAATGTGTGGAGCCATTATCTCTTCGATGAGAAATTCACGGTATATACAGATCATAAGAGTTTGAAGCATATTTTCTCACAAATTTATTTGAACTTGAGGAAATTGAGATGGATGGAATATCTCCAGATGTTTGATTTTGACTTGATGTACACACTGGGTAAGGGAAATTCGGTGGCAGATTCATTAAGTAGAAAATCATATGCTCAGGTGGCAAAACAGGTATCCGAACAGTGGCAGTTGATGTCAGTTATAGCCGATATGCAGTTGGAATGCAAGGACTAGGGAGATAGAGTGGTCTTCTTTCCGGTTTTGTTGATTCCGGACATTTTTGGCTTGGTTAGAAAGGAACAAATATCTGATTCTGAGTGTGAGACCATGGGGTCGAGACTCAATGGTGTGGAGACCATTGAGGGTTAGAAAATGAATGGAGATTCAATTTTGTGTTTTCAGAATCGGATGGTTGTACCTATTTCTTGTTAGGAGGATCTTCTCCGGGTGTATCATCATTTCAGGTGGGTTTTTCATCCTGGAATTCATAAAATGTATAAATCGCTGAAGGCGCAGTTCTGGTGGGCTGGTATGAAAATAAGAGTGTCGGAGTTTTTTGCGAGATGCTTGACTTCTCAGTATGTCAAGGCAGAGCATCAGAGGCCAGCTGGAATTTTGCGGTCTTTACCAATCCCTGTTTGGAAGTGGGAGAATATGGTGACGGATTTTGTCACAAGTCGCCCAAGAACGGTCAAGAAGCCCGATGCCATTTGGATGATAGTGGATCGGCTAACGAAGTCGGACCATTTCATCATGATTCGTGAATCTCATATGGTGGAGGATTTGTCCAAAATCTATATCTGGGAGGTGGTAAAGTGGTATGGCATTCCGGATTCGATTGTATCAGATAGAGATCCGAGGATTACATCTCACTTCTGGAAATCCGTGCAGCAAGCCCTGGGGACACAATTGGCTATGAGCATGGCGTATCACCCTCAGAAAGATGGTCAATCCGAGAGAATGATACAAACTCTGGAGGATATGTTGTGGGCTTGTGTCCTGGATTTTGGTGGCTCGTGGGAGGAACACTTGTCGTTGTTTGATTTCTCGTAAAATAATAGTTATCAAGCACCTATACAGATGTCTCCGTTTGAAGCATTGTATGGGTGGTCATGTCATTCTCTACTATGCTGGGTGGAAACGGGTGAGTCCTCAATGGATGGACCGAGCCTTGTCTAGGAGACTACAGAGAAGATCAAGTTGGTCAGGAAGAGAATGGAGACGGCTCGGAGTCATCCTAAATCATATGCGGATCATCGTCGATGGCCGTTGTCATTCGAGGTGAGTGATCATGTGTTCTTGAGGATCTCTCCTGGGTTGGGACATCGCCGATTTGGGAAATAGGGAATGTTATCTCCGAGGTATATTTGGACTTTTGAGATTCTTGAGTGGGTTGGTGAGGTTTCTTATCGTTTGGATTTTCCACCTAGGTTCAGTACGGTGCATGATTTTTTTAATGTGTTGTAGTTGAAAAAGTATCAGTCAGATCGTGACAATGTGATTTGATGGGACCATGATGAGCTAGAACCAGATGCTTCGTTGGTGCACGTGCCCGTGCGGGTTGTGGATAGGCAATATAAAGTCTTGCGTGGTAAAAGCATCAGTTTTGTTTGTGTATTGTGGCAGCACAGTCACATTCAACAGGAGACTTGAGAGCGGGAGAAAGAGATGGTCGAGCAGTGGCCTGAGCTCTTTTGACAAAGGGCGAGTTCACTACTTTCCCAAGATGGAATGTCCAATGGTGGGTAGAATGTAGCACCCCCGGTTTGACGTATGTGGCCTTTGATTATGCAGTTTTATGAGTTTAAAGTGCTTGGGATGAGTTGGGAATAGGTTCGGAGAGTATGTAATGGTTTTGGATGAGTTTGGAGGATTTTAAAGGGGTGCACGGTTTGAGCACGGTTAGTGGAAACCGTGTGGGTTCCCAGGGAAACCTTGTGGACCCTGGCTCTCAAGGAAGTGGTGTGAGCATGGTTAGCGCACGGTTTTCCAAACCCTGCGGCCACTTAAAAATAGGGTTATAAGTACCGGTCTCCCTCGTTATTGACCTATATCACTCCTCTCTTCCTACCGCTCGAGCCTCACATGAGATGTTGGGTTCTCAGGGGTTAAGGGTGCTCTCCCACTTGTTTTGGAAGGGTTTTGAAAAGTATTCAAGGTGGTCTGAAGGTGATTGCTTCTTGGTAAGCCTCTCCTCTTGTTTCTCTTGTATTTCCCTCTCGATCTACATCCCTCTCTTTCATGGTTTTCTAGATCTACTCTTGTTGTATGTAGATCTAGGATTTCAGTTGCCTTGGATGTTAATATTAAGGTTTTTGGATGTTAGGGAAAGGGGATCTAGAGAGGTTTTGGTGGTGCGTTCAACGGATTTGAGGTGCGGTGGCTTGTGGGTCGATTTCTCGGGAACCCTAAAGGTAGGTGGCTTCTCTATCAACTCCACATGGTTAGAACTAGTGGTTCCAGGACACAATTAATTTGTTTTCAATGAAATTAATTGTGTGTTTATGGGAGAATATGGTAGGAAATCCATTTGGGGGTTTTTGGGAAAACGAGGGTTTTATGGTGAAATGCTATTGTTGAGGATTTTAAAATGGAGATTTTAAAATGGATTTCTATGTTTTTTTGTGAAAATGATTGATGTAAATGGTTTTCAATAAAAAGGATTGTTTTATTGAAATGTTTCTTGGAATGGAAAATGGTATTCAATAAATGGATGATTTATTGAAGTGGATTAATATGCAACGGAATTGGTTGATTTCATGTTGTTGTGAACATGGTGGGTTTGTGATTGGTTTGGTTTGATTGAAATATTGGATGGAAGTGGGAGGGAAGTATCACTATAAAAAGGGGATGGATAGTGGTCGGAAGAACCACCATAAGAGTAGTGGTCGGGAAGTACCGCAGTTGTGAATGGGTGAACGGGTTGGGCGGAAGTCCCACCGTTTTGATTGTTTTGGTGTGGATTGGTGAATGGGTTTGGTGGAAGTCCCACCATTTTGGTTGTTTGTTGTGCATTTCTTTGCAAGGTGGAAATTGTTGTGCTAATGTGTAAATGATGACATGGCTTATGGAACGTTTGTTTGTCTTTCCCTTTCTTATATGGTTTGGGAAAAATGGCTTGGTAAGGGCATGTTTGGGCTTTTGAAAATGGTTGCAATTGTGATTTAATTTATATAAAATCTTTTATATAAATGTGCTAACGGTTTTATCCTAGTGGTATGTGTAGGGAAGTCATTTGGGGAAAACCTACTGAGTTTTATTACTGACCCCCTACTTTGGCACTGTGGTGTCTTTGCAGATGTTGTGTACCATGATGTTGGAAAAGTTAAGGCATCAATATCCTTTAGTGGTGCATTGTGATGTCTTAGTGGAGCTTGGAGCTTGGATCATGGTGTAGAGCTATAGTGGTGTCATGGCTCATGGTGTTTTCTTGTTTGGTCTTCTGCATAGTACTCTGATGTTGTTTTTGGGTTGTGTTGAAATGTGAGATCATTATGGATTATCTGGTTGTCTTTGGTAATGTATTATTTTGGTTCATATTTTAACATGCATCATATAGTTTTGGATTGTGTAGTTGGTTTTGTCTTAAGGTAAAATCATTCCCCAATTTGTTCTCAGAGCCCTCATCATTTATTACCAGCCTTTGGTGCCTTGGGAACATCGCTTAAGGCCAAGTAACCCTCACCGCCTCCTCAAGCCAATGAGGTAGGGGCAGGGTGTTACACAACACCACTATCGTCCTTGACGATGAAGGGGCAACCCTTCGTGTGGTCGAAGATATGCCAGCAAAGCTTTCAGCAGCTGAGGCAGAGGCTGACTAGTGCCCCCATCATAAGGCTTCTAAAGGAGGGCGTAGGGTATGTAGTCTATTATGACGCATCATGGACAAGACTCAGGTGTGTCCTGATACAGGAACGAGCAGTGATCGCTTATGGTTCTCATCAGCTGAGACAACATGAGAAAAACTATGCTACCCATGACCTGGAGTTAGAAGTAGTGGTCTTCACCCTGAAGATGTGGTGGAACTATCTGATGGGAGAGCATTTCACAGTACACTATGTCCACCAGATACTCAGGTATATCTTCTCTTAGAAGGACATGAACCTGAGACAATGGCGATGACTTGAGTTCCTCCCGGACTAGGACTTCGAGGTAGTCTATACTACTGGGAAGGGAAACATTGTAACAGATGCACTGAGTAGGAGAACTGGTATACAACTACTAGGAGAGGCGACAGAGTAGCTTGCTGCTTTATAGATATCCTTTGCGGATAGAGACGGAGAATCCTTTCTTCAGTCTCTTAAAGTCACACCCCCACTTCTTCAGCGAGTCAGGGAGGCGCAAAGTGGAGACGCTGACTGCGAGACGTGACGTGCTCAGATATCCATAGGGTATGCACATGATGGATTTTCTAAAGGTGGGGATCATGCCATCCTCTTCAGAGTACATACTATGGTTCCAGTGTCACATCAAGAGGAAGTGTTGAGGGAGTTTCACACATCCCCTCTAGCGGTACATCCATGAGTGGAAAATTTGTTCAAGGATCTCTGGCGATAACAATGCTGGCCAGGTAAGAAGAAGGAAATAGCGGAGTTTGTCTCTCAGTGCCTCACTTTTCAGTAAGGGAAGGCAAGTCACCAGGTACCAGCATGCTTGGTTCAACCTTTAGAGGTCCCATAGTGGAAGTGGGATGGGATATCCATGGACTTCGTGATAGGACTTCCTCGTACATCCAGGGGTCACGACTCGATTTCGATGATCGTTGACTGACTCACCAAGTCAGTCCACTTCCTACCGATCAGAGAGTAGGGTTCTGTAGAGATCATGGGATGACTCTACGTGTAAGAGATTTTGTGGCTACGTGGAGTACCCTCGACAATTGTCTCCGATCGTGAAGCACAGTTTACTTCCCGGATATGGAAGGGGTTGAATGAGGCTTTTAGGATGTAGATTCGTTTGAGCACTACCTTCCATCCTTAGACGGATGGTCAGACAGAGTGGACCATTCAGACCCTCGAGGACAAGTTGTGTGCTTTTGTCCTCGACTTCGGTCGCAGCTGGTAAGATCACTTACAATTGGTGGAGTTTTCATAAAACAACCGCTATCACTCAACCATCGGGATGAACCCTTTTGAGGCATTATACGAGCGACCTTGCAGATCACCCTTGTGCTGGAATGACCCTAGGGAGTTAGTACTAGTGGAACCATATATGGTACGAGCATCCATGGAAAAGGTGCAGATCATCCAGGAGCAGATGAAGACTGCACAGAGCAGACAAAAGTCATGTGCTGATAGGATATGGAGACCTCTGGAGTTCGAGGATGGAGACCATGTCTTTCTACGGGTCTCACCTCGACGAGGTTTATAGAGATTTGGCAGAGGCATCAAGTTATCACCGAGATTCATCGGACCTAACCTTGTCCTCAGTAGAGTAGGTGATGTGGCTTACTGCCTGGCTCTTCCACCTCAATTTCACCGGGTGCAAGACATATTCCATGTATCCCAGCAAAGGAGACACACACAAGACCCTTCTCACATCATCGACCATGGGGAGCTGGAATTCGATGATGGGTAGACTTTTACAGAGGTTTCAGTGGAGATTGAGGGTCGATAGGAGTGGGTACTATGTGGATGTTCGATACCTATGGTGTGTGTTCTTTGGTAGCAAGAGAACCTCTAAGAGATCATATGGTAGTGGGAGGCTCAGATGAATGCTCATTAGCCCCATTTTTTCCCTTAGTTTAGTTGTAGCTTACGGAGACATAAATCCCTGAGGTGTGGAGAATTTAATTACCCCGAATTTCATTGGATTTTTTTTCTTAAATACATGGGAATTTTACGAGTCTGCGAAAATTGACAGCACTTGATTCCGAGGCCCAGTGTTCCCTGAATCAATTTCTGAAGTTTTTTTGGGTACGTTTAGTAAGCACACGAGTGGGTTATTATAAATTTTGAATCGGTGCTCAGAATTGAAATCCAAGGGCATGGTTGAACTCGAAATGCCGGTATTCGCTTAAAAAGAATTTCACCTCGACGATAGTTTGTCGATAATAAAAGTTTGTTTTTGAGTTTTTATGGAAAAATAATAATAAAATAAAGTGACTGGAAAATTATTTTATTTGAGCCTCCATGTGAGTGTTTGGTGGTGAAAACCTCCTCATCGAAGTTGGAGGTGGGACCACCACACCGTAACCTCCCATGAGAGGTTATGGTGGTGGGGCCCACCCAAACCCAACCTTCTCTTCATGTTAATTGTGGTGGGGACCACCCAAGATTATAATCCCTTGAAACTCCCCATTAAAGTTGAGAAACTGTCAAGATCCAAATTAATATTGGGGAGCCTCTTCAACTACCATTTAATTAATTTCATCCAACATTCCCTAATCCTCCATAATAATTGGGTGGGGCCAATTAATTAATACTCCATTTTAAATTTTAAATCCAACATTCTAAAATAATAGGCAATCTATTATTTTTTGTGTAAATATTTCTTTTGGTAGGCATTTTTCATTTGTTGGAACTTGGGAAGAAGAGAGCTAGGAAGAAAAGCTCCCAACGAAGAATGAAGAACGGTCCACCAAGGAAGAACACTGATCCTCTTCAAACTTCTTCCTCAGACACCTATCGACATGGAGCGTCTTCCACGAGCGGAAACAGCTCAGGATTGGAAGCATGCGGTGGACACGACGAACGAAGAACTTATTCGTCTAATTTCCGTGAATCTATAAATGAATGACGAATGATGAACAAAGGTAGATGATTTTCTTTTGTGTTTTAATCCTTTTTCTCTTTCTCTTCTTCGGATATAAAGAATTATTGGGGTGGTTGTAAAATAATTGTTTTACATCGTACATTGTTGATGAACCAATTGATACCACCCTAAACGCGGAGGGTGCAGGCCAAACCAACTTGGCCCCACCCCTCCACCGTTGTTGTTTATGTTGAACTTTCGGCATGGTGATGAGCAACGAGGAGAATAAGGTAGCAATGGAAAAGGTCGCGCTACCTACGGCCTACGCGGGTCGCACCAACCCCACAGCACTTTGCTCCTCTAGGCCGAACCGTGGTCCTCTAGCTGGGCCCCCCTGGCCGCACCGCCGCTGGCCCACGCCACCTAGCTCATGGCCCCCGCTGCCCTCCTGGAATCCCAGCAGGCCGCGTGCCTCTTGGCTGCCAGCCTACCCGTCTGCGAGCCACCCAGCTGCCAAACGGCCTGGCCGCGCACCTCCCGGCCTCCGAACTGCCCAGCCACGCCCGAACCAGCCTCCTAATGGACTGACTTGCCTCGCCCTACCCGGCCACCCGAACCAGCCTGCCTGGCCGCACCCTTCCCGAACAGCGTCGGCCCGCGCTTGCTACACTCTGCCCGAACCGGTGGCGCCCTACCCGGCCGCCTCCCAGCCGCCCACACTTCTATACCGGTCTGTTATCCCCATCGCGGAGCTCTGGCTGAACTAGCCCAACCGCGCCCTCCGGGCAGAGCCGCGCTGAGCCATCCCTTCATGATTCTCCAGGCTGAACTGGCCCTGAGCCCATGCCGAATCGCCCTTGCAGTCTGCTGGGCTAGGCCCAATGAGCATAGCCAAACAGAACAGGTTGGCCCGCTCAATGGGCTGGTCCAGACCCTAGGTTGGACCTGGTCGGTCCGACCGGCTGGGACCAGACATGGTCCCACTACCGACCCTTTAATTCTTTGGCCATATCTTTGGCACCAGATGTCTGTTTGACAATCCGTCAGTGGTGCTGGAAATTTTGGAGTGTAGCCATCCCATTGAGTATAAACCACTGGAGTTCGGGGTTTAGTTAATATACAGTTAGGTTGGATCATACACGAATCCAACTAGGCCCCCGGGACTAAAAGGCTAATAACTCATAGAACGGGCGTCTTATTGACACACCATCTGTTGCGTTGAGACCCCTATGACGTTGTAGAACTTTGAGATACATCTTATTGGGACTTCATTATTGTTGATGTATCGACACTCGGCTTGAGGAGCGGATCCTCCCAGAATCCAGCATGCTTCATGCAGAACCCTGTGGCTGTCTGTGCAATGATGACTGTTCCTCGATCCTTTGTGGGTTCGACAGCACTGACGACGGTTCCTGGATCCTTTGTTGGTTTGAAAGCACTGACGAATGTTTTAGGATCCCATACGGGTTCGACAACTCTGACTACTATTCTTGGATCCTGTGTGGGTTCAACAGTTCTGACTTTTATTCCTGGATCCTGTGTGGGTTCGATAGAATAATTGTTCATGGATCCTGTGTTGGTTCAACAGTTCTGATTTCTGTTCCTGGATCCTCTGTGGGTTCAACAGAATAGATGGTTCCGTGGCTACATCTGATCATCTCTGTCTCTCTACATAAGTTGTATACATGTGTGGGATGAGTTAGTAACTTTGTGTTTTTCTCATGATTGAGATGGATTACTAGATAACATAGGTATATGTATCGGCATATATCTAAGTGGGGTTATCTGTTGATTTTCATACCTAGTGATTTATCCTTATTGGATTTTGTGAGACCTTGAGGGTCTCGGGGTCTGTACTGAGTATCGTTATACTCACCCCCTATATGGGCTATTCTCACACCTCATTGTTTTGGATGCAAACAACAAACAACGCTAACCATGGCTGAGTATACGAGTACTGGACGGTACCCGGAGGTGGACCTCATGACGAGTCGGTACTCAGAAGAGATTGACGGACTTGGAGTGCTGTGGAGGCTATTTGTGCCTACACTTCAGTTAGGATCCGTGGTGGACGATCAACAGCTTCTTCTCACCATTCTTTTGTTTTTTCCTTTTCAGTTGTACTTGTACATTACAGTTCGGCTTGTATTTCCGTCCCCTTTACTTTTTAGCACTCTCTTGTTATACAATTTTTCTTAGTGTTTTGTATTCAGATTTGTACTCTGTTGTGTGTGTTTTCAGTTATAAAGGAAATGCCTTACCAGTTTAGAGATTTAAGCCTTTGGTGCTAGTCACCAGCCCCTGGCCTATAGAAGGCGGGATTGGGGTAGTCACAGAAGGGGCCCCGGGGGACGGGCTGTGACAATAAAAATATTCATTGGTTTATTTTTTTGGTATTTCTCAGATAAGATTCATGTTTTGGTAAGTAGTGAAAAAATATTTCTTTTCAATTAAAAACGGTTATTTCATCAAATTTTTTTATAGTGACAATTTATATTTTATATTTGATTTAAGGTATATTTATATAACTATTAAATCCTTTAATCCAATCTATTTCATTGGAATAAATTTCACATTGAATTTGTATATAAAAACATTTCAATCTTTTGATGGTTTTTACACTAAAAAATGTTTTCTTATTCCTTCAACAGGTTTAATTTTTAATAAATTTTTGAAATTTCTATATTTAAAAATATATTAATATTCCTCTATATTTTTGGACCAAATATGAATATTAAATTAGGTAAATTTCATTACAACGATTAATAGTAAATCAAGTAATTAAGGGTAATAATAATATTATAAATATTATAATAGAACATTAAAAATTTTCCAAATTTTATTGGATGATTAATTTTCATCCCAAATAATTAAATTAGTTGTTATGAGACCATTTATGGACTTTTTAATGTGAATATAACCTTTATCAAATTATATTTAAAGGAATGTCAATTTTTTCATAACATTATTTTAAACAAGATAATAATTTATAATATGGGTTTATATAAGGTATATTTTATATTTCAATTTTTATAGTGCGATAAATATTTTAACTATATCATGGTTAATTATTTATAATTTATATAGTTAAAAAAATCACATAAAGGGTGACACAATGATGATAGAATAATTGATTAATTAGTGGAATTAAAAAATAAATATTATTAAAAATATTGAAATAAAGATATTTTAATATAATCAATGTCATCCAATAATTTAATGGATCAATTTTACATATTAATAATTATTTAAAATGTTTGGTTCTAATATATTATGTTTTAATGATATTTATAAAAAAAATTGTGATAAATTGTGTCAAAATTAAGATTAAATATTTTTTAAAATAAAAAACATTTTATTAAAGGATATAAAATTCTTGAAAATATAAAATTAGAAAAAATTATTGTGACAATCCATACAATTTCTTCAATTAATAATTTATTTTTATTTTGGAATTATATTGATATTATATTAAACCACAATGTTTGAATTACATGATAACATGAAAAGGATTAAAAGGGTTAAGTAAGGGTTGAATCTAACAGATAAGGATTAAAAAAATTAAAAAACATTAATAATATTCATTGTATGATTAGATTTTGTAACATAAATATATTATATTTTAAATAACTAATATTGGATCAATTTGAGAGAAATAATAATTTATATTAATTTAACATTTTGAAGAATACCAGGAGTACCCTTATCCTCTCCTATAAAAGGGAACCCATCATTATTTTTTTTCTTTACACATAAAAACCCATCTGGATCAGTAAAGATATATACATAAAACTTTCTATAATCCCACCCCATATTCTATGGGTGTTCGTTTTG
Organism: Viscum album; assembly: GCA_963277665.1. NCBI lineage: Eukaryota > Viridiplantae > Streptophyta > Magnoliopsida > Santalales > Viscaceae > Viscum > Viscum album. The sequence continues at coordinate 2,018,724,959 of OY728126.1, read as the reverse complement.
CAAAAATTCCCTCTTTATTGGTGTTAATGTGTTAATCTAAGAAGATCTTCTGAAGAAGTGGTGTAATTTTTAATTATGCGTTTCTATTTTATTTATTATTTTACTTCCTTATTATATAATTCAATCATTAAGAAATAATAAATCCAATACACTAAATATAATAGGAATTTATTATGTTAAAAAAACCTAAATCCATCTCCACACCCATCAAATGAAAAAATTATTAATTATTCGTACATACAACGAACTACTACATCACGAAACTTCTATCAATGTCAATAAATATTGGTTATAATGATCTTATTAATGTTTGTATAATAGAATAATTAAATATGTATCATTATTATAGAATAATATATCATTTATGTTCTTACCTTTCTTTTCACATGAAAATGATATCATCGTCTGTGCATACTTGTGATGTATCACTTTCATGAAGCGATGTGATTCATTTTTCATCACCACATTTCATAGATGATTTATATAAATATATTTTAATGAATTATATAATTTTAATGATATTTTGATAATTTTGTAATGACAAATTTAAACTTACCTTCAGTCAATAATGATTATTTAAAAATTGAAACATTACAATGCATACGTATGACCTACCACACCATGATTCTTACATAATTCATTTTTCATAACCATCCATAATGTTTTTATTTAAAATTATAATTTATTTATATAAATTATAATAATTCGCTGAATATAATTCTAGATATTATGTTATTGGTACCACTTTGACTATTTACATCATACTAGAGTCATCTCAGACTCAAGTATCGAATGTTGTCAAAACATATGATGTGAACATAAATAATTAAGTAATTATTATAAAATGATATTGAGTAATATACAAGGAATAAAAAATTTAAAAAGGTTCTCAAGAAAGTAAATAAATAATATAATTTTATTATTTAGGATGATATTTATTATACTAGATGATTGTGACTCAAGGTAATGGATTCTATTTTAAAACCACTTATAATGTTACTCTTTCAACTATTTATTAATTTCTTGCATCTTTAATTTTGTGATGCTTTATTTACCAGTCTATAATTTAATTTTCAAATAATGTGTTTTTATTTATGATTTTGTGGATTTATAAAAATGAAAAGTGACTTCAATGTGGAAGATATATATTACTTTTATAAATGAATTATTTTTTATGCTTATCTAATAGTTAATGGTAATTGATTATGAGTAAGGGTGGATCTCTGATAAATATAGGGCGGGTGACCCGTTATAGCTCCTCAATGCATTGGTAATGAGATAGAGTGAATTAGTAGTGTTTCTCCAATGAGATTAATGAAATATACTATAGTGGTTATTCCAAATGTATCCATGATGGTTTCTACCAATGTAGTCTTGATAGATACATAAAATGTAAGAGTGATATATAATTTATTCCAATATATTCCATTATTATTTATGTTTTTTTATTAATTTTTATAGGAAAATATTGATTTTCTCTTGTATCATTAATAGATTTTGTTTTATGGGTGAAAAAATATAACTTTGTAAAAATGATTTCTTGTATTTTTTTAGTATAAATGTAATAATAATTTATTTCTTTATTTTTAAAATCCATACTAATATTTTAGTTCTCATCCCATTTTTTATTATAATTTTCATATTTTATATTATTTTAATGGTAAATGGGGATGTCAAGATGAATGTATTGATAATTTTTCTTAATAAAAAATCATGTTTAATTTTAAAAGGTTATCATTTGGGGGAAAAAATGGATACTGAGTGTATGTTTCCACTTTTAATGTATTGGTTAATATATAATATGTTTTTATAATTCTGTAACAGTATAGACAAAAAATATTAGACATAAATTAATGTGATTTATAGTTTTAAAATAACTATAATATCTAATGTATAAGGTCGGGTCATAACACACCATGTCCAAATTTTTTATTACCATAAATTATTTGTTTCAATGTTTTGATATAAAAATGTGTAATATATTTTATACACATTATTTATATTTTTTTTATTATAAAAATTAAATTTTAGGATTATTTCTTCGATGTGGGTTTTCTCTATAACTACATAAAAATATTAAAAATAAATTTCCTTCTCAATTTTTATATTTTGTGTCTTCTAATCCACATTGAATTAAATAGATAACATTTCTTTTAAATGTTAAATTTTTTGGGAATCTATTATAATAATATTTTTATTTTTTTACCACCTTAATTTTGTATGAACATGGTAAGTAATTTAGGTTTCTTTGAAATGATAAAATTATTTTATGAGGACTCTTCCTAAGGAATCACTTTTATTTTCCGGTCTATCTATAAATTGTTTTTCTCCAATGACGTTATGTTCTTAACCACCCTATAATGATGTTATTATATAATTTCATTATATGTTTGAATTCTTATTATTAATTATTTCACATTGTGATATGTCATTCCAAAATATCATGTAACTGGATTTATTTAAATGAATTTTTATTATAGGATGCATGAATTATTTCAAATGGAATACACACACACACACAGATATATATATATATATATATATATATATATATATGATTAGAAAATGATATATTTTTGAGATATATATCTCAAGTACATTTGGTAATACCTCATAAAAAATGACATAATGCATTGAAAAGATTTTTACTATCAAATATTAGAAAATAATTAGTGGATATGATTGTAATTTTAATGGTAAAAAACATAATGTGATGGAAATATTAAAAATATTTAGGATAAAAAAATAATGTGTGGAAATAATTTTTATTATCTAGGTTCACAACATAATGGGTGGACATTAAGTAATTAACTTGGTTTAAAATATAATTAAATAACATTATTTCTATAATCTATGTTTACAATGTAGTGGTATTTTATCTTATGTTTACATCACATGGTTATGTTAGGTTTCAATTCTAATTATTATTATCCCATGTTTTATTATTCCAATTCAATGGTATATGTTTTCCAACCATGATGGTCCTTTTGAGGATATATAGCCTTCTGTCATAACTTATACACAACTCTCATGATTCTATATTTTTTTATTTTAGATATATCCACCATTATCAAACTTCCTTACATTCTAATGACATATATTTTTTAAATATTATATTTCCTTTTACGAAACTAATTTTTTTTATCATGATTTTTTCCTAGAGAATTACATGTAGAATATTTTAGGAATATGTCATGTAAGGATAATTCCATGGGAAATGTTTTTCAAAATAATGTTTAATAAGGAATTGAAATAGCTAATAACCAATGAAAACAGTTCTTTTGGTCATAATACTAGGTTTTTATTTTTTACCTATAATAAGTTATGGAAATGATATTAAATATATTCAAGTTCTTATTTGGTCATCTCACATGACCTATAATTTGATAATAACTTCCTCATTAAGAAATACATGAGATGGTAATATTTACATTCATATTCATTAGCCTAAAATAATTATCACACACTAATATTCTAAAATGAAACACAATATCATGCATTTTTCTATTCGACCATAATAATTTCCATTATAATTACAATATAATTTTATCAAAATGTTTAAATAATTTATTTCTCATGGATTTCTATATGTTTTTTAAAAATCATTAGGAAAAACAATCACCTCTCCAACCATTATTCTTATATCATCACAAGATATTTTATAAAGGTATAAACCGTGACATGTTTTTCTATGAATATCTGTATGTTTGGTTTACTCTTATATAAAATAACATTCAACTCACACTTCCTCTAGTTTATTTTCTAATCACTAAAACTAACACTTCATGGTACACAAATAACACTTCACATCCTCCTAGTCATTTACTATCATTTTGGTTTGATTGATTTTTATTTATTTTTATTAAAACAAAAACATTGATATCTCTGATAATATACACATGAATAACTTCCCCTTGTATGTTTTCTTTTTGTAAAATATTACTTGGTGGACAATAATATCATTAACCATCATCTTTACCTCTATGAAAACATCATCTTCCAAAATGAGGAATAAGTAATACACTTTGTAAAAGATAAATTTATTCGATACCCAGGATTCCAACTTGGAATATCCATACATAAAATTCCCTTCACTTCCTATATTAAGACATAATTTTATTAGAAAACCCATCCATTTTACAGAACATGATAATAAATAATAAAAATAATTCAACTAATTACTCACATATCATTATTTATATCCCTAAAATTAAATACAGTCACCATGTATAAATACAATGAAGTTCAAAAGGAATGATTCATAACTTTTCAATCCTTGATTATATAATGATTCATTTCCTCTCAATATTTTACACCACTGATTCATCTCCAGCGTTGATTTACTGTGATATATATTAAAATCCGACCCACTAATCATTGTTATTTCCAATTTTTCTTTTACCTTATAAAAATAAAATAGCATTTCAATAGTAATAACCGACTATATCCATTGTTCTAGTATTTTAACACAAACCAAAGTAGTAGTTAGAAAAAACATTACAAAAAATAACATATCTATTCCAATTTTAGATGAAATATTAAAATGAAAATTTTTTGGGAGAACCGTTTTGGGTGATAAATATATATTCATCAAAAATCAATTTATAAATAAAAAAATTAAATAGGTACTATAATCTTTAAAAAATATTATAGAAAAATTTCACCATATTTTCATTCATAAATGAAATAAAAATGCAAAAAAGGAAAAAAATACTTTTTTATAAATTAATTATATAAAAAATATAACAGATATGATTTATCATAAATTATATATCACCTCCATATAATGATAAAATAATAGTTAATGACAGAAAAATAATCTAATCAAATAATGAAAAAAATTTACAAAAATTATATTAAATTAAAAATTATGAAAATCTATGGAAAAAGATTTTTTGGTATCATTTATTATTGAATCCATAATTTTTATTAATCAAATACCCTTTTAAAATATTCATGACCTAATAAAACTAGGAAATTTCCACATTCTTGATTATTCAAGAGAGTCATTCTAGAGAGAGATGAGAAATAATATCAGCCAAATATATATAATTTCTCACCATTGATCTTTTTTTGATTCATTTATACAGTAATTGGGATTTTTATGATAGATGGGGGAAACCCCAGTAACTTCTTACATATTTTACATTCATGAAATATACATATTCATAATTATATTGGTGATTATGGAGGAATTTAGGATTTTTGAAATTAATCCAAAAAAAATTCCCCAACATGAATAATTATCTTGTATGGTTAAATGGTTATGTACATATCAATGATCATTATTTTTTCTAAAAACCCAGCATATGTTAAAGTCTCATGGTTATCTAACTATTCACCATACGATTATTTTCATTATGACCCCAAAACACCATTTATTGTTGGTAAACATGGTTTTTAAACAATATACAAATACCATTTTTCATGTATAAATATCTAAAAAACTATTTTTTATCTTGAATCAGTAAATAATGTGAAGAAAAAAATTCATACCAGATGGGAGTTTCATATGTTGAATGAATTTCTAATTATTTTAATGTGGTGTATATCATTCAATGACCATGTAACATTATGGAAATTTTGAGGATAATAAAACCCTCCTTGTAAATAATTTATGTGTATTTTTATGTTGAAAATGTAAATATTCTATAAAATATCTAAATAAATGTTTTGATGGTGTTATGTAAAAAAATAGATTAAACACTTTTAAATATTCAATTGGTTGTTTTTCGACTGAGGCACTGCGTTATTATGATATTTCGAGGCCTATAATGCCTTATAAAAGATTGAATAAAATATTAAATTTATTATATCACTTATGATCCAATTTTCCAAAATAATCAAATATATTCCATAAAGGGTATTGTATGCGATATTGGATTCCACCGTTTGGTCTGAGATGTGGTTTTTACCATAGTCAAAACATGAAATCTTTATTATTTAAGAGTTTAGTCAGATCACAAGTGATGATAACTTATTTAACATTTTTATTATATATTATTCTGGAGATAATTAAATATATCCCAAAATGTACATCATATGAGAAACTAGATACCACCATTAGGTCCAAGATGAGAGGTTTACCCAAGGTGTGATATAACATTTATTTATGTTTGGCATTTGGTAATATCCCAATTAAGGGTAATAATAATTAGTATATTAATATTTTGTTGGGATAATACAAATAATAATAAAAATAAGAGTAAGAATAATATTATTATTATTATCATCATTTTGGTTGAAAAAAATAATTTAATTATACATCCATAAATAAAAATGGATTTACGATGGAAATAATGAGCGGGTAATGTAATAAAGGTGATATTATTATTTTTTCTAAATTAATGTTTTTATGTGGTGAATAGAAAAATATTAATATATTTTCGGTATTTAATGGATTTTATTATCATTATTATAGTGGTTTAGATTTAGTAAAAAAGATAATAAAATATAATTTTTATGATTGTTATTATTAATTTTGGAAGATGATTTTTGTATATATATATGGAATAAATATATATATAAGGATATATACATGTGTAGTTTCATGTATGTATATACGGATGTGTCTATTCATATATAATGTATATATAAGTATAAAAATATAGGTAAATATATGTGTATCTGATGGTGATAATAAATAAATATATTCATATGTGGGTTAATTATATAAATATTTTGGTGTATATATTCATATGTCTGTGAAATTATATATATGTAGTATAAATATATATTCATATGAGTTAATAATATATAATAATGTATGACTCAATACATATAAAAATTGGTGTTTAATAGGAAAAATTTGTGATCACTTAAAATTTATTTGAATGAGTGTTTTAAAGTGTTGAGAAAGGGTTTAAAAAAATAATAACATAAAATTTTGTGTGTGTGTAATGATTGAATGATTTTAATAAGAATTAATAAATTAATATGATAATTTAATAAGATTTTAATTCATATATATATATATATATATTTGTGTGTGGGGAAATGAGGAGGGAATAACACAAGGGATTTTCCCTTCCAACCTCATATATTCTACACCCATCTCACATTCATTCTCTATAATTTATTTTCTTATGTTTTATTATCTTAAAAATTAAATCCATAATATCTTCACTGATATTGATTGGATTTATGTGACAATAGTTTTTTTGGGTTCATATTTAAAATAATATTTTTAATCATATTTTCTCATTTTCAAGACAGTGTTGTTTGTGGTGAAATTAAATTTGGACATCAACCCTCATCATCATTCAATGAATACTTTGAGGAAGTATGCTCCTTACATTCTAGGGTATTATTTATGCATGTTTCTAAGATGATTATTATTTCCCCATTATTTCCCCCAATCTTTATTAAAATCACTTGGGGGAGGGGTGTGCAACCATGATATTTGTTGTGATATATTATTTCCATGAGTGTTGTTTGTATATATTGTAGCCATGTTTGAGGTGTTAACATTTTTTTTATGTAGGATGCATGTGATAATGATGATGATGTGAGATGATAAGACGATGATTTGATAATGTTGGGGACGTGATGTGGATCCTCGATGGTGGGTTTCTCAGGTACCATGCTTTTCCCACATTTTGTTCTTCCTAGTTCTTGGATTTAGATTTAAAATTTTGAATGGGGATTTTGGGTCTGGTATGTTGTGTGATGTTTATTATGGATGATGTTTTAAATTGATATTTGGTTTTTTTTAGGTTCCCACTCAACCAAAAGGTTGTTTTTTGAAGAATCAAAAATGATGGATTTGATAGTTTATACTATATACTCATGATGATGTGACACACATTCATTGTATGTTTATTATGTGATATGTGTCACCCTTTCTTTATAGGTTGGGTTGGTACATGTAATAATTGGATTGTTAGGTGGTTTACATCCCTTGGTGGGGGACTGTGTGCACAGAACGAGACACTGATGACTATGAACCTGATCATATAGTATGGGGAAGGAAGTCTTAGACTCTTGAAATAAGGCAGTTTGTTAGGGTAATGATCGTCTGGTTGCCTGACTTGAGGGAATGATGGCCTCGTGGACTAACTTGATTCATCACGAGAGCATAACATATTGTGAGGGTGAATGATGACATGAATCTAAATTTGGATCCATGATCAAGTCTGTGACTTGATGCCTTACCATTTCACAGAGATTTATTTTGAATGTATTAATTTTTCATAATCTTACTAACACCCCAATATAGATTTTGAGTGTCAGGAAGTGGTTTATTAACATATGGATTATGAATTCCATGTGTTGGTCAATTCAGAGATATAATTTGATCACCATGTACTGGTTCATGTTCCTTGAGATATTCCATGATTGTATTTATATAATGGACCTAATGCATATACAATCGAGGGTTTGGTGATGGATTAGTGGGGAAAATACCAATTAGTTTTCCATCGAATGTTTACGCTTACTTCATTTATTATTATAGAATAAAATTATATACAAGACCCCTATTTTTATTGATATATTGGTAGTCTCTTATAGAGTCTTGTACCCCCCATACTCAGGAATTTCATTTCACCTTTTTAGTACATGACTATATATCTGGAGATGTAATAGAGCCTTGTGGTTGAAGGTGGATTTGAGGAGCACATAGCTAGTAATAGATTGTGAAGAAATATGTTGTACCACACTGTTTATTTCTTTATTTTATTAGATAATTTTGACCTCAGAAATTATTTCAAAATTATGATCTATTTATTATTATATTACATGTATTCAATTTATTATGTTGCCACATGTTTACTCAAATCCATTATTAAAATTTTTCTTTATGATTATCGATTCTATGACATAATATAGAGGGTATAGTCTCCACATTGATGTAGCTAGACCCACAAAACTAGTTGGAAACCTCTTGCATTTGAAGAGGCACACATGAGGTCATATGGAACTCCATATCAGACATGGTTATTCAGCTCAAGGGGTTACATACCATCTATATCATTTGTGGATTTTTTGATTTATATTTCCTTGAGTTATTAATTTATTTTTATAAAAGTAATATTTTTTTCCATGTTTGTAATATTTTTTTGGAACAAGAAATTCGTATTTTCTGTTATTGTTTAATTGATATTCAATATAATATATTGTTTGTCAAAAGAAATTAAATATTTAAAATTAGATTTATTTTTTCCACAAACTATATATAAAATTTTATTCTCAATTTGAATATATAAAATTATATAAAATAATTATATAAATAACAAGTTTCAAATTACCTAAAAGCATCTTCATCCATAAATATCTGATCTCCAGTTTTATGATGTAATACTACATCTAAAATTCTATTTATATCAAAAGAAATATCATTAAAAATCAAATTCAAAATTCATTTATCTGTAAGATGATGTATATTATAAAAAGGTTATTTACATTTTTTTAATAGATTTTATAAATAATTAATGATTAGTACCATACTATAATTCAAATGTTAATTAAAAATATTTTTCAATGATTACTCTAATAATGTAAAATTATTTAATTGGTTTTTGACCATTTTATGTGAAATTCTAACCAAAATATGATATTTTTTAAAATGATCCTTTGACCATTCGAAAAATAATGCACATCCTATTAATTCAAAAATTATTCAAACAATTTAAATGTAATTATAATATTAGGGTTTTTTTGTTTTTATGGAAAGTCAAAAAAATATTTAGGGAATTATTATTTGATTCAATATATTAATTTGAAAAATAGTACTAATGTTTAATAATAACTTTAGAAAAATATAATGAATTTTATTTAATGGGGAATTTTGGTTAATAACTACTAGTTGCTGATTATTTAATAATAATTTAATATATTTTAATGAAAATCTATTACTATATTATTGGTTTTCATTCTTGGTCATATGTTCTGAATATATAAATTTTTAATATTATAAAATTTACTTTTATATTACTCTACGTTCACTACACATTGAATAGAAATAAACACCATTCAAATATGTCAGCAATTAATTAGTAATCATTATCACAATTCCTTAAAAATGTCATATCAATTTTTAGAGCTCTTGACACAAGTTTTTAACATAGAAAATATTATTCATTATAAATGTATAATTTAAACTATTTTCTATAATACAACATAATTAAATGATGTTTATTTAATTCCCAAATAGAAAAAATTTACTGAGGATTATTTTTGAATATTTTTTAAAAATATATATGATGTTATTATAATTTATGATCTCTAATGTGAATTTGTAAAATAAAGTATTGTCTCATATAAAAAATTTAACTATTTATCATTTAATACATAGACATTTTTTATTAACTAGTTGTTTATTTATATATGAAAAAACATTTTGATGACCATTTTCCCTGATTATCATATCAATTTGTGAACTTTAATTATATTTTGATTGTATAATGTAGGTTTCTAAATGAGATAATAACTTTTTATTTTAAATGGATATTTTTTTCATACATGATATATTGTATATAATATCAACATGTGGATTATTCTAATAGAAAAAAATTAGTTAATGATTTTTTACCAACAATTTTATGATAATCTGAGATCATTTTCATTATTTTGATCATCATTATATTTTTTAAAATAAAAATTATTAAAATATTTAAAATGGTCTATTGGTAGTTACAATATAACTATATACCTTATTGAATATTAAGACAACAATATATATCCAAAAGTAATCAAATATCATTTTTAAATAATTTATAAACATTTAAAAAAATTTATTGGTTTCGAACCTTTGATAAAAAATTTAAAAGATAAAATAAACATTATTTGACAATCAAAATGTTTATTATATTCTGTACTGTAAATATCGATCATATTTGTAGTTGATTTATATTTTTTAAAATTTAATGAAAGATATTTTTAATTGAATTTTAAAAAACTGATCCCCTTTACTCAATTTTGACTGTTTAATGATTTTTTATCTTAAATATTAATTTTATTGTTAAATATGTAATTGGTATAATCAATAACAGAGTAAAAAATATATTAGTGTCATGAACCTCTCTAATTTAGAAACCCAATTAGACCTATAGTTAAATGTGGTTGACCAATAAGGTCCCGTTCATATATTTCCTAGGTTGCATACTAGCAATGAGGTTATAAAATATTCAAATTTGAGGCATTCTCACATATAACCATATAATTCAGAAAAAAAATCAGAACCTTGATATTAATGAAAAAATCAATAAGAAACCTTCAAAGTATAAATAAGGTATGAATAATAAAAATACCCTTATATGTTATGAATAAATATTTGGGTAGTAACTGTGTATCCAAACCAAAGATACAAGCTAGACCTATCGAAATATTTCACCAAACTCACCCAAGATATCTAAAAAAGGTTATTTCCTATAGGGGTGATTATAACATTTATAATTATAAGGATTATTATACATAACTATCATTGTATTTTGGAAGGCATACACAAATAAATTTGTGAACAATCAAAAAAACCAATATGAACATTTTAGGACAAATATCACCATGATTCACAAAGGCTCACACATCAATTATTACATCCAAGAATAAAAAAATGTATCAATATATTTAATTAGTATGAACTCTCAAGAATATCCCCTGACATTTATTACTCCCAAAAAATATTGTATAACATATTATTATCCTAATACATTTTTCATTGATGCTGAAACATGCCATATCTCTTATAATGGATATTCCTCAGACAACAACCATATCAGCATGTATGTTTGGGTATCATGAAATAAAACGAAATACATATTTTTTCTTTATCATTACATTCATAAATTTTATCTTATATCCTAACATAAATATCACAATAACACATCCCGTTAATACCCCACTAGGAATTCTAGTGCATCTATCCCATATCACCATAATAATAACACATAAGATATTATAATGCACCTCTACATTATATTCCATACCCTTTAGGGTCTATATGTTCATTATGTACCTATCATCAGATAAGTATACAACTGGGATAATCATCACACCACATACAATTATTGTAATATCATACCTAACTCAAGCCATCACATCCCATTATATTACTAGAAGTGAATGTGATGAATAGGGATTAGTTTTCCATATGTTACCCCACCAATATGCATGATATATGAAAAAAAAATTGTAGCCAATGTAAGTAGTGAATTGCCACGGGATTCCCATTTATGTGGGGTGAAAATAGAAAAAAATGAAAAAATAATCTTCACTATAGCCACACACAAGCCCATATTAATATGGTTTCTCCAAAATAACTCTACTGAATCTCAAACATGTAACCAAACTATCACCACCTCCCACTTCTATCACTTCCAACAAAAATAGAATAACCAACACACAACCCATAAAAAATCCCCATGAAAACTCTATAATTTCTAGTTAATTAATCATCCTTTTAAAGTAAAAATTTAAAATTTTCAAATAAATTTATATCTATTAATAAATTAAATTATATACTTAATGAAAAAACATCCAAGTCACCTACCACATAATTTCCATCCATTCATAATTTATTTCAATAATCATTGTTTCATTTTTATCTATTCAGAAATACATTTATAGTTAACTATATACCAAATCCATCAACAAAAATTATATTTAATGTGACCAAGAAATGAAAAAACATTCCTTAATAAATTAAATTATCCTTATCCTAAAAAACCCCCCTCATCCCATCATACAAACCCTGGAATGGAATTAGCAACCCCACTAAAATAATGATGATCTCATATATATTCCACTATGTAACTATAGTAATATTCAATAACAACTGATGTGAATACCTCAAAAAAACCCCAAAACAATAAAAAAATTCCATAATAACAAAGTCTACCATAATAAAAAAATATTAATTTTATCATTAATTACTATTACACTCTTTCGGTGTCAACATTATTTCATATCAATTTCATTATTACACAAAATTAATTAAATATTATCCTTAAGTTATTCTTTTATTATGAAGGCCATTCAAAAATCAATCACATCAGTGATACACAAGTCTCAAAAATATTATTTATCTTTATGTTTTGAAGAAAACAATAACCAAGTGTGAGAGAAATATAAATAAAGTAGTAAAAACCATTAGAATTATCCCATTCCGAATAAAATATTTATATTGGTTTATAATATTGATTTGGTCAATCTATATGATATAACTAATAATGAAATAATAATTATAAAACCATAATTTTCATTGTAAAGGGGGAGTTTAAATATTTTATACCCTCATCAAGGTTTCAAAATCAACTTCTTAATGATAAAGAAGGACAAGAAAATAAAAATATCAAGATCACATAAGTTAATCATTCAAGAATATAATGAAAGGCATCTATAATCAAATTACTGCTGAATCCTCAAAAAATCAAACATTACCCCATGAAAATAACCTTATTTGGATGATGAATATGGATCAAACCAATACTAAATTAGGAAGGACTCACTTAACATCATCCATACTCAATATATAAGTGTAATGGACCAAATAATTGGAATTGCAGAAGAAGGATATCCTAAAAGTTTCTTGTAGTATCCCAATAGTCGAGTGGAAGCAGGGTGTGTGAATATAGATTGGGGGTGCCTCAGGTATAAAAGATGATCATAAATCATTAAATCTCTATGTTTTGGTGAGAATCACAACAAAATGGACATATATTTCTAAATACCATTACATAATATAACAAACCACACCATTCTTAGTTTATGATAATTGATTCATAGAATTTTAGAGAGTTCATTAATTTTATACTATGAATCTTGGAGAAATCCATGATTCATGGATAACCATACGACATAGAACAAAAACCCTCAAACACAACCACACGACGAACAAAATTCCATAGTTAGTTACAACCAAGACTGCTGGTTCAGTAAACTTACCCATATGAAATTCATGTCTTGGTAAGGGGACCGACGAAATAATAGTTTCTCAAATGGAGGGTGCGGAAAAGACATTACAAACCATAATTTTTTTGTATAGATAAATATGTAATATCATGAGACACTCTCTTACCCATGATAAAATAATAGGTCAATTCCATAATGTAACACAATGGAAATGCATTATATATCCCAGATATGTAAAGTATACTGAATAATACCACTTGAAAACCTACACTGAATATACTAGTAAAAAAACACAACCCTATATCATTGATGTAATATTAGCTTTTACATCACTAATTACTCTACAATATACCTCCTACAATATCAAACACAAAGACATGGAAAGTAATTGGCTGGGAAGTTCCACATCAATACATTAACAACCTTTCAATTAATATCCATTATGATTAATCACAATACAAATATGTGATTATAACCATTACACCACTAATAAATTACTCCTTGGGAGATACCTCCCAAGCATGATGCCACCATAAACCGAAAAAACACTCAAAAAACAAACAATGTCATTTGATTATCACAAAGGTAAAATAAATAGTCTAGATCTATTTTACCACTAATAATGGTTGTTAATCTGGGTAATATCTCTCAGTGATTTCTTTTTTAAATAAGCGTAACCTATTATTAAAGAAAAATGAATATATAGAAACTTCTAAAAAAATATGACCCATAATATCTCTTAAATTTATAATTTCCAATAATAAGTATATATTTCCTAGCATGATATGAAAAGGATTGGATAAGAAAAAATTCTACTAGAAATAAGTCCATTATGGTTTATAAAATTTATGGTATATCGATCAATTTTATTTTTCTATATTCCTTTAATAGTACATGCTATACTTAAACATATAATATGATAAATACATTATTCAAAAGAATAATGAACCATCACCAACATGCATCAACATATCATCATTCTATTTATTCAATTATTTACATATTACCATATGAAAATAATTTTTTTTCATTCATTCCTAACATTTATAATGAACTTCATACGTGTATTTTTATATATATTCATCTTCCAAACAACTCACACTTTCAATATCAACATAAAAAGTAATAATATATTTTTCAATATTAGTTATATAATCTCATTTAAATTTATTCAAATATTTGAAATAATTTTTAGAAACAGTCAATTTCATATTACCAAAATCCATAGATATGATATTCACAATATGTTCAATAATAAAATGTATCAATAACTAATTCAATGGATTTAAAACATTATAAAATTTCCTGGATTTAATTTCTAATTTAAACATGAATTTATTACATACTAAGTCCATGCATATATATCAATGCATGCATTTTATAGATAAATGTATTTCAATTCTCAATCATTGTTTTTATCAGGACCCCTCCCCACAAGGTGTACCCCTCCTAGGCTGGCAATGTGAGAAGGGAGATATTGACCGCTGATCCCCGCCTCGAGTAGTCCCCAGGTTGGTGACAAACACAGAGGGTATATTTAACACACAAATGGGTGGCAATACCCTCTAAGAGAACACATGAGAAAGAGAGAGATAAGATATACACCAACCAACTCCAACTCAGACATCAAATTAAATGAAATCCCAAGTACATAGATGTAATGTCATGAAATGAAACTACAACTAGAAGGGGAAAACAACATGTACCCAAAATAAAGTAAAAACTGCAGTAACCACAAGCCCAGATAGCTCTTTCAACCCCAAGCTAGTAGAAACAAGCTTGATCTCCAACCTGCTCCAAGTGACCTGAAAAACAATTTATAAATACATAGGGTGAGTATAACATTATACTCAATAGGATCCTCCCAAAATACTCTCATACAAAAGTAATGAAAGCATGCTAAAGCATATTAAAAAAAAGTGAAACTAACTCGTCGCCTAAAAAGGTATACTATGTTCCAAAACTCACCATAGCTACTCTCACCAAGTAACGAATAGAAGAGTATATAATATAATAAAGAATATCAAGGGAACCCCGCTACTACTTCATCACTAGTTTTACACTTTTCCCCAATGTCACACATCCTAATAATCTCTCTCCCAAAGGATTTCCTACAGACACTAGGGCGAAGCACCACAACTTGCACCTCGTGAAAAAAAACCATCACATCCACACAAGAAAGTAACCACGTAGTTTACAGGATCTTCCACAGATCTCATAACATGTATCATACATCAGGCGTTATACCTCAAGCAATTATAGCACACTCACCGAGTAATAATCCTCAAGCCATCACAACCTATACACGTTACGCCTACAGTAGTCCATAGGATACTATGTCCAGAATATATGTGTGTGAATAACCCCAATCCATTACATCCCTCTAAACACATATATGGGGAAAACTAACTGATGTGCCTACCAGCACAAGTAACTATCAATAAAAGGGAGTCAGGACAAAGGGGGTAGTCAACCATCCATCCTCCGACAAGAATGTTGGGGAAAACACCCCCCAGGGTTCAGAATCCATGTGGCATTAGTTTTCCTAACTGACAGGGTGGAGTAGCATATAGAAACACAAAAATTACAAAATATAATATAGCTTACAACAACATTATGGGAATAACCTAGACATAGACTCAACTGATGCTAATGTCTCTCAGACTCCCGGCTTCCACATATATTACTAGTTATCTTGTAAGTACACAACCATTTAAGGAGATTTACTATATTACTTCATTCCATTTTTATCAGTTTCACTTTACGTTAATTAATTCTTTAAACAGTAACCACCCATTATCAATTTCCACATTATATTTCATTGGAATCACACATAAAGTCCTCTGTCCCTTTAAATTGTAACCTCATAATTGTGTCCCAGCAAGCTCCAACCCCATTGGTTAACATCATTTATACAATTATTTATTCACATCATTACTTTACATTATTCTTATTCATTCTAAAAAACATTCTATGCTACCAAACATGTAGAGGCCCAAAGCTTGACGTACATAGATATTACATTACTTTTGCGTAATACTTAGTACATAACAAAAACACACACACAAGGACCGTAATAGTTTAGTGTCTTTGGAAACTCGGAATATAATCTTCTAATCAAGGCGAATGATCTTCAAAATCTCCCATAAATATCTACCTTTTTACCTAAAAACATTCTTTATATACTAGGGAAAAAAAACATAAAAGGGTGAGCTCAAATGCTCAGTAAGGGTAAACAAAAGAAATATCAATCACATCATATTCATAAGAACATAACATTTTGGAAATCATAACCTGCAAAAGAGATCATAATATCATAACATGGGATAAATCATAGTAGTGAAATGTAATCCCAATAACCATAACATAAAACATGAATCTTTGTGGCATACACACATAATCATAGAGAATCATTTCTTATTAGTCAAGACTCATTTCCAAGACTATCTTAGTGGACAAAGTCCATTTCTGAACCGAGTTCACTCCTCGTTTCTGTCCTGTTTCACTAAATCGGTTTAACCTGTCGTTCCAGCCATGTCTATCTCATGAGAAATAAAATCTTTACCCAATGCATTGGAGGGAGATATATGTCCCACCCATCTCATAATGATACCGTTCATATGTGTGCCACAAAATCATAAATCATACATCATTGCATAACCCATGTAATAAAAATGGGATTCTTAAACAACATGACATCATAAAAAAATTCATATAAGATAAAGGAATTCATAAAAATAATTCCATCACAACATAATAAAATCAATGTAATAATAGGGATAGAAACAGAACCCTCTATTATCTTAGATGGAAAATAATTTTGATAAAACACTTGAACTCCATTCTTGAGGAAAATATCCTTTCTACTTCAAAAACATTTTCCTTTCTTAACATGTCATACAATTTTAAACTAAAAGAAGTTGATTAAAAATAAACTTGAAAACTTTTAAAGGAAGCTTCTTGGAAATAATGTTTTAAAAATCCATTCATTCCATATAAGTTAAAAAAACATTCTTCTCGTACTTTTTTCGGAAGAGTCAAAAAGTACCTCGTAACGTAAAAAAGAAATATTCCTTACATACCATGTACTAAAAATAAAAAATGGGTAAAAATGAAATTAAACATACATGAAACAATTTATAGAAAACATGGGCTTGGATGATAAAGATAACCGCAGTAAATACTTACGAATAAACAATCTCGGATAAAAATGAGATTGATAAATTATCCCTTACCTTAGGTATGATTTTCTTCATAAGTGTACGAACCTCCTGTATAATGATTTAAATAATGTCATTGACTTATTCCAGAATCATACTTATTGTTATGATATCATATATGGTTCACTTATGACTTTATATTACCCGTTCTTTTGTAAATTCCATGTAAAAGAGCGTTTTGGGTAAAATCATTTCATTTATCGTCCGTGTTTTGACTTGTAATTATTCATATGATTACTTAGATCAAGATTAATTAATTCCAGAATATAAAACATGATTTATATGTAATATATATTGAGAATATACATATATATAATATATCATTAAATGGAAAGAAATACACCGTTCATGGAGACGGTAGGTCGTACGTACGCATGAACGCTGTTTTCGTTTTCTTATTGAGTTGAATGGAATTAAGTAGATGAAATACATATATATACACATAAATCCAGTATCATTATTATGTAATGTATTTCATGATTACTTATTATATATACTTTATAATCATTCATGAATGGTTAACGTGGAGAATTAATCTCATCACGTCGTGGAGACGGTAGTCCGTACGTACGCACGGGCAATGATATCATTTTCATGATCGTGGAACTGTATTGGAGTGTATTTATAATATTTAAGATTGAATTTAAGTTTAAAATAATCATATATAGTTATTATGGACACCATTATACCCATCCAAGTAAGGTGGTGGTGGAAAATAGATTACACCACGACGTGGAGACGGTATTCCGTACGTACGCATGCGCAGTGATTTCGTTTTCCGTAGGATGGATAGATGGTGAAATAGGGCTGTTTCATACTTATAATAAAATATCATTATATGAGTGATACTTATGTTATTAATTCATAATGAAACAACCTAATAAGAAGAAGTGGAAGAAGAAATAAAGTTGAAAGAATTGGTAACGGACATTACCTCTTCTTTGAAGCGCCTCTTTGAGTCCTCCTCTTAGGGCAATAAAATTGGTCTTTGAAGAAGACCAGGACCTCTAGGATGTTTCTAGGGAAGTGGAGATGAGAATTTGTCATGGTTTGGCCGAGATTGAAGGCTCAAAGTGGTGTGAGGAAGAGAGGGAGGAGGATCCCTTTTATAAGGGAGGAGAGGGGCACCTTTGGAAAAACTAAAAATATTATTTTGTTATAAAGCCATATTCGGTTTTAAATAGCACAAAATTGATTTATTTAGAAGCTATGGTGGGGATGGGTCTAAATCCTCTCATCCAATAGAATTTGGACATGTTTAGTTTACTATTTTAACCTTACCATTTAGTTTAAACTTTAAGTTAGATAATTTTACTTTTACCGTGTCTTTTTGTGTTCTTACACTACAAGGTTAATAAACGTACTATAACAAACCAAACGAACCCCAAGTTGTTAATTATTAATATATATAACCTTATATAAGTCAATTGTCCGAACCTTAGATTTTTAAGAATAAAAAAACAATTAATAATATAATATTTGTTTTAAAAACTATTTTATATCAATTTTGACACTATTTAGTAATTGATTTTTGTGAAACTCATAAAAGAATTATTAGTTAGAAAAAAGTTACTTAGATCAATACTAACATGTAATATTAACCTAGAAAATTAGTGGAATTCATAAAAAGTCTCAAATTACATTTATTTGGGTATTTATAACATCAATTATGTCAATATTTCATTAATAAGATAATTACTGCATCATCGTTGTGTCATAAATAAATTAAATTATTTAATGTCGAAAAATTACAAATAAAATACAATTATGTAGGAAATATTTTTAGATTTCTAAGGAATAATTATATTCGACTTTATCATTTGTATAACCCTATATTAAAAATTATCTACTTATTAAACTTTGATTTTAACTATTTTAACCCTTCTTTAAATAAATTAATAATAAATGTCCTAATCTAATCCAAGTGGTCCTAAATGGTCATATTTTATTCCTAAGGTTGTTTTGGGTCGAATTACTCTTATCCAATAGAATTAGGACATGTGTTAGGTTAATAATAAGATCATTTTTACCCTTAACTACCCTATTTAATTTTAACCGTGGTAAAAAAAGTAAAAAGTTACTATTCACCAAAAATTATTTTCATCTCATTGAACCACATTTTAGTCCTTCATAATAACCGTGTCTCTCAGATTTTCAAAATTCTACTCACAGAAGTGGTAAAATTAAGTTTTATGAAAAATTCAGTTTTTTTAAATACCACTTAGTGGTTTCACTATTCATCAAAAAATGAATGTTTCCAGAAAAATACCAAAAATTAGGCCTAAGCTATATTTGATATTATGAACTCAAAAATGATGTTTATTTTACCAAATTCCAAACATATCAGTTACATTAACTAATTTAAAAATTAACTCCTGTCGTCAAAACAAATAGCGTGTTTTTAAAAGATAATAACTATCAAAAGATTGACACTTGTTTATGTCTGGTTTAAATGTGAAATTACATCCAATGAACAACATTGTATTAAATTGTAAAAATATATTCTAAGTATACTTTAAAACCACTCAAATTAATAATTTATCACTATTAATTATTTCGATTAAAAAAGTTGTTTTTAATTAAAATTTAGTAATTTTCACTATTCATCATAATATGAAAGTTATCCGAAAAGTACCAAAATTTCACCCTAAGCGAATTTCGATATTCCGAATCTAAAAATGAAGTCCTTTTTGAAAAATTAAATTTTCAAAATTTCAAAAAGTGGTTATTACTATTCATAATGGTTAGTTTTAATAATATTTTAATAGCATATCGTTGTATAGTGAAAATCGGTATTGCGTACTACACACGCTATCGAGGAAGGTCGCGATTTCGTGTAATGCTTGGAAATTCAAGGATGCGTGTTGTGAAAGCTCCTTTTGGTGTAGCGTAAAACACAATACATTAATGAAATTAAGAATATTTTTCATAAAATCTCGAGGTGTTACACTCTACCCCCCTTAAAATGAATTTCTCCCTCGAAATTCATCAGGGTTATAAATGGTTTACTACTCAAAAGTTTCTTTAATAGAAACCCACATCGTAAAAAGGAATACCAACACCAATCATTAAAAACGAAAGTATGAAACGTAACGGTTACCCAAATAAACTAATCACTGGGTTTCCACATAGGTGAAAATATGAATATGGAAGAGAAATCTAACCATCATGTTCTAATGGAGAGTGATAGAGAACATGGCTATGGAAAAGCCAGCAATCACAAAGCCATAAATTTGTGACGATCTAAGTTACCATCTGATTCATCAGATATAAGATCACTAGAACAACATTTTTGGTTTTCAAGATCATTTCCCTAATGTTGATGAAATTGGAATTAGAAGAAATACTTTTGTGATTTGGGTATAGTCTCACCATTGGTCGTTCTTTGGACAATTTCCACTTCATCTCTTAAATAAATGAAGTTGAAGTTTTCATTCGTGTTGTGTTAGCAGATCATGTGATAGAATGATGGGTCATTCCATCTGTCTCAAACAAAAGGTTAGAAAAGTTATCAAAAAATACATTAGTCTATCTATAGTGAGATTAATCATATATGGTTCCTAAAATGGACTTAAACTTCATATATCATACTGCTTAATATAATAAAACTAGTTTCTACTAAACAGGGACTTCTTGTAGGCTAGTGGTATGCAATAAAGGCCAGTCTCACTTCGGTTGTGGGTTTGATTTACATAGCCTTATCTGACAAGATGGGTTGTCGCCCGTCCTATAGGTTGTCCTTTTTCTAAAAAATACATTAATATAACATCCCATCAGTAATATCTAAAAAAGTTCTATCCTAAAACAATACTAGCTTATGTCCAACATATTCCATTCTAATCTTTAGGCTTATCCATAATATTACAGTCCATTATCATATTATAGTGAAAAAAATTACCAGAGATTTCATATAACAAGCATGTTAATACCATCGTTGATCCCCATATATCATAAGATATTTCTTGTTGGTCACATTCCAAACGTTCGAAGGCCTTAATCATGTATTCTATTGAAAAAAATGAATACCCATTGAACCTTAGTGAAAACATGAGTGCTATCAAAAGTTAACTCTTTCCACATACTAAAACCCCAAAATTATATATACTCAAACCATGATATAACTATTTCCTTATATCATTCATGAGCTCATGAATACTATCAAACATTTAATTATCTCCTTATCCCTTCATTATGCGCATATCATCTACTTTCCAAAAATATCTGAATAACCTTTCATGGTTACTGGTACCATGTATCATACACTTTCAAAACATAAGGAAAGACAACAGTGTAACAATCTTTAGATGTCTCTTTATTCCATAGTACCTTGAGATTACTTATACAACATTACACTAGATAAACATGTAATCATTCCACTACCTTCTTAAACCATTTATCGAGATTCAACAATTATTTCAACTCACATATTATTTGTAGTCTCTTCATCATCATCAACATAAATACTACCCATACGACCATACTAATTCTCTTCATGGGACTTTTCCTAAGGGAATTGGTTTTCATAATTCCCATACATTCCACATTTAAAACATTTAACCATTGTTGATGTCGTAGCAATACCATTATCCTCATCCCTGGTGTTAATTGAACCTTTTCCTTTGCACTTACTGGATTTGTGTCCTTGTTTTCCACACCCAAAGAATCTTCCAGATCCTTTGAAACATTATCCTTGATGCCTCTTCCCACATGATTTACATAGGGGAAATTGAACTTTTTCTTTCCTCTATGATCATCATGAAACACCATCATTCTCTTATTAGTCGAGTTAGGAAACTTACCAAATTTGAGTTTATTGATCATATTATGAGATTGCTGATTCGACATAATAATGGTGTTTAGACTTCCAAATCCCATTTCATTTGGTTTCTCATAAAGAATATCATTCCAGTGTCCATCATATCCTCCATTATCATGAATCATCCTGTTTCCATCCATTTTCTAAAACCCAAAAATAATAGTGTGAGAAGAAAAAATCACGCTAGGGAAAACAATATAATAAAGGGGGAGTACCTTCAATATCTAAAATCACGGGTTACCGTAATTCTAGTACTATAACATATACTTAAACTTAACCTTAGGGACATCCCTAGACATACCTTATAAATATCTCTAGGGATCTCACTAAAGTTCTCGCATCCTAGTTTCCAAAGGATGACTAAACCTTTCCTCTGATACCAACTGTAGAGGCCCAAAGCTTGACGTACATAGATATTACATTACTTTTGCGGAATACGTAGTACATAACAAAAACACACACACAAGGACCGTAATAGTTTAGTGTCTTTGGAAACTCGGAATATAATCTTCTAATCGTGGCGAAATATCATCAACATCTCCTATAAAGATCTTCATTTTTTTTACCTAAAAACTTTATTTATATCCTGTGGAAAAGAAAACATAAAAGGGTGATCTCAAATGCTCAGTAAGGATAACAAAATAAATATCAATCACATCATATTCATAAGAACATAACATTTTGGAAATCTTAACCTGCAAAAGAGATCATAATATCATAACATGGGATAAATCATAGTAGTGAAATGTAATCCCAATAATCATAACTTAAAACATGATACTTTCTGGCATACACACATAATCATATAGAATCATTTCTTATTAGTCAAGACTCATTTCCAAGACTATCTTAGTGGACAAAGTCTATTTCTGAACCGAGTTCACTCCTCGTTTCAGTCCTGTTTCACTGAACCGGTTTAACCTGTCGTTCCAGCCATGTCTATCTCATGAGATATAAAATCATTACCCAATGCATTGGAGGAAGATATATGTCCCACCCATCTCATAATGATACCATTCATATGTGTGCCACAAAATATTAAATCATAGAACATTGCATAACCCATGTAATAAAAATGGGATTCTTAAACAACATGACATCATAAAACAATTCATATAAGATAAAGGAATTCATAAAATAATTCCATCACAACATAATAAAATCAATGTAATAATAGGGATAGAAACAGAACCCTATATTATCTTAGATGGAAAATAATTTTGATAAAACACTTGAACTCCATTCTTGAGGAAAATACCATTTATACTTCAAAAACATTTTCCTTTATTAACATGTCATACAATTTTAAACTAAAAGAAGTTCATTAAAAATAAACTTGAAAACTTGTAAAGGAATATTCTTTGAAATAATGTTTTAAAAATCCATTCATGCCGTATATGATAAAAAAACATTCTTCTCGTACTTTTGTCAGAAATGTTAAAAAGTACCTCGTAACGTAAAAAAGAAATATTCCTTACATACCAAGTAGTAAAAGTCAAAAATGGGTAAAAAGGACATTAAACATACATGAACCCATTTTTAGAAAACATGGGCTTGGATGATAAAGTTAACCCCAGTAAATACTTACGAATAAACAATCTCAGATAAAAATTAGATTGATAATTATCACTTACCTTAGGTCCGATTTGCTTCGTAAGTGTCCGAACCACCTGTATAATGATTTAAATAGTGTCATTGACTTATTACAGAATCATACTCATTGTTATGATATCATATATGGTTCACTTATGACTTTATATTACCCGTTCTTTTTTAAATTCCATGTTAAAGAGCGTTTTGGGTAAAATCATTTCATTTGCCGTCCGTGTTTTGACTTGTAATTATTCATATGATTACTTAGATCATG
Source organism: Viscum album (assembly GCA_963277665.1). Taxonomy (NCBI): domain Eukaryota; kingdom Viridiplantae; phylum Streptophyta; class Magnoliopsida; order Santalales; family Viscaceae; genus Viscum; species Viscum album. Next base: position 2,018,700,208 of record OY728126.1, on the reverse strand, counting down.
ATTACTTAATTGCATAACATAAAACATGAGTTATATATAATATATATTCAGAATTTACATATATATAATAGATCAGTAAATGGAAATAAATACACCGTCCATGGAGACGGTAGGCCATACGTACGCATGAACGCTGTTTTCGTTTCCTTATTGAGTTGAAAGGAATTAAGTAGATGACATACATATATATACACATAAATCCAATATCATTATTATGTCATATATTTCATGATTACTTATTATATATACTTTATAATCATTCATGAATGGTTAACGTGGAGAATGAATCTCATCGCGTCGTGGAGACGGTAGTCCGTACGTATGCACGAGCGATGATATCGTTCTCATGATAGTGGAATTGTATTGGAGTGTATGTATACTATTTCAGAATCAATATCACTTTACAATAATCATATATAGTTATTATTTACACAATTATACCCATCCAAGTAAGGTGGTGGTGGAAAATAGATTACACCACGACGTGGAGACGGTATTCCATACGTACGCATACGCGGTGATTTCGTTTTCCGTAGGATAGATAGATGGTGAAATAGGGTTGTTTCATACTTATAATAACATATAATTATATGAGTGACATTGATGTTATTACTTAATAATGAAACAACCTATGAAGAAGAAGTTGAAGAAGAAATAAAGTTGAAAGAATCGGTAACGGACATTACCTCTTCTTTGAAGCGCATCTTTGAGTCCTCCACTTAGGGCACTAAAATTGGTATTTGAAGATGACCAGTACCTCTAGGATGTTTCTAGGGAAGTGGATAAGAGAATTTGTCAGGGTTTTCTGATCTTGAAGGCTCAAAGTGGTGCGAGGAAGAGAGGGAGGAGGTGCCCTTTTATAAGGGAGGAGAGGGGCACCTTTGGAAAAACTAAAAATATTATTTTGTTATAATTCCATATTAGGTTTTAAATAGCTCCAAATTTTTATATTTCGAAGATAAGGTGGGGATGGGTCGAAATCCACTCATCCAATAGAATTTGGACAAGTTTAGTTTACTATTTTAACCTTATCATTAAGTTTTAACTTTAAGTTAGATAATTTTACTTTTACCGTGTCTTTTTGTGATCTTACACTATAAGGTTATTAAACTTACTATAACAAGACAAACGAATCCCATGTTGTTTATTATTAATATATATAACCTTATATAAGTCATTTGGCCGAACCTTAGATTTTTAGGAATAAAATAACAATTAATAATATAATATTTGTTTTAAAAACTATTTTATGTCAATTTTGACACTATTTAGTAATTGTTTTTTGTGAAAATCATAACATAATGATTAGTTCGAAAAACGTTACTTAAATCATTACTAACATGTCATATTAACCTAGAAAATTAGTGTAATTCATAAAAAGTCTCAAATTACATTTATTTGGGTATTTATAACATCAATTATGTCAATATTTTATTAATAAGATAATTACTGCATCATCGTTGTGTCATAAATAAATTAAATTATTTAATGTCTAAAAAGTAAAAATAAAATACCAATGTGTACGAAATATTTTTATCTTTCTAATTAATATTTAAAGTCGAATTTATCTTATGTATAACCCTATATTAAAAATTATCTACTTATTAAACTTTGATTTTAACTATTTTAACCCTTCTTTAAATAAATTAATAATAAATGTCCTAATCTAAACCAAGTGGTCCTAAATGGTCATATTTTATTTCCTAAGGTTGTTTATGGTCGAATTACACTTATCCAATAGAATTATGACATGTGTTAGGGTAATAATAAGATCATTTTTACCCTTAACTACCCTATTTACTTTTAACCTTGGTAAAAAAAAGTAAAAAGTAACTATTCACCAAAAATTATTTTCATCTCATTGAACCACGTTTTAGTCCTTGATATTAACCGTGTCTCTCGAATTTTTGAAATTCTACTCACAGAAGCGATAAAATTAAATTTTATGAAAAATTCAGTTTTTTTAACTACCACTTAGTGGTTTCACTATTCATCAAAAAATGAAAGTTTCCAGAAAAATACCAAAAAATAGGCCTAAGATATATTTGATATTATGAATTCAAAAATGATGGTTATTTTTCCAAATTCAAAACATATCAGTTACATTAACTAATTTAAAAATTAATTCTCGTCGTCAAAACAAATAGCGTGTTTTTAAAAGATAATAACTATCAAAAGATTGACACTTGTTTATGTCTGGTTTAAATGTGAAATTACATCCAATTAACAATATTGTATTAAATTGTAAAAATATATTCTAAATATACTTTAAAACCATCCAAATTAATAATTTATCACTATTAATTATTTCACTTAAAAAAAAATTTAATTTAAATTTAGTAATTTTCACTATTCATCAGAATATGAAAGTTATCTGAAAAGTACCAAAATTTCACCCTAAGCTTATTTCAATATTCCGAATCAAAAAATGAAGTCCATTTTGAAAAATAAAATTTAAAAAATTTTAAAAAGTGGTTATTACTATTAATAACGGCTAGTTTTAATAATATTTTAATAGCATATCGTTGTTTAGTGAAACTCTGTATTGCGTACTACACACGCTATCAAGGAAGGTCGCGATTGCGTGTAATGCAAGGCAATTCAAGGATGTGTGTTGTGCAATCTCCTTTTGGTGTAGCATACAACACAAGACATTAATGAAATTAAGAATAGTTTTCATAAAATCTCTGGGTGTTACAAAACACAGGGGGATCAACATGGTTAGTAGATGAAAAACATGTCGAGTATTTTCCAAATATAGAAAGAGAGTATACACATCCATCCTAGGGAAGATAATCATGGAATGCATGTGGCATACCCCATGCGTCTTCACCCCATTAGGGAGAAGGGTAAACAAGACCTGCTGCCTTGAGAAGTGGGGAAAGTAAAGAAGATAAACAACCCAAGAATCAGTAAGCATCCAAACATTCACATCCAACATGTTTCATCATCCTCGGTGTCCTAACTGATACCCACATGCATAAACTAATGCATCTCACCACTCTAGGCGTCAACTACTGCCACAACCAATAGGCCTCCTCGCCCCCACATATCACAACACCGATCCAAAATCACATCACAACACAAGCAGCAGGAAAACCAACATCATATAAATTGTGCTCTTGGCCCTTAAACAACGAAGAGGGTAACTTAGAACCCTTCAAGGAATTATCTTTTATCAAACTACCAGTTCATTAATCCACATTGGATTAACCAATTTATTATTCTTAGGTTCCAAATTTGGGTACCCTAAACAGGAAGCTATCACAAATTATTAATTATTCTTATTACACCAATTTTATTAACATCAAATTGCAATAAGAAGAACCAGATTCATTTACATGCCTCTTTATCTTTATCCAAACAATTTTTGATTGATTCCATCTTTACGTTCTTCCCAAATTTCAATCAATAACGAAAAGCTAAACCAAAAAAGAATAGATATCACACAATCTAGACAAACAAGAGGCAATAACATATGATCGATATCAATTTATTTCTTAGGTTAAAATATTTATTAGGTTAATTCCCTTGTGATCCATTCGGATTAAACATGCTAACTATACAGTTGCACGGAAAAGAAAATAGAAGCAACAAATCCCCTACCTCAAATGGTTCTTGATGTTTTTTATATGAGAATGAGCCACCCAATAAGTTATGATCTCCTCCCCCCTTGACAATTTTATCCACCTGAGGATGTAGAGACACCACCACAGTAGTCAACACCCAATAAAATTCAATGAGGAACTTGGAGGAAGAATTCCATAAAAGGTCAAGGAAAAAACGGAAGGAAAATAATTTATGTACCTTGGGGAATTATTGACTTCTCACTCTAAACATATGAAATAGAAAAAATTCCCTAAATAATCTATTTTCAATTATTAGAAAAAAATGTAGGAACCTTGGGACGTTATCGACTTCTCACTCTTAAAATAACTTCTATAAGCAATTTTATCAATGGAATGACCAACTCAGTTATTTCCAATATTATTCTAGAGAGAAAAAATCATTACACAATGTGTTGTAGATTTATACCAGGCCCACAAAATCATAAAATATGTACAAGGTCAATAAAATATGTAATATTCAAAGAATAGTTTATTTTAATAAAAAAATATATCCTAATTTACTCCATTTAACACATATGTAGATGCACATTTTGTATTATCACAAAAACAAAGAAAAAATTATTTTCTATTAATATCTTTTAAATAAAATACTAGAATAATGGATAATATGATATTCTTTTGAAAAAAAATTGAAACATTTCTATGTTGTTTCTTAATGAATTGATGTCCTCATAGAGTAAAATTCCTCCCATGTAGTATATCATTTGAAAATTATTCCTTTCACACTTTTGTGAAAATAAAAAAAAAACATTAGAAAACATCTAAATATACTCCTCTAAAACCATCATAATGAATGTAAAAATCATTTAATTTTTTTTAGACACTATAAATAAAATAAATAAAATATTATAAATAACATTAAGATATGGGACAATTAAAAAATAACTTTAATATATTTAAAATAACATTTAGAATAAAAATACATTATTGTGACCCTGAATCACTTTGAACATTCTTCTACTCCCAAAAAGTAAAAATATATTATTTTTATAGTTGATTAATAGAATTTTATAGGATTATTAAATTTTAAATGAACCATTTATTTCATTTAATTTAGTGAAATATTATGTTACTAAATTTGTTACGTCCCAGCTTGGTGTTTTGAACTCGTTCGTTTCATAATCGTAAAACATAATCAATGGGTTGATATTAGTCAAATGGGATAATATTCTATCATATCAAGAATAATATTCATTATATAATTATCATATTTATATATTAGTTGTAATTTTAAATTGAAATCTGAATAATTTTTATGATAAATGAATTATGTTACCATCATGGAGGTGATAAGCTATACGTATGTATGATAAATGTTTCCATATTTCGACAAACATGAGGGAAAAATATAATTATTTAGATAAATTTATATAATCATTATAATATCAAAAATATGATATTATCTGTTAAGATGTCAACTTATATACCTAGAAAGTTAAGTCGGGATAAAAAAATAGTCAAATCGCTTCATGGAGGTAGTAAAAATATATACAATAAAATGATGTTACCATCATTCCATGTATAGAATAGTGATAAAATAGGTGATATAATATATTTACAAAAGGATAATTATTGGATGAATATAATATATTTAATTTAATTGAATCATTATAACCATCCATATGGGGCGGTGATGGATAAAAAATTATAGTAGTTCGTGAATAGGTAGTCCGCTGAACACATGAGTGATTGTTTCATTTCCAATTAGATGACGAAGAATATCTATTTACGTTAACCCATCCACATAATAACATTAAACTATATGAGATAAACTGATTTTATTATATCTAAATTTCAGATGTTTATTTATGGTCATATTTGGAGAAATAAAACTAAATCATTTTGTCAAAATATATAACTCTTATTCAGAAAACCTCATTTGATTAACACCCTAGTCCCACAATTTTATATATTCTACACAATATGGACCTTTATAAAAGAGGTATAGATTTTTAATATAGATATTGGATTTGATTTGGTAAAATAGTATTCCCAAAAGGTGTGTGATATAGAGGATACGAGGTTCCCTTTTATATGTTAGGGAAATGACACATGTTGAGTTAGTTAAAAGAATAAATAATTTTACTATCATAGTAATTTCAAGTGAAAATAAGTGACCATAAACTTTTATGCTAAGGTTATTTAAGGTAAAAATAAACTCATAAATTCACATTAATATGTTTTTTGGATATACCTTAATATTTATCTTCTATTTTAAACTACTTAAAACCCATTTAATCTTTACTATTATAAAATAACATCTTATTAGGACAAAATAATTATATGCGAAAAACTAACGATGAAATCCTAAACAAATATGGAAAATATAGTTAAATTTTTGGAAACCATTTTATCATGTTCAATTTATAAAGGGAATAGAAATTATATTTAATAAAATAACACAAAACATATGAAAATTATTTTTTAGGAAAATAAAATATTTACTTGTTATAATCATTTTACCAGAAATAATGAAATATTTGGTCTTCACAACTCTTTCTATAAAATATTAAAAAATAAACTATTAAAAATTTTTATCAATCCAAAAATTTAATTTCTTCTTATCACCATTCCATTAAATGAAAATACCCAAAATAGTTTTTATTTTGTATAAAATATTACCTTAATTCTCTAATGTCAAACATAAGATTTTAAATTAAAAATAAGATTTTAAAATGAATGATCCAAATCCATAAATGTATATGTTTAAAAACAAAAAACTCAAACAAGGGGATAATTTTAATTGTTATTGATATTTTAATTATTTTCCCTATAGTTTTGACCTAGTTTTACCTGTTATACATTTACCTAGGTAAAAACATTTACTATGGATAGTATTCATAATGACTAAATTTTAGGTTTAACAAAATACTTAGTAATAATTATGATTACTAAAAATATGGAATTAATTTTATGAATTAATTTTTTTGAAGATTAATAATTTTTTTTCTAATTTAAATGTTAAAAATGTGAATAAAATTCCTTTTTGAAAAATTAATTTGTAAGTAAATAGTTGGATTTATTATTATTCCATCAATATTAAAAATCATAAAATGAATGTAAAATAATTTTATAGATTATATAATGTATTATGTATTATATAATGTATATATAGCATTAAATACATTAAAAATAATTATTTATTTCATTAAAAAATATTAAAACACATTACGTATATAAAATTGTGATTTTTTGAAAAATTTGTTATCAGGGAACAAATGATGTTATGAAAAAATTATTTCATATAATAATTCCAATGTAGTGAATTAGATTAAATCTAATTTAATTATCGTATGTTATTTAATATCAATATAAAATTAAAATGAGTAATTAAAATGAAAATAAATCATAGTTCTATAAAAATGATATATTTTAATATTAGCTAAAAATCAACATATTCCAAAAATTACCAAAAAACATTACCCAAATATAATATTGATTTGATGATTTAGATGATGATATTTTTTTCAAGTAAAATATATTATATTTCTATAGAATAAATACAATATTCTCACATGATAATAAATAAAAATAAATTTATATGAAAACCTGAAATTGAAGGATAAAATGATATCAAAGAAGATTGATTACTTATATATTATATGTTAATCAATAAAATTGAATTATTATAAAACCATTAGAGATATTTTTATTATATATTAATTACTATTAATATAATTAAATTTAATGGGTTGACTTCAAAATTCTCATTAAATAATCATATTTGTATAGTATACCATAATTCTCTTAGCACTCGATGATGCATGTTATAAATGTTATCAAGCATAGTGCTATTTTAAAATATATTTTTAGGCTGTAAATAAATCCTTACTATCCTCATCCTTTAAAAAATTCATACAAAAATATTTTTAAAATCATGTTTTCAATCTTCGATTGAAAATAATTAATTTTTTGTTAATAATTTAATTATTATAAAAAAATGTGATCCTTTTCATTAAAAAATTTCATGCCGCAAGAACTCCACATTTCTCCAAGTATATAAATTTCAGAAAACACCCTCATATATTTTGAAAACCAAACAATCATCTTTTTTAATTTTAAATATATGAAATCATTGATTTAAAAATCAAAATTGAGATAAACCTAAGGATTTTATTTTATATAGAGGTTGATATCTATTATTCCTTTCATGATGTTAATATTATTTAAACCAGAATCCATGTCGAAATACTACGATCTTAGTTATTTATATGGACTATATAAATGTGTCTTCAACAAAGGAACATACTTATATACTTTATCTATATAGAGGCCACTTAGATACTTAAAATAATGTTTTTCATAAACCCCTCCAATATGAAAATTAGACATGACCTTCCTTTAAAAGATCAAAATTTTCATTTTTGTTTCAATTAAATGAATGGTTATAATGGTTTAATTTCATGCCATTTGGTTAATGTAACAATATAAATCAATTTTATAAGCCATTATTTGGTTTTCCCGTGTAATCTTTCCTTATATTGTACCACTTTAAATATTTAATTCAACTTGTTCAATAAAAATATCTTTATTTATATATAATTTTTTATTTTATAATTTATATACCAGATGCCATGTCTCTTTTTGTATTGTATAATTTGATTACTCTTTAGTTTAATGAATCAACTTGTGATTTTATAATTATTTATCATCATATATTGGATCAACCTGGGAAAATAAATTTTTATGTGAAACAATCCTCAATGCTCATCTGGTCTGACACCATTTTTATTGATCAACATTTATATATTGAATATACACTTTATTTCAATTGCCTATGATGAGATAATTATGATTATCACTCATCACATGAAAATACCATACAATATCTCTATCTTCTACAACATGTGTACCATCACTTCTATCAGAGGGTAACATTAATTTTAATTGAAAGAGATTCATCATCACTTACTATTATATATGCAACTGATTTTAATTATTTACATTATAAATATTCCCACAAATTTTAATTTATTGAATAATTAATTCTTCCAGTTTCCTTGGTGAATACTTTGTTTTCTCTAACATTTTCTAGGTAAAAAAGTATTATTCTATAAATACTTCTTCAGAAAAACTATATAAGATTTCCACCAATAACATTAAAAATATAGGGGTCTCTAAAAACCATTAATAATTTCAAACATGGAGTAATCATATACTACAAATTATATAATTACATGGGAAAATTTTTTCTATAAAAGAAATTATTTCGTATATATACTATTGTACAATAAGCTTATTTCAAATAGAACCTATAAGTATCATGTTCAATCAATATGTTATAGAAAATCTCAAGAAATATTCAATTCATTATATAGGAGAAAAAAATTAAGGTGTATATAGTTCAGTAAGATCATAATTAATACCATTACTCAAAGGATAGCCATTAAACTTAACCCTACTGTATTCCAGACCACAATCTGTAATGGTCTTCTTTATAGAGAATACACATTATGTTAAATCATTTATCCATAATCTTTTGATCACCTTGAGTGAAATTTTGTATATTTTAAAAGCATAAAATAATTATTATGAGGGAAACAATATATGAAGGGAATAAAATACTAACCTCAAATTGATGATTTTGTCCTTTATGTTGCACATATTCTAGAATAAATAACATCTATGGGATGACATGTATGTATCTCAACCTTATTTTGAGAATAATTTATAAATTTCCCTTTATAGAATTTGGGAAAAACAATTATATATATCACAAAAATTCCGGAAGACTATGTAAACATCCTAAATTTATGAAATTTTTATTTTTCTCTTCAACATATTTCCATGCCTTCAATTCAATAATTAATTTCTTACATCATTTTTAGATCACATGAATTTTGGGTATTACCATCATAGAACATGCTTTCCTTAATTCTATATCCCCTTTTCCCAACAACATTATATTCATGTATTTTAAAAAATAAATACATATCATATATATTATCAATATTTCCATAATCAAAATTATATGGAGTACACAACATCTTGTGCTTCAATCCATAAAAAAACACTTATGGGTTTCATCTTATCTTTTCAAATGACAATATATCCCATGTGTTTGTTATTAGATAATCATTAATTATAAAAATCAATATTCCATACATTTATTATTTCACATTCATTAAAATCTACAAATCAATTTAAATATGTGAATAAATTCTCCATTATTAAATTGATGGTCGTTATTATGACACCCTGTAATTTTACGATATGTTTCTCTTCAAATAAATTTATTTTCCTTGACTGCTTCCGATAACAAAACCTAAATTCTAAATTAACCTTAATATAGTTTATCATTATATCCTAGAAATAACATGTAATTAATGAATATTACTTGTTTTAAAATATTTTTAAATTTTATAGATAATGTAAATCAATTTATAAATATTGTTTTCAATTTTTGGTAAAGGAACTGCGTGCTTTAAAAATTCAATTCCACTAAAAATTTTGTTTTACATATTTTTTTAAGAGAAAATAATTTTATTTGTTTCTAAAAAATTAAGAAAATTTATTTAAAAAAGGAAAATAATTTTTGAATCCAACATGCCGATATTAAATTAGAATGAAATTTATGTAATTTTCTAAAAGGGTTTATTTTTTAATGAGTAGTGAAAAATACTAATTTTTATTGAAAACTGTCATTTCATTTGATGAATTTAAAATGTTACATTAAATAAAATAATTTTATTTTTAAAAATGTTATTTTATATAATTAATAATCTAATTTAGATCATTATAATTATTTTAATACTTTTTTTTAATATATAATTTCTCTAGTTAACAAAATATTTTGTTTGAGAAATGATTTTCATCATCATTTTTTGAGATCAATATTAAATTAAATGGTTCAAAATTTGTGATTTTTTTTCAAAAAATATTACATATTTTAAATTGGAATTAATATATTTTATATGGGAGACACATCAATTTTTGATCTTGATTAACTTTGAAAAATTAAATTTTTTTCACCAAATTAAATGTTAACAGAGGTTTAGTGGGTGGTTGAACCAAAAGATATGAGTATTTTTTTCAAATAAAAAATGTAAAAATAAAATAGGGTGGAAATATATTTACCTAATACAATCCCAAATCAATATATGTGTCCATTATGAAGAATATATCTTATTAATGACTTTATTATATTTTAATCATTTACAAAATTCCTAGTGTATCATCTGACTCACATATAAATGGAAACCTCTCATTTATATTCATTACACCTCATTGAGCCTCCTAGCACAAAAAACCCTCCCAAAATAACAATTAAAATTTCCTATCCATGAATTAGACATTCTGACCTCCTTAATAGACCATTACATGGGTCCTTAATAATGGACCTAAAGGATGCCTACAAAAGAAATGGTAATTACCTTACCCAGTATCTTTCATGATATTTCATCCACAAACTCATCTAAATATATTATATTCCTCATAAAAAAATATATTCTGTATCAAAAGTATACTAATATGTAATTATTAGTTTAGAACCACCAATTTCCATCATCTATTCTATGAAAGGAGAAGTTAATGTATCTCATGTGCATACTTGTTGTCTTCCTCCTCTACGTTGCAATGCAATTAATTTTCCATCTACATATTTAATATATGGTTATTGTGATATTTTTAATTATTTTATATTATATTTATGACGTAATTATTTTTCTATAATTATAATTTCATATATAACATGCCATCGTTGAATCCATTTGATAAAAGATAACCAGACTTTTGCATATGTGTGGACTACTACTTCGACGAAGCGATATGATACATTTTTTATACCTATATAAATGTATGGTAATGATGATAGATTCAATAATTCTATATTAAATAATGATATTATAATAAATCTTTAATGGGGATTTTTATTTACATTTCTATCCTTCAGTCAATCGAAAAGTGTAAAAAGTGTTCATGCGTACTTATAACTTACAATCTCCATGTACGATGTATTTCAATTTTCATTCAATATCCATTATACAAGACACTTAATATATATATCTTGATTAATAATATTTTTATGATGAATCTATTACCAATGTACAAGTATTGCAACTCTCAAACCTAAATTATCACAAAAAATGAAATAGTTAAAACCCAAAAATAATCATTTTCATAATGAAGTAGTAATAAATAGGGGTTGGGTATTTTAAGTGGACCATATATGATATTATAAAATTTTAATTGACTCTATTAAATTTTTTAATACATTCAACTTTCTTATATGATATTTTATATAACTTTTTACGCATTTTGAACTCAAGGTAAGTGATTTTAATCTTAGTTTTATTTCATTGAGACACATGCCATATTCAACACATGTTTCTTTAATTTGGTGTATATAGTTCACATGAATTTATTTTATTATTATTATTATTAAATTTATTTGTATTTACAATTAAAAATAAATTTATATCTTTAATGAGGGTTTGAACAAATTCAACCAATGTGATATAGGTTTTATGATGGAATACTATTATTTGTTATGATTATTTATGATCATTTTTTTGATGATGTAAGTTTATGACCTACCTTTCATAAAACTCATGAAATTTATTCACCTCTATTTTTCCTCAATATTACATGTTTTCTTTCATTTTATTCACTAAATGTAATCAAGAGACTTAATGAAAATGTTACTTTATTTCTCTCTTTTTTTTCAAATAATTTTTATTCTTTGTCCATGTTTTTTAAATTTTTCATCATTTTTTTACTATTAACCTATTATTATGTAGAGTTATGTTTAATGATTTTTAACTTTATTAAAATATGGTTTAAAATGAATATTATTTTCATTTTCTAAATGATGTAATTTTTAGGTTTAGTGAAAATGTGAAAGGAATCATTATTTTAACACACATCACATAAACCATGTTTCCCACCACTATGGCCATTTAATTATTTGAATTTTCATTTACATTTTTATGAATATGTTCGTAACTAATTTTTTTCATATAACAATTGGGAATATCTATTATTTTAATTAATTTATTTCAAAATGAATAGGAATTTTTTTGAAGACATTTTACAATGATATTTAAATGAATTTTTAATCTATTTTAACATACTTTGACATTACTTATGATTTTATATGGTTATGATTAAATTATACCTACCCTTCAATTATTTTTTCTGTTTTTTGTTTATTAGAACAATTTATGTATGATTCTATGAATCCTGATTCATTCCAATGTGTTAATAATGTTATGTTGAATCCTTTATGTAACCCATTTATTTTATATGGGTTATTCTTTGATGATATGATGAAATAATTATAAAACCAGTTTTATTTAAATGGGTAATGACATGATTAATGTTTTATGGTATTGTGGAATACAAATAACTGAATTTCATTATGTAATGAGTGGGATAATAATTATTTAGACCTTCAATTCATTTATTAATGATGGATATATCATTAGATAAAAAAGATTGGTATTGGGAGTGAACCAAATTCAATAATGGGCTTTATCAACTATGATAATCTTTGGAGTTAACCTAGACTAGGGATAAAAAGGAATAGGGAGTAACCCAATATCAATTTATAGTATTTATAGTAAAAAATTATTAAAGAAATGATTTTCTATGATTATGTATATGAATAAAACTTTTTTATTATACCAATGTTATTCTCCAATATCCCATGGGGTGTTAGCCGAGTGGTACCCGCTGGTTGTACCCCTCGATCTCCATGGGAACTGGCGTAGGATCAAGTCCCACCAGGATCGAATGCTATTCGTATTATGAGAATGGTGATTTAGAGACATTTCATAGATGGGGAACGTGGCGTGCACATTGGCTGGTGGGGGCCCCCCTCTGGGTGTCAGTGTTAGCCATACACATTTTCCAATGAGTCCGTACCCGAGTTGTAAGGGATCCTCCTTGGCATCCAAGAGACCCAGGTTCAAAACTGGGTGGAGGCAAATTTCCGGGGCACTGTAGTAGTACTACAGAAGTTACTATAGCATTTACTATTTAGTACTATAGTAGCCACAACTATTCACCTGATTTGGGCTTTCCGGCCACCATTATGGGCATACGGGTCACAAGGACCTTCGGGTCTTTAATGGAAATCGGGCCACAGGGCGTTAGGGCCAAAAAGACCATGGAGTATCCAGTTCACACAGAACAGGACATAGAAGTGGATTAGAGCAACAAGAGTAGAATCCACTAGATGTAGAGATAACAGGATTGGAAGAATGAGAGGGTATGATAGCCGTCATTGGGACCAGGCACCGTGTAGTTTTGTATGGAGAAATTCTCGCCGACCAGCAATGAAAGGTGGGGAGCTAGGTGGTCAATAACGCATAAGCTGGGGAGGGGTATTTCATGTGGGCAGGGCCTATGGGTCATGTCTTGGGCATGGTTTGCCTCTGGGCCTTCAGGTCAAGTATTTTGGGTCATTCGGGCATTGTGCCTTGGGCCTACGGTCATGTTTGGGTTCCCCTTCAACCCTTAAGATAGGGATTATCCATAATAAAATAAAAAAGAACTCATTTGGGAAATTCTAGAAAATGTTATTCTCCAATGGATCAAATTTAATGATTACATCATGATTAATATCTTATAAACTATCAAGAGTTATTCCATTACTCATATGTTTCATCTATAAATTATTGGTATTTCATTTCAAATTTTAATCTAATTTACTCATACCATTTTATCATTTATTCTTAAGAGATCAGTGATATCTCCCTTTTTTAAACTTACTGTGTATCTGATCTCACCCTTTCCTATATTTCCATTCTCCATGTTATGCTTATTTTTTTAATTTTGGTTTTTCATATAAGGGTTCTTGTCATAAAAAAAAGTGTGATATGATTTATATCTCAAATTAAATATTTATTTATGTATCAATGTTTTGAAAAACAAAAAACCAATATGATTAACTTAAGGATCATAATTTTATGAAATGAATATTAATATATTATTATGTAATATCTTTGTATGAAAAATTATGGGTCCTATAATTTATATTATAGTATTTTGTAGTTTTATTTTGAAATTGGGATGAGAAATATTTTTTGAAAACCCTTGGATAATCATATTTATTTTATAAAATATTATTTTTTGTTAAATAAAGGTTATTTTTCCTTGTATTTGTTCCTCATATTGAAACTACATGTATATTGGGTTTTCGAATAGCTACATCTAGTTATAATAAACCTAAAAGGATTTTATTGTGTATGTGTTAGCCATCATTCTAGTTCATGGTGAGTGTTCCCTTAGTAAGAAAATGATTTAACACACCTTGTGGATATTCTAGAGTTAATTCACTTATTAATTTAGATATATTATGAATGATTTGAATATAATTTGATCACAGATAACATATAATAACCTTATAGTGTAATATATTGAAACTAGTTTTCATGATTTAGACAACTTATTAATGATTTTAATTATTGTTTGACCAATAACTTTGATCAATGATGTTAGATGGTCAAGCTAAACATATGTGTTTTACTAAAGTATTAAGGATTCAATGATAAAGTGGACATGGTTAAATTTATTCTCAAATATTTAATCACCCTATTTGATAATATTTATATGAATTCTTCTATATTTATAAATGTATAAATGAATATCAATTTATAATCTCAGTGATTAGATTTTGGATTATCAATGAATTTCCAAAATTGTATGATGACCACGTCTAATGTCTATGATATATCTAAAATTGAAGTTTGTTGGAAGTTGCTTCCTATGAATGCTTTTATTCTCCCTCATGTTGAATACTATGTTCTATTAGACATGGATTGGATTTATTTATATAAATCCTAGATGAATTTCAATTGAATTGAAGTCCCATTTTATATTTCAAACCAACCTATGATTCTATATCTGTGTTGTGATAAATATGAGATTATAATTGAAATTAAAACCATTATATGCATGATGTTTCCCATTATAGAGTGGTGTTTATCTAATATAGTTTGGGTGAAATAAACATAAATGATATATCAACTCTACATGAACTTGTGGATGTATCTTGAAAAGTATTGTAAAGTCTTTCTCCGAATCAAGAATTTGAGTTTTCAATATAACACATTCATAGTGACACACCTATTTCAATTATTTCCTGAAGAGTTAACCCTATTGAGTTATATTAATTTAAGGAGACACTCCATGAGAATATTAGTAAGTTATTTATTTATCCAAGTGAATCATCTCGAGGAACACATGTGTAATTTTTATAAAAAAATATAGTTTGATGAAACTGTACAATTAGTATCAAGAACATAATAAGATCACTATCAAGAATAAGTATCATATACAACATATTTATGAATTTAATAAGAAACTACTTAGAGATCCATACTTTTTCATGATTAACCACTAGACTGGATATCGTTAATTGTAAGTCAAGAAAGGGAATATAACTGAGAAATCAGTTAGTACAATATATGGACACTATGAATTTAATGTGATTACATTTAGTATTACTAATTCATCTAATATCTTTATGAATTTTAATGAATAAATTCTTTAGAGATAAACTTGATCATTTTTTAGCAGTCTTTATAGATGATGTTCATATATATTCAAAAAGTGAAAATAACATAAATATCACTTACGAATTCTACCTAAGAACCTAATAATGGAGAAGCTTTATGAAAAATTTAGCAAGTGTGTTTTTATGAAATAAAATGTTTCTTTTATTATATAATTTCTTGTGAGAGTATATTTATGTATCCATAAAATATGGAAGTTGTAGAATGCTATCATAGAACAACTACTATGACATTGATTTTTATATTTCATGGTTTGGATGGATATTATCGACGCTTTATAAATAATTCCCCATGGCTATCAAATCCTCTCAATAAGTTAACTAGAAAAGGATAATGAATTATTTTGACTGTTGAATTTGAGGAAAACTTCAAAAAACTAATGAGAAGTTTAGTTAAATCACCCTTTCTAACACTAGCCAAAAATATAGAAGGATTGGGGATCTTTAGTGATGCACTGAAGAAGGGATTGGTCTACATCCTGGTGAAAAATGATGTGATGAAAGATTCTAAAATTCCATAATTAGAGTATGATGATTCAAATTACCCAAATAAATATTTCTAATCAGATGTAGATATTTTTAATTAAATATATATATGTATTATGTTTACAGAGAAATGAGTTGCTTATATATTGATCATAAAATATTAATTTATATATTTAACTAATTTCTGTCATATAATATTAAATTCAATATATTTAATCATCATAAATTCTTCATGATTGATTTTGTGAATTTTATCATGTATAAGTACCATCTTTATGTTTTTTATCCCTTTTACTTAATAGGATTTTTATTCCTTTTACAAAATTACATGATTTTTAACGTATTATCCATAATTTTATAATAATTCTTTTTATCATTATATATCTTTCATATTTTTCAAGAAAAATTATTTATATTATCAATAAAAATGAATTCTATATGAGATTAATGTCCATCATAGTCAATATTTTAAATTTCAATAATGGAAAAACTCTTGTAATTTTCTATTGAAATTTAATCATTTTTAACACATTCATGACTATATTTTTTTAGTTTCCACTTCTTCTTTACTATTATAATATTCATCACATTTGTTCAATCAAAATATATTTTTATATTTAGATAAATTATTATACCTTATTTTCTAATTAAGACATTTATTTTCTCCTTTCACAAATTTTTACCTTCTTTTCCTTCCATGTTATTTATCAATATCTTAATTATCCATTTTTATTAGAATTTTTCTATACTTTTAATAGAAGAAAAATTAGTGAAATTTAATGATAACTTCACTTTATACATCCTTGTTCCTAAAAAATCATTTATTAAATATAAAGAAACCAATTCATTGATATTATAAGTCAATTAATTTTATTAATTAGAATTGTTGACCTCTTTCTAAAAGATTAATTCTATTAACATTTCAGGATTAGTGGATCTGAAGGAGATTTATTGATTTTATTTTCCCATATATTTTTTAATATTATATTTTCTTGTATTATGTGTATTGAAAAAAAAAATTTATATTTTTATCTCTATCATCCAATGATAATATATTTGAATCAAATCTATGATTATAAATTCAACATTATTTTTCATCAACTGTTGAGTTTTCAAACATGCCACCAAGGTTTCTTATAATGATTACAATATAATTATCCCCTATGATGAACTCAAAATTAGGATCATCATCTCATATTTTAAAATATCTATACTTTAATCATCAAATTTGTGACATAAATTTTTCTAATTCCATGATTCATTGTAAATATTTTTTAATTTCATCTAGGTAACTTGATCCATTCTAATTATTATAACCCATATGAATTCACTATTATAATGAGAGGGTAGAATAAAATTTATTGGTCATCCCTCATTCTATAAATTTATCTTGTATATAGATATTATGTGACCACAATTATAATTAGGAGTGAAGCCAATTTTGAGTCTTGTATAACTTCATCATTGAATGATAATACATAGAGTATAATCCATTTCTTCCTCATATGATTTCTACTTATATGAAAGAGAGATATAACCTTGACATTAAATGAGTTTTGAACTTCCATGATGGTATTATTCTTCTTTAACCATTAAATACCCTAGATCCAACGAACAATCCTCCCTTTGATACTAATGGAATGGATACTATAGATCTATCTAAAAACTGATGAGCAGGGGGATAATTAGTGGGATATTACCTTTAGGTAGTCTTTATTTTATAAAAACAAAACCATTATATCCAATTAAATAGAAATTTTACATTTAAAACACAACAAACAAACACACCCACAAGGACACAATAATTTAAAAGGTTCAAATATAAATAATAGTATATAGTTATTTTCATGATGTTGAAATGATTAGTGATCATACCCTAAATTAGAAATGATCAATTTTTATAGTACGTAAGATGTATACATAGAATTAATTTCACTATATTCATTTAATAATGCATGTTATCCTCACATAGATAATATAATGACACATGTTTTGAAATAAAATAATGAATTTTAAAAAATATTCATCAACACATCATTATTATGATTTTTGAAATCTCCACTCATTCCCTTGAAAATGTATGGTATTTCTCATCATTGATTTTATTCAATAATGAAAATAGGAACACATTGGTCTTATTTCCCTCTCATTATTTTTATTCCCCACAATATAATCTTTCATGATATAAAATAACTTGAAAATATATATGATGAAATATTAGATAATTAATATCATTATTATTTATTCAAATATTGATCGCATCACATAAATAATTTTACATTGAAATTACCAAAATATTCATATCATCTATTCACAATAACTATTATATGAAAAAGTTCCATAACTATATATAACTGATTCCAATAATTTAGATATATCACAACATATTTATCTCTATAAGACATGTATTTATTCATTAATAAATAATCTTGTATGCATAATTTCATCTATATTATAGAGACATTATTTTTCCATACTCAATATTCAATTTTTTCACATAAATATTGCCTACGAAAACCTCATTTCCCTACTATTGTCAATACATACTGTATGATGTTAACATAAATACATTCATTCATCTAATATGATGACTGATATTTTTTATAGAATAATGAATTCAATGATACCTTCATCTACATTCCCTTAAAATATTTTTTAGTACCTAAACATGAATTATAATTTAATGTCCAACTCAACCAGTATGATTTCTTATCAATGTAAAAATAGATATACATAACACTGTTTTATCTTCATGTTTCCATAAGTTCACTTAATAAGATATTCTAGATCAGTATTATATTATTCTATAATCATTTAAATTTTATTTTACAGAAATCATGATTGTAAATCCAATTATATTTAAACATTATAAGTTAACAAAGAATTTCATCTCTACATTTTCTTCACATGTTCTTCAATCATTTTCATTAACCCCTTCAATGTGGAATTCACTATAACTCCAATTATGGTGTGATTAATGGTATCATATTCTTCAAAAATTAATGGTAGTGAATTTATTATACATAAATACATGGAATAATTGTACTCATTAAGTTCATTGATGCTTGTATATAAAGAACTATAACTCATAGATAATATATGTTAGCCTACTGAAAGCAGTAATACTCATAATAAGATCCATGGTGTTCTCATGGATTCATTGAAACTCAAAAAATTAAATTTCATAGAAGATTATTAAATATATTATAAATTATATTCAAATGTATGGACTCGTAAAATTATTCCTATAATGTTACTTTACATGTTGAGAAAAAATGAAAACACCAAGTGAATTCCTACTTTATTTATATTAGCCTCATTATTAACCCAATAATAAAAAAACCTCATGACCTCAACATAAGGAATAAAAAACATCCATAAATAAAAAAATCATTCCAAAAATGATAGAAAATGGTTTAAAATCACTGGTTATGGAATATGTAATTGTGATTCATGGTGTAACGTTCCAAGATATCACAATATATCATTATATCAAATAAATATATTGATTTAAACAACATGTTTCACATGAAACACTGAATTGAAATTATTGGTTACATATTAGATTATTTTAGTTAAAAAAATTTAATAATAATAATAACTCTATTAAAATATATATGTTAGTAAATTTTTATTTCATACTTAATATAAATAAGAACAGTTTAAGAATTAAAAAGGAATTTTACAATAAATGTAATATATATATATATATATATAATTTTAATTTTAATTTTAATTTATTAATTTTGGAAGTGTGGTTTTTCTAGAATAAATTTATATTTTTATTTGTAAATAAAAATTATAATAGTTTTATGTTTTAGATCATATAAAATAATTGATTTTTACCTGAATAGTGATAAAATTACAATTTTGATAATTATGTCACATTTATGAAATTTTCCTAATTGTAATATTAATTAAATTTTTTGAAAAATATTTTTATATAAAAATATATTTATAAATTAATAGAAGTAATTTTTAAATCAATTTTGAATTTCAAAAAAACTTATTCAATATTTGGGAAATAAAAGTAATATTTTGCTCTAAGAAGTATTTTTATTCACTTATTTTAAAATAAAGGGTTTCATTACTTATTGAAATAAAATATAACAAAATGGATTTTATTGTCACGACCCGTCCTCGGGGCCTGTGTCGTGACTACCCCAAGCCCGCCTTCCATAGGCCAGGGGCAGGCGACTATCACCAAAGGCGTAAATCCCGATAACTGGGAAGGCATTGCCTTTATAAAAGTAAACAAAACACCATAGAGTACAAGCAAAAGTAAACACTAAGTACAAAAGAAGTGATGAAAAGGAAAAGGGCCAGAATACAAACCCAACTGAAAAGTACAGCTACAACTAAACGGAATTACGACATAAAAGACTAACAGCAGGAAGTATAGAAACAGCTCCTGGGTCGTCCTCCTCGGATCCTACCTGAAGGGTAGGTACAGATAACATAGCTCCTGGATCGTCCACCACGGATCCTACCTGAAGGGTAGGTACAGATAGCATAGCTCTTGGATCGTCCACCACGGATCCTACCTGAAGGGTAGGTACAGATAGCCCCCCCAACTCTCTCGCCTGTCAACCTCCTCCAAGTGTCGTCTCGTCGTGAAGTCCGCCACCGGATACTGTCTCGTTGCCCGTCGTCTGCAACCAACACAACGAGGTGCAGGCATAGCCCGTGCAGGGGTGAGTATAACGATACTCAGTAGGGACCCCGAGACCCTCAAGGTCTCACTAAGTCCAACAAGGTTAACCACAAAGAATATCTCAACATATAACCCTTACTTTGGTATAATCCCATACTTATACCTGAGTTATCAAGTAACCCATCTCAATCATGAGGAAACACAAAGGTTATGAAATCAATGGATAACCACTACTTAGATATATTCCCATACATATACCTAAGTTATCAAGTGACCCATATCAATCATGAGGTAAACACAATGGTCATATACTCAGCTCAAAACAGGATTTTCATTATCAAAATCGTAACTGCTGAAGAGTCCCATCTCTGGAGTGTACAGTGGTCTTGTCACGACTCCGAGGTACTGCTCACTAACCTAAGACTGTTGAGGTACTCTTACTGTCGAGTACCGCGGGCTAGCCACCCAAACACAGTAGTGCTTCCCGCCGGGGTATGCCACCCAAACACAGTAGTGCAGACCCCCTAATAGCCTGCAGAGGTACTCTCCAGATGAGTACCGCGGGTCTGCACTGTCACACAGGTAGTGCTCCGTCCGCCATGGGTCTGCACCCAACAAAGTAGTTCTCTATCCACTGGGCTAGTCGACTCACTCCAAGTCGAGTCGGTCAAGCAGTTGTCAGGTCTCAGTCGGCTACACGGTCTCCGTACATCGAACGCTCATCTCCGGGAGGGTCCGCTCCATGAGCTACAGGTCGATACTCCAAGTATCTCAAAGTCCCACTAAGAAGTTTCTCAAAGGACCACCTCTCAATAGGGGTCTCAACGCAATAGACGGCGCGTCAATTGGACGCCTGGTCTGTGAGTTATCAGGCTTTTCGTCCTAAGGGCCAAGTTGGTTTTGTGTGCGAACCAACCCGGCCGTATCTCAACTATACCCCGAACTCTCATAGGGTATACTCAAAGGGACTGTTTCTCAACGTGATCACCAACGCTGCTGACGGTTCGTCAAACGGACATCCAATCTGAATGTTATCAGCTTTTCTGTTCCAGGGGCCTGGTTGGATTTCGGGTACAATCCAACCCATCCATATTCCAACAGCGTCCAAACCTCAGGAGAAATATACCAAAAGTTCGGTCTCATCAAGAGGAATCCAACAAAGTCGACGGCACGTCAATCGGCCATTCGGAGCTCATGTTATACGCGTTTCCGCTCTGAGGGCCCGGTTGGATTCATGATCGATCCAACCAATTTGTACTTAAAATGACACCGGTTAACCAAACCGGTCACACCATTGCGATCCATATGGAAAAAACACACGACATGGACTACCCATTGGTCCCAAACGGATAGCCGGTAAAAAAGTTGTATTTCACCGCATCATGCGTGAACCGGGCCTCGTGGGGCCTGTTCCTCAACCTCGACTTAAATATGAAAAATTAGTCTTGAAAAATCCGTTGTAATTCCAGGGTCGCAACGTCGCAGACGGTTCGTCATTCTGACACCGTATGAGAAAGATATGTCAGATACAAGATCCCGTAATAATAATAATATTTTTATTATTCGGTGTTTCGTGGCCCCGCACCATGAACTAGAATTTAGTATCCAACATTCGACTTGAAACGACCGTATTAATTATGGGATTATATCGCCACTGACGGCAAGGCAAACGGACGTCGCACAGATGAGTTATGGTGGGTCAATGATTTAATAATAATATTAAATCTATTATTTTTCGAGCGCTTCGGGTACCTGATCCAAAAACCTGAAAAAAAACATCCAATATTGGACTCGTAATGTCCGTCTTGGAATCTAGGTCACATTGCCACAGACGGTTCTTGAAACTGAGGCCGCACGAAGAAGATACCGTCAAAATACTGTTTTCCCAATGAAAATAATAATAACTTTACTATATTATTATTATTTTTAATTTTAATTTACAAAATTATAACATCCAAATCTTCCACGCACCAACATTGTTGCCTCCTCCATGAGGCATTCCCAAGCCTCCTTTCCTTTATGGTTTTTATTATTATTTACTTTATTATTTCATCACTTCAATTTATCTCTCCAATCCAATCTAATTTCTCGTTCAATCTTCTCACGCTCCAACCACATGCAGCGCCACCAACCTGTAACCCTAGCGACTAGATTATTCACACAGGGTGAGTTCGCCAGAACCGCTGCTGCACCGGCGTCCCGCACCGCCGGTGAATTCTGCGGGCCACCGGAGTTGCTCCTGTGGTCCGTTTTCAAATCTGACTACGCTGGCGTTCACCTCGGGTCTCGCACTTTACTGCAGAATCATCAAACCGCCTCTGTGGTCCATTCCGTCAACGCCCGTCGATCCTCCGTCAATTAAACAATCTACGGAGCCTTAGAATCTCCGCAACGGCGTGACCTGACGGTGCGGCGCTTCTTCGCCCGTTTTTCATTATTTCCACGCGGTGTTGTTGCACCGCTCTGCCTTTGCTCATGCTGCGCCGAGTACAACCAACAAAAGGGGGAGGAGGGTCGGCCGTGTTCATGCGGTCCGACCTCCTCTTGTTATTACGATAACAGGTGGATCAAACAATTATCAACAAAAAAACAAAGGCCGAGGATATAATCCACATAAATTGAATTAAAACAAACCCCTACTTGGATATTTGACGTCGCACGTCGGGTGTCACAGAGAACGGAGTCGCGAGGTCGGACATAGATTTCGAGGACGTCGGGGTGCTTCCGAGGAGGAAATGACGTCTCCTCACTTGTTGCTATGATGAAGAAGGAAGGTACGTTGTCGTTGGCGATGATCACCGCGGTCGGCGACTTCTACCTTGTCGTGGAGGAAGATGAAGATGGAAGAATCCGGGTCGCCAAGTCTTCTAAATTGAAGGGTCGATTTACTTCATTGGAGAAGAACCGTTCTTCACGTTCTTCAATGTGGAAGATGAACTTCTATCTCCTCCCCCTCCCCACACAACCATCCAACCCCTAATAAAATAAGACTCTTCTTATTTTATTACCCATCTCATGCATTTTCAAAACATTTCAAAATGTTGAATTAACTTAACTTAATTAATCTTGAGCTTGTCAAAATTAAATGAGGTAGAGTTGGAATAATTAATGAGAGGATGTGTCACAATGGGGGTTGGAGTGAGTTATGGAAGATGAGAGATCACCCATTTAATGAGGGAGTTAGAGGAGGTTTAAGGAATGTGAAGGGGTGGGGTTCGTGTGGGCCCCACCTCACCTTTAATCCTCTCATAGGTAGTTTACTACAAGTGGTTCCCACCCCTAACTCCCTTACATAGGTTATAACTACATAAGAGAGGGATAAAGTGTTGTGACACAACACTTAATCCACTTAACAAGAAATGAAAATATAATTGTAAAACAATTATATTTTTATGCCTCACTTTTTTTTAAACAACTCCTCCCTAGAAAACGCAACTCTAGAAAGGGTCTTCTTAAGCAATTACCGGCGTTGCGGTTTCATCGGTGCCCTCAGATTTCAATTCCGAGCAACGGTTCAAAAGATAGGAAAACCTACACGTACGTTTACTGAATGTACCTAAAAAAAATTTCAGAAAATTATTATCAATCACCGTCGACCCGCGCCGGTCAAGGTCAGGCTCTGCCTAAGTGAAACACACCCCAACGAATCCAATAGTACTCTTGGATTTTCAATCCGAGTTACCGTTTAAAAGATACGAAAATTATAACAAAATAATTGTCATTTAATTATTTTATTTGCGGTCAAAAACTAACTTTTTATGGTGGCCCGTGCCGGCCAAGGTTAGTATCTTCTTAAATAAACCATGCCCTCACGAGTTCATTGGTTGTCTCATATTTTTAATCTGAGCTACCTTTTGTGAGTTATAAGAATTTGAAAAATAAAATAATGTATCTAATTATTTTATTTACGGTTATGCAATTTTTGGAAATTCTCACAGGAGGCTCATGCCGACTAAACTTAAGTCGCGCCTATGGTAAACCCGCCATCCTGAGCGCAAAGGTGCCCCCAAATTTCTGATCTGAGTAATCGTTTATGAGTTATTACACTTCTTCAGTAAAACTGCTTACGCCCGTTAATTTAATCTTAACAAGACTTCAGAAAATTATTCTGGGCACACTGGGCCTCAGAATCAGGTGCCGTCAGAAACTGCGTACTCGTAAAATTTCAAAGAAAATTAAGAAAAAAATTTCCCTTCATTTTTACGGGTCTTTACATTACTCCCACCTCAGGGCTTTACGTCCTCGTAAAGCCTTAACACAAACTAGGGATACAAAAGCGGTACTAAGCACACACCTGAGCCTTCCACTCCCATGTGCTCACCTGGAGGTTCCCGTACTACCTGTGAAAGCACACCCAAGGAATCGACCGTCCTCGTAGGATCCGCTCCTGTCGACCCTCAATCTCCACTGGAACCTCCGTGCCTGTCGCCCTGTCATCGACATCCAACTCCCTGAGGTCGATGATGTGTGAAGGATCTTGCACGTATCTCCTCAGCCAAGGTACATGAATGATTTCATGCACCCGGTGCAACTGAGGTGGAAAGGTGAAGTGGTAAACCACCTCGCATACCCTGCTGGGGACCTAGAAAGTTCCGTTGAACCTCGGAGATCTCTCGCCGCCTTGGCTACATCTCCATAAACCTCGTCGAGGTGACACCCGTATAAGAACGTGATCGCCATCCTCGAACTCTAGAGGTCTCCCTTTCCTGATTAGAACTGAAACTAAAAACTCCTTCTGCCACGAGGGTAAGGTCGGCCAACCCAAGAATGATCAGCTACACCCTCCCATGCATGAGTTTATCTTGTGTTTCCTGGGGTTTCCTTTTCGTCGAACAAGGAAAACCCATCCCGACGTTTTCCTAATACCGTCAATTTGAGTATGATCAGTGAATTCCCAATCCATACTCAAACTAATGTCGTAAGGCCTCAACGCTGCCACCAAGAGGTCCCAACCGAGACTCTCACCTCAAGGGTCAGATCACACCTTCGGCGAATTTGTGACTATTGAGTCTCCTCCCAAAGGTATCTCCATACGTGAGGGTCAAGTCAACGTCTTAACCGTAAACTCTAGGTCTAGGACTAGATTCATGGATGGAAGGGATGATTTGTATCGATGTATGTGGATACGGCAGCTAGTAGAAGACAAAGTCCGCACTTCGATTCATACTTAGAGCCATTTCAGTCGCACTCCTTGACCGCATGCAGCTACTCTTTTCCCCTGCCCTCCAGCTCCCTGAGCCTGGAGGGGACAGCAAAGGCGGGTGGTTGTAACATGTTGAAATGTACACCACCTCATTCTACTCTCCTAGATCTTCCTCCATGTCGGATGCTCTATAAGTTTATATGTCCTTAACATTTACTCTTCGTGAAACATTCGCACGCCCAAGTCTCTGAGACTGGCACCAGGTCGCTACGTTCCAAATTCTAACATTCTCTAACTGTATTCATTAATCCAAAGAACATTCAACCTCAATGTTCTCCCTATCACCCTAACATGAGTAGGAATGCATAGAGGAAAAAGTGATGACTCGAATTGTATTCATCGAGTACCCGGAATGTTCGGTACGCCTCGATGAATTCTCAGCTACCGACACGTCATCCTGCCGAGGTTGTATAAGCTCTAGAAAACTCTCAGCCACATCCTCAAGATAGTCCTCAGCCGCCTATGAGTCAGGTTCTCCTCGTAACTTGAGGGTATCTGATGTTAGAACACGTGTAAGGCAGTAAGCTTACATGTGCCACCTACCGGTACTGCTGGTTGTAACTGCTGACCAATAGGTAGTGATGTATAGCTGACACACTACCCGAAGGCACTATCTCAGGCATCAATCCACGTACCAAAGCCTCATCACTATGCGGACCATCCTCATGGTCATTCACTGGAAAACACTAGTGGCCAAGTCCACCATCCACTCTACTGATGTCTCAGCTAGGCGGAAAACTATAGCAATCGCCTCCAGCCAGTGATCTGTTGTCTGGGAATCTATCTCGCCTCGTAAACTCGGAGGCCTCTACTGCTGGAACTCGTGCAACGTGCTCTGCCAGCATGCACCATCCACTAGTACTGCTGGTAGCATCTTCTACCCAATAGGTGGTGGTGCTGATGGTACACCACCCGAGGGTGCCAACATAGTAAAAAGGGCCCTGCACCGGAGCCTCGTCGCTCGGTTGTCCGTCATCGAGTACTCTCTCGGAACTCCAACTAACTGTCTGCATGGAGACATCCTGAACAGATGCGACACGGTGAAAGTTTATACCTGGTGAGCTGACCTGGTTTGAGCTGACTTTAATACTTTGGAAACACACATGCACTAAGTTTTTTCATGTACAAATTCGAAAATCAGTAGTCAGGGTCCTGGTGTATGGATACGTCAGCCGCCACACCAACACTGGACTCCCTGAACTAAAGACCACACTTGGTACCCTTAATACTATTTCTTCACATAGAAAAAGATCAGAGTCCTTAGTTCTATGGTAGAAACGAACTCCTATGATACCAATTTGTCACGAACCGTCCTCGGGGCCCATGCCGTGACTACCCCATGCCCACCTTCCATAGGCCAGGGGCTGGCGACTAGCACCAAAGGCATAAATCCAGATAACTGGGAAGGCATTGCCTTTATAAAAGTAAATAAAACATCACAGAGTACAAGCAGAAGTAAACACTAAGTACAAAAGAAGTGCTGAAAAGGAAAAGTTCCAGAATAAAAACCCAACTGAAAATTACAGCTACAACTGAACGGAAGTACAACAGAAAAGGCTAATAGCTGGAAGTATAGAAACAGCTCCTAGGTCGTCCTCCTCGGATCCTACCTGAAGGGTAGGTACTGATAGCGTAGCACTTGGATCATCCAACACGGATCCTACCTGAAGGGTAGGTACAGATAGCACAGCTCCTGGATCATCCACCACGGATCCTACCTGAAGGGTAGGTACAGATAGCCTTGACAACTCTCTCACCCGTCAACCTCCTCTGAGTGTCGTCTCGTAGTGAAGTCCACCACCGGATATTGTCTCGCTGCTCGTCATCTACAACCAACACAACGAGGTGCGGGCATAGCCCATGCAGGGGTGAGTATAACGATACTGAGTAGGGACACCGAGACCCTCTAGGTCTCACTAAGTCCAACAAGGTTAACCACAAAGAAGATCTCAACAGATAACCCTTACTTAGGTATAATCCCATACTTATACCTATGTTATCAAGTAACCCATCTCAATAATGAGGAAACACAAAGGTTATGAAATCAATGGATAACCACTACATAGATATATGCCCATACATATAACTAATTTATCAAGTGACCCATGTAAAACCCCAAGATTTCATAGTGTGTTATTTCTTCAAAATAATTCAATAACTTGCACTACACGCAACACCGAGTTCAATTGCACCATGACTTACAAAAAAAAGCCATTAAAAGAGGTCATGAATAGCATTAACTACATTTTTAACTTTATATAATCCTTATAATTTTAGAATCCATATTATGAGTTTCTTAGTCATAATGCAAGAACAGATTCATTTTCAGTATTGCACTTTTATCAACTTTTGATAGTGAATCCTTTTTAAATACAATATTTCAAACTTTTTGACTAAATGGAGACATCAAAAAATTTAAAATGAAACATCCCAAGCTTCCACGGTAGGCTTTCCTTTGAATAAAACAGTAGCGTGTGTTGTATGCAACGTCGAGTTTTAACACACACCACAACCGATCAAACTAGCCGTTATGAATAGTAATACCTAAATTTTGAAATTATATATATTTTATATTTTGAAATGGACTTCATTTTTGGATTCGGAATATCGAATTTAGCCTAAGGTGAAATTTTGGTACTTTTCGGATAACTTTCATATTTTGATGAATAGTGAAAATTACTAAATTTTAATTAAAAACAACTTTTTTAATCAAAATAATTAATAGTGATAAATTATGAATTTGAGTGGTTTTAAAGTATATTTAGAATATATTTTTACCATTTAATATAATGTTGGTCATTGGACATAATTTTACAATTAAACCGAACATAAACAAGTGTCAATCTTTTGATAGTTATTATCTCTAAAAAACACGCTTTTTGTTTTGACAGCGGGAATTAATTTTAAATTATTTTCTGCCACTTCTGTGTTTTGAATTTAGGAAAATGGATTCCATATTTGGAATCAGGATGTTCAAATTGTGTAAATGGGTAACTTTTATTTTTTGAAATTTTGAATAATTATTGCGGTAAATATTTTATTTACCATGGTTAAGGGTAAATCCGGTAAATAAGGGTTAACAAATAATATTATAATAATACTAAATTACCCTAAAACGTGTCTTAACCCTATTGGTTGATACATGGTCGACCATGGGCATCTTTGGGTCGATTTTGGGACCCCATGGATCCACTTGTAAGTGATAATGACACTTTATTTTAATTAAGTTAAAATGAATACAAAAATGACACAAGCATATATCTTTTAGAAAAACAATTGTTACATATGGTTATATATGTTTGCTTTTAGATTATAAATATTCATTAGAAAGATAAAAAGATTTCCTACATAATGATATTTTATTTATAATTTTTAGACATTAAATAATTTATTTTATTTATGACACAATGATGATGCAGTAATTACTATAATAGTGAAAAATTAAAATAATTGATATTATAAATACCCAAATAAATATAATATGAACCTTTTAATGAATTACACTACTTTTATAGGATAATATGAGATATTAGGATTGATTTAATTGACTTTGTTCGAAGTAATAAATCTGTTATGAGTTTCACAAAAATCAACTATTGAATAGTGTCAAAATTGACATAAAAGAGTTCTTAAAACAAATATTATATTATTAATTGATATTAAATTCCTAAAAATCTAAGTTTCGACCAAGAGACTTATATCAGGATAGTTTCATCATTAAAGGACCACTTGGTGTTCTCTTGGATGTATATAGTAAGTTTATTAACCATGTTATATAAAAATACAAAGAGACATTGTAAAAGTGAAACTAATTAACTTAGAGTTAATACTTAAAGATAAGGTTAATATAAGTACCCAAACCTGTCTAAATTTTATTGGTTGAGTGGTTTTCGACCTATCCCCACCTTAACCTTTGAATAATCAACTTTGGATCCATTTGAAACCGAATATAAATTTATTATAAATTAATATTTCTAGCTTTTCCAAAGGTGCCCCTCACCCCTCTTATAAAAGGGAACTCCTCCTTCTCATTTCTTCACACCTTCAAATCCTTTTGGTTCGGCCAAACTCTGCCCAAATACTCTCTCAACATCCCTCACTACAACCTAGAGGCCTTAGTTTGATCAGAAAGCCAACCTATGGAGCCCTTTTGATCAAATCAAAATGAAGAACCCGAAGAAGAGGTAATGATTTCACCACCCTTTTCTAAGTTCCTTTCTTCTTCCACTTCCTCTTTCTTTGTTCTTACCATTCTAAAATAATAAATCCAGTATCTTACATATTTTGTGATGTTATTATAAATATGGTACAACCATATTCAGTATTCTATCCACCCTTTTAATAACATGTCACCATACGTGCGTACGAACGGCTTACCGTCTCCACGTCGTGGTGTAATTGTTATTCAATATATTATTATTTGGATGGGTATAATAATGATGTGTAACTCATGTAAATAATAAATATAACATGTTAATGATTCTGTATATATGATATACCATCCATTTATATATTATTTTAATATCAAAAGAATGATATTGTCGCTCGTGCGTACGTACGGACTACCGTCTCCACGAACGCGATGAGATTTATTCTCCATCGTATCCATTCAAGTATAATTATTATTTGATGATTTAAAAATGATGTTTAAGGACTTGATATCATTCTGGATATGAATAATATACAACCTATCCATTACAAACATGTCTTATATAACAAAACATATAAAAGAAAACAAGTAAGTTAACACCCGAAACGACGATAATTCTAAGATATTATTAACAAATCAATGTTAAAAGATCATATATGATATCATATTAATATATATGATTCTTGTATAATTTAATAACAATTATTTCACCATTATACAGGAGGATAACCTACCCCAACCAAGGAAAAGTACAAGGTAAGGGTTATTTCACAATCTCTTCATTATCCGAGGTTGTTTATTTGTAATAATCTACTGGGATCTCTTTATCATCCACATCCATATTTCTTCAAAATGTATTTCAAAACATTTTTATTATTTACAAGAATATGGGTTAAAGTCATTTATACCCTTGTTTGACTTTTTATAAGAGGTTTATAAAGGAATCTTTCCGTCGTTTTCAAAACAAGGTCATTTTTAACCTTTTCGACAGAATTAAGGTAAGAAAGTTTTTTTAAACTTATACGGCGGGTGCGGCTAATTTCCACAGTTATAAAATCTTCAAAACTTCCCTTACAAGCTTATAAGAATATTTTCAAAGAAAATGTTTTATTTTATATGGATCTTAAATTATATCAAAATAAAAGGAGATATTTCTTTAAAAATAATTTTGATTTCATCTATGTCAACATCCTTTGATGGATTTTAAGATTATTTGAAGTTGATTTATTATGATACAAAACTTCTATATTGTATTGAAGGTTTTGTGATATGTTTGACTGTGGATGTGCTATTATTATACCATTCATAGTTTATGATGAAAGTATTGACATTTCGTATGCTAGTTTTAATACGAATGTTTATGTTATGTTTAAACCTTTTCATATGGGAATGCATTGGACTTAATATGTGACGGGTGGAGCCCGCTATAGCTCCTCGATGCATCGGTAGGTCTCATGAGACAAACTAGTGTCTTGGCACAAGGCCTTGACAAAATCTTATTTGTAGTCTTGGCACGAGGCCTTGACTATGTGGTTATGATAGTCTGGCATTATGCATTCCAACATTATGAAAGTGGTTATTGATTTTTGCATGTGATTATTCGATTAGTAGAATATCCATGTGAATAAGTAAATGTCATTATTTCATTTTATTTATTCCATACCATGTTGAAAGTTCATGTTTGAAAGGCTTTTGTTTTAGTTATACATTGCCTTAAATGTTTATTCTTATTGATGAAAGTTTCCGCTATATTGTTATCCTTACTGGGCATTTGAGATCACCCCTTTTCTATGTTTTATTTTTCCCAGGAAGTGAAGATGTAAGTTATTAATGACCTGCAGGGATATTATGAGGGGATTATTGTGTGGACTGTGGAAACATTATGTTGTTGTAGTAGTTTTTCATTTTATTATGTAATGTAAAACTTATGAATATATCTAGTATTTCCAAGGCTTCTAAACCAATCGGTCTTTCGAGATTTGATCTTTCTTGTGATCATGCCAATGTTATGTAATAATGCACCGACTCTGGGTAACTAGGGCCGGGGCGTTACAGTTGGTATCAGATGAAGTTTAGTACAAAACTTGGAAGCTAGATTTAGATAAACTCTGATTAGAGCACGTAGACCTAAGATAAACTTTGAGGATTAATATAGAAGAACTTCCTAGAATTTTGGTATTGTAGAGATTTTGTGAGTTTTCCGAGCAATACATCCCTGTCTGGATACGAGCAGGTAGAGGCGGCTCTGGTACAGATGTACCTAGGGGTAAAACCCGAAAACACCGCTTTGAGCTAGACTCGAACGGGAACTGTTGCACGACAACGGGCCTTGCTGCACTCTTGGTTACGACACTCCCGGGGGATATGCTTAGGATAATTCTCATTTTCTTTACAAACCATTATGAAGGGTTTATGAGTATATACTCTCTCAAAGAAAACATTTTTATGATTATGGATTATATCCATAAATAGTTCAATTTATGTTAAGTGTTTTATAAGTATGAGATTATGTATTTTGATTCATAAACTGATCTAGTGTATGCCATTGTTTAGAAATGGCGCCCAGCAGAAGGAATGAGAACTTCAGAAATGCACATGATCCAAAGAGAAGGAAGGATCATATCTTTCATTGTCTTAAGCTAGAATTTATAAGAGAAATAGTCTCCCATGTATTATCATCATATGAAGAAATAATATCATGTATTGATAAGATAAGTAAAGAGATTAATGAGTCCTATGGCTTTGAAGGGAAGCAAGATAAGAAAAGGATAGAAGAGAGAAAGATGGATAAAGGGAAGAGGGAAAAGAAGAATTTTCCCATATGTGGTAACTGTGGAAAGAAACACCCTGGAACTTGCCTGAAAGGAATGGGAGTTTGTTATAAGTGTGGAGGAAAAGGGCACAAAGTACGTGACTGCAAGGGTAAGAAAATGGTTTCAAATGTACAATGCTTCATTTGCAAGGAGTTTGGACACTACGCGAACCTATGTCCCAGTCATCAGACTATGCCGCAAATGATGTTATTGGATAATAATCAAGTTATGATACTACCACAGATGAAGAGGAATGATTAGAGTTCTTATGTTGATTATGTCAATTGAGTGTTGTATCAAAAATGTACTTGTTACAATAATCATGGAGTATATAAGGATTGTACTGCAGTACTATTTCATTAAGGACTTGAGATTGTGTGGAACAAAGAAAAGTGACTCAATAGCAGGATAAATTTTTGGAAAATATATGGTTGAGAGAATGATAAATCATAATATAGTTCTGATACTGAGGTAGTGATTTTGGAATAATATGTGATTGTTTTGGATAAATTATATTGGATATTCTTGACTACCCTGGAACTGATTAATGATTTGTATATTCCATCATTGTTGGGGTTTAAAACATTTTTGGATGAATGAAGTATATCCAGCTTTCTATATAGAATAAGGGAGCATGAATGTAATCAATAAGGAATATGGTAATTAAGGATGTTTCGGTGTATTAAAAGAATACATGATGAAGGTATTCATATGCTATTACGTGGTAAAAAGGTTCTACATTATGTTTACCTTACTTATAAATGTTGGACTGTGAGTTTGGATAGAAGTATTTTGGATAGTTCTAGTTTGGATTATTTTGGATTGCCATAAAAGGACAACCCGGAGGTCGGGCGGCAACCCGTCGCGTCCGGCAAGGCTACGAGACTTGAACCCGCAACCGAAGGGCGACAAGGGTGTATCACCTACCACTGGCCCATGAGATGTCCTGGATTAAATAATGTAGTTTTTATTAAAAGATCTTGTAGATGAATTATAAATTCGTTTATTTTGGAACCCTATACGAATAGTGTAAATAGAATTTTTTTTACATTCTATTATCTTTTAGAGTGAAAGATGAGTTTGTGGTAGAAATTTATTAATGGATAAAACTCTAATTATAAAGTAAGTATATCTCCTTATGATCTTAGACAATCTCATAAATAAATTCCTCAATATTAAGAAAAGCAACTTAGAACAAAAATGTTTTCCTAGATGGTACCTTAAATCATCACTAATTTATGGCTTTGGGATTGTTGTCCTTTTCATAGCCATGTTCTCTACCACTCTCCATCAGATAATTGATGGTTAGATTTTTCTTCCATATCAATATTTTCCTACATGGAACCCTAGTATGTGTTATTTTCGGTAATCTTCATACTTTTGACTCTTTATTTTAAATAGAGGCCTCGTTAATTCATTTTTCGATGTGGGATTTCAACTAAGATATTTTGAAACGTCAAAAATGTGTTATCCCAATACCCTATATTTTGTTGAACCAATGGTACTTCAAATCATCATAGATTGATGAGTTTAAGGACCTCAATTATACACTTGTTTGTGATTGATGACCTCAATCACTACCTATAAATATTTACCTTTTTCCTCCGATTATATGTATCTAATTGCCACCAATGTTCTCCTAATCAAGATCATAATTTGGTGGTGACCCTTTCATTTCTCTTTTCCTCATATTAAGACTAAATTTTAGTAACCCAATTTCCGATGTGGGTTTTCCCACAAATATATTATCTATTTTCAACATTTTATTTTCGAAGAACAATTTCAAATTGCGAGGACGCAATTTATTGAAGGAGGGGAGAATGTAACACCCCAAGATTTCATAGTGTGTTATTTCTTCAAAATAATTCAATAACTTGCACTACACGCAACACCGAGTTCAATTGCACCATGAATTACCAAAAAAAAATCCATTAAAAGAGGTCATGAATAGCATTAACTACATTTTTAACTTTATATAATCCTTATAATTTTAGAATCCATATTATGAGTTTCTTAGTCATAATGCAAGAACAGATTCATTTTCAGTATTGCACTTTTATCAACTTTTGATAGTGAAACCTTTTTAAATACAATATTTTAAACTTTTTGACTAAATGGAGACATCAAAAAATTTAAAATGAAACATCCCAAGCTTCCACGGTACGCTTTCCTTTGAATAAAACAGTAGCGTGTGTTGTACGCAACGTCGAGTTTTAACACACACCACAACCGATCAAACTAGCCGTTATGAATAGTAATACCTAAATTTTGAAATTATATATATTTTATATTTTTAAATGGACTTTATTTTTGGATTCGGAATATCGAATTTAGCCTAAGGTGAAATTTTGGTACTTTTCGGATAACTTTCATATTTTGATGAATAGTGAAAATTACTAAATTTTAATTAAAAACAACTTTTTTAATCAAAATAATTAATAGTGATAAATTATGAATTTGAGTGGTTTTAAAGTATATTTAGAATATATTTTTACCATTTAATATAATGTTGGTCATTGGACATAATTTTACAATTAAACCGAACATAAACAAGTGTCAATCTTTTGATAGTTATTATCTCTTCAAAACACGCTTTTTGTTTTGACAGCGGGATTTAATTTTAAATTAATTTCTGCCACTTCTGTGTTTAGAATTTAGGAAAATGGATTCCATATTTTGAATCAGGATGTTCAAATTGTGTAAATGGGTAACTTTTATTTTTTGACATTTTGAATAATTACTGCGGTAAATATTTTATTTACCATGGTTAAGGGTAAATCCGGTAAATAAGGGTTAAGAAATAATATTATAATAATACTAAATTACCTTAAAACGTGTCTTAACCCTATTGGTTGATACATGGTCTACCATGGGCATCTTTGGGTCGATTTTGGGACCCCATGGATCCACTTGTAAGTGATAATGACACTTTATTTTAATTAAGTTAAAATGAATACAAAAATGACACAAGCATATATCTTTTAGAAACACAATTGTTACATAGGGTTATATATGTTGGATTTTAGATTATAAATATTCATTAGGAAGCTAAAAAGATTTCCTACATAATGATATTTTATTTATAATTTTTAGACATTAAATAATTTATTTTATTTATGACACAATGATGATACAGTAATTACTATAATAGTGAAAAATTAACATAATTGATATTATAAATACCCAAATAAATATAATATGAAACTTTTAATGAATTAAACTAATTTTATAGGATAATATGATATATTAGGATTGATTTAATTGACTTTGTTCGAAGTAATCAATCTGTTATGAGTTTCACAAAAATCAACTATTGAATAGTGTCAAAATGGACATAAAAGAGTTCTTAAAACAAATATTATATTTTTAATTGATATTAAATTCCTAAAAATCTAAGGTTCGGCCAAGAGACTTATATCAGGATAGGTTCATCATTAAAGGACCACTTGGGGGTCTCTTGGATGTATATAGTAATTTTATTAACCATATTATATAAAAATACAAAGAGACATTGTAAAAGTGAAACTAATTAACTTAGAGTTAATACTTAAATATAAGGTTAATATAAGTACCCAAACCTGTCTAAATTTTATTGGTTGAGTGGTTTTAGACCTATCCCCACCTTAACCTTTGAATAATAAACTTTGGAGCCATTGGAAACCGAATATGAATTTATTATAAATTAATATTTCTAGCTTTTCCAAAGGTGCCCCTCACCCCTCTTATAAAAGGGAACTCCTCCTTCTCATTTCTTCACACCTTCAAATCCTTTTGGTTCGGCCAAACTCTGCCCAAATACTCTCTCAACATCCCTCACTACAACCTAGAGGCCTTAGTTTGATCAGAAAGCCAACCTATGGAGCCCTTTTGATCAAATCAAAAGGAAGAACCCGAAGAAGAGGTAATGATTTCACCACCCTTTTCTAAGTTCCTTTCTTCTTCCAATTCCTCTTTCTTTGTTCTTACCATTCTAAAATAATAACTCCAGTATCTTACATATACTGTGATGTTATTATAAATATGGTACAACCATATTCAGTATTCTATCCACCCTTTGAATAACATGTCACCATACGTGCGTACGAACGGCTTACCGTCTCCACGTCGTGGTGTAATTGTTATTCAATATATTATTATTTGGATGGGTATAATAATGATGTGTAACTCATGTAAATAATAAATATAACATGTTAATGATTCTGTATATATGATATACCATCCATTTATATATTATTTTAATATCAAAAGAATGATATTGTTTCTCGTGCGTACGTACGGACTACCGTCTCCACGAACGCGATGAGATTCATTCTCCATCGTATCCATTCAAGTATAATTATCATTTGATGATTTAAAAATGATGTTTAAGGACTTGATATCATTCTGGATATGAATAATATACAACCTATCCTTTACAAACATGTCTTACGTAACAAAACATATAAAATAAAACAAGTAAGTTAACACTCGAAACGACGATAATTCTAAGATATTATTAACAAATAAATGTTAAAAGATCATATATGATATCATATTAATATATATGATTCTTGTATAATTTAATAACAATTATTTCAGCATTATACAGGAGGTTAACCTACCCCAACCAAGGAAAAGTACAAGTTAAGGGTTATTTCACAATCTCTTCATTATCCGAGGTTGTTTATTTGTAATAATCTACTGGGATCTCTTTATCATCCACATCCATGTTTCTTCAAAATGTATTTCAACACTTTTTTATTATTTACAAGAATATGGGTTAAAGTCATTTATACCCTTGTTTGACTTTTTATAAGAGGTTTATAAAGGAATCTTTCCGTCGTTTTCAAAACAAGGTCATTTTTAACCTTTTCGACAGAATTAAGGTAAGAACGTTTTTTTTAAACTTATACGGCGGGTGCGGCTAATTTCCACCGTTATAAAATCTTCAAAACTTCCCTTACAAGCTTATAAGAATATTTTCAATGAAAATGTTTTATTTTATATGGGTCTTAAATTATTTCAAAATAAAAGGAGATATTTCTTTAAAAAGAATTTTGATTTCATCTATGTCAACATCCTTTGATGGATTTTAAGATTATTTGAAGTTGATTTATTATGATACAAAACTTCTATATTGTATTGAAGGTTTTGTGATATGTTTGACTGTGGATGTGCTATTTTTATACCATTCATAGTTTATGGTGAAAGTATTGACATTTCGTATGCTAGTTTTAATACGAATGTTTATGTTATGTTTAAACCTTTTCATATGGGAATGAATTGGACTTAATATGTGACGGGTGGAGCCCGCTTTAGCTCCTCGATGCATCGGTAGGTCTCATGAGACAAACTAGTGTCTTGGCACAAGGCCTTGACAAAATCTTATTTGTAGTCTTGGCACGAGGCCTTGACTATGTGGTTGTGATAGTCTGGCATTATGCATTCCAACATTATGAAAGTGGTTATTGATTTTTGCATGTGATTATTCGATTAGTAGAATATCCATGTGAATAAGTAAATGGAATTATTTCATTTTATTTATGCCATACCATGTTGAAAGTTCATGTTTGAAAGGCTTTTGTTTTAGTTATACATTGCCTTAAATGTTTATTCTTATTGATGAAAGATTCCGCTATATTGTTATCCTTACTGGGCATTTGAGCTCACCCCTTTTCTATGTTTTATTTTTCCCAGGAAGTGAAGATGTAAGTTATTAATGACCTGCAGGGATATTATGAGGGGATTATAGTGTGGACTGTGGAAACATTATGTTGTTGTAGTAGTTTTTCATTTTATGATGTAATGTAAAACTTATGAATATATCTAGTATTTCCAAGGCTACTAAACCAATCGGTCTTTCGAGATTTGATCTTTCTTGTAATCATGCCAATGTTATGTAATAATTCACCGACTCTGGGTAACTAGGGTCGGGGCGTTACAACCCATCTCAATCATGAGGTAAACACAATGGTCATAGAATCAGCTCAAACCAGGATTTTCATTATCGAAACCGTAACTGCTGAAGAGTCCCGTCTCTGGAGTATACAGTGGTCCTGTCACGACTCCGAGGTACTGCTCACTAACCTAAGACTGTTGAGGTACTCCTACTTTCGAGTACCGTGGGCCAGCCACCCAAACACAGTAGTGCTTTCCGCCGGGGTATGCCACCCAAACACAGTAGTGCACACCCCCTAATAGCATGCAGAGGTACTCTTCGGACGAGTACTGTGGGTCTGCACTGTCACACAGGTAGTGCTCCTTCCTCCATGTGTCTGCACCCAACAAAGTAGTGCTCCGTCCACTGGGCTAGTCGACTCACTCCAAGTCGAGTCGGTCAAGTAGTCGTCAGGTCTCAGCCGGCTACACGGTCTCCGTACTCCGAACGCCTGTCTCCGAGAGGGTCCGCTCCACAAGCTACAGGTAGATACTCCAAGTATCTAAAAGTCCCACGAATAAGTATCTCAAAGGACCGCCTCGTCATAGGGGTCTCAACGCAACAGAAGGCGCGTCAATCGGACGCCTGGTCTGTGAGTTATTAGCCTTTTTGTCCCAAGGGCCAAGTTGGTTTCGTGTGTGAACCAACCCGGCCGTATCTCAACTGTACCGCGAAATCTCATATGGTATACTCAAAGGGACCGTTTCTCAACGTGATCACCAACGCCGCTGACGGTTCGTCAAACAGACGTCTAGTCTGAAAGTTATCAGCTTTTCCGTTCCAGGGGCCCTGTTGGATTTCGGGTACAATCCAACCCGGCCATATTCCAACAGCGTCCAAACCTCAGGCGAAGTATACCAAATGTTCCGTCTCATCAAGAGGAATCCAACAAAGTCAACGGCATGTCAATCGGACGTCCGGAGCTCATGTTATAAGTGTTTCCGCTCCGAGGGCCCGGTTGGATTCATGATCGATCCAACCAAGTCGTACTTGAAATGACATTGGTTAACGAAACCGGTCACACCATTGCGATCCATACGGAAAACACACGAGATGGACTACCCATTGGTCCCAAACAGATAGCCGGTGAAAAAGTTGCATTTCACCGCATCATGCGCGAACCGGGCCTCGTGGGGCCCACGCCTCAACCTCGACTTAAATATCCAAAAGTAGTCTTGAAACATCCGTTGTAATTCCAGGGTTGCAACTTCGCAGATGGTTCGTCATTCCGACACCATATGAGAGAGATATGTCAGATACAAGATCCCATAATAATAATAATAATATTATTATTCGGTGCTTCGTGGCCCCGCACCACGAACTAGAATTTAGTATCCAACATTAGACTTGAAACGACCGTATTAATGACAGGATTATATCTCCACTGACGGAAAAGAAAACGGACGTCTCACGCATGAGTTATGGTCGGTCGAAGATTTAATAATAATATTAAACCTATTATTTTTCGAGTGCTTCGGGTACCCGATCCAAAAACCCGAAAAAAAAAAACATCCAATATTGGACTCGTAATGTCCATCTCGGAATCTGGGTTGCATTGCCGCGGACGGTTCTTGAAACCGAGGCCGCACAAAGAAGATACCATCAAAATACGGTTTTCCCAATGAAAATAATAATAACATTATTATATTATTATTATTTTAAATTTTAATTTACAAAATTATAACATCCAAATCTTCCACGCACCAACAATTGCGCCTCCTCCACGCGGCATTCCCAAACCTCCTTTCCTTTATGGTTTTTATTATTATTTACTTTATTATTTCATCACTTCAATTTATCTCTCCAATCCAATCTAATTTCTCCTCCAATCTTCTCACGCTCTAACCACATGCAGCGCCTCCAACCTGTAACCCTAGGGACCAGCTTATTCTCACAGGGTGAGTCCTCCGGAACCACCACCGCGTCGACGTCCCGTGCCGCCAGTGAATTCCGCGGGCCACCGGAGTTGCTCCAGTGGTCCGTTTTCAAATCTGACTGCGCTGTCATTCACCTCGGGTCTCGCACTTTACTGCAGAATCATCAAACTGCCTCTGCGGCCCGCTCCGTCAACGCCCGTCGATCCTCCGTCAATTAAACAATCTTTGGAGCCTTCGAATCACCGCATTGGCACGACGCGACGATGCATCGCTTCTTTGCCCGTTTTTCATTGTTTCCACGCGGTGTCGTTGCACCGCGCCACCTTTGCTCGTGCCGCAAAGAGTACAACCAACAAAAGGGGGAGGAGGGTCGGTCGTGTTCGTGCGGTCCGACCTCCTCCCGTTATTACGATAACAGGCGACTCAAACAATTATCAACAAAAAAACAATGGACGAGGATATAATCCACATAAATTAAATTAAACCAAACCCCAACTTGGATATTTGACGTCGCACGTCGGGTGTCGCGGAGAACGACGTCGTGAGGTCGGACGTAGATTTCGTGGACGTCGGGGTGCGTCCGAGGAGGAAACGACGTCTCCTCACTTGTTGCTATGATGAAGAAGGAAGGTACGTTGTCATTGGCGATGATCACTGTGGTCAGCAACTTCTCCCTTGTCATGGAGGAAGATAAAGACGGAAGAATCCATGTCGCCGAGTCTTCTAAGTCGAAGGGTCGATGTTCTTCGTCAGAGAAGAACCGTTCTTCATGTTCTTCAACATGGAAGATGAACTTCTATCTCCACCAATTCCCCACACAACCATCCAACCCATAATAAAATAAGACTCTTCTTAATTTATTACCCATCTCATGCCTTTTCAAAACATTTCAAAATGTTGAATTAACTTAACTTAATTAATCTTGAGCTTGTCAAAATTAAATAAAGTAGAGTTGGCATCATTAATGAGAGGATGTGTTACAAGGGGGGTTGGAGTGAGTTATGGAAAATGAGAGATCACCCATTTAATGGGGGAGTTAGAGGAGGTTTAAGGAATATGAAGGGGTGGGGTTCGTGTGGGCCCCACCTCACCTTTAATCCTCTCATAGGTAGTTTACTACAAGTGGGTCCCACCCCTAACTCCCTTACATAGGTTATAACTACATAAGAGATGGATAAAGTGTTGTGACACAACACTTAATCCACTTAACAAGAAATGAAAATATAATTGCAAAACAATTATATTTTTATCCCTCACTTTTTTTTAAACAACTCCTCCCAAGAAAACGCAACTCCAAAAAGGGTCTTATTTAGCAATTTCCGGCACTGCGGTTTCATCGGTGCCCTCATATTTCAATTACAAGCACCGGTTCAAAAGATAGGAAAACCCACAAGTATGTTTACTGAACGTACCCGAAAAAAAGTTCAGAAAATTATTATCAATCACTGTCGACCCGTGCCAGTCATGGTCAAGCTCTACCTAAGTGAAACACACCCCAACGAATCCAACGGTACTCTCGGATTTTCAATCTGAGTTACCGTTTAAATGATACGAAAATTACAATAAAATAATTGTCATTTAATTATTTTATTTGTGGCCAAAAACTAAATTTTTCTGGTGGCCCGTGCCGGCCAAAGTTAGTATCTTCTTAAATAAACCATGGCCTCACGAGTTCAGCGGTTGTATCAGATTTTTAATCCGAGCTACCGTTTGTGAGTTATAAGCATTTGAAAAATAAAATAATGTATTTAATTATTTTATTTACGGTTATGTCATTTTTGGAAATTCTCACAGGAGGCTCGCGCCGACTAAACATAAGTCGCGCCTAGGGTAAACCCTCCATCCTGAGCGCAACGGTGCCCTCAGATTTCTAATCTGAGTAACCGTTTAAGAGTTATTACAATTTTTTGGTAAAACTGCTTAGGCGCGTTAATTTAATCTTAAAGGGTCTTCAAGAAATTTATTCCGGGCACACCGGGCCTCGGAATCAGGTGTCGTCAAAAACTGCGTACTCGTAAAATTCCAAAGAAAATTAAGAAAAAAATTTCCCTTGATTTTTACGGGTATTTACATTTATATTCCATAGAAACATAATTATATTCTGTTTAAAAGAATTTTTTTTAGGAATAAACATATGATTACTAAGATTTATATTAATTAACATGATAATAGTGAAAGTGTTATTTTCAAGAAGATTTTTTTATTAAGGTTTTGTAATTTTTATCTAATAAATTAAATTGATATATTTTATATAATGTATTTTATATGATATTTAATAATATATATCAATACATTTTCACTCAATTATTTTGGATTAGTAAAACTAATAACCATTAATATTGAAAAAACCACTTTTGAAAGAATATTTTTATATTTAATAACATAATAAAAAATTAAATGTTAACTGACATAGACATTGAATATGACTATATGGATATTAAATTTAGTTTCATAACATCATAATTTTGTAATAATGGTAATATTATATTCTTAATGAAATATAAATTAAATGGGTAACCATAAGATAACTCTGTAAAAACAAAAATGGTAAAATGTAAGAATCCAATGGAAAAATAAATGAAAAATGTATTACACATATTTTAATTTTAATTATAGAGAATTTAATGAACTTATAGTATCCTAAAAATCATTATTACCCTTATTTTTATACATTTAAAATAAAAAAATGTCATTCCATCAATGAAAATGTTATTGGTATTTAAAAAATGGCATTTTCATCACATATTGAAGGAGACCAATTACTAGAAAAATTTCCACCAATAATAAATAATTAACTCAAAATTTAATATTCCCTTGTTCTTCCTAAACACTCTATTCATGTATTATAACGATTGGTCCTTTTGTAAGAACCATCCACGATGCATTAAGATGTTACCAGTAGGAAAACATCTCAAGGGAGAGGTTGTGATTGCAACCAAACTCTATAAATTATTTTAATGTCTTAACAACACATATATAATATATCTATGAAACAAATATAGAAACATTATTATTAATTTGATGAAATTTTATTGATTCAATGGAATACCATCATTTTCATTCCTCCAAAACCATTCAAAAAATGAATATTTCCTGATGTTAAGTGTGGACTACATCATTAATGAATGGAAATCATTGATTTTGTGAAACAAACATAAAAAAATTATAAAAAAATATTTAATTTATTATTATAATCTTTATAAAATTATTAATATCCTTAAATCCTAAATCATTACATATCTTCCTCTGAATATATGGATAATGAATATGCTTCTTGTGTGTGCGTGTCGACAACTACCCCAAAAAATATGATGTGTCTTATTGTCCACAGTTATAAATTATTATTTATACACTTGATATCTAATATTATTCAAAACATTAATAATATATAAAATAATATCATTTTAATTAAATACTATTGATTTTTCTAAATCACCCTATAATCATACATATCAATTAATTATGTCTTAATTTTAGGTTTGTTCTATCACATACATGAATAATGATATAAATTT
Organism: Viscum album; assembly: GCA_963277665.1. Taxonomy (NCBI): domain Eukaryota; kingdom Viridiplantae; phylum Streptophyta; class Magnoliopsida; order Santalales; family Viscaceae; genus Viscum; species Viscum album. Next base: position 2,018,655,447 of record OY728126.1, on the reverse strand, counting down.
TTACCATGAATAAATATAAAAACATAACTATTTTTAAAGTTACAAATTAATTATAATGTATTTTTGTATGTGCCACCTTAGTACGTTTAATTTTATTAATATAATATCATTTTCTTTTAAAAAATTAATAAAACCAGCTCATCGCCTGCTTCATCATCTATAATCATAATTAAAATACATATGAAATGAAATTAAATAATTATATATTTTTATAATGATTCAATTCATGTATAATAGTGATAACAAAATCAAGAAATTAGAATCTATAAAAATTAATTGGAGTCACCTTTTGAAACTGGTAGAAAACCAATAGTTGAATCTATGAAAATTTAATAATGAAAATAAAATATAACAAAGTGATATATTTATAATAAATTATAATAAATTGTGTTTATTGAAGATTACATGTAAAAAAGATTATGAAATAAGATATAAAGATAGTTATTTTTTCTAGAGGTTAGATAATGTTCAACTAATTAGTATTTATGGTAAGTATTTTATAAAACTAAAATTTGTATCATTGAGTTAGGATTCTACTCCTTGATATTGCTTCAAATATGTTTAGGGCATTAAAATATATTATTAATTTTTTTATTTTATCATTTTGTTATATGGATTTAAATTTATACCATATAAACTGATTTCTAAATGATTATTTATTCTTGAAATATAATATCCATAAGGAATATAGTTAACTATAATTTCATTATCTTGTGTTAGAAAAGTTTTCCATGATCATATTTATTCTACGATTGATTAAATTTTATATTTTCTAATTAATAATATATTTCATATATGATTAATCGTACCACTTATCCTAAGATATAGTTCTCATAAGCATTTATTTCACATAATTTCATTGAAAGTAACAAAATAGATGTAATTTTATCCACTTATAATTTTAGTATCTCAAAAAATATAGATCCACACACATTCAAAGGACATTATGGTTTTAGAGTTTTAGAGTGTTTGGAAAAACATTAAACTACAATGACCATGATTGTATCATAAAATAATATTTTTTCAACTATATAATAAATTTTTTATTCAATAATATGTCTTCACCTTCTCTTAAAAAATTATAATACAAAGGAATTTGATAAGATTTATGTTTTCTAATAAATTAGTTCATAACCTAGTGAAATCTATACATAAAATATGGTATAAAAAATGTTAAATAATGGGAAACTTGGGAGATAAAATTCAATATTTATAAGTTTACATAATATGAGCATACGTAATACTCTATGGGTATATAATCAAAATAATTATATAATAAAAATAAATAATGAGCATGATATTCCCATTGATGAGATATTAATATATAATGGTGTTGATACAAATATCTTGTTATGTAGTCATCAATTAAATATTATTCAGAAATTGATTCGATTACCAAATCTAATACATCATCAATATTACATATCATGATCAAAACATCAAGGCCTTGTATTTAGAATTTTTTTTTCATAGAATTAAAAAAATAAAATAACCAACCTATATTGTCTCATGAGAAAAATCAATAATTCATGGAGAAATGTATAATAGTCTCCACCTAAAAGTACTAATATCTAATGCATTAATCATATGAATGAATGAATAATCTATACAATATCATATAAACTTTATATTATCAAAAATATACATCCATATTAGAATAATGTGTGTAATCATTTTCAATATTTCACTAATTAATATTTTGAATATATTTTAGTGAAAGTATACCTAAAAATATAACTAATTAGAGTAATGGGTATATCATTAATACACTAATTTTCCAAATAAAAAAATTAGTAGAATTATGTGTAATAATACCTAAAGCTATCACCATATGGTGTGTTGTCTATATATACATTTTAATAATTTCTCAAAAGAATAAATAGATTTCCATTATATGTAATCTTCACATAATCGAAGACCATGTAGAGTAATGATATAGGCATATTTTAGTAATTTTTCAAATCAATTAAAAATTGGGATGAGCATTACCTACCTAAAATTTTCTTTTTGTGACTGGGTTACACATCATAAATATTTTATAGGGAATATACAGTGAGTCTTGATCTGGGTGAGAAAATTTTACATGCTCTAAAATCATTACATGTCATGAAAACATTTATCTAGATTTAATTTAATCTTTGGTGATTCCATTTTTGGTTTATTTTTAAATCATGGGATTTCAAACCATGAAAAGGATTAATGAGTTGAATCCCATAATTACCACAGTTTTATATACAATTCATTTTTAAAACTTTTATCATTCGATACATAGGCCTTCCTCTTAAACCCTACTTTGAGGTTTTAGGATTTTGTTCCATGTACCTCCTTCCAAAAAACATAGATTGGTGTTTAACCCCTATGGTGGTTTCATAGAAAATTCATGCTAAGTGTTGTTTCTTTTACTTCATTTTAATTCATTTAATAGACAATGTCGGCAATTTTTTTTTAATTTTTTTCAAATTAATTGTATTTTATAATAATAATTATCTGTTTTTTGTCATTGTATATCTTTTTAAGTCCAATCTGTGGTGTTTAAATTTCTGTTTTTAATGAAAGATAAGTATCCATTGTTTTTGTGAACGATCTATCTATGGATGTGTTTGTAGTTCATGAATTTTTTTATTTTCATGTTGATCCATTTGTGTAATTCATTGAAATGGATTTTCTTTGATGAAAAATGGTTTTTATAAATTATAATCATGATTTTTGAAATGTGTTTTGATATACATAGCACATTAAGAGTCGTTGGTGTATTAATAAATGAGAAAAGGTAATTCTAGTTTAATTACAATTAGTATAGGTAAATTTTATTATATGAGAAAATTGTAGCAAAACTAGATATTGGTTAGTACCAACATATTGTTGGTTTATCATTAATTTATGTCTAGTAAGGATTCCCATAGTTTGGATCCCAAATAGGGTTATTTGTAATTAATACCATGTTTATCACATTACAGTTTATTTCATGGATATTGTTTCACATATTTATTTTACCTAATTCTATTTTACGAATGATATATTTTTTGATTCAGAGAATATGAAATGTATATTAATGAAAACAAATAAATATTTTTATAGTCATTTATTTGTGAAAAAAATATTTCTATTATGGATTTTGTTATAAAAATAGAACATGTGAATTATTGATATTAAAACTTGTATATATTATTTGGTGATATCATGATGTTCTCCAGGATCAAAGCCTAATGTTTTTTATTGGGTAGTATTAGAACATGTTTTTTAGGGAATATGTAAATAGAAAGGAATCTTGATGCATGTTTGGTTCTCTAATCGCATAGAACCTATGAATTTGGATGGGTTGGTGGTGATGGAAGTTCATATGTATACTTATTTATTTCATGTTGTTTTATCTATGCTATTTTGGTCAGTCTGTCATGTCTTTGTAGGACTAATATATTTTTATTACATTCTTCCATGTTGTACTTTGATGTTTCATCAGGTTTACATGAGAGTTATGGTTATTTTATATGTCTCGTTTTTTGGAGAAACACCTTGGGTTGATTGTCTTGTTGACTTGGTCTTCTATGTAACAATTTTTTATTAGATGGAATACCCATCATAATTTTTTTGAAACTACCAATGTGTGGTTTTGTGTTTTGGTAGACCATAGTTAGGACCATCAGAAATAGGGTGTATGTGTAAAAAAAAGGTTCCAACCCATCTATCTTTCATATATGAATTTGAGTCTCCTAGGGAGGTTAGGGATTTTTTCAAATCTTGAAACATTATGTTTCATGTTATTTGAATGAAAGAGATATGAGGTTTATTTAAATGTTCTTGTTCATTTCTTATGAAATTTTCCTTATGCAATGAATCCTTAATTTATTTAAATTCTAATTATTTTAATGTACATATATAGAAAATAAATGTTGGAATTATGAGTTTGGAATCTACTTATTAGTAATCATTTTTTGTCGTTTTTGTGAGACAATGCCTCTTATAGAAGCTTCTATAAATCCAATCGAGGAAGCAATGAGAAAACTAGTATATGAAAATCTTATGGAGGAACCTTCATTGGTAAAAGCTACAATCCACACTATTTTAAATCTAGGTCAAGTAGGTATTAGGAATCCGAGATCAGTAGTTGATAACTTATAATATTTTTCCGAGTTATATCAACTTATATTCCATAGTGACTAAAGACCCTAGGAAATTGAAGAATAAAATTAGTGGATCAAGCATATATTAAAAATTCTAAGGAATACCGAGGACTCTAATGTGATTTTTCAATATATATGTTCGAAGGAATGGGAAGGAGACTGTGTTTCTCTATTTTTAAAACTATATTGTATGAGGATCTTACCTAGACATGTTTCAATAAAATATTCAGAAATATTTTTTATCCCAAGACATTACATGATAGAAAGACCTAGAAATTTTTGACATTATAGAAGCGAAAAAATTTAATTTTACATAATTCCCCCAATTTTGCAGATATGTTGCAATCGACAAAACATGTAGTCACTGATGATTAACTAAAGTGTTAGATGTGTGAGTTGGGGTTGAGGGATATTATTTCTTCAATACTGATTCTCACGGGGCATTGGACCATTGAATATATAGTTGATAAAGCGACATTATAAGAGGATTACATAGCAAGAAAAACATGTTTCAGAGGAGTATTAGTTGGTAATGTTCTTATCTAGGTTGTACCATTCATCCAGAAATGGAACTGAAAAAGTATAGAATTTTTTTAGGAAAATTTTTAGAGGATCATTTTAGAAAACAGTATGTTGTTTTCTACCAATGTGTTCTATTTTGGCTACATTTGTGTTTCAGTTTTTTATTCATCATTTTTTCTATTGATCCTTAATAGTTCCATTTAATTCCATGTAATTTGAAGGTTTAAATTTATTTTTTCTATATATTTCGATGAAGGTGGATTGGTTTACATAATTTTCAAGGTTGGTGTATCTATGAAATTGTTTCTTTTTCATTAATTTATACATTTTCATGTTGATTAATTTTTTTTCATTTAAATGTTATTTTTTTGACATAAAAAGTGTTTAAATTATATTTTATAATTGTTTAGGAATTTTTTCACTAAAAAGAGCACATTGGGAACCTTAGGTTTATCAGTAGATTGACATAGCTAACCATAGTGTTTTTGGATCCACGAGGGGTTACATTTCTGAGATTGATAGATAATGGTAAGACATGATATCATTTCAAACCAAAATATTTATAGTTGAGGATTATTTTATGTCAAATGTATATTCAAATAATCTAGGGCCTAAATGGTGTTCATTATCTTTTATACATGTCTTATCTCATGATGGATTATTTAATGGATATTTTCTCACATGTTTATTTTAATTGAATCCCTTTTATTCTTGATATGTTCATAGAATAAGTGAATATGGAATTAATTTTATTGAAAAAAATAATGTCTTGGGATGGTTTTATTTGTCAATGTGTTTTATAAACAATATCTTTTATAAAGATAAAAAATATACAATCATAATATTAGAACATGTATTGATTCCTTGGACATGACCAATATGGATTTTTTCTCACATCATACTTTTTCATTTGGGTAGTTTCATATCTTTTATATATGACTCTTGGGGGTTAAATCACTTCATGTAGCATGAAATTTTCTCTAATCATTTTTTACCTCCCTAGTGATGTGGATTGGTGGTAGTGAATGGTAACAGGGATTATCATTTATTTTGGTCTAATTTAGCTTTTTTTGGTGTAATATGACAATGTAAGTATCATTCTTATTCCATTCTTTCATCAATGATGTACTTTGACAATTTATCAGTTTTACATGAGACTTGAGTTTATTTTCTTTATCTCACCATGGGACGGACCACATTGGGTGACATACCTTGTTGACTCAGGTAGGTTTAGTACAAATTAATTATATAGAGGATCCCATGTAATGTCATAAATATGGAAAATATGGCCACTGAAAGCATTCATGTGATAATATATCACAAGGTATTGAGGATAGATCCACAATCACAATGGGATCATTGTTTTTTATCATTTATTTTAATGGTGGTGGGTCATATCCACAGGCTACGGTGGATTTTCATGTGTCTAAGATAGATCGAGGAGTAGATGAGATTAGGCACATTTATGTGATCGAGTATCCACCAAAGGAATATGAATCTGGTCCAGCCATAATTTTAGGTATAATTTATATTTAATCATAAATGGTGGTAGTTTTTTTCATATAGGTTCTATTAATGTTTTTATATTGATAAATATTGTTGAATGTTGGGTTTGCGTTATGAGATTACTTCACTCTTAATAGATCATTCTAAACATTATGGAATGATGATAAAAAATGGTTTCAAGTGCCTGGCATGTCTAGGGATGATATAAAATGTTATGGTGGTGTGGGATTTCATGGTGCTTGATCATGACATCATTGACATGATTATCAACATGCATTGGATAATCATTGATAAGGTCGATATAGAATGTTATCATTATTAGGTATGATTATTATCTTCCAATGGGTACAATCATGTTTTTCAAGGTGATCTGGTCTCTAGACCAGGATGGGATAGTCCTGCTTTTCCAAATGCTATGACAGCCTAATGCTAGTTTTCAAAAATAATTTTTATGTTGTCGATCCCTATTTGTTAAGTCAACTATCAACAGTTTAGAGTGTGTACCACTAGTTTATTTTGGATGCCTTTTATGTTTTACGTCCCTTAGATATAGGATATGTTTTCAATATACCTTCAACCTCTTATAATTCATATTACTATAACATGTTATCATATGATTCGTTTTGAGTTTATAGATTTTATGGGCCCACTTTTTGATATTGAGTTTAAGGTATTTATTTATCATATTGTGTGATTGTTGGATTCATATATACACTTAGCTAAAAATTATGATACAAGCCTTAGACATTGTAATGACTATCATAAGAATAATTATTTGACCATTAAGAACCAATATCTATTCCCTATGATTGAAAATAAACTTGTATATCTGATAGGGGCTCATTGGTTTTCAGAGATTGAGAAGTGGCCAAGGAATCACCATATGAGAGTCCTAAAAGATGATATACCTATGAAATTATTCATGAACCATTATGGGAATTTGATGTTTCTTATTATTTCATTTAGAAAAACTGACTCTCTATCTGTATAAATGGATTTGGTGATCTAGATCATTACATGGTTATTGTATTCTTGTATTTTGGTATTCATAAACGATATTTTGGTTTACAGTATATTATAGGAGGAGTGTGTGGTCCATTTTAATATAATTCATAAAACATGGAAGGAAAATTTCATGTATGTTAATAATTACATGTGTAAGTTTTGGATTAAATTAGTTTATTTTATAGGGAATATTATATATTTCAGGGGACTCCTAGTGGATCATGAAATGATACATCTATTTATGTCCTCTGAATGACCTATAAACATGTTTGAGTTGTGAAGATTCTAGGGGTTGGATGGTTATTAAATTTTTTTGGGGGCTTCTACAAATATACATATCTGATACAGTTTTACCTTGTAACAGTATAAATATTTAGTGAAATGAAATGTTTTATAGATATTTTGGGGAACATAAGGTGATATTGAATTTAGCCCCATTTTTTATTCTTCTAAAAGGAGGTTAGGGTTATAATGTTTTTTCCAATTCTTCTAGAATGTTTTTTTATTTTTATTGATTCATGGGGAAAAGGACATGGCCAATGGATCCTTACAGTAACCCCTGAGAGAATAAATACCCTATTGTGATCAATAGTTGGAATTTTTAATGCATGAACTCAAAACATGGTTTGATTAACTCTTTGAGGAGAGGTTTGTAGTTTTTTCTCATCATAAAGACCTAAAATACATTTTCACTCCAATTGATATATAAATGTGACAGATATACTGGGTGGATTATCATTATTCTTTTTATTTTGATATTACATACACAATTTTTAAAGAGAATGTCGTTATTGATTCATTTGACCGATAATTATTAAGACAAGAAGTGAATTAATTAGTGGATGAGTAGTCTTTGATGAGTTTTTTTTATGAGATGATATTGGGAATGTGTGAAACTAGTGGGATGGTTTTTCTGTATTTTATAGAGGAGGAGTCATTAGTTGATGAAAATGTTAAAATTATGAAATTATCTAACCCCATGTTATGTGGAATTTTTAAAATACATTATTATGGGGATACCTTTGGTGAGTTGTCTCAATCTCTTAGGGAAACATCATTTTTTCAAGATAGTCTAGCTTCTCCCTTTCCCAAATATGGGTCTTAATGATAGGGTACCCAATTATTGCTTTTCTATAAACCCATTAACTAAAAAGACTTATCATGATTTGGGACGTCAGTATTGGGGGAAAATGATTATATGGGAGATTGAAAATTATTATCATGATGTCATAGATGTTAAAGAATTAAAGAAAATTTATAGAAACCCTTTGTATTTTTTATCCCTTACCCATTTTGGTAAGGATGTGGGATGTGATTTTAGTGGATTTATTCTATATTATACCGAAAACTCCTATTGGTAATGATACGATTTGGATGACCATTAGTCGACACAAGATAAAGGCTCATTTCCTCCGCATAAGAGATACAAAAAATTTGGACCATCTTAGGGACTTTTATATCTAATAAATTGTGAGAATTCTTGGAGATCCCATTATTGTTGTTTTTGATAGGAAATGAGGTTCACATTCAGGTTTTGTAAACCCTTGCATGAGGTGATGTGATACTACTTGAAATTAAGCTGGATATATCATCTGTAGAAAGAAGAACAAATAGAGATAGATACTCATGTTCATGAAGACATTATTTGGTATATTTTTCTTGATTTTAGAGGATCTTGGGAAAATAATTTTCTTTTATTTCATTTTCAAAATGAAAATAGTTGTCATTCCTTGATCAAAATAGTGTACATAGAGTATTTGTATGGAAATCCATGTATATATCATATTTACTTGGAAGGTTTTAGTTAATGTCCCTCTATTAGTTCAATTATTGTTTTGGAGAGGATAAGGATAATGCAATTGAACCCGAATAGATTTATCAATGGACAAATCCATTAGAAAAAATATACAAACTATCATCCCTGGTCAATGGAATTTGAGGTTGGTGATCAATTCTTTCTTTGAGTTTCACCTAGTATGGGACATCATCGGATGTGTATGAGGGGTTAGTTGGCACTGATGTTTGTAGTAACCCCTAATATCATTATATGAAAGAATAGTGGGGCATATCTATTGGAGTGTATATCTCAATTGACATATATAACTGATTTGTTTTATGATTCCCTTCCAAGGAGGTATCAACAATATTATTCCCATGTAATTTATTGCATGGAAGTATCAACAATATTATGTTTTATTATTTATCTTTGATTTTATATATCCTTTTCATATTCTTGTCACGCCTTGTCTTTTTAAACCCAATATCTGTGTTTTCTATCTCCTTCGGTGAATGCATATTGGTTTCCATCAATATTTTTGTTAGTGTATATATGCATGTGTATCTAATTCCTAAATTTCAATATGTTCTTTTTTCTCCCTTTGTGTTGTTCATTGACAATGATTTTATTTTATGTAAAGGGTTGGAATTTAATTTTAGAATGGTTTTAGAAATGATTTCAGAAATACATAGCTTATTTAGAAGATTGGGTGCATGAGGAAATGGACATTGGTAACCCTACTGTGTATTGAGCCACTATGGGTTGCTTTTTTATCAATAGACTATGGAATTCCATGATATCATTTAGAACCACCATATTATTGGTTTATGATTATTTAATGTCTACTATGTATTCCCATATGATATATCCAAAATTTTGTGCTTTGTTTTTTATACATGGTTTGTTTCATGATATTTTATTTCAATGGTATTTTCCAACATTTTTAGTTTACCTTAAACATTAAATACCTGATATATTTATGGATTCAAAAAACAAGGAATAATTTTTATGGGGAAAACAGATTTATTATAAAAGGATGGATTGGTAAATAATTATTTATAAACATGATTTTTTATAAAAATGAAACTTTTGAATTCTTCATATTCAAAATTATATATATTCTTTGGTGATATGATACTAGTATATGTGCTCAAACCCTAATTATTCTATTTGGAAGTTGTAGGAATTTTTTTAGCGAACTCGGGGAATTATAATGAATTATATTTTATGTTAGGTTCCCTTGCCTTCAGTTTCCTTTATAGTGGGATAAATTGGTGGTGAAAATTTTCACAAAGAGACTTATTTAATTTGTTTTATTTTTATATTTCTTGTTCGGTTGGTTTAGATTGAGATTTTATTTATAATTGATAATTATTTCTTTATTCCATGTTTTAAATTGATGTTTCATCTATTTTACATGAGACATGTTGTTCTTTTTTGTATCTCACTATTTTGGACCACATTGTGTTACATTTTTAGTTGTCCTGGGTGGGTTTGTTACAAGAAATAAATTTTCACTATTATAACACTCTTTTTATGATTTAATTTAAAAAGGATGATTATTATTCATATTTTTGATAGATTGTAAAATTTTTCCTATTAAAAATTAATAAATATATCAAAATTATATTTATACATTAAACCCCTTCTCTTAACCATCCATGAATTATTGCAATGAAAAATATAAAATCAATCTTCCAATGGTAGTATTAATCATCACGTAGGCATAGTTGACGATTTAATATTCTATATAATAGGAGAAATATACAATATTTGTTATCATTTTGGAATATATTATATAATATAAATATCATCTTTTTTATGAAATTAAAAAATATTACCATATGTGTAACGTGTGTATGGAATTAAATACATGGAAGTGGGATGAGGCAGTGCTCCGCACACACACCCGAATAAATTTTTGTTTTCATTAAGTGATTGGGTGAAATGTTATTAATAGTTATTCTATTATCATTATAAATGAAAATATAAAATAAATAATTCTATCTATATATAATAAATATGAAATTAGATTTGTAAATTTCATAGAGAAAAAATATAAATTAGGGTATATTACTAATAAAATTGACTACTTTGGTTTTCACATAGAGGACTCCATGAAAATCAAGATCATATGCTATATTAATATAACCAAATAATCTGGTGAAAGGAATAATGTTGTTGGTGAATGAAAAATGTAATAGTTCCAAGAGTAAACCTATTTTTATTGTGTTCTTGAAGGGGATGTTAGTGTCCCCATTTATAGGTATCGAGAATAGATTTAATGTAAATATTTCAACATAATATAAATAAAGAACATTTTTTACATGTCCATAAGAACAAAAAATATAAAATAATTCCTTCTAGATGAGATAAGCTAAAAAATCTATCATCTATTTGTTTTTAGACATGTTAAAAAAAATTCTATGTTCTTTACTCTTATAATTTTCACCTCTATTATTATTTTTAATGTTAAAACTATTTTTTACCTATATGATTCAATTTTGATTCCTAAAAATAGAATTATACATATTATGTATATTTTAACTAATGATTGAAAATTTTAAATCCATTTTATGTCAAAAAAATTCTATGTGTATGGAAATCAATTTCTAATATTAGTGAATGTAATATGTGAAAACACATTTTAAAAAAAATGTATTTTTAATCATAAATTATTTGTGTTGGACAACATTTTCATTGTCATTATTTTTTCAAAAATTTTGTTTGACTACAAAATATAATTTATTTTATGGATTTTATAAGATGGAACAAATTAATTTTACCAAAATAATAATTGATGAAATTGAAAAACCAACAATAATATATTTTATTAGAAAATATTACTTATCTTAAAAAAAAGAAATATTGGTTTTATTAATATAAAATATTTTTAAAAATATTTTTTATTACTCCTCAAATACATATTTGATAAATTAAATGGTTTCATAAACATATATTTCCATCATATCTATTGATAATGTTTTAAAAGTTACAATTTGTTTAAAAATAATATTTTAAATATTCACCTAAAAATAAAATGTTACAAAAAATAAAAAAAAATATCTGTAGATGTATAAAAATGATTAATTTAAAAATATTTTTTTCCAAATTAAAAATAAAGAATTTGATAATTTTAATTTTAAATAAAAAATGAATATATAATTATAATTTTTTTCATAAGAAAATTATTTTTTTCAAAAAAAATTATTATTCTTACACACATATCCTATACTTTACTATTAAATATTTCATTAATATATTGTTAATTTAAAAAATATATTATATCCATAATATATTTTTTCATAAAATATATTTTCATAAAATAAAATGTTAAAAGGGTTTAATTTTAAAGAATAATTTTTTATTATTAGTTATTTATCAAAACTCATATAATTTTTATAAATTTATTATTATCAATAATATTATATATTTTTATTTCAATGTTGATTTCATATAATGGTCAACACTATTCTTACACTCTAATTCTCTGACTACATTTTAACAATCATATGTTTATTTTTGGTCCATTTTGTTCCGGTGTTCTGGTCTCTCACAAACCAAATCTGGTCGCCATCAAAACGGATACTAAACGTTGCCCATGGAAATTTCTAAAGGCATTCCATATCACCACGGGCTGGCACATGTGCCCGAGAATCTTAAATACTGGTTTTGGAATATTTTACCTGTGTTTCAAATCATTTAATAACCAAAGAAAATCAATAATCTAAATGTGAAAATTACCAACCAAACAAGCCTTAAATAAAAATAAGAACCAAATACATGGCCTTAAACATGACAAAAAAGGTCCAAATATATATATATATAGCAGGAAAAAATCCCATGGAACACCACATGATAAGGGATAATCACCCATGAGTTGTCTCCACAACACCACACCATGGAAGGAAACTAATAACCTGAACCGCTATCACCCAAGGATTTTCCTTTACCTATGTCAAACAAGACCATTTCTACAAACAAAAAAATGTGCAAGTAGGGTGAGAGAATAATCCAAATATTATACCACAAAAATATTCCATTTATTAAGGAATACAGTATTAAAATAATACAAGTTTTAATAAACAAGAAACTGGGGAAATAATTTCTAAAAAATAAATATTTTAAAAGTAAATTATTTTCAAAGATAAATTTCAAAGAGTAAAAAAATTTAAATAAAACATGTTTTATAAATATTTTTCTATCCAATCACACCATAATACAATGATAAACACTAAATATTTTATGATCCCTAATCTCGATAACACCCCTAGGCACTAATCAGTTTTGGGCACTATATACCTCATATCTCGTTGTAATGTAACCATAACCATATACATTCTCATCCATGAGCTATTAGTAGGGAACATAACCATAACCTAGTGGTCCCCAATAAATATCATTATAGTTTTTTTAGTCTCATCAATGTCCCAGTTGCTAAGTGATATTGGAAAAAAACCCACTACGGATAACTAGCATACTAGTACACGTCCTCCCATATAGATACCGGGGAATCCCCATTTGTTCATAAATAATTTCCTCATGTTATCAAAATCCATTTTCACCTAAAAACATATACTACAATCAAAAAAATTCAAAATAGTATCTACACATTCTTTTTTCCCATTTTACAACTCAATAAACCACATAGAATTTTCATAAAACAATTTCAAGGAATGTAACCAAATGTTGCACATAAAATTCATCTCAAATACCTCTCTGAAAATAAAATGCCCAAAAATATTACCCAAAACCAGAATTTTCAGTAGAAAAACATTTTAATAAATCCCTTCCATGAATTATAAAGAATACCAAAGTGGTATATCATCGAATAGACATGTAAAACACCCATTTTTACACAAAATGGAATTTAAAAATCAATTTTCTAAGAAATTACACCAAATATTTTTTTTCAGAAATAAAAATGAAAGGAGATTATGCTAAAAATATAAATCGATAATGGGAAACTCATCTAGTAGTGCTTACACATGGAATCACCTACCACAAGTGTCAAACACACCAAATCCATGTGTTAAATTTCAACCCCACCACCTCTGCATGAAAAGCGTGTTAAATAAAACCAAAAACAAAAATAGTATACCAAGAATCTCATGATGAAACCCTATTTTTTATGACCTACTTGATGGACATTAATAACTTTATGAGAAAGGGAAGAAACACTAAGAAAATTAGATATTGAAGGAAGGAACCCAACTCATTTTGAGAGATCTTGATTAAGTATCCTTGTATACACCATTAGGTGAACCAACAAGTAGTCAAAAATGATAATGAGGTTTTAATATGGATGATTAGGTCTTGTGGGAGCTGAAATGTGGGGAACAAAGTAAGAAATGAAGGATTAATGAAAGAAACAAATTACCATTTCAAATCTGGATGATTTGAGAAAGCCTAAGAAATTATTCCCTAATACGCGATGAAGATGAGCTCCGAAGGGGGAGAAATGAGCATGGGGGTGTGCCCAGGGTTTTTGGTCTCAAGTGAGAGGTGGAATCACACAAATATATTAAGAAATTATAATGATATAAAATAAAGTTTTTTTAAAAAAAAAACTAGAAATGGGATCACGGGCTGGCCCCAATACCTTAATAAATAACCCAAATCCCCCATGATTATGGATTCACAAGGGGTCCAAATAAATATTTTATTTCTAATATGTCAGAATAGTTCAAGTAGGAAGTGAAATGGGGTTTTTAAAAAAAAGGATTTATAAAAGAATCTATATTTATTTTTAAATATGAAATTGGCCTAATGGTTTGGCCCAAATCTTGTAAACTAAAACATTCCTCATAAAATAAAATGGTAAACCCCCAAAATAAAGAAAAAATGGAAATTAAAAGAAAATAAATTTAAAATAAGTCATGTATGTGACATGGTCTCATAATAAACCTACCATATTTTTTTATAAAAAAAATAAAATATATAATAAATAATCTTGGGATGTTACATCATGTTTTTTTCCTAGAAAAAAATATATTTTTTAAAAACAAATATGCCTGATAAATGAATCTATTTCTCATAAAAATTAATCATGTTTAAGAAAAAACATCAAATCCCTTAAAGATGATATTTCCATCATTTCCATGACTAATATTCACAAAAAAAATTACTTCTTTATTTGGAACTCCAAATATTTATTTACTCGTTTTCTTTTACTATTTTCCTTCAAATTTCTCAAAATGAAATTTTATTACCTATTTTAACGATTTAGGTTTTCAAAAAATAAATTTAATGATATTAAAAATGGTTCTAATCCTTTATAGATCATACTTTGTACAATACATTATAAATTATCTTCAAAAAATAATTAATGTCACACCAATTATCTATTATGAATGATTATAATTAAATTTAGAAGCTTTCATAATTATTTTACATTAATTTTCTGAATAAACATATTATTTTTCAATGGTATGTTATTTAATCTGTAATGTCCTGGACCACTCTGGTCTATTACTTTGTGAAAATATAGTGTTTGGAGTGTTTTGGGAGGTCATAATGGCTTATTTCAAGGGTTGTAAAAAAACAATTCTAATTTTTCGAATATTGATTCAGGGCCAGTAGGTGGGGAAAATAAGTCCCAACTGTGACTCGCAATGGTGAGTTAGGACTGGTGAGTCGGAACTAGTGAGTTGAAATGGAAACTTGAACTTGTGACTCACAAAGGCGTGTCACTTATGGTAGGTTGTGATGGTTTGTTGCCAATGGTGAGTCACACAATGATGAGTCATCCACGGGCAGGTTGCCTATTGTGAGTCACCAAAGAGTGACTCATCCACCAGTAGCTCGTCCAACAGTGAGTCAGCAAAAGGTGACTCATCCACCAGTATCTCTTCACTGGTTTCTCACACCAATGAATCATTCACTGGTAGCTCGTCAAATTATGAGTAACCAAATGATGACCCAATCAATGATATCAATTTTCCAGCAGTTTTTCAGAATTCCAATTTTCTCCAGTTTTTCCAATTTCACCCTTTGGATATTTTATTTGATGTAAAATGTGTTTAAGACCATATTTAAATTGTTTTAAAGTTGTTCTGAAGGATATAGATCATATAGTTATTTTCCTAAAATTCCAAGAGATATCTAAATGGCCAAGACACATTTTCATGGTCATGATCTGACTATAATGGTATTTAAAACTATTCCTCCTATTGATATAAATCGGGGACATTTGAAAGCCAATAATCCTTCTTTTCCATGTTTTTCCATTTTATATGGATATAAGTCATTCCCAAAAACCATTCTTATCTAGGAGTATTCTATTTTTTTGTGGGATTGGATCACAATTTCCATAGAGTTTTTCTCTAGCATACGCGCCCCCTTTCATGAACGATAAGGAGGTGTCGATCACATGTTCTTCGAGGTAGGGTTCCCTTCACATATAAAAATTGTGTATCATGCGGTGTGGGTGTATGAATTTCTTGTGTAGAATATAGTTTAATAAATATTCAATAAGGATAATCAAATCAATTTTAAAACAATAAATAGGGGCCATGAAAAGTTATAAATTCTTTGGATTTATTGTTATTTTGATCCATGTTGTGAATTGTAAGGGTCGTATACCTGCTAAAAATCATGGACATTGGTGGTTGTATTTTTGTTTACATGTTTTGGTTGTGAATAAGTACCTTTTATATTATGTATAACTACTATATATTTGAAATTTATTAACCATGTAAATTTTTTAAGTAAATAGATTCCCTAGGATCAAAATTGTTCTGTGACAGCCCCTGAAATGAAAATCAGAAATAATAAAGGGATACCTTATTAAAAATTTAAATTTGTTCATTTTGTTGTTGTATAGTGACACTGTTGAAAGAACAACTACGTGTGTGGTGGTTCAAGTGGTGTAATGGAATCCCATGTGGAGATATTATTTGTTAGTTTGTTTTGGGACAGATGATAGGTGTTATACAGTAGGGATGTGTTTGGGTTTTATGGTAATGTGCTGATGGGTGATGTGTGGTTATTCAGTGGGGATACTATGAATGGTTGGGATAAAAGGTGTTACTAGGAGAGGCTATGAGTTTTCGGGTGTTTTTGGTTTATTTGATGGATTAGGATGTATAATATTGAATAAGGATAATGGAGTGGGTTAATTTTATCATGGTTCTCCACCCTAAGTGTTACTTTTTTTTTGTGGGATGACATGTGTTAGGCTTGGTTGTTTCTTGAGTTGGGATGTAATGAATAAAATAGTAGTTTAGTAAAAAATGGAAAATAGTTAAATTAATTGGATGGGGGTAAAAAATGAGTTATGACATATAGCGACCTTATACTTTTACATATAAAATTACATTATTTCAAGGATAATTATACATCAGAGTACTACCCAAGATCATAAAGTCTAGTGTCTTGTAAGACAAGGTATATAAAACTAAAACCATAAAACTAAAAAAACATTTCATTATTTAATCTTAAATTCGGATCCTAACTTCCATTGTTATCAAACAAATGCATCGAGTAACTTGGGGAACACTTGAACAAAGGGATTAGCTAAATAGTCCATCAAGGGAATAACCAAAAGAACGAATCATTAGCACAAGGGATAGAATACATGGCATGATGATATAAAAATTCAGGTAATATATAGAATCATAACATATAAACATGGAATAATATAAATATGGAGTCATAATACTGTAGAAGAAACATAAAATGTTAATTTATCATATGTCATGGCTAAGTTCCAATAATGTTTCACAAGGTAGCACAAGAAAAGGCATAATACCATGATTGTCACACTTGGTATCACAATCCAAGGCTTACCGCCAAGTCCATCGCACATAACATATAATGAGACTCATATTTATCCAATGAATTTTATATCTATATGGGTTCACTAATCTTAAAATTACATGAATATTTCTGAAAAATAAATAATAATACATAATAAATATTACATAAACATACGGGTTACCCATGGAAGGATTTGGGTACCACAATCATGTCATAAAACCTAAAAAATGGGTATATCATAAAAGTGTCCATGAAATAAATAAACTAAAATATACATGGAAATTGATAATAGAAAATAGGCATGTATTAAGGTAATTTATGTCAAGTATAAGTGAAAACATTTATGAAAAATACTTAATAAAGTTTTGCATTAAAATATTTTGTGTGGTTTTAAGGAAAATATTATAGAGCCTTTCAAATAGAAAAGGGAAAATCATTTATATAAAACAAAAAGTGAACCAAGATGGTTTTTATATTACAAAATAATTATTTTATAAATATAATAGTGTCTTAAAACCATAGATAGAGTGCAATAGAGATCCAGTAAGAATTTTGGAAGTTCCCTCAAAAAAGGTTTACTTGTCAGGAATTATTGAGGAGGGAATCACATAAAAGTTTGTATATCACTAAAAGAGAATGATGAAAGTTCCTCGATAAATGTATTTGAGATATGTAAACATAATTTATAATATGAAAATAAAAAGATAAGATAACTTCATTTTGGTAAAAGTAATATAAGGCAACCTGAAGGAACAAAGGAAGTTCAGGTAGAATCCACTACGAACAATCCGCATTGTGTGAGGTGAAATCAAGAGGGATTAAGGGGAGATAAAGGGGTTTTTCATTAATTATATATCATAATGGAATTATGTATGAGGTAATAAATGATAACCCATCATTATATATTACAAAAAAAGGGAATAACATAGAGGACGTTCTTAAATTAAAGTGAAATAGAGAGGATCCCTTAACTTAAGTCTGATGGTGTTCCCCACATGATATTAATGACCGGAATAATCAAATTAGGTTCTATAATTAATAATTACAAAACCAATTATATATTTAAAAAATTTAGAACAATTTTTATATGTTTATTTATGAGCTTTTTGATGGTTGATGGAGTTCAATTTCATTGTTCGGGTCCATTTTTATCATTGGTTTTAATGATTGGTTCACCTATATTCATGTTCGAAAACACCTGTATGATGAGTGTGGTTGTACATAATGGGAGATATATTTTATTATCTAAATTCCATTAGTTTACATGGATTTAAAATTAAATTTTTTACTTGGAGTGAAGTTCAATAATTATATAAAACATTAATGATAAACACTTGAATTAATCTGGTGATTTTTCTCATAATTAACTTTTATTGTCTAATAATTTTACATCATGTGTGAAAAAGGATTACAGGAAAACACATAAGCTAATATAAATATTTAAAAAAAATCAACCACAAAAATTATATCATGTATATAATTGATGATGGTAATATTAATGGATACCTATCATCCTTGAATGTGATAAATTAACACATCTCGGATGGTGTTTTCTTATCATTGGTATAAAAAGAGGGGGGAAAAGAGATGATAATGAATTATAAAATTAGAATAAAAAAATTCAAGTACATTTATCATACTATATTTTTCATACCATTTGGATGATGATAGGTTAGGAAATAAAATTGAACAAAGGAACATTAAATGAAAATGAACAAAAAGAAATAAGAAATTTACCTATTGATTTGATCATCCTGGAAAGACTCTTAAGGGGAAAGTATTTTCTCTTTTGGGGAGAAAAAATGATTCTGTATGTGGTGATTATCTTGGGGAGATATTTTGGAAGAATGTAGGGAAGGCACAAGGCTTGAGATGAGTGAAGAGAATAGGAGAGTGTGGGTGGGTTTTATAGTCGAATGGATGAGGGTTTTCCTAGTATTTTAATCATTATATTATTATTTTTTCATAATAAAAGAAATATTAATTTATATTGTGACCAAAAATAGTAATATGAGAATGTGATTTTAAATAATGGACAATTATCCATGACTCAGGAATATTTCATAAATTCATGTTTTAAAATTTATTCTCAATTATAATATTTTACAATTTATAAAAAAATATGGTATTTTAGAAACAAACCAAAAATTAACAATAACAATTTTTTGATGTGAAGAATCCAAAAATGAACTCCTTTTTTCAAAAATAATTTTTATAATATAATAATTTTAATTTTTAATTAAAATCAACATTTTTATGAAAGATACAGATTTTAAAACTATAACTGACTCAATAATGGTTTCAGAAATTACATAAAGTCTTATAAAATTATCTTAAAACCAGATGTAAAAAATTTCATTTTTGAAATTTTTTTTATGAAAATAGATTTTCTTTTAAATTTATTAATTAATTGTAATTAATTATAGATGACATATAAAAATTTTAATAATTTTATTATAGTTATATTATCACTTATAAGATGCCATAATTTTATTTATACATTCATTGGTGAGGTAACTATTATTTTGGATGATTTATTATTCACAAAGGTAATATTACTATTCATAAGGGTAATATTACTATTCATAAGGGTCAGTAATTGTTCCCCAAAAAAATAATTTTTTCATATCAGACACCAATCATCTTACAGATCGCAGCCATGTGTGTCATCTTTTTGAAATTAAAATCACCTATGTGACAATATTATGTTTAATGGTCACATAGTACTTAGTGGTTCATTGTGATGTGATTTCATGTGATTATATGATATAATTATAATAAGTTAATTTCCATTGATAAAAAATTGGGTCATTAAATTATTACCCCCTTATGAAATTTTGCCCACTAAATTTCGTTTTTCATTCTATGCAATAAACAGGTGATGGAAATATTCCTCCACTACCTCCTCCAGTTCCCATGTTTCCTCTTCATATATATGGTTCTACCACAGTACTTTGACCAGGTGAGTAATATTGTTACACAGGAAATTATCTCTATGATCCAAGATCTTTACTAGATTATCCTCATAATAAATATCATCATCCAATTGTACCACCTCTTAAGAGAGTACATGTGAAGGATCTGGTTTGAAATTCCTTCATAGGGATACATGAAATACATTGTGTACATTGGACATAGTAGGTGTAAGTACTAGCCGAGAGACCAGAACCCCAACACAATTAAGAATCTTGAAGGGGACGATATACCAGGGACGTAACATTACCTTCTTCCAAAACCTCATGACCATCTTTCATGGAGATATGCGTAGAAATAACATGTCCCCAACTTTGAAATCAAGGTTTTAATGACGATTGACTGTGTATCCCATTTGTTAAATTTCAGCTTCCCTAATGTGATTTTTATGGTCTTCACCTTACACACCATTTCTGTGACCAATTTAGGTCCTATCAGCTTATGCTAACTGACATCGTCCCAAAACGCCGATGTTTTTCACCTTTTCCCATAATGGGATTCGTATGGTGACACTCAGATGCTCGAGTTGAGACTATTCTTGTAGGAGAATTGAACCAATTGAATATGTTTGTCTCATACTACATTGAAGTCAATAAAATATGTTATCAACACATTTTATTATGTCGGGATATTTTTCTCATATTGACCATCAGTTTGAGGATGATAGGTTGTACTGAAGTTTAGTTCAGTGTGTAGAACATGTTAGAGACTTGTCTAGAACATTAAGGTGAATCTTGGATCACTATCAAATACAATAGATAGTGGTACTCTATGAATCCTTATCACTTCTTTTATATATATCCATATAGGTTTATCCAATTAGAAGTCATCTTAAATCATGATAAATAGTTAATTTTTGTAATATGATCTGTATTGACCCATATAACATTGTTTCCTCTTGATGTCCATGATGTATAGTGACAAAGTCCATGGTTATGTTATCCCACTTCCATTTTGGTATGGGTAGTGGTTGCACCATCCCCTTATACTTTTTTATTTCAATATTCACTTGTTTACATACAAGGCACTTTGATTACATTCAACAATATCCTTCTTCATATTGTCCCGCCAAAAGTTCTCTTAGATATCTTGATACTTCTTTGTTCTCCCTGGGGGGGACAGTGATGGTTGGTCTATGTGCTTTATTCTAAAGCTCATTCATTATTTCCTGATCAGATGTTACAAATAATCATGACAAAAATCTTATAACTCCTTCCTCGTCTATCGTGAAATTAGAGGATTTTCCATTTTTAATGTCTTCCACCCTTTTCCAAATTTCCAGATCTTTTCTTTTAACAAACTTTATTTTATCCATGGGGGATGGTTCAGAAATCATTTGATAAAGGATTTATGATGTTCCTCACATAATTATTATCATGTCCATCATCATAAAATATAAGAATATTGGATCCTTTTCAACTCTCATCACTATTAAATATGCAGAATCCTTACTACAAAGAGAAATTGCCTCCTTATTTTCAATACTGGGATAGTAGTGGATTGAGCATTAAAAATCCATGGTGAGATCTATCCATATTCAATTAAAATATTAATCTCTATCAATTGGTATATATATTTTAGAGTATTATGATAAGTTTATATCTTACACTTCTCCTCGTAGAGACAATGCCACCAGATTTTCAATTTAAAGATCATAGTCGGCAACTCCAGATCATGCTTAGGATATTTTTTCACATGGTTTTTTTGGTTACATGAGGTGTAGGCTCTCACTTTATCATTTTTAATCATGACACAACCCAATCCCTCCTTCAAAGCATCAGTTCACACAACAAAGAGTTTTCCACTTGTTGGGACTGAGTGTACTGGTGTAGTGATTAACCTATTTTTCAACTCCTTAAAAAAGTCTTCACAATCATGAGCATGGACAAACATTACCCACTTCCTTGTCATATTGGTCATTTGGTTTGACAACAATGATAATTTCTTCACAAATTGTTAATAAAATCCAGCTAGACCCAGAATGGTGTAGATCTCCGTTGTAGATATTGGAAAAAGACACTCTTTAATCGCCTTTGTCTTAGAAGGGTCCACAAATTTCCCTTTTGTGGTGACAAAATTCCCCAAGAATGATAATTCCTCCATAGAGAACACACATTTACTGTACTGGTCATAAAAATTCCCCCTTTCAAACTATTTATCACAGTATTCATATGCTCTTCATGTTCCACCTTTCTCTTGGAGAATATCATCATATCATCGATAAGGAAAACAAAATATTTATCGAGGTAATTTCTAAAGATTATATTCATTAAATATATGAAAATTTCAGGAGAATTAGTGAGTCTGAAGTGAATCATTATGAGCTCATTGTGTCCATACATAGTTCAAAAGAGAGTTTTGGGAATATCTTCCTTCCTCGCCTTTTATTAGTGATATCCCAATCGATGGTCCACCTATGGGAAATAACTGGACCCACATAGCTGATCGAAGAAATCAACCATCTATTTCAGGGGATACTTGTTCTTTATCAGGATTTTATTGAGCCCATGATAATCAATGAATCGGCTTATTGATCCATTATTCTTCTTGAAGAAGAGGATTGACACACCACATGGTGTAGCACTCAGGAATATAAAACCCTTCTCTAGATTCTGCTATAACTTCTCCTTTGTCTCCTCCAACTCTATGGTGTACATTCTCTATGTAGTATTTTATATAGGAAAATATCCACGAATAAGTTAAATTCAGAACTCAGCCTCTCAATCAGTAAAGAAGACCATGAAACTCTTTAGTGAATACATTAGTTTAATCTCTCAATATTAACATGTCTTCAAGCATTATTCTCTCATTTGTCTCAATAATTTCAGTTAGACATGATTTATCATAATTAATTAATATCCATACTCGAGAAAATGATTTTAATGGAGATTAATCTTCTTCCATACACTTTTATAGAATGGGAGGATGCTTCGGGATGTGAAGAGTGATCTCCCATTCCTAAGAGTTGATGTTGTCTTTGTATAAATATAGTCAATCCATGCCCTAGATAATCTCAAACTCCACTAAGGGAGTATGAAAAGATTTACTGGGAGCCTCAGTACAAAAATGTTAACTATGGAGGAGTTATAAACTCTAGACTCAATAATGTCCCATTTTGCTGTTCTCACAGATAACGTATCCTTGAAATTTTGAGGTTGTGTTTTAATAGTTCTACTAAACATTAATGATATAAAAGAATGTCAAGAACCATAATCAAATATTACATTCTCTATTCTTAAATGAATACCTAGCTTACCTAGAACCACATCATTTTCTGGATCCACCTCAGTAGTATTGATAGCAAAAGAACATCTTTGTGACATTTTTTGTTATTGTTGATTCCCTCTGACAACCCTCGACGTAGGGAAAATGTTTTCATACTTCCTAGACTCCATGCAGTTGTAACACTACACTACATGCTGAGTGTGGATATGAACCTTCCTTTATTCTTCCACATTAGTGGGATTCTTCATATCTCTTTGACATTTTTTAGCTGCATGTCCAAACCTTACACATTTGAATCAATTCCTAGTTCCCTTTAAATAGTTCCTAAGATGCTTCTTCCAATAATTTTTACAAATGGGATGATCGGGATTAATTCAATCATGGAATATAATTATGGATCCTCCCACATTAGATTCCATTTTCCTATTTTTTCACAATACCACGATACCACTGATAGTCTTCGATCTCCATTTCAACAATAAGGGAATAATATAAAATCTCTTTATAGATGTCAATGTCTTTAATTCATAACACTTTTCATATACTCAGCTTTAGTCCACTAAAGAAGTGATCCACCTTGATTTCGGTGTTCATGAAAACATCATAATAGTACCTTGCAATTCTTGTATTGTTATCTTCATACGCCCTGATTAACTCATCTTCCTTCTTCTTGATTCTGAGTAACCCTATTTCCATCTTGATGTGGAGGGTTCAGAAATTTTTTTTATTGAAAAAAATATATATTGAATTACTCCAAATACATGGCATCAATTCCAACATGGGGATTCTTATTCATGAATATTTTCCACAACTAATAAGCTTCACTATCAAAAATGATAGACCGCCAGCACTACATTCTATCTTTATGAGCACCGGAGGATAGACAATATCTTTTCAATGACGTTAATGCATTGTTCTGTGTGGAGGTGATTAGAAGATGAACTAAACACGGGAGTCAATTTCCTCATGAATGATTCTACAAAATATTATATTTCCCTAGAGGAGGAGGGTGTTCCACATGATTCATGATATTATTCATAAGTTGAGCCAAGTGATCAAGTACATTCATTATGTTTTCAGCACCAGATTCCATCATATGAGGAATATTATTAAGGAAATCTTAACATTCTCAATCACATTGATTGTAACCAATTGTTCTTCTATTTACCACCATTAACTAAGAAATATAATGTAAAATTAGAGGGCTTGAATGCATATCTATTGAGCATAAAAAAGAAACATTGAACTTAAAAGGATAAACATGTAAATGGGAAGTATATTCTATCATGTGATTCCATATATTTATATTTAGGTTATCCTTGATATATTTCATAAAAAATATTATTATTGGATTTTTTCATTCCCTTAATAATGGTTTTTACCAAGATCATGAATTTACCAAACATATCCCCCATGTGTGTAAAACCAATAGTACAAAAAGGCACATTATTGTGCACCAGTTCCTATTTGAGTCTAGCTAAAAGTGGTGTTTTCAGTATTTAACCCAAGACACAAATGTTTAATATCAACCTCTAACTATTTGTATCTAGAAATGGATGTATTTTCTTGATAAACAAAATAGTCTATACTTACCAAAATATATGGATGTTTTCTTATACTTTGTATCATCCCAAATGTTCTTACTCGTGATCTCTTTTCCTAATATCCAGAAATAAGTAGACCATCCCCTAATACCAACTATAGAGACCAAAGTTTTTTACATAAAATTACATGATTTTCATTATAATTATACATCATAGTACAAGCCAAGTATCATAAAGTCTAGTGTGTTAGAAGACTAGGTACGTAAAACTGAAAATATTGAACTAAATAAAGAATTTATTTATTTAATATAAAAATTTATCTTCTAATTTCCATTATGCTCAATCATCTTCATAGGGTACCCTGGTGAACACATGAAAAAATGGATGATCTATAAATCCCAATAAGTGAATAACCTTAAGAAGAAAGCATTATCTCATTGGATATAAGGCATGACATGATTATATAAAAGGGAATTTAACATATAGAATCATAACATATAATCATGGAATCATATAAACATTGATTCATAATAATGTTCCAGAAATATAAAACATGACTTTATTGCGATTCCAGGCTATCCTCAGAGACCATTTCACATGGTAGCACAAGTCAAGGCTAACCGCCAAGATCGGCACACATGGTAGCACAAGCCAAGGAAAACTGGAAAGACCATCAAACATAACGTCTCATGAGACTCAACATTAAAAAATTCATTAGAGAGCTATATGGGTCCACCCACCTTAACTTTTCATGAATAATTTTTCAACATAAATAATCATACACAATAAATCTTACATAAACATTAGGGTTAACCGTGGAAATAAATGCATACCAAAATAATTTCATATAGAATAATAAATGGGAATATCATAAAAGTGTCCTTGAAAGAAAGGAACTAATATATAAATGGAAATTAAAAATGGAAAATAGTAATATATTGATGTCAAGTAGAAGTGACAATATATAAGAAAATTATTTAATAAATTTTAGCATTAAAACCTTTTTGTGTGGTTTTAAGAAAAATACTATAGAGCCTTTAAGATAGAAAAGTGAACAATCCATTATAAAAAACAAGAACATAAACAAATAGGAATTTCATTATAAAATATTCATATCATATAAAGGCAATGGTGTCTTAAAATAGATGATAGAGTGCAGTAGAGATTGGGTAAGAATTTGGGAAGTTCCATCAAAATTGGTTTACTTATCGAGAAGTATTGAGGAGTGAATCACATAAAAACATGTATATCCCAAAAAGATAATGATGAAAGGGTATTGATAAATGAATTTGGAACTTGTAAAAATCAATTATAATATTCACATAAAAATATAAGATAACTAAATTTTGGTAAATGGAGGATAAGGAAACCCAAGGGAACAAATTATGTTCGGGTAGAATCCCTTACAGATTATTGACATGGTATAGGTTGTACTTAAGAGGTATTAATGAGAGAAAGAAGTTTCTCATCAATTATAAACCATGAGGGAAGTATGGTTACGTGAGGAATCATTCTCCATCATTATTTATTACAAATTAAATGGCATAACATAGACATTCATGAATAAAAGTAAAATTGAGATGTTCCATTACCATAAGTCTAATAGTGTTCTCCACTTGTTATTAATGACCTGAATAATAAAATTAGGTTCATTAATTATTAATTAATGACCCTGTTTTATATTTAAATTATTTAGTGTAACCTTTTTTTGTTCATTCGTGAACTTTTTTGTTAGTTATGAGGTTCAATTTCATTGTTTGGTTCAGTTTTCTTCTTTAGTTTTAATAATCCACTCACGTATATTCATCTTTGGAAACAAATGTATGATGAGAGTGGTTTTCAAGAATTGGATTTATATTTTGTTATTTAACTTCCATATGGTTATATGGTTGAAATTTTAATTTTGTTAATGGGATTGATGTTGAATCATTATATAAAACATTAATGAAAAAAATTTGAATTAATATGGAAATTTTGATCATAATTATCTAGCTTTGTATTATTATTATGCATCATGTTTGAATAAGGATTCCATAAGAAAAAATAAGATAAAATACATATTAAATATTCTGTTTCAACCACAAAAATTGTTTCATGGCCAGAATTGGAGATGGTAATAGAAACTGATAACCTATCGTCCTTGAATGTGATAAATTAACACATATTGGATGATGTTTTAATTTCTTTGGTATAAAATGAGGGGAAAGTAGAGGTGATAATGAATTATAACCATAGAATAAAATCATTCTACTACATTTTTGGTACTGGATTTTCTATACCATTTGGATGAGATTTGGTTAGAAACAAAAAGAGAACAACAGAACATGAAAAGAAAATGAATGAAAAGAAAAGAGGAATTTTACCTCTTGATTCAATCATATTTGAGAACCAATTAAGGGGAAAATAATTGGTCTTTTGAGGGAACCAAAGGCTACTAGATGTGGGGGAGGATCTAGAGGATATATTTGGGAACAATTTAGGGAAGTCATGAGGCTTTATAGAAGTGAAGATAAGAGGGGAGTGAGCGTGGTTTTATAGTGGAGGGGAGGAGGGTTTTCTAAGTATTTTAATCATTAGTTTATTATTTTTCCATAAGAAAAGAAATAGTAATGATTCTTGTGACCAAAAATATTAATATTATCTTTTTGGTACGAAAAAATAGCCATTTACATCATCTATGAATCGATAATGATGCAAAAATATTGGTTTTGGCACATATTGTGAATTATAATATTTTACAATTCATAAAAAAATAAATTATTTTAGAAAAATCCAAAAAATTATCCCTAGCCATTTTTCTATTTGTAGAATCAAAAAATGAACTACATTTTTCTAAAATAATAATCAAAATATGATTAATTTAAATTTTAATTAAAATCATGATGTACTTGAAAAATATAGATTTTAAAACTATAACTGATTTTACAATGATTTCAAAATTTACATAATGCCTTATAAACATATATGAAAATGTGAAGCTTTTTTTTAATATTTGAAGACCCTATAGGAAAAAAAATTCTTTTAAATTTATTAAATTATTGCAATTAATTTTTTATGACATACAAAAATAACAAAACTTTTACTATAGTCACACTCTCACCTATATGATGCCTAAATTTTATTTATACATTCATGTTTTTGGTTACTATTCTTTTAGAAGATTTAATATCTATACATTTCATGTAACTTTTCATAATGGTAACATTACTATTCATATGGGTTAGTTACTGATCACCAAAAAGTAAGTATGTCTTATCAGACTCCAAACATCATACTGATTGCAACAATGTTTGTCAGATATTTGAAATTCAAATCACATGAGTGAAAAAATTATTTTTAAAGGTCACATAGTACTTATTAGTTCATTTTTATGTGTTTTATGTGATTATATGACATAATTATAAGAAGGGGATTTCCATTGATAAAACATTGGTTCATTTCATGACATGCTATGTGGTTGTGCAATTAGAGGCTGTAACAAAGATAAAAGTATTGTGGGATGGTTGTTGTTTTATAACACATAGGTTGGGTTGAGTATTTGGAATATATATGTATTACCAGTATTTCCTTTTGATTTCGTTACCCACCCAACCCAAGTTGATCACCATGTGCTGAAATACCTCATCGTCATGTGGGATGGTATCTTTTACCAACATCCTAGTGGGAGGATGGTAGAATGGTTATTTTCTCTTCCCTTATCCCTATTCTAGGAATTGATAGCTTATGATTCACCAAGTAAGTTTTTGTGTGGTTTATGAGGCACAAGTTACTTTGGGTAGGTTGTGTTTTACTAGGTTTTTTCAGGATGAGATGAGATGTGCTTTCTCAAGTGTATTTGGGATGAGGTGTGGTTTTTTGCTAAGTGTCTGTAGATGGGGTGTGATGTGGTGTGTGGCGTAGGTGTTTGGGGGGTGTGATTTGGTACATCAATCAGGTGTCTATGGGAATTATGTGATTAACTTCATTTTTCTATGTTATGGGACTCGTTGCGGGTCCTAGGTGTCTGGGGGTTGGATGTGATGTGTTCTGTGTGGCCGAGGGGTGTGTAGAAAAGTTGTGATGTGGGGCTTGTGGAAGAGGCATGAGAACTATGAAATTTTCATTTAGGGTATGAGCAGCTAATCAGTGGGAAGTGGTGTGGGGTACCAAAATCATCCATGTTCTTACTACAATACATTACAGGACTTGAGTTACTTGGTTAGTGTTCCTTACTGAGGTTGGGGTGGCTAGAATAACTTGATAGGTGTTGTTGGTTTTGGTTGTTGTATCACAAGGAATTTAGTAAGTTTCCTCCACTTTTTCACAAGAGAAATTGGTTTTTCTTCATGAGTATACTTGTATACTCACCCTAAATATATAAAACTACTTTCATATTTCTAAGAGGACTACATGGACCGTACTGACCATTATTATCTCAAACTATGGACATCTACTATTTCACTAATTAGTATTACTTTTATTAATTTTTATAGTTTTGTTTTATTTTGTAACAATTTTATTTTAAACACTTATGTGGTATGGATATTGGATTTATTTTATATATTGTTACTGGAGTTGTTTTGGTAATGATAATTGTATCCCTCAATATATTTCCCTGTAAAAAGGTTAATGCCTTCCATTTTAGTAGATTATAAAACCATGGTGCTGGTTGAAACCCTAAGAGCTACTAAAGGTTGGAATGGGGGGTCATTATCTTCATTTCTTTATCTTAAATAAGGTGGTTCGCTCCACTTTCTCCACCTTGATGAGGGAGGGTCATGACCCACACTTTATCATGAAGAAGGGGGTCATGACTGGATTTTATCAGAGGGGATGGTTGAGAGATTTGGATGGAGTTTGGATTTAGGCATAATGAAGATTTCATGGGATGGTAAGGAAAATATTTTGAGTGATCTTAGTGTGTGATATAAGCCAGGGACTACTGGCTAACACATGAGATTTACCCCCCCTCGTGATCCTATGCAAGGACTCTAGGCCTATCGAATAACCATGTGAGGCTACACTATTTGTAGGGTATAAACCCTATGAAAGGTAAATGCATGATATAGACCTGTGTTCCTATTTTAATTGGATGTTTTTGGGAAATTGAAATAAGTAATGAGTTAAAATTAATCATAAATAAAATTACATACTAATCGAGTTTTGGAGTTACTTGATTACCTTTTTCAGTTGTGGAACCACATCATCATCCACATGTGACTTGAAAAGCTGACGCTTAGCAGGCCGATCCAATTGATCGATGGAGGGTTGATCCAGTGGGGTGGATGACCTGTGGTACCAAACGTTTTGTTCTTTTCAGTGTTATACCTTGGTAAAGTATGAGGGAAGTGTTTTTGACATGGAGATGAAGAGATGGATCGAGGAGCATGAGACCACCTTAAGTCTAATAAGTTCTCTGTTAAATTACGGGGTTCCATTAGTAGTGAGTTAGGTGTGGGATATGTGCATCAGTGGTGGACACTATACCAATAGGATAAAAAATTAGATGATGTTATGTGGGTCGATTTCAGGAAGTAATTTCAAGCAGAATTCCTTTCATCAACGATGATGGTAGAGAATAGAAAGGAGGAACTCTCCCTACAATAGGGTAGTATGTTGGTATGAAAGCTAGGGATCATGTTGAAGGATCTCCTTCATCTTCCCCAGATTAATTTATTGATGAGGAGTCTTGTGCGAGACACCTATAGGAGGAACATCATCATTTTATCATGTATGTAGTAATCCCTTTACATTTTTGACATATGAGAAGGTTCAAAAAAAGGTGGAGATAATTGAGTGGATGTTGTTAGGAGGAGGTCTACAAAGAGATGGGAGTCGTCATGGTTCTTCTAGAGGTAACGTTATCAGAAGTAGTATCTTGGAACCAGGGCCATTGGTGTTATGACTAGAGGGGAAGCGATCTCGTCAGTTTCATTTTTGACCATCCAACACTCATCCATTTTCTGTGAACTTAGGACGGTGGTGTATTGAAAATGACACCTATGGGAATAATTAGGGTTAGTGGATGATGATAGTTTATTCCCAATATGGTTGAGGTGGGTTGGTTCAGTACCTTCCTTAGTATTAGTTTTTGGTAGGTTAGTTCTAGCAGTAGGGCTAGCTGGACCATGCTCCACTAAGGGGAGGTGGAGTAGGTGGAGTCCAAACACAGGGTGTTCCTCAGGGACCTTGACCCCGGAATGGTCGAGGAGGTGGTCATCAATAGATAGGAAGATGAACTGGACATGGTTATATGCATGTGACAGCGGCTATAGTTCTGGAAGGTCCTGAGATAAATCGAGGTATGATTAGTTTGTTCATTACACTTTCTTGTTCTTTTTTTGATTCAAGAGTTTCAAAATCCTTTTTTCACTCGATCTATCCCATTATATGGGATTAGACAAAGAGATGTTTCTCATTACCTTGATTTTGAGTATGAATGTTGGAGGTCAAACCAACATTTTTATTTCAAACCAAGGATGTATACTGATGATGGTACAACATCTGTCTTATATGGATAATTTAATTTTATAGATGCAACCATACGATTCTATTCATGGCATCTAGTAGTTTTATTTGGTGCATTCCGTTATCAACAACATTCAGGGGAGCGTCATGTTTTCACATGAGGATGGTCGATTTGTGGCTTTCATTTGTTAGCGGTGTTTCCAGGTTGGTGGTTGATGTGTAGAGCCTCTACATTCCATGTTGGCCGATATGTCAGTATGATTAGTGGAATTAAGGCGGTGGGGGATCCCATTGTTGTTGGTGAGTTCATGGATGTTTTCCCTCTGGTGTTTTTGACTCTACCCCTCAACGTGACTTTGAGATCGGGATAGACCTATAGCCTGATGCCTCTCCATTTTTGATGGATCCTTATCAGATGAAACCTCTTGAGTTGAGAGATATTAGGATTAAAATTGATGACTTGATGAAGAAGGGATTTATATGAATGATTCTGTCACCATGGGGTACTCCAGTTTTGTTTTCAAAGAATAAAGATGGTGTTCTCAGATTGTGCATAGACTAACCCAAGTTGTATCAGTTGACATTCATAAACCGTTATGTTCTTCCAAGTATATATGATATTCTAGACCAACTAAGAGGATCATGTTGGTTTGATATGATAGATATATGGTCTAGATATAAGTAGTAGAGGGTGAATGAGTGTGATATACTGATGAATGATTTTAGGTATAGGTTTGGGACCAAAATGTTCATTGTCATGTTTTTCTGTGTTACGAACACACCAACCATGTTATTGGGGATCATGAACTACATCTTAGATGAGTTCTTGGACCGGTTCAGTATCTTATTCATTGATGATTGCTTGATCTACTCAATGTCATAGGTGGAGCATACCGAGCATCAATGTAATGAATTATTGTACTTTTGATGCCTCCATATCTATATAATGTTTTCCAATTTCATGTTTTTGACATGTGATGTAGAATTACATGGTAATGTAGTGTCATTTTTGGGTGTAGAGTTGGACCCTTTGAAGGTTTATTTAGTTGGTTCCTAGGAAACACCCAAGAATGTGGCGTTAGTTTAAATATTTCTTGGTCTTGCATGCTATTAGCGGATATTTGTACCTTATTCCTCCTGAGTTGTAGCTTTGTTGACACCTCTAGCCAGAAAGTTCAATGATTTTGGGTTGGGGGAGCAGTTTCAGGTAGTGTTTTTCTATCTGAAGGGGATGTTTCTTAGTTCCCTCGTGCTTCAGTTGCTAGAGGAATTGGTGATGTTCGGTGTGTTTTTAATGCTTCACATCTGGGTTTGGAATGAATGTTAATGCAATAGTGGTGAATGATCTATTATGGTTATAGGCCATTACATCAAAATGAATGTAACTCTACCACCCATGATCTAGAGCTAGAAGCGGTAGTTTTTTCACTAAATTTGTTGTGATATTTCCTCATTAGTGTGTGTTTTGTGGTCTTCACTAATCACAAGTGTTTCACTTATATATTTTCCCAATGATATCTAAACATCTGATGAATGAGGTGAATGGAGTTTCTTCGGGACTATGATTTTTAGATATCCTACACCGTAGAAAAGGGTATTATTATGGTTGATGATCTAAGTAGGGATTCATAGATGGAGTTTTTTAAAGAATCTATTGATGTCTCGAAGGTTATGGAGGTGTTGGAAGCCCTGTATTTGGATCCAAGAATGGATGGGGGTTGGGGATGTTTGTTTTTGATGACCATGTAGTTTTCTCTAAGGTAGAAGGTAGAGAAGTCTCAGTGGGAATACACATAGAAAGAGGTATTGCACAACTGTGTTGACCATGGTGCTGCTCTGGAGGGATGGTTAGAGGATGGTTAGAATCAGATATTGTTTTATGGATGGAAAGTTTTTCAAGTTTCCAGGCATGAGAGAGTCCTCTGTAAGATTCATAGATCACACTTAGTGGTAAACATGGGAGTTTCAAAGATATAACATGGCTTGATGGAGTAGTTTTGGTGACCCAGGATAAAATATTAAGTATTGGAGTTTGTGGTGAAGTTATCATTGTAAGAGAATGTGATGGATGAGGACCATGTTATCGATGGTTTTTGCAGCCCTTTGATGTCCACAAGTGGAAGTAGGATGAAATCCTGATAGATATTGTCAAATGTTTATCCAAGGATTGGGGAGGATGTGTTGGTATCTTGGTAGTGGTGGATCAGGTGATGAAATCATCACACTTAATATTGTTTAAGGAGTTGTGCACAAAGGATTTATTTTCCTAGAGGTATGTGGATGAGGTTGTGCAGTTTCATTGTGTTCCGAGATCCATTTTTTTGGTTCAGATATATGTTTCACCTCACGAGTCCGAAGAGGATTGCAGGATGCCTTTTCCACCCCTTTATGCCTTAGCACTTTCTTCCACCCTCAGAATGATGGTTAGAAATAGTGGACCATCAATATAATGGAGGATATGATGTAGGTAGGTGTCTTGGACTTTTTTTGATCTTGGGTGTGACACTTTACCTTGGAAGAGTTCAAATACAATAATTTATGTCACTCTCCTATTGGCATGGACCCATTTGAAGCATTGTGAGGAAGTACATGTTTATTAACCTTGTTCTGGATAGAGGTTAGAGAGAAAACTTTTCTTGGTCCAGATGTAGTGAAAATAAAAATAGATATGGTTCATATTGTTCATGAGAGGATAAATGTATCATAGGACTAGTAAAATTCATATGCCAATAGCAGGTGGATTCCCTTGATGTTTTAGGATGGGGACCACATGTTCTTGATAGTTTCCCCTCAATGTGGTCAGTGGAGATTCCAAAGAGAGAGTAAGCTTTCTCCCAGGTTCATCAGACCCTTCGAGGTGCTGGGATGAGATGAATAGGTGTCATAATAGTTATCACTACCACCACAGTTTGAGTGGATCCATGAAGTCTTCCACATCTCTCAGCTATTTCGGTATTTTAATGATGACTCCAATGACATTGAATAGGGATTGTGAGATATTAGAGGTGATGTGACATACGTGGAGTGACAAGTAGAGATCCAACACCATTGTGGAAAGGTTCTTCATGGCTGGATAATTCCTTTGGTTCGCGAGTTGGGGAGCCATGGTGGCCTAATTGAGAGTTATTGAGAGAAAAATGCACAAATGTGGGCACAATAACAACAGTTATTTTGAGTTATAACTTGTTATGTTTTCCCATATAATATGATATTTGAACATTTTTTTCTATGAAATATGTTTTTCCCTATTCTGTAATGTGTGATGATTTCCTGACATGTGGAAAAGGGAGGAAATAATTATTAATCGAGATGCATTATATGAGATGTGATTAAGACCATGTGGTGATTTAGTTCCATACATAGAAGATAATATCTTAACATGGAATTAGGAATTACATGATTCATGTGTTTAGGAAAATATGGTTGTTATGCTTGTGTCGTGTGTCTTTTGGTCGGTTAGGCTAGAAAATGTTTGAGGAGGTGTTCATTGATGGTGAGGTTTCACTCTATCTTTCTAACAACACATGGTGGTTTATCATTTAACTTTGATGTCTGCACTAGTATTTCAAGTTCCATGTGACCCTTGAGAGGTATCTTAATGGGTGGATGTTTGGACATATCTTTTTATTATGGGTTTGGTTTTGATTTATCAAGGGAGATATTAGTTTCATATGTATCTAATGTAATGCAATGGACCACTCTAGTCCATCACATTGTGAAAATCTAGTGCTTGGAGTGTTTTGGGAGTTCACAGTGGAAAATATCATGAATTTTCAAAAAACAATTCCAGTTTTTTCAATGGTGAGTCAGGACTTGTAGGTGGAGATTGTGGGTCACAATGGTGAATCATGGTGGTGAGTCAAGTCTGGTGAGTTATGATCGCTGATTCAAGACTAGTGTGTCTGAAAGTTATGTTGAACTGATGAATCAATGTGATGAGTTACTTATGGTAGGTCATCACGGTAGGTTGCGATAATGGGTCTCCAATGATGAGCCACCCAATGGTGACACATCCACCGGTAGTTCACCAGCGGTGAGCCACCCAATGGCGACCCATCAATAAGTATCTAATTCACTGGTGAGTCAACCAATGAAGACTCATTGTAACACCCCAAGATTTTATGAAAAATATTCCTTTTAATTTAATTAATGTCTTGTGTAGTACGCTACACCAAAAGGACCTCACAGGACACACATCCCTGACTTGGCTTACATTACACGCAATCGCGACCTTCCACGATAGCGTGTGTTGTACGCAATACCGAGTTTCGTTAAAGAACGATATGTTATATAAACTAGTAGTTATGAATATTAATACCCACTTATTAAAATATTATAAATTTTATCTTTCGAAATGGACTTCATTTTTGGATTCAGAATATCAAAATTATCCTAGGGTGAATTTTTGGTATTTTTCTGAAAACTTTCAATATTTTATGAATAGTTAAAACACTGGGTTACTATTCAAAAACCGACATTTTATTTAAATAATTATTTATTTTATTTAAATTTATTTTAGTTCAAAAATGATACATAATACCTATATAAGTTCAATTTAATTCATTGGAGACATTTTATAATAATTTTAGATATGTAAAAATTTTATTGAACTTTTCACCGTCTTTTTCCCACCTCCTATGATAATTTTCAAATTTACATAAAACATAATTTTACCACTTCTGTGAATGGAATTTGAAAATCCGAGAGACACGGATAATATCAATGACTAAAATGTGGTTCAATGAGATGAAAATATTTTTTTGGTGAATAGTAACTTTTTACTTTTTTTCCCACAGTTAAAAATAAATAGGGTAATTAAGGGAAAAAATGATATTATTATTACCCTATCACATGTCCTAATTCTATTGGATAAGTTTAATTCGACCAAAAACAACTTTGGAATAAAATATGACCATTTAGGTCCACTTGGATTAGATTGGGACATTTATTATTAATTTATTTAAAGAAGGGTTAAAATAGATAAAATCAATGTTTAATAAATAAATCATTTTTAATATAGGATTATACATAAGAGAAATTAGACTATAAATATTAATTATAAAGATAAAAAGATTTCCTAGATAATGGAATTTTATTTATAATTTTTATAAATTAAATAATTTAATTTATTTATGACACAATGATGATGCAGTAATTATCTTATTAATGAAATATTAACATAATTGATGTTATAAATACCCAAATAAATGTAATTGGAGACTTTTTATGAATTCAAATAATTTTATAAGTAAATATGACATGTTAGTATTGATTTATTTAACTTTTTTCGAACTAATCATGCTGTTATGATTTTCACAAAAATCAATTACCAAATAGTGTCTAAATTGACATAAAATATTTTTTAAAAAATATATTATATTATTAATTTTTATTATATTCCTAAAAATCTATGTTTCGGAAAGGATACTTATATCATGATAGTTGTATCATTAATGGACCACTTGGGGGTATCTTGGATGTATATGGTATGTTTATTAACTATATAATATAAAAATACAAAGAGACATGGTAAATGTCAATCTAATTAACTAAGAGTTAAAACTAAAAGATAAGGTTAATATAATGACCCGAACCTGTCTAAAATCTGTTTGTTGAGATGATTTCGACCCATACCCACCTTAGATTTGAAATAAATCAATTTGGAGATATTAAAAACGAAATATGACTATATTATAAAATAATATTTTAAGTTTTTCCAAAGGTTCCCATCTCCTCCATTATAAAAAGGGAACCCCTTTCCTCTTCTCGTCACACCCTTTTGAGACTTGAAGCTCGGCAAAATCCTGCCCATTTCTCTTCTAAACTTCCTTGGAAACATTCTGGAGGTTTTGGTCTTCTCAAACGACTAAATCTAGTTCCTTAAGAGGAAGCTTAAAAGAGGTGCGTCGAAGAAGAGGTGATCTCTTCTTCTGATTCTCTCAAGTTTCTTTCTTCTTCAACTTCTTCTTCATTAGTTGTCTCATTATAAAGTAATAACATCAGTATTACATATATACTTATATGTTATTATAAATATGAAACATCCCTATTTCACCTTCTATCCATCCTACGGAAAACGAAATCACCACACGTGCGTATGTACGGAATAGCGTATCCACGCCGTGGTGTAATCTGTTTTCGACCACCACCTTACTTGGATGGGTATACTGGTGTAAATAGATAACTATATATGATTATTGTAATTTTATATTGATTCTGAAATATTATACATACACTTAAATACAATTCCACGATTATGGTAATGGTATCATCTCTCGTGCGTACGTACGGACTACCGTCTCCACGATACGATGAGATTCAATCTCCATGTTAACTATTCATGAATGATTATAAAGTATATATAATAAGTAATAATGAAATATATGACACAATAATGATACTGGATTTATGTATATATATATGTATGTCATCTACTTAATTCCATTCAATTCAATAAGGAAATGAAAACTGCGTTCATGCGTACGTATGACCTACCGTCTCCATGAACGGTGTATTTCATTCCATTTATCGATCTATCATATATATATATATGCTGAATATATAATATATATAAATCATGTTTTAAATTCTGGAATTAATTAAATCAGGATATAAGTAATAATATCAAGAACAACAAGTACAAACACGTACGATAAATAAAACGATTTTACCCAAAATGCTGCTTTAACATGGAATTTACAAAAGAACAGGTCATATAAAGTCCTAAGTGAACCATTTATGACATCATAACAATGAATATTATTCTTTAATATGTTAATGACATTATTTAAATAATTATACAGGAGTTTCGGATACGTATGAAGCATATCAGATCTAAGGTAAGGGATAATTTTTCAAACTCATTTTTATTCGAGATTGCTTATACGTAAGTATTTACTGGGGTTATTTTTATCATCCATGTCCATGTTTCCTAAAAATGGTTTCATGTATGATTAAATTCCTTTTTAATTTTTTTTTACATTTACTACATGGTACGTAAGGAATATTTCTTTTTTTACCATATGAGGTACTTTTTGACCATTCCGACAAAAGTATGAGAAGATTGTTATTTTTAACTTATACGGTGTGAACAGATTTTTACGGTTTTATAACGCATCATTTTCATGAATCTTACTCTAGAATATTTTATGAATATTTTCAACAAAATACTTTTATTTTAAAATTGCATGGCATTTTGTGAAAAGTAAATGATTTTGACGAAGAAAGGATATTTACCTCAAGAATTCATTTCAAATGTTTTATCAAAACCATTTTCCATCTAAGATGACATTGTTTCATATGTGTATGTTTCAAGTTTAATGTCTCTATGATTTACATGGTTTCACTTTTCTTATGATGAAATTTCCATTTGTTTTATATAGATTATGAGATTATGGGATGATGTTTATGAAACCCATTTTATTCATTGGGTTATGATGAATGTTTTAAGTTTATATTGTGGCACAAGTAAGAATGATTTCATTATGAGATGGGTGAGACCTATATATCCCTCCAATGCATTGGGTAAAGATTTATATCTCATGAGATAGACATGGCTGGAATGGTAAGTTAATCTGGTTCAGTGATACATGACTGGAACATGGAGTGAACTCGATTCAGAAAGGGACTTTGTCCACTAAGATGGTCTTGGCAGCAATGCCTTGGATACTATCGAAATCATAAAAAGTGATGAATGGTTGACACAATTACATGATTTATTCCCAGGTTATTTTATCAATATTGATGTTCCTTTATGATATATGCCTTACGTACTTCCAAGATTTATGTCCTTGCTCAAGATTTTTATGTTTAGATTTTATGTTCAAGCTTTTACATTCAAATGTTTATGGATTGTTTTATGTTCTCTATGCTTACCCTTACTGAGCATTTGAGCTCACCCTTTTTATGTTTTCTTTTCCACAGGATATAAAGAA
The DNA here is from genome assembly GCA_963277665.1 of Viscum album. Classification (NCBI taxonomy): domain Eukaryota; kingdom Viridiplantae; phylum Streptophyta; class Magnoliopsida; order Santalales; family Viscaceae; genus Viscum; species Viscum album. The sequence continues at coordinate 2,018,615,633 of OY728126.1, read as the reverse complement.
AGGTTTTAGGTAAGAAAATAAAAGGGGAAGATCTTTATGGGAGAAGTTGAAGATATTTCACCATGATTATAAAATTAAATTACAATTTTCCAAAGACAGTAAACTATTACAGTCCTTGTGTGTTTGTGTTTGTTTTGTATAAAGTATTCCGAAAAGGTAATATAATTTCCATGTACGTCAAGCTTTGGGTCTCTACAGTTGGTATCAGAGGAAAGGTTTAGTTAATCTTTGGAAACTAGGATCTGAAAACTTTAGTGATATCCCTAAAGATATTTCTAAGGTATGTCCAGGGATATCCCTAAGGATAAGTATAAGTATTGGTTATAATCCTAGAATTATGGTAAAGATCTTAGAATTAAACCTAATATGTTAGATATTTAAGGTACTACTCCTTTATTATGGCATTTTCCCTAGCATGATTTTTGTGTCTCACACTATTCTTTTTGGGTTTTAGACGATGGCTGGAACCGAAAGGAACCGTGTTGATCAATGTAATGGACAATGCAATGATTGTACTCCTGAACAAACTAATGTTATGGGAGATGGAGTGCAAAATATTATTTCTATACTTATAGAAGCTATGAATCATTCTGGACTTCCAAATGAGCAGAGAAGGGAACAATATTCTATTGAGTCCTTCATGAGGCAACGTCCACCTTCTTTCAGTGGGTCTTCTGATCCACTTATTGCTAAACAATGGATCAGTACCACTGAAAAGATATTTTCATTTCTTCAATGTTCTGAACATGATAAATTCATCTTAGCAGACTGTCATTTGGAAGGTGAAGCTGATCAATGGTGGAATCTTATCAAGAATATGAGGCCAAGATATGAAATTGAGTCCAAGGAATGGGACGAGTTCAAGTTATTATTTTTCAAGAAGTACTTCCCTCGTATTCTTTGAAAAAATATGGAGAAGGACTTTCTTGAACTAAAGAAAAAGGATGATGAATATGTTGGTATATACGAAGTGAATTTTACAAGGCTTGCAAGGTATGCATCTGGATTTATCATCCAACCTGAAATAAAAGATGATTGATTCTTCAGTGGATTAAAACCAAGTCTTCTAAGGGAATTAGCTATAAGAGAATTCAGTAGCTATGAAGAAATTTTGCATTGTGCTATCAAGGTAGAAATGGAAGTTGTTGTTACATATCCATCTCATGGTTTTGACAAGAAACAAAAGATGGAGTTCAAGGAGAAATCTCAGAATAATGGTGAAAAGAAGATGAATGTTTCCTTATGATCAAAGTGTGGAAATAAGAATGGTGGAGATTGTATTAAAGGGACTAAAAATGTTTTAAGTGTGGAAAAGAAGTTCATCGAGCAGTTCAGTGTCGAAGTAATGGAAAAAGGGTTGCTAATGATGTGAATAAAGAAAAGACTGTAGAGAACGCACCACCAACACTTCAATTCATCAAGTGCAATGAAATGGGGAATTATTATAATCAATGCCCTAATCCAAGGGTTAATGATGATCGACATGAGCATCCACTAAAGGAAAAGGAAAAAAGGGAAGTCACATGCGATCACTATTGGTGATGTTGAATATGACAACGATGTGGTGTAATGATTAAGTGTTTATGTAGTGGGATTCCAAAATAATTATGTATATAGTATCGTGGAATATTGGAATATTTATGTATTGGTCTATTGTGGTTTTCAATAATTTTATGGTACTGATATCTATGGAAAGTGATTGAGATATTTTTGGAAAGAAGATGATATGCACATAATGAGGGGATAAGGAGAAAATGAAATGTTTGACAGTATTCATGAGCTCATGACTAATATAAGGAAATAGTTATATCATGGTATGAGAATATAAAATTTTGGGGTTTTGGTATGTGGAAAGAGTTAAATTTTGACAGCACTCATTTTTTCACTAAGGTTCAATGGGTATTCATTTTTCAATAGAATACATGATTAAGGCCTTAGAATGTTTGGAATGTGACCAACAAGACATATATTATGATATGTGGGGATCAACGATGGTATTAAAATGCTTTTTATATGAACTCTATGGTAATCGTTTTCACTATAATATGAGAAAGGACAACAGTATTTTGGATAAGCATAAAGATTGGAATAGATTATGTTGGAAATAAGTTAGTATTGTTTAAGGCTAGAACTTTTTCAATATTATTGATGGCAAGTTATAATATTGAATTTTTAGAAAAAAAGGACAAACTGCAGAACGGGTGATAACCCGTCACGTCGGACAAGGTTGTGGGAATCGAACCCACAACCGAAGTGCGACAAGCCATTATTTCCTACCACCGGACTACAATAAGTCCATAGTTAGTAGAAACTAGTTTTATTTTACTATGCAGGATGATAGATGAAGTATAAGTCCATTTTTGAACCATATATGATTAATCTCACCATAGATGGAATTATGTATATAACTTTTGCTAACATATGTTTGAGACAGATGGAATGACCTATCATTCTATCGCATGATCTGCTAAAACATCACTAAAGACAAATTCAACATCATTTCTTAAAGAGATGAAGTGTAAATTGTTCAAGGCACGAACAACGGTTAGATTATACCAAAATAAAGTAATTATTTCTTCTAATTCAAATTATTCAACTTCAGGGAAATGATATTGAAAACCAAAAATGTTGTCCTAGTTCCGTTATATCCGATGAATCAGATGGTACCCTAGATCATCACAAATTTATGGCTTTATTATTGGTGTAATTTTTATAGCCTTGTTCTCTACCACTCTCCATTATAACATGCCGGTTAGATTTCTCTTCCATATCCATATTTCCACCTATGATCTCCTATGTGGAAATCCAATGATTAGTGAATTTGGGTAACTGTTACATTTCATAATTTAGTTTTTAAATTCATGTTTTGACATTCCTTTTTAGGATGTGGGTTTCTATTAAAGAAACTTTCGAGTAGTAAACCATTTGTAACCGTGAAGAATTTCGAGGGCGAAATTCATTTTAAAGGGGGTAGAATATAACACCCCAAGATTTTATGAAAAATAATATTTTTAATTTCATTAATGTCTTGTGTTTTATGCAACACCAAAAGGACCTTGAACGACACACATCCCTGACTTGGCTTGCATTACAATCAATCATGACCTTCCACGACATCGTGTGTTGTACACAATACCGAGTTTCGCTAAACAAAGATATGTTATATAAACTAACCATTATGAATATTAATACCCACTTTTTAAATTTTTTTAAATTTCATCTTTCGAAATGGGCTTCATTTTTGGATTCATAATATCGAAATTATCCTAGGATGAATTTTTGGTATTTTTCTGAAAACTTTCAATTTTTGATAAATAGTGAAAACACTGGGTTACTATTCAAAAATCGACTTTTTATTTAAATAATTATTTATTTTATTTAAATTTATTTTAGATCAAAATTGATACATAATACCTATATAAGTTCAATGTAATTCATTGGAGTCATTTTATAATAATTTTAGATATATAAAAAGTTTATTGAACTTTTCACCGTCTTTTACCCACCTCCTAGGGGAATTTGCAAATTCACATAAAACATAATTTTACCTCTTCTATGAGTGGAATTTCAAAAATACGAGAGGCAAGGGTAATATCAAGGACTAAAATTTGGTTCAATGTGATGAAAATAATTTTTGGTGAATAGTAACTTTTTACTTTTTTTCCACGGTTAAAAGTAAATAGGGTAATTAAGGGTAAAAATGATATTATTATTGCCCTAACACATGTCATAATTCTATTTGATAAGTGAAATTCGACCAAAAAACAATATAGGAATAAAATATGACCATTTAGGTCCACTTGGATTAGATTAAGACATTTATTATTAATTTATTTAAAGAAGGGTTAAAATAGTTAAAATCAATGTTTAATAAATAAATAAATTTTAATATAGGTTTATACATAAGATAAATTAGACTATAAATATTTATTAGAAATATAAAAAGATTTCCTACATAATGGTATTTTGTTTATAATTTTTAGACATTAAATAATTTAATTTATTTATGACAAAATGATGATGCATTAACTATCTTATTAATGAAATATTATCATATTTGATGTTATAAAGACCCAAATAAATGGAATTTGAGACTTTTTATGAATTCCACTAATTTTATAGGTTAATATGACATGTTAGAATTTATTTAATTAACTTTTTTCGAACTAATCATGCAGTAATGATTTTCACAAGAATCAATTACCAAATAGTGTCTAAATTGACATAAAATAGATTTTAAAAAATATATTATATTATTAATTATTATTATAATTCTAAAAATATAAGGTTCGGCCAAGATACTTATATAGTGATAGGTGTATCATTAATGGACCACTTTGGGGTCTCTTGTATGTATATTATATGTTTATTAACTATATAATATAAAAATACAAAGTGACATGGTAAATGTCAATCTAATTAACTAAGAGTTAAAACAAAAAGATAAGGTTAATATAATGACCCAAACCGGTCTAAAATATAATGTTTGAGAGGATTTAGACCCATACACATCTTAGCTTCGAAATAAATCAATTTGGAGCTATAAAAAACCGAATATAACTTTATTATAAAATAATATTTTAAGTTCTTCCAAAGGTTCCCCTCTCCTCCCTTATAAAAAGGGCACCCCTTCCCTCTTCTCTTCACACCCTTTTGAGCCTTGAAGCTCAGCAAAACCCTGCCCATTTCTCTTATCCACTTCCCTAGAAACATTCTAGAGGTTCTGGTCATCTCAAAAGACCAACTCTACTTTCTTAAGAGGAAGCTTAAAGGAGGTGCGTCGAAGAAGAGGTAATCTCTTCTTCCGATTCTCTCATGTTTCTTTCTTCTTCAACTTCTTATTCTTTATTTGTCTCATTATAAATTAATAACATAAGTATTATTTATATACTGATATTTTATTATAAATATGAAACAACCCTATTTCACCTTCTATCCATCCTATAGAAAACAAAATCATCGTGCGTGCGTACGTACAGAATACCGTCTCCACACCGTGGTGTAATCTTTTTTCGACCACCACCTTAATTGGATGAGTATAATGGTGTAAATAGATAACTATATATGATTATTTTAATGTTATATTGATTCTTAAATATTATACATACACTTCAATACAATTCCACGATCATGTTAATGGTATCATCACTCATGCGTATGTACGGACTACCGTCTCCACGACGCGATGAGATTCGTTCTCCATGTTAACCATTCATGAATGATTATAAAGTATATATAATAATTAATCATGAAATATATGAAATAATAATGCTACTGGATTTATATATATGTGTGTGTGTCATCTAATTAATTCCATTCAACTCAATAAAGAAATGGAAACAACGTTCATGCGTACGTACGACCTACCGTCTCCATGAACGGTGTATTTCATTCCATTTATCGATCTATCATATATATATATATGATGAATATATAAAATATATAAATCATGTTACAAATTCTATAATTAATTAAATCAGGATATAAGTAATAATATCAAGAACAACAAGTCCAAACACGTACAATAAATAAAATGATTTTCCCAAAATGCTGCTTTAAAATGGAATTTACAAAAGAACGGGTAATATAATGTCATAAGTGAACCATTTATGACATAATAACAATAAATATGGTTCTGTAATAAGTCAATGACATTATTTAAATCATTATACAGGAGGTTCGGATACATATGAAGCATATCAGATCTAAGGTAAGGGATAATTTTTCAATCTCATTTTTATTCGAGATTCCATATACGTAAGTATTTATTGGGGTTATTATTATCATCCATGTCCATGTTTCCTAAAAATGGTTTCATGTATGTTTAAAGTCCTTTTTAACCATTTTTTACTTTTATTACATGGCATGTAAGTAATCTTTCTTTTTTTACCATACAAGGTACTTTTTGACTTTTCTGACAAATGTACGAGAAGAATGTTATTTTTAACAAATACGACGTGAATGGATTTTTACGGTTTCATAACGCCACATTTTCATGAAGAATACTATACAATATTTTATGACTATTTTCAACAAAATAATTTTATTTTAAAATTTCATGGCATTTTGTGAAAAAAAATTGATTTTGAAGAAGATAGGATATTTTCCTCAAGAATTCATTTCAAATGTTTTATCAAAAAAATTTTCCATATAAGATGAAATTATTTAATATGTGTATGGTTCAAGTTTATTGTCTCTATGATTTACATGGTTTTACTTTTCTTATGATGAAATGTCCATTTGTTTTATATACATTATGGGATGATGGGATGATGTTTATGAAACCCATTTTATTCTTTGGGTTATGATGAATGTTTTAAGTTTATTTTGTTGCTCAAGTAAGAATGATTTCATTATGAGATGTGTGGGACCTATATCTCCCTCCAATGTATTGGGTAAAGATTTCTATCTCATGAGATAGACATGGATGGAATATTATGTTAATCCAGTTCAGTGATATAGGACTGGAACAAGGAGTGAACTCGATTCAGAAAAGGACTTTGTCCACTAAGATGATCTTGGCAGCAATTCCTTGGCTACTATGGAAATCATAAAAAATGTTGAATGGTTTCCACAATTACATGATTTATTCCCATGCTATTTTATCCAGATTGATGTTCCTTTATGATATATTTCTTACGTACTTCCAAGATTTATGTTCTTGCTCAAGAATTTGATGTTTAGATTTTATGTTCAAGCTTTTACTTTCTAATGTTTTTGGATTGTTTTTTGTTCTCTATGCTTACCATTACTGAGCATTTTAGCTCGCCCTTTTTATGTTTTATTTTCCCCAAGATATAAAGAAATGTTTTAGGTAATAAAAAATGGGATGATATTTATGGGAGATGTTGAATATCTTTCACCACGATTAGAAGATTAAATTCTGAGTTTTCGAAGACACTAAATTATCACGGTCCTTGTGTGTCTGAGTTTGTTATGTATAAATTATTCTGAAAAAGTAATTTAATGTCCATGTACGTCAATATTTGGGTATGTACACTCATCCACTGGTAGCTCATCCCCAATAGCTTTAACCAGTGACTCATATATCGGTAGCTCGTCCATTTGTGTGTCACCCAACAGTGACTCATCAACCGATGACTCTTTTCTAGAATTTTTTCAAAATTATTGATTCCTCTATTTCCCCTGTTTTTCCACTTTGACATTTTATTTTATATAAAATGATTTTAAGACCATATTTCAATGGTTTTGAAGTCTTTTCAAGGGTTATGGATCATATCTTTATTTTCCTAAAAGTCCCATAGTATTTTAAATTGGAAACATTCATTATATTGGTAATGATATGACATTAATGGATTTTAAAACCATTCTTATCATTGATATAGGATTTATAATTTCAAAAGATGAGACTCCTTATTCTTTTTGTGTTTCCCTTTTCTACTGATATGGTACATTCTCCATAACCTTTATTCTTCTGTGTTTGTGATATGGTCTTAGATCAGGTTTTCCATATAGTTTTTCTGCTGCATGGGCACCCCATGTCTTGGAGCAATAAGGAGGTTCTAATCACCTGTTCTTCAAGGTAGGGAACCCTTCACCTATATATATATTATATCTTGTGGGGTGGGTGTACGGATTTCTTGTGGTTAATACAGTTGAATCTAAATTCAATAAATATAATTGAATCTATTTTTAAAAAATAAACATGGGATGGGGAATGATACACTTGCTTTTGTTTCATTGTTAATTTTTTCCTTATCATGAATTGTATAGATTCTATGACTACTAAAAATAATGGATGTTGGTGGTCTATGTTTTCATATGTTTTTTGTTTGTGAATCATTGCATTTGATCTTCTATGGAATTTCTATATATTTGAGATTGATTTACCATGTATATTTTGATATATAAAAGGATTCCCCAGGATCAAATTTTTTATGTGATAACCCCAGAATTGCCAATCTAATATAAGTAAAGGATTCCTATTTAAATATAGAAATTTGTGCTTTCTATGGTTTTGTAGTGATGTGGTTGATATCAAAACTATGTGTGGGGTGATTCAGGTGGTGAAATGGAATCACAGGTTGAGATGTTTTTTGTTTGTTTGTTTGTGGGACATAAGGGCAGTGTTATACAACATGGATGTGTTTTGGTTGTGCAGTAACGTTTTGGTGGGTGTAGTGTGGTTATGCTACAAGGTTGTTGAGAATGGTTGTGAAGAATGGTGTTTCTAGGAGTGGTGGTGTGTTAGCATTTTTTTTGGTTTGGTGGATGGATTAAGAAGGATTACATTGAAGATGGATGATGAAGTGGGTTAATTTTATCATGGTTCTTCACTTTCTGTGTGACTTTATTCTTTGTTACATTAAAATAGTTGTGCTTGGTAGTTTAGTTATTAATGATGGAATGAATAAAAATATAGTTTAATAAAGAATGAGAATTGGATAAATGAATTTGCGGGGGTACTAAATGAGTTTTGGAATTCTATGTGATTGTGCATTTTGAGGTTATAGAAAAGTTGATAGTATTGTATGATGGATGTTGTTTGATAACACATAGGTATGGAGACATGTTTAGTATCTATAGTTATTCCCTATATTTCCTTATGATTTCTATATGTACCCCACCCTAGTTGAGCACTATGTGTTGAATTCCCCCATCATCATGAGGGGTGTCTTTTCCCAACATCTCTGCGGGAGTATGGATGTCAGGTTACATTCTCTTCCCTACAATCTCTTCTAGGCACTAAAATCAAAATATTCATCGAGTAGATTGTGGTATTGTTTACATGGACCAGGTGTTTATGGGTAATTTGTGATTTCTCGATAGTTTTTAGGATAATATGGGTTGTGATTTCCTAGTTTTCAACGAGATGAGGTGTGGTTGTGGCCCATCTATCTTCGGGCAGGATGTGATTAGCTTCATTTTTTCAAGTTGTGGGACTAGATATGGGCCCTAGATGTCTGTGGGTGGGATGTGACATGGTTAGTGTAACCCAAGTGTGTGCAAGAAAGTTGCGACATGGGGATTGTTAAGAGTTAAGAGCACTTGGTCGATTTATGTTTGGGTATGAGTTGATAATTAGTGGGAAGTGTTGGGGGGTACCCAAATAATTTATGGAATTACTATATTACATTACATGACTTTAGCTTCTTGTTTAGTGTGCCTTGGTGAGGTTGGGGGGCTAGTATACCTTGATAGGTGCTATTGGGTTTTTATGGTTTCTTATAGCAGCATTATTATGTTTCCTCAACTTTTCCATGAGAGACCTTGTTTTTTTTCTTACTGAGTAAACTTGTATGATCATCCTGTGTATATAGATCTTATTAAATTTTTCTAGGAGGACTATGTAGACCATTCTAGGAATTACTCTCTCGGACTTTGGAAAACTGCAATGTCACTTCTTAGCCTTACTTTTGGTATTTTTTGGTGTTTTTTTTGTTTTTTGTAACACATTTATTTTAAACATGCAAGTGGGATGGATTTTGGCTTTTCTCTATATATTTTGCATGTATTTTTTTTTGGGATTGAGTATATTATATCCCGAACGTGTTTCCTATAAAAAAATTAATTCCTTAAATTGGGTCAGATTTTACACCTTTGGTGTTGGTCACTACCCCATGGACTTCTAGAGGCATGAATCAGGGGGTCATTATCTTTTTTTCTTCATCATGAATAAAGAGGGTCATGACAATTTCTCCACCATTTAGAAGGAAGTCCGGATACATACATCATCTAGAATAAGGGGGGTCATGACACAATATTAATTTAAAATACCAATGTTTTCAAATGTATTCACTTCACCTTTCCAAAAATAACATTTCACAGTGACTGTATATCTATCATTTATAGTAATGTGAAAATAATTTTATAATAAAACTTTTATATATTATCTTATATTATTCCCTTTATCTATAAAGGAATTATTTAATTGAAAAATATTTATCATATATGTCCCCATAAGCATTATTATAAAATAGTATTTTTTGTTACTGAATTTTATGTACAAATATTTACAATTTAGGTAAAATTTTGTGACACCCTATGGGAATGTTACCGAACAATTTTTTACATGGATATTTTATGATTATGATGTTGTTTTAAAGTTCCATATATATGTATGAATCGTTTATAGAGGGCCTTATATCACCCACTAAGACATTGGTTATTGTTCGAAATCACATTTAAAAATGATATTGGGCATTCAAAATTAGATTGTTCACTACATGAAACTTGCAAAAATTGTTTTTTCATAACATTTTGTGTAATTATTTTTTCTTTTCACAATATATAACATTAAAATATATTTTTCCTAACATATATTATGTATTTTTTTAAAAAAATTATGGGATGGATTTTTTTTCTTTTTATAAGAATATGTATAAGAATTTTATTTTTTTCCTAACCTGATGCATTATAATTTTGTGTTTGAACAATGGTATAATTTTCTATACATATGTTTTTTCATTGGGTTTTTATGATTTGTTTCAGGGGATTATTTATTTTAATAATCAAATTCCATTGCTTATACTCAATAGGTCATGATTATTAGTGCATGATTTTATAATTTTCATAGTGAAAAATTATATATATATATAAATATTTATAGTATTTCTATAATTTATAAATTAAATATTACATTAAAAAAATAGAATCCAATTAAGATAAGGTTCATTGTATTTGAGGACTAGATGCATAAAAATACAGTTCTCTAATACTCGTGGTTAGTTTAACATAATAATAATATTATAGACCCGGTTTTAGAACTCTTATATAAAACACTTAACTTCATATCATTGGGAATGATCCATGAGAAAGGGGGAGTTAAAAATCTCAGTAAGGGAAATAACAAGATACCTTAATAAAAGATAAAAATAGAGAATAGGATAATTGAATGGGTATGAGAATGTATCAAAAGAACATTAATATAAAATATTGAATTAATATACAATAAAATAAAGAGGAGGAGAATAAGACTGAAAGGAGGGATTATAAAATTAACTCATAAGATTATGGATTCGTGGAATATTTGGAGACAACGTAAGGGATGACAACATAAACACATGTCAATGGTCACTCTATATACTATCATCATTATATGGAAAATGTCTTATAGTTCTCCCAATTTATATAATGTTATATGAAATTGTGGAATCAAAGAATAGTTTCACTCCAAAATCCCTTATATAACATCTCATGAGATATAATTATTTACCCAATGTATTGAATGGATATATAATTTTGATCCCAAAAAACACATAACAATTTTCCATTATTATAAACTCGTATGCACTATATGGGGTTTACTATGAGGTGAAAAAACTACATATTTAATTTTAGGGATATATAATTTTGTTCCCACACATCACATAATGGAAATCATACGTATTCATAACACAAGAGTAAAAGAAATCGTAATAGAGTAATAATCATGTTTAAACCCGAGATAAGTATTCGGGGTTCATATTTATTATTCAAGGAATAAATAAATGCTAAATATTAATGTTTCCCCTGAGAAGATCTAATTAAATCATTTTTGACATCCATAATTGATAAATGGACATAGTTCAGGAATATGGAGTTAAATCACTGAAAATTATTGTGAAGGATTTAGGATAAAAAAATAAAATCAAACCACTTTGTTGATTCTTTATTAAATTATTATGAATATTTTTAAAAAATGAAAAACAAATATTATTTTCAATAAAACCATTATTAAACAAATAGGATTATATATTAAATAATGATGGTTTGTAGAATTTATAATTGACTTAAAAAAATTATGGGGGCAATTCATGACATGAAATATGAAATATGAATGGTCCCATAAATTAGGTTTGCATACAAGTGTGAATTTTGAAGGGAATAAAAAATATGAATATCCAAAAATATGATAAGTGGACATAAATTGGTATATATATATATGAAATATATAGAATAATATAATAATTTCAAGAGAATCATATTTGATAAATGTGAAAAAAATAAAGAGAACATGTAACACACAAGTAACACTGGAGTTATGGAAGATCCCTTAACTTACTATCCAAAAGATACTTGAACATACATATAAATTATTGAAAAAAAAATTAATTTCATAAATATATTCTTAAGTACTATATTCAATGATTATTAATTTGATAATGCCCATTTTTTTATCATTTTATGATTAATTTGAATATTGTATCCAATCACAATTTGTCAATTGGGGATTTTAAGTTATTATCATTATAAAAAAATTGGTTTGTTAAAAATGGTTAAATTTGTTGTAAATTAGCATAAAGATCTATGTAATTTTAGAGGTTTGCTACTTGTTTTTCATTATAATAAAAATCAAAAAGTTTCAAAGATTCAAAAAATAGACCCAAATTAAGAAATGTGTCATTATATGTCAACATAAGGTGGTAAAGGTTTATATTACTAATTTCGAATGATAATAAATTTAAATTTATTAATATTATACTTAATGAATATTAATTGTGTAAAAATATTATTTTTTACATATTATATATATCTTTAATGTCATTCATGTTTGGTGGAAATGAAGAAAACATGTCTTTTCCTGAAGTATGTAGTCCACACATACAAAAAAATTCCACATTAATATTTGCGGGGAATTATAGGGGTAGTAAATGAAATAAATATATTTTCACAGTTATAATCATGATAAAAATATAATATTAGACAATTAAATAATCATTTATATTCAACCATTTAAGGAGATTATGGAAAATTTAATACATCATTAATTGAGGTGATAGAGCACACACAAACATTAAAATGTTTTCCATTTTTCAATAATCATGGAGGAATGTATATGATGGATAATCAATTAGTATAAGAGCACATGATCGTAAAAGAAATTTAGGTGTTTTCATTCCATCATTGATTGAGGTTACTTTTGTGGTGTTGATGAACATAAGAACAATAATATTTAGATCGAGAGTATTATCTCTCCCTTGGAAGTTTTCCTTTGTAGAGCTTTATAAGGTTTCACAACTTGGAATTTTGGTTATTATAAGGCACTAAAGTTATGTAGATTGTAGTCTTGGGACACTAAGGAAAAAAAAAATTTTGAGGAAAAACTTTTGAATGAGTGGAGTTATTGGGAGGAGGTGGTCTCATTTTATAGGTAAAAAATGGTAACTTTTGTACAAAACAATCATTACTCAATAATATAACAACATTAAAAAGGATAATGAACTTACATTGGTAAATAATGGAGTGGGGATAAATATTTGTTCGAAAATCCCTCCACAATTGAAAATCAAACATGTTTTTCAAATGTACTAATATTCTTCACTATATTAAACCACTTTTACCCTATTTTACAGTTATAGTGGTAAATCCACTTTCACCCTCAAAAACTAATTTTAAGGACCAAAATAAAAATCTAAATTATTTAATAATTTTTACATTATTACTTTACAAAACAACATTATTTTATAAAATAATATTTTTAAAAGTTATTGAAATTAGTTTTAATATATTATTGTGGTATAAGATTATTATTGTTATAATATTTTAGGAAATAAATTCTATTATAATAAAAAAAATATTATATGGATTTCAAATCATGGAAAAATAGTATTTTATAAAATAAAAAAGAAACCTTTATATGAATATTAAAAAAATTATCTAGTCAAACAAAGGTAATCTAAATTTAAAAATATATATTTAAAATGTAGAAAATTATTATTAAAATTAATCATTTATATATTTACTGTTTCTAAAAAATTCTATATACATCTTATATACTAATAATTTAATAACTTTCAACATTTTGAGAAAAACTGTATTTTTCAATATTCATCTAAAATTCAATTATTTTTGAAAAATATGATAAATTAATTATAATAATATTTTGATATTATTAATCCAAAAATGGATATATGTTTAAAATATTTCACTTATATATGGGGAAATTTTTTTTCAAAATACTAAACACATAAAGTCATTAAAAACATTTATTGAAATTTGTTATATCAGTTATAAAATTTTAAATATAGGATTGTACATTAAAAAAGAATTTCTAAAAACATAATTTAATATAAAAAACATCATAATTGGACCTAGAAAAATGTATCATTAATTAAAAATTAATACATATATATTAATAAATTTATAAAATACATTCTTGATATTAAAATGGAATTATTATTTATTGAATAAAATTTCAAATTTTTTAGAAACAACACAAAAATCCATCTTAAAAAAATTGAAAATTTAAATCAATAAATGATGTTTATTTTTTCTAAATAAATTTCATTAATTTTCCATTTTAACATTTAAACAATAGTATAACATATAATGAAGTATCTTTATTATAAGAAACTAAGTATTTAAAATTCTAGCACTTCTAATGCTTAATTTCAATAGAAAAATAATAAATATATCATTAAAATAATAAGAATTTATTGATTTTTTTTTAAAAAAATATTATTATGTTATATTAATAAAAATTTCTACACATGAAGATATATATTATTTTTAACAAAATAATAAAATAGTTAAATTATTATATATATGTATATATATTAATAAGTTTCACAATTATATTACTTATATATATACTTACTAATTATATATATAGGTTTTAACAGTTTAGACATATTGTAATTTTTTTAGTAAGGTGATGATTGTGGTTCAAGATATAAAAAAATTGACCTTATTAGTGTAAAACTTATATTAAAATCACAGGTCATTACATTCTTCCTCTTAAATACACTGTTTCTACAAATTTTTAAGACTCATACGATCGGAGGAATTTCTATTTAAACATATTAATTAACAAAATTCAAGTAATTGATCTTGGGTATATTTATGATATGATGTGATATTTTACTTTGATAGGTATTGATGTGATCTCTTTGAAAAAAGTGACAGTTTAATCCTTATAGAATCATTATAAGTGAAGAAGAAAAAAATATAAAAGGAATTAATTCCATCATACCTTGATGATATTTTATATATCATGGATATAATAATAATAGGAGAAAAAAATAATTTTCTCTCAATAACTAATATGTAAAATCTTACATGGTAGAAGAAATTGATAAATCATGAGGGAAGAATCAATTTATATTTCAAATGTATTCATTTCAGTGTATTTGTAGTATTCATAGGATATAAGAGGCGGTCTATGTCAATTATCCACTAATTCCTTTTTAATGGATCATTGGGTTTCATAGATACCAAAATTTTCAAATCTAAAACATTTAATTGTTATTGGATCCTATTGTAAATATAATCATATTCCTTCATTATATATTTATTTCCCTAATAACATGGTGCACAATGACCTCCTTTAATATATGTAATGAATCTTATAATTCCCATGAGGTAATTCTCATGGTTCTTCATCATACACTATTGACATGTTGAATGGAAAATTATATTTTCATCATCATCATTCCCAATTGAGTTCCAATGAGACACCATCCTTCGATTCTTCTGAGGTGTTAAAATTTATTCTATGCTGACATGATTACACATAACACATGATAAAAATTTTGGAATAATTAATATATTTCTCATTACAACTCACATTCTAATAGGTTGATCACTGAGGTGATCCTTTCATTGTGCCACATACCTATGGTTAACCTAGTTATTTATTATTCCAACTATCACTAAAACCAAAAAATGATATTACATGAGAGATGAACAATTATCATCATAATATAAAAATCCAAGATATCCAAAGGGAAATTTATCATGATGATTTATCACATTATAATATAGCCATGTTAGCCTATAATTTTTTTAAAGATATATTACACATTTTATTCTATTTCATTTTTAGATTATCTAATATCATTCTTAGATCAACTTTCATCTCCCTTATATGATCCAATATCATTAATGATTATTTATTATTTACCTTAGTATGGGTTCTCTTATACTTATCTACATAATCCATCTAATTAATAATGAAGTATATCCTTCAATAAATTTTATACGGATTATATGATAAAACAATGTAGGTACATAAGGAGTGTTAATATATGTTTTAAATTAGTCCTCCTTCTCATGAAACATGTGACAATTGGTTAAATACTCAAGACGCCCAATTTTGGGTTATTACCCTTTGGTAATTTTTTTCCAAATACAACATCCACATGTTGTATCCGAGCATAAATTTTACTTCGAGAATAAATTTTTTCAAAACATTACTAATGTATGAGGATATTATCATAAACATATTCTTATCTCATAGACTAATCCATTGGGTTTTCACTAAATCACTCTTCACTTATTCACTATAAATAACTAAATTGGTCCTATATTTTTTATACCATTCATTGATGCTGAATATAGTTACCCAATATAAAAATATAATAAATTTTACATCATTTAAATAATTTCTACATTAAATATCACATAAAAATATCATTATCTCAAGAATGGAAGGTTTATTATATTTGAGGAACATTTGTGTAGTCGAATAATGCACGATAATTGTGAACATTTTAATGTAATAAATCTATTATAGACACCCTTAATGACTTCTCAAACGTTATACATATAATCCTTATCTAGTAATGGGAAATATAAGAATATTTTGAGATCATATACTGAGTAATGGTAAGAATATGTGATAACAACCAAAGATAAAAATTCGTAATAAGATTAGCATACATGTATTATAATTTATGATGGGAACATTAATAAAAAATATATAATTCAAACCTTATAAAATATAGTGAATTTTTATAAGAATGAAAAAATGGATTATGTAAATGAAATCATAATATAATTGAATAATGGACTATGTGGAAAACGCATAAGAAATTACATCATAAACATATGTTAAGCTTCACTCCCAAGACTAACATCATAAATTTGTACAATTTTTATCAGTGGATTTATTTCACAATAAATTTCTATAAATTTCTATAAACAGAGTCAAAAAATTTCTATGGTAAATCTGATTAACTTAATAATCCCTTTCATAACCTCCCAGGGGATATAAATCCATACCCAATGATTTGGAGGGTTATATAATTCTAGTCCCACCGATCACATAACATAGTTTTCTTAGGATAAATTTTCATGAACCATACATCATATATATTTAGATAAAAATACAAGAAATTCATTTTTGGTATATCTATATTCATTCCCAACAATCAGACAATAAAAATAATATATATAACATTCTATGTCTAGTTTTTAGATAAGTGACCAGTACGCTGGCCAGATGGCCTCAAGTGCGCCTCTCTATATTCCATAGGCTTCCAACTAGAAGTAAGTGTATATGGTGGTACAAATTAAAGACTATAAAAATTTTAATTAGTGTGTAATAATGGTTGATAATAATTAAATAAGAAGTATCAAGGAATAAAATTTCATGAAAATAAATAAATAATAGAAACCATAACCAATATTTATTATAATTGACCAAATATAAATGTAAATATGTTCTACAAAAATAAGTGATACATTGGATACATAAAACATGATATATGAATAATTAAAAAAAATAGATAAAATAACAAATCAGTCTCTAATACCTTCACAATGTTAATCTCATTTATACTCTATCGTACACCATCCTAGTATATAAATTCAAGGATCCAAAGTAGGTGAATTTCATTTATCCATATATAAATAAATGATGCATTTTTGGTAACCGACTATAATCCCAAATTGGGTGTGTGTAAAACTAAATAGGCCACCATAAATAGTGTCTAATTCTATCCAATGCGTGAGAAAAAAACAATTAGTTTAGATGTAGAACAATAAAAGCATTAAATGAAATACATAACACTAATGATGATATATGCCTCCCATTGATCCAAATTTCAATTCTACCTTCATCATAATAATATTTTATATCTCATAATCTTGTTGATTAATGATTTAATTTTTGTAAAAGTATTGGAACATAAGGTTCATGGAAAAAGAACCCACAATTGACCATATTAATATGAGGGACAAATAAGCCCCATGATATTTAAGGATGAAATAAGGAATCAAGAAATGTGTATCATGTATATAATGATTTTATTGAATACAAGTATGTTAATTAATTGAAAGACACATTATTTATTTAATTAATTGGAATCCTCATCCCATTAAAGTCGTTTCACATCGATAACCCAAAAATCACTCCATGTGTACATTAAAACCAGCATATTATGAGAACATCCATGAAATTCAATATGGGAACACAGGTATCAAAAAGTTGTGTTATAATGGTATTTATTTCTAAGATATTATTTTGTATTCCATGCATAGTACTGAAGTAGAACTTGTGGCATAATATCATGCACTACCCTATGATCATGTGAATTTAATTCCAAAGAGCGAACCCCATTGTCACCCATGACATATTTTTATTCAATTTGTTATTCATTTTAATTCATTAAACATGATGATCCCATCCATGCTATTCAACAATGGAATCCTTGTATCTCCACCTACATAATATTTATATTGGTATTGGGTTATTAGTGAACTAAAAATATTTATTAATTTAATTATTTAGTTTATCCATTTTATTTATGAAGGAAGACACAGGGATAAGGTTGTAATAACAATGGACAAGGACCAAGGGACCTGGAGAGGCCATTAACTACTTTGTTTACTTCACTTTAAATTTCATTCTATTATTTATAAAAACCAAAATAAATGGTGCAATAAATATAATGTATAATGTCATTAATTATTGAAATAATATTTTTATCATTTATCCAAATTCACAACACAACTATAGGTGGTTATAATCGGGTTTCAGTACCACCAATTGTGTTAAATGGAATCAATGGTCACGTAGATCAAGGACCATAAAATTAATATTGTGAAAACTGATTTTAAAATGCAATATATAAAATTACCAATCTATAGAACATATGCACAATATATAAACATGTAATTTTTTTAGGAAATGCATTTAACCACCTAAATCAGACAGGTAGTATACTCCTCATCCATTATCGGTCTTTAGTTTGGTATATAATAAAATAAATCACAGAAATAAAAAATACAATGAAAATATTCCATATTAAGCCACACATATATAAATCATTCTACATGGCATAAAAACAAATAAATAATGGAAGTGTATTCTATGACATACTAGGGGTGACATAAAATATTAGACCTCATGTGAATCTGATTCTAGATGAATAACCATTCTCATTTTGTAGGCTAGAGTTAAAATAATTCATCCCCATTAGATATGTCGTGCATGATGATTTACAGTGAATTTTTTTTGGTTTAAATGAATTAAGGATAAAAAGCCAAAAATACCCTTCCCACAATATTTATTGAGTAAAAAAATTGTTTAAGATATAAATTTACTATTTATGCCATATTATATAATTATAAAAAATAAAAGTTATATTCCCAAATGTATTATGTATGACCAAATAACCATATGATGTAAATTCCTTATTTACATAAAAAGTTTTATATTTATGTTTTAAATTGTTTTTAGATATAACCCTATCATTACGGTGATAAATATTAAAAAATATCTAGAAAAAAAATACCTAAAAACAAATATATAACATGTCTCTCTAAATATATCAGTGGTTACAACCTCCCCTATTAAAATTAAATCAACCCTATATTCACCTTCAGTGGGTGGTCAAATATCACCTGAGAAAATTTCAAACCATTTAGAACATAGAACAGACTCTATCCTGAATGTGATATTTGGTATAGGGTCATTCTACCATAGCACCTAAACTATAGGAAATGAATTTACATAGAGAGACCTTTTACTTAAATGAGTGGAAAGAAAAGGATAATATTAAAGATAAACATAAAAATCTATCTCCTCCTCATAGAGATAAAGAATATGAGATGCAGGTAGATAGTAATAGTGAATTTGAGAAATATATATGATTTCATGTATGTTTTTATGCATATAATTTAACTAAAACTGATAGGATACATGAAATTCCATATCTAAAATATAGAAGGGTTAAATTCACATAGGTTCTAACTCTACATGACTCTAAAACCATAGATTACCTAATATAGGAAAACAAAAAAAGAATACACAAACTCCCACTACAAACACTAGAGGTCGACCATGACGGGAAACATAATTATTCTACCTATATTTAGTTTTCTCTATGAACTTCCTGATATGATGTACACACTCTGAAGTATATTTAATTACACTAGGTCAAAATAGCACATCCTCTCCTACCTATAAAAATCACAGGGGTGAACAGTACAACCAACCATATAGGTCATCAAAAGGAGTTATCTGTATAGTCACATGACATCTATTACTATATGAAAATTCAGAAAGATGTAACTATTTCTCATAAGAACCTCCAAAACCAAGGACCCATGCTAATAGCTATTTCTATAACACATGTATCCTATACATATATTCTCTATCATTCTATGGTTTATTGTCAATACTCAAAAGTACATTTAAATACTATTCCTACAACAACCCCTAATATAATTGAGAAATTGTTCATCAATATCTATCAGACATGATGGTATGTGGAACCCCATGAAGTCATAAGATATCCCGAACATATATAAAACAAATCATATACCTTTAAATGGTATTCTAAATAGATAATAAATGGGAATCATTTTTCATCCTACTGATGATTACACATACCATGCCAATTCATAGAAGTCATTTCATTAAGATTATCATGAAATCTATAATGATTTTATCCCAAATACACACATGAATGATAAATTTTTAAAAGATTCATACCATACATTGGTGTTCTGCCTCACCTTGGTGACTAGTGGGACATCACGTAAGAAAACTAGCTATCTAAATTTTCATTTTTGGCCACCCATACTTGTGAAGGAACTCAAGATAAATCAGGGTAATAACAATATTTATATTCTAACTAGAGTTATGAGACTCCTACATTTTCTCATCACATAAGTCTAAAGGAACAATAAGATGTCAATGAATGCACAATATTGTAATCCCATAAATGAAACAAGAAAGCGGTGGGTCCAAAATTGAGACATTATCTCATAGGACCAATTCATTAAGATCATAAATCATCCATTCAATTAATATATCCATAATTGGAGAGTTCAATACTAAGTATTTTTAAATTGGATACTCATGATGCTTCTGAATCTCAATATGTATCTTAGAAAGAGAACTATCAACTTCCATTAAGTATTTTCTTCTTGAAAATCATGTTTCTATATCTCCCAACTTAATGGATCAACAACAACAATTTTATTCCCATGAAAATATAGAATCTCAAAATCAAACTACAATGGTTATTCAACCTACCATATCTATCTTATAATCAATTCATTAATTGTGAGTATGTATTTGAGGCTATTATGGTCATGTACCCTAGAAACTCTCTCCCAACAGTAATTTTTGTCAACATTGAAATTCATGACAAATAATAGTTAACTAGAAGTCATTAATTATGTTATTAGGATCATTAGGCCCCCACCACCAAGTCATATACCCCATAACATGATTTCTCAACATCACAACTACTCCTGGATAGATCGTTGATGCATAAAAAAAAATGTATATCCTCTTCTAGGATCAGGTAAAATCAAAATTATTTCAGAATTTAACATTCATTTCAACTAAATAAAATAACATTTCCATGATTTAAAATAATAAAATTTAACACCCTTATCAATGATTCCTATAAGATGTGATTTAAGGCATTATAAGTCCTGAATTAAATTCATGTAGCATCAATCTATCCCTAAGAATCTCTATAACTGTAAGTAATTATTAGAAGACCCCTACTAAATACTTGATATCACATTCTCTAGGTCTATGAATACTTATAATTATGATATGTTGTTACCCAATGAAGTTAACTTTGTCCATCCAAATGTGAAATTTTTTTATATTAGTGTACAACAGATTCTCCCTCAGTGTACTAAAAAGGATATCAATATGTATGGAATTTTCTTGTTGTGTATGTGATTACACAATGATGTATTCTATGATTTTTACCACAAATCAATCTTGATATGTTTAAAAAACAAAATTCCATATAGAATTGAGAACTTCTTGAATGTTTATCAAGTCTAATGGAAATAACATAATGTTTTACAAGCCAAATCTATTATAGAATCACAAATGTGGTATATTTAATAGTCTGACATGCACATATTGATTGACTAGCATAAATTATTTTTTCTAGAAGACCCTTGATCCTAGAATCTTGTCGAAAAGTTCATCTATTTGAGGAAATAGATAGTGTCTATTCATAGTAATATAACTCAATTTATGGTAATAAATACACAATATTAGGTTTCCATCTACCTTCTTAGAGAAATTAATGGGTCGGACTGAAGGTGAATTATTAGGTCATATAAAATCGTTTAGTTTCCAAGGATTCTATAATTTTTTTGAGCTCACACAACTTAGTAGTATATATCCTATAAGTATGAATTTATACTAGTTATTCTCCTAATACTTTCTCAATAGTCATATGTAACTCTCTCTAAATATGTTACCTAGAAGAATCATCACGAATGGATTCTAAAAAATAATCCATTAAATGTGTTAATTATACACATATTATTTCCCAAACATTCAAATAACAACTACCAATTAAGGGAACCACTTTTCCCAAACAATGATTCTATGGTCAAGCTTGAAATTCCTGGATGTCCCATTCATCATCCAAAATATAGTTTCCTCCCTCTATTGATGTGAAAAACACCCTCAAGTTATAGTAATCAAGAAGTTCATTCTAAGTAAGCGACTATTATATTCCATGAATTATATTAGAAACTATCATCTCAAGGGAGATGTGGTCCCATACAAGATTATAGTTTCTTACCTTATAGAGGGACTCCTTGACCTAATATAATATTTTTCATTTGATCCATAGTTTCATGTGATGTTTCATTACCCCACAAAAATACTGAATCTTGAGAAATATAATTACTAGAATTTCAATAGATGTAATGTACTTGGAATAACCTATTCCAAAAAAGAAACAAACACTAATATAGAGGATTCTAAAATCATAATATGAATAGTATAAGGGCCAACACTCTGCTCCCCGATTATCAACTATTTTTATATACCTGACCTGAAGCGTGGACTTTAGAAAAAACCAAACTATACTAGGCATTCCCTCTCTAATGGAAGTATGTATTTGGTATATGTCACCATTATCAATAGCCTCCACCATTACAAGAATAGCTTGTACTACTCCACCTCCCTACCTAATGGGGTGCTACTAATCCCTCTCATAAACAATGATTTAGTTATAATCCTCTCCCAATGGAAACTCGATTAAATTTTATATAAAACAATTGAAGATAAAAAATATTACTCTAACAAAAACAGTTATATAAATCCTTGATACACTAGGGAGTCTTATGACATGGTCTACTACCTTGATAGAATACAAACAAGCTGCCAAGATGAACACTCAGGAGAGTACATCACCTTGAGAAAGATGAAACGGTTTCTTCTAGATGTTGGTCAATATATAGGTAGGATAATGTGTTAGGCTTCCCTATCACGTTACATTATTCTATCTCAAATTATTCTTCATACAGACCACTTGATTCACTATTCATGATATGGTAGTCAACAAAAACACCTTAATATGTGATTAGATAGTGTACTATAGTCTATCCTTGAATACCCATGATCTGGAAATCTGATAACCCAAAATAATTAGTGTGAAGTGATGAAGCTCTATAAAACAAGCAGATTAATCTATAATATACAATGAGCCATGCCCTAGGTGTTTAAATATTCTTGATATGTCATCCCTCGTCATCTAGGGGTAGACATAGTCATAGACATATGTCTTTAAATTTTTCTATATCATATCATAATGATGATATTCCTTAGTAATATTTCCCAAACACCTCTTTTAATATTCATCAATTATATACATAGTGAGCATCATAATCCTCGAAGGTGGATTATATATATTTTCAATGATAGATAGTATGGTCTCAGTCCATGACTATATAGACTGGGGACCACCATCCCCTAAAAATATAAGAGGGTTATACTACAAGAACTCTCTAGTCATTTCTTCCATATAATTTCTTGGTTTTGGATCTCATTGCATAGATTCACCAATAATAATAACCCCTCTCAAAACAATGAATTAGAAACTAGAAAAACAATCACAGGAGATTCAATAGGTGGAACAATAGGAGATATTATTGAGGGATCAGATCCCACCACCTTTGAAGCATGGTTATCACCACCATCCTCAGGATCAGCCTGAGGTATTCATAGTTATATATCTCAATAATTCAAAACACAACACACAATACATGATGTGATAATAGAATATATTACATATGAATTAGTAGGATAAGTACAAATCCTTCCTATATGAGTGAAAACATCCATATGCATTCTTCCTAAGCAAGGTCTAGGTTGTTTGGAATTTCAATATGTTTCAAATGAGACACAAACAGTAGCAAACTAAAATGGCTAGTTTATTGAAATGTGAATTTCTATATGTCAAATTTTCTAGTACATGATGTTTCCATTTCATTTTATAGATAAAAACACACTTTATGTTGTAATTGATATCCCTATTTAAGGAATACCATATTATTTATCATTATTAATAATTATTAACATTATATATATATATATATATCATGGCCTGGTAATATGATTTACCATTCCCATGTTATAAATAGATAAGATTTCTATGTTAATATTAGAATATCTTTTAACTGTAGCATGTCTTTAATGATTGTTTAATTATATGAATCAATATTCAAAATTTATATATGCACAAAATTATTATATTGTAATTGAAATAATTTTTTTTGATACCACTTAAAACTCATACCATGCTACAAATTGTTTAGGGATCAAACATGTGATATCTTTCTAGTTAAGTTGAAAAAATAAAATATTTGGGAAAATACCACTTAGCATGATTTAGACTCCTTAATTACACAATTGTTTTCCACTTTCCTATATGAAATGTCAGTGTAACTGCCAATATCATTATTGAGGAAATAAAACATGCTATAGAAAATGAACAAAACTATATAAACATGGTATGGAATAAGAATGACATGTAAATAAATAAGTTCTTATAATTATTCCTAGTAAAATACCTCATTGATTTATGAGGATAAGGGTAGGGAGAATCCATAATAATATCAACAATAAATTCCATAAATCATGTGCTTCACCCAAGGATGAAATAAAGAAAACTATAATAGGGTCATTCCAAAATATAAATTACTTTCCCATGTAATTCTGAATTTCCTTATATGTGGGTTAGCTACTCTAAGGAATAGGATAATTATTAAATTCACTCACATTCCTAGTATCCCCTCTAATAATCCAAAATATTATGATAAAATGAAAATAAAAAAATGGTAGCCCATTGTAATGTCTTGGGTACATTTTATTGATATGTGAATGGTCTGTTTGGCCACATATCCCCAAGCGCACCACCATGTACACTAGAGGTTTGGACTAGTAGAATGGGACTATGGTGGTCTAGTGGGTAGACTATACCACATTTTTATTAGAGCAGATGAATGATAGATAATAATGAAATACGAAGTGGAGAGGTATTAACATCTAGGTAAATTAATAAATGATGTAAATCTTGAATACTAATCAGTACTTTGTAAAAATCATGAATATAATGATGTTATACCAAAATAGAGGATACAAGGAATATAGTGAAATTGGAATATACAACATTGTACACAAAAGTAGAGAAAATATCCAAATATATCTCTGATAGCATCATGATCAGAAGATAATTTCTCTTTCCCAATAATTTATCCTAGTATATAAATTCATGTGCTGAGTACATCCAATATTCCCTTATCCCAACCTTAAACCATGAATTCTATTTAGGTACCAACCAAATTCTCAAATATAGAGTGATTAAAACTCATTAGGAAATAATAAATGGTATCTAATTCTACACAATCCATGAGTATAAAATGAATATTTTTTTGTAGAATAATAAATATTGTAAATAAAATATGTAATACCAAAGAAAGTACATGCCTCCCATGGAAATCCTATCCAATGATACCGATTTCAGCCTATACCAATCTGCCTTAGAATACTTATGATTTATGATACTATTTTTATCAAAGGTTTAGTACTAGAGACCCATGGATATGGATTCCCATGTATATTATATCCATTAGAGGAGTGGATAAGTCCCTTCAAATTTATTATTTAAATAATGAATTGAGATAAGAACGTCATGATTGTATATGTCTGATCAATGGGGATTATTTTATTTTACATAGATGATGAATAAATAACTTGTTAATTTGAATCAAGAGGCTTTCAATGGTGTTTCACATCCGGAAACCTTGTATAGTTCTAGGTGTACTATAAGCCCACCTCCCAACATTCATGTCCATCTTATTCCTCATATGATCCCTCATATCACCCAACACATGATATAAAGATATTTCACTCTAATACCATCTTATGAATTCCATATTGGGAACACAATTATATCCAATGGAAAATATAATTCCATTTACAAATCATTTAAATTCAATAAGCCCAACGATCTCATCCAAGGTGTTTTATATCTAGACCACTATATCACCCTTAGAATAAAAATCCTTATTGTAGTCGATTATTAGTCAACCTATAACATTTTGAAATTAAATTATTTTTATTTATCCATTTATCATATAAGTGAAAAAACAAGGATAAGAAAGTATGAAAAATTGTTTATGAACAAGTGGTATGAGATCTCCATTCCCCTTTTCTATAATTGAAATTAATTATCATTCATTTATATATAACATTATAACAATTAGGATCAAGGAACAATCCTTATTAGGTGATTATATTAAAAAATAATTACTTGGATCATTTATCTATTTTCATAACACACCTAAGGGTTTTTCTAGTTGAGGTTATAAAAAAGGATATAATCATCATAATAGGGTATTCTGGTCAAGTAAAATTCATTTAATGTAGCAAAAATTATTTTATGAAGAGACACATGAAAACCATAGCACAAATAACAACTGCAAATATATAATCAAATATTAATTAAGGTAAAATTATTAAACCACCTATTTATTAGTGGTTTAATTCTCTTCCATCATTGCCCTATAATATATTCTAGAATATAATAAATTATAGAAATAAATATATATCCTAAAATTATGACATATTATCATGTGTGGTTTTAACATTCTATATTGTGTGATAATTGAATAAATGAAGGAAGAATATTCTAAAGCATAATGATGGTCATATAACGTGACAGATGTTGAGTGAATCTTATTCTAAATAAAGAACCTAGATCAAGTCCTTAGATAAATAAATAAAGGAGATATCAAGTTGAGTTTTTGTGCATGATGAATGAGGGACCTGGAGTTTTATGTTAAAAAATATTTATAGATAAAAAATTAAAAACACCATTCCTATAGTATTTATGATGTCAAATATAAGAACCCAAATTTTATCTCATGTAAGGCTCCTTTTAAATTTCGTATGATACATTACATTGGACCTAATATAGATTCTTAGTGAACTAAAAAAGGTTTTCACCACTGGAAAACGGGCCTATACCAACGGGTTTGCATCAAACCTTGGGTATAGGTTACCCCTATACCCAAAATTTTTGAAAACCGTGGGTATTGGGATAATATCAGGACCTGTACCAACTGTTTTAGAAAACTGTGGGTATGGGTGATCTATACCCACGGTTTTGACAAAAAACGTGGGTATATCTTATTTTTAAAGACCAATACCCACGGTTTTGCAAAACCCTGGGTATAGGTGTTTTATTTAAGATGTATAACCACGGATTTTTCCAAACCGTTGGTATAGAGTTTTTTCAGAAGACCTATACCCAAGGTTTTTCAAAACTGTGGGTATTGGGTTTTTTTAAGACATATACCCTCTGTTTTAGAGAATCGTGGGTATAGATTTCAAACTATAAGGCGGGAAAAAAATTACGCGGGACAACAAAAAATATTGGCGGGAACACGGTTTGGGTTAATATAATTACAAATATACCAATATAAATACAACTAGCATACATAGGTTGGTTGGTCAGACTGTCAGTCATGTTTAAAAATGTCTTCTATTTGAAACTCGGTGAATTATTTTTTTCTTTTAAATGAGTTTAAATATTATTATTAAATAGATGTATGATAATGTTAACAAAATATTCACAGCTCAGTTGGTTAGGCGACAGATCATTCCACAGCGGTCGCCTGTTCGAATCTCGCTGTTATAATTTTTTGGTAAGCGCCTATATTAATATATTTATATAAATATATATATAGATATATATATATATATATCGAACATCGCATTGGATTTGTTGGTCAGATACAGTGGCCAACGTCCAGCGCATCCCGTGGTCAAATCCCACCACCCATTTATTTTTTAATATAAATCCCCACAGTTTTCAAATCGTGAGGGTAGTGTTGTCCCAACTGTACACCAGTGTGCCACGGTGTGACACCTCTATACCCACTGTTTGTCCAAACTGTGGGTATAGGCTACAACCCCTATTGCGATGCCATTCTAGCCCACAGTTCCCGAAACCGTGGGTATAGGCTATACCCACATTTTTGGGGGCTATACCCACGGTTTTGAACAGTGGGTATAGGTAGTTTTTTCAGCAGTGTTTGTGAGTTCAAGAGGCCTGTTCATATCTCAAAACCCTGAATGGTGGAGAAAATCATTGGTATGAATAGTTAGTGGAAACTATGTGACCCACACCACATGATATCACCTAACGATGTGGGGATGGATATTGGGGTGAACTAGGGCACATAGTTTTCCCTAAATGTGTGTTATATTCAGTATGATTGTGAAATATTTATATAGTTTTTTTAGAATATGGGACTAATATGAATAGAGAATGGTTTACCTAACATTGAAACATTATTGTGTGGGTTCCATTCAATGGTAGTGAGTCATTCATGGTTGGGACATGATTTCGCCAACTGTGTGGCAGAATCACGCGACATCGATTTTTGTGTGAAATGACTATATTGACATTATTGAAAAGTTTAATTCATAAATATTCCTACTTGGTGAATTAAAATGGGAAAAACAATATCGTTTTTCTCTTATTGATAACTCATCTACCTAAATTTAGGTTTCTGGATAACTCTCAGATCCTGGGTCTAATTTATCTTCCATCAGTCTCATTGGATATACACCTGTAAGATCTTTATTCCTTTTTATCCATTATTCATTTCTCTAATCCTAAATATAGTAATTGAGGTGCAGTATTATATGACCTATTTTCATGGATGTGATCTATTCATTAGATATCTTGAAATCCGGACCAAACTAAATGCTGATACTAGTTGAGTAGAGTCGTACGAGATTGATGTTGGTGTTCTATGACTCATCCCTTTTGTTTCACCATTTTTATAAATGTCCATAGTTGTGTGCAGGTCGATTTTATTGGGAATGTACTATTAAATTTATTTTCCTTCATTATAGTCATTAAAATAATATTCTAAGACAATTTCTATATATTTTATCCATCATTGGTGGTTACATCCTCAATGATGACCACACCATTTAGGGAGATTTCTTTAACTATGCTTTTGTTAGATTCTAAATCTTATATTAGCCATTTCTGGGTGTTACTCAACTTAAAAATTATAAAGTAAAGTGTTTAATTAAAACAACGAATTGATAATCGATATTACATGATAATAAATCAATTGAACCTTCTATTTTATGTGTTCTAATTAATTAAAAAAATTAAATGTTTAAATGGCATGTATATTACGGATATCACATGACATAGTATACTATAAATGAGTTCCATATTTCTACACATCCTTAATACACCATGTCATGATAATTATGTTTATTGGAGTTAAACAAATTAATTAAATATTATTAATGAAGTAAATGTTTGAAATCACTATTATCCTTGTCACACTAATAAAAGGGACTGGATTGTACCAAATGTCTTATTAAATGGAATGATTATTACATAGCCTATGTTTTTCAATGAATTGAGTATATTGTCCCTATTTATTATGGAAATACTCATTATTATATTAGTTTTCAGACTCATGATAGCATTGTATTCTCAAGGGAATTCCTTCAACCCTCATGGATTCCATTCTGATTCATGGATCCTTGTTTTCAATGGTGAGACACCATGGAACCTGATATTTGTTTACTTATGGATTCTCAGTATGACATCACATGATCCATCCAATTTTATTATATAATTACTTGGATACAATCCTTGGATCCTGCATAATTTTTTTAGGCATGTGGTTCCTTGGATACAACATTGCAAAAAATAAATTCTTATCGTGTTTTACCTTGGATGAATTACTCGTACTCGATTAGATCATATATCAGTGGAATGAATTAAGAGATGCCCCTTGGATTGTAGGGAGACACTTATATCTAGAATAAAAGTAATTATTGAGTTAGATCGACCCCTGAGGTCAAGTATAGATTTGTATTACCTTGGATCCTCATCTTTGTTATCATTATTACCAGATTCATTGTTATATCTTGGATAATTTATTATTACTATCATGAGATGATGTCATTTCTAGTTTAACCTCACACGTATTATTAAATAACCTGAATTTAAATTAATTAAATAAATGATCTCATGATTGGAGATATTACTTGATGAGGCTAAATTGGTTAATATGGTATTTAAATTATAGTACTATTATTTTATTAATGCATGGCTACACACTTTTTTTTTGTAAATTACATGGAATTCATGTTAAGATATCATTGGTGGGGCCATATTGAAATTTATCTCACACCCAATCTCAAGTGCCATTGGTACATGGTATGATATCATGTATGTAAGTTTTTACAATGGGAAGAGTCCTACTTTGAACACCTGATACATGATTATTTATTAAGATATTTATTTATAGAAGATGAACGAGCTACATATCAGGATTCTTGGATATTTTTATATTATTTTTCTCCTTTTGTATCACATGAATTTCCATATTCTAGGTAACCACGCATTAAATTTTTATAGATATATGTAAAACATTCTAAATATTTATTGATTATTATTATCAATTTTTGCGAATTTATTTTCTAATTATTTTATTCCATCTATTTATACTACCTCCCTTATTTACCTATTATTATATTTATCCACTATGATATACTCTTGTAATGAGGGAATAATCATCCCATGAACACATCTTAGTCTCTCACTTCTATTCGAAAACCTTTGGAATTTATGGAGATGTTCTTGCAGACATGCTGCCAACCGGGCTCAAGGAACCTTTGAGTGGAAATCAAGTCAATGATGTCCAAAAGTGGTATCATAGTGGTTCCTTTGTTTCTTTACTATTTGGAGATAATATATAAGAGATTATAAATGTATTATAACTTTGTCATAATCAGTTCTTGGTTGTAGCTAATCCACCTTTTCTTTAAATATCTAGTTTCTAGAATTATAATTATTGTTACGATTTTTCATATTACAGTTGATAGAATTTCATAATTGGGTGATGCACATGTAGTGTGATAGATATTATTATTATTATGATTGATGATTTTATTTCATCCTTGTCCCGATCACATGATAGAATGTATTATTCTAACATACATCATAATAGGGTCCTAGAATTCACATTCCATGAATATTCCATTCCTTGTTGGTTTATTCCACATATTTCATTTTCTTGTTTTTCTTGTGATTGTTCTGTGATTATATTATAGAAATATCATTTTTATGATTCTCTTTAAAAGTGATTTAGTTATTACCAGTCTAAATTCATGATGTGCATGGTCCCTCGTGTGTTGGATTTGTTAGTTTAACAAGTCATTCCACCAAACATACCACCATACATTATGACACTGATTGTAGACAACATTAAATTATGATTAAATCAGTGTCACTTTTAGTGATAAGGTGTATGATACATGATTCACTGGGAATGAAAATCCTATTAATTTATATTTTTATATGTGGTTATAAGAAAATGAAACAAAAAATTAAAATTTTACATTAAAACAAATATATTCTAGTAAAGGAAGATTCCAGGTTCTACTAACCCTTTACCTACTGAAACCCATATAATTTAAACATGAACACTTACAAATTCATAGACTTTTAAAATGATATTTGTGTGTAGTATACTTCTTTTATGATTCATTTTTCAAATGTTATCTTCTACTAGTGTATCTATCTACTTATTTATTTTTATGAGTTGTGTGATTATAATTTGTAGAGTAATTCCATCATGATACCCTCATGTCATGTGTTAGGAGGGTGGAGATGACCATGCTCTAGACATGGTGGGACCTAAGATTCCACTATTAATTATATGATTTATAGTTGAGTAACATCCTGTTATACCTTATCTGGGCCCAAAAACACAAATTAATGGGAGTTTCATACATCTAAATCAGTATACTTGGGTAGATCCATGACCAACACTTAAAAAGGCTTATCAGACTCATGAGTTCTAGTATTAGAATCATGCCACCTTCTTAGGGGTTTGAGGCCCACATGTTGTTGGGTCATGGATGGAGGAAAAAATATCTACCATTGAGCATATTGTGACTCCTCCAAATAGAATATTCAATATTTAAAATTATATGCTCCGTGATTTAGAAACTGCTGGTGGGATGTATTTTTATCGACTAGTTGAAAATAAGGAATTTTCAAGGCAGACTCTCAAAATATAGTTGATGACCAATTATTTCCTCATATGTTGAAATTGTACCATGAAAACGAGTTCATGCATCAAGGACTAGTTTCTATGATAGTTATAGAGTATTCAACTCATTTTACTATGTTTCAGTTCTTTTCACCACCTCTAGCAGGAAATGAGATTTTTTGTGCTAGACACTTTGAGGATGGGATCCGGTATGCCATATATAATCAATTGAATGTTTTTCTCTAGCTGATATTAATTGATATCATCAATGATGATAATATAACTGAGTGTATCTAGGGGGAAGGTGATAGTATTATACATAGAATATTATTTGACGAGGTAAGCCAGTAGTTCTTCCTATAGTAGGAAACATCCCCATAAGGATTCACGTCAAAGCAGTGGTGGTCGTCGTAACCCCACTAGAAGCTCCATTGTATTCCATCAGTGTGGAAGATAGTGTAATATGAAGACCTAGTGTGACAGATACCTAATGGTGTGACATTCTTGTGGTTGTATAGGGCATCATCAGAGTCTTTTTTCAACCATTCCGTATACTTCTAGTGGACGAGGCTCCACACCAGATCCACCGTTAGGGGAGGTTTATTTTATTCTATGTTAGGTGGGTAGTTAGTGTAGTACTATCAAGACTGATATAGGATTAGTTCATGGACATGGTAGGTAGAATTTTGATTATCAACACAAGAAGATCACACGTAAGAAGGGTACTCAAGCTACAACACATAGACAAGGATTTGGCCAGTTGTAGGATGTGTAGATGATACCCAATGATTTGAGTCCAAGACCATAAAAAACATGAGGTACTATTCTATCCCCTTGAGTTAGGCAGTGACCCTATACTGTGATACCTATTTTTTCTAAAGATGGATGGCATGTATTTCATTCTTTGTTTGGATTGGATAGTCCCATATCATGACTTTTTAGAGTTCAATCACTATAGGGTATCATTTACATCACTATATGAAAGTAGTTATCTACACAAGGGTGAGTGGGATGTCCATGATAGTAAATTTTTTATGAATCATCATGGTATAAGTGGAGTTACTGCCTAGATATATAGTCTCTATATGGAGGAGTAGTGAGTAAACCTGAAATACTTTCTTC
Organism: Viscum album; assembly: GCA_963277665.1. Lineage (NCBI taxonomy): Eukaryota > Viridiplantae > Streptophyta > Magnoliopsida > Santalales > Viscaceae > Viscum > Viscum album. The sequence goes on along the minus strand of OY728126.1, from coordinate 2,018,581,964 downwards.
CAACTGTAGATTATTTCAGGGGTGTATTTCTCGATTATTTTTCTATATTACCTCCTGATTGAGTAGTAGAATTTATGACCAAGGTTGTTTGAGGAAAAACTTCGATTTCAATTCCTCCATATAAGATGGAAACTATTGAGCCACATGAGTTCAAGTAGTCCTTGGAGGATCTAGAGGATAAAGGGTTTATATATCCCATCACATCATATTGGGGTTCACTCATGATTTTTCCCATGAAGGGAAATATGATCCTTAATTTATGTCCAGACTACATATGGTTGAATCATCTTATAGTTAAGAAATCGTATCCACTATGATGAATAGATGATCTCTTTTAATATCTCTATGGTGATATGGTGTTTTTAAAGACTGAACTATGATCAGGATATTATCTGGTGTGAGTTAGGTTTTCAGCCATGTCCTGTACAAATTTCCATAGCAGGTATTGTCTTTTTGAGTATCTACTTATTACATATGAACTAACAAATGAACATTACATTTTAATTTCTATGATAAATTGTATTCCTCCACAATCTATATTCATTTTCACATGGTCTTTGTGGAAAACATATTTCTGTATTCCCACACTCATTATGACCACGATCAACATATTTAGATCATTCTATGTACACTATTTGAGAATTAGTATTTTTCCAATATTCCGAGTTCCATATATAGATAAAAAAAATTCACTTATTGGGTTATATTATCATGGAATTAAGAGACCCTATTGACCCAAGGAAAGCGAGTATAATGGATTCTTGGGAGCATCCCATGAACATGTTCAATATATAAAAATTATTAGGGCCAGTTGGATATTATAAGGGTTTCATAAATGAATTATCAAACCTTGATACACCTCTTATTGGTCTTTCAATGTATGGAGTTATGTTTATGTGGTCAGAAGCATGAGATATATCCATTCTAAAGAAGAAAGGAAGGCTTATTTCAACATTTATTTTGAATATTCCTGAGCCTATAGAGGAATTTTAGTGTTTGTGATGCACCATGAATAATCTTGGGAGATGTGATGATGCTATAGGATAGATTCATTATGTAAGGATCTCTATAATTGAGTCCCCATATTCGAAATTACCTAATGTGTGACCTTGAGGTATCAATAGTTGTCAATGCCTTATTCTTTATGAAACTATATCTGATGGGGGAAGGCATTACGGTGTATATGTATCAAAAGAGACTCAAATATAACATTATACAATATTAATTGAACCAAACATATAAAATATGGGTCTAATATTTTCAATACATTGACTTTTATATTTCATATATGGCTGATAAGGGAAATGTAGTAGCTGATGCACTGAGTTGGAAAACTCAGGCACATATTGTATGGGAAGCCAATGATGAATTGAAACCGATGTACCTCTTCTCATAGACGAATATTGATTATAATTATAGATAAGATCAGTATCATATCTTATAATTCATAGATATCTCTTCACTCTTTGATATGGGATAGAGTAGACAATTTTCAGATACTAAGGGGTTGGTTCATTTGGAAAGTATTTCAATGGATGATCCACCTATAGTTTCTCTGTGGAAAGATAAGACATCCTATATATACATGGATATGTCTAAATTTCTATATATATGATAGAGGAACTAATGATAGATTCCCAATGCTTCTCATTGGGTAGTTCATTTAGGAATCTCCAGGATGCATTATGACATGCGACAGTGGTATTGGTGTCCTGGGATGAAACATCAGATATAATGTTATATCACCAGGTGTTCCACCTATCAATAGGTGATGGTGGAGTATCAATGAACTGTTGTCTTTCTATAGCTTCTTTATGTCTAAAAATGTTAATGAGAAGTTGTTTCTATGTAATTTTTAGTTGGATTATCGAGGTCACCTCAAGGTAGTGATGCAGTTTGGGTAGTTATTGACCAACTGAAGAATGTATCTCACTTTATTCATATATGAGATACTTTCTCAGTTAACGAGATGGATATATTGTATGTATGTGAAATCATCCGACTACATGTGGTCCATCATACTATCATTTCAGAATGGGATTATATCTTTATGTCATTGTTCTGATAGGGGTTATAAATAGATTTGGGTACATAGGTTCTTTTGAGCACATCCTTTCTGCCTCATAATGATACTCAGTCAAAATAGATGATACATGTGTTAGAGGACATGACTTGGGCAAGAGTCCTTGATTTCTAGGGTTCATGGTAGAGGCATATCACAATCGTTAAGTTTACCGATGATAATATATTTTAGGAGATAAATAAGACATATCGTTTTGTGGACTTGTATGGTAGGCCATTCCATTAACATCTATGTTGGATATAGATAGATGAGGAATCCCCTTAATTTACTCGTATCATGAATGAGACATCAGAGTAGGTTTGTCTGATCAGGATGTGTATTTATAATTCTCAATTTAGAAAGAAATCATATGTCGATCATCATAGTGAACCTATAGAGTTTGAGGGTGGGGATTGTGTTTTTCTTCTGGAATACCCCTCTCGTGGGAATTGATCGATAAAAAGCCAAGGGAATTTGTCACCTAATTATATTGGGAATTTTTAGATTATTCAGATAGTCATTCTAGTAGAATATTAGTTTTTACTACCCCAGAATTACAATTCCATGCACATCATCTTCTGGTTTTCACAACATAAAAGTTATCATGCTGACCCATTTCAAACTATTGATACTAAGGGGACTGAGTTAGATCTTGATGCTTTATTTAAAGAGAAGCTTATATGAATCCATAAACTAATCATGAATACTATTTAAGGCAAGTATACCCCTTAAGAAAATGTGATATGGAATCTCGACCGTGTATTGGAATAGACCTAGTAGTAGGAGGCCGACATACGTGCCATGTGGCCCGAGTTTTTTTGATAATATTTTCACCCTTGTAAGGTGAACTTGATGAAATGTTTTTTTAATGGGGGAAGACTATAAAAACTGAATTTTTATCCCAAGTAAAAATCCTATTAAATTTTTATATAATTCAAAATTTTGGACCTAATACGGATACCTAAAGAATTAATGAATGTTTTAGTGGTGTCTGGGGATTGTTCGGAGCTCAGAACCCTAAATGGTGAAGAAAATAATTGGGATACATAGTTAGTTTAAAATGTGTTACCCAGACAACATGATATCATTTTACTAGGAGAGGCTAGAGTGTGGGGTGAAGTAGGGTTCACGGTTTTTCCTAACCATTTTCCAAGGGTCGGACTCCCATGTAAAATGTATGAATTTTTTCAAAGAATGGAATCACATGGTTACCTCATGGTTTACCAAGTTATTCATCCTAACCATGTGGGTTCCCATACTATGTGTTGAGCCTCATAGGGTTGGAACACGTTTTGGCCAACCATTTGGCCGTCCTGAGTGCCCCCTATTTTTGTGGGAAATGACTAAATTAAACTCAATGAAATATTTAATTTTTCCTTCTTCCTTAATGGTTCATTATTGTGTATTTCCCAATCCATTTTTTATATTGTTGATATACCCTCTGAAAAAATATATAATTCTTGATAACTCTTAAATTCAGTGTCTGGTTCAACTTCCATAAGTCTCATTGGATAGTCTCCAATAATATCATGATTATTATTTATCCATTACTCTTTTTTATCCTCGATAAAGTTATTGAGGTGCAAGATCATATGCCCTATTTTTCAAGGAATTGACTAATTCATAATATCTCTTCCAATATATGGAAAAATAAATGCTAATACTAGATGATGATATTTTTTTGAGCTTATGGTAGGTGAGTAATTACTCATTGTACATGTTTCATTTCTTTAATAAATTCATATAGTTGTGCACACACAGATTTCATAAAACATGACATATTAAATTTATTTTCCTTTCATACAGTCATTAGAATAATATTATAATTACCTTTTTATATAAGTCATGTATTTTTGGAGGTTAATTCATCCACGCTGACCATCCAAAGTAGGGTGTTATTCCATTATTATGACTTTGGTAGCTTATTAAACATATTTTTGACACCGTTCGAGTGTGTTTGAACTTGAACTTTATAAAGGTATGTTTTTAATTTAATCATAGAATGTTTAATGGATATTACATATGAATACATCACATTATCTTTATAAGGTGTATGTTCTAATTAATTAATTAATGATTAAAAGGTTAATTGTAATGTATATTATGGATATCACTGGTACTAGTTTTTTTATAAATTAATTCCATAGAGTTTCACAACCATTATTTCCTTGTTAAGATCATGGATGGTAAAGGTGTGATCTAAATAAAAGAGATGTTATTAAGAAACTAAATGGTTTCATGGACAATTATTCTTGTCACATTGAAGAATGGAAACATCTTAAAAAAATTACTTATTGAATGGAATGATTATAACAAGGCCTAAATTAATAACTTAATCATGAATATGGTTCCAATTCAATATGGACATATTAATTATTATATGTGTATGTAGACCAGAGATATAAATGGATCCCTAATGGAGTTATTTGAGGACTCATGGATTTCATTCTTATTCAAGGAGGCCAGTTTTCAAGGTGGAGACCCACTATGGAACCTGATATTTGTCTACTTCTAGATTCCTAACATGACACTCTAGGATCCCTCCAAAATCATTATATGATGACTTGGATGCAATATGTTATCCAATATGACATATATGGATATGTTCCACATTGGATAAATAATTGTTCATAGTCATTTCATGTCCTATTTTACCATGGATTAATTCCTTGGACTCAGTTAGATCATATTTCAATGGAATGACTTAGGTGATTCCCCTTAGATTACACACTAACCCTTATAGATATGATATAGTTTATTACTGAGTTGGCACCCCTTGAGGATAGGGATTCCCGTGGGTTTTCCATGGATCTAGATTATTATTATCATTATTATATGATGCCTTGTAATATCTTGAATACATCACTATTACTATCATGATATAATTTTACTTCTTGATGTACCCCACGTGACATATTATATAAAATAAATTTATATTAATTAATGAAACGATATCATGATAATAGTCATTACCATATATGGCTAAAGAAGTTGATGGGGTATTTACATTACTAAACCACTTTACTTTTATATATTCATTCCTGATCACGATTTCCGTTTATATTACATGAAATTGATGTTATAGAAACCTTGGGTGGTGAACAGCCGATATTTATATCAAACAATATTTGGGCTGCCATTGGTACCTAGGAAGATTATATGTATGTATGTGTCAGTAAAGGAAAGAATCCTTCTTTGGAAATATGATAATTCTTTCCCATTTAGGATATATCTTGGTAGAAGATGACCAAGATGGAGCTTAGAATGCTTGGGTAGTTTTTATCTTATTCTTCTTATTTTGTATAAAATATATTTTCTTCTACCTTATGAACATGGTTTCTAGTTTTATAGATAAAAGACATATATTCTCACTTGTTTTGAGTTTTATTATTAGAGTTCATCTTGCTTATTATTTTTCTAATTCTATTGTTCCATCCGTTTATACTCCTTCCACTATTTACCTATCATTATAATTATATTCTATTCAACACACTGGTATTGAGGGAATAGTCTCCCCAGGGACTCACCCTAGGCCCTCATTTCATGTTCAATACCACTGGTGTTCTGGAAGATGTGATTAAGGCCATGTGTCTAATCGAGATTGGATATCTTTTGAGTGGAACCCTAGTTTAGGGCTTCACATAAAAGAATTTTTTATGGTATAAATTGAATATTTACACTATTAAATATAAAAATATATTATATAAGGTTCATCTAAAGCACATAGGGTAATCCTTATACAACATTTACTGTAAATTATTTATTTTCACTCTAAATGAGATAATTGAATTACAATTTTTTTTCAAGATAGACCACTCACCATCTTTTGTTATAATTTAAAAAAAGAAAAATATAACATGAAAACTAATGGAGAATTTACATTCATGAAAAGTTGGGATGTTAAAAAATGTTTGAATTCCACATGAAGAAATTAAGAACATATATAAATAATAAGCATGGTAAAACCCCTGATATGGATGTGGGTTTCATCACTTTGATTCAAGGCTTAACCGAAGGCTAAATAACATTTATTCTAAGGATAATAAAGAATTAAAAAATGTTAAACATCCATTATAAAATAAGCGACATAGTTCAGGAACATGTAGATATAATGCAGATCATTTTGGGGAAGGAATTACAGATGAATGAATAAAAATAAACACCTTTGGTGAGGATTTATAAAATAAATAGTTATCTTTTCTACGTGTGAAAAAAAAATATTTTTTAATAAAACCAGAAATTACCAAGGAGATATTCCCATAAAATGATCATGGTTTTCAAAATCTATTCATGGTTTAAGAAATATTTTATGGCATTATTATTGATTTGAAAGAAGAAATTAGAGTTTTCTCCTTAAATCTAGGATATATAGAAGTGGGAATCTTGAATGGAACTATAAGTATATTTTGTAACACCCCAAGCATCCAGAGTATGTTTCCCTTCGAATAATGCAGCTGCTTGTGTTGTACGCAACTTGGAGTTTTAACACAACACGACCAATGAAACTAGTTGTTTTTAATTGTAATACCCACTTTTGAAATTTTATAAATTTTAATTTTGAAAATGGTCTTCATATTTGGATTTGGAATATCAAAATTAGCTTAAGGGGAATTTTTTTCATTTTTCTAAGAACATTCAATTTTTTAAGAATAGTGAAAACACAACGTTATTGTTTAAAACTGAAATTCTATTTAAATAATCAATTATTTTATATTAATTTATTTTAGGTAAAAATAGATACATAAAACCTATATATTTTCAATTTAATTCATTTAAATCATTTAATAATAAGTTTGGATATATAAAATTTTATTGAACTTTTTACCGTCTTTTTCCCACCTTCTAGGAGCATTTACAAATTTGCATAAAACATAATTCTACCGCTTTTGTGTGTTGAATTTAAAAAATTCAGAAAGACACAGTTGACATCAGTATGTATAATCTGGTTCAATGAGATGAAAATAATTTTTGTTGAATAGTAACTTTTGACTTTTATTTACCACGGTTAAAAGTAAATAGTATAATTATGGGTAAAAATGATATTGTAATTACCTCCACACATGTCCTGATTCTGTTGGATAAGTGTAATTAAATTAAAACAACATGATGAATAAAATATGATCCTTTTGGTCCACATGGATTATATTGAGTCATTTATTATTATTTTATTTAAAGAAGAGTTAAATGTGTTAAATTCAATGTTTAATAACTAAAACATTTTTAATATTGGGTTAACCAAAATATAAATTAGACTATAAATATTAAATTAGAAGATAAAACTATTTTCTATATAATAGTATTTTATTTATAATTTTTAGATATTAAATAATTTAAATTATTTATGACTCAATGATGATGCAATAATTACCTTATTAATGAAATATTAAAATAATTGGTATTATAAATATCCAAATAAATGTAAATTGAAACTTTTGATGAATTAAACTAATTTTCTAGGTTAATATGACATTTTAGGGTTTATTAAATATTTTATTTTCAATTTAATCATGCTGTTATGAGTTTCTCAAAAACAAAATACTAAATTGTGTCAAAATTTACATAATTGAGTTTTTAAGAAAATACTATTTTACTAATTGATATAATATTTATAAAAATATAAGGTTCAGCCAAAGGACATATATGTGGTTATATATATTTATAATTAATAACTTGGGGTTTTCTTTGATTGTTATAGTATTTTTATTAACCATATAATATAAAAATACAAAGAGGCATGATAAATGTAAAACTATTTAACTATGAGTTAAATATAAAATATAAGGTTAATATGGTGACATAAACCTATCATAAACCTGTTTTTTGAAAGTATTTCGACCCATACCAACCTTATATTATAAATAAATTATTTTGGATCCATTAGAAATCGAAAAGGATTTTATTATAAAATAATATTTCAAGCTTTTCCTAAAGAGACCATCACCTCTCTTGTAAAAGGGTACTTCCCCTTCTCTTAAATTCACACCTCCAAAGCCATTTGGCTCGGCCAAACCCTACCAAAATATCCTATAAACTATCTTTTTTTTGACCTAGAGGCATTAATTTGATCATAAATGAATCCTATGGAACCCTTTTGATCAACTCAAATGGAAACACTCGAAGAAGAAGTAATAATTTCACCTCTTCTTCAAGTTATTTTCTTCTTCCACTTCCTATTTCTTTTTTAATTAAATACCCAAATAATAACTCCATTAACTTATACATACTTTTATTTTATTATAAATATGGTACAACCATATTATTTATTCCACCCATCCTATAAATGACAAAACCACCATACGTGTGTACGTACGGATTACCGTCTCCACGTCGTGGTGTAGTTTGTTATTCAAACACTTCATTATTTTTCATGGGTAAAATAATGAGTATAACCGATTTAAATAATAAATATTACATTTTTATGATTATTTATATATGATATATGATACAACTACATACCATTTCACCATCAATATAATGATATTTTTGTTCGTGCATACGTACGGATTACCGTCTCAACAAACGTGATGAGATTCATTCCCCATTATAATCATTCAAGAATAAATTTCATTTTATGATTAAAAATAATGTTTATGAATGTAGTATCATTCTGTATATGAATAATATACATCTTATCGACAACAAACATGGCCTACGTAACCAAGTATATAATGGAAAACAAACCAGTTAACACCCGAAATGATGATACTACTAAAATATTACTAACATAGAAATATTATATGATCATTTATGATATCATATTTATGTATATGATTCTTTAATAATTTAATAATAGTGTTTTAACTATAATAAAAGAGTTTAACATATGATTTACTATGGAAAAGTACAAGGTATGTGTTAATTCTATAATCTCTTTATATATCGGAGGATGTTAATACGTAAGTATCTACTGGTATCTCTTTATCATCCACATCCGTGTTTTCTTAAAAATGTAATTCAAAACATTATTAATATTTAATAGAATATGGGATGATGTAATGTATACCCTTATTTGACAATATATTGTTTGAATGGAATCTTTCTATCATTTTTCAAAAAAGGATCTTTATAACCTCTTCGACAAAATTAAGGTAAAAATGTTTTTTAACTAAGACGACACGTGCGTCTTTTCCATTATAAAATCATTGAAACATCCCATACAAGATTATAAGAACATTTTCAAAATAAATTTTTTCTTTTATAATTATATAACTTTTAAATGATTTCAAAATATAAGGAGATATTTCCCTAAAAAAGTTTTGATTTCATCTATATCAACATCTTTTGATGGATTTTAAGCTTTTTTGAAGTTGATTTATTATGATACAAAATTTCCATTTTATTTTGAAGTATTTGTGATATGTTTGACTTTGGATGTGTTATTTTTACACCATTCAAGGTCTATGGATAAATTATTGACATTTCGTATGCTAATTTTAATACAAATGTTTATGATATGTTTAAACCTTTTCATATGAGCAATGCATTGGACATAGTAAGTGACGGGTGGAGCCATCTATATCTCCTCAATGCATCGGTAGGACTCATGAGACATACTAGTTTCTTGGAACAGGTCCTTGATAACTTCTTATTTTTAGTCTTGGCACAAGGCCTTGGTTATACGGTTATGAAGTCTATCATTATGAATTCCATCATTATGAAAGTGGATGTTGATATTGCATGTGATTATTCAACATGTAGAATATCTATGTGAATAAGTTAATGGAATTATTTTATTTATATTTTCCACATTATGCAGATGTTTATGTTTAAAAGAATTATGTTTTATTCCTATACATTTCATTAATTGTTTATTGTCATTTATGAAAGTTTTTTCTATATTGTTATCCTTATTGAGAATCTTAGATCAACCCTTTCTATGTTTTATTTTTCCCAAGATGTTAAAATATGTTTTATATTTGTCCTACAGGGATAGGCTATGGATATAAGTGTGGTAAATGGGGACAAAATGTTGTTTATTTTTTTATTTCATGATGTAATGTAAAACTTAAGAATGTATATAGTACATCCAAAGATACTAAACTTATCAGTCTTTCAGGATTTGATCCCATGTGATCATGAAAATGTAATGCAATAATGCACTAAATCTAGGTAACTGGAGTCATGGAATTTTAGTTGGTATCCGAGTAAGTTTAGTATAAACATTGTAATCTTGATTTAGAAAAAATATGATTAGATAACATAACCCTAAGATAGCCTTTTGGGATTAATATAGAAGAACATCCTAGAATTTCAGTAATGTAGAGATTTTGTGAGTTTTCCAAACAATACATCCATGTCTGGATACGATTAGGTAAAGGTGGCTCTGACACAAATATACCTAGGGGTAAAACCCGAAAACACATCTTTGAGCTAGACTCGAATGAGAACTGGTGCACAACAATAGGCCTTACTGCACTCTTGGTTTTGACACTCTTGAGGGATATGCTTAAGATAATTCACATTTTCTTTACAAACAATTATGAAGGATTTATGAATATATAAATTCTCAAAGAAATATTTTTTATTATTATGGATTATATTCATAAACTGTCCAATTTTTGTTAAGTGTTTTAAAAGTTTTGAATTATGTATTTCCATTCATAAACTAATATAATGTATGCCAATGTTTAGAAATGGAACCTAGTGGAAGGAATGGAAACCATATCAACTCATGTAATCCATGTATGGATTTCCCTCCTACTCAAGATAATTATAGTGGAGCTGGTGATTCAACTGGTGCTGGTAAGCTTATCACCATACTAGGAAAACTCACTCAGGTTATGAATAATAACCTTACCCATATGGAGCACCATGATCCACATCTCAGAGGATCATTGTTAGGCCGCTTCATGAGGAAACAACCACCATCATTCAATGGGATTAAAAATCCATTAGTAGCTGAAAAAAAGATAAATTCCTTAGAGAAAATATTTCATGCTTTGTGGAGTAGTGAAAGGGAAAACATTGTCATGACATGTTATCGCCTCACAGGAGATGCAGATCAATGGTGGTAATTAATTCAAACCACAAAGAAAGATGAATAAGTATCAAACATGGAGTGGAGGGAGTTTAAAGATATTTTCTATGAAAAATAATTTCCTCCTGACCATCAATCATATAAGAAAGAAAAATTTATAAGTCTGAGGTAGAAAGAGGATGAGAATGTCGTAAAGTAGGAGGGTAACTATACATGGTCAGAAAGGCATGTAGCAGATTATATAAGTAACCCAAGGAGTAAGATCGATAGATTATTTGATGGGTTAAAACCATTTCTCCATCAAGTATTAGTCTCACAATCCTTCTCATCGTACGAAGATATAGTCTCATGCACTGTCAAGAAAGAAAATGAATTCTCTAATTCTTACGACCTTATACGAAATGAAAAGAAAAAGAGATATAGTAAACACTCAATAAATGGAAATAAGTGGTAGAATAGAAAAGTTGAATATCCATCATGTGGTAAATGTGGGAAGAAACACCTCAACACTTTCTTGAAGGGAATGAGAGTCTATTACAAGTGAGGTGAAAAAGGCCACTAAGCTCATGATTGCAAGAGGAATAAATATGTTGTCAATGTAGAATGTTAAAATTGTAGTAAAAATGGGAATTATAAAAATGAATTTACTAAGAGCCAAAGGAACATAGCAAAGAAAAGGCCAAGGGAGAAAGTCCAAGGTTATGTGATCACTACTACTATGGTTGATGCTCCAAAAGACATGGTGGTAGGTAATTTAATGGTTTCCTCAAGTTTAGCCAATCCATTATTTGATTTTGGATCACCACATTGTTTTATATCTTCCCATTTTTCTATGAAAATAAGCTATTTTTCATTTGACATAACAAGAGAGTTGTCAGTAAAAACACCTAAGGGAAGTACCATCACAATAATGTTTTGTGAATCAGTCACTATTAGGGAATATAAATGTTCTTTATATGATGATCTCATTGTCATACCCATGATTGAATTTGATGTAATCCTTATAATGTATTGGATTTTGGACCATGATGTGAAAATTTATTGTAAGAAGAAAGAGGGTACAATTTTGGATGATGATAATGAGTACCTAATATTTAGAGAAGAAATTTCACCACCTGATTCTTATCTAGATCCACCACCATTAGCTCTACTAAATTCTATTATTGGGAAAGAAGGGAATGAAATAAATACATGTGAGGAAAAGAATGTTCGAATTGAGGATGTACTTGTTGTGCAAGAATATGTGGATGTGTTTCAAGAGGATTTACCTGGACATCCTCCAGAACAAGAAATTGAGTTTTCCATTGATTTAATTCCTGGTTCAGGGCCCACATCGGAGACCACTTGTAGAATAGACACTATGGAATTAGTATAAGAAAAGAAACAACTAGAGGAATGGATTAATAAGGGATTTATTCTCTCTAGAGTTTCTCCATGGGGAGCCCCTGTCCTTTTTTAAGGAGAAAAATAGATATATGAGGTTGTGCATTGACTATAGGGATATCAATTCGATAGCAATAAAGAACAAATAACCCCTACCTCACATTAATGAATTATTCGACCTTCTTCATGGAGCTTAATATTTTTCAAAGATTGACCTTCAATTTTGATATAATTAGTTGTGTGTGTAGAAGGAACACATTCCAAAAATAGCATTTCGAAATAGGTATGAGCATTACAAGTTTACATTAATGACTTTTGGATTGACTAATTCACCTTATGTCTTCATGGATCTAATGAATAGAGTTTTCAAGGGATATCTAGATGAATTTTTAGTGGTATTTATTAATGATATCTTAGTATATTCAAAAATATTTAAAGATCATGAAAATCAGTTGCACACTATTCTAAAAACCCTTAGACGAAAATAATTATATGGGAAGTTTAGCAAGTGTGATTTCTGTCTTCAATAGATTTTTTTTGGCCATACTATCTCTAAGGATGGAATCTTTGTTGTTCCTTCAATGACCAAGGAAATCCATGAATGGCCAGCACTGATGAGTATAATTGAAGTACGTAGCATTTTGGGCTCAGCAGGTTATTATTGATGATTTGTCCAGAATTTTTTCCGGTTGGATAACCTATTAACCAAGATCACACATAAAGGGATTAAATGTTTTTGGAAAAAAGATTGTGAAGAATTTTCTGAAGAACTAAAGAAAAGATTAGTCAATTATCTTATATGGACTCTACCATCAGGGAACGATGGGTTTGTAATTTATAGTGATTCTTCAAAGAAAGGACATGGTTGTGTCCTTACGCAGAATGTTAGAGTTATTGCCTATGAAGCACGATAGCTAAAACTTTATGATAAAAACTAACCCACTCATGATCTTGACTTAATAGCGATAATATTTTCTATTAAAATATGGAGACACTATCCTTATGGTAAAAAATATGAGATTTATACTAATCACAAGAGTGTGAAGTATAGTTTTTCACAGAAATAAATCAACATGAGGAAAAGATGATGTCTTGAATTAATCAAGGATTATGATTTCTCTATACACAACCACCCAGGGAAGGAAAATAAGGTGGAATATTCTTTGAGTAGAAAGGATCATGGAGTTTTGAACAAAATGAGAGTTGAAAGGGATCCTATTTTTATGGATCTAGTAAAGATGGATATGGGAAGAACCATATAAGGTGAAACATCAATACTTTTTCAAATGTTTTCCAAACCATATTTTCTAGAAAGGATAAAGAGTTCTTAGACTGATGATGAGGAGTTTCAAAAGAAGATTTAAGCTGTGAATTTTGTGTGATTGAGTGACTTCATATATGAAGATAGAATTTTGAAATTTGGGAAGAGGATTTGTGTTCCTAACATAGCTGATCTAAAAAGGGAATTGTTGGATGATGCTCATAGCTCCATTTTTTCTATACACCCTGGGAGAACCAAGTTGTATAGAGATTTGAAGGAACATTTTTGGTGGGACAACATGAAGAGGGAGATTGCTGATTTTCTATCAAGATGTATGGTTTGTCAACTAGTGTAAGCTGGGAGGAAAAATCTTTGAGGAGTAATGCAACCTCTTCCCATAACTATGTGGAAATGTGATAATATTACGATGGACTTTTTCATGGGGCTACCAAAGTCTCCAAGAAGAAATGATGCAATATGGTTCATTGTTGATAATCTTAGAAAGTCAGTACATTTTCTTGATATAAGAGACGATTTAGAACATGAACGTATAGAAATACTATATATTAATGATGTTTTTAGACTTCACGGAGTACCCCTATAGATTATTTATAATCGGGATCCTCATTTTACATCAATATTATGGAAAACTCTTCAAAAGGCCTTGGATACTAAATATCGTTTGAGCACTCTCTACCACCCCCAAACTTATGGACCATTAGAACGGACTATTCAAACCTTAGAAGACATGTTGATATCTTACTCACATGACTTTCAAGGTATGTGGGATCAATATTTACCTCTGTTATATTTTTTCTATTATAATAGCTTCCATTCAAGTATTCAGATGGCACCATATGAAGCATTTTACGGAAGGAGATGTCACACACCAACTTGTTGGGATGATGATGGTGAAAGACAACTCGTAGGACCAGAACTTCTTGAGGAAACAATGGAATAAGTGATGAATATTCAAACCCACATCAAAGTAGCCCGATGTAGGAAAAAGAGATATGCCGATATCAAAAGGAAGGACTTGGAATTTCAAGTAGGAGACCATGTTTTCTTGAAGTTATCTTCATGGAATGGTGTTATACATTTCGGTAGGAAGAGTAAATTGTGTCCCAGGTACATCAGAACTTTCGAAATTCTAGATTGAATTGGATTTTTAGCTTATCATTTGTCAATGCTTCCATGTCTCTCCAAAGTTTATGATGTGTACCATGTATAACTGTTAAGAAAATACATGCCAGACCCAACACATGTACTCACCTATGAGGAAATTGAACTGGAACCTGATCTATCTTATTGTGAAGAGCATGTCAAGATTATTGATACCAGAGAACAAGTGCTGAGAAACCAGACGACTCATCTGGTGAATGTTCTATGGAGAAACAATAAGATAGATGAGGAAATGTGGGAACCGAAGGAACTTATGATGAAGAACCACTAAAATCCTTTTATGTAGTAATATTCTATAAATTTCTAGGGATAAATTATTTTATAGAGGGATTAATGTAACACCCCAAGCTTCCACAATATGATTCGCTTTGAATAATGCAGTAGCTTGAGTTGTACGCAACATGGAGTTTCAACAAACCATGGCCAATGAAACTAGCCTTTATGAATAATAATACACACTTTTTAAAATTTTATAAATTTTTGTTTTCAAATTGGACTTCATTTTTGGATTCGGAATATCAAAATTATCTTAGGGTGAATTTTTCCTATTTTTCCAAGAACATTCAATTTTTGATGAATAGTGAAAAACACTACGTTATTGTTTAAAACCAAAATATTTATTTAAATAAATAGATATTTTATTTTAATTTATTTTATGTAAAAATAGATACATAATACCTATATATGTTCAATTTAATTAATTGAAGTCATTTTATAATATGTTTAGATATGTAAAATTTTATTGAACTTTTTACCGTCTTTTTCCCACCTTCTAGAAGCATTTACAAATTTGCATAAAACATAATTTTACCACTTATATGATTTTAATTTAATAAATCCTAGAGACATGGTTGACATCATTAAGTAAAATTTTTTTCAATAAGACGAAAATAATTTTTTATGAATAGTGCCTTTTGACTTTTATATACCACAGTTAGAAGTAAATAGGATAATTAAGGGTAAAATGGTATTATAGTTACACTAACACATGTCTTAATTCTATTGGTTAACTGTAATTCGACCAGAAACAAACTTTTGAATAAAATATTATCCATTTAATCCACTTGTATTAGATTAACACATTTATTATTATTTTATATAAAGAAGAGTTAAAAGTGTTAAATTCAATGTTTAATAACTAAACCATTTTTACTATTGGGTTACACACTATATAATTTAAACTATAAATATTCATTAGAAATATAAAAATATTTCCTATTTAATGGTATTTTATTTATAATATTTATACCATAAATAATTTAAATTATTTTTGACACTATGATGATGCTGTAATTACCGTATTAATGAAATATTAAAATAATTGATATTATAAATATCCAAATAAATGTAAATTGAGACTTCTCATGAATTACACTAATTTTCATGGTTAATATGACATTCTTGGGTTGATTAAATAATTTTTATTAGTGTTAATAATTCTGAAATGATTTTCACAAAAACCAAATACTAAATAGTGTCTAAATTACCATAATTTTGTTTTAAAAACAAATAAAATATTATTAATTGATATAACATTAATTAAAACCTACAATTTAGCCAAAGGACTTTGATAAGGATATATATTAATAATTATCCACTTCGGGTTCTCTTGGGTTGTTATAGTATGTTTATTAACCATATAATATAAAAATACAAAGAGACATGGTAAATGTCAAACTATTTAACCGAGAGATAAATCTAAAAGATAAGATTAATATGGTGACCTAAACCTATCTAAAACCTTTTTTTAGAGTTTTTTTTACCCATACCCACATTATCCTATATATAAATCATTTTTGAGCCATTATATACCAAAAATTATTTTATTATAAAATTATATTTCATGTATTTCTTAAAGTTACCCTCACATATCTTATAAAATGGTACTCCCCCTTCTCTTAAATTCACACCTACAAATACATTTGGCTCAGCAAACCCCACACAAATATCCTATAAACTATCCTAACTTCGAACTAGAGGCCTTAATTTGATCATAAATCCACCTAAGGAACCCGTTTGATCAACTCAAAAGGAAACACCCAAAGAATAGGTAATAATTTCACCACCCTCTTTCAAGTTCTTTTCTTCTTCCACTTCGTCTTTCTTTGTTGATTCCATAACAAAATAATTACTCCCATGAATTATAAATACTTTGATATTATTATAAATATGGTAAAACAAAATTCATTATTCTACTCATCCTATAAATGAATCTGTCACCATACGTGTGTATGTACGGCTTACTGTGTCCAACTCGTGGTGTAGTTTGTTATTCAGACACTTCATTATTTTGGATGGGTATAATAATGAGTATAACTAATTTAAATAATAAATATAACATGTTAATTATTCTTTATATGTTATTTACAATCAAATTACTTATGATTTCATCATCAATATAATGATATTGTCGCTCGTGCGTACGTACGGATTACCGTCCCCATGAACGCGATGAGAATCATTCCCAATCATAATCATCCAAGAATAATGTTCATTTTATGATTAAAAATTATGTTTATGAGAATAATATAATTCTTTTTATGAATCAAATACATCCTATCTATAACAAACATGGATTATGTAACCAAGCATATAATGGAAAATGAATCAGTTAACACTCGAAATGATGATACTACTAAAATATTATTAACAAAGAAATATTATAAGATCATTTATGATATCATATTTATATATATGATTCTTGTATAATTTAATAAAAATGTTTTAACTATTATAAAGGATTTTAACACACCATAAACTAAATAAACACAAGGTAAGGGTTAATTATACAATCTCTTTACTTATCTGAGGTTGTTAACAGGTAAGTATCTACTAGGACCTCTTTATCATCAACATCCATGTTTTTTTAAAATGTAATTCAAAAAATTCATACTATTTTCTAGAATATTGGTTAAATTTATTTATACCCTTATTTTTCCATATATTTTTTGAAATGAATCTTTCCATCAATTTCCCAACAAGGTAATTTATGACCATTTCGACAAGAAAAAGGTAAGAATGTTTTTTAACTTATACTGCATGAGGGGCTATTTTCACCCATTATAACATCCTCGAAGCATCCCATATAAGCTTATAAGAATATTTTCAAAATAATTTTTTTTATAATTATATATCTTTTAAATGATTTCAAAATTGAAAGAGATATTTCTCTAAAAAAATGTTTTGATTTCATCTTTGTCAACATCCTTTGATGGTTTTTAAGCTTTTTTGAAGTGGATATATTATGATACAAAACACCCATATTATATTAATGGTTTTGTGATATGTTTGACTATGGATGTGTTATTTTTACACCATTCATGGTTTATATATAATGTATTGAAATTTTTTATGTTTGTTTTAATATAAATGTTTATGTTATGTTTAATCTTTTTTATAAGAGGAATGCATTGGACTTAGTAATTTATGGGTGGAGATCACTATAGGTCCTCGATGCATCAGTAGGTCTAGTCATACAATCTATTGTCTTGGCATAAGGCATTGAAAAAAATTTATTTGTAGTCTTGGAACAAGGCATTGACTATGTGGTTATAATGTCTGACATTATGCATTCCATCATTATAAAATTGGCTCTTGATATTGCATGTGATTTTTCAACTAGTAGAATATCTATGTGAATATGAAAATAGTGTTATTGTATTTATTTTAGACATGTTATACATATGTTAATGTTAAAAAAGCTTATTTTTTAGTTTTATACATTTCCTTAATTGTTTATGCTTATTTATGAAAGTTTCTGCTATATTGTAATCTTGAACAAGCATTTCAGCTCACCCATTTCTATGTTTTATATTTTCCAGGGCATGAAAAAATATTTTATGGTTGAACTTGAGGGATATGATAAGGATATAAGTGTGGTAAATGGGGAAAAAATGTTGTTTATTTTTCTATTTCATGTGTAATGTAAAACTTATGAATGTATCTAGTACTTCCATGGCTACTAAACTGATCAGCCTTACGGGATTTGATCTCTTGTGATTATACCAATGTTATGTAATAATTAATCGACTCTAGGTAACTAGGGTCGGGGAATTACATATTTAACAGAAGAAAAATGGATATTTAAATATGTATATACTTTATGGGAATATATACAATAATATAACATGTTTTTGAAAATATTTATTTTATAAAATGGATAAAAAGAAAGATAATATGAAACAGAATTATAACATGGGTGTTATGGAAGATCCCTCACCATCATGTTTGAAAAAACACATCAAATGCATAAAAATTCGAAAATGATAAATTTATGTTAATTAAATATATACCAATGTAAATTAACCAACTATATTTAATTTCATAAATTCCAATTAATATCATATACTATTTATTTTTAATATGGATTCTGATTTGGGTAGTTACTCGGGGTTATTAGGTTATTTTCATGATGAAAATTTCAGTTTGTTTTCCATGGTCAATGATGTTATAAAATTACCTGAGGATTGGTACACTGTAGAGTTTTATTCACTTATTATTCAATTATAATAATTTTATTATAGTTTCAATTGAAATCCCAAATATAACCAAATTAATAAATGTTCCTTAAAAAATTCATTTAATTTGGTAAAAGGTTCTATAGTAGAATGTAAATAATTATAGATTTAACATTAAAACTATTATTCATCAAGAATAAAAATGATTTTAAATGTATTTTTTTTACATTTCAAACAATTTTTAATGTCATCCATGTCAAGTGGGTATAATGATAAATATTTTCTTAAAGGATATATTTTTCAATTTTCTATAGATGGTCAAATCTTTTACATAGAATGTGAAGTGGAAGGAAATGAAAAAATAATAATTTAAAATTGTAATAATGTTTCAAAGATAATATTAGTATATTAAATAACATTTCTAACATACATTTTATGGTGTTTATTGAAATTTGAACACGTCTTTTATGACGGTTGTAGTCCGTACACACACATGATGATATTTTTTCTTTCCCTTAATTATCTTAGAGTAAAGAATAAAATGAATATTCCCTTTATAGAAAGAATATTACACATTCTAAAAATTATATATCATAAATACCATCACTAATAAATGGGACATTAGGGGATGTGTTGGATGAAGAGAACCAAAATGTCTGAAGATAGAGTACTACCTCTCACTTGGAAGTTCTCCCTTGGATGAATTTCTAAGGCTCTTCAAAATGGTCCATTGGTGACACCATGGATTTAAAGGAATGAACAGATTTTTGAGGACATAATTTGGTAATTGTTTGGATTATCTAATAATATGGATTGGGTGGATAAATGGAGAGGTGGTGGTTCAATTTTAATATTGATGAAAATGGGTCTTTGTTAAAAAATCATTATTTATCAATAATAACACTGTATTATTCATTGAAATTCTAACACCCTGAGATTTTTTGAAAAATATTCTTTTAATTTCATTGATGTAATGTGTTGTAAGCTACAACAAGATTTCCTTGCGCTATACACAACACCGTATGAGCTTGCAGTATACACAACATTATTCTTGGATCATGTTACACACAATTTTGATGGTAGTTATTCTACGAAAAATTGAGTGTATATATATAAATTCAATGTATAAATGAAATATTGTTGTATTCTGTAATACGAAACAACGGAGGAGTCTCTCAAAACACGCAACCCTGACTTGGCTTGCAATACACGCAAATGCAACCTTCCTCGATAGCGTGTGTTGTACGCAATACCAGGTTTTACTAAACAACGATATATTGTTATAATATTATTATGGACTACCCGTTATGAATAGTATTAACTAAATTTTTAATTTTATAACATTATTATTCATCTTACACATTTTCTAGAATATGGTATGAGAACAAAATAAATTTTTCGTGTAAAATATGTATTTTTCAAAAATTGCAGTTTTCCCGCCTTTTGATGACGCACCCACCTTAAATCATTTTTTTGACATGTCTATAAGTTCAATTTGACAAAAAATTTTTTTTATGGAATCAGGATATAAAAATTAACTTTGGATAAATTTTTCATATTATTATGATAACTTTCATATTTTAATGAATAGTAAAAACCCGCTATATTTTAATTAAAAACAACTTTTTTTATCGTAATAATTTATACGGTTAGATTATCTTTTTAATTTGTTTTAAAGTGTAATTAGAATATATTTTTACCATTTAATCCAATGTTTTTCATTGGAATTAATTTCACTTTGAAATTGGATATAAACAAGTATCAATCTTTTGGTTGTTTTTGTTTCTTAAAAACACGCTATTTGTTTTGATAACGGGAATTAAATTTAAAATTAATTAATGCCACTTATATGTTATTAATTTGGAAAAATAAACATCAATTTTGAATTCAGAATATTAAATAATTCTTAGGCTGAATTTTTGGTATTTTTCTGAAAAACATTAATTTTCGATGAATAGTGCAACCACTTAGTGGTAGTTAAAAAACTGACTTTTTTTAATTTAAACTTAATTTTACCGCTTCTATGAGTGGAATTTAGAAAATCTGAGAGACCTGGTTAATATAAAGGACTAAAATGTGGTTCATTGAGTTGAAAATAATTTTTTGTGAATAGTAACTTTTTACTTTTTTTACCATGGTTAATAGTAAATAGGGTAATTAAGGGTAAAATTGATATTATTATTACCCTAACACATGTCCTAATTCTATTAGATAAGTGTAATTCGACCAAAAACAACCTTAGGAATAAAATATGACCATTTAGGCCCACTTGGATTAGATTAGGACATTTAATATTAATTTATTTAAAGAAGGGTTAAAATAGTTAAAATTAATGTTTAATAAGTAAATAATTTTTAATATAGGGTTATACATAAGATAAATACGACTATAAATATTCATTAGAAATATAAAAATATTTAATACATAATGGAATTTTATTTATAATTTTTAGACATTAAATAATTTAATTTATTTATGACACAAAGATGATGCAATAATTATCTTATTAATGAAATATTGACATAATTGATGTTATAAATACCCAAATAAATGTAATTTGAGACTTTTTATGAATTCCTCAAATTTTATAGGTTAATATGACATGTTAGTATTGATTTAATTAACTTTTTTAGAACTAATCATACTATTATGATTTTCACAAAAAATCAATTACCAAATAGTGTCAAAATTGACATAAAATAGTTTTTAAAACAAATATTATATTATTAGTTGTTATTTTATTCCTAAAAATCTAAGGTTCAGAAAAATGACTTAGATAAAGTTCTATATATTAATAATAAACATCTTTGGGTTATTTGGGCTTGTTATAGTAAGTTTATTTACCTTATAGTGTAAGAAAACAAGAAGACATGGTAAAAGTAAAATTATTTAACATAATGTTAAATCTAAATGATAAGGTTAAAATAGAAACCTAAACTTGTCTAAATTCTATTGGATAAGATTATTGAGACCCATCCCCACATTAGATTCAAAATAAATCAATTTGGAGCTATTAAAAACTGAATATGACTTTATAATAAAATAATATTTTTAGTTTTTTCAAAGGTGACCCTCTCCTCCCTTATAAAAGGTCACCTCCTCCCTCTCTTCCTCACACCACATTGAGCCTTCAAGCTCGGCCAACCCCTACCAATTTAAATTCTACACTTCCATAGAAACTTCGTAGAGGTTCTGGTCTTCTTCAAAGACCAATTTTAGTGCCCTAAGTGGAGGTCTCAAAGAGGCGCTTCAAAGAAGAGGTAATTTCCCTTACCGATTCTTTCAACTTTATTTCTTCTTCCACATATTCTTCTTTAGTTGTTTCATTATAAAGTAATAAAATCAGTATAACTCATATACTGATATGTTATTATATGTATGAAAAAACCCTATTTCACCATCTATCCATCCTACGGAAAATGAAATCACCACCCGTGCATACGTATGGAATACCGTCTCCACGCCATGGTGAAATCTCTTTTTTCCACGAACACCTTACATGGATGGATATAATGGTGTAAAAAATAACTATATATGGTTATTATAACATAATAATTATTCTGATATATTATACCATCCACTCCAATTCTATTCAATAATTATGGGAATGATATCATCGCTCGTGCGTATGTACGGACTACCGTCTCCAAGACGCGATGAGATTCATTCTCCATGTTAACCGTAAATGAATGATCATAAAGTTTATATAATGAATAATAATGAAATATATTAAATAATAATGATACTGTATTTATGTATATATATATATATGTATGTAATCTATTTATTTTCATTCAATTCAATAAGGAAACGAAAACAGCGTTCATGCGTACGTACGGCCTACCGTCTCCATGAATGGTGTATTTCATTCCTTTTATCGATCTATAATATATATATGTATATGATGAATATATATTATATATAAATCATGTTTTAAATTCTAGAATTATGTAAATCAGGATATAATTAATAATATCATGAACGACAAGTCGAAACACATACGATAAATGAAATGATTTTACCCAAAACGCTGCCTTAACATGGAATTTACAAAAAAACAGGTAATATAAAGTCATAAGTGAAACATATATGATATCATAACAATGAATATGATTCTTTAATAAGTCAATTACATTATTTAAATCATTATACAGGAGGTTCACATTCGTACGAATCATATCAGACCTAAGGTAAGGGATAATTGTGCAAATCTCATTTTTATCTGAGATTGCTTATTCGTAAGTATTTATTGGGGTTATTTCTATCATCCATGTACATGTTTTATAAGTGTATTCATTTATGTTTAAAGTAATTTTTACCCATTTTATTTTTACCCCATGGTATGGAAGGAATCTTTCTTTTATTTACCCTATAAGGTACTTTTTGACTTTTCCGACAAAAGTACGAGAATAATGTTTTTTAACGTATACGGCATGAAAGGATTTTTACAGTTTTATAAAGCCTTATTTTCATGAATCTTCCTCCAAAATAGTTCATCACTATTTTCAACAAAATCCTTATTTTAAAATTGCATGACATTTTGTGAAGAGAAAATTATTTTGAAGAAAAAGGATATTTTCCTCAAGAATTCATTTCAAGTGTTTTATCAAAACCATTTTCATCTAAGATAGAATTATTTCACATGTGTATGTTTCAAGTATCATGACTCTATGATTTACATGGTTTCACTTTTCTAATGATGAAATGATATCCAATTTATTTTTTGTATGGATTACATTATGATGGAATGATGTTTATGAAACCCATTTTATTTTTGGGTTATGATGAATGATTTATGTTTATATTGTGGAACACGAAAGAATGATTTCAATATGAGATGGGTGGGACCTATATCTCCCTCCAATGCATTGGGTAATGATTTATATCTCATGAGATAGACATGGCTGGAATGGCAAGTTAAACCGGTTCAGTAAAACAGGACTGGAACGAGGAGTGAACTCGGTTCAGAAAGGGATTTTGTCCACTAAGATGGTCTTGGCAGCAATGCCTTGTCTACTATGGAAATCATATCATGTGATTAATGGTTTCCACAATTACATGTTTTATTACCATGAAAATTATACATGATTAATGTTTCTTCATGATCTATGCCTTACGTACTGCCATGTTTTATGTCATTTCTCAAGATTTTGATGTTTAGATCTTATGCTCATGTTTTTTTTTAATTCCAATGTCTAAGGATTGATTTTTGTTCTCTATGCTTACCCTTACTGAGCATTTGAGCTCACCCCTTTTATGTTTTCTTTTCCATAGGATATAAAGAAAGGTTTTAGGTAATAAAAAATAATGGAAGATCTTTATAGGAGATGTTGAAGATCTTTCACCACGATTAGAAGATTATATTCTGAGTTTCCAAAGATACTAAACTATTATGGACCTTGTGTGTCTGTTTTTGTTATGTAATAATTATTCCGAAAAAGTAATTTAATGTCCATGTACGTCAAGCTTTGGGTCTCTATTGTTGATATCAGAGGAAAGGATTAGTCAACCTTTGGAAACTAGGATGCGAAAATGTTAGTGAGATCCCTAGAGATATTTATAAGGTATGTCTAGGGATGTCCCTAAGGATAAGTATACGCATAGGATATAGTCTTAGAATTATGGTAACGATCTTATAATTAAACCTAAGATGTTAGATATTGAAGGTACTCCCCCTTTATTATGTTTTTTTCCCTAGAATTATTTTTTCCTCTCACACTATTCTTTTTGGGTTTTAGACGATGGCTGGAACCCAAAGGAACCGTGTTGATCAATGTAATGGACAATGCAATGATTGTCCTCCTGAACAAACAAATGTTATGGGAGATGGAATGAAAAATCTTATTGATATACTTACACAAGATATGAATCATTCTGGACTTACAAATTATCATAGAAGGAAAAAATATTCTATTGAGTCCTTCATGAGGCAACGTCCACCTTCTTTCAGTGGGTCTTCTGATCCACTTGTTACTGAACAATGAATCAGTACAACTAAAATGATATTTTCAGTTCTTCAATGTTCTGAACATGATAAATTCATCTTAGTAGTATATCATTTGGAAGGTGAAGCTGATCAATGGTGGAATCTTATCAAGAATACGAGGCCAAGAGATGGAATTGAGTCCATGTAATGGGAAGAGTTCAAGAACTTATTTTTCAATAAGTACTTCCCTCGTATTCTTCGAAAAAATATGGAGAAGGAGTTTCTTGAACTAAAGAAAAAGGATGATGAATCTGTTGGTGTATACGAAGCAATTTTCACAAGGCTTGAAAGGTATGAATCTGGCATTATCCTCCAACCTGAAAGTAAATTTGATCGATTATTCAGTGGCTTAAAACCAAATCTTCAAATGGCATTGGAAATAAGAGACATCCGTAGCTATAAAGAAATTGTGCATTGTGCTATAAATGTAGAAATGGAAGTTGGTGTTATTTATCCATCTCATGGTTTTGACAAGAAACGAACAATGGAGTTTAAGGAGAAATCTCAGAATAATTGTGAAAAAAGGTTGAATGATTCTGTATGCTCAAAGTGTGGAAAGAAGCATGGTGGAGATTTTCTTAAAGGGACTAGAAAATGTTTTAAGTGTAGAAAAGAAGGTCATCGAGCAGCTGAGTGTCGAAGTAATGGAAAAAGGGTTGCTAATGATGTGAATAAATAAAATACTTCAGAGAATGCACCACCAACACTTCAATTCCTCAAATGCAAGGAAATGGGGCATTATGTTAATAAATGACCTAATCCAAGGGTTAGTGATGATTGACATGAGAAACCACTTCAGGAAAAGGACAAAGGGAAGTCACATGCGATCACTATTGGTGATGTTGAATATGACAATGATGTGGTGGAATGATTAAGTGTTTATGTAATGGGATTCCAAAATAATGGTGTATATAGTATCGTGGAATATTGGAATATTTATGTATTGGTCTATTGTGGTTTTCAATAATTTTATGGTACCGATAACCATGGAAAGTTATTGAGATATTTTTGGAAAAAAGATGATATGAGCATAATGAATGGATAAGGAGAAAATGAAATGTTTGAAAGTATTCATGAGATCATGATTGATATAAGGACTAAGTGATATCATGGTCTGAGTATATAGAATTTTGGGGTTTTGGTATGTGGAAACAGTTAACTTTTGACAGCACTCATGTTTTCACTAAGATTCAATGGGTATTCATTTATCAAGAGAATACATGGTTAAGGCATTGGAATGTTTGTAATGTGACCAACAAGATATATCTTATGATATATGGGGATCAAAGATGGTATTAACATGATTGTTATATGAAATCTATGGTAATCATTTTCACTATAATATGAGAGTGGACTGTAGTATTATGGATAAGCCTAATGATTGGAATGGATTATGTTGGACATAAGATAGTATTGTTTAAGGATAGAAGTTTTTTCCATATTATTAATGGGATGTTATAGTAATGTAGTTTCAGAAAAAGGACAACCTGCAAGATGGGCGACAGCCCATCGCGTCGGACAAGGCTGTGGGAATCGAACCCACTACCAAAGTGCGACTGGCCCTTATCGCCTACCACTGGCCTATAGGAAGTCCCTAGTTAGTAGAAACTAGTTTTATTTTATTACGCAGTATGATATATGAAGTATAAGTTCATTTTTGGAATCGTATATGATTTACCTCACCATAGATGGACTTATGTATATTTGATATCTTTTTCTAACCTTTTGTTTGCAACAGATGGAATGAACCAAAATTCTATCACATGATCTGTTAACACTTCAGGAATAAAAAATTCAACTTCATTTCTTTAAGATATGAAGTGGAAATTGTTCAAAGCATGAACAATAGTGAGATTGTAACAAAATCAAGCAAGTATTTCTTCTAATTCAAAATTTTCAACATTAGGGAAGTGATATTGAAAAAGAAAAATGTTGTCCTAGTGCTCTTATATCCGATGAATTAGATAGTACCTTATATCATCACAAATTTGTGGCTTTGTGATTGATGGATTTTTCATAGCCATGTTCTCTACCACTCTCCATCAGAACTTGATGGTTAGATTTTTCATCCATATCCATATTTTCACCTATGCTCTCATATATGTAAACCCAGTGATGATTTTCTTTGGGTAATCATTACATTTCATAATTTAGTTTGTAAAATTATGTTTTAGAATTCCTTTTTACGATGTGGGTTTCTATAAATAGTAAACGATTTATAAACCCGACAAATTTCGAGGGTGAAAATCATTTTAAGGGGGGTAGAATGTAACACCCCAAGATTTTATGAAAAATATTCTTTTAATTTCATTTATGTCTTGTGTTGTAAGATACAACAAGATTGCCTTGCGCTATACGCAACACCGTATGAGCTTGCAATATACACAACACTATTCTTGGATCATGTTACACACAATTTTGATAGTAGTTATTCTATGAAACATTGAGTGTATATATATATATATATTCAATTTATAAATGAAATATTGTTGGATTCTGTTATAAGAAACAATGGAGGAGTCTTTCACAACACGCAACCCTGACTTGGCTTGCATTACACGCAATCGCGACCTTCCTCGATAGCGTGTGTTGTACGCAATACCAGGTTTTACTAAACAACGATATATTGTTATAATATTATTATGGACTATCCATTATGAATAGTATTAACTAAATTTTAAATTTTATAACATTATTATTCATCTTACACATTTTCTAGAATATGGTATGATAACAAAATAAATATTTTGTGTAAAATATGTATTTTTAAAAAATTACAGTTTTCCCACCTTTTGATGATGCACCCACCTTAAATCTTGTTTTTGACATGTATATAAGTTCAATTTGACAAAATAAAATTCTTATTTGGAATCAGGATATAAAAATTTACTTTGGATAAATTTTTCATATTATTCTGATAACTTTCATATTTTAATGAATAGTAAAAACCTGCTATATTTTAATTAAAAACAAATTTTTTCATCGCAATAATTTATATGGATAGATTATATTTTTAGTTGGTTTTAAAGTTTAATTAGAATATATTTTTACCATTTAATCCAATGTTGTTCATTGGAATTAATTTCACATTGAAATTGGATATAAACAGGTATCAATCTTTTGATTGTTTTTGTTTCTTAAAAACACGCTATTTGTTTTGATAATGGGAATTAAATTTAAAATTAATTAATGACACTTATATGTTATTAATTTGGAAAAATAGACATCAATTTTTAATTCGAAATATCAAATAATTCTTAGGCTGAATTTTTGTTATTTTTCTGAAAAACCTCAATTTTCGATGAATAGTGCAACCACTTAGTGGTAGTTAAAAAACTGACTTTTTTTAATTTAAACTTAATTTTACAGCTTCTGTGAGTGGAATTTCGAAAATCTGAGAGACACGGTTAATATCAAGGACTAAAATGTGGTTCAATGAGATGAAAATAATTTTTGGGGAATAGTAACTTTTTTCTTTTTTACCACGGTTAAAAGTAAATAGGGTAATTCAGTGTAAAATTGATATTATTATTACCCTAAAACATGTCCTAATTCTATTGGATAAGTGTAATTCGACCAAAAAAACATTAGTAATTAAATATGACCATTTAGGAACAGTTGGATTAGATTAGGACATTTAATATTAATTTATTTAAAGAAGGGTTAAAATAGTTACAATCAAAGTTTAATAAGTAAATCATTTTTAATATAGGGTTATACAAAAGATAAATTCGACTATACATATTAATTATAAATCTAAAAAGATTTCCTACATAATTTTATTTTATTTATAATTTTTTGACATTAAATATTTTAATTTATTTATGACACAAAGATGATGCAGTAATTATCTTATTAATGAAATATTGACGTAATTGATGTTATAAATACCAAAATAAATATAATTTGAGACTTTTTATGAATTAATATAATTTTATAGGTTAATATGAAATGTTAGTATTGACTTAATTAACATCTTTAGAACTAATAATTCTGTTATGACTTTCAGAAAAATCAATTACCAAATAGTGTCACAATTGACATAAAATAGTTTTTAAAACAAATATTATATTATTAATTGTTATTTTATTCCTAAAAATATAATTTTTGGACAAATGACTCAGATAAGGTTATATATATTAATAATAAACAACTTGGGTTTCTTTTGTCTTGTTACAGTAAGTTTATTAACCTTATAGTGTAAGAAAACAAGAAGACATGGTAAAAGTAAAATTATTTAACTTAAGGTTAAATCTAAATGATAAAGTTAAAATAGAAACATAAACTTATCTAAATTCTATTGGATGAGAGGATTTCGACCCATCCCCATATTAGCTTCTAAATAAATCAATTTGGAGGTATTACAAACTGAATATGACTTTATAATAAAATAATATTTTTAGTTTTTCCAAAGGTGCCCCTCTCCTCCCTTATAAAAGGGAACCTCCTCCCTCTCTTCCTCACACCACATTGAGCCTTCAAGCTCGGCCAAACCCTACCAATTTATCTTCTCCACTTCACTAGAAACATCCTAGAGGTTCTGGTCTTCTCTAAATACCAATTTTAGTGCCCTAAGAGGAGGTCTTAAAGAGGCGCTTCAAAGAAGAGGTAATGTCTGTTACTGATTTTTTCAACTTTATTTCTTCTTCCACTTCTTCTTCATTAGTTGTTTCATTATGAAGTAATAACATCAGTATAACTCATATACTGATATATTATTATAATTATTAAACAACCCTATTTCACCATCTATCCATCCTACGGAAAACGAAATCACCACGCGTGTGTACGTACGGAATACCGTCTCTATGCCGTGGTGAAATCTATTTTTCCACCAACACCTTACATGGATGGGTATAATGGTGTAAAGAATAACCATATATGGTTATTATAACATAATACTGATTCTGATATATTATACCATCCACTCCAATTCTATTCAATAATTATGGGAACGATATCATCGCTCGTGCATACGTACGGACTACCGTCTCCACGACGCGATGAGATTCATTCTCCATGTTAACCGAACAAAAATGATCATAAAGTTTATATAATGAATAATAATTAACTATATGCAATAATAATTCTACTGGATTTATGTATATATATATATATGTGTGTATTTCATCTATTTAGTTTCATTCAATTCAATAAGGAAACGAAAATAGCGTTCATGCGTACGTACGGCCTACCATCTCCATGAATTGTGTATTTCATTCCTTTTATCGATCTATAATATATATATGTATTTGATGAATATATATTATATATAATTATTTTTTTACATTCTAGAATTATGTAAATCAGGATATAAGTAATAATATCAAGAACGACAAGTCGAAACACATACGATAAATGAAATGAATTTACCCAAAACGCAGCTTTAACATGGAATTTACAAGAGAACGGGTAATATAAAGTAATAAGTGAAACATATATGATATAATAACAATGAATATTATTCTTTAAAAAGTCAATTACATTATTTAAATCATTATACAGGAGGTTCGGATACGTACGAAGCATATTAGACCTAAGGTAAGGGATAATTGTGCAAATCTCATTTTTATCAGAGATTACTTATTCGTAAGTATTTACTGGGGATATTTCTATCATCCATGTCTATGTTTTATAAAAGTTTATTCATGTATGTTTATATTCCTTTTTACCCATTTTACTTTTACCCCATGGTATGGAAGGAATCTTTCTTTTATTTACCCTACAAGGTGCTTTTTGACTTTTCCGACAAAAGTACAAGAATAATTTTTTTTAACATATAGGGCATGAAAGGATTTTTACGGTTTTATTAATCCCTATTTTCATGAAGATTCCTCCAAAAGATTTCATTACTATTTTCAACAAAATCCTTTTCTTTTAAAATTGCATGACATTTTGTGAAAAAAATGATTTTGAAGAAAAAAGGATATTTTCCTCAAGAATTCATTTCAAGTGTTTTATCAAAACCATTTTCATCTAAGATGACATTATTTCACATGTGTATGTTTCATGTATCATGTCTCTATGATTTACATGGTTTCACATTTCTAATGATGAAATGATATCCATTTTTTTGTATGGATTACGTTATGATGGAATGATTTTTATGAAACCCATTTTATTCTTGGGTTATGATAAATGATTTATGTTTATATTGTGGCACACGAAAGAATGAATTCAATATGAGATGGATGGTACCTATATCTCCCTCCAATGAATTGGGTAAAGATTTATATCTCATGAGATAGACATGGATGTAACAGCAAGTTACACCGGTTTAGTAATACAGAACTGGAACGAGGAGTGAACTCGATTCAGAAAGGGACTTTGTCCACTAAGATGGTCTTGGCAACAATGCCTTTTCTACTATGGAAATCATATCATGTGATTAATGGTTTCCACAATTACATGTTTTATTTCCATGATAATGTATCATGACTAATGTTTCTTCATGATCTATGCCTTACATACTGCCATGTTTTATGTCATTGCTCAAGATTTTGATGTTTAGATTTCATGCTCATGTTTTTTTTTCATTCAAATGTCTAAGGATTGTTTTATGTTCTCTATGATTACCCTTACTGAGCATTTGAGCTCACCCCTTTTATGTTTTCTTTTCCCTAGGATATAAATAAAGGTTTTAGGTAAGAAAAAAAAAGGTAAGATCTTTTTGGTAGATGTTGAAAATCTTTCACCATGATTAGAAGATTATATTCCGTGTTTCCAAAGACACTAAACTATTAAGGTCCTTCTGTGTCTGTTTTTGTTATGTAATAATTATTCAGAAAAAGTAATGTAATGTCCATGTACGTCAAGCTTTGGGTATCTACAGAAATGACTAAAAATTGGAAAATTACTATGTGGATAATTATATATGATCAATACTCCATATAGCATTGAATATAAAACTTTTTTCACATTTTTTTAATCTTTTTCACTATATTTAACTTCTTTTACAATAATTTATCTTTTTTGAGGTAACTCCACATTCACCCTTGGAAATTTTTTAATTTCTGCCATTAAAATTGTAATTGTATCCTAATTTACAAATTATAATTAATATATTAAAAACAATTTCAAATTAAAATTTCACTAAGTTTCAAATGGTTATTTTAAAATTAATACAAAATTTCTGTCAAAATCGCTTCATAGAAATATAAAATTCATTGCTTAGAATTTTAGTGTTGGATATCATTATCAATTTTTATGATTTTAGAACAACAAATTATTTTATTATAAACCAATTAAATGTTATTTTTCATTCAAAAATTGAAAAAAAATTAATTTACTAAAAAATTATAAATATGTTTTTACTAAAAAAATATTACATTTATTATGGTTAGACATAGGTTTTATAAAATTTATACAGCATATTTAAATTTTTTAAAATTTATCTATAAATAAATTTTTTTTCAACTAAATGGTTTCATAAAATTCTATGTGACCCTTATCTACTAAGAAAAAAATAGAAGAAACCATTTTGGAAAAAATAGTTTTTAACTATTTATATAAAAATCAATTCTTTTAGAAAAATTCTAAATTTGGTTGTTAGGATTATTTTGTAAATATGAAATAAAAAATGGAATTAATATTATTATACTAAACTTATATATGTGATAAATATTAATTTTCATGTATTAAAAGTGTAATGGATAAGAATAAATATTTTGAGAAATATTACATCAATTTTAAAATGTCAAATATGGGATCGTAAAATAAAACCTACATTTTGAAAAAAATGTTTTTACTTATAAATAACATATTTTTTATTATAGAAATCATTCATTAATAATATATTCATACTTATATACATAATATTTATAAATATTCATGTTATTTATAAAAAAATTTATTTTTTGTTATTCACATAATATCAATATTTTCTTAGAAAAACCCCAAAAATTAAAATAAATAAAATATTTACATTCTAAATCCAAAAATTATGTTTATTTTTTCAAAATAAAATTTAAAAATTTCCAATATTATCTATTAATTAAAATTATAAATTATAATGAAAATTTATTTTTACAGGAAAATTACATTTAAATTAGATGTTTTTTGTATTCATAATTTCTATAAACTCTAATAAACACATAATTCAGAAAAAAATCAATTTTATTAAATTTATCATCTAATAATAATATTCTTATTTTTATTTAACATAAATTACATGACATAAAAAATATAAATTTTGGCACCCAATACTGAATTATTTAAATTTTCATAAAATTATTCTATATATATTAATATCTATTGATATATTTCATAATTAAATAACACATATTCAAAATTAAAAATCAACAACCAGGTTTTAATTGTATAAAAATATAACTATTACAATTTAGTTCATGTTTTCCTATGGAGTAGGATGTCAAACCTATTTCAGTTAATTAGAGGAAAACATATATAAAAACTTCCGTTTATTGAATTTTTTCTATTGTATTTATATATACATTTTATATTACATTTCCATCCATGAAAACATAAAATAACTCTTATTATTACATGATTTTTCAATAAAATATTTTTCATTTTCTCTTGTTTTCCTTGTTTCCCAATTATCTAAGAATTGATGACATTTTAAATGTTTCTTATTACATTACATTTGAGATCAAAACATTATTAAGAGTCCATCCATAGGTTATAATGAAAATTAAAAAAATTGATATGTTTTTAAGGGGATGTATTGTGGTTTATTTATATATAAATAGTGATTATTAATTTAAAATATTTTTCTTATATAGATAATCCTAAAAAAATTAAAACCTAACATTCTTACACTTTTGTGATTATTTTGATATGTATTGACTAAGTTAACACAATGGTGTAAAATAAATATATGATTCACTTAGCATTTTATAGTTCTTATCAAAGAATGTATTCGTATTTTGTGGTGATTATTTTACTTTTTTCGATGATAATGATTATATAATATTTTTAAAAAACCATGAATTATGTCCATATAAATGATAACTTCAAAATATTTAAACAAATAAGAGATAGTAAAATTTTCAAGAAATTATTTCATTGTCAAAACATTGAAATGTGGATTTGGTGGTGAAAGCGATTCACCTAGGGGTAACTAACATAAAAATTCCTACATGTAAATTATATTGCTCTGCACATAGTTTAGCTGATGTAATGACCCAAAATATTATGAATAAAATTCTGTTTAATTTAATTAAATGTCTTATTGATATAGAAAACATAAGAAACCCTTGTTTAATTGGATTTAAATGACCGTTAAGTATCCTTACCATTGATAATATATTTTTTCAATATAGACTACATGACGATTATAAATATTGGGTTTTAAAAAAATCTTTTCAAACAAAAGAAAATATAGCCACAACCAGTTGGATCATGCCCTATAAATCACATTTATCAGAGATTCTGTGGAAGATAGATTTTCATGGATTTTACCTAGAACAATCCCAAGTTACGATCAAAAAACATAAGAATGAGGGAAATATTTTTTGAGAGAAGTTCAAGATCATCGAGATGACTGCCCAAACCATGTTCACCAATCAAACCCATGAAAGCCCCACCATCACACACCATACTCTTAGTGCATATCTAGTTTAAAATATTTATATTTAACAAGATGTTAGAATTGTGATTATGTGCATTATTTTTGTATATAATATTGAATATTATTTCATTTTATTATTGTAACATAGTAAATGATATTAAAAAGATAAAAGAGTATTTATTATTTTTTTGGTGCCAAAATTTGGCATGAAGAAGTGGCCCCAAGACGGCCCCATAGACTGCCTCACGAAGCCACTTCACGGAATCCCCCAGCACCTCGACTGCCGCGAACCAAAGAAGGAGGGAGGCTCCACAAACATGTTTGACGTTTGTGAACCCTTCGCGAAGCGAAGAAGGGGGGAGGATTCTTGAACACCTTTGACATTCGCAATCCCATCACGAAGCGAAGGAGGAGGGACACTCCGCTTACCGGTTTGACGTTCGTGAACGCGCCGCAAAGCCACCGAGCCCCTCTTCGCGCCATGTGAGCTCTGCTCCTCATCTCCTCTTTCCTATAAATACCGAGATCCCCCTGAGATATCTAGAAGGACAATCCATCCTTTCAGCTTCTCATCTCCCAAATTGCGAAGCATTCTTCCGGTCGATGAACCATGAGCTGCACGAGTTATTTCTACTTCACGAAGTGCCTCCCCATTGTCTCATTTTGATCCCCTCTTCTGAGAGGGATGCCTTTCGCGAAGCCTAAGGTATTTAGAGAATGAAGGGGATCCCCAAGGGGACCCGAGTCATTATAGATTGTTTATGCTTCGTGAAGAACCCTTCATGTACACATGATTGATATGCTAAGGCAGGGTCACTGTAATTCGCGAAGCACAGTGCTTCCTGACACCCTGCTTCGCGAGGCACCTTTGCTCCATGAGGCTGTGCTCCAATAATGCCCTTCCACTTCACAAAGCACACCCCATTTTCTCCTCCACCCCATGCCAAGGCTAAGGCACCCCACTTTGCGATGCACACCCCTTCGCAAATTCCCTCCGCCTTGTGGAGCAACAGAGCTCCACAAGGCCCTTGCCTATGTACCCCTCTGCTGGGAAAATCCGTTTCCTGTGCGACCCTCCAGGTTTGCATGATGTGACTTCAAAGTCCCCTAGACAATATCGAATGTAGTGTTGCTGTGCCTAATGCTTCTTCGCATAGGCACTCTAATGGCTATTTCTTCTTCGCATAGCCACGCTAATGTGGACCCATCGATTGCTCGCTCTGTGACTCCCCTTCAATATGGCATTGTTGATGCCTTCCCTCCCACATGGAGTAGAGGGTACGAGTTATGTAAGTCCTAGGGGTGCAGAATGAACCCACCTCGTCTGAGATGGAAGACGTTAAACTGCAATGAGCCTTCGTCCTCAACACATGATGTTAAACTGTGACTTGGCCCCATTCCTCTCATTCAAGGTCCCCCACGCCTCATACATTCTCCACACCCACTCTTCTCCACGGGGATGGGATCACCCCTCACAGGGGATGATATCCTCCTTCTTGGAATGGAATTTTTCCGTGGGGAAGGGAAACCAACTTGTTGTAATCCCTTAGCTTTTCATGTAAGGGGAAGCACCCCTACACCTCCTCACTTCCCCAGGGCCATGTCCAGCGGAGGGTGTGAAAGGGAACCTGGATCCTCCTTTCTTTGGTCCCAAGTCCCCCTCCCGCAGAGCTTTGTCTCCCTCGGGCCTCCATTCTGGAGTAAGTCCCGGAACCATGGGCCCCTCAACGCATATGCCCCTCCTCATTTCCCACGTACGTACCCTTCACGACATGATCGCCAGGTCACTACCACCACTTGTTTCTCAAACCGAGCACGACTCATGTGGGCTTAGAGTAAGAATCGACCATGACAACAACCTCATCCCGCAAGACGTTAAACTGTACACCCGAACAACGAGGACTTTGATCCATGTCAAGGCCTAGTACGTAGGAAGCCTCACGAGGTTCAAGCCCACCCCCAGTCATTCTGACCTCATTCACATCAGTTCACCCCCATCCCGCATGATGTTAAACTGAACACCAAAACTATGGGGACATGGATCCATGTCAAGGCATGGTACTTAGGAAGCCTTCCTGAGGTTCAATCCCACCACCACTCGGTCTTTCTGACCATTGGATCACCACCACCATTGGCATCCTAGAGTGTAAGCCCCATACCATCCAGAACTACATGGTCTTTGATCTATGTAAAGTTATGGTACGTAGGAATCCTCCCGGAGTTTCCAGCCCCCATCCATCGGACCTCCGGTCCATCTTCATGTCGGCTCACCGACACCTCCTAAACTATGGGGACTTTGATCCATGTTAAGGAATGGTACGTAGGAAGCCTCCATGGGGTTCAAGCCCCAAAACCCATCAACATGTTGCACAACCTAGAGTGTAAGCCCCATACCATCCTGAACTATGTTGCCTTTGAACCATGTCAAGGCATGGTATGTAGGAAGCATCCCTGAGGTTCAAGCCCACAATAAATCGTACCTATGGTCCATCTTCACGTCAGTTAAAAGACACCTCCCAAACTACAGGGACTTTGATCTATGTCAAGGCATGGTTTATAGGAATCATCCACGAGGTTCAAGCCCCAAAACCCATCAACACCTTGGGAAGCCTAGAGTGTAAGACCCATACCATCCTGAACTACGTGGTCTTCAATCCATGTCAAGGCATGGTATGTAGGAAGCCTCCCTAAATTTCAAGCCCACCATCTATTTGACCTCTGGTCCATCTTCACATCTGTTAACCGACACCTCCTGAACTACAGGGACTTTGATCCACGTCATGGCATGGTACGTAGGAAGCCTCCACATGGTTCAAGGCCCAAAACCCATCAACACCTTGGGAAGCCTAAAGTGTATGCCCCATACCATCATGAAATACATGGTCTTTGATCCAGGTCAAATCATGGTACGTAGGAAGGCTCCCTGAGTTTCAATCCCACCTTCCATCAGACCTCTTGTCCATCTTCACGTCGGTTCACCGGCACCTCCCAAACTACGGGGACATTGATCCATGTCAATGCATGGTACATAGGAAGCCTCTACGAGGTTCAAGTCCCAAAAACCATCAACACCTTGGGCACCCTAGAGTGTAACCCCCATACCATATTAAACTATGTGGCCTTTGATCCATGTCAAGGAATGGTACGTATGAATCCTCCCTGAGGTTCAAGCCCACTATCCATCGGACCTCTGGTCCATCTTCACGTCGGTTCTATGACACCTCCCGAACAATAGGGACTTTGATCCATGTCAAGGCATGGTACGTAAGAATCCTCCATGAGGTTCAAGCCCCAAAACCCATCAACACCATGGGAATCCTAGAGTGTATGCCCCATATCATCATGAACTACGTGGTCTTTGATCCATGTAAAGGTATGGTTTTTAGGAAGCCTCCTTGAGGTTTAAACCCACCATCCATCGGACCTCTGATCCATCTTCAGGTTGGTTCACGGACACCTCCCGAACTACGGGGACTTTGATCCATGTCATGGCATGATACGTAGGAAGCCTCCATGAGGTTCAATCCCCAAAACCCATTAACACCATTGATAGCCTAGAGTGTAATCCCCATATCATTCTGAACTACATGGTATTTAATCCATGTCAAGGCATGGTACGTAGGAAGCTTCACGAGGGTCAAGCCCAACACCCAGTCATTCCGACCTCATTCATGTCGGTTCACCCCTGTCCTGCATGATGTTAAAATGTACTCCCAAACTACGTGGTCATTGATCCTTGCTAAGGCAGGGTATGTAGGAAGTCTTTTCGAGGCTCAAGCCTGAAACCATCGTCTATCTTGATCCTTACCCAGGATGCCACATCCCGGTGAGATCATTCCACCTCATTCCCCTCCACATCATTCGGGAAGCCGCCCATGTGATGGCCCTAACATCGGTGTTCTCTCCATGGGGTTCTTCAATCTGGTTCACTCTAGCTAGTGTTCCAATTAGTCTGATCTATCTCCGCTGGATGTAAAACTTGCGGCATACCCCGTGTTAAACATAGGAAGCTGAGGAAAAATTTAGATACATGCCTATGGAATTTGATTCTCTGCGTTTGATGTGGGATTCCTTGTGCTTCCGCGCCCTCGAGAAGCACTATAATAAGGGACAGAAGAGAGACACACCAATCCCCAGCATCCAGACATGTCAATGATTCCCCAACATGACTACTCCCCTAACCGAAGGTTTCTACCCTAACCGGACCCCTTGGAATGTCTTCACAGAGGCAACATAATTAACTGGTGTCCATGAAGATATGGCGCCGAGAAGAGTTTCACAAACAACGTACTAACTATATGAGGGATACCCGGACTAGGTGATGATTTTTGAGGAGGAATCCATCAAAGGAAGAACTGATATGCCAACATCCCATTTCGATCAACGAGAAGACATCCCAGAACATGGAACAAAAGTTTCCCGCCTATGGAAAGCATGAATGCAGGTTAACAAAAAAGCCACGCATGTCGCACTCAAGTAGACGGACGCACGCTCCCCAGAGAAAGAATCTGAAACATAAATGGTGAACCTAACGTGAATGTATTCTCCTCAATATAGAGATTAGTATGCTCAGGGAATCCATGGATTGACGTGTCACTAGATCCAGTTATCTGACACCAGGTCCCACCAAGAAAATATCAAGCCTGGTGTGAAACTCACCAGTCATTGGGGCAGTAGAACATTGGGCATCCCGTTAAGCGATGTTGTGAGCGTGGATCCCTCTTACCATCCACAGAAGACAGAATGGCGCTAGGGAACTGGTTGTTGATTTATTTTCCTAGCAGTGTTAATGAGTTAATCTCCCTGCTTCCAGGAATTAGGTTGCTGCCACGGGAACACGATCACCTCCCACCCGCCTACGTAGGGGTGGGGTCAACGCGAGCCCAGCTGCTCCACATGGCTCCACTACTACTAAAACAACGTATGCATCCACAACTGTGGGGAACCCATGCCCCATTTCTTCATCAGAAGTCATCCAATGACGGGTGATTAACGACCTCGTACGTCGTTACAAGGAGGAGGGCATAATCCCAACTACGGATATGACCCTCCTGGACCTAGAGGCATATAGGCCCCGCCGTCAACGCCACCCCTGAGGGATGCACCGGGAGACGCTACTCCCCACCCCAACATTCAATTGTTTTGGGAGCCTATCCCAGGAGCGCTTTGACGACTCCTTGTCTTACATAGATGCGGTGGGTGACGTCAGGCCCAACCTGGTCAGAGTCCCGATCCAGTGGATCCAAGAAAGGGCCCCCACTCGGCCGTGTCAGTGATGTCGTCTGGCCTTGCCAGAGGAGCAGGTAGGCTATTCGCCTGCTCCACCATCAACGACTCGTCCGACCCGAGGCCAGCGTCGTTCACGAGCTGAGGACCCCTACAAAGGGGTGTCAACGTCGAAAGCTACTGTGTCCCGAGCCACCACCGATGCATATCATCAAGTCCTGGCACACACTGAGTAGGGGAAGTTATACCCCCAACTGGGATCGAGGCCCCAACCACCCCACACTCAGGCTAGGTCGACTCTCTCGTTTTCAGGAATGGGCGGTGGTCGCCGCAAACCAACCCGCGGTGATGCCACCCCGTACAGAGGTCCTCCTCGTACCACCACCACATAGAGCGTGGGTCCTCCCCTCTTCGAATATCAGCATGGAGGTATGCCCCATGCTACCTCCAATCTGAATGAAGATCAGCCCCGCGACTTTGATGCTCGGAACGAAAGCCTCTCCTGTGCCCATCACACTAGGTATGGAGTCCTTCCTCCTACCCCCAACCGTCGATGTGGAGACATTGCCCATCCATTAACTCTCCAATTTGGGGATCCTCCCTACTTTATCTCTGCAGCTGGAGAAGGTCCTCCTCACCTCGGGAACCATAGGGGTGAAACCCAGCTTCATTCCACCTGCACCAAACATGGAGGTCCTCCCCATGATATCGCTGGTTCCAAGGGAGGCTTTCCACGCTCTAGTGATGTTCATGGAGGTTCTCCCCATGCCCCCTTCGACATTTGTCCCGGTACTCCTCGCACCTCGGCTGTCTCAAGTGGAAACCCTCTCCACCCTGGAGTCAGTATGGCTAAAGGACCACATGTCTGAAATCAGCCATGTCCCGAGGAGCCACCCAGTGGCAGGAGGTAGGGTCGTTGCCGCCACTAGAAGAATCCCGGGAAGCCCTAGACGGAGATCAAACTGGTTCACTTCTCATACTCTGAAGCTGAGTGCGACTCAGCTCAGGAACCCTCCCCTCGCTCATCTGATCCAAGGGTCGGGGTAGGGATGATGTGCATTAGCCTGGTGCTCACAGAGTGCGAGGTCCACATGATTATCGATTCCCTCCATAGGTTTATCCAGGAGGATGAAAATCTGGTGACCCAGTAGGTTACTCTCGTGCAGTCACCACCATCATCATTGGAGGAGCTTTCTACCTCCACAAGAGATCAAGGAGAGAAATTCAAGAGATCAATGGCAGGAAAGAAGCAATGCAACCCACCACCATCAGCCCTGGCCGCTGAGCCAGGAACGACAGCCATCAGCCCCTCTTACCGCAATGTAGTGGCCAGGTCACTCCACTCTTCGGAGGACTGCCCGAGAATTAGTGGACAGTCATCCCATGCGCCGTATTCCCCACCAACCAACCTACCGCCCCAACGGTCTACCTCAGTACCATTTCCAGTTCCTCAAACACCTCTAGTTGGCGAATGGGTCATTCAAGGGACATACCCTGAATTGAAGTCGAGGAGCTTCTGGAGCATTATTACAGTGGACCACTTCCCCGAGAAGTTCTGGCCTGTAACAGCATGATATTTCTGCATACCTAAGTCCCTCACCCCAGAGAAAGTTGAGTGTCTCCGTTACACCCTCCTGGAAATGCATTTCATTCTCCGTCATTAGCGCGTGGTATATCTAAGGAGCCAAGCGCATTTTTAAGACATCAACGAGCAGTGTCGTCTAGTCGATCTGGTCGTACCCCCTATGGCCCAGCACGCCGAGTCCCCAGGCCATCATGAGGCCCTCCAGTAGCAGGGAATTTAGAGTATTAAGGTACTCCACAAAATTAGCAGGGAAGCTACCCCCCAC
Organism: Viscum album; assembly: GCA_963277665.1. Lineage (NCBI taxonomy): Eukaryota > Viridiplantae > Streptophyta > Magnoliopsida > Santalales > Viscaceae > Viscum > Viscum album. Next base: position 2,018,540,048 of record OY728126.1, on the reverse strand, counting down.
GTGCAAGTCTATGGCTAGGGGAAGTATGATGCCCTCCTCTTCATCCCTATTCGATGGAAGCCCGACACGCTATGTGATATTGAGGATAGGCCCCCTGGAAGGGTCATATTCCACATGGACGACATCGTGGACAAGGAGGAAGAGCTGGAGTTTCTAGATGGAGACATACCCCCTGAGGGTGTACCTCCATTGTTGGACCCGTCAGGGAGGATTACTCATCAGAAGAGGAACCTCCTAGGTCTCCCTGCTCCCGTCGAGTCGTTGATACTCATTCGGAATGTCGTTAAGGGCAAAGAGCATGTTAGATCTGTCAAGCACTCCGACCAGTCCACCTCAGTGTAGAAGATGGAGGTGGACCCCAAGAAAGCCACATTGTGCCAAAAACTTTATGAGCAAAAGAGGTTGGTTGACGAACTCTTGGTTGAACGCACGGTAGAGCGATGACCTGACTATGGTGATCCTAGGCCGGGGCAGCTGGGGCAAGATAAACTTCTCCCAAGAGAGATACCTTCGGGAAACCTTGATCATACCACTCCTACTAATACTGCTGAAGATGACAATCATGGAAAGAGGGTGCAACATGTCTCACCAAACCCTTCAAAGCGGTGCAACAATTTGAGGAATCTAGCCCGAGTTCCCCCAGCTTCCCTGCATGCCCTCCCACCAGTCACTCCATGAGCTGCTGAACCCGTATACCATGTCGAAGATCCCAAAAACACACTCGTGATTATGGATCACCATAAAGACAGGGACCCCCACCTAGATGATCCTACGGCGGAACTCATTGGACACCTTGAGGAATTGGAAATGCCGAAGGTTACAATCCCACCAGATGGCATGCCATACCCGGCCTGGGTGGTTGATATGCCGGCGCCCCCGGGTTTCGGTAATCCCACCATCTCCCCCTTTAACAAAACAGGGGACCCACCACAACATCTGGCCCCCTTTAACTTGAGGTGTGGGCCTATTTTAGGGACCCCAGTGCATAATGATGCCTCCAAGCTCTGCTGTTTTGTTCAAACGTTGGTGGGGCCGACATTCGTCGGGTATAACCAACTCCCCGTCAGATCTGTGACTCGCTAGGAGGACATTTATAGGCAGTTCCTCTACCATTTCAGCTCTACCACTAGGAAGACCAGCATCGCAGGCCTCTTCAATTGTAAAAAAGTCATGATGAGTGAGTCGCGGACTTCATCGCCCGTTAGAAGGGGCTTACAAACTCCCTTGACATGCCACTGACTCAAGAGAATCTACTGAAAATGTGCATGGGGAAAGTCAAGATGGAACTAGTTCCCTCCCTTATTTCTAATAATTATCCCAGAGGGTTATGAGACTTCTCAGATAAGGCCCATCACCTCGAAGAATCCCTACAACAGGCGAGGCTGGCACTTCTGTTACCCCTTGCAATCCCAGCAAGAAGAACTCCCAGAGTCGAGCCAACCGCGGTGGCCTAGATAGAGGCCCCCAGGCAGCTAGAATTGCTACCACCAACACCAGCTCCACAGCCTCGTAGAGGCCCTCCACCTCTGGTGCATCCTTCGACTCCGCAGCGTCCTTAGAATCGGTAGGCTCCCCCGTGTAATGTGCCGCCACCGCCCAGGCGGGACAATCAGGGTCCACCTCCTTGGCAAGCCCCTCCGTCTCCTCATCAAGGACAAGATACAAGGGCTCCCTATCTAGAAATAAGACACCAGACTTACATATTATGCGAAAATTAGGTTCCCAGTTGCTTCCATAGTGCCCGAGATCAGGAGATTGTACGCTTTCCTGAGAGCAGAAGGCCGGCAGAGGTGAATCTCACATATCACCTCAACTACTTCCCCAATCATCAGATCCTGGGGCACACCCTCAATCTGTGATATGTGTTTAAGGACATGATCCGAGACCAGGTCGATAACAACATAGTTAGGCTGGGCCCAGTCCCAACACAAGTGGCAGGTGTCTTTGTAGGATCCGATATTGGCAGCGACAGCGAAGGCAAGTGTCTGTAGGTTCCTAGCCGTGGATCTCAGAAGTACTACGACTGGATGGATCGGAAAAATATTTCTCACTCCCATGGCATCATTCAGGCATCCTTGAATCATCCAGAGACTTTAGAAGTTGCGGCCAACACTTTTGCGTCATTATCTCAGCTGGCCTTTTCCCAGAAGAACAAGCATCAGCAGCGCAAGAAGAAGCAACATGCTCCACCAATGTCATCGTCATCTCACACTCTCGACGACTTCAAGCCCCCCCCCCTGAGATGAGGATTAATCCCAAAATCTACCCAGTGGTGTATGATTCTCTGAGTGACAGTCAAGGGTATGCTTCAGTTAATACCGTTGAGTTGGTAAACCCATATATGACTATCGACAAGCAAGAATTCCAGACGAACCTCCCCAACGTCTCTAGCCAACGTCTCTAGCCAACGTTAGCGTCGGTGGAGCCACGGATATATGGGTCATTGGATCACATCAGTCGGAACCTCTAGCCAGGTCGTGCCTGCCATTGAGACCAGACAGCCGGCCCAGCACAGAACTCAGCATGCACAACCTCTTCATCCGGTTTCGACAGGCCCGCCTCCACCACCGTTTGTGCAATTAGATATCGTAGAGCCACTTTGGCCGCATCGCAACTAGATTCTCCCCGCTACGGGTCAACCTCAGTTTTCTGGACCTCATCTGAAAGCTACTCTTCAGGCTTCGACTAGTGAATAGCGGAACTTGCCCAGCACCATCCAGCTACCGGTCCAGCCGACAGGGCCCACCCTACCTCCAATTGCATAGTGGCCACTTTTAAGCATAAGTTCACATCTGTCATGGAAGTATGATGTTACCAAGAATCTTTTAGGCATCCCAATGAGGATTTATATATTTTTAGCCCTCCGCCTATCGTCAGATATGCGCGATGCCCTCACTGAGGCTTTAAGAATCCCCCTCCAGTTCGATACGGAGGTAGCGGCTCTAGAAGCCTTCCATGATGAAGTATTTGATGATGCCGAATGTCAGGACAACATTTCGTTCTCAAGAGAATATGAGGGCTCTCCCATATAGGGGCACATCCGCCCGTTGTACATCTCCATCCAATTCAACATTGTTGAGGTTCTCCGTTGTCTCGTTGACACCAGCTCCAGGATCAACCTTATCCTGATGCGGACGATGCAAAGGCTGGGGTTATCCGAGGATGACTTGACTCCCTTTGATTTAAGGATCCAAGTATATGATAGGATAGAGTAGACCCCGATAAGAAAGATCCATCTGAAGACTCAGTTCAGTGGCCTAGTTTCCAGCACCGAGTTCATGGTTGCCTCCCAGGACACCGCGTACAATGAATTGATGGGCATTCCATGGATTCACATGCACGTGGTGGTCCCCTAATCGTATCACCAATGCCTCAAGTACTCCCTTAATGTTCGAGTTGGCGTACTCCAAGATGATTCATATCCTTCCACCACTTGCGAAGACCGTTATCTTGACATTCACTATTACAAGAGCAAGGATAAGCAGATTCTGTCAAGTGAGGTTGATCCCACCCTGGGCACAAGTGACCCTTGGAGAGGTTTGGATGACGCCTACGTCTTCCCAATCCATCGATTAGAGGCCACGACCCCCGACATGGGACAATGCTTTGTTTTCTTTGGTATAATAGGAAGGCATATTTCCAAGTCCAAGCGACATCAGAAAATCACCACATACTCCTACACAAACCATGCTCAGGTGATCCCGAAACCTCCTACTCTCGTATGGTATCAGGATTTACGCCCCTGGTAATGGCGGTACGTCATACATGTCTATTCCACTAGTCTAGAATTAACCAGCTCAACCCAATGCGCCACTATTGCTCTGATATCATCAAGAGTGGCCCCTTGGGCCGAAGGGCAGATGAGATTAGATCGACTACTTTCATCGTTATGGTCTCAGTGGTGCGTAAATCTCATAATCCACTCCCCACTACTGTCCAGGTTGGTACCAACCCTCCGTCGGGTTCCTTTGACAAAGGGGAAGCCTCACCCATTGGGAATCCATTCTCCAAAAGCAAAAAAGGATTTGGAGGGTGCTCCCCCAGCCTTTGAAGAAGGTGTCTCTACCACTGTCGATGAACTGGTACCGATAAACCTTGGTAGTGAGGAAGATCTGAGACCCACATTGATCAGTGCCGCCATGTCCCTCGAGGAGCAGCAACGGTAAGTGGACTTCTTTAAAAAGCATCGTGACATGTTCATCTAGAGTTAAAAAGATATTCTAGGACTAGATCCTCAGGTAGTCGTCCACTGCCTCGGTCTCCCGACAAACCATTGCGGGTTTAAGTAGCCTCCTAGAAATTTGCACCCTTCTAATGGTGCCATGGTTGAGGACAAAGATGACAAGCTCATCAGAGCCAACTTTGTCAAGGAGGTCCAGTACCCAATGTGGGTAGCCAACACCGTGCCAGTCAGAAAGAAGAACGGGGAGATGATAGTCTGCATCGACTTCCGAGATCTCAACCACAACTGTTCGAAGGATGATTTTCCCCTTCTGATGACAGAATTGTTGATTAATGCTACGGCCATGTTCCAATCCCTCCTCTTCATGGATGGTTACTCTGGATATAATCATATCTAGATGTCCCTCAAAGATGAGGATTCTACAGATTTCAGAGCACCACAAGGTACTTTCTGTTACCAGGTTATGCCTTTCTGGCTGAAGAATGTAGGTTCCACCTATCAGCAGGCCATGCATCACATATTCAAACTGATATTATGGACGCTGGTGGTGTGATATGTGGATGATCTGGTGGTAAAATCTTGCCAGTGCTAAGACCATATCAAGGACCTTGATTAAGTGTTTGACTTCCTCTGTTCCTTCCCGTTGAAGATGAACCCATTGAAGTGTGCCTACGGGGTCACCTCCGAGAAGTTTCTTGGCTTTGTCGTCAGTTACCGAGGCATCAAGATCGACCCAGAGAAGATTAGGGCCATTAGCCAGAAGCCTCCTTCAATTAATATTCGAGATCTTCGAGGGTTTCAAGGCCACTTAGCCTGTATACAGAGATTCATTGTGAATCTAGTCGGCTAGTGTCATCCCTTTTCTCAGCTAATGAAGAAAGGCTCTACCTATGAATGGGGCAAAGATTTTCCAGCCACCTTTGAAGAAATCATGCAGTATCTTCTCCAGCCTCTGGTCCTGATGCCACCCGTCTTTGGAAAGCCACTGATCCTCTATGTCACTACCCTGGATCGATCTCTCGAAGCCATTCTCTCCCAGAAGCATAATGAGGGGACAAATAATAGCCTCTACTACCTCATCCACATGCTCCTCGATACGGAGACTAGATACTACCCCATCGAGAGGAGATTCCTTGCACTCGTATTTGCTGTGATGAAGTTGCGACATTACCTGTAGCACCTTGAGGTACAGTTGGTCTCTCGGATGACCCGCTGAAGTATATTCTGAACCACCCCATGTTGAATGGCGGACTAGAGCGGTGGGAGGTGATCCTCCAACAGTTCGACATCAGGTTCGTGCCCCATAAGGCTATCAAGGGGTAGGAATTGGAAGAATTTCTAGGTGCCCATCCAATATATGAGAACCAATCCCTAGAGATGTATTTTCCGGATGAGACAATCCTCTTAGTCGATCAAGTCATCCCAAGTTGGAAAATGCACTTCGACGGTGCTTCTCGGAGCCCCACTGGTGGGAGGATCAAAGATCCTAGGCTTAACAGAGTGCCCCTGGGTATCGTCTTTATCACCCCGGTGCTAGCCGTTCTACCGTACTCATTCATGTTGTCAGAAGGTTTCACCAACAATGAGGCAGAGTATCAGGCTCTCATCACTGTCCTAGAGCAGGCCCTTGAGATCGACGTGCCCCATTTGCATGTGAAAGGGGATTCTGAGCTACTCATCAAGTAGGTCAATGGCGACTATGTTTTCAGGAATCCAGAGCTCATGCCATTGTTGGAGTGCACCCTCAATATAATGGCTCAGTTCACTTCTCGGTCGGTGGTTACCCATGTTCCTTGGTCACAGAATGGTCTAGCGGATGCTTTGGTTGGTTTAGCTACATCACTTGCAGAGCCTGAATAGGATGATCTGATTATGCATGTGGCGCACCTGAGAGTCCTTGGCCCCATCACCCTAGAGGATAAAGATGGACTATGAGTAAGACATCGTACCACCGGATCCTCCACAACATAACTTCTAGGAGCTTCAGATGTAGTGGTTGAAGCGACTCCCGACTGGAGAACCCCTTTTGTCGAGTATCTCCAAAATGGTAGCCTCCCAACTGACCGGGCCGAGCGCGAGCGAATCCAACGCTGCGCGCTGCAGTTTACCATCTAGAGTGGTATTAATCTTGAGAAGATTCTTTATAAGCATGGTGTCGATGGTGTTATCATCCATTGAAATCAAGGAGTCAATATTTCTCTGTTCATGCAAGAGGTTCATGCCGGTTCGTGTGGTGCCCACCAGGCTGGGCCAAAGATGTCCCATCAAATCTTGGGACTGGGGTACTTTTGGCCCTCTATGATCCATGATTGTATCGAGTTTTCCAAGAGATGTCACACATGACAAGTTAATGCTAATTTCTTACATCAGCCTCTAGAACCTCTCCACTCTACCGTTTACTCTTGGCCATTTGCGGTGTGGGGACTGGATGTCGTGGGACCATACCCACCAGCAATAGCTCGCTAGTGTAGGTTCATCCTGACTGCTACAGATTTAATTTCCAAGAGGTCCGAGGTAGCTCTACTCAAGGAGGTCAAGGACCGTTCCATCATTGACTTCATGAGCTCCAATATCATCCACCGGTTTGGAGTCCGTCATATTGTCCTCACCGATAACGACACCAACTTCTGATCAGCTGAGCTGAAGAGATTGTACTCCAAGAACATTATCTGTTCAAACCATACCTCCCACTATCACGTGCATGCAGATGGGAAGATCGAGGTGTTCAACAAAACCCTCTATAAAATTTTGCAAAAAATGGATGGTCAGAACAAGAAGAGTTGGGAAGACAAGCTCCCCAATGCCCTCTGGGCCTATCAGATGATGACTTGCAATTGCACCCAGGTGACCCCTTTTTCCCTGGTGTACAGAGCTGAGGTTGTCCGGCCCATTGAGATCCAGCTGCCTTCGTTACACACTTCTGTCTACGACCAGCAGATGCCAGATAAGATAGCCGAAATCCGTCTAGATGAATTTGAAGCACTTGACGAGAATAGGCTCTACACCCTACAAAATTTGGAAAGGCATCATAACACAATGGCTAGAGCCTTCAACAAGAAGGTTTGCCTCTGCTCTTTTCTGCAAGGCGACTTGGTATTGGCCCTCCGAGGGCCAATGATCCCCTATAGGAAACCACCCAAGTTGGATCCCAAATGGGAAGGACCTTACATAGTCCACAGGGTTTACCCCAAAGGATAAAAATCCCTGGTGACCATGGATGGTGAGCATATAACTCCTCCCACAAATGCCAAATTCCTCATGAAATACTTTTTATGAGCCCCTTAGTCCTAAACGACCTTAAACTGGATGGTCCAGCATGACCCTAAACTGCGTGATGGTCCCGTATGACCCTAAACTGCGTGATGGTCCTGCAAGACCTTAAACTGTCCAGTCCTGCACGACTTTAAACTGCGTATCGTCCTTCATGACGTTAAAATGCATCTCGAGAACTACGCGTGGCTTGATTCCCATTCTTATAGGATATGTAGGAACTCTCAGATGCCTCGTTTTGTGCCCATCCCCAAACTCTTCTCTTTGGATATACCCTGGTTATAGTTCTCTCTGAGGATCTTTTCATGATATGGGATTCTCATCCCCACTCATAAAAATTTTATAATGGTCTCACCATGTTCCCACACCCATTATTCTATCTTCCCACGTCCTCACCAAATGACTTTAAACTTCATGGATTTCAAGAACTATATATGGCTTGATTCCCATACTCATGGAATACGTAAGAACGCCTGGACATTTCATCCGTCAGCCCAGCCCAAATGCCAGAATCTTCCCCCAAGGTCCAGATGTATGGAAAGGGTGGAAACTTTTTCCCCAATTCACGTAGAGATAACCTCGATCCGGTCATACGTCCCACCCCTGGAGACGTTCGCCTCTTTTAAAGACGGGTACAACTATGCTTAACCCACTCCTTGATTAGGATTCCATCACCTTCCCCGTCCGGAAGGGCCCCTGAATTGTATGGATGCTAGGCCTAAGGGCTCTCTTACAAATTCAGGCGAACTGCCTCGAGTATGTCGAGCAACAAGCCGATACAAGTCTCACGTTTCAAAAATGGTCAGTGGTCGATGCTCATTTGTTAATCCCATTTCTGGCCACTATAGGGACGCTGTGTTTCGAACATGGTCAATGGCTATCCTGGATCATTAGGGCCACCCAAAGATGTCCCAAACATCGAGTGAAGTGGTTCAATCTGCCCCATTGTATCTCCAAGCGATGAACTCCCTCCGGACGATGCCAACTATCAGACCCCTTGGCCTTCTCGGGGCTCCGATCTAGGTTCTCTCTTTTTGGATTGTGTGGTGTGGTATGGGATTATGTCCTCATTCACGTCTAGTTTCTCACCGTGACGTACACATCCCCAGATGAGACACCTTATCCTCCTCATCCTCACTGCAAGATGTTAAACTGCAAGTGGGTTAGGCCATCCTGACCGAGGCCCACCCTCAGGCCCCTGGGCCTTCTCGGTCCCCCGGTCCAGCTTCTCTTATGGGAGTGTATGGTTTGTTATGGGATTATGTCCTCATTCATGTCGGGTTATTTTCCATGTCGTACACCTCCCTTGTTTGGGGGTATCTTACTCCCCTCCTCGTCCAAACTACAAGACGTTAAACTGCAAGTGGGACAGGCCTTCCTGGCCGAGGCCCAGCCTCAGATCCCTTGGCCTTCTCAGGCCCCCAGCCCAGGTTTTCTTATGGGAGTGTACGGTGTGGTATGGGATTATGTACTCATTCACGTCAGTTTATTCACCGTGTTGTACACCTCCTTTGTTTGGGGGTATCCAACTCCCCTCCTCATCCTCACTGCAATACGTTAAACTGCAAGTGGGTCAGGCCTTCCAAACCGAGGCCCAACATCAGGCCCCATGGCCTTCTCAGGCCCTGACCCAGGTTCTATTATGGGATTGTACATTGTAGTATGGTATTATGTCCTCATTCACTTCGGGTTGCTCACCGTGATGTACACATCCCCGGATGAGACACCCAATCCTCTTCGTCCTCACTGCAAGACGTTAAACTGCAAGTGGGTCAGGCCTTCGTGACTGAGGCCCAACTTCAGGACCCTTGGCCTTCTCGGGCTCCCAGCCCAGGTTCTCTTATGGGAGTGTGTGGTGTGGTATGGTATTATGTCCTCATTCACGTCGGGTTATTCACCATGTCGTACACCTCCCTTGTTTGGGGGTATCCTACTCCCCTCCTCATCCTCACTTCAAGGCATTAAACTGCAAGTGGGTCAGGCCTTCCTGACCGATGCCCAGCCTCTGGCCCCCAGCCCAGTTTCTCTTATGGGAGTGTACGGTGTGGTATGAGATTATGTCCTCATTCACGTTGGGTTATTCGTCGTGTTTTACACCTCCCTTTTTGGGGGTATCCTACCCCCCACCTCGTCATCACTAAAAGACGTTAAACTACAAGTTAGTCAGGCCTTCTTGACCGAGGCCTAACCTCAGCCCCCTTGGCCTTCTCGGGCCCCTGACCTAGGTTCTCTTATGTGATTTTATGGTGTGGTACAAGATTATGTCCTCATTCACGTCTGGTTATTGATCGTACCATACACCTCCATTGTTTGGGGGTATCCTACTCCCCTCTTCTTCATCACTTCAATACGTTAAACTGCAAGTGGGTTAGGCCTTGCTGATCGAGGCCCAGCCTCAGGCCCCTTCGCCTTCTCGGGCCCCTGGCCCAGGTTCTCTTATGGGAGTGTATGGTGTGGTATAGGATTATGTTCGCGTTCACATCAGGCCTGTAACGACCACACCATGTACCTCTCCTTCCTGAGCCACCTCGTCGACCCTTTTTGGCGGTTTACCAATGTGCCTAAGGGTACTATGGTTTAATACCTCGAATGTCGAACTCTACTTGGACATGCATTCACCTAATTTTCAGGCTTTGTGTTCCCCTTAAGCCGAGCTTTCATCAACTTTCACACCCAAAGTGACCCCCAAAAATGGCATGGATACCTCGCCTAAGGGATCTTCTACCGTTATGGGCCAACACCCCCTAGGGTTTTCAGACAACAAATTGATACAAATCCCGCATTGAAAATATGGTCAGCGGTCGATGCTCATTTGTTGTTCCCACCATGCTAACATGATATTGATACTGTGTTTAGAACAAGGTCAACAGTTATCCACCATCACCACACCAAACCCATTAACCCCAAAATGTCGGTTACATGATTCACATCCTTCTCCACCTTCTCAGGTCTATGTAGATCTTCGAAACTCTTGGTATTATTCCTCAGAGCACATCTATATGATAGGAGGACCAAAACCATGATAGGGACGTCATTCAGGGCTTAGCACCAATTTCCCTTTGGCGTGCATTACATGTATTGCAGAAGACATCCACCTCCCTTGTTTTAAACACCAAGATTCACTCATGTGGGCTTAGGGATTGGGTTGGGGTCTGCACTTACATGGAGGGTTTTCACTCCATCTATGGTCCGATCTCTAAGAACATAAACAAAGATCTCGTCAAGAACTACATATGGCTTGATTACCATTCTTATGGGATACGTAGGACCACACGAACATCTCATTTTCAGTTCCAACCCATTTGGGAGCTAGTTTCTCCTCCCCCTTTACCCTCTGACCTCTATGTAGGCCCCTTGTCCTGAGGTTCCCCTCTCGGAATTGCGTGCAGTGTGATATGGGACCATGTACCCATTCACGACAGGGATGCTTTATTGCACCGTACACATTCCCCACCTAGCATTGTCTCTACTATGTCTGCACTGCATGACGATAAAATGCATGCTTGGTCCAATCACATGACCCTAAACGGTTACATTATCATCCTGGCTGCACGATGAAAAACGGCACTGTATGGTGATGACCTCATCATAGAGGATAACAGGTTGGGTATCAGTCATTTACCATACCGTTTTTCAACTCCGGTATAGGTCTTGATTCTTGTGGCGATGCCAAGGCCTGCTACCCTAGGCCTGTCGCTTCACAAAAAAAACCCTCACCTTAAAATACAAACAAAATTTATCAAATACTCCTTCTTTGGTTGCGAGGGCCACGCTCGCACGCCCCTTTTTCCCTGGCACTGGCACCCTACCGTGAAACCTCAAGAACTATGCGCAACTTGATCCCAATCCTCATGGGGTACATTAGAATGCATGTTTACTTCGCATCAGACCCAACTCAACTCTTGTTTTTGGTCCCTCGACCTAAAAACTCTCTGAGGAACATGTGGTGGTCAGAACCCCGGTTCCCATTCACGTCGGATATTTTTAGTTACCCCACCACTAGAATCCAGTGTTTCCTACAATCTATGGTCCGAGTTCTACGACCTTAAACTAAGATCCCCTTCTGGGAAGGGGCTCGAACCCCTCTATCTAGTACGTATCATTGTCGTATTTAGATTTTTTTGACATAGAGCCCGAAGTGTGGAATTTTCATGGTGATATTCCCCTCAGTACGTGTCCAAGCTTCGTGAGCTCTCTATTTGGATCCCCATCCTCTTCCTCATCCGAAGGGACCCCCAAATGGCCTGGTCCCATGTCGCATCGGCTCACCTACCGTCATGGGCCAACGCCCCAAGGGATCTCTGATGACATTTGTGTCAGGTCCCATGTTTCGAACATGGTCAATGGTCAACCCTCATTTGTATGTCCCCATTCCAGGCTAACGCGATATGGATGATGCGTTTTTGCCACGGTCAACAGTTATCCTTCATCGTCACACCACTATCATTGTAGTCTAGATTTCGAGCGTCGTGATTCACACATTTCCACTTCCTCATGTTCAAGTGGAATTCCAAAATACTCGGCTTTATTTCTTCACGTGTCTAGGTGCACTACATGGATGGGTTAGCATCATTGGGTCAGCATTCACCGAGCGTGTCTATTCTCCCTAACATGTCCCTTCCTGTGACGGGAATGTCCAACCACTACTTGTTTCCCACATCAAGCATGACTGACATTAGCTTAGTAGTTTTCATAGGATGTACACCAGCACGATCATGCTTCTCATCGTCCCACATGATGTTAAAATGTGCTTCCAGAACTAGGTATGGCTTGATTCCCATCCTCATGGGATATGTAGAGACACCCCGGTATTTTTCCTAGGGTCCAGCCTAAGGAATCATAAGTCCTATTCCTCCTCATTTCCATCCCCCTAGCCTGACCCCTCATGGGGATCCATGTAACTACAATTTTCCCTCAAACAAGGTCGGGATGCCCCATGATGGAATTAGGAAGCGACATCCCCCCTCGCTAGAGAGTCCCTGTCTGAATGAAGGAATGATCAATGATCAAACTGATGCATCCATCTAGTGTGATTCCACCACAGTGGTGTAATTTCAATAGTGTTGGATTATGTTTGAACAAACCCTCACTCCACATTCCACACATTGCATGCCTCTTATTCGGACCCTCGTTCTCTTTCATTTCTTGAGGGACCCCCTAACATTATGGATGTTCGGCCTATGGCCCGCCTACTATCCTGGGCCAACGTTCCGGAAGACTAACGGATGGTATTTGTGATAGGTCCCCTGTTTCAAACATGGTCAATGGTCGACCCTCATCTGCTATCCCCACACCAAGCTAATTCAATAATAATACTATGTATCGAATGTGGTCAACAGTTATTCTTTATTTTCACGCCACCCCCAAAATTTTTCGAATCCTGGGTATCGTGATTCACACATCCCATGCTCAAATGTTTGGATCGATTTCAGCACCCCTAGCATTACACCGTTCGTGCGCAAGAGCACACCGGAAAACCGGTAATTCGGTAGTTCTGATAACTTCATTGTCCAGCCAGGTGTCTCCCATTTCTCAGAAATCCATACAAGTTGTCAAAACCCCACATGCATGAATCTTGGATTACACTCCTATGTTTGGATGGGGTGATGAGGTAGTTATCCCTTGTTTCTCCCATCAGTAATTACCACGTGAGCTTAGGGAATTGTCACTGGACGCTCCACAAACATAAAAATGTTGCAATAAACCAATGTAAACAACAGAACTCAGGCATGCTATGAAATTCAAACAATCAAAGAATGGAAGTAAGTTTAAGGGTTTGTAATCAATACAATACTTGGGGGTCAACTCCCCCCATGGACGGATTTACCTCATCAAAGGAACATTGCTACTCCACCACCCTCTGGTTGGTGGTGTCTATGAGATGATGCTGCTTGTTCACCTCCCACTCCTCCTTGGCGGCGAGAGAGAGGAATTCGTTGGCCGCAATCTAGTCCCTCTCCACGTCGGCCTAGATTGCGATCATCTCCCCATATGCTCGCCTCAGGACCTCTTCAGCTTCTGTCAGCTTGGCCTTAAATCGTGATATTAGATTAGATTGTGCCTTGAGGGAGGTCAGGTGCTCGTCCGCACAATCCTGCAGCTGCTGGACCTCATCTCCATCCTTTTGGAGCATCTTGATATTTATCTCCTTCCTCTTCTACCAACCCACGCCAAGGCCACGGTCGTACTCTCGAATCTTTTTCGCCATAAGATCTCGGATGAGCATGTGAGGACATCGGGTATCCACTCCCCCAGCGCACAGTTCGTGCTGTCGCGAGCGAAGCCAGTCCATCTCATTCAACCATAGCGCTTGGGAGGTGTCATTGATGAAGCGAATGATCAGCTTCCACGATTGGTGATAGACTATTTTGCTGTCCTCCTCATCAGAGGTTATCTCATCCCAATCGGTGTGATTGACGGGCTCGTATGTAGGGAATGCCTCAAGGAACTCCTCGTTTGGGTCCACATCTGGCGTCAGATAGGGCGTGGTAGGTCCTGAATCGTCTGTTTGATCCTCATCATCAGATCCCACCCCGATGATCTCAGGCACAATCCCACTGGCACCCCGGCCGGCAATCGGAAGCGCTACAGTTCGGTCAGGTTGGATGTTAACCTCCACGACCATCAGCATGCCCCTGGGAAGGGCACCACCAAAAGCCCCCACTAACTTCGCCGCAACAGCCTAGGACAATTGAAGAACTGTACACTCCATGAAAGGGATGTGGATGTCAGTTAACATGGTCAAGGTAAGGCAGTTGTGAATGCGGAAGTGAAGACTTACAGAGGTCAAATCCCTAGTCTTGATCTTGGGAAGATGTCGTCGGAACCCCGAGACGCAGCCCCCCATATATGGTGGCAGGTCTGGAGACTCCATGGGAGCTACCTCGACTGTCCCAGCCCCTCCAGACACAGAAGTTGATGCAGACACATGTGTGGATCTTGAAGGTCGCGCGTCGGCACCCGTGGAGGGGAGAGAACGAGGTCTATGTACAAGGTCCTCCTGCATAGTACATACGCTGATAAAGAATCCAGAGTAACCTAAGGACCGACTCTGAAGATGGAACATGGTATTTTACCTTGAGAGCCTCCAAAAAATATTCGAGATCTAAGGACTGGTCGCCGACTTCACCCTCCTACGGAGGACTCTCACTTCCCGCCTCGTCTCCCCAAGAGGAATCGTCCAATTCATCTGGGAGGGGGAAGCACTCCCTCAGATCAGTAGCTAATAGCTACGGAGGGACCATGTAACCTAGCAGCACCCTGACTCGGTCTGTCATCCAGCGAAGGGCACCCTGGGAAAGGATGAAGTCCTCCAGCTCAGTTATTTATTGCTCCACCTCCTCCTGGGATACCGCAAAGCTGGCTCTAATAGGGCCAATCCACTACAAGTCCATCCTGAGGCGGTTAAGGTGATGCCATAATTCGGATGGGCCAAGGAATTTCTGGTTTACTTTCCAGAAGTCCCAGGACTCTTAGAAGATAGCATTATCTGGAATTTCAATGTGGCGTATCCATTTCCCTGAGGCCTGCATAGAAATCATGCGGAACCCTCTCGGTGGTTGCCCCTCTTGAAGACTATGTTCCCTTGGGACCATCAGCTCCGCTGCCGCTGCGGGATCCGATGCTGCTGCTCCCTCCTCAACTGGGGCGGGCGTCGCCACTACAGCAGCCCCGCTACTACGGGATTCCCTTGTCGCCTTCCAGCCTCGACCTCGACATCGAGGAAGCTCACCCTCACTGACCTAGATGGTTGGCTACTACAGCATCTCCCCTAGATAGGCCTCCTCCCAACTCTGGGCATATTCTTTTATCAGTCCAAGGACGATGGTCAGTGGAGGAAATATATTCCGCATCCTCTCGTCTTCCTATGTGAAAAAGAGCCACATCTACCTCATCACACATGGGTGATCCTCATAGCGCACCCCCAGATAGACCAGCGGGGTCAGCCACTGCAGGAACCGGAATTTCTGGGCGAACCGGTGTGGGGTGTACGACTCGTAGAAACGCTCGCAGTCCACCCTAGCCACCAGGAATCCACCTCAAAAGGCTAGGAGGTAGGCTTGGTGATCTTCCATTCCCTGGCCATCATCCATGAAGGCCCCCATTGGCAATGGGAACAGGTGGAAATTTAATTCCTCCGCCCTCCACACCCGGTTCAGAACCGATGGTGCGGTCAGATTGGTCGAAAACCTCCCCGCGACGTTCAAGATCGAGGGATGAAAGTTCGACCCAAGAGGTGAGATGTGGTTCAGATACTCATAGATCCACCTGATGTGCGCCTCCATCCACCTGTACAGGTGGTGGAATGGCCCGCATACCCGTCTATGGCCTTTTCCCCTCACTGATGTGACACAACATTTTGTACAACTTGGAAAGCATCGGGTTCCCCAAGTGTACCCACCCTCTTGTCGCCAAAGTGGATCCCATGAAGAAAGTTCTTGGCCACACACCCATGATTGTACCCCTCACTAGCAGGATCCAACCACAGATGAGGGCTGCGATGAATGCCACCAGCCTGACTATTGGCTGTTGTTCAGTGTTGACACTGATCCCCCAGGTCTTCCACTGGCTATCCTCCAATAGCCTCCAGTATGAGTTTTCCTTACTCTGGGCTCCCTTCGGGAAAGTTCGTGGCCTCACCAAGAACTTCCTGTTTTCTAAGAAGTTCAAGAACTTCTTGAACCAGTTCTTGAAGTAGACATCCCTCATGACCTCCTTGTCCTCCCTAGGCACGAGCTCTATCAATGTCATCACCAAACTCATAATCTTCTCTTGATCCTCCCACACACCCATGTCCAGGAGGAATTATTCGTACATCTCCCCTAGTATTGGGACCCTTGAGATCTGATGCATGTTCCATAAGCTGATGTCGACCTCCCTGTGATGCAGGTGAAAGGTATTGGTCCCCGGGGACCACCAGCTCAATAGCTCCAACATTAACTACTTCGGATGGTAGATATGGAACTGGGAAGCCGAAGCTGCCTCATACAGGCCCACTCTCCTCAACTCTCCCTCTAACTCCTCGCATGAGGTGCCTACCCAGTAGGCCCAAGATGAATCATCCATAATGTTGCATCTCTGGCGCAAGTCCCATTCCTCAGACCACCCCTTCTTCGATTTTCACAGCACCGCCTTAAGGATGGTTCAGTATAGTGGAGGGGACATCTCCTGCTGCAATTCCCTCCTGTCAATATTGTACAGATGTTTGTATAGGCAGTCGTTGATGACAGGCATGAAGTCCTCCCGGGCATGACCGTTGGGTGCCCTGAACCATCGGTGCTGACAGGGCGTGCTCCGAAACTAGTAAGCTAGCTTATCCCAAACCGCTTCAGGGATGAAGACATCATCCCTCAGCCCGAATCCATACAAAGGAAACCTCTTACATATTGGTTAGTTCTTCTGGATCTCTGATAGTAGCTCCACCAAAGAACTATGGTCTGAGTGGCTCTGGACCACCTCTCCTAGCCCAAGACTGTTTTCCATTTCGACCCTCTGGGTGGCATCTTCACGGACCCCCTGGGCAGCTTCTTGGTGGTCCATTCGGTTCTAAAACATGGATATTTCCTTGGTTGGTTCACGAAGATCATTCGCGAAATGAGTTCGCGAAGGCCGCTCAGAAAGACTATTCACGGAAGCTCTACCTCGGCGTCCAAATCCGGATCACGGAGCGCAAACGCGGAGTCAAGGACTCGTTGTGCGCCACGAAGACCTGATTCACAGAGATCGCTTGCAGATTACGTAGAGCGTCGTGAATCGGGCGTGCAAGAAGACAAGATCATAGAGAAGGGAAAGGAAACAAGAGATGGTTGGCCCCCTATTTCTAGGTGACGGCCTTCAGGGCTTCGCGGCACGTCTAGTCCACGCGGAGCTTTACGGCGAGCCCGGCCCACGCATCCCCTGTCCACCTCGCGAGCCCTCTTCACGAGTTAGCACCACAAAATAGCCAAGGGTTTTTCCAATTTACCTCATACATAAACCCTTGATCCCTATGAAGCTCCAAGTCTGAGGGGGGGGGGGGCGATTTTTGGGGCCAAAATTTGGCACGAAGAAGCAGCCCCAAGTCGGCCCCACAGACTACCTCGCGAAGCCCCTTCGCAGAGTTCCCCAGCACCGGAACCTCCACGAAGAAAAGAATGCGGGAGGATCCCTGAACGCATTTGATGTTCACGAACCTGCCGCAATGAGAAGAAGGCGGGAGGCTCTGCGAATGCCTTTGACATTCGTGAACCCCCCACGAAGCGAAGGAGGTGGGACGCTCCGCGAACCTGTTTGAAGTTCGTGAATGCACCGTGAAGCCACCGAGACCCTCTTCGCGCTGCGTGAGCTCTACTCCACGACATCTCTTTCCTATAAATACTGATCCCCCCTTAGCTCTCCGAACACACAATCTGACCATTCGGCTTCTCATCTCCTGAATCACGAAGAATTCTTCTGCTCGGTGAACCATGAGCTGGGTGAGGTACTTCTACTTCACTAAGTGCCTCCCCATTGTCTCTTTTTGATCCCCTCTTCCTAGAGGTATGCCTTTCGCGAAGCATAAGGGATTTCTCAAAGAAAGGGGATCCCCAAGGGGGCCTAGGTCATCGCAGAGCTTTTACTCTTCGCGAAGCACCCTTCATGTACACATGTTCTATATGCTAAGGCATGGTCACTGTACTTCGCGACGCAAATTGCTTCTCGACACCCTGCTTCGTGAGGCACCTTTTCTCCACTAGGATGTGCTTCGTGAATGACTTTACACTTCACAAATAACCTCCCATTTGCACCTCCACCCCATGCTAAGGATAAGGTACCCCACTTCGTGAATCACACCCCTTCGCAAGTGCCCTCTGCCACCAAGAGAAACATAGCTCCACAAGGCCTCTGCCTATGGACCCCTCTGCTTGGAATTTTTTTCCCATGTGACCCTCCAGGATTTCAAGATGTGACTTCAAAGTCCTCTAGACGATACCACTCGGTGCATTGCTGTGCCTAATGATTATTCTCATTGGCACGCTAATGGCTATTGATTATTCGCATAGGCACGCTAACCTGGACCCGTCGATGGTTCTCTTTGCAACTCCCCTTCACTACGGTCTTGCCGATGCCTTCCCTCCTACAAGGAGCAGAGGGTACCGCTTATGTATGTCCTAGGGGTGCAGAACGAACCCACCTCGTCTGAGCTGTAGGATGTTAAACTGCCAAGCTCCTTCGTCTTCAACACATGACATTAAACTATGACATGTCCCGTGCCTCGTATGAAGGGTCCCCCTGCCTCAGACATTCTACACGCCCACTCATCTCCACGAGGATGAGATCACCCCTCATAGGGGATGATATCCCTCTTCTTGGAGTGTCTTTTGTCCGCGGGGAAGGGAATCCACCTTGTTGTAATCCCCTCGCTTTTCTTGAAGGGGGTAGCACCCCTGATCCTCCTCACTTCCTCGGTGCCATGTCCCGCAGAGGGTGTTCTAGGGAACGAGGATCCTCCTTTCTTCTATCCCAAGTCCCCCTCTTGCTGTGCTTTGTCACCCTCGGGCCTCCATCCTGGAGTATTTCCAGGCACCAAGGTCCTATCAACGCATCATCCCCTCCTCATTTCCCAAAGAAGCACCCTTCACGACATGATCGTCAGGTCTCTGCAGCCTCTTGTTTCCCACACCGAGAACGACTCAAGTGGGATTAGAGTAAGCCTTGACCATGACAACACCTTCATCCCACATGACGTTAAACTATACACCCGAACTATGAGGACTTTGATCCATGTCAAGGCATGGTACGTAGAAAGCCTCATGAGGTTCAAGCTGACCACCCGGTCATTCCGACCTCATTCACGTTGGTTCACCCCATCCCGCATGACGTTAAACTGTACACCCTATCTACGGGGACTTTGATACATGTCAAGGCACGGTACGTAGGAATCCTCCTTGAGGTTCAAGCCCACCACCACCCGGTCGTTCCAACCACTGGTTCAGTACCACCTTGGGCAGCCTAGAGTGTAGTCCCCATAACATCTTGAACTATGTGGTCTTTGATCCATGTCAAGGTTTGGTACGTAGGAAGCCTCCCTGAGGTTGAAGAGCACCATACATCGGACCTCTGGTCCATATTCACGTCGCTTCACCGACA
The DNA here is from genome assembly GCA_963277665.1 of Viscum album. Lineage (NCBI taxonomy): Eukaryota > Viridiplantae > Streptophyta > Magnoliopsida > Santalales > Viscaceae > Viscum > Viscum album. The sequence goes on along the minus strand of OY728126.1, from coordinate 2,018,520,487 downwards.
CCTCCTGAACTACAAGGTCATTGATCCATGTTAAGGCATGGTACGTAAGAAGCCTCCACGAGGTTCCATACCGAAAATCCATCAACACCTTGGGAATCCAATAGTGTAAGCCCCATACCATCCTAAACTATGTTGTATTTGATCCATGTAAAGGCATGGTACGGAGGAAGCCTCTCTAAGGTACAAGACCACCATCCATCGGACCTCCGGTCCATCTTCACATCGGTTCACCAACACCTCCTGAACAACAGAGACTTTGATCCATGTCAAGGAATGGTACTTAGGAAGCCTCCCTGAGTTTCAAGCCCCAAAACCCATCAACACCTTGGGAATCCTAGAGTGTAAGCCCCATACCATCCTGAACATCATGTTCATTGATCGATCTCAAGGCATGGTACATAGGAAGCCTCCCTCAGGTTCAAGCCTACCATCCATCGGACCTTCGGTCTATCTTCACGTCGGTTCACCGACACCTCCCGAACTACGGGGACTTTGATCCTTGTCAAGGCATTGTACATAGGAAACCTCCATGAGGTTCAAGAGCCAAAACCCATCAAAAACTTGGGCAATCTAGAGTGTAATCCCCATACCATCCGGAACAATGTGGTCTTTGATCAATGTCAAGGCATGGTACGCAAGAAGCCTCCTTGAGGTTCAAGCCCACCATCCATTGGAACTCTGGTCCATCTTCAGGTTGGTTCACTGTCACCTCCTGAACTACGGGGACTTTGATCAATATCATGGCATGGTACGTAGGAAGCCTCCACGAGGTTCAAGCCTCAAAACCCATCAACACCTTGGGCAGCCTAGAGTGTAATCCCCATACCATCGTGAATTACGTGGTCTTTGATCCATGTTAAGGCATGGTACGTAGGAAGCTTCTATGAGGTTCAATCCCACCATCCATCAGACCTCTATTCCATCTTCACGTCGGTTTAGCGACACCTCCCGAACTAAAGGGACTTTGATCCATGTCAATGCATGGTACATAAGAAGCCTCCACGAGGTTGAAGCCCCAAAACCCATCAACACCATCGGCAATATAGAGTGTAACTCTCATACCAGCCTGGACCACATGGTCTTTGATCCATGTCAAGGCATGGTACGTAGGAAGCCTAATTGAGGATCAATCCCACCATCCATCGGACCTCAGGTCCATATTCATGTCGGTTAACCGAAACCGCCTAAACTACAAGGACTTTGATCCATGTCAAGGCATGGTACGTAGGAATCCTCCACGAGGTTTAAGCCCCAAAACCCATTAACACAATGGGAATCCTAGTGTGTAAGCCCCATACCATTCTGAAATTTGTGGTCTTTGATCCATGTCAAGGAATGGTACTTAGGAAGCCTCATGAGAGTCAAGACCACCACCCGGTCGTTTTAACCTCATTAACGGTGGTTCACCACCATCCTACATGACGTTAAACTGTACTCCCGAACTTTGTGGTCTTTGATCATTGCTAAGGTAGGGTACGTAGGAAGTCTTTTTGAGGATCCAGACCAAAACCATCATCCATCCCGATCCTTACTCGGGCCACCACATCCTGGTGAGATCATGCCACTTCATTCCCCTCCACAGAATTCAGGAAGCCTCCCACGTGTTGGCCCCAAAATTGTTGTTCCCTCCAGGGGGTTCTTCAATCTAATCCACTGTAGTTAGTGTTCCGATTAGTCCAATCCGTATATGATAGACGTTAAAATTGCGGCATACCCTGTGTTAATCACCGGTAGATGAGGAAAACCTCATATACATGGCTATGGCATATGATTCCCCACTTTTGATGTGGGATGCCTCGGGCTTCCACACCCTAGAGAAGCCCTATAATAAGGGACATAAGAGAGACACACCAATCCCCACCATCTGGTCACGTCAGTGATGCCCCAGAATTACTATTCCCCTAACCGAAGGTTGCTGCCCTGACCGGACCCCTTGGAATGTCCTAACAGAAGTAGCATAACTAATTAGTGTCCATAACGATATGGCACTCAGAAGAATTTCACGATCAAAGTATCAAATCTATGAGGGAGTCCCAGACTAGGTGATGAGTTTTGAGGAGGAATCCATGGAAGGAAGAACTGAAATCCCATCATCCTATTTCTATCAACGAGAAAATGTCCCTGAACAAGGAGCAAATTCCTCCCGCATTTGGAAAGCGGGAATGCGGGGTTACAAAAAGGTCGTGCCTGTCCCACTCATGCTGACGGACGCGTGTGCCCTGACAAAAGCTTAAGAAACATAGTTAATATTCAAATTCATCTAAGAAATATATTCTAATGAATTAATGGATTTTTTAATTGAAAAATAATGCAATAAAATATTATTATTAAATTAATTTTAATAAATATAAATAATAGTATAATTTTTATGAAGTCAATTGTAATTTTTTAAAGGTTTGACCAGTGTTTTTTTTCAAAACTAGTAAATTTACAATAAATATCAGTTTTGATTTTAAAATTAAAAATTATAATATTTATAAAAGTATTTAATATAAATTAATATTATTATTTGGTATCAGGATTTCAAAATTATCGAATAGAAAAATTTTCATAATTTTCAGAGATAGTTAAATTTTTGGGAAAAAATTAAATACCATATAAATATAAATTTTGTTTCATGACATCATAATGACCCAAGAGTGTTTTATTAAAATGATATATAATTTATATTTTGAAAAATATATGTTTTCCTTTAAAATATTGTAATTTTATATTTATTTGATTTATTTTCTAAATCCATAGTGAATCCTCCAAGACATATTAAATATTTTATGATTTTAAAATAATTTCGAAAGTATGACTAAACACTATGTAAGAAAGAGAAATAATTCAATATATTCTTCACTTATCCTTTTAAATTAATTTATACTAGTCCCCTTTTCCATTAACCATGCGAAAAAATTTCATATGGTTTGTTTTTCTGAATATTTCTGTGTGTAGTTTCCAAAACAAAAATAATAATTAATTCCCCCACATTTCCTATATAAATACACAAAAATCAGCCATTACTTTTAATTCATGATCTTTAATGCTCAACCAACCTCGTCCCCACTCTCCATAGTGTCCTTATATGGCACCCCTAGGCTCCCAAGAAGCATCTATCATGCCTTTGGGATCACATATCCAAGTAAGGGATATTCCACCCTCCTTATTTATCAAGCATTATTTTCATCTTTTGCTTTTAATTTCCATTATTCCTATGATGGTATATGTTATTTAATATCCCCCTTGTTTCACATTTGGTGTAAATATTCTGATATCCCCTTTCACTCTCATTTATCCATCTTATGATCCCTTATGTGCACCAGTTACCATGCTGGATTTACATAAGGGATCTTCGTCTCCCCTTTCCCTTCAAGAAACTATTTTAGGTCATGCCTTTTAAATATTCATTTTATGGATTCAGGTTATGATATTATATACCTCATTAAAATCCATTTTAAGTATAAATAATGGAAAATTCTCTTCACTCCCACTAATCCCCCCTATAATCCAATAGACCCACACGTTACTATGCTAAAATTATGTAAGTAATTTCTCTTCTAATTTATATTAAAGAATTTTATTTTATATTATGCTTATAAATTATATTTCACATGTTGTGATATTATATTACATTATCCCCTTAATATTCACACCATTTATAAAAATTATATACCCCTTTCACTCTCATCAACACAAATTATGAATATCTATATAATGACGTTATGTTGACAAAATTACACCACGATTTTCCCTTACAAAATCACCATATAGTGAATAACATTCCAATCCCTCTATCATGGGTATTCATAATTATGAACACATAATTATCGAATGGTGACTTAAATGTATGAATTACACATTCCTTGGTTGGTTAATAAATTATTATATTGAATTAATTCATATTATATGATCTATGTGGTACACATTAGCATGATATTGAAATGATTATGAAGGATGCACCCTAATACTGCTCCAATGCACTGGGTAATGTTTAGTGTCATGATACGCCATATTGGGAAATTGGGTTTCCTGATTCCTTTATAGTAATCTTTTCTATCGTGTTGGGATAGGGGTATACCTGATTCCATTATGTTAATGATGAAACATTTTACGTTGTTCCCACATTTCCATGTTATGATGATTATGATATTTCATTCCATTATGTTCATGTTTACCTTATGCTCTATTGATGTGTCTATTTACAAACATGTATTTTATTCTTCATTTAGGCCTTATTACTCCCTTAATGAGATTTATAGTTCACCATTTTCTATGTAATGTCCCCATGTTATCCAATACAAAGTTAAGTATGAATGAATTTTGTAGTCATGTAAAATAAGTTTTCAATAAAGATGTGTATTTCATGATTTAACATGTAAGGTAATGTTCCAAATACACAAAGACACTATAACTCTTGATATTATGAGTGTTATTAAGTTCATGTTTATGTAATAAATCATGTTTAAATATTAAATAAAGGGAAGAGTCATTGTTGTTGGTATCCAAGGACAGGTTTAGTTATTTTATTTAATAGGATTAGAAAACTATAGTGGAAACTTTTGTATTAGACTAAGAATAAAACCTATAAATTTTGGCGAGTATAGATTAAGTGGTTTATCTTTAAAACACATTTCTATATAGACATGAATAAGTAGATGTGTCTTTGATACAGATGTATCCAGGGGTAAAACCTCAAAACACCATTTTGATCTAGACTCGAATGGGAATTGGTGCACAAAAAGATTCCTTGATGCACTCTTGGTTCAACACTCACAAGGGATATTATTTGATATATTCAAAATCTTAGTACAAACCATTGTTAAGGGAAAAAAATTCCACTACGAATATATGTTAGGAAGTAGATCAATGATTACTTAGATCAGAGCGTAGATAATCATAATTTATGGAGGTAAATGTAATTTATAATTAATCCATTTTTTCATTGGATTCCCCTTTATGTGTTTATTTTTTAAAATATTTAACCTTAATTTTTCCTTTTATTAAATCAAATGGCCGGTAATAGGAGGAATCAGGATAACAATCAATGAGAAGATTAATGTGATGATTCTCTAATGAGATTGTCAATCCTATGTGAGCGGGAATCAAAAACCATTTGATGGCACACATTTAGTTAACTCATGTTTTTAATAGAGACCTAGATCAATAAGAACGTTAACCACCCCCCCCCCCAAGAAAGAGCTAGTTATAATCAGAAGCATCCTAAGACAATCGAACCCTACTTTTAAGAGATAATTTGATCCCTCAATTGTCAAACAATTGATCAACTCCACTGAGATGATATTATCCATCCTTCAATGTTTCAAACAAGAGAATGTTTTTTTGGATTCTTATCTTATGAAGGGTGAAGCTGATCAATGATGGACATTTATAAAAAATATAATGATCGAGGAAGTGATCGAGGTGTTGGGATGAAAGGACTTCAGAAAAATGTTTTTTGATAAATATTTACCCCTCACCCTCCGTCTTATTATGGAAAGATATTTCCTTGCACTCATGAAAAAGGATGATGAATCTATTTCGTAGTACGAGGAAAACATCACAGAACTGGCATGATATTCCTCTACTTTTTTCATTACCCTCGAATGTAGGCTTAACCGTTTTTTGGTGGGATAAATCCAAGACTACAGAAATCCCTGGTGATCCTCAATGTTGATAGCTATGAAGAGATTCTTCAATGTTCCCACAAAGTCGATATGGAGATTAGATAATCTTAGGGGTATAATGGGGATAAGAAGCATAAAGTGGACTTTAAAACAGGCGGTCTGATGGATAAATCCAATGGTCCTAAATTTTTTTATCACCCATAATTTCAAAAGATCCGAAAGAATCACCAATGAAATATATTTAAAGGGATGAGGATATTATTTAGGTTCTATAAGGAAGGGCACCTAAACAGATATTGCATGCAGGAAAACCTGCTACCACGATAGAGGAATGGAATTCTCTATTATTTCCTCAACACCATTTTCATTACTACGACTAAAAATAACTAGGGCACTTTGCAAACCAGTACCCTAGTTCAAGGGTTTTTTGGAGGGAACCAACTACTTCCAAGGAAATAAGGGTGATATTTTTCCATCACTACCACCAAAGTGAATCCCGAAAAAAAGGTCTGATAGGTACATAATTCATTCAATCATGAATATCAAACAAACATTTTGATTATGGTACCACACATTGTTTTATATACCAAATGTTTAGTAGAAAAATCCAAACATTACCCCAAAGAATGAAAATAGAGGTGTCGATTAAAATGAAAAATAGGGAAATTATTGCATCCCAGGATTATAACTCCCCCTATCACAATTTGTGGTTTAAACTTAATAGAGAACCACATCGTACTTTACATGGTGGAATTTTTGGAAATTCTTGGCATAGATTTGTATTCCCTATATAGAGATTACACAAATTGTCCCGAGAGGGAAATAACTCTATATATGGTTAATCAACCCCCAATTCAATATCAATGAAATGTGGATGATGAATATTATTTAGCTCCAAATTCTCAATAATGGATATTATTTCCCTTTGAGAACACATATCTTTCTCAAATGATTGATTCTAATGAATGAACCATCCTCAAATACATGAGTATTGTGAGTGAATTTGTTGATGTGTTTCTCAAGGAATTTCCTGGTCTTCCTCTTATAAGTGATGTTTAATTCTCTATTGATATTATACTTGGAGAATTTCTAATATCCATGACTCCATATTTAATGGTTGTTGTAGATCTAGAGGAGCTAAATATACAACTAAAGAATAATCTAAATAATGTGCTTATATTCCCAAGTGCTTCACCATGGGGTGCATAAATCCTATTTGTCAAGAAGAAATATGGGTCAATGCACCTTTTAGTTGATTATCATGAGCTCAACAAAATCACAATAAAGAAAAAGTATCTGTTACCATGAATTGATGACTTGTTCAATCAACTACGTGTAGAAAAATATTTATCCATGATGGATCTATGGTTGGGATATTACCATGTAAAGGTGAAGAATGAGGATATCCCCAAGAATTCTTTTCATACACGGTAGAAAAACTTTGAATTCATAGTAATTCCTTTGGGACTCAAAAATTCTCCATAAATCATCATGGTCATGATGAATAGAGTCTTTAGATATGACCTCGACAAATTTGTTATAGTATTTATAGATGATATACTAATGTATTCAGAAACAAATGAGGATCATGAGGAGTATCTATGCACTGTACTAGAGAATCTATGAATGTAGAATCTCTATAAAATGTAGAAAAAGTGTGATTTTTGGTTGAAAGAAGCCTCATTTTTGGGGAATATCATCACAAGAAATGGTATATATGTGGATCCTTCCAAAACAAAAGCATTTGAGGGATGGACGAGGCCGAAATATATGATGGATATTCATATATTTCTAGGGTCAGATGGATATTATAAATGACTTTTGAGAAATTTATCAAGATTGTAAAACCCTGTTGCAAATCAATATCAGAAGGGAGGCACGTTTTCATGGAATGGTGAATGTGCAGAAAGCATCATGGATTCAAATAAGAGGCTTATCTTTGACCATGTTACCTCACTACACATAAGTGGAGAGTTTTTCATAATCTTTAATTATTCTTTGAAGAAATTACTAGGATATGTGTTGATTCAGAATGAAAAATTCATTACCTATGCATCAAGGTAGTTGAAAATTCATGAGCAGAACTATCCCACACATGTTCTAGAGTTACTAGCATTGATATTTTCTTTGAAAATCTATAAGCATTGTCTATTTGGGGATAAATTTCAACAATATACATATCATAGAAGTTTAGAAAGCACTTAATATTCCCCAATTAAGATGGAAAAATATTATTATGGATTACAAATACTCAATCCAATACCACTGTAGTAAAGTGGACAAGGTGGAAGACTCTCTAAGTAGAAAGGGCCCACATATTCTATCATATATGAGAATTGAAAAGGATCCAATCTTATTAGATTTTATGAATATGGAAATGGGAATCATAAAGAAGGTTACATCATCAAACCTCTCACAAATAATTGCTCAACCACCCCTTTTGGAAAATTAAAAGGATTCGCAAAAAGTGTAAACAACAGTACATAAAAAAGTGGAATCTATCAGAAAAGGGAAATCCTCAGAGTTCAATTTTAATGAAGAGTTAATTGTGAGATTTGGGTCAAGACTATGTGTTTCATAAAATATGGAGTTAAATAATGAACATCCAGATGATGCAAAATGTTCAAATTTCTACAATTCACCAGAAATAATTAAGATGTACTGAGATCATCGAGAGCACTATTGGTTGGATAATGTGATTATAGAGATCGATAAATATACATCAATGTTCCTGGTATGATAGCTAGTGAAGGATGAGAGGAAAAAAGATTAAGTGGATTATTTAACCATTACCCATACTAATATGGAAATAGAAAAACATCATCATGGACTTTGATACTAGACATCTGAAGACATCCAACGAAAACAATGATATCTAGGTTTTTGTGGATCATCATACAAAGATTATACACTTCATATCAATTCGAGATGATTTCCCACTAGATTAATTGGCACAAATATGTATCATAGAATTGGTAAGGCTTTATTGAGTACCACTATCGATTGTGTCTGATAGAGATTCATGATTCTCTTCTATGTTCTGGAACAATCTCTAATATGCTCTAAACACTGAGTTGAACGTTAGCACAGACTATCATCCTCCGATTATCAAGACACTTGAGTACATGTGGATAGATTGCTCAATGGACTTCAAAGGTGGATGTGACTAACATGTTTCTTTAGTGGTGTTCCCTTGCAATAATAGTTTCCGCCCAGGCATCCAAATGAGTCATTATGAATCCATTTATGGGAAGAGATGCAGAACCACAACAGGTTTTGATGAATTTGGAGAATGAAAACATATTGGTCTAGTAATGGTCGAAGAAATTTGGAGTAGGTTAAGACCATCCAACAAGACATGAAAGCTGCACAAAGTCAAAAAAAAAGTTCTATGCTGACAATCATCGACGAGACCTAGAGCTTGATGTTAGAGATATGGTATTCCTCAGCATATCTCTAATGAAGAGAGTTATGAGATTTGGAAATAATGGAATGTTTAGTCCAAGGTACATCAGACCTTTTGGGATCTTTTATCATATCAGAGAAGTGACCTATCAACTAGAACTCCCACCGAACCTGTCTTAAGTACATGATGAATTCCATTTATCGCTCTTAAAGATATACATACTTGAACCATAAAATGTAATGAATATATAGGTGGTACCATTAGAGAATAACTTATCATATAAAGAGAAGAAAATGAAGATCTTAGATCATAGAGAAAAAGTTATAAGAAAGAAGACAATGCCCCTCATCAAAGTGTAGTGGATAAACCACATGTTTGAAGAAGTGACATGGGAGCAGGAGGATGTGATGAGGTAGGGTTAGTATCATCTGTTTTAGTTCGGGAAAAGGAAAATTTGAAGGTGAAATTTCCTAAAGGGGAATATTGTAATGACCCTTACTATTATGAATAAAATTCCCATTCATTTAATTAAATGTATTATAGATATAGAAAAAACATGAAATACTTTTGTTTTTTGGATATATATGACTGTTATGTATCATTTCTATTGATAATATAATCGGTAACACTGATCACATGACTATTATTAATATAGAGTTTTAACAAATCTTTTTGACAGAGTCAAAGGAAGTGATGGACTCAACCATTTGGATGATACACTATGAAGACCATTTATCGAATCTACCTAGGGAGATATCATTTTTTGGATTTTCCAAAGACAAAGCCCAAGAATATATCCAAAAAATTAAGCTTGAGTGAAACTATTTATTGGAGAAGTTCAATCTCATCAAGATCACAGCTCAATCCATGTTCACCGAACAACCCCATGAAAGTTGCATGATGGTAAACCTTACTCTAAGGGCGTATGACGGTGTAATAAAGGGATATGTAACAATACCCTATAATTATTATTATGTGAATTATTTTTTATAGAACAATTAATATACTTTCATTTTATTATTGTTTCTTTGTAAATGATTTTTAAAGCACAAATAGTAATTTTTAGTTAATATTCAAATTTAATTAAGAAATCTATTTTGATTAATTAATGGATATTTTAATTAAATATTATTTTAGTAAATAATAATTATTAAATTAATTTTATTATAAATTAATGATCGTATAATTTTTTTGAAGTCATTTATAAATTTTATTATGGATTGATATTGTTTTCGTCAAAATATTTAAATTTTCAACAAATGTCAGTTTATATTTTAAAAGTGAAAATTCACATATATAGATAAATATTTAGATAAAATAAATATTATTTTTGTAATAATGACATCAAAATTATCCAACGGTGAATTTTTCATAATTTTCTGAGACAATTGCATTTTTGGGAAAACAATAAATTCTGTATAAATATATAATGTGTTTTATGACATCATAATGAACCAATAGATAAGTAGTAAATTAATGTAATGGGTATATTAGAAAGAATATATTATTTTCATTTAAAATATTTTAATTTTAGATTTATTTTATTTTTTTATAAATCCATAGTGAAACATCCATGAAATATAAAATATTTTAAAATTTAAAAATCATTTATTTAAATGTGTGAATCACGTACACATAATTATGAGAAATGTTTTAATATAATATTCCCTTATCCTTTTAAAATAAATTATACCACTCCCCTTTTCCTAAAAACTTGGTCCAAAACCATGGGATGGTTCATGGTTTTGATTGTTTTAGTGTGTAGGTTCCAAAACCAAAATAATAAAGAATTTCCCACCTTTCATATATAAACCCAACAAATCCCCCATTACTATTCAATAAATATCATTTAAGATAATAAAACTTTTTACAAATACTCTATATAGTCCTCCCATGGAACCCCTAAGCTCCCATGAATCATATCCCAGACCTTTGGGATCACACCTCCATATAAGGGATCTTCCACCCTCATCTTTTATTGAGCATTATATTCTTGTTATGCCTTTTAATTTCATTTATTCTTTTATTAGGATATGTTATTAAATAAAATCCATAGATCCATTTTATGTATAAATTATGTGAGACCCTTTCACTCACATTTATCCCTCTTGTGGGCCATTATGTACAATTTTTACCATGCCGAATTGCCGTAAGGGATCCCCCTCTATCCTTTTTCTTCAAGCACCTATTTTATATCAATCCTTTTAAATTATCATTTTCATGGTTTGGGATATGTTATAAAATACCTCAATAAAATCCATTTGATGTATACATTAGGGTATCTTCCTTTCACTATCATTATTCCCCTCTATGATTCTTTGATCCCACCAGTCACTATGCCAAAATTCTGTAAAGGATATCTCTCTTCTAATTTTAATTCAAGAATTTTATTTTATATTATGCATCTAAATTACATTACACTTGTTGGGATATTATGTTCTATGATCCCTTTACATTACATACCATTTAAAAATGAAGAGATACCCATTTCTCTCTTATCAAGCCAATTTACGAATTTTTATATAACTCTATTATACTACCAAAATTGCATTGTAATTTTCTATACCAAAAACATCGTATAGTGAATAACATAACCATTATTCTATCAAGAGTATTCAACAATTTTTACACATACATATCAAATAATGATATATATTTATTAACTCCACATTCATTGATTGTATAATAAATGATAATGTTGAATGAATCCATATTATATTATCTACGTGGCACACTTTAGAATGAGATTGAAATGATTATGAAGCTTTATCCCTAATAGTGCTCCAATGCATTGTGTAATATTTAGTATCATGATACTTCATATTGGGATAATAGTTTACCTGATTCCATTATAGGACTTTTTTTCCATCTATTTGGGATAGGGGTTTACCAATTCTTTTTTTAATGGTGCAGTGTTTTATGTTATTTTCATATATCCATGTTAAGGTGATCGTGATATATTATTATTTTATGTTCATGTTTCTCTTATGCTTCATTGATATATATATTTCCAATAATGTATTTTATTCTTAATTTTATGCCTTGTTTAATCCATTACATGGCTTTATAGGTCATCTTTTTTTTATTTATACCCTCAGGTTATCCCACACAAAGTTATGTACGAAGGAATGTTGGGGTCATGTAAATGATTTTTTCAAAAAAGATGTATATTTCAGTTTTAGGTTGTTATGTAATGTTCCTAATCCCCAAAGACACCAGGCCTATTGATATTCTAAGTTAAAAAAAGTTCAATTATAGCTAATAAATCATGTTTAAAAATGAAATATAGGGCAGGATCATTATAACTATGTTGGACTAATACTCCAAACCTATGTAGGCACTCCCAATGAACATGGTTTACTTGATCATATTATATTTACATAATATTTTAAATAATTTGAGATCATTTTTATAAAATTTTATATAATATAATAGTAATTTTACCACATATAACTTTTGTTAAATCAGAGGAATTTCATAATCATAAAATTATACTAAAGATGAAATAGAAGTATCATATGTGGAAATTAAGGTCTCATTGAAGAATACATCTTAGGTTTATTATTTTATTTTTATATGTTTATTTATTATTTATTATTTGATATTATCTTATCCACTTTGATTTTAGTATTTTTATTAGAACAAGAACATGAAAATAAATATATGAATATAATATCCCTAAAAACCCCATATCCATCTGATAATGTACTTTGGGTAAAATTAATTTAGCTAAATGGAAATCTCATAAATTCTTATTATGCGAGAAATGATGAGTCCTGTAAAATATATGATTTTGAGGTGAAAATATCACTAGGAAATAAATCATGATGTCATGTTTTTGGTTTAGATACCCTTGGATATTTTCAATACTGAGAGATAATTAAAATTTTAAAAATATAATTTAATTTATTGGGGGATTTTATGCCCTAGAAATTTTGTGTATAACATTACATTAAATAAATCTAATGGTTTTGATAAATTCCGTCACAAGAAACACCAGAATAAAAAAATTCATGGCATATTAAATGAATATTATGAATATAATCTAATAAAAATTAGTCAATATGTAAATAAAAATATTTTAATCACAATAAAATTTATATTAAATTGGATTAAGAATGATTAATTTTTTCAAGGGGATTTTTTCAATAAAACAATTTTTTTATTCATTATTGTTCATTTAAAAGTGAATCTTATAAATTTTAAAAAAATATCATTTTAAAATTTACATAATATTTGAATTCATCATGTCGACTATAACGTCCACGACCCGGAAGCCACTAATCCGGTGCTCTGAGTCGGGTGGTTACATGACCTTAAGCATGCCTCCCCATATACCAAAGGCTGCCGACTAGCAGCGGGGGTCTATGTAGTTAAATGGGGAGACTATACCCCCTATATATCAGAGTAATCCACAAATCACAACAAAATAGCAGAAAAAATAACCAATTAAACAAGGAACATGTATATCAAACATTTCAAACCATAAATATGTCATGTCATACTACAAGTGAAAAAGTGAACAAAGCCAAAATAAAGGCAACGACCAAGATCCCCAAAATGGTTCTGACTCCATGTTCGGATCCTCCACCAAGTGAAACACATATCTACTCTGCTAACTAGCAAGGACCCTTGCCCTTACCCGGACCTTCAAACATGAAGTCTGCTCAGGTACCCAATGGAGGCCCGAGCAGGGTGTGAGTACAACTCAATAGGCCACCACCAACAGTGTCTACAAAATATCCAGTATAAAAAGGTATTGCATGCAAAAGGAAAATGAATGATAAATGCCAAGTAATTAATTATGGTTCCATTAACTAGTCCAAAGCCAAGCCATTACCACATTCATTACCTTTCATTTCACACCAATTATCGTCACTTACCATTTCATAAAATTCCATGGGTTAATCACATTCATCATGTAACATGGGTCTAAGGCCAACAATCACATGCTAGAGTGTAAACACATTGTTATCCTATCTCACTAGGACTAACCTCCTCATAGCAACCATATCCTCACCTCGAAGCCTCAATTCGGGTGGATGCAACCGTTAGGATAATAGACCCTCAGTCCCCTTTCCTAACCCATGCATTTAGGGTGCATTTTAGAGCCCCAGTCTTCCCTCGACCCGTGGGCGTAGATCATCAAGTCATACCCCACTCTATTAAGACATGTGCACATGCTTGCATATATGTAACCATCAACCTTCCAACCATTTCCCATAGGGAAACATCATTCACAACAACCCACATGGGAAAACACATCATGCCTAACCCATTAACACATTACCATTCCATGTCATTTAACCATTCACCCAATTCCCATGTGTTATGCCTATCTCACTAAGCATTCCATCCTAGATCCATAATCTATCCCATTATGGTCTTTAATCAATTTACACATTAACCCATTTTACCCGTTCATCATTCCCACGAATAAACTATTCATGAAAACATGTTTATCAAGGTCTCTACAATTTACCACAACAATGTCACCTATTCAATAACAATCCCTAAACCTGAGGAAAAAGCCGAAACATCCCATGGATGGCCCCGATTAGGTTAAGTCCATCCCAACACATCCCATGGGGATCATGAGGGTTCCCATTTACCATTTTAAACACCATTATAACCAATCATGCCAAGGTTATTCAAGACATAACCAATGAAAAACAAGAACACAAGTAAACATGCAAAAAAACCCTAAACAAACATGTGATATAACTTGTAGACCACCTACCTTGAATCCGTGGTTGAACGCACCCTCAATCGAGTCCTTAGACCTTGATTCGACAAACCCTTAGAGCTTCAACCTAGAACTCACCCAAAATATAGGGTTTAGGGTTTCGGAAAAATAGGGAGAGAAGACACCAACCCTAAACCAAGAAAAGAACCAAGGAGGAGATTAGCCTTACCCAGAGCTTCAATATGAAACCAACGACACAAAAAACGCTCTAGAAACGAGGGAGATCGATCTCTTTGAGGGATTGGGTGAATCGGTTCGTTCCTAGGGTGAAGAGGGAGGAAATGTAGGTAAATCCCGAGTTGGTGTTATAAAGACCAGAGTGGAAAACTTGTAAATTTGCCAACATTAGGTGGCAGCACGGTTTAGCCGCACTGTTCGGAAAACTGTGCGCAAAACGTGCGGATGCCACTACCTGGAGGAGGAAGAGCTACATGGTTTATCCACACGGTTTGGAAAACTATGCGCAAACGGTTTGTTAGCCTCTGTCTAGAGGCGGGAGGGTCGCACCCTCTTTCCTGGGCAGGCCGCACGGTTTGGATGACCGTGCGTAGGCCGTGCTCCTTGGTCTGCTTTTCTCAAACTTCCCTTCTTCCGTGCCCTGAGCCCCTGGAACACACCCAAGGCCTCTCACACTTCCAAGAAACCATATAAATCCCAAAATAAAATGGTTCAAACCAAAACACAACAAGACATACCTTTCCAAAAACTGGGATCTTACAACCTCCCCACCATATAACGACTCATCCTTGAGCTGAGCTCCCAAGCTTCATTACTTCACCAGAGAGAAGAGTTCGGGCCACTGAGCCCGTATATCTGATTCCCACCCCCATGTTTCTTCCTAAACTTTCCCATGCTTCCATAGTACTCACACTAATGGCACAACCATTCCTCGCAAGACCTTTTCACTACGATCCACCACGCAAACTGATGCTCCTCAAAGGACGCATCAACCTCAAGAAACACATCCTCAACATCAACTACATGAGATGGGTCAGGGTGATACCGCCAATGCTGGGACACATGAAACACATCATGCATCCCACCATACCACTTTGGAAGAGCCAATCGGTAAACCACTGGTCTGATCATCTCCACAATATCAAAAGGTCCCACATACCTGGGCGCCAACTTACCCTACTTCCGAATCTGACGGTGACCCATCCTTGGCGACACCCGAAGGAACACTTTATCACCCACCCGAAACTGAATGGGTATATGCCTCCGATCTGCATACGACTTCTGCCTACTCTGAGCCGTAGCCATTCACTTCATGATCAACTAAACTCTCTATGAGGTATCCTGCACGAGATTCGGCCCCAACAACTCAGATTCACCGGCCTCTAGCCAACACAACGAAGATCTACACGGTCTCCCAAAAAGTGCCTCAAACGGTGCCATAGGAATTATAGCCTGAAAACTGTTTTTGTAGGAAAACTCAACCAATGATAGGTTCCTCTACCAAGGACCACCAAGGTCCAAGACACAAGCTCTTAACATGTCTTCCAACACTTGGATCGTACATTCCGACTGCCCATCCGTATGCAGGTGGAAAGTCGTACTAAAAAACACATGCGTACCAAGCGCCTTCTTCCACCCTTACCAGAATCGCGATGTGAAACATGGATCTCGGACCGAAACTATGATATGTGGAAGACCATTCAACCATACTATTAACCGAACATACAGCTCACCCAACTGGTCGACTGTATAGGTCTCTTGAATTACTAAGAAATGAGCCACTTTCGTTAAACGATCCCCAACCACCCAGATTGCATCATTCTTCAGCGGCGTCCTCAGAAGACCCATGACAAAATAAATTATTACATCATCCCACTTTCATTCTAGAATGGGCAATGGATGAAACAGACCACCTGGGTGTTGATGCTCAGCCTTCACCTACTGACAGGTCAGACACCATGCCGCAAAGCCCGCAACATCCTTCTTCATTCCAATCCTAAAACCTGCCTTCGGAGATCACAATACATCTTGGTCAAACCAGGATGCACAACCCATTTTTATGCATGGAACTCACACATCAACTCTTCCCGCACAAACTTTGGCACAACCACACAATCACGAACACGAATAACACCATCCACACCGATGACCCAGCCAAAAGGTAGTTCCCCACATTTAAGCTTTTCTGTCATGATCAGACACTTAGGATCACCAAGCCGATTTTCCTTAACTCGACTCAAAAGCGTCGACTCCATCATTAAGGAAGCAAGAGTGACCTGACCATTCTCCTCCTACACCTCCAGGTGGATCTCTGCAAACAAGTCCATCACCATTCACTCGGTGCTGGACTCCTGAACCGCATGATTCTGAACCATCCTTCTCAGAGCATCAGCATCACTATTTCCCTTTCCCGGCGTGTACACCAACTCCAAGTCAAAAGATTGGAAATATTCAACCCATCTTCACTCCCGAAGATTCATATCCCGCTCCGAGAAGATGTACTTCAAACTCTTGTGGTCAGTAAACACTGTAAACCGCTCCCCCAACAGATAGTGCCTCCAAAACTGCAAGGCATACACTACTGTAGCCCACTCAAGATATTGAGTGGGATAGTTCTGCCCATGGGGTCTCAACTGCCTCGACCCATAGGCCACAACCTACTCATCCTGCATCAACACAGCCCCAAGTCCGATTCCAGACACATCACAAAACACGATGTACTTCTTACCCGACTCAGGTAAGATCATGATACGTGCAGTCATTAACCGCTTCTTCAACTCTTGGAAGGCATTATCACAAGACTCAGACCACTCAAACCTGATTCCCTTCTTGGTCAAGCCCAAGAGTGGTGATTCCAAGTGAGCGAAATCCTGAATGAACCTTCGGTAATACCCGACCAATCCTAGAAAATTCTAAACATCAGAAACACTCCTGCGCTACTCCTAAGATACAACTGTCTGCACCTTCTCTAGATCCACTAACACACCTACCTCCGAGATGATGTGACCCAGAAAATGCACCTCACCTATCCAGAATTGACACTTTGATGGCTTGGCGCATAGCCAATTCTCTCTTAGTGTACCCAAGACGATGTCAAGATGTTGGGCATGATATTCATGAGTTTTCTAGTAGACTACGATATCTTCAACAAAGACAACCACAAACCGATCTAGATAGGGATGAAAGATCCAGTTCATCAAATCCATAAACACTGTTGGTTCATTGGTCAAGCCGAAAGGCATTACCACAAACTCGAACAACCCGTATCGACTACAGAATGTTGTCCACGGTATATTAGAATATCTCACTCTCAACTGGTGATAACCTGACCATAGATCAATCTTAGAAAACATTGATTCACCCCTAAACTAATCAAACAAGTAATCTATTCTAGGAAGAGGGTACCGATTTTTCATTGTCATCTGATTCAACTTTCGATAGTCAACACAAAGCCTTAGCGACCCATTGGCCTTCTTTGCAAAAAGAACAGGTGATCCCCAATGAGAAGTACTAGAACGGATAAACCCTTTACGCTCCAACTCTTCAAGATGAACCTTCAGTTCATGGAGTTCTGTCGGTGCCATTCGGTATGGCAGAATATAAACTGGCTCCGCTCCAGGCAGTATCTCGATCGTGAACTCAACATCCCTCTCGGGTGGTAACCCCGATAAATCCTCCGGAAACACGTCCTGAAACGAATCCAACATAGGAGGTAGAACAAAATGTTCCCCTCTCTCATCATCAAACCTGAGACAAGCCACTCGAGTTGTGAGTTCACTCATCCATTGACCCAATGGTCCTACACGACCTACATGAGCATCCCACTCGCCAAGGTGGACATAAGCATCACTCTCAAGTGACCTGAATGATACTCTATGATGATAAAAGTCGATGTGTGCTCGATACAGCACCAAAAAATCCATTCCCAAGATTAGGTCAAACCCTTACATCTCGAGAATGAACAAGTCCCACATAAAATGATACCCACCATCTTCCAAGGCACATCCCCTACACTGCTTGATGTTCCCAACCTGCACCCCCAATGGAGTGTCAATCAACATCACCCCACACACCCCCTCCATTGGTAAACCCAACAATACCACAAGTTGAGCAGAGAGAAAAGAGTGTGTGGCACCTATGTCGAACATTGCGCTAGAAAAATTAGCGGCTACAAGGATCATACGTCGAACATTTGATGGTCCAACCTCGCCATCCCCATGCGCAAACTGAACTGCCTGAAGCTGGCTTGCCCCTCTACCCTTGGATCCAGCCTGAACACCCTGCGTTGCACCACCCTGCTGGCGTGAGAGATCATGCCCTGGAGTTCCACATCCACCGCTTCTACCAGTACGGCCCATGGAGGTCCAACTGCCTGCCTGATATGGGGCAACTGATCCCCTTCCCGTATCTGGTACCTACCTCCCAACATCATGATCTCCAACCTGTTGAGGGTTCCTACAGAACCTCTGCACATGCCCCATCCTGCCGCACGAACGACACACAACTTGAGATCGAAGACACTGACCACGCACATTCCCTGACCTACCGCACTGATAGCAGAACACCTGATTTCCACTCTGAGAGGCTGACCCTTTCTTCCAGCTACTTTGCACAATTCCGCCATGCTGTGAGCTTCATGGAATCGCTTCCGACCCTCGGTAGCTACTCCACTCGTCTGCCCCAATGGAACCACAAGCCCACTACCCAAAGATCCCTTCAGGTTTCCTTCCGAAATCAGTGCATGATCTACTATCTCTGCGAACCTCTTCAAGTGGAAGATATTCACTTGAGACCTGATCTCATGTCTCAACCCGTCCTGGAAGCGCCTTGCCACCGCTACTTCATCCCATGCTAACACTGGAACGAAGCGTCTCAAATCAGTGAAGTGACTAGCATATTCCATTATTGATAACGATCCCTGAGTCAGGCTCATAAAATATGCAACCCACTCCTGCCTCAAAGTCTCTGGGTAGAAATGATCCAGAAACGTTTCTTGAAAAACCTTCCATGACATTAGCCCAGCCTACTCGATTTGAGCCTAAATGTCCCACCAACGCCTAGCCTAGCCTCGCAAAATATGAGCAGTCATCTTTACCCGCTTCTCGACAGGGGTCTCCAGATGATCCAGAATAATCTGGATATACTCTAACCAGAGCTCTGCTGCCTCTGGCCCACCCTCTCCGGTGAAATTCGGAGGGTGTTGCGGTTGGAATTCCCTGGTCAGCTCAAACATACTCGGTGCACCACGCCCTGGGTCCCGATCCATCGTCTGCATAAGGCGAGCCATGTTCTCTCAGAACTGGTCTTTTCTACCTTCATTAATCACCACATTTTCTTGCTCTTCTACCGGAGGAGTGTTCTCAGCAACATCCTCCCATTTCCCAACTGGCAATCGACGTCGTGGTGGCATCTCTCTACAACACCAAGAACAAAATTTAGAACGCATACCATAAAACTCTCACAGCTTCAT
This sequence comes from Viscum album, assembly GCA_963277665.1. Taxonomy (NCBI): domain Eukaryota; kingdom Viridiplantae; phylum Streptophyta; class Magnoliopsida; order Santalales; family Viscaceae; genus Viscum; species Viscum album. Next base: position 2,018,500,298 of record OY728126.1, on the reverse strand, counting down.
CAAGCCCTTTACAAGCTAAAACAACCCATTTTTCATACTAATCCAACAACACTAGAACCTTAAATTTACCGCCCCGACCATCCCTACCGCGGGCCATGGTCCACATGGGGTAAACAACAATGCACTACCACCAACTCACACAACATTTTACATGACATTTTCCACTTCATTCCAAACCCTTAGGTTTCATTAAACATCCTTTACCCACTTGTCTTATTTCATTTTTTTCTCATTAATTCTTGGTTTCATGAAATGCATGATGCAACCTACTTTCCTGCCTCACACACCCCTCGCATGCGTGTGCCTAATACAATGAATTTCACCTATCTTCCTAGGTTCCTACAATGATGCATGAGTATAAATCATCGTGCCATTAAGGCCACGAGCCAAATATCGTAAAACAATCACATCAAACCACATGTGAATCACCCAACGGTGAAATATCATCAACTATATCAACACACAACAAAGAACAACATTTCCCACCAAGGGTGACTTGGGTTTTCCCTCGTACCTGGGTTAGCTACTCCCAAGCACGAGCTCATTGCCAAGGCCTGACACATCCTAACCCTTGTCTATCAATCCCAAATAACAAGACCTTAGATAAGGAGAAGAAATAATTCCTCTGATACCACTTTGTAACGTCCCCGGCCCAGAATCCACTAATTTGGTGCTCCGATCCAGGTGGTTACATGACCTTAAGCGCGCCTCCTCGTACGCCAAAGGCTGCCAACTAGTAGCGTGGGTCTATGTAGTCAAATGGGGAGACTATACCCCCTATATATCAGGGTAAGACACAACTTACAACCAAATAGCGGAAACAATAACCAATTAAACAAGGAACATGTATGTCAAACATTTCCAACCATAAATATGTCATTTCATACTACAAGTGCCAAAGTGAACAAACTGAAAATAAAGGCAACGTCCAAGATCCCCAAAATGGTTCCGACTCCGGGTCTGGATCCTCCACCAAGTGCTACCCATTTCCACTCAGCTAAATATCAAGGACCCTAGCCCTTATCCTAACCCGCAAACATGAATTCTTCTCTGGTACCAAACGGCGTCCCGAGCAGGGTTTGAGTACAACTCAGTAGGCCACCACCAATGATATCTTCCAATTATCCAGTATAAAGAGGTAGTTCATGCAAAAGGAAAATGAATGATAAATTCCAAGTAATTAATTAAGGTGCCATTAACTAGTCCAAATCCAAGCCATTACCACATTCATTACCTTTAATTTCACACCAATTATCATCACTTACCATTTCATCACATTCCACGGGTTAATCACATTCATCATGTTACATGGGTCTAAGGCCAATAATCACATGCTAGAGGGTAAACACGTTGTTATCCAATATCACTAGGACTAACCTCCTCAGAGCAACCATATACTCCCCTCGAAGCCTCGGTTCGGGTGGATGCAACCGTTAGGAGAATAGACCCTCAATTCCCTTTCCTAACACATGCATTTAGGGTGGAGTTTAGAGCCTCAGTCTTCCCTCGACCCTTGGGTGTAGATCATCACGCCATACCACACTCTATCAATCCATGTGACATGCTTATATATAGGTAACCATCAACCTTCCAACCATTCCCCAATGAAAAACATCATTCACAACAACCCACATGGGAAACCACATCATGCCTTAACCCATTAACACATTACCATTCCACATCATTTGACCATTCACCAAATTTCCATGTGTTATGCCTATCTCACAAAGCATTCCATCCTAGACCCATAATCTATCCCATTATGGTCTTTAATAAATTTACACATTAACCCATTTAACTCGTTCATCATTCCCATGAATCAACTATTCATGTAAACATGTTAATCAAGGGCTCTACAATTTACCACAACAATGTCACTTGATTAATAAAAATACCTAAACCTAGGGGAAAAAGATGGCACATCCCATGGATGGACCCAATTAGGTCAAGTCCATCCCAACACATCCCACGGGGATCATGAGGGTTCCCATTTACCATTTTAAACACCAATATAACCAATCATGCCAAGGTTATTCAAGAAATAACAAAGGAAAAACAATAACACATGTAAACATGCACAAAAACCCTAAATAACCATGGGATATAACTTGTAGTCCACCAAATTACGTACTTCCATTATTGAAAAATTTAATCTCCATTCACAAAAATGAAATTTTCATCTCTTGTTTAATGGAATAATTTACATATTTTTTTCACACATTATAAATAATTAGTTTTATAGAAACGCTTATATAAAATATCATAGACACCCTATGCATGTAATAGATGAATTTTTATACCTAAAAGATAGTGATATATAACAATAATATTTTACCTTACAAAATATTCTAAATAGAGAGGTATTGTATTAAGTTAATTAATCTTATCAACCAAATACTTTATTCACTTTAAAAATAAAATAATTTAAGGTTCAATGGGATCCTTATAAAAACTGATAAGCAAATTCATAAAATACCCTAAAAAATAGCGTACAAGTAATTACACATTTCGAAAATCCCATTACAATTTTTTATTTCAAAATTCAAATTCAAATATAGAATCAATTTTTATACGGGAAAAGGGGATAGATTGAAAGACCCTAAATTCACGTCACCATCACTGCCATCATCACATTTCCAACCTTATCATCTCGAAACAACCACCACTATCACATCGTCTCATCACCTTCATCGTGGTCATCTACTTTATCATATATGGCCACCAATACCAAAGACCCTTGCACTGTCATATCACTGGAAAAGATATGAGTTGTGTGACACTACAGATAACCAAAACACCCCTTCACAATGATTAGAATAAGCCAAATGAACTAAAAATATAGCCACCATAAGAATAAACTAATATAACTTTTCTACCATCTTTGAATATCAATACAAAATTGATGATATTAGTATGTATATGTGCACATTATATCCTATATGTACAAAATTATTGTTTTTATCACAACATTAAATTAATTGTTCTAAATAAGTATTAAATTATTAATATTATATTTATAACATTTCTACGATTTTGAAACATTAAAACATTCACTATCTTCTCCATAATCAATCAAAAATGAATGTGTCACCCGTGTGAATTTGTGGACTATCGCCTCCATGAATGTGATGTATTTCATTTTCCTATCTAGTGTTTTATTTTTTTTAATAATTTATCCTTATATTATTTAATAATCTATAACATATAAATAATATATTTATAATTCCTCAATAACTATGTTAAAACTAAATCAATATATATTCACACATATCCATTAATTATTGTGTATTTTTATTTTGGTATGCTTAGTGACCTAAACTATCATTGAAGTCGGTAAATGTTAAAATTTATAATCCTACTAACTACAATATATGTAGAGAGCAGGGTTAAACCCATAGGGAAGGTAAATTTGTCCACTAATCATCTAAAAAACATGGAAGCTCCACTGTTGTTAGCAATGGAGTGAATTTTCTATTATTTCACTTTTTATAGTTTTTTTACATTTTTTATTAAGAAGTGAAGCGACAAAACTCTATAGATCATGTATCTATACTAAGTTAAAGTGAGACACTGTAGAAAAAATTGGGGAACAGAGATATAAAAGTACTGATAAACAAACAATCTATTTAAAAACATGTAGAAAAATCTCCATTCTACTGGTTTTAAAGGTATTCCAATTCACTTTAAGGGTTTTGCAGAGTACCACTTAAAAGAGTATGAATCACCACCCTCACTAGGATTTAAGTCATACAAGCCGATCAACCATAGATTTAGCCACTCCAATGTTAACCAACCGTGCAGAATTTTAAAATAACAACAGCATGAACTCACTGTAATTCCTGAAGTCTTAAGAATTTTTTAACTTTTGAATATGTATTCACAATCAATCTCTCAAATTGATTGTAAAATTTTGAAATTAAAATTTGGTGGAACAATTCAATTTAATGAAGTCAGTATCGATCTTTCTGATCAATTCTAGATATATCTAAAGATGAACTGAAAAAGAACATTTAAAAGTAACCAGTGGAACCTAAATTTATCCCTGAACAAAAGGTTTGGCCAAAAAACATGTTTAGTATCACAATAGTAATTGAAAAAATGATAAGTAGAGTATAATAATTAAAACACAAGGGAAGTCAGACCCCCCAAAGGATACTTTACTCTTACACTCCTCCAGCTCTTGGAAGTGGTTCCAGAGTCACAATCTAGTCTCCTCTCCTCGGCACCGGCTCCTTGAATGTTTTTTCCTCAAATGAATCCTCCAAATAATATTTTTATTGGTCTTCTTAAGTAGCCACTGTCTTCTACAGCTTTTCACTAATCATATTTCACCGACTTTGAAAGCACATCAGAAATGCACCGCACAATGTGTGTGTTTTTTTCACGACTGACACACCACACAAATGTTTCTCACACAACTAACTCCTGGTGAGTTAGTTAAGTGAATTTGGAGATATAATTGTCTCTTGAATGAACTAGCGTATTAAAAACAAACATAAAAGTTAAAACACTAAAGAAATAAATATTTCTAGATTAAGAAAATAGTTTATTAAAAATTATTTTTAAAAGAATTATTAAAATTTTAAATAAGGTTATTAATTAAATTATTTTATTACTATTTCTAATAAATAAAAGTTAGATTTTAATTACATATAATGAAATAAAATTTATAAAAGAAACACCTTGATAAATTATATATTATATGTTGAAATAATTTTTCAATAAAAGTGTTATTATTATTATTAAAAAAGTTTTGGTAATTATTAATTTTGTTGCTAAATTGTTTGTAAGTTATTAATTAATTAATTAATTAACATTATTCAACTGAATTATAAACATTATGTTTATTATTATTTTGAAAGTTTACATTATTAACATTTTATGTTAACTAGATTAGCTTAACATTAAATTATAACTTACTATTAGTATTGTATTTTATAAACAAAATGCATTATTAAATAATTATTAATAAAATATATTAAATTATAACTATTTTTTTTAAATAATCTCTTCTTACTTGATTTAAAAAAACTGTCAATTAATTAAAAAAAATATGTTTTATTAACTATCTTATGTAAGTAATTTATTTGTAATTATTAATATTTATTATTATTTGTTTTTAGTATATTTTTCTATTTTAATTTTGTTTTTAATTCATTATTTTGTTTTTTTGTTATGTTTTATGTTTTTTACTTCTTTCTCCCCCTCCCCCAATTATCGGTGCACAACATGGAAAGGGGAGGGGTTAGGATTCTTTAAGAAGCCTCTAGAGGAAGGCTCTGCCAGTGGATCAACTCTGTAGCTATGAACAAGACTGGTGGAACCCTGATGGTCGGCAACTTTATCCTTCTCCATAGCATCAGCTACACAATCTAACACCTACGGCATCCTAGCCTTCCACGGCTCTGGCATGACGCGACATCTCTTCCTCTCTCCATTCTCAGCTGAATAGGGTGCAACGTATCTCAGCTTGGTCTTCAGAAATGTGTAGTGGCGGTCCTCTCCACACAGCAGCGCAACACCACTTGAGTCCACTTCAGTGGCTGATGGGATCTTCTCAGATTAGATTGACACAGACGGCACCAAATAGAGCAGATTGGAGTTTAGTGCATAGTTGGACAGGAGTGACGAATTTGATTTGTGAATTTATCTACTTTTGGATTTTCTTTTTTGGTCTTGTTTGACATTTTGCGAGTGTAGAGAAGGGTGAAATGGGTTTGTGCAGTGGTGAGGGCAGTGAAAAGGAGGGGAAAACAGTGAGGTGGAATATTGGTGAGGTTGAATGTAATGGTAGCTGTGATATGTAGGAAGTAACGGTGAGGTTTAAGAAAAGGTGAGGCAGAGGGAGGTCAATCGGTAAGGTGGTTACCAATAAAAAACTATAAACAGGTCACAGTCAGAAAAAAATAAAAATAAAGAATAGGAGTAGTGTAAGGTAACCAAAAAAAATAAAGTTTACCATTAGGTTTAAAAAATAGGAAACAGCGGTGTGGGGGAGAAACTGTTACGAAATAAAAAATTCAGGTCATCGCTAAAAAAAATAAGAGGGTCAACGTTATAATGGGTACTTTGTGGGTAGGGGATCACCGTTATAATTAAAAAAATAGGCTACCGGTACTGATAAAGTCTCTAGTATACAATAGTAATAGTGAGGTGTGGGGGTCACAAGTATAATTAAAGGTTGCTGGTATACATGAATGAATGCTACTAGTAGGCTGCATAAAGTTGTCGTTCGAAAGAAAATTAAAATAACCACTGTTGCACAAAAAAATAAAAGGGCCACCATTACAAATAAAATTTTAATAAAAGGGAGTTACTGTAACATAGAAAAAATTATATAACTAACGGCGACCTTTTGAAAATTTTAAATGCAGTTATTGATCTTAAAATAAAAAAAAATAAAAAATTGAAAATAAAAAATTAAAAGAATGCTAAGCACCCTTAATTAAAAACTAATTATTTACAAAACCATAAAATTTATAATTATTAACTGACATCACTTAAATTATAAACTGAATAATTGATAAACTAAAATGATAAAAGAATTAAATTAAAATAACTATATAAATAATTACACGGTAGCAGCTAGTGAAAATGAAAAGTATCGGTGACCCTATTGGTTACTGATAGTTATAGTCTACCTCACCCATAGACTAAAACCAATAGAAAATGAATAAATAATTAAACTACATACATAAAATTAAACAATTAACATTTTAAAACTCTTAATTAATTAATTTATCAACTATTTTAATAAATAAAATTAAAAGTGAACTACATTATTTAATTAAAACAGAAATTCTAAACTTAATTAACTAGAAGGATAGTAAACCATATTATTAAATAATGTTAAAATATTTTAATGAAACTAAGGAAATGATAAATTATTCAAAAAAACTATCTTAATTATATAGGATTACGATGATTAAATATTTGTTTAAAATAGATATTAACTTATCAAAAAGAAAAGAAGATTCCACTTAACAAGACTAATTAAGAAAAAATGAAATTAAAAAGTTATGTAAGATTAAAATTATTAAATTGAAGACTATAAATACATAATTAATTATAAAAATTGATTAATTATAAAAATAATTATAAAAATACAAAAGTACAATCACTTAGTATAAGGTGCATAAATAATTAATTAAATTATTAAAAAATAGGTAAAAAGAAGTGGAAAAACTATGTAAAAATAGAGGCACATAAAGTTCCCCCACACTTAAGCATTTCATGTCCTCAAACAATCCCATGTCCAGTTTTCTTTGAAAAACAGTAAAGTTTTTGTTATAAAGATCACACTGTAACATGTCCAGCACACAAAATCAGAGGACATAACATAATAGTAGGATTAGAAAATGAATTACTCATATGAATATTGCATATACCAAATACTATAGGGTAATTAAGAATGTTATGAATCATCAAGTAATGAATATGTCATGCCTCATATTTGATACTAGGTAATGATTCATTTAAATCCAAGATGAAGTTTTAAGTACAAGATTGAAAAGAGGTAAAATATCAAGGGAATTAATACATTAAAGAAGGATCTTTATACATTGACAGAATCCTAGGTTCCAAAAATATTTAATTTCTTTTTTTTTTTGAATCACCTTAATAATAAAACCTAAATGATTTCCATAAAAACCAATTGACCCCTTCTTCATCTGGCGTTCATCTTTCCCCTCACCTTAATGAGCACATTTTTTCCCCTATACACTTTATTTATTTTTCCCAATTCATGTATCATTGTGCTAAGCACTGTTCATAAGCACTTATTCAAGATGAACAGATGGATAATTCTTAATAGAAATGCACCCAGCATCTAGGGTCTCAGAGACTCATCGTGGGATCCCAGATGCCCAAATTACTCTAGTTTGAAAAGATTTATATAAAATATCATTTACATTGGCTCATTGGAGAAATTAATTATAATAATTAAAAGATGAAAGAGGCCACTAAAATTAGAATCAAACATCCCGTTCTAAGGGTTATGATCATAGCTCCACTAAAACGCTACCCAAATCACATTCATATGTAGTTCCTAAAAAAAATATCCATCAAATAACTATGTAAGATCACTCAAAATCATCCATTATCATCAATTTCAGGTTCAGAGCAGTTCTTAACCACCAGCAAAGAACTAGTCAAAAGGAAAGACCCAATTGAGTACAGTGTAAAGCCTAAAATTATGCATGAATTTTGAAAACTTTTAACCATTTTTTAACAAAATGTTTTAAGTTAAGTTGGAATTGATGGGATTCCATTAAAACACAGTTTAGCACAGTCATGAATTGACCCCATCCCCCACACTTAAAACACATCTTTGTCCCCAAAGTTGACTTATAAATATGGAAAAAAACAATTAAACAATTAATGTTCAAAACATATTTTCAATTTAGTAGATTTTTGACATGTATAAAGGTCAAATTAACAATCAAAGATATTATTTGCCACAATAAATAAATAATCAGAAAGTTTATTAGCAAGTATATACATTAATTTTTATTTCCAGTGACAAATATTTTCCATTAATACTCAAACAAGGCATGCAACTTATGGGTGCAGAGTGGATAGGGTGAAGCAATATGAAATATTGGTTGAAAAGAACGTTCAATTTAATAGAAAAATGCATGCTAACACCCTATAGACTAATCTGTTACAACGAAAAACACAACTACCAGCAAACACATACCCCCCAACACTTAATTTCTTACCGTGAGAGATTAATTCAATATTTGTCAACAAATTGGAATTTCCAGCAAGAGGCACATGCAAATTTTTTAAGCATATCATAGTGACATGAAACAAAAGTTTTTTATTGCAATATATGCATCATATTTTCAGCAAATATGTAGCAGAATTTTGAATACACATGTAGTAGAATTTCAAAGACAAGCAGAATTTGTTTAGTGAGAAGAATTTTATTAGTAAAAACAAGAGCAGAAATAATTGAAAAAAGTTTAAGTACTTCCCCCGACAAAGCTCTTGTCCAAAAATGATCATTGGAATTCTACTCCTTTATTGACACAAGCAGCAGCATCCTAAAAACACAAAGCATGGAGATAAAGAACAAGCAGTAACAAGTATTTCAAAAAAACAAAGCACAGAAGAGGAATTTTATTCAAGTATAAAAAGAAAAACATAAATACAAAAAGAACAATGGGTTTCCTCCCATGAAGTGCTAGATTTAAAGCCCCCATATAGACTGTGTTCAAGAATAGTTTTGAAGATCAGTGGAGGCAGCCAAGCCCTTCATTTTTCTCTCAAAATAAAGTTTCACCCTTTTCCCATTAACTATCATGGGTATATTCTCTTCACCTAAAATTTCAACAGCTCAATTCTTCAGCACAATCACTACAGTAAAAGGTCTAGACCACTTGGACTTCAGCTTTCTAGGAAAGAGTTTAAGTCTAGAGTTAAAGAGGAGGACCTTTTGTCCAAGTTTGAATTATTTGTTTGAATGATAGAATCCTGAAATATTTTAGTCATCTCTTTATAAATTCTTGAATTATCATAACTCTCTCTTCTAATCTCATTAATTTGACTCAGCTCAAGTAATCTCCTCTCATTATTACTCTTAAATTCAATGTTTAGAGCCTTGACTACCCAATAAGACTTGTGTTTCAACTCCACAGATAAATGAAAGCATTTCCCAAACAAAATCCTCTAAGGATACATACCTATTGGGGTCTTAAAGGCAGTTCTATATTCCTGTAAAGCTTCATCCAACTTAAGAGAATAGCCTTTCTTATAATTCAACATAGTTTTCTCATGAATTTGTTTAAGTTCTCTATTTGAAATTTCCACCTCTCCACTAGACTGTGCACGATTAGGAGTACCAATTTTATGAACACATCCATATTTCTCCATCAAAGATTTATGTTAATAGTTCTTAATGTGTGTTCCATTATCAGTGATAAAAGCTCTTGGGACTCCAAATCTTGTAAAGACTTTTTTTTCACAAATTTAATTACAGTATTGTCTTAACTGTTGGGAAGTGCATATGCCTTAACCCTCTTTGAAACATAATCTAAAGAAACAAGAATATACCCATTCCCATGATATGATGGAAATGGACCCATGAAATATAAACCCCAAACATCAAAAATTTGAACTTCCAGAATTCATTTTTGGGTTAACTCCTGCTTCCTACCCACATTACCCATCCTCTGATACCTATCACAACCAACCACAATACTTCTAGTATCCTTAAAGAGTGTAGGCCAATAGAAACCAGATTGAAGGACTTTTTGAGCAGTTCTTTCACCACCATAGTGACCTCCCCACGGTGAAGAATGAAAACATTCTAAGACAGGTAGCATCTCTTCGTTAAGCACACACCTCCTAATAATACCACTAGCACACCTTTTAAACAGCAAGGGATCATCCCAAAGATAATATTTAAGCTCAAAAATGAATTTCTTTCTTCGGTTATTGGAGAAATTTTTGGGAAAAACACAAGCTGCCAAAAAGTTGGCAAAATCTGCAAACAAAGTAGATTGCCTGATAGAAACATTAAGCAGCTTTTCATCAGGAAATGAATAGTAAATCTGTAACACCCCAAGATTTTATGAAAAATATTTTTTTAAATTTCATTAATGTCTTTTTTTGTACGCTACACCAAAAGGACCTTGCACGACACACATCCTTGACTTGGCTTGCATTACACGCAATCGCGACCTTCCACGATAGCGTGTGTTGTACATAATACCGAGTTTCCCTAAACAATGATATGTTATATAAACTACTCATTATGAATAGTAATACCCACTTTTTGAAATTTTATAAAATTTATCTTTTGAAATGGACTTCAGTTTTGGATTCAGAATATCAAAATTAGCCTAGGGTAATTTTTTGGTATTTTTCTGAAAACTTTTAATTTTTGATGAATAATGAAAACACTGGGTTACTACTGAAAAACCGACATATTATTTAAATAATAATTTATTTTATTTAAATTTATTTTAGGTAAAAATTGATACATAATACCTATATAAGTTCAATTCAATTCATTAGAGTCATTTTATAATAATTTTAGATATATAAAAATTTTATTGAACTTTTCACTGTCTTTTACCCACCTCTTAGGAGAATTTGCAAATTCACATAAAACTTAATTATACCGCTTCTGTGAGTGGAATTTCGAAAATCCGAAAGACAGATTAATATCAAGGACTAAAATGTGGATCAATGAGATGAAAATAATTTTTGGTGAATAGTAAGTTGTTTACTTTTTTTACCACGGTTAAAAGTAAATAGGTTAATTAAGGGTAAAAATGATATTATTATTACCGTAACACATGTCCTAATTATATTGGATAAGTGTAATTTGACCAAAAACAACTTAGTAATAAAATATGACCATTTAGGTCCACATGGATTAGATTAGGACATTTATTATTAATTTATTTAAAGAAGGGTTAAAATAGGTAAAATAAAGGTTTAATAAGTAAATCATTTTTAATATAGGGTTATACATAAGATAAATTATACTATAAATATTAATTAGAAATATAAAATTATTTCCTACATAATGGTATTTTATTTATAATTTTTAGACATTAAATAATTTAATTTATTTATGACACAATGATGATGAATTAATTGTCTTATTAATGAAATATTAACATAATTGATGTTTTAAATACCAAAATAAATATAATTTGAGACTTTTTTTGAATTGAAATAATTTTCTAGGTTAATATGACATGTTATTATTGATTTAATTAACTTTTTTTGAACTAATAATGCTGTTATGATTTTCACAACATTCAATTACCACATAGTGTCTAAAATAACATAAAATAGTTTTTAAAACAAATATTATATTATTAATTGTTATTATGTTCCTAAAAATCTATGGTTCGGCCAAGATACTTATATAATGATAGGTGTGTCATTAATGGACCACTTGGGGGTTTCTTGAATATATATAGTAATTTTATTAAGTATATAATATAAAAATACAAAGTGACATGGTAAATATCAATCTAATTAACTAAGAGTTAAAACTAAACGATAAGGTTAATATAATGACCCAAACCGGTCTAAAATGTATTTGTTGAGATTATTTCGACCCATCCCCACCTTAGCTTCGAAATAAATCAGTTTGGATCTATTAAAAACCGAATATGACTCTATTATAAAATAATATTTTAAGTTTTTCCAAAGGTGCCTCTCTCCTCCCTTATAAAAAGCGCACCCCTTCCCTCTTCTCTTCACACCCTTTTGAGCCTTGATGCTCGAAAAAACCCTGACCATTTCTCTTCTCCACTTCCCTAGAAACATTATGGAGGTTATGGTATTCTCAAAAGACCAACTCTACTTCCCTAAGAGGAAGCTTAAAGGAGGTGCGTCGAAGAAGAGGTAATCTCTTCTTCCGATTCTCTCAAGTTTCTTTCTTCTTCAACTTCTTATTCTTTAGTTGTATCATTATAAAGTAATTATATCAGTATTAATTATATATTGATATGTTATTATAAATATGAAACAACCCTATTTTACCTTCTATCCATCCTACGGAAAACGAAATCACAGCGCGTGCGTACGTACGAAATACCGTCTCCACGCCGTGGTGTAATCTGTTTTCGACCACCACCATACTTGGATGGGTATAATGGTGTAAATAGATAACTATATATGATTATTGTAATGTGATATTGATTCTGAAATATTATACATACACTTAAATAAAATTCCACGATCATGGGAATGATATCATCGCTTGTGCGTACATACGGACTACCGTCTCCACGATGCTATGAGATTCATTCTCCATTTAAACTAATCATGAATGATTATAAAGTATATATAATAATTAATCATGAAATATATGACATAATAATTATTCTGGATTTATTTATATATATATATATATATGTATGTCATCTACTTAATTCCATTCAATTCAATAAGGAAATGAAAACAGCGTTCATGCGTACGTACAACCTACCGTCTCCATGAAAGATGTATTTCATTCCATTTATCGATCTATCATATATATATATATATATATATTATTAATATATATTATATATTAATCATGTTTTACATTCTGGAATTATGAAAATCAAGATATAAGTAATAATATCAAGAACAACAAGTCCAAACACGTACGATAAATAAAATGATTTTACCCAAAACACTGCTTTAACATTGAATTTACAAAAGAACTGGTAATATAAAGTCATAAGTGAACAATTTATGACATCATAACAATGAATATGATTCTTTAATAAGTCAATGACATTATTTAAATCCTCATACAAGAGGTTCGGATATGTACAAAGCATATCAGATCTAAGGTAAGGGATAATTTTTCAATCTCATTTTTATTCAAGATTGCTTATACGTAAGTATTTACTGGGGTTATTGTTATCATCCATGTACTTGTTTCCTAAAAATGGTTTCATGTATGTTTAAAGTCCTTTTTAACCATTTTTGACTTTTACTACATGGTATGTAAGGATTCTTTTTTTACCATACGAGGTACTTTTGGAATTTTCCGACAAAAGTATGAGAAGAATGTTTTTTTAACTTATACAGCGTGAACGGATTTTTACGGTTTCATAATGACTCATTTTCATGATGCTTACTCTAAAAGATTTTATGTCTATTTTCAAAAAAATAATTTTATTTTAAAAGTGCATGGCATTTTGTGAAAATAAAATGATTTTGAAGAAGAAAGGATATTTTCCTCAAGAATTCATTTCAAATGTTTTATCAAAAACATTTTCCATCTAAGATGACATTATTTCATATGTGTGTGTTTCAAGTTTAATGTATCTATGATTTACATGGTTTCACTTTTCATATTATGAAATGTCCATTTGTTTTATATGGATTATGAGATTATGGGATGATGTTTAGGAAACCCATTTTATTCTTTGAATTATGATAAATGTTTTAAGATTATTTTGTGGCACAAGTAAGAATGATTTCATTATTAGATAGGTGGGACCCATATCTCCCTCCAATGAATTGGGTAGAGATTTATATTTCATGAGATAGACATGGATGGAATGGTAAGTTAATCCGGTTCAATGATACAGGACTGGAATGAGGAGTGAACTCAATTCAGAAAGGGACTTTGTCCACTAAGATGGTCTTCGTAGCAATGCCTTGGCTACTATGGAAATCATAACAGGTGCTGAATGGTTACCATAATTACATAATTTATTCCCATGCTATTTTATCAAGATTGATGTTCCTTTATGATATATGCCTTACATACTTCCAAGATTTATGTCCTTGCTCAAGATTTTGGTGTTTAGATTTTATGTTCAATCTTTAACATTCAAATGTTTATGGATTGTTTTAAGTTCTCTATGCTTACCCTTAATAAGTATTTAAGCTCACCCTTTTTATGTTTTCTTTTCCCTAGGATATAAGGAATGGTTTTAGGTATGAAAACAAAAGGGGAAGATCTTTATGGTAGAAGTTTAAGATCTTTCACCACAATTAGAATATTAAATTATGAGTTTCCAAAGGCAATAAACTATTACGGTCCTTGTGTGTCTTTGTTTGTTATGTATAAAGTATTCCTCAAAAGTAATGCAATGTCCATGTACGTCAAGATTTGGGTCTCTACAGTTGGTATCCGAGGAAAACGAGGTAGGAGTAAATCTGATCCTTGGGAACTCTCACATGTGAGCGTTGGACGAAACATGGCTCTCCGCCCAAGTGCTTCATGAGGAAATGGCTGCCCTGAGGGATGGTGGTGTGTCCCGCACAGGGGGTGTAGACGCCCATGGAGTGCACTGATAGGTATCAATTATAGTCCACTGGAAGTAATTCTGGACTGTTACAGTTGGTATCAGAGGAAATGTTTAGTTAACCTTTGGAAACTAGGATGTGAAAACATTAGTGTGATCCCTAGAGATATTTCTAAGGTATGTCTAGGGATGTCCCTAAAGTTAAGTATAAGTATATGTTATAATCCTAGAATTATGGTAATGATCTTTGAATGAAACCTAAGATGTTATATATTGAAGGTACTCCCCCTTTATTATGTTGTTTCCCAAGTATGATTTTTCCTCTCACATTATTCTTTTTGTGTTTTAGAGGATGGCTAGAACCCGAAGGAACCGTGTTGATCATTTTAATGGAAAATGAAATTATTGTCCTCTTGAACAAACCAATGTTATGGGAGGTGGAGTGAAAAATCATATTTCTATACTTACATAGGCTATGAATCATTCTGGACTTCCAAATTAGAAGAGAAGGGAACAATATTCTATTGAGTCCTTCATGAGGCAACGTCCACCTTCTTTCAGTGGGTCTTCTGATCCACTTGTTGCTGAACAATGGATCAGTACCACTAAAGAGATATTTTCATTTCTTCAATGTTCTGAACATGATAAATTCATCTTAGTAGTATATCGTTTGGAAGGTGAAGCTGATAAATGGTGGAATCTAATCAAGAATACAAGGCCAATAGATGAAATTGAGTCCATGGAATGGGACGAGTTCGAGAACTTATTTTTCAAGAAGTACTTCCCTCGTATTCTTCGATCAAAGATAGAGAAAGAGTTTCTTGAACTAATGCAAAAGGATGATGAATCTTTTGGTATATACGAAGAAACTTTTACAAGGCTTGCAAGGTATGCATCTGGCTTTATCATCCAACCTGAAATTAAAATTTATCGATTCTTCAGTGGCTTAAAACCAAGTCTTCGAAGGGAATTGGCTATAAGAGACTTCAGTAGCTATAAAGAAATTATGCGTTGTGCTATCAAGGTAGAAGTGGAAGTTGGTTTTACATATTCATCTCACGGTTTTGACAAGAAACGAAAGATGGAGTTCAAAGAAAAATCTCATAATAATGGTGAAAAGAAGATCAATGTTTCCTTATGCTCAAAGTGTGGAAAGAAGCATGGTGGAGATTTTATTAAAGGGACTAGAAAATGTTTTAATTGTGGAAAAGAATGTCATCAACCAGTTGAGTGTTGACGTAATGGAAAAAGGGTTGCTAATTATGTGAATAAAGAATAGACTGCCGAGAACGCATCACCAATACTTCAATGCTTCAAGTGCAATAAAATGGGGCATTATTCTAATCAATTCCCTAATCTAAGGGTTAATGATGATTGACATGAGAAACCACTTAAGGAAAATGAATAAAGGGATGTTAAATGTGATAACTATTGGTGATTTTGAATATGACAATGATGTGGTGGAATGATTAAGTGTTTATGTAATGGGATTCCAATATAATGTTGTATATAATATCGTCGAATATTGGAATATTTATGTATTGGTCTATTGTTGTTTTCAATAAATTTATGGTACCGGTAACCATGGAAAGTGATTGAGATATTTTTGGAAAGAATATGATATGCGCATAATGAGGGGATAAGGAGAAAATGAAATGTTTGACATTATTCATGAGCTCATGACTGATATAATGAAATAGTTATATCATGGTGTGAGAATATAGAATTTTGGTGTTTTGGTATGTGGAAAGAGTTAAATTTTGACAGCACTAATGTTTTCACTAAGGTTCAATGGGTATTTATTTTTCAAGAGAATACATGATTAAGGCCTTCGAATGTTTGGAATGTGACCAACAAGACATATCTTATGATATATGGGGATCAACGATGGTATTAACATGCTTGTTATATGAACTCTCTGGTAATCGTTTTCACTATAATATAAGAAAGGACAACCGTATTTTGGATAAGCATAAAGATTGGAATGGATTATGTTGGACATAAGTTAGTATTGTTTAAGGATATAACTTTTTCAGTATTATTGATGGAAATTTATAATATTGTATTTTTAGAAAAAAACGACAACCTACAGAATGGGTGACAATCCGTCACATCAGACAAGGCTGTGGGAATCGAACCCACAACCGAAGTGCGACAGACCTTTAATTCCTACCACTGGCCTACTGGAAGTCTATGGTTAGTAGTAACTAGTTTTATTTTATTATGAAGGATGCTAGATGAAGTATAAGTCCATTTTGTAACCATATATGATTAATCTCACCATAGATGGAATTATGTATATATCTTCTTCTAACTTATGTTTGAGACAGATGGAATGACCTATCATTCTATCGCATGATCTGCTAAAAACTCATGAAAGACAAATTCAACTTCATTTCTTAAAGAGATGAAGTGGAAATTGTTCAAGGCACGAACAATGGTGAGATTATACCAAAATAAAATATGTATTTCTTCTAATTCAAATTCTTCAACTATTGGGAAATGATCTTGAAAACCAAAAATGATGTCCTAGTTCCCTTATATCCGATGAATCAGATGGTACCCTAGATCATCACAAATTTATGGCTTTGTGATTGTTGGCTTTTTTCATAGCCATATTCTCTACCACTCTCCATCAGAACATGATGGTTAGATTTCTCTTATATATCCATATTTTCACCTATGTTCTCATATGTGGATATCCAGTGATTAGTTTATTTGGGTAACCATTACGTTTCATACTTTAGTTTTTAAAGTCATTTTCTGGCATTCCTTTTTACAATGTGGGTTTCTATTAAAGAAACTTTCGAGTAGTAAACCATTTATAACCCCGATGAATTTTGACGGCAAAATTCATTTTAAGGGGGGTAGAATGTAACACCCCATGATTTTATGAAAAATATTTTTTTTAATTTCATTAATGTCTTGTGTTTTACGGTGCACCAAAAGGACCTTGCATGAAACACATCCCTGACTTGTCTTGAATTACACACAATCGCGACCTTCCACGATAGCGTGTATTGTACGCAATACCGAGTTTCACTAAACAAAGATATGTTATATAAACTAGCCGTTATGAATAGTAATACCCAATTTTTTAAATTTTATAAATTATATCTTTTTAAATGGACTTCATTTTTGGATTCAGAAAATCAAAATTAGCCTAGGGTGAGTTTTTGTTATTTTTCTGAAAACGTTCAATTTTTTATTAATAGTGAAAACACTAGGTTACTATTCAAAAACCGAATTTTTATTTAAATAATTATTTATTTTATTTAAATTTATTTTAGGTCAAAATTGATACATAATACCTATATATGTTCAATGTAATTCATTGGATTAATTTTATAATAATTTTCGATATATAAAAATTTTATTGAACTTTTCACCGTCTTTTACCCACCTCCTAGGATAATTTGCATATTCACATAAAACAAAATTTTACTGCTTCTGTGAGTGGAATTTAGAAAATTCAAGAGAAATGGTTAATATGAAGGACTAAAATGTGGTTTAATGAGATGAAAATAATTTTTGGTGAATAGTAACTTTTAACTTTTTTACCACGGTTAAAAGAAAATAGGGTAATTAAATGTAAAAATTATATTATTATTACCCTAACACATGTTATAATTCTATTGGATAAGTATAATTCGACCAAAACAACTTAGAATTAAAATATGACCATTTAGGTCCACTTGGATTAGATTAGGACATTTATTATTAATTTATTTGAAGAAAGGTTAAAATAGTTAAAATCAACGTTTAATAACTAAATCAATTTTAATATAGGGTTATACATAAGATAAATTAAACTATAAATATTAATTAGAAAGATAAATATTTTTCCTACATAATGGTATATTATTTATAATTTCTATACATCAAATAATTTAATTTATTTATGACACAATGATGATCCAGTAATTATCTTTTTAATGGAATATTATCATATTTGATGTTATAAATACACAAATAACTGTAATTTGAGACCTTTTTTGAATTACAATAATTTCCTAGGTTAATATGACATGTTATTATTGATTTAATTAACTTTTTTTGAAATAATCATGCTGTTATGATTTTCACAAAAATGAATTACCAAATAGTCTCTAAATTGACATAAAATAGTTTAAAAAAATTATTATATTATTAACTGTTATTATATTCCCAAAAATCTATGGTTCAGGAAAGATACTTATATAATGATAGTTTTATATTTAGTGGACCACTTGGGGGTCTCTTGGATGTATATGGTAAGTTTATTAACTATATAATATAAAAATACAAAGTGACATGGTAAATGTCAATCTAATTAACTAAGAGTTAAAACTCAAAGATAAGGTTAATATAATGACTCAGGCCTGTCTAAAATCTATTTTTTGAGAGGATTTCGACCCATCCTCACCCTATATTTTAAATAAATCAGTTTGGAGCTATTAGAAACCGAGTATGACTTTATTATAAAATTATATTTTAAATTTTTCCAAAGGTGCCCCTCTCCTCCCTTGTAAAAAGGGAACCCCTTCCCTCTTCTCTTCACACCCTTTGGAGCCTTGAAACTCAGCCAAACCCGGACAATTTCACTTATACACTTCCCTAGAAACATTATTGAGGTTCTGGTCTTCTCCAAAGACCAACTATACTTCCTTAAGAGGAAGCGTAAAAGAGGTGCGTCAAAGAAGAGGAAATCTCTTATTCTGATTCTCTCAAGTTTCTTTCTTCTTCAACTTCATCTTCTTTAGTTGTTTCATTATAAAGTAATAACATCAGGATTACTTATATACTGATATGTTATTATAAATATGAAACAACCCTATTTCACCTTCTATCCATCCTACGGAAAACGAAATCACCGCTCGTGCATAAGTACGGAATTCCATCTCCACGCCGTGGTGTAATCTGTTTTCGACCACCACCTTACTTGGATGGGTATAATGGTGTAAATAGATAACTATATATGATTATTGTAATGTGATATTTATTCTTAAATATTATACATACACTTCAACACAATTCCACGATCATGGGAATGGTGTCATCGCCCGTGCGTACGTACGGCCTACCGTCTCCACGGCGCGATGAGATTCATTCACCATATTAACCATTCATGAATGATTATAAAGTATATATAATAAGTAATCCTGAAATATATGACATAATAATGATACTGGATTTACTAATATATATATATATATATATATATGTATGTTATCTACTTAATTCCATTCAATTCAATAAGGAAATGAAAACAGTGTTCATGCGTACGTACGACCTACCGTCTCCATAAACGGTGTATTCATTCCATTTATCGATCTATCATATATATATATATATTATGAATATATATTATATATAAATCATGTTTTACATTCTGAAATTATGTAAATCAGGATATAAGTAATAATATCAAGAACAACAAGTCCAAACACGTACGATAAATAAAACGATTTTACCCAAAATGCTACTTTTACATGGAATTTACAAAAGAACGGGTAATATAAAGTCATAAGTGAACCATTTATGACATCATAACAGTGAATATGATTCTGTAATAAGTCAATTATATTATTTAAATCCTTATATAGGAGGTTCAGATACGTACGAAGCATATTAGATCTAAGGTAAGGGATAATTTTTCAATCTCATTTTTATTCGAGATTGCTTATACGCAAGTATTTACAGGGGTTATTGTTATAATCCATGTCCATGTGTCCTAAAAATGGTTTCATGTATGTTTAAATTCCTTTTTAACCATTGTTGACTTTTACTACATGGTATGTAAGGAATCTTTTTTTTACCATACGAGGTACTTTTTGACTTTTCTGAAAAAAGTATGAGAAGAATGTTATTTTTAACTTATACGCCGTGAACATATTTTTACGGTTTTATAATGCCTCATTTTCAGGAAGCTTACTCTACAAGATTTTATGTCTATTTTCAAAAAAATTATTTTATTTTAAATGTGCATGGCATTTTTTGAAAAGAAAATGATTTTGAAGAAGAAAGGATATTTTCCTCAAGAATTCATTTCAAATGTTTTATCAAAACCCTTTTTCATCTAAGATGAGATTATTTCATATGTGTATGTTTCAAGTTTAATGTCTCTATGATTTACATGGTTTCAATTTTCTTATGATGAAATTTCCATTTGTTTTATATGGATTATGAGATGATGGGATGATGTTTATTAAACCCATTTTATTCTTTGGGTTATGATGAATGTTTTATGTTTGTTTTGTGGCACAAGTAAGAATGATTTCATTATGAGATGGGTGGGACCAATATCTCCCTCCAATGCATTGGGTAAAGATTTATATCTCATGATATAGACATGGCTGGAACTGTAAGTTAATCTGGTTGAGTGATAAAGGACTGAAACAAGGAGTGAACTCGATTCAGAATGGGACTTTGTCCACTAAGATGGTCTTGGAAGCAATTCCTTGGATACTATGGAAATCATAACAAGTACTAAATGGTTTCCACAATTACATGATTTATTCCCATGCTATTTTATCAAGATTCATGTTCCTTTATGATATATTCCTTACGTACTTCCAATATTTATGTCCTTTCTCAAGATTTTGATGTTTAGATTTTATGTTCAAGCTTTTACATTCAAATGTTTATGGATTGTTTTATGTTCTCTATGCTTACCCTTACTGAGAATTTGAGCTCACCCTTTTTATGTATTATTTTCCCCAGGATATAAAGAAAGGTTTTAGGTAAAAAAACAAAAGGGGAAGATCTTTATGGGAGAATTTGAAGATCTTTCACCACGATTAGAAGATTAAATTCCGAGTTTCCAAAGACACTAAACTATTACAGTCCTTCTATGTCTATGTTTGTTATGTATAAAGTATTCCGCAAAAGTAATTTAATGTCCATGTACGTCAATATTTGGGTCTCTACAGTTGGTATTAGAGGCAAAGGAGGTAGGAATGAATCGGATCCTTGGGAAATCTTACATGTGAGCATTGGACGAAGCATGGCTCTACGCCCAAGGGATTAATGTGGAAATGGCTGCCACTAGGGATGGTGGTGTGTCCCGCCCAGGGGGTGTAGCCGCCCATGGAGTGCCCTAATAGGTATCAATTATAGTCCAATGGAAGTAATTCCAGACCATTACAAAATCTCCCTAGAATCTTCATATTTAGATTGAGTAAGAGGAAACATAGATAGGTGATCATCAACTAAATTTTCAGCTCCCTGCTTATCCCTAATTTCTTAATCAAATTATTGTAACAAAAGAATCCACTTAATTAGCATGAGATTAGTTTCCTTTTTAGAAAAAAAATACTTTAAATAATAATGATCAATGAAAATGATAAATTTTGAACCTAACAAATATTGGCCAAACTCCTCTAAAGAAAACAAAACATCTAACAATTCCTTTTAGTTGTGGTATAATTATTTTGGGAGTCATCTAGACGTCTAATAGAATAATACACCAAATGAAATTTTATATCTTTCCTCTGTCCAAGGACATCACCTACAACCTATCACTAGCACCACAAATAAGTTCAAAAGTTCATTTCCAGTGAGGTGCAGTAATGATGTGTGATGTAGTCAGTTTTTCTTTAAGAAAATTAAATGATTTCAAACAGTTGTAAAAAAAATTGAAAGGTGAATCCTTGACCAGCAAAGAAAAGAAGGGATTAGTTATTTTGGAAAAATCATTTATAAATCTCTGGTAGAAACTTGCATGACCTAGAAAACATTTAACAGATTTGACATTTATGAGAGGAGACAGTTTTTGAATAACATCAATCTTAGCAGTATCACCTTCTAGACCTCTCTTTGAAACCTTATGACCAAGAACAATACCTTACGTAACCAATAATTGACATTTTTCCCAATTAAGAACAAGGTTGTTTTAAATGCATCTTCCAAGAACTAACTCATGATTTCAAAGACAAGTATCAAAATTACTACCCATAATGGACAAATCATCCTTGAAAACCTCAATAATTCTATCAATCATATTTGAAAAGATAGCCATCATACACCTTTGAATTGTGGCTGGAGCTCCACACAACCCAAAGGGCATCAGCCTGGAGGAAAATGTTTCAAAGGGGCATGTGAATGTGGTTTTTTCTTGATACTCTGGATCATCAGGAATCTAGTTGTAACTGGAATACCCATCCAGAAAATAGAAAAATTCATTTCCAGCAATCCTCTCAAGCATTTTATATAAAAGGGGAATTGGAAAATGGTCCTTCCTTGTGGATGCATTAAACTTCCTATAATATATACAGACTCTCCGTATTGTGGCTTTCCTAACTTGAAATTCTTCAATTTTTTCATTTTTAACTATGGTGAAACCTCACTTCTTCGGGATAACCTAGACAGGGATGACCCAAGGACTATCAAAAATGGGATATATCATTCCAGTGTCCAGCATTTTAATCACTTCTTCTCTCACAACTTCATTCATGTAAGGATTTAATCTTCATTGAAATTCTACCCTAGGCTTATGGTCAGGATCCATAAGTATTTTTTTCATACCTAATGAGGGACTAATACCCTTGATATCAGCTATTGTCCAGCCTATGGAAGATTTAAACTTCTTAAATACATTCAACAGTCTTTCCTCTTGGTTTTCATTAAGTTAATCAGACATTATTACAGGAAATGTGGAGTTCTCACCCAAAAATGAATATTTAATGATATTTGTATCATTAATGTACCACTTGGGGGTCTCTTGGATGTATATGGTATATTTATTAACTATATAATATAAAAATACAAAGTGAAATGGTAAATGTTAATCTAATTTAATAAGAGTTAAAAATAAAATATAAGGTTAATATAATGACCCAAACCTATCTAAAATATATTGGTTGATAGGATTTCGACCCATCCCCACCTTTTCTTCGATATAAATCAATTTGGAGATAATAAAAACCAAATATGACTTTATTATAAAATAATATTTTAAGTTTTTTCAAAGGTGCCCCTCTCCTCCCTTATAAAAAGCGCAACCCTTCCCTCTTCTCTTCACACCCTTTTGAGCCTTGAAGCTCGGAAAAACCCAACCCATTTATCTTCTCAACTTCCCTAGAAACATTCAAGAGGTTCTGGTCTTCTCAAAAGTACAAATCTACTTCCTTAAGAGGAAGCTTGAAGGAGGTTTGTTGAAGAAGAGGTAATCTCTTCTTCCGATTCTCTCAAGTTTCTTTCTTTTTCAAGTTCTTCTTCTTTAGTTATCTCATTATAAAGTAATAACATAAATATTAATTATATAATAATATGTTATTATAAATATTAAACAAACCTGTTTCACCTTCTATCCATCCTACAAAAAACGAAATCACCACGCGTGGGTACGTACGGAATACCGTCTCCATGCAGTGGTGTAATCTTCTTTCGACCACCACCTTACTTGGATGGGTATAATGGTGTAAATAGATAACAATAAATGATTATTGTAATGTGATATTGATTCTGAAATATTATACATACACTTCAATACAATTCCATGATCATGGGAATGGTATCATCGCTCGTGCGTACGTACGGACTACCGTCTCCATGGCGCGATGAGATTCATTCTAAATGTTATCCATTCATTAATGATTATAAAGTATATATAATAAGTAATCATGAAATATATGACATAATAATGATACTGGATATATATATATATATATATATGTCATCTACTTAATTCCATTCAATTCAATAAGGAAATGAAAACAGCGTTCATGAGTACGTACGACCTACCGTCTCCATTAAAGGTGTATTTCATTCCATTTACCGATCTATCATATATATATATATTCTGAATATATATTATATATAAATGATGTTTTGCATTCTGGAATTAATTAAATCAGGATATAAGTAATAATATCAAGAACAACAAGTCCAAACATGTATGATAAATAAAACAATTTTACCCAAAACACTTCTTTAACATGGAATTTACAAAAGAATGGGTAATATAAAGTCATAAGTGAACCATTTATGAAATCATAAAAATCAATATGATTCTGTAATAAGTCAATGACATTATTTAAATCATTATACAAGAGGTTCAGATATGTACGAAGCATATCAGATCTAAGGTAAGGGATAATTTTTCAATCTTATTTTTATTTGAGATTGCTTATACATAAGTATTTACTGAGGTTATTGTTATCATCCATGTCCCTGTTTCCTAAAAATGGTTTCATGTATGTTTAAAGTACTTTTTAACCATTTTTTACTTTTACTACATGGTATGTAAGGAATCTTTCTTTTTTTACCATACGAGGTGCTTTTTGACCTTTCCGACAAAAGTACAAGAAGAATGTTATTTTTAACTTATATGGCTTGAACGGATTTTTACAGTTTCATAACGCTTCATTTTCATGAATCTTACTGTACAAGATTTTATGACTATTTTCAACAAAATATCTTTATTTTAAATGTTCATCACATTTTGTGAAAAGATAATGATTTTGAAGAAGAAAGGATATTTTCCTCCAGAATTCATTTCAAATGTTTTATCCAAACCATTTTCCATCTAAGATGACATTATTTCATATGTTTTTGTTTCAAGTTTAATGTATCTATGATTTACATGGTTTCAATTTTCTTATGATGAAATGTCCATTTTTTTAAATGGATTATGAGATGATGTGATGGTGTTTATGAAACTGATTTTATTCTTTGGGTTGTGATGAATGTTTTAAGTTTATTTCGTGGCACAAGTAAGAATGATTTAATTTTTAGATCGGTGAGACCTATATCTTCATCCAATGAATTGGGTAAAGATTTATATCTTATGAGATAGACATAGCTGGAATGGTAAGTTAATCTTGTTCAGTGATACAGGACTGGAAGGAGGAGTGAACTCAATTCAGAAAGGGACTTTGTCCACTAAGATGGTCTTGGCAGCAATGCCTTGGCTACTATGGAAATCATAACAAGTGCTGAATGGTTGACAAAATTACATGATTTATTCCCATGCTATTTTATCAATATTGATGTTCCTTTATGATATATTCCTCATGTACTTCCAATATTTATGTCCTTGCTCATGATTTTGATGTTTAGATTTTATGTTCAATCTTATACATTCAAATGTTTATGGATTGTTTTTTGTTCTCTATGATTACCCTTAATGAGTATTTGAGCTCCCCATTTTTATGTTTTCTTTTCCCCAGGATATAAAGAAAGGTTTTAGATAAGAAAACAAAAGGGTAATATGTTTATGGGAGAAGTTGAAGATCTTTCACCACGATTAGAAGATTAAATTCCGAGTTTCCAAAGACACTATGCTATTACGATCCTTGTGTGTCTGTGTTTGTTATGTATAAAGTATTCCGCAAAATTAATGTAATTCCCATGTACGTCAAGCTTTGGGTATCTACAGTTGGTATTAGATGCAAATGAGGTAGGAATGAATATGATCCTTGGGAACTCTCACATGTGAGCATTGGACGAAGCATGGCTCTCCGCCCAAGGGCTTCATGAGGAAATGGCTGCCACTGGGGATGGTGGTGTGTCCTACCCAGGGGGTGTAGCCGTCCATGGAGTTCCCTGATTGGAATCAATTATAGTCCACTAGAAGTAATTCCAGACCGTTACAGTTGGAATCATAGGAAAGGTTTAGTTAACCTTTGGAAACTAGGATGCGAAAACTTTAGTGAGATCCCTTGAGATATTTCTAAGGTGTGTCTAGGGATGTCCCTAAGGATAAGTATAATTATAGGTTATAATCCTATAATTATGGTAATGATCTTAGAATTAAACCGAAGATGTTAGATATTGAAGGTAATCCCCCATTATTATGTTGTTTTCCCTAACATGATTTTTTCCTCTCACACTATTCTTTTTGGGTTTTAGACGATGGTTGGAACCCAAAGGAACTGTGTTGATCAATGTAATGGACAATGCTATGATTTTCCTCCTAATCAAACCAATGTTATGGGAGATGGAGTGAAAATTCTTATTTCTATACTTACACAAGCTATAAATCATTCTGGACTTCCAAATGAGCAGACAAGGGAACTATATTCTATTGAGTCCTTCAGGAGGAAACGTCCACCTTCTTTCAGTGGGTCTTCTGATATACTTATTGCTGAACAATGGATCAGTACCACTGAAAAGATATTTTCAGTTCTTCAAAGTTCTGAACATGATAAATTAATCTTAGCTGTATATCGTTTGTAAGGTTTAGCAGATCAATGGTGGAATCTTATCAAGAATAGGAGGCCAAGAGAAGAAATTGAGTCCATGGAATGGGATGAGTTCAATAACTTATTTTTGAATAATTACTTCCCTCGTATTCTTCGAACAAAGATGGAGAAGGAGTTTCTTGAACTAAAGCAAAAGTATGATGAATCTTTTGGTATATACAAAGCGAATTTTTCATGGCTTTCAAGGTATGGATATGTCTTTATCATCCAACCTGAAAGTAAAGTTGATCGATTCTTCAGTGGCTTAAAACCAAGTCTTAGAAGGGAATTAGCTATAAGAGACTTCAGTATCTATGAATAAATTATGTGTTGTGATATCAAGGTAGAAATGGAAGTTGGTGTTACATATCCATCTCATGGTTTTGACAAGAAACGAAATATGGAGTTCAAGGAGAAATATCAGAAAAATGGTTAAAAGAATATGAATGTTTCCTTATGCTCAAAGTGTGGAAATAAGCATGGTGGAGATTGTCTTAAAGGGACTAGAAAATGTTTTAAGTGTGGAAAATAAGGCCATCGAGCAGTTGAGTGTCGAAGTAATGGAAAAATGGTTGCTAATGATGTCAATAAAGAAAAGACTGTAGAGAACACACCACCAACACTTCAATTCTTCTAGTGCAATGAAATGGGGAATTATGCTAATCAATGCCCTAATCCAAGGGTTAAGGATGATCGACATGAGCAACCACTTAAGGAAACGTACAAAGGGAAGTCACATGTAATCACTACTAGTGATGTTGAATATGACAATGATGTGGTGGAATGATTAAGTGTTTATGTAATGGGATTCCAAAATAATGTTGTATATAGTATCCTGGAATATTGGAATATTTATGTATTGGTCTATTGTGGTTTTCGATAATTTTATGGTACTGGTAACCATGGAAAGTGATTGAGATATTTTTGGAAAGATGATGATATGCGCATAATGAGGGGATAAGGAGAAAATGAAATGTTTGATAGTATTCGTGAGCTCATGACTGATATAAGGAAATAGTTATATCATGGTTTGAAAATATAGAATTTTGGGGGTTTGGTATGTGGAAAGAGTTAACTTTTGACAACACTCATGTTTTCACTAAGGTTTAATGGGTATTAATTTTTCAAAAGAATACATGATTAACGCCTTCGAATGTTTGGAATGTGACCAACAAGTCATATCTTATGATATATGGGGTTCAACGATGGTATTAACATGCTTGTTATATGAACTCTCTAGTAATCTTTTTCACTATAATATGAGAAAGGACAGCAGTATTTTGGATGATCATAAAGATTAGAATGGATTATGTCGTACATAAGTTAGTATTGTTTAAGGCTGGAACTTTTTCAATATTATTGATGGAAAGTTGTAATATTGTATTTTTAGAAAAAAAGGACAACCTGCAGAACGGGAAACAACCCGTCACGTCGGAAAAGGATGTGGGAATCGAACCCACAACCGAAGTGCGACAGGACTTTATTTCCTACCACTAGCCTACAGGAAGTCCCTGGTTAGTAGAAACTAGTTTTATTTTATTATGCAGGATGATAGATGAAGTATAAGTCCATTTTGGAACCATATATGATTAATCTCACCATAGATGGAATTATGTATATAAATTTTGCTAACTTATGTTGGAGACAGATTGAATGACCTATCCTTCTATCACATGATCTGATAAAACTTCACGAAAGAAAAATTCAACTTCATTTCTTAAAGAGATGAACTGGAAATTGTTCAAGGCATGAACAACAGGGATATTATACCAAAATAAAGGAAGTATTTCTTCTAATTCAAATTCGTCAAATTTAGGGAAATGATCTTGAAAACCAAAAATGTTGTCCTAGTGCCCTTATATCCGATGAATCAGATGGTACCCAAGATCATCACAAATTTATGGCTTTTTTATTGTTGGAGTTTTCATATCCATCTTCTCTACCACTCTCCATCAGAACATGATGGTTAGATTTCTCTTCTATATCCATATTTTCATCTATGTTCTCCTATGTGGAAACCCAATGATTAGTTAATTTGGGTAACCGTTACGTTTCATACATTAGATTTTAAAGTCATGTTGTGTCATTCCTTTTTACTATGTGGGTTTCTATTAAAGAAACTTTTGAGTAGTAAACCATTTATAACCTCGATGAATTTCGAGGGCGAAATTCATTTTAAGGGTGGTAGAATGTAACTCCCCAAGATTTTATGAGAAATATATTTTTTTTAATTTCATTAATGTCTTGTGTTGTAAGATACACCAAATGGACCTTGCATGACACGCATCCCTGACTTGGCTTGCATTACACTCAATCGTGACCTTCCACGATAGCGTGTCTTGTATGCAATACCGAGTTTCGCTAAACAACGATAGGTTATATAAACTAGCTGTTATGAATAGTAATACCCACTTTTTGTAATTTTATAAATTTTATCTTTAGAAATGGACTTCATTTTTGGATTCAAAATATTGAAATTAGCCTAGGTTGAATTTTTGGTATTTTTCTGAAAACTTTCAATTTTTGATGAATAGTGAAAACACTCGGTTACTATTCAAAAACCGACTTTTTATTTAAATAGTTATTTATTTTATTTAAATTTATTTTAGGTCAAAATTGATACATAATACCTATATAAGTTCAATGTAATTCATTGTAGTCATTTTATAATAATTTTAGATATATAATAATTTGATTGAACTTTTCACCGTCTTTTACCCACCTCCTAGGATAATTTGAAAATTCACATAAAACTAAATTTTACCACTTATGTGAGTGGAATATCAAAAATCCAAGAGACACGGTTAATATCAAGGACTAAAATGTGGTTCAATGAGATGAAAATAATTTTTGGTGAATAAAAACTTTTTACTTTTTTTTTACCACAGTTAAAAGTAAATATGTTAATTAAGGGTAAAAATGATATTATTATTACCCTAAAACATTTCCTACTACTATTGGATAAGTGTAATTCGACCAAAAACAACTTAGGAATAAAATATGAACATTTAGGTCCACTTGGGTCAGATTAGGACATTTATTATTAATTTATTTAAAGAAGGGTTAAAATAGTTAAAATCAAATTTTAATAAATAAATCATTTTTAATATAGGGTAATACATATGATAAATTAGACTATAAATATTAATTATAAAGATAAAAATATTTCATACATAATGGTATTTTATTTATAATTTTATACGTTAAATAATTTAATTTATTTATGACACAATGATGATGCAGTAATTATCTTATTAATGAAATATTAACATAATTGATGTTATAAATACCAAAATAAATGTAATTTGAGACTTTTTATGAATTAAAATAATTTTCTAGGTTAATATGACATTTTATTATTTATTTAATTAATTTTTTTTGAACTAAGCATGCTGTTATAATTTTCAAAAAATTCAATTACCAAATTGTGTCTAAATGGACATAAAATTGTTTTAAAAATAAATATTATATTATTAATTGTTATTATATTCCTAAAAATCTAAGGTTAGGCCAAGATACTTATATTATGATAGGTGTATCATTAATGTACCACATGGGGGTCTCTTGGATGTATATGGTATGTTTGTTAACTATATAATATAAAAATACAAAGTGACATGGTAAATGTCAATCTAATTAACTAAGAGTTAAAACTAAAAGATAAGGTTAACATAATGACCCAAACCTGTCTAAAATATATTGGTTGAGAGTATTTCGACCAATCCCAACCTTATATTCGAAATAAATAAATTTGGAGCTATTAAAAACCGAATATGACTTTATTATTAAATAATATTTTATGTTTTTCCAAAGGAGACCCTCTCCTCCCTTATAAAAAGGTCACCCCTTCCCTCTTATCTTCACACCATTTTGAGCCTTGAAGATCATCCAACACCTGACCATTTCTCTTCTCCACTTACCTAGAAATTTTTTGGAAGTTCTGGTATTCTCAAGAGACCAACTCTACTTCCTCAAGAGGAAGCTTAAAGGAGGTTCGTCGAAGAAGAGGTAATCTCTTATTCTGATTCTCTCAAGTTTCTTTCTTATTAAACTTCTTCTTCTTTAGTTTTATCATTTTAAAGTAATAACATCAGCATTAATTATATACTTATATCCTATTATAAATGTGAAAAAACCCTATTTTACCTTCTATCCATCCTACGGAAAACGAAATCACCGCGCGTGCGTACGTACGGAATACCGTCTCCACGCCGTGGTGTAATCTGTTTTTGACCACCACCTTACTTGGATAGGTATAATGGTGTAAATAGATAACTATATATGATTATTATAATGTGATATTGATTCTTAAATATTATACATACACTTTAATAGAATTCCACGATCATGGGAATGGTATCATCACTCGTGCGTACGTACGGACTACTGTCTCCACGACGCGATGAGATTCATTCTCCATGTTAACCATTCATGAATGATTATAAAGTATATATAATAAGTAATCATGAAATATATTACATAATAATGATACTATATTTATGTATATATATATGTATTTCATCTACTTAATTCCATTCAATTCAATAAGGAAATGAAAACAGCGTTCATGCGTACGTACGACCTACCGTCTCCATGAACGGTGTATTTCATTCCATTTATAGATCTATCATATATATATATATGCTGAATATATATTATATATAAATCATTTTTTACATTCTAGAATTAAGTAAATCCAGATATAATTAATAATACCAAGAACAACAAGTCCAAACACGTACGATAAATAAAATGATTTTACCCAAAACGCTTCTTTAACATGGAATTTACAAAAGAAAGGGTAATATAAAGTCATTAGTGAACCATTTATGACATCATAATAATGGATATGATTCTTTAATAAGTCAATGAAATTATTTAAATCCTTATACAGGAGTTTCAGATACATACGAAGCATTTCAGATCTAAGGTAAGGGATAATTTTTCAATCTCATTTTTATTCGAGATTGCTTATAAGTAAGTATTTACTGGGGTTATTGTTATCATCCATGTCTATGTTTCCTAAAAATGGTTTCATGTATGTTTAAAGTACTTTTTAACCATTTTTTACTTTTACTAAAAGGTATGTAAGGAATATTATATTTACCATACGAGGTACTTTTTGACTTTTCTGAAAAAATTACGAGAATTATGTTATTTTTAACTTATACTGCATGAACGGATTTTTACGGTTTCATTAGGCCTAATTTTCATGAAGCTTACTCTACATGATTTTATGACTATTTTCAACAAAATAATTTTATTTTAAAAGTGCATGGCATTTTGTGAAAAGAAAATGATTTTGAAGAAGAAAGGATATTTTCCTCAAGAATTCATTTCAAATGTTTTATCAAAACCATTTTACATCTAAGATGACATTATTTCATATGTGTATGTTTCAAGTTTAATGTATCTATTATTTACATAGTTTCACTTTTCTTATGATGAAATGTCCATTTGTTTTATATGGATTATGAGATGATGGGATGATGTTTATGAAACCAATTTTATTCTTTGGGTTATGATAAATGTTTTATGTTTATTTTGTGGCACAAGTAAGAATGATTTCATTATGAGATGGGTGGGACCTATATCTCCCTCCAATGCATTGATTAAAGATTTATATCTAATGAGATAGACATGGATGGATCGGTAACTTAATATGGTTCAGTGATACAGGACTGGAACGAGGAGTGAACTCGATTCAGAATGGGAATTTTTCCACTATGATGGTCTTGGCAGCAATGTCTTGGAAACTATGGAAATCAAAACAAGTGCGGAATGGTTTCCACAATTACATGATTTATTCTCATGCTATTTTATCAATATTGATGTTCCTATATGATATATTCCTTTTGTACTTCCATGATTTATGTCCTTTCTCAAGATTTTGATGTTTAGATTTTATGTTCAAGCTTTTCCATTCAAATGTTTATGGATTTTTTATGTTCTCTATGATTAACCTTACTGAGCATTTGAGATCACCCTTTTTATGTTTTCTTTTCCCGATGATATAAATAAAGGTTTTAGGTAAGAAAACAAAAGGGGAAGATCATTATGGGAGAAGTTGAAGATCTTTCACCACGATTAGAAGATTAAATTCTGAGTTCCCAAAGACACTAAACTATTACGGTCCTTGTGTGTCTGTGTTTGTTATGTATAAATTATTCCTCAAAAGTATTGTAATTTCCATGTACGTCATGATTTTGGTCTCTACAGTTGGTATCAAAGGCAAAGGAGGTAAGAATGAATCCGATCCTTGGGAACTCTCGCATGTGAGCGTTGGATGAAGCATGGCTCTCCGACCAAGGGCTTCAGGAGTAAATGACTACCACTGGGGATGGAGGTGTGTCCCACCAAGGGGGTGTGGTCGCCCATGGAGTGCCCTGATAGGTATCAATTATAGTCCACTGGAAGTAATTCCAGACCGCTACAAAATCTCCCTAGAATCTTCATTTTCAGATTGAGTAAGAGGAAGCATAGATAGGTGATCAAGAACTAAATTTTCAGCTCCCTTCTTATCCCTAATTTCTAAATCAAATTATTGTAACAAAAGAATCCATCTAATTATCTCAGGATTAGTTTCATTTTTAGAAAAAAAAATACTTTAAAGAATAATGATCAATGAAAATGATAAATTTTGAACCTAACAAATATTTTCCAAACTTTTCTAAAGGAAACACAACAGCTAACAATTCTTTTTAGTGGTGGTATAATTATTTTGATAATCATATAGCAGTCTAATAGAATAATAAACCACATGAAATTTTATATCTTTCCCCTCTCCAAGGACATCACCTACAGCCTATCACTTGCACCACACATAAGTTCAAAAGTTAGTTTCCAGTGAGGTGCAGAAATGATGGTTGATGTAGTCAGTTTTTCTTTATGAAAATTAAATGATTTCAAACAGTTGTCAAAAGAAATTGAATGGTGCATCCTTGACCAGCAATAAAAAGAAGGGATTAGTTATGTTGGAAAAATAATTTATGAATCTCTGGTAGAAACCTAGATGACCTAGAAAACTTTTAACACCTTTGAAATTTACGTGAGCAGACAGTTTTTGAATAACATCATTCTTAGCAGTATCAAATTCTAGACCTCTATTTGAAAACTTATGACCAAGCACAATACCTTATGTAACCAAGAATTTACATTTATCCCAATTAAGAACAAGGTTGGTTTCAATGCATCTTCCTAGAACTAAATCATGATTTCGAAGACAAGTATCGAAAGTACTACCCATAAGGGAAAAATAATCCATGAAAACATCAATTATTCTCTCAATAATATCCGAAAAGATAGTCATCATAGACCTTTGAATTGTGGCTAGAGCTCCACACAACCCAAAGGGCATCAGCCTAGAGGCAAATGTTCCAAAGGGGCATGTGAATGTGGTTTTTTCTTGATCCTCTGGATCAACATGAATCTAGTTGTAACCGGAATACCCATCCAGAAAATAGAAAAATTCATTTCCAGCGATCCTCTCAAGAATTTTATCCAAAAAGAGAATTGGAAAATGGTCCTTCCTTGTGGATTCATTAAACTTCCTATAATCTATACATGCTCTCCATTTTGTGTCTTTCCTAACTTGAAATTCTTCATTTTTTTCATTTTTAACCATGGTGAAACCTCAATTCTTGGGGATAACCTGGATAGGGATGACCCAAGCACTATCAGAAATGGGATATATCATTACAGTGTCCAGCATTTTAATCACTTCATCTCTCACAACTTCTTTCATTTAAGGATTTAATCTTCATTGACATTCTACCCTAGGCATATGGTCAGACTCCATAAGTATTTTGTGCATACCGAATGATGTAATAATACCCTTAATACCCACTATTTTCCAACCTAGGGAAGATTTAAACTTCTTCAATACATTCAATAGTCTTTACTCTTGGTTTTCATTAAGTTCAGTAGAAATTATTATAGGAAAAGTGGAGTTCTCACCCAGAAATGAATATTTAAGATGGGCATGGATTGGATTTAGTTCACGAGTGGGTGGTTCTACACTCGAAGGAAGACTCTTAGACCTGGGAGGTCTAGGATCTTCAACATATTTCTTGTGGGGATAATTAAATGTTAAAATGTTTTTAATTTAATGTTCAAATTCAGAAGTAACAGTGTTACCGTCCAAAGTGGGCAGTAAACTGTCTAGATTTTCTAGATTATATTTTAATAAGTTAATCAAATAAGAATCATCTAATTTTATTATAAGTTCTCCCTCAATATTATCAAAGTGTTCAACAAGGTTGGTGTTAACAAAAACACCCTCAAATCCACCCAAAAAAGATCATATTTTCAGAAACACGGGACCCTTCAACAACAGAAATTGGACAGTTGTCTAGTTCTGGAATATTTTCCAGTTTTGGAGTTCGAGCAGTATTTTCAACTTCTAAAATAGATTCAAAAATATTTTCATCTTCAAAATTATTTTCCTTAATAGATGACTTATTTTCAGATTTTCCAATATTTCCAGTTGAGTTCTCATCTTCTATGGACTCTAGCATTGAACAGTTTTCAGAAAACATTGGTCCTTTAACATTTGTAAACAGATTCAACTCTTCTTGTTGTTCTCCAAATTTAAAACCGAATTGACCCTTAGAGACATCAATAATATCACCACATGTGGCCAAGAAGGGCCTACCCAAGATGATGGGAACCTCTTGAGCACACTCCATATCCAAGACTAAAAAGTATTCAGTAAAAATAGCATCCCAACACCAACTAGTAAATCATCTAACCTACACACATGATGAGTGAATGATCAATTAGCTAACTGGAGTATGACTGTGGTGGGTTTAAGGTCACCAAACCTCAACTGTTGAAACAGTGAGTATGGGAGAAGATTAATACTAGCAAAATCACACAAAAAGTTCACCTGATCAGAGTTTCCTAGTGTGAAAGGTATGACAAAACTACCTAGGTCTTTCATTTTAGGTGGGATTTTCTTTCGATGTATAGCACTGCACTCTTCAGTGTGGCTGAAAGTAGAAAATTCATCTAGAGTTTTTTTGTTGGAAATAATTTTCTTCATAGATTTCAAATAATATGGGATTTGAATCAAAGATCGAATGAAAGGAATGTTTACCTGAAGTTTATAAAGGAGAGCAAGAAAACTGAATAAGTTCAAGATTGGTGTTATATTGAGGTTTCAACTTCTCAAGGAGAGAGAAGGGTGGGGAAAAATTTTTCAGGACAGTAGGCATATCCCTCACCTCTTCCTAAAATTTTTCTTTTCATTTATTCTTTTAATTTTTATAAGAAGTTTCAACTTCAGTTTTCGGTGATAGATTCATATTTGGATCATTTTCAAGACTTTTCTGTGAATTTCCAGCATGTGTGCAAATCATATTTTTATTTATAGTTTGAATCATAATTTCATTTTGGGTATTTTCAGTTTCATTTTCAGCAATAGTTTGAGTATTAATCCCACTTCAAGTGACAACATCCATTGTATTCTCCCTAGGGTTATGTTCAGTGGTACTTGGAAGTCTACCATTTTCCCTATATGAAAAGTCTCAAGTAAGTTGACCTAACTGTGTTTCCATATTTTTCATTCTAACATCAGTTTACATTTAATCTGGATCATATTGATTTTGATTTTTGGACATCTGAGTCATGTATCATTCTTCTTGAGAGTTGATTCTTTTCAAAATTAGATCAAGATTAGAAGACATGTGATTATCATTGTTTCCTTGTACATTATAAGACTCACCCACTGTTGATTTTTAACGTTTGGTTCTTGGTTGATTAGAGTAGTTAAGGGCAGTTGATGGTTTAATTAAGCCTTGATCTTTCTAGGACAGATTAGGATGGTTCCTATATCCTTGATTATAATTGTTTGAAAATGGATATTCTTTAAGAGTCATCTGAGGACCATAGTTAACACAGTTTTAATTCTCTTGTTGTTGAACTGGAATATCAAAATTAGAAAAAAAAAGTTTTCATTATACCTAAAAATACCACACTAGACACATTATTCCCTTAAAGATTGGTTAGTATTTTGACAACCTAGTTGGTTAATAGTTTTTTTTGAGAATTCTGATTCATTGAAGATTCATGTTGGGTGGAGATTTCAGCAAGTTGAGCTTGAGTTTCATTTATTGAACCGGTGTTTTAATTAACATTTCTATTTACTCTTTTTCTTCTTGATTTTTTATGTTGTGATTTAAGTGAAAGATTATTCACGATTTTTCTAAGTTCTTCATCAGTTTTATCATAGTAATTACCCCCAGTAGCTTGGTCAACTTGATTCTGTCTAGAGGAGGACACCCATTCATAGAACGTATCCATGAGAAGGTGTGATGGGAGTTGGTGATGAGGACACTGCCTAGGAAGATCCCTAAATATATCCCATGCTTCATGAAAAGATTCTCCATCCTCTTGAAAAAAACTTGTGATTTTATTTCTATGTTCACCTTTAAGTCTTCGAGGATAATGCTTCATAATGAATGAATTATACACTTGATCCCAGTTTTCAAAAATGTTCTCATCTAGACTCAAAATCCAATTTCTATCATTCCCTTTAAGGAAAAAGGGATAGAATCTCATTCTAAGTTCCTTCTATGTGAGTCCTAGAAGAGTTAATTAATGAACAGTGTTGTACAAATCTCTAATGAGGGCTAGATAGTCCTCATTAGAGAGCCCATTAAAAGTAGGCATTAGTGAAATGTCTGATTGTTTATGTTCCTAATTTTTTGCCCTAGGACTAAGTCTGATGGATAATGGATTGCTTTAAATTTATGGAATTTGTAACTCCCTCATCCTAGGCCTTTCATTGTCATCTAAAAGTTCTGGATGATTTTGATAGTTTTTAGGTGCAGGAACTCTATTATCAATGTTTTCCATTTCAATTTTTTTCTTCTTTCTTAGAGAATTGACATGTTTATCTAATTCAAGTTTTGGGGGCTCTAATCTAACTGAAGAAGTTGTTGTTCTCATACAAACATCAATAACATACACTACTCAATAGAAACAATTCAGCAAGAAGAGACACAATTTTTTTTTAATTTTCAAATTTTCAAATTTTTAATAATTATTTTATATGTGTTTTTTAGTGTTTTTTATTAATGGATCGTGCGTTCCCCATCAATGGTGCCAGAAACATGACCTAAACTGTCATTGAAGTCATCCAAAGTTTAAAATTTTTTATCCTACTATCTGAAATATATGTGCCAAGCATGGTCAAACCCATAGGGAATGTAAATTTGGCCACTAATCCTATAAAAAAACATGGAAGCTCCACAGTTGTCAAAAGCTGAGTGAATTTTCTATTTTTTCACTTTTTATAGTTTTTTTAAATATTCATTATTAAGAAGTGAAGTGGAATAAATCTATAGATCTTGTATCTATACTAAGTTGAAGCGAGACACAGTTGAAGACAAATGGGAATAGAGATATAAAAGTACTGATAAACGAACAATCTATTTAAAAAATCAGGGAAAAATCTTCATTCTACTAGTTTTAAAGGTATTCCAATTCACTTTAATGTTGTTTTAGAGTACCACTCAAAAAATTATGACTCACCTCCCCCACCAAGAGTTAAGTCATACAAGAAGATCATCCTTAGTGTTCGCCACTCTAAAGTTAACCAACTGTGAACAATTTAAAAATAACAACATGATGAACTCACTGTAAGTCCCAAATTGTTAATAAATTTTTAACTTTGGAAGATGTTTTTGAAAATAAATCTTTCCAACTAATTGTGAAATTTTGAAATTAAACTTTGGATGAACAATTCAATTGAATGTATTCTGTATCGATCTCACCGATCAATACTGAATACATCTAAATATGAAGTGAAAAAGAACATTTAAAAGTAACCATTGGAACTTAAATTTATCCCCCAACCAAAGGTTTAGCTAGAAAACATGTTTAATATCATAACTTTAATTGAAAACATTCTATGATGAGTGTAATAATTCAAACATAAGGGAAGTCAGACTCCATGAAATATACTCTACTCTTATGCTCCTCCAGCTCTAGGAAGTGGTTCCAGAGTCGCCCTATGGTCTCCTCTCCTCAGCATAGGCTCCTTGAAGTTTTTTTCTTCCAATGAATCCCCCAAAAAATATTATACTTGCTCTGCTTAAGTAGTCCCTGTCTTCTAATGCTTCTCACTGAACATATTACACCGACTTTGAAAGCCCTTCACAAATGCACCGCACAATGTGTGTTTTTTCACGAATGGCACATCACACTAATCTTTCTCACATAACTAAATTTCGGTGAGTTAGTTAAGTGAACTTGGATGTATACTTGTCTCTAGAATGAACATGCGTAAGAAAAAAAACAAAACAGTTAAAAAGATAATGAAATAAAGAATTATAATTTATGAAATTAGTTTACTAAAAAGTCTTTTTAAAAGAATTAGTAAAATTATAAATAATTTTGTTAATTTAAATAGGTTATTACTATTGATAATAACTAATAGTTACATTTTAATTACTTATAATGAAATAAAATTTATAAAATATAATCCATGATAAAATACATATTATAAGTTCAACGAATTTGTTAATAAAAGAGTTATTATTATTATTATTAAAAAAAATTGATTGTTAATTTTAATGCTAAATTGTTTAGAAGTTATTATATAATTAATTAATTAACATTATTAAAGTGAATTATAAACATTAAGTTTATTATTATTTTGATAGTTTACATTATTAACATTTTAAGTTAACTAGTTTAATTTAACATTAAATTTTAACTTAATATTAGTATTTTATTTTATAAAAAAAATGTATTATTAAATCATTATTAATACATAATATTAAATTATTACTAATATAATTTTTAAATAATCTACTCTAACATGATTTTTAAAAAAATTATCAATTATTTAAATAAAAAAAATCTGTTTTATTAGATATCTGATGTAAGATATTTATTTCTAATTATTAATGTTTATTATTATTTGTTTTTAGTTTAATTTTCTGTTTTAATTTTGTTTTTAATTCATTAGTTAGTTTTTTATTTTGTTTTATGTAATTTTTAACTTCTTTCTCCCCATCCCCCAATTATCGGCGCACAGTAGGGAAAGGGGAGGGGTTAGGCTTCTTCGTGAAGCCTCCCGAGGAAGGCTCTGCCAACGGATCCTCTATCCAGCTATGAACAGGACTGGCGGCACCCTGATGGTCGGTGACTTCATCCTTCTTCTTAGTGTCGGCTTCACCAGTGAACACAAATGACGGCCCGACCTTCAATGGATCTGGCACGATGCGACATCTATTTCTCTCTCCATCCGTAGTTGACCAGGGTGCGGCGGATCTCGGCTCGGTCTTCAAAAATGTGCATCTGTGTTCCTCTTCACACAGTGGTGCATCAACACTTGAGTCCACTTCAACGGCTGATGGGTTCTTCTCAGATTATATCGACACAGACGACTCCAAATGGAGCAGATTGGAGTTGATCGCATAGCAGGGCAGGAGTGGTGCATCTGATTTGTGATTTTTTTTGCTATTGGATTTACCTTTTTGTGTTTGTGTGACATTTTGCAGGTGTGGCGATGGGATAAATGGGGTTGTGTAGCGGCGAGGGAATTAAAAATTAGTGGAAAACAATGAGGGGGTTTGTCGGTGAGGTTGAAGGTAATGGTAGCTATGATATAAAGGATGTAAGAGTGAGGTTGAAGATAATGTGTGGTAGAGGGAGGTCTATCGGTAAGGTGGTTACCAATAGAGAAATATTAACAGGTCACCATTAGAAAAAATAAAAATAAAGAATAGGAGTAGAGTAAGGTTACCGGTAGAAAAAAATAAAGGTTACTATTAGCTTTTAAAAAAAATGAAACAACAACATGGGGGAGTAACTGTTACAAAATAAAAAATCCAGGTCACCGCTAAATTAAAAATAATAGGGTCACTGTTAGAATGGGGACTTTGTGGGTCTGGGATCACCGTTACAATTAAAAGAAGAGGTTATCGGTACTGATAAGGTCACTGGTATAAAATAGTTACAATGAGATGTGGGGGTCCCCAGTTGAATTAAAGGTTACTGGAATACTTGAATGGATGCTACTAGTAGGCTGCATAAAGTCACCATTAAGAAAAGAATTTAAATACCCACCACTACGCAACAAAAATAAAAGGGTTACCGTTAAAAATAAAATAAAAATAAAAGGAATTCACCGTAACAAGGAAAAAATTATACAACTAATGGTGACCTTTTAAAAAATATAAACGCAACAATTGATCTTAAAATTAAAAAATTAAAAAATTAAAAATAATAAATTAAAAGAATGTTAAACACCCTTAATTAAAAACATGATTTTTAGTAAAATTTAAACATTAACATTATTAATAGACATCACTTAAAATATAAACTAAATAATTGATAAACTAAAATGATTAAATAATTAAATAAAAATAACTATATAAATAATTACAGGGTAGTAGAAAGTGAAAATGAAAAGTATCGGTGACCCTATTTGTTTCTGATAGTTATAGCCTACCTCACCAGTAGACTAAAACCAATAGAAAATGAATAAATAATAAAACTACATACATAAAATAAAAGAATAAAAAAATTTAAACTCTTAATTAATTATTTAAACAACTATTTGAATACATAAAATTAAAAGCGAACTACTTTATTTAATTAAAACAAAAATTCTTAACATAATTAACGAGCAGGATGGATAAACATATTATTAAATAAAGTTAAAATATTTTAATGAAACTATGCTAAAGGATATATTAATCAAATATAGTCCAACATAATTAAAAAGGATTATGATGATAAAATAATTGATTAATATAGATATTAACTTATTAAAAAGTCAAGCAGATTCCACTAAACAAGATTAATTAAGAAATAATTTAATTATAAAAGTTATGTAAGATGAAAATTATTAATTTAAAGACAAAACATAAATAATTATTTATAAAAGTTGATAAATTAACAAAATTTATTATAAAAATAAAAAAGTACAATTACATAGTATTAAGGGATTAAATAATTAATTAAATTATTAAAAATTGGGTAAAAATATGTGGGAAAACTATGTAAAAATAGAGACACATCACTAAACTACTTAATAAATAATCTTGTATATATTTATCTTCGATGACTATAGAAAAATAAATAATGGGACTCTTCAAAATATATAATAATTTATTTATTGTTTTATCATTTTAAAAGTGTTATATTAATATTTTAATTAATTTTAATACAGAATCATTTGTCTCTTTAAATTTATTATAACAATATTTTCACCAGCATGAATGCCACAAATAATAATTCACATAAAATTGAAATGAAATATTAAAATTATAAATCATTATAAAAATTATATTATGTACCTATAATGATCTTTTAATGATAAATTTTTTATTTTTAAATACGAATAAAAAATAAAATTACGACACTAGTACTAAAAAACAATCCTTGTTATTAAAAATTAATATTGAGTAGAATAGAACTGATATATTAATAATAAATTATTATAAAGGAAGTTCATAAATTTTTATATATATGAATATGTTTCTTAAATAAGTGAATAATATATTTTTTGTTATATAGGGGGTTATAGAACATTCCACTAAACTGGATATAATATATGTATCTTTAAAAAAAATTCCACGTCATTATGTTATGATTTTACTTGAAAAAACCTTTATTATATATGTTTGGAACATTCACCACTTTGGATGTGACCCCAGTTTGAGGTATGTTCCCTTTTTTATGCATTTTTATGTGTTCATAGTGCATGGGATTAGTTGGGAAGAGGTTGGGAGAGTTTGGAATGGTTTTGGATATATTTGGAGGCTTTTCTAGGGGAGCATAGTTTGAGCACGGTTGGGGGAAACCATGCGGATGCTCTAGGAAGCCATATAGGGGGAGACAGTAGGCATCGCACGACATGCACACCATTTTCCAAACTGTACGATGAAGGTGTATAACCCCTCACTCTCGAGGAATAGCGTGTGCACGGTTAGCGCACAGTTTGCCAAACCGTGCGAGATAACCGTGTGAGCACATAATAGTGTTTTAAAACCAGGGGTCACTCGGGCTTGCCTCATTGCTCTCCAAATTCTCTGCCACTAGAGCCTCATTCGGGTTCTTTGGTTTTAAAGGGTTGGAGGTGCTCCCCCACACATTATGGAAGTGTTTTGAAGGGGTTTCGAGTTGGTTTGATGGCAGTTTCTCCCAGGTAAGTCTATCCTCTTGGTTTCATTGTGGTTTCATCTAGATCTACTCTTCCTTCTTTCTTCGTTTTCTAGATCTATAATTTTTTTGTGTAGATCAAGAGTTTTGGTTTCCTTGGATGTTTATTTTAAGGATTTTTATGGTTAGGGAAGGGGATCTAGAGAGGTTTTGGCGGTGCATTCTCCGGATTTGTGGTTCAGTTGCTTGAGGGTCGAGTTCGCCAGAACCCTAATGGTATGTGGAATCTCTCTTGACAACACTTGGTTAGAGCTAGTGGTTTTTTGTTACAATTAATTTGTTGCTGAAAAATTAATTGTGATTTGTTGTGTGAAATTTGTTGGAAATCTATTGGGTGATG
The DNA here is from genome assembly GCA_963277665.1 of Viscum album. Taxonomy (NCBI): domain Eukaryota; kingdom Viridiplantae; phylum Streptophyta; class Magnoliopsida; order Santalales; family Viscaceae; genus Viscum; species Viscum album. The sequence goes on along the minus strand of OY728126.1, from coordinate 2,018,456,895 downwards.
TTTTGGGGATATTTTTGGTAAAAGGGGTTTTACGGTGAAAGGCACATGTTGTGGATTTTAAAATAGGTACTTTAAAATGGGTTGTTGAGATTGATTTGGGAAAATGGTTGATGAAAAATGGTTTTCAATAAAGATGTTGTTTTTATTGAAATGTGGTTTGGCAAGGAAAATGATTTTCAATAAATGGATGATTTATTGAAGGGGATTAGTATGTGATGGAATTGGTTGATTTCATGTTGGTGTGACATTGGTGGGTTATATTCTTGGTTGTGATTGATTGGAATGTTGTGTGGATGTGGTGAGAAGTACCTCTATAAAAATGTTATGGATAGTGGATGGAAGGGACACCATCAAAGGATAAGTTGAAGAGAAGTGCCACTATGGGTGAATGGGTGAACAAGTTGGATGGAAGCTCCACTGTTTTGATTGTTGTTGTGAAAGGATGAACAGGTTGGAAGGAAGCTCCACCGTTTGGGTTGTTTTGTTGTGCATCATTTTGCAAGATGGAAATTGTTGTGCGAGTGTGTAAATGATGCAATGGCTTGTGGAATGTTTGGCTGGCTTTCCCTTGGGTTCTTGGTTTGGGTATGATGGCTTAGTAAGGGTGTGTTTGGCTTATAGAAATGGTTGCATGTGTGATTATTTTGTATAAAATGTTTTATATAGATGTTCTAATGGTTTTATCCTACTAGCGTGTGTATGGAAGTCATTGAGGGAAATCCTAATGAGTTATAGTACTCAAACCTTGCATTGGAACGTTTCTATCATTGTAGATGTTGTGTATCGTGACATTGAAAAATGTATGAAATCACCCTCCATTAGTGGTGCATCATGATGTTTGGGTGGAGCTTGGAGCATGGAGCTTGGTGTTGAGCCGTGGAGGGCATCTTGGCTTACATTGGGTCTATTCTTTAGTATTATGCATAATACTCTCATATTATGTTGGTTTTATTGTTTTGTGGGTTGTATTGTGGAATAGTTTCATTCCCTCTTGGTAATGTAAGAGTTGGTTGTTTTTTTGACATGCATCATGTAGTTGTTAAGAGTGGATCATTGGGTTGGTTGGTTTTGTCTTAAGGGGAAATTGTTTCCCAATCGTTTCTTGAATCCCTCAACATTTATTTCCAGCCTTTGGCACCTTGGGAACATCGCTTGAGGCCAAGTAATCCCTCAACGCCTCCTCAAGCCAATGAGGTAGGGAGGGGGTGTTAAAAGTGGTATCAGCTTGTTCTGTCCTTTGGAGTTGATTCTCAGATTTGGATTTGACATTCGTTAGGGTATATTCCTTGAGTCGAGAGGGTATCAAGGTGTTGGAATTTCAGAACATGGAATGTATGGCATAAAACGATTTAGCTAACCCTTTTATACTGAACTTCAAGTTACCAGGGAGTTGGGTACATAAGTGTTTTGGAGACACTTTTAGGAATTTGATATCTCATTGTCATGGGTGTAGCCAATGAGATGAGCATGGCATGCATGGTAGAAATTACTTCCCACTAGGATGCATATTTCATTGGGCATAATGATTTATGGACTGAATTGAGAAATGGTTTTGTAAATGTGTGAAATTGAAATGTGAATAAATTTGGTATTTTGAAAATGGTTTGGTTTTCAAAATGGTGTAACATGGAAAATGTGGTAACGTGGAAAGCCTTGTTGTGATAGTATTATGTAATGTGATTTGAAATGGGATTTCATGATGTCTATGGTAGTGAGACTGATTGTTGTTTGTTTGCTATTTATAGAAATGGAACCAGGTAGGTGTCGTAGAGACCAACCAGAAGTGGCCGATGAGAACATGGTTGCACCTGAGCCTCAGGTGAACCAGCAGTTAGTGTAGAGTATTGTGAAAGCTTTCCAAGCTGTGAAAAGTGGAAATAAATAAGATGAACCAAGGCATGTTGATCATGCGGTTCAGTTTCAGAAGAAAAATCCACTCATCTTTAGGGGTGATTCGGACCCAGAAAGGGCAGCGGCGTGGCTATCCAGAATTAATATAATTTATGAATTCTTGGGGATGCCAGTAGAGCGGAAAGTAATGATTGAAACGTATGAGCTAGAGGATCGTGCTCTTCAGTGGTGGGAGTTGGTAGTCCAAGTGGGGACGGACCATTGTATGATGTGTAAAGGCTTTGAGGAATTGTTTAATAAAAAATTCTACCCACATATGTTTAGAATTTAGTGGACGACTGATTTATTTAGTCTGAAGCAAGAACATATGTCTATGGCGGAGTATACAGCTAGGTTTATGAGCTTAGTGAGATTTTCACCTGAGGTGGAAGGTATCATGTTGTTGAAAGATCGTATCTTAGAATCTAGTTAGAGGTAAGACATTCATTCCAAGATAGCGGTGTAGTTTATAGATGATTACACAGAAATGGTGAATCGAGAATCGGTGTCTGAGTGGGATCTGTTAGGGGCTCCGGGAGGAGGAAGCATGTTGGTACCCATGGGAAATAGTGGTAACTCTAACGCTAAGTTTATGTAGAGGTGGGACACTTATTTATAGGGTGGGATCTCTATTGCTGCACGTGTGGTTGAGTTGATGGGTTTAAGGGTAGAAATTATGCCTTTGGTTTTCAAACTTCATACTCTTATGGGCTGAAGAGAGTGTTGCGCCTTCTTGTGTAGATCATGTTGTTTCACTGTTTGTGAGGTTGAGATAATGTGGAATTTATCAGTTCTTATGATGGATGGGTATGATGTAATCTTTGGAATGGATTGGCTATTGGTGTTTAAGGCCCACATCAACTGTAATATGCTGAAAATGTCTTTTACGACACACGATGGCGTTAGACATCTCTTTAGAGGAGAGAGGCATGAAAGGCAGGGTGGAACAGTTTTGTGGGCACCAACAGTGGGTGAATTATCGTATCAGTAGGCAGTGTTGTTGTTGGAATCAGTAGAGGGTGTTGAACAAAGTGTTCTTCCGGTAGTGGTGGATCAGTTCATCGATGTTTTCCCAAAGAATTATCTAGATAACCTCTCATAAGAGAAGTGGAGTTTACGATTGATCTCCTTCCAGGGACCAATCCTATCTGAATTCCGTCTTACCAGATGGGACCTACTGAATTTCAGGAATTAAATTTCCAGTTGGAAGAGTTAAAAAATAATGGGTTTATCCGGCCTAGCACATCTCCATGGGTAGCACTGGTGTTTGTGAAAAAGGTGGATCGAACATTGAGGCTATGTGTTGATTATCACCGACTTAACCAATTTATAATAATGAATAGATATTCACTTCCACGTAATGAAGATTTGTTCAACTAGTTGTGGGGAGCCCAGTGGTTCTCCAAGATCGACCTGATATCAGGAAATCATCAATTGCTGGTGTGGAAGGACGATATTCCTAAAACAGCTTTCAGAAGTATATATGGCCATTATGAGTACGTGGTTATTCCCTTTAGTCTAACGAATGCACTAGTGGTGTTCATGTCATTGATGAATCAGATATTTTAGAGATATTTGGATTCATCTATGGTGATGTTTGTAGATGATATTCTGGTGTAATCAAAGAAAAGGGTGGAGCATGAGCAGCACTTGGCGACAATGCTGGGGATCTTGAGGGATCATCGGTTGTATGCCAAATTGTCAAAGTGTGACTTTTGGATAAAGGATGTTTGTTTTCTAGGCCATGTGATTTATGAAATAGGTGTTTCTGTGGATCCGAAAAAGGTAGAGGCTGTTATCTCGTGGAAACCACTAAAGAATGTGTTTGAGGTACGAAGGTTCCTTGGTATAGGTGGGTATTATCGGCGTTTTATTCGTGATTTTTCACGTTTGGGTTCACCGATGGCAGCTTTGACCAGAAAGAATGTTCCATTCCAGTGGAATGAACAGTGTCGGCCGTGTTTCAAATAACTAAAGGGTCTCCTTACATCAGCACCAATCTTGGTTTTTCCAGAACCAGGAAAAGGATATGTGGTATATTTTGATGCATCAAGATCAGGGTTGGGGTGCGTTCTCATGTAATGGAATCATGTGGTTGTGTATGGCTCACTACTATTGAGGGTGCATGAGAAGAACTACCCAACCCAGGATTCAGAATTGGTAGAAGTGGTCCATGCATTGAAAGTGTAGAATCATTATCTCTTCAGTGAGAAATTCATAGTATATATATATCATAAGAGCTTGAAACAAATTTTCTCAAAAAGGGATTTGAATTTAAGGAAAAGGAGATGTATGTAATATCTCTAGATGATTGATTTTCACTTGATGTACACACCGGGTAATTGAAATTCGTTGGCGGGTGCATTAAGTATAAAATCATATGATTAGGTGGTAAAACATGAATCAGAACAGTGGAAGTTAATGTCGGTTATAGTTGACATGCGGTTAGAATCTGAATACCAGGGTGATAGAGGGGTATTATTTCCGGTTTTGTTGATTCTAGAAATTGTTGGATTGGTTAGAGAAGCACAAATATCTAATTCTGAGTGTTTGACCATGAGGTTGTGACTCAATGGCTGGGAGACCATTGAGGGTTGAAAACTAAATAGAGATTTAGTTTTGTGTTTTCATAATCGGATAGTTGTACCAGTTTCTTGTCAGGAAGATCTTCTCAGGGTGTATCATCATTCCAGGTGGGTTGTTCATCCTGGAATTTAGAAAATGTATAAAGTGATGAAAGCATAGTTCTGGTGGGCTGGTATGAAAAGAAGTGTGGCTGAGATTGTTTCGAGATGCTTGACTTGTCAGCAGGTCGAGGCAGAGCATCAGAGGCCAGTGGGAATGTTGCAGTCTTTACAAATCCCTGTTTTGAAGTGGGATAAAATATCAATGGATTTTGTCACAGGTCTCCAAAAAACGGTCCGAAAGCACAATTCCATTTGGGTGATAGTAGATCGGCTAATGAAGTTATCCCATTTCATCCTTATTCATGAATCTCAAATAGTGGAGGATCTGTCCAAAATCTATATTCGAGAGGTGGTAAAGAGGCATGGTTTTCCAGTTTCGATTGTTTCCGATAGAGATTTGAGTTTTACATCTCATTTCTTGAAATCCTTATAGAAATACCTTGGGACATAGTTGCCTATGAGCACGGTATATCACCCTCATATGGATGGTCAATCTGAGAGGACGATACAATCCTAGAAGGATATGTTACGGGATTTTTTCATGGATTATGGTGGCTCGTGGGAGGAGCACTTGTCATTGGATGAGAATTCGTACAATAAAAGTTATCAGGAATCCATGCATATGACTCTGTTTGAAGCTTTTTATGGGTGACCGTGTAATTCCCCACTATGTTGGGTGGAAACAGGTGAGTCCTCGATGGTTGGACCGAGCCTTTTCTAGGAGACTACAAAGAAGATCAAGTTAATCAGGAAGAGAATAGAGATGGTTCAGAGTCTTCAAAAATCGTATGCAGATCATCGTCGATGGCCATTGTCGTTTGAGGTGAGTGATCATGATTTCTTGAGGATCTCTCCTAGGTTGGGACATCGTCGGTTTGGGAAGTTGGGAAAGTTATCTCTGAGGTATATTGGACCTTCTGAGATTCTTGAGTGGGTTAGTGAGGGGGCTTATCATTTGGATTATCCACCTAGGTTAAGTGTGGTTCACTATGTGTTTCATGAGTCACAGTTGAAAAAGATTCAGCCGGATCATGACCATTTGATTTGATGTGATCATGTTGAGCTAGAACCTGATGCTTCTTTGGTGCACGTGCTAGTGCGGGTTGTGGATATCCAAGAGAATGTCTAGAATGGTAAAAGAATTGGTTAAGTTTGTGTTTTTTGGCAACATGGTCAGATTCAAGAGGAGACTTGGGAGCGGGATAAAGAGATGGTCGAGCAGTGGCCCGTGTTCTTTCTGCAAAGGGCAGGTTCACTAATTACCGAGGATAGAAATTCCAATGATGGGGAGAATATAGTACCCCCTCTTTGAGGTATGTTACCTTTTTTTCATTTTTATGTGTTTAAAGTGCATGTGATTAGTTGGGAAGAGGTTGGGAGAGTTTGGAATGGTTTTGGATAAGATTGGAGGCTTTTCTAGGGGATAACTGTTTGAGCACAGTTGGGGGAAACCGTGCGGATTCTCCAGGAAACCGCATAGGGAGAGATAGTAGGCTTCGCCCGGCCTACGCAGGGTTTTCCAAACCGTGTGAGGTAACCGTGCAGACCCTCACTCTCGAGGCATTAGCGTGTGCACGGTTTTCCAAACCATGCGGGATAACCGTGCGACCACTTAAAATTACGGTATTAAAACCTTGGTTCACTCGGGCTTGCCTCATTCCTCTCCAAATTATCTCCCACTCAAGCCTCACTTGAGTTATTCAGATTTCATGGGTTTTAGGTTCTCTCCCACATATTTAAGAAGTGTTTTGATGTCGTTTTGAGGTGGTTTGAGGGTGGTTTCTCCTGGTTAAGTCTCTCCTCTTGGGTTCATTGTGTTTTCCTCTAGATCTACTTTTCCCAATTTCTTTGTTTTATAGATATACACTTGTTGTGCTGATTTATAGAGTTTTGGTTGCAATGGATTTTGATTTTAAGGATTATGACGGTTAGGGAAGGGGATCTCGAGAGGTTTCGGTTGTGCATTTGCCAGATTTGAGGTTCAGTTTCTTGTGGGTCTAGTTCTCCAGAACCCTAAAGGTAGGTGGATTCTCTCTCGAATCCACTTGGTTAGAACTGGTGGTTCTTTATTATAATTAATTTTTTGTTCTGAAAATTTAATTGTGATTTGTTGTGCGAAATTGGTTGGAAATACCTTGGGTGATGTTTTGGGGATTTTGGGGAAAAAAGGGTTTTATGGTGAAAGGCACTTGTTGTGGATTTTAAAATAGAGATTTTAAATTAGGTTATTGTGATTGATTTTGGAAAATGGTTGATGAAAAATAGTTCTCAATAAATAAGTTGTTTTTATTGAAATGTGGTTTGGCATAGAAAATGGTTTTCAATAAATGGATGATTTATTGAAGTGGGTTGTCATGCGATGGAATTGGTTAATTGCATGTTGGTGTGACATTGGTGGGTTATATTCTTGGTTTTGATTGATTGGAATGTGGTGTGGAAGGGGAGAGAATTTCCACTATAAAAAGGGGATGAATAGTGGACCGAAGGGCCACCATCAAAGGATAAGTGGACAAGAAGTGCCACTAGGGGTGAATGGGTGAACGGGTTGGACAGAAGCTCCACCGTTTTGATTGTTGGTGGGAAAGGCTGAACGGGTTAAATGAAAGATCCACAGTTTTGGTTGTTTTGTTGTTCATTGTTTTGCAAGATGGAATTTTTTGTGCTAGTGTAAATGATGGAATATCTTGTGGAATGTTTGGTTGGCTTTCCCTTGTGTTCTTGGTTTTGGTATGATGGCTTGGTATTGGTGTGTTTGGCTTATAGAAATGGTTTCACGTGTGATTATTTTATATAAATTCTTTTATATAAATGTGCTAACCGTTTTATCCTAGTGGCGTGTGTAGGGAAGTCATTTGGGGAAATCCTACTAAGTTTTAGTACTCACCCCATGCTTTGGAATGTTGGTGTCTTTCAGATTTTGTGTATTGTGACGTTGGAAAAGGTAAGACATCACCCTCCTTTAGTGGTTCATCGTGATGTCTGAGTGGAGCTTGGAGCATAGAGCTTGGTGTGGAGTCGTGGAGTTTGTCTTGGCTTATTTTGGGTATGTTGTTTTGTCTTCCGCATAGTACTATGATATTGTGTTGGTAGTATTGGATTGTGGGTTGTATTGTGGAATAGTGTAGTTCCTTCTTGGTACTGTAAGAGTTTGTTTTTTTGTTGACATGCATCATGTAGTTGTTGATAGTGGATCATTGGGTCGATTGGTTTTGTTATAAAGGAAAATTGTTCCCCAATCATTTCGTGAAGCACTCGACATTTATTTCCAGCCTTTGGCACATTAGGAATGTCGCTTAAGGCTAAGTAATCCCTCACCACCTCCTCAATCCAATGATGTAGGGGCGTGGTGTTGCAACTTTTATTTCATTTTGTTGAATTGATTATTTAATCCTAGGGATTTACAAATATATCTCATAATACTATATATAATTTTATTTTGCTTAATGAATTATTATTTCTGTATGGGGTTTGGATAAATTGGAAATCCATTAATTTAGATAATCATTTATTCAATTAGCATCATTATTCTGTGTTTGAAGAATTGTAATATTTCATACATCAGGGGACATTTCCACTTTTCTACTAGGGGAAATTTGTAACAACTTTGTATTTTAAAATTGTAATACCATATTCACTAAAAAATTACATGAAACACCATGCTTATAAGTGAATGTTTCAGCCTGATATTTTATCGTATATTTCCTTTTAAATAAATTAAACCTCATCAATAGCTTACAATACACACAAAATAATGTTAGAACAAAACAAAAAACTCTATGTTAATATTATTATATAAACATTAACATTATAACCATGTCTTTATGTTAGATGGTAGGAATAAAAAAAATTATTTAAAATTATATGCATTAAAAATTTATAAAATAAATTTAATGTATATAAACTGGTTATATATAAAATATGAATCAATTGAAATAAATATTTTTAAAAAAAATTATATTTTAAAATTGGATATTTATTCAAGATTTTCACACATAAGTTAAAATTATTTTTTACCAAATTTATTATATTTAATCGAATAAACGAACATAATTTTTGAAATATAAATTTTAAAAGTATCTTGGTTATAGTTTTTTATTATTTTTGAATAGCTTAATTTTTTTGTTGAATAATGATCAATACTTATTTTTGTAGAAAACAATATTTTCATTTTTTTTTGAAAAGGTATGTTATATTTTAATTTTCTTTTAAAAGAAATTAATTCTCTATTATTAAAATAAAACTAATTAAGGTAATTGGATTCAATTTTTTATTCAATTTTTATGTAAAACCATTTTAATATTTTATTGTTTTACATGGGATAAAACATATTTAAGATCCGTCTGCAAGGATAATTTTAAAATGAAATTTTCTCATTTTTTGAATTGAATTTGGAAAATTGGATTTATAGTTTTGAATATTCATAATTTTTAATATCTATTAAGGCTAATATAATTTTTTATCAAGATTTATATTTAAATTAGTTAAAATTATTTCTCGCAGCTAAGTTAAAAATGTGTTTTTCCATGGGTTAAACTAAATAGATAATTGTTAAAAATCACCAACAGTTTCCCAAAACCCATGTTATGGACATATATAGACATTATAACCTCTATTATTTGAGATGAAAATGTTTTAGTGGAGTTTGGAATGAGAAAAACGTTGTTCTAGATTTTTATTTTGGAAAATACAAATATTTGACACTCTACCACTTATAAAAGATGACCCTTATCCCCTCAATTTAAAAATTCGAAAATCCTTTAATTAAAAAAATAAATTCCTAAATCTATTCATTAATACTAAAATATGTTATAATTTTTATTTTTATCATAATTAAAACCTATTTAGGTTTTAGGTATAAAAGTAAATTGTTCTTTGAAGAAGGGGTAAAATTCTTAACGTGGGTATATTTTTATTTCATCTTCCACCCAATTAAAATATTGTTAAATACTGTTAATATAATATAAAAAGTATCTTACATTGAATGAGATATTATTATCTTAATATAATTACTTATATTCATCTCAACTTCCATCAAATGGAAAATGAAACTGTCGATTGTGTGTGCAGGGGACAATCACTATGCATATTAATTTAATTATTTTCCATAACCACCATTCATGTTTGGATAAAATATTATAAAAAATTATTTAATATAATGATTATTAAATTATTATAAATATATATTTATTATATTTCTTATTACACTTTCTAATCTATGGTTGTATATTATTACATCTATCATATATACAACGGACCACCTCCTCACAAAACATTGTCATTTGTTTTCTCTTATGCATGAAATAACACCACATTTATTGAAATTGAATTTATTATGGATAAATATAAAAAATATAAGAGATAATTAATTAATATATATTTAATATTAATATAATATCACATTTATCTTCTTACTTTCTCATCAATTAGAAAATAATAACGTCCCTCAAGCGTACATGTGGACTACTACCTTAATGTTAAGATATGAAATGGTTTTAATTTTTTTTTACATGGATTTTAAAAATTATTTTTTGATAAATAAAAATACTAAATTTTAAATAATAATTATCTATTAATGGTTAATTATTATTTATTTTCCATTAATTACATTGGATTTGATAAATAGAAATGGCGCTGATATGTATGTTTGGATGACCATCTCCATGATCTTTGTAATCCATTTTTTTGACCTAACTTTTATAGGTAACTATAAATATATATAATTAATATTTATTATATTTATATCATGGATTAAATTCCTTATTAGATGTTACCATGATCAATATAATGGGACAAAATTTTTTAAATGAGAACCTAAATTAAAAGAGACACAATTATCACCCAAAATAGAGAAATTAACAAACAAAAATATTAATAAATCGATAACAACTAAATATTAATAAATCAAATATGTTAGTATCTATATTATTATTATTTTTTTAATATTTTTTAAATAAAACTATATTTAATAAATATTATTTTTTGATACATATGATGTATGTCAAACCTATGGCAAGGGTTTTCTCTACACACTTTTTCTTCCATGATAGATATGTCATATTCAAAAATTATTCCATTGTGTAGCATATATACTTTTAGTTATGATATATTATATCATTAATATATTTATATTAAGGATATTTAATATTTCATTTGATGATATTTATTTCATGGCGATTATGATTCAATATTTACAAATGTATTAAGGGTTTATTTCACAGTCTCATCATTACTTGTGACTTTATTTGTTGAAGTACCTATTAAAGGAATTATATTATTTTATTTTTCAAAAAAATAATATATTTCCTTATCAATTTTTATTTCAGGAAATTTTCATGTAATTTCACCATTTTCCAAATCATTGCTACATTAAATTATTGAGAAAATTATTTTAACAAAATTCATCATTATTTCTATTTATAATCAAATATTATTTTCCTTGTAAACACATGTTTTCTATAATTTATCAAAAAAATATTTCCAAGAACCACCAATTGATATATTTAGAAAATTTATATCCAATTTTTACTTTTCAAAAATTTTGTTGATCTTTATTCATTTCATTTTATAAACATTAACATTTTTTATTTTAATAAAAATGTGTGAGGAATCTTTATTTTAATGTGTATGTAATAAAGGGAATTTTATTCTATTATAACCACTCAATGTTTTGAATATTATTTTACATGGTACATGGTTATACTCAAATAAAATTATTTTCAAACTATTTTGTGTTTTTTTTAAATGTTATTTTTAAATTATAAAGCTTATTTTCCCCCAAAATATTCTTAGTGATTTTCTCATGGTATTTATATTCATCAAATAAATCATACCATTTTTGTATGTGTCATTAACTAGGTATATGATATATTGATATCATCATCATTATTTCAATGAATGTTTTTTGATTAGTTTGAATTTGGATATAAAATGTTACTTCCATTCACCATGTTACTCTAGATGATTTATGAGTAGGATTATTTGATTGGTGTATGTTTTAATGATTCATCTTTTATTTATTCAATATTAATGTTCATATATATTCTGTTAATACGATATCAAAATAGAAATGACTTAGACCTAGTCAGTGATGTGTGGGGCTTGGTTTTTGATATCCCCTCAATGCATAAATAGGTCTTATGAGACAAATTAGTTATAAAAAATTATGGATGTTTATACCCACTTAATTAATTTTTAACTTAAAAGGTATAGAAAATATGTTTTCGATATATAAAATTATCGATTTACTCATTATAAGACTATTTTTTTATGACCGTATGATCGCTATTTTAGTTAGGATATATATGATTATGATTAAAGATATTGAGGTAATTGATATGGACATATTGGATCATTATTTATTCCATCTAAATTATATACATGTTGTTTTTAAATCACGTGTTATTCAGTTATTTACCTTTCTATATTTTCTAAATGTATTTATTTCTTATTTGTTCCTCTGTATGATTTCGCTTATTGATCACCTGAGAGAGAACCTTTACTATTATTTAATTTCACATTGATACCTGAAGTGTTTTCTTATTGATATAAAGAGATATTATTAGTAAAATAATGTCGTTCTCAAAGAAAACTCGTTGAATATTTTATTATTTAAAATATATGAAAAATCCTTTTATGTATCATTTTTACCAATACAGCTAAAAAATTTCATCATTTGGGGTGAAATTTCTTTTATGTAGTGCGAATATAATAATGTAAACACCAACTCTATGGAACTTGGGTAGGAGTCACTATAGTTGGTATTAGATGATGTTTACTAGAAAATTTTGGAACTAGATTTTGGAAAAATATATATTAGGGAATAAAACCCTATGAATGAAATTCCGGATGAGTCTAATAATAGGATAACATAATAATGTTTTATTATGGTAGATATTTTGTTTGTTTTTTAGAAATAAATAATTTTCATGTTAATAACAGTGAATGCAGTTCTGGAATATATTTACATTTGGGTAATTACTCCAAAAAGGCAAAGTGATCATCACTCGAGCATTATCTGCTATAGAATAAAAATCCATATAAAAAACATAGTTTGAAACTCTATTGCGACATGCTTAATAAAATTCACATTCTCTTTACAAACCATTAAGAATGATTTGATAATATTTTAAATGTTTTGAAAATTTTCCCAATGAAACTATGTTTATGAATATAAGAGTAACCATATATTTTTTTTCAATTTATTCCATATTTATCACTATTCATGGGATTATACGATATTTTTCATAATATTATGATACAATCCATTATGTAGAATTATTTATATATAAAACATAGTGGAATAAAAATAAACCATATATATTCTTGTATTTCATGTTGGGTTTCACTCCTGAGTAAGATAATGATATTGGAGTTGGTTCTACACTAATAACTGATCAAATTATAATCCAATTTGACACTGAGAAATGGATATGAAACAAAGGGAATATATTGATTTCTTCTAGAAGAAATGAATGTGGTAATGTTATCATGGATGATTACCATCACTAAATATATATGGATTAATAGTAGCCATTGATTCATGACTGTTTGGATGAATAAGAAATAAAAATCATGGAATGGAAGGATTTTAAGTTACACTTATTTGAAATTATTTTCCTATTGATAAATGAGTGGATATGGAGAGAAATTTCCAAAATATAATTGAAAAAAAGATAAAACTATTTCTATATACGAATCCACATTTATAATATTAGTATGTAATTCTATGGACTACACAGGTAATTCAATGATTAGGACTGGCTATTTCTTTGATGGACTAAATCCAATGCTTTAAAGGAAACTAGTCTCCCAAATATTATCATTATACAATGACATAATATCATGTGACATCAAGAAATAGAAATAATTATCAAAGTCTTATGGATTTGAACAAAATAAAGAGAACAATTGAAAAAAAGAGAAAAATACGTATAAGGGGAAGTATGGAATGATGGATTTCCCCGCATTTTGTAATCATTGAATTAATCATCATGGATCATTATTGATGAAAATTTCATTTTGGTACAAGTATATATATAATTTCTACCCTGATCATGTTGGAAAGTACAAAAAAGAAGCTTCCAATGTCGAATTCTTAAATAATAAAGAAATGGGGAACTACACAAACTAATTTCCCAAGCATTAATGGAATATACACTAGAATATGTTAATGGTTTATGTTCAATATTATCCTACTTGTATATAAAAATATGAATTAATGGTACTATTGTTTATTTGGATATAAGATTTTATTTTTTAGAAGTATTTTGTAAATAATATTATCATTATAAGAATCATTCTAGGATTAAGGATTTCACGGGAGTAGTTTTTATATAATGTTTTGAATGAATATGTTTAATGGTAATGATGAAAAAAAAGTGATACCATGGAAAACTTATCTTTTTGGAAAAGACATGAGTGGGGGATGATAACTCATAATATTTTATTAACATTGGGATAACAATGAAAAATATAAGTTTATGTTATATTTTTATGACCTTTAAATTGGTTTCCTATTTTACAGTTTGGGTTATCTTATATGGGATTTATATATTTTTTGAATGTATTAATATATTTGATAATAAGCTATTTTATTTTTGAATAATGGTTGTTTTCTTTAATGTTTTATAGTGAAAATGGCATTCACATATGTGAATGGTACATTAATATCCACTTTATTATTTTAGGAGAATATAATGTTATGTTGATTTAGTGGCCTTCGTTCTATATTTATGGACAATAAAATTGGTATGAAAAATTATGGATGAGTATTTAGGCTATCTATTTATGGAATAGATTGCGTTGAACTTAGTTTGTTATTTCATTCCTTGTTCTAAACATTGTTTTCTCAGAAAATATCTACATATTAGTTTAATTACATTTCATTGATAAACATAGATAATGATCAATTTAAAATAAATATTAGTTCTTTTAGAACAAATATTTTTATTAGATATTAATTTATTTCCATATGATATGATATAGTAATTCATCAAAGAATATCCAATGGATGAAATTTTAATAATGAAATAGATATATACCATGTAACTATATCTTCTTATGTTATCGTTCTAGATGATATAATAAATCCTCCACTCTAGGAAAAGGGTATTCAAACAAAATTATTATCCTAGAATCTTTATTATAATGAAATAAAATTTCATTTTATATAATTGTATATTTTTTCTTTATAAACATTATATAATTTATATCATTCCCTTTCTTGTGATCAATGACATATATCATTCTCTTTTAGTCCTTGGGGGTTATTATTTTATTTCATGTCCATATATTCATTTTCCAACAATGATCACCAATTTAAAAACCTACTATGTGTTATTTGAGATGAAGATCACATTCCCATTCCAACCTTATAAAGGGGATGTGTTATTAAAAATTTTAATTATGTTGTGTTTCATGATGTTTCTTTTTTAAGGTCAAACACTTGATTGTAGACATAAAGATTAAATTACTATTGAATAATTTATTTATGGGGGATTGAATGTAACAGCCAATGTTTTTTAATGAGGTAAAATCATATATGATAGCATATATGATTATAAAAATTAGAATTAGAATAGAATTTAATTCCATGACACATGATGAAGTATTTAATTTTAAATAAATTAAAAATATAAGATATCTATTAATGAACATAATACTTTGTTTGAACGAAACACAATACTCTATGAAAATATTAATATCAAAAAATGAGTATTAAAACCAAGATGTTAAGATAGAGGGTTTGAATAGTAATTAAAATATTATAAAAATTATATAGTTTAAAAATTAATAAAATAAGTATAATTTATATATATTGGTTACAAATAAATTTTAAATCATTTGTATGAAAATGAAATGTTTTTAAAAACCTATATTTTTCAAAAAGCCAGTCTATCCTAATTTTCAATCATAATTTAAATTTAAATCCTGCCAATTTAAAAAAATTTATTTGAAACATTAATACTTAATTTTTATATCTAATTTTTAAATTTATCTTTGGTTGGATGATTTATAATGTTCTAAAACTATTAATTTTTTCTATAATAAGGAAAAATACAGATTTATATCAAATCCCAACTTATTAGTTTAAATTATATAAAATGAAAGATTATATTTGAAATTAGTTTTAAATAAAATTATTTAAATTTTTTTACAAGTTATCTAATTTAGGTCATTGGAATAAAGTTTATATATAATATTTATTTCAAAACATTTGAATCTTTGGAAAGGTTTTTTTTTGAAAAAACTCAACCTTTTAACATGCATGTGAGTTTAGTTTTAAATTGAATTATGAAAATTCAATGACTCGAATATGAGAAACATGATTAAATAATTATAAAAAAATTAAATTATATTATCTATAATGGAAAACAAAAATATGGACCATAAATAATTGTAAAAAATTGAAAATTAATTACATTAGTTACTGTAAAAATATGTTTATCGGGGGTTTATATAAGAAGACAAGGATTAAAATGACATTAAACTGGTCCAAAACATAATTTTTTCCATATATATACCTTATAAACTATAAGGACCATTAATGGATAGTTTTTAGTCTTTTTTTATGATACAAATATGGTTATCGAGTTTTTATTTCAAAAATTCCTTTTGTGTCCCCTCCCCCAATTATAAAAGGTCAGACCCTCTCCTGTCATATTCATATATACAATACCATTTTTTTTAACCAAACCATCAAAAACTATCTCTATAATATTATATATACATCAAATAGTTGAATTTTTGATCATAAATCCAATCTATGATGGCTGTAGGTGTAAACATAAAGGGGTCATTTGAAGAGGAGGTAAAATTCTAAAAGTTAGTATTTGTTTTATTTATTATTCAACCTCCTAAAAATAATATAAAATAATTATAATATAATAACACAGTTAAATTCCTTAAACACATATTATTTATTCTATTGTAATAACGTATATCCATATCGATTTCCATAAAATTGTAAACAAAACTATAGATTGTATGTACATCAGACTATCGCCTCATGAACCGATGTAATTAGATTTACAAAAAACCATTGAAGGATGGATATAATATTTTATTTCACATATTTACTTGATAATTATGGAATTAAAGAAATTTTTTATTATTATAATAATTATACTTTTTTACATTCCATTCTATGAGAGGATATGATAACATCGCTCGTGTGTGTGATGAACTACCGCCTTATGAATTGATGTGATTCATTTTTCTCTTACAATTTACATGGAATTTAATAAGGATTATTTTAAGGATTATATGTCATATTTATGAACAAAACATAATTATTGAACTATAAAACCAAATTTTACTTCATACCATCCCATCCCTCAGAATATAATAATATCTCTCGTGCTTATGTGTGAACTACCGCCTCCATGAACCAATGTGAAATGTTTTTCATATTATTTTTACATAGATGGTAATATGGATGTTTTTGAGTAATATTAATTATAGTTGTGAAAAAATGTATTTTATAAATTTTAATTACCATTTATGTTCATTTCATTAAATCATTCATGAAAAATGGAAAATACGTTCATGTATTTGTGTTAAAAACTTCCTCGATTAATGGTGTGAACCATTTTCTATATATAATCTTTGTTGGTTACAATAAATAAATACATAATGATTATATATGATAATTATTTCAATGATAATTTTTTTGAGATTATGTATCCACGATAAAATCAAAACTGATAAAATTACCCAAACAAAATAAAAATGAGAAATGAATCAATTATAAACTGAAATAATGATTTTTAACAACTAATTTTTATTAAACACATCCGAAAAAACTATATGTAAATAATATATGGAGTGATATATATGAGTATGGTTCTATAATATTCATATAATAAACAAATATTTATTACATAGTTGGTTTATAGAAATAATAAAGAAGGATATCATATGATAAAGGTTCCCTCATCTCACTGTCTCTTCCACGAGACATATAGCATAATCAATACTATTTAATTTTTCTGTTGTATATAATTCCCCTTTTTATATGTTATATCATGAATATATTTATATAAATGGTAATTAATTTTTCATTTGATATTATTTCATTCATGGGAATTATGATTCAAATGTTACCAAAGTGTTAATGGATTATTTCAATGTCTCGTCATTATTTAGGATTACTTTTCTTTAAGTCTACCTTTGGGGAATTATTCTTTATTTCTATCATAAAACCTATCTATTTCATTATAATGTAGTTATTAATGATATTTTCATGTAATTGTATAGATATTATACTATTTTATTGATAAAAATTATAGAGATGTTTTTAAAATCCTAGGAATGATTTATTAAATACATTTTTACCCATGATGGAATATTTGAAAAAATATGATGGGAATCATCACATATTTTTCCAAATAATACCCATTTTTATTTAACAATAAATTTAAAAGAAATCCTTTATTAAATTTTTATGAAAAGAACATAATTTTCCTCCTTTGTGACCACTTAATATATTAAATATTATTTTATGAGTTTTGAAGGTTGTATTTGATGAAAATTTGTTCTGAACATTGTGTTTTAAATGTTGATTTTAAAAGGAAAATATTATCTTCCTAAAAACAATTATTCAGGTTATTTTCATGGTATTTTTATTCATCACAAAAATTATACCACTATTGTAAATTTTATCAACTAGGGATATTTTTTATTGATATCATCCTCATTCATTCATTTAATGTGTTATGATCTTTTTTAATATGTATGCACAATTTTATGACCATTCACCATATTAATATAGATGTTTCATGAACATATTAATTTATTAGATAATTAATAAAAACATTTATATAATTTTTTCAATTTTATGTATTATTCTTATTAGTTTTCACCCCATTAACATGGGTAATGCATTTGACATAGTAGGTTACAGTTGGGTCCTGATTATAGATATTGATTTATTTAATCTATAAGTCTCAAAAGACTAATTTTTTTTCCAAATTAGATGGGTTTTTGCCCAAATATTAAAATTATACTTTGAAGGTTCATTATAATAGTTTTCATTAGTATGACATTATGAATTCCCTCATTTCAAGATTAGTTATTAATATTGATGTGATTATTAAATTATTTATAATGTCCACATATATTTTTGAATATCATGTGATTATTAAAATATATTTATATGACCATCGTGAAATCCTTCTATTTCATTTTCATGATAGTTTTTAATTGGATTTTTTTTCAATTATTTACCTTAATATATTTGTTACAATTATTTATTTTTAATAGTTTTAAATGTATGATTACACTTGAAAATCTTCTTAGATCCCTCCATTAATATGTTTTATTTTCCCTAGGATACAAGGATGTGTTCTGATTAATATACATGGATAAGCTAAGGTTAATAATGATGTACTCAAATAAAATACTTTGAGTATTTTATTATTTGAATTTTATATGACACTTATGTGTGTATCTTATTAAACTAGACTAATAAACTATTTGGTTCTTTAGGATGTGATTTCATATATCGAGTGCCACTATAATATAGTATTCACAGACTTTGGGAAACTATGGTTGGGGTATTTACCAAAATGATGTTTCTAAAATTAGTTTTATTCATCAATGAATTATTTTTCTTCTTAAATTGAAACATTTTAAAATAATATCATATCCTTTAATGATAGTTTTCATGCATTTCAATGTTTATTATTTGAAAACATATTTTACCCATTTATTTTGAAATCCAAATATATGGTCACTAAGGTGACCTTACTAATTTTCATTATCACTTATCAAATAGATATTTTACTACTTCTTTTTATGATTTGGGTATTCAAAATATGTATATCATAATTTTATTATGTATTGAAATTATTTCAAAATAAAATATTATATCTTCGACTCAACATTCTATTTAAAAATACATTATTCTTTTTAAATGTAAAATATTGAAAGATATTTTAATATAAAAATGTTCAAAATGATTTCAGTTTAACTTTTTGATATTATTATTTTTCTTCACGTTTAAACTTTTGTAAATTATTTTTAATGTAATGTTATTTGAAATGTTTTAACTTCAACAATTTTTTTTTCATGGTGACCACGACATGAACTTTTATTGTATTGAAAAAGAAATTCAATAAACTATTTTTTTATTTCCCTTCCATTTTCTAATTATATAAAAAATAGGTATTTAGATGGTAAATATTTTCCATACATCACTCTATAAATATTTTTATAAGATACTATATTGGTAATCATTAATTTTGGGTTTCAAACATTTTCATTATTGGGGTCAATTTTTGTTATTCCATATATAAATGTTTCGAAACTATTTTTTATTATATTGTTTTATATATTATATGATTATAGTTTTGTACAATCATAAATACGTAGGTATGGTATATTGGTGGTTTTTTATACATACCTCCATTATATTTGTGAATGATTTATGACATATTTTATAATGAAAATGATCTTGGGTATTTGATTTATTGACACCATGCTTTGAGGAAATTTTTTCATTCATAACATATTTCATGGGAATTCAATTTGTTCATAATTAATAGTGAGGGATATTTTTTATTCACAACATATATCATGTGAATTGTTTTTTTAAAACATAATGCTGCAGAATTATTTTTGGTCACACCAGGAAGCATTTGAATTTTGTTATATCATAAACTAAATCATGAAGACTTAATTGGTTCAAAATTTTATTATTTACATACTCTTTTTTTGTACTAAATTTAATTTTTATTTTATATTGCTATGGAATATTACATTTATAGAAATGAACATGGTAAAATATGTTTCTATACATGTTCCAAAATACTCTCTTATACACCCTCAAAAATTAAAGGATAAACAATTGATATAAAATCATAAAATGAGCTACAACACATTTAATGGATAAAAAAATTAGGAGATAATATAATCATAAAAAAACCACCCCTATACATGAGAATAAGAATCAATCATAAAAATTTCATCACCAACATCAATATATGAATTTTTAATCGATAGACCAAAAAGATATTTTATGGGTTTTTACCTTATTGATCATCTATTAATCAATTGAGTGTTAACCAAATTTAATTTTTCCATGTCTAGGATTAGGACTAATGTTTTAAAAACCTTATTAAAACTTGATATAGAACAACACGAACCCCAAAAAAAATTTCTTCAAATATATTGATGAAAATTGAGTATTGTAATATATTTCAATAAACAAACTCTAATAATGGATACTGCATCACCAAATATATACCAATATAAAAAAATTTATCCCCCAAAATATATTAAATATTATAGATGTTCTGATATATACTACCATTAATTTTGAGTTAGAAATTATTTAAAAAATAAAATAGGATGAAAAATATTACATTAATTTATTTAAAAAATAATGAGGTAAAAGAAGTATTAGAAAATATGAAATGTTGAGAATCATAATCTCATGAAGTTGGAAAAATACATCCATATACTTGTAGAAACATCCAAACTGCCTGACTCTATAGTTCTAGGATGTTGGTTGACTTAATCAACCCATCCATGTCCACAGAAATAAAATAATATTTAGAAATAATTGAATATAAAAATAAAGATTTTTAAAAATAGATCTCCTAATTTAAAATCATATATATATAGTCGCTACAACAACCATCATGGAACAAGAGGCCTCACCTTAATCTATTGACAAAACAAGAACAACTCTATTAATATTTCCAATGTTCTCATCATCCCGATCCACTAAAGAATAAATTGTAATACACATTGTCTAAACTAGAATACACTACCACTATTGAGTTATAAAACTCTTGAATATTCTCACCATACATCACCAATAGAATTATTAACCTCTACTATAGCAACACATGATTTCATTCTTACTTCAAGAATTTCTTTAGAGAATCATTTGGGAGAAAATGGTTCATGTGTCAATTTAGACTCAATGTATCCCCACATTAAATCCTTTACATATTTTATCAAGGAATAACAAAGAATAATATGAAATATGAATCATATATAGATGAGCTCTTATACATAAATATCCTTCATTGCTTGCTCCTCCATCAAATTCAAACATTTCTCTAATCCAGAAAAACATATTGATATGAATTACTACTAATTGAATCATTAAATAAATTAATCTTCCTCCATGGTGGAAGATATATCTTTGTAAAAACCCTAGATAAAATATCCTACCACAAATGTTAATTAATTTATATCTGATAAAGATGTTATATACTTCTAGATATTTTGATACGTAAAAATAAAAAAAAATTCCCAATGATGTGGTAATTTCACTATAAAATGGAATAAAAAAATTCTTTCAAATCAATATGAAGTGTTGAATAGTAATTTTTAAGGGGATATAATATCCAAGATATTTATATTATGACTTAATTTTTCTTAATCATTACATAAAACAAACTAATATGTGATTCTTTAAAAAAACACCTCAAACATCGACCATGATATGGAGATTAAAACACGTAATCACTAATCATCATATCCTATTGGTTTTATGAATCATACTAATACTATTTAGTTCTTAAAAATTCCTAGTTATTTTTAGTTGAGGCTATAAAGGAGACTTGAATCCAAGAGAATTGGGACATGATCCATTGATAATAGACCTAAAAACTAAAAAACCTATTGTATTTTTTTTATATTGAGAAAATACCACAAGACAACAACCTCAATAATTGATATATTCATTATTCCACTAAAAAAACATGTACATGGTTGTGAATCACTTATATATTAAACATAATCATTGTAAACAAACCATAAATATGATGGTTCCAATGGAACTATAGACTTTCCCTATGGTTACAAAAATGCTATTACTCTAGATTTATTAAATGTAAATGTCGACAAATAATATGAAAAAAGATGATCAAGGAACATATATAACATTGAGCTAAAGAGTCCCACAATATGTTTTTGGGTGTTCATGGCAAAAAATGAAATAAAAATGAACTCGAGGTTCCAATATCGAACATTAAAAGTATTTTGTGGGTTTTCCGCCTCCATAACTCACATCTGGTGATATCCTGACTAAAAATAGATCATTGAAAACAAGTTTCCTCCCATAAAATGGTAGAATAGATATAAAATCTTTATAACAAATTAATACTTCTTTAATGTTTCATGATTAAAAAAATATGTGGTTTATACACAAAAACATACAACCATCATTCTTTTCCACAAATAGCATTGTATCAGACCATAGTTATAGGCATGGCTAGATAAATCCCTTTTATATAAATTTATTAATGAAAATACTCAACTACCATATCTCAGAAGTTAAAATTAGAGAAGCATCATGTTTATATGATATATTATGTGATATCACAATGATGGGTTCAATCCAAAATATCATTGGTGAAAAAATCACAGAACACCAACACGAGTTCAGAAATATCCACATCCCATGAAACTACTAAACCCAAAGGTAATGTTGTTAACTAAGAAAAAATGTTCTCTAAGTATATAAGTCCTTTATAATTCTATCACATTACAAAAAATTTCAAATAGATTTTTACATCACAGAATAGAAATATCATCTATATTTAATCAATAATCATGCATATAGATTGTAAGTAGTTGATTCCTTTAATTAAATCATATAACAATATATAAATAAAAATAGAAATCCCCATATTTATTTTATTAACCTATCATTTAAAAATCCACATCAATCATTAGAAAAACACGCATAACCACCGATATGAATTATCAACACTAATAGAGATGGAGGCCTCCCCACCAATATGAGTCCTATGTCATGGACTAAGTCAGCCTCAAAAAATTGGAGAGACAATCCTAGATCAAGAAATGTTGAAACCAATATAAGATATAAGAAAATGGAACCTTATATTTTATTTGGTTATTATGGATTTGAAATATCCATAGCATGAAGCTATACATGTATGTGTCATAAACCTACCTACTAAATACCACACCCACAACAACACTTAGACCTGGATTTATAATGATGGTGAACATCATAGAGTTCTTCTACAAACATGGTTTTTAACCATGTTTTGAAACCTTTAATTTCAAATTAAAATAATTGGTTTTGAACTAATATGAATGAATAGTGAGGGTTTGGAGTAAATTGGGGGTGTTTGGGGGTTTTATGGATCCTAAAACCCCGGTTTTTTGATGAAATAATTGGGCCACATAGTTTGTAAAAACTATACATCTATCCCCATATGGTATTCCCCTAACCATGATAGTATTTTCGTAGGGAAATGAAGGGAATACAGTTTTCCATAACTGTGTGCATAGGTTTGCACACTGCTTCCAAATGTCTTCAATTTTTAGATGAGGTGTGTGGCAAGGTTGGAGAATATTTTCTCAAATAGTGTCACCAAATCATGTGGGTCCTCTATAGGGACATTGGATTTAGAACAGTTAGTACATGGTTGTCCAACCATGTATCCAATCTAAGAAACCTAGATAATTTGGGAAAAATTAACGTTTTTTACATTAATGAGTTATATTTTTAATACCAACTATTATTTTTTCATTCCATCTGACAATAACCTATGCACTCCTGTAATGTGAGCTCAATACACCCTCAAAAATTGTTCTTGAATAAATTTCTGGTATGTACTCTGACTAAATCTATCTTCATCATGATGAAAGTGACACACCAAGATCTTACTTCATATTTTAGATTTCATCATTGGTCTTCCTCTCGAATAGGTTATATAGGTGCAGGCTCATCAACCCTATTTTCAATGTTTTTTCTTATTTTTTCATTTTCATTAGATTTGAACCAAATAAAATTCCAATACTGGATGAGTTCTCTTCTATAGAAAGAAGGTATATGTTATAGTTCTTATCCTTAATGGTGGAATTTTTTTATAATATGTGTCGTTGTGCCCCATTCCTGTATATCCATGTGTTCACCCTAAATTTATTATGTTGTAAATTGTTTTCCTTTTTTAGGAACCAAATGAAATTATTAGATCCCAAGACAGATGTGAGGCTGTAATCATCAATGTATTCCACCCCTATGGTTGTTTCCTTTACATTTCTAACTAGTTTTCATGGAAATATAAACAAAACTCCAATTAGAGTGTTTAGTTTTACTTATATATTTGGATATAATATTTTATAATGGATTAATCTAGTGTTTTACCAAGGGTAACACACTCAAAAAATGAAGACGAATTTAATGGAGGAGAGTGCTATGATTACATCAGATAATTAAATTGAAAAATGGTCACACAATTGTTATTAATAAATGTAAATGATAAATGAATTAACTATTTACTCTAAATCAAGTAGTTGACTTTATAATTGATATATAAGGTTATAAAGACCCTTCTGTTATAATTAGGGAATTGAAACACTCATGTATTGTATATAGGCATGGATTCCCTTCCATATTGCTGAATATGGGCATGGAGTCCCTTATTCCATTATGAAACATATTCATGAAGACCCTTATAAATCGAGATACTATTTTGGATACCCTAAGGATATGATATGTAAATGGAGACCCTTGTGATATGATATGGCCATGGTGACCCTTGTGAATCATTAATTGAATGTAATCCCTATAAATATGATATGGGAAGGGATACCCTTATTAATGTGATATAGGAAAGGAATCCCTAAGTCTGTGATATAAGAATGATGACCATTTTTATACGATATCAGGCATGGTCCCCCAATTACTATGATACTAGGAATGGTGTACCTATTAATGGTACACTATTCATGGTTTCAATCACGAAGAATGATGATTTGTCATCTGAACCGACACTTGAACCAGTCCATAGAAACACCCAAAGGGTGTTCTAAATTTTCATAGGATAAAAAATTACTGAGGAATCAAATAAATCTATAGGGAACAATTTACCAGAAATAATAATATTAAATTAACAAACAAAAACAAAAAACTAGATATGAAAAATAGAAACAAACATGCCTTTAATAATATCCAAAATTTTAAATTTACAACTAAAAATAAAAGGAAAAAGGACCAGGACACAACAAGATAGTAAAAATCACCCCAAACATGCATGAAACAAGGGGAGAAACATCCTTAAGTAACCACCACCAATATCAATAATAATAGCAACTAGAAATCCAATCTACTAACACAATACACCTTATTGTATCCTGAAACAAATAGACAACAGAACCTCCATACACCCAATAGTTTATTTAGGGTTTGATCCAAAGCCTAGTAGAATGCCACCAAGATAAATGATTCCATGCACTAATCATTAAATGAAAAATAAACATGCATGTTTTATAATGCAATAAATGATTTATTTTTTTTAGGAAAATTAAATTAATGAAAAAAACATTGAATAAATGAAATTTTAAATAGAAATTAGTTTTAAAGAAAACAACATTAAATAAAACACCCTTGCTTATGAATTTCACAACCAACCATACTATATGCCAATGGGAAGTGCAATATAAATAATGAGAACTATCCATGGTAAATACCCCTTGAAACCATCAACAATAGGTCCTAGGTAGCTTGTATCTCAGTGGGATGTCAAATAGATACCACCAATGACAACAAACTCATGCTCGAGCCACTAGAGAGGAGAAATATACAAAATTATAGTGGTCCCATATCATAATTCATATTTAGTTGGTGTTTTCATCTTCAAAACCATTAAGTGAAACCAGAACAAAGCCACTTTTGAATCACTATAATATTAGTCCAAGTCTACAAACATTGATAATCAAGCTTCCCTTTTGGTGATCGATCAAGTTTTATACGTTAAATTATATCACTTACATAATTTATCAACCAAACAATGTATTACATATCCCAAGGCACCACTTGCACATCAAAATATACTTTTGAAAACATATGCACACCAAACATTTACTCAAATATGCCTCTCACCTTTTATGTAATTCAATAAAGCATGATAACAATTTAAAAACTAATTTCAGTAAACACCCCAAGTTATTTTACACCAAAATCTCACCTAAAACCATATTTAAAGATCAAACACTCATCAATTATATATCAAAAACTCAACTCGCCGCCCACAAAAAATTTAATAAACCAACTTCATGATTCATAAAATCAATTCATGTGACATAACAAGGTTTCACTCATGAAAAACAAACAATTTAATATAAAGTTACACATTAAAATTGAACACATGATTAATCTTGTCAAATATCACTTTCAAACCACACATGTAGTTTAATAAATCAATGAACAATTTATAAAACACTTCAATTTAGGTCCATAAAATTGTACACAAACAACACAACTGATGTGATATCAACATGCCACTATAAAACCAACCGCACATCACAACCATGAATATTCATGATTCCTACCATTTAAAAATTTTAAATAAACCATTTTCACAATTTATAAAACACTCTAAAAAGGTATAACAAAGTTTCACACTAGAAGCACAACCAAATGCATATTAATAAAAAAAATTCAAACCAAATACATATCAAATTATTTATAAAACAATATTCACACCACACATATTAATCATAAAACACAAAAAAATATTCATTAATTCATAATCCGCCCATCAAATAATGTCTATGCCTGTAAAAACCAACATTTGATGTTAAAATTCCCAAAAAGTGGTGTGAAACATCAACCACACCTCAGTCACAGCAAAAATAGTCAAGATCAAACCCAAATCGAAGATATTGAGCCAGAAAACTCAAAATTATACCATCAAGAAGAAAACCTATGTCAAACATGTCCAGGAGAGAAGAGAAAAGAAAGAATGAATGAAAGAAGAAAGAATAGGGAGGATAAAGGAGAAGGAAATTACCTTGATAAAGAATCCCCACCTTTAGGGTTTCTCAAAACTACACCAAATAATCATGAGTCATGGCTTGGGAAGCATGTGATATGCATATTTAGTTTTGAAAAAAACTAGATAATAAATATTGGTGGAATTTGGGTCTAAAATCCAAAGGGGGTAGTTTAGGAATTTTTAATACTTTAAATTCTAGGACGCCTCACACGGTTAGAAAACATGGTTTGTTAAACCATGATGAAACTACATGGTATCCAAGTGGACAAACCACATGGTAACCCCTAAGTATCCTCATGACCATTATCTAACTGTACAGTAGGTTTTATATCTGCCACAAGGTTACCTGGGATTGGCTGCACACATTATCAAACCGTGTACCAAAACATTTACATGGTCTTATCATTTTAAATAACAATGTTTTCCAAAAAAACATCTGAATGAACCAATTACCAACCATGAGGTAATGAATAAGGAAAGAAAAAACATAAAAACTCAACACCCATCACACCCATAATCCATGAAAATGACCAATATTCCTAAAGACCCGGACCATACAACAAAACATGAATAACCGGGTGTGACAATTCGCCCCACCATTAACGCTTTCTGTCCCCAGAAAACTATAACACATTCTAGATGATTGATCAATGCCTAAGGATTAAAAATATACACGATCCAAACACATAAAACATAAAATTTTCACTCATCAAAAATGGAACATAAGCCTCCAGACTGAAACAAAACAACAACCCACAACATCTTCCCAAGAACAACGAGAATGATCAAATCACCACATTCACAAAAAATCCAAAACCAGACCTTTGAGAATTCTCCTAAGAAACCCAACTCTCATCGAAATAGTAAATGAAACTAATAAATATATTACATTTTAATTTATCCCCATCAAATAGATCAATATAACCCATACCTGAAAAGAGATCACTGATAGAGGCGAGGCCCAAGTGAACTACCTAATAATAGAAAATAACTAGATCCCAAAAAACACATTTAAGAAAACCCAATGAGGCCCATAGTGGGTATCTAGAAAATTAATAACCTATTAACAATGACCAAATGATGATTTGAAATGAACTATAACTAGGAAATTCCCACATAGGCCAACCAAAACTCTCCTATAACAACCCCCCTACCCTAGCTTAGAGGAAGACAACATGAAAATTTAATACTCCCACTCCCAAATGGATGGGAATAGAACTGAACAGAAACTCACCACATAGACCCAAAACCCCACCACCTGGGGATGGGAGGGAAGGGGCCCAATGGTTACACCACAAGCACCACAACCGTAGACTACCAACCACTCTTATCCTATGGAAAAATAAAATACAAGACCACACCCGATTCACATGGGTGGTCCACAATAGAATACTGATGGAGAACATTCATCCAAGAATGAATAGCCATAGACACTATGTGAGGGTTAAGTCCACCATTCTATTTGTAAAAATAAGAAATTCACAGTGGAGAGAAATTAAAACAAGAAAATTAGAACTAACTCGTAATAATGGGAAAGAAACGGACTTAGGAAAACTTCTTAAACCCCTGGGACTCTTGACTAAACACCAGCTTCACTTACAGTCCCATGGTTGAAGCAATGATGTATAAAAAATCTACTACCCCAAAGTCAAGATCAAATAATACCTTAATTGAATCATCTTATTTTAGTGAAATCTAAAAAAACACTACTAGGCATAAACAATGTATTATGAAATACCAAAAAACTCAATACCTTAAACAACACACCCTTCACCCACGAAGGAAGTCAGAGATATACAACACCATTCTCTATCACTCAAAACTAGAAGAATAAGGACCAATACTTCCAATGAGACCCAATAAACACCACTGAGAACTACTTCGGCAATTGAGGGAGTTAATCTAATAACAAATCAATCTAGATGGGACCCAAGGAGCACACTGTTCCAAAAAATGGGTTGGGTCATACTTCAAAGATGTTGTTTTACCTTCCAAAACTCAAAAACAAAATACATTGTTTGATCAACTTCAAATTTTGACAACTGAGAACCAACCATATCCATAGGAAAACATCCATCAAATCCTTAAGGGGGAAAATAAAACGAAACCTGAAAACCTAAAGATTCACCAAAACCAGCACATGATCCCAAAACCTCACATAGAATGAACAAAAACATAGAGGTTAACAGTCTCAAATATCCTATGACATTTCTAGAAACCCACAGAATAGTACTCCAAAACCGAGCTACCTATAATATACTATCAGAAGACATAAAAGGATTATGACTTCATTGACAAGAGGAGGCATACTAAATAAACAACACTTACAAGACATAGGAAAAGAAGCCACAAAACCATTGATTTTAAAAAACAACACAATTTTTATCTTCATAAACTTTTGACAAATAGAACTATTCAAAACGAGTGGATTTCCACACTCACCAATGGTTTTTCATTGAGTCTCACTCACATGGAAATTTTTATTCCACCCTGGGCACCTGTCCACCATGCCATACTGAGATTTCATCCACATTTCCATATAAAACCATGGATGTGATAACTCATGAAAACACCAAAGGATACTAAAAAACAACCTCATTTCATAAAACAAACTATTCAACTCAATTAAAAAATGAAGTACAATACAAGCCACACACACCACCAATCAGAAAACATATCAGATTCTTCATATCGAACCATTTTACCATGCTTGAAAAATGAAGTCCCGTATAATTCCATATGATTTCATTTTCATCTCAATAAGAACATTTTTTCCAGAAATTCATCAAATCTAATTTCATCAAAACCATATGATTAAACTGCATTATATCTAATTTAAATGAAATTATAAATCAAACATTCCCATTAAAACAACCATTTTTCAATTTCAAAAATTCACCCAAGTCTCTTCTCGTAACCTGGTATTCACAATGCTCAAACCCCAGTTTATATTGTGGAAAATTGCTTTAGAAAAACACCTACCATTCAAAACCAAATCCTCTAATTCAAACACAAATCCAAAAGTTATCATTTTCATAATAACCCATGTTATAAAAACATTTTATTTAAACAAACCATATATTTATATTAAGGAAACCCAATCCAATTAAACCATTACCTCTTTAACGAATGATTAGTTTCACAAACACTCATTATTACAAAACCTATCATTAAGTAAATCATGAAAATCCATTTTCATCTTTTTTGTTTCAAAATCCAACCATTTCATTAAATAATAATTTTCCCAATTCTCATATAAGGATTTTCATGGAAATTTCCATAATTCAAGAAGATTCATGGAGATCCCCAATATAGAACTAGTGTTGGTGGGTGACATGACCATATGGTTGGCGGCCATATTCATAACACACCATCAACATGGATAGTCTTCTTGGAATATTCCCCAAACTCCACATGGTTTTTAAAAACCTTTAAGATCATGGATACCATTTTACCAACACCCATTATCATATCTCAATCACCAAACAATCCCTAAATATCTAGAAACTAAAAAAATAGGAATTCCCATGGAAACCTGAGGATCAGAATGAGAAAGAGTTCACAATAATCTTCTCAAACCATCCCCTCAAGTCCCAATAGTCACAATACATCTACCATGACATCCCCAAATAATAATGGGTACTTTAAAAATTAATGTACCCAAATATACAACTTGCTCTGATACCATTTTTTTCACAAACAAGCGGGTCGTCATCTGAACCCTTGCCCGACCCAAACTGTGGTAAGGTCCGAAAGGGATTTTCCAATCCCCAAATGCTGGAAGAAGTGCCCGGTTATCAAATAAAACAAGAGGGAATGATTCATCCAAATAAATGACATTATAATGACTTGAAAAACCAAAAAACAAGATAAAAAATATCCAACCAAATGTGTTTTTAAGAATTTCATGAATTTTTAGTTTACAACAAAAACATAAACTAAAAAGGACCAAAAAATAATGGGAAACTAAAACTTCTCCCCAAACCTCTATTCAATTGGAGGATCAACATCCTCAAGCCTCCACCACCATGATCTATAACAATATCAATGAGAAACCCAATCTAATAACACAACATGCCTTACCTTAACCTGAAACTAATAGAAAACATGGTTTGTATACACCCAATGGTGTATACATTGCGTGAGACAACGCCCGATAGGATTCCACCCACATAAAAAGTCAATACAATAAACATTAAATAAAAAACAAACCTACATGTTTTGTTATAAAATAAATTCTAGAACAATTTTAAGCTAAATAACATTAAATAAAAAAATTTAAAAAATGAAACATTAAACGGAAAAAGGTTTTAATGAAAATAAATTTGAATAAAACACCCTTTAATTTAATTTCCCAAACAACCGTACCTTATGTCGATAGTATGTACAACATAGAGAATGAGCAGTATTAATGGGAAATACCCCTAGGTACTAAAAAAATGGGGCCCTAGGTAACTCGTATATCTGTGGAATGTGGTATAGACACCATGGACAATAGATTTATTCGGGATGAGCCACTAGAGAGGGGTACAATCAAAAAATACAGGTTTCCCATATCATTATTAATATATAGTTTTTTTTCATAATCAATACTAATAAGTGAAACTGGGATGAAGTCACTTTCAAATGACTAGAAAACTAATCCCAGTCCACCCACAAAGATTCATGAGCTTTTTTTTTCAGGTTCAATGAAGTTTCACAAATCCAATAATATCACTTACATAATTCATAATCCAAAATTGACATTATATATCACAAGAAAACACTTTCACATCATACTATATTTATGAAAACATACACACACCAAATCATTTCCCAAATATGCTTCACAGCTTTTATGTAATTTAATAAACCATTATACGAATATATAAAATAATTTAAATAAACACCCCAAATGATTTTACACCCAAATAACACCCTAAATCCCATTTAAATATAAACCACTCATAAATGATATTTCAAAACTCAATTCATATCCCACACATATTTTAATAAACCAATTTCATGATTTATAGAATTACTTCAAGTGTCATAAAAAGGATTTCCACATGAAAAACAAAAAATTTCTCATAAAAGTGATACATGAAAATTAATCCCATGCTTAGTCATGAAAAATACAAATTTCCCACCACACTTTTAGTTATTAAATAAAAAAAACCAAAATCATCAATTTTTTACAACAAATGTTTACTCCAAAAGAACAGATGATTTTATATAAAAACACTACTTTATAACCAACCGAATATCCTAAAAATGACAATGAATGATTCATGTCATATAAACAAAGTAAATAATTCTTTTTAAAAAATTTAAAAAACACCCCAAAAGTAAAAAATAAGGGTTTACCCAAGAAATACACCCAAAGTCATATTAAGAAACCAATTTCAAACCAAATGAAAATAAAATTATTTCTATAACATGTATCACACCAAAAATATTAATCATAAATGCTCCAAAATGATCAATCAAGAAAAATTAACTTGTAAAATAATATCTACACAATGAATTTCCTATGTTTGATTTCAATATTCATAAAAATTAGTGAGAAAATTCAACCGCACCACAACCTAACCGATAGAAATCAAGATCAAACCCTAATGCATTATATTGAACCCACAAAATCAATATTAGATCCCAAGGAGGAAGTCCTAGGTCGATAATGGATAGGGGCAACAGAAAAAAACAAAATAATGGAATAAAAATGAAGAGGGAGGAGAAATGAGAGGAAAAATACATTGAAAACAAACCCCACCTTGAGGGATTATTATATATAAACCAAAAGGGCATGAGGAAAGGCTTGGAGAGCATGGGAGAGGCCTACATAGTTCCAGACTATCATGGATAGGCAATTTTAGGTAGATTTGGGTCTAAAACCTAGAGTGGGTAGTTGAGGGATTTTTTAAAAATTATAATTCTGGCATGTTGCGGATGGTTAGGATGCCCAATTTATTAAAACATGTTGTAGCCATGAGACAAACCACATGGTCACCACTATACAGTTGCACAAACCCATACCATCTGTGTGGTAGGTATTATACTAGTTCCAAGGTTTATCAAACTGTGTTCCAAATCATGTGTAGGGTATTTTCTATAAAAATTTCAATGTTATCTCCAAAACCTCCCAAATGAACCAAGGATCAACCATGGGGAAATGAATATAAGAAGAAAACAAATAAAAATTCAACACCCGTCACACCTAGAACTTGAGAAATGATCGGAATTCCCAATGACCTAGATCATAAACCAAACCATGAAAAATAGGTTGTGATAGTGCCCATTGATATATGTTATACTCATTCTATAGATTATAGACTCCCGAGTTACACCAATGCTCTATGATTGTAGTAGAATCCATATATATGGTTGTTGTAATCACTACATATTAAAGTCCATATATGTGTATACATATTGATACTTATTTCGATTTTATCCATAATTTTTCATTGTTGGTACTTTCATCCTAGTTTACTTCAAAATCTAGAGCTATTAATTTATAGATTATTTACTTCTTACAATTATTACAATAACACTACCTTATTGTATTGACCAACTGGACATTTATATAAACAATTGGGGTTGGATCATCATGTTTATCTCACACCCTATCTACAACAATAATAGTACTCTAGAATATCCTTTGGATATATGTAGGGATAAGGTAAATCGACCAATTATTGTTTCTTTATTTGGTTATAACATTGGAGTGGGGAATCACAATAATGTTCTATGGCTCATTATTCTTGGGGTGATAGTCCTTTTGAGTTTTTTGGCCAGTTTTCTAAATTTTTTGAATAACCTTATTGCATGTTATTTTTTATATACATATGACATATCATCATTCTCTATGTTATACATGATATTGTTGATTATGGTTATGTATACCATCTACATGTGTACCTCCCCAACTAGTTATCTATTGTGATTCTGCTATTTATTTATATTTACATTGTTTTGATACTATGATAATGATGGTATAGTACTCCAATTTTACAAACATATAACCTCAATATAGTATAGTAACCTCTAGGATTAATAGAGGTTCATTTGAGGCCATGTAGCACCTGTTTCAGTGCAACGTTAAGTGAAAGTTGATTTGGGACGTCACAAGGTGGTATTTGAGAATTTTTTTTCTTTTCTCTTATTATTTGTGAGTATTAGAAATCATATTGGAAATGTATCAAGACATGGTAATGAGCTATGCTTGGGGGTAGCTAACCCACATATAGAAGAAGGCCAAAATAAATGGTATGAGACATGTTTTTTTATATTTTTCTTTTTAAAATTGATTTGATTCCACCATTGTGTGATTCGCATGATGCGTTATTTTTATGATTATGATTGAGATTTATATTTTATCCTCCAAATGATATTGAAAATAAGAATTTATCATGCATTATTTTAGGCACATGATAATATTATTCTGTATTTAAATATTCCATAACATGTTTATATTACCATATTTATTACTTTCATCTTGTTTAGGTACTTATTTATATAACCATGAATTATTCTAAAAGTTCATGAAGGAACTAGATAAGTGAATTTTTATTATTGACTGAATGACACACGTTAATTTGTAATGTTTATGGGCCCTTATTAACTATAAGTATTGATCCATATAGTTCAACCATTTATTGAAAAACACTATGCACATGAGAATAAAATTAAATGAAATTGGAATCTCAAATGAAACAGTAATCATTAAATAGTGAGTCTAATTTCTATTTAGTGGGTTTTTTCCACCAAAAATTGAAATTGAAACTTTGTAAATATGAACCCAAAAAGTAAAACATAGAGCATAACCCAGAGCCAACCTTACTAGTGGGCCATATGTAACATCTCTTGTATTCTATATAAAGCTTCATATCAACCAGACCAAGTTTTTTAAATCGAAAATGGGGGGTGAATATTAAAAAGTAATGACTATACCTAAATATTCATGTATCTATGAAGTTATCACAATTTAATCCTTTATGAGTCATGTGTTTGGAATTTTGAGAGCTTTACCACCTCAATATCCTCATATCATGCACTCAGAGGGTGGTAGTGAGCATGATCTGGAGGTGGTGGGATATGATTCACCAGTGATACAACCATTAGATCCACTTATAGAAACTCCTATTATCCATGATGTGGGTGATGATGTCCTAATTTGATGGGATTTTCTACATCTTATGCATATGATGCTGGGAGCTCCATAGTCTTCTCGTTCTATGAGAGAGATTACATGGGAGTTAAAGCAGCCGCCTCCACCTCCATTTTTATGGGATGGTAGACCCTTGAAAATATAGTTATTGCTTGAGAAAATCATTTCTATCTTCGATCATTTTAATAAATCCCATGATAAATATTGAATATCATTACATATATTCTTCATGGATCCTCAAAAGATTTTTGGGATATTCTGAACCAGACATGTCATTATTGGGATGTGATTTAGAAGGACTTCCAATCAAGATTCAGAGGTTATTTATTTCCTAGGACCTTAAGGTATTATTATCCAAGGATTTCATGAACCATTATTGGGGTTCTATGATTGTAATGGACTAGATAGATCATTTTATACATCTTTATCATTTTATGACTATCTATACTATTCATGATCCATTAAAAGCATAGATATTTCAGGATGGTCATAAAAATCGTAATCAATATTAGGTAAATGTTTTATTGTTGACTATAATGTTTGATATTATTAATTCATCCCTCATCACATAGAGATACCTTAGTATGAATGATGGTGTGATCCAAGGTCATTCAGAACAAATTCAAGTTACTGGTTTGACTAGTAGTTGGAAGAGACACTCTTAGAATGTTCACATGAGTAGTGGTTAGTAGATGACACCCTCTAATAGTTTCATGGGTTGACACTAGTGTTGGAAGCCAAGGAATATGAATCCCCAGTGTCCCAGAGATACCTTAGAGTGTTGAGGCTACAAATAATTGAGGAATAATTACCATTTTTATAGAACCTTAAAATCTTTTTTGAGAGGTAAATGATCCATATCAGCACCACCATAAAAAGTATTTCCATGTTCGAGTCATTTCCTATTTGTTTTAGTAGCTAAGGCCTCGTGAGTGGAATTACCTGATACAATATCATGAGTTGTTACATATTCTTCATACTTTCTGTTGTTGGAGGTATTACCTATAGAGAGTGTTTTTTTGTAGTGTTTACATACTACAAAGGCCTCAGGTATAATTTTACATATTGTTCCTTGATCCTTAGAAAATGTAGTAGGATTGAGTACATAGAGTCTTATGAATTTTACATATCCTTTACACTTAGGAAATGTAATGTGGATTCTAATTCCTTGAGTATGAGGACTCAGAATCCGATGGTTCAATAGGAAATTAGAATGTTTAAACTTATGGATTTGTTTTCATAGATTCATATGGAGGTAAATTATTTTTATTTATAGTATATATGTGATTCACTACTACTAACCACTTCACTTCTGGAGTGAGTTAAGATGAAGTATTATTCAGATTATAAATGGTTGGTACTATGAGAGGGTATCTCATGTGATGACCTGCCTCCAGATTGGTATATATATGATGATGAAATCATCCATATTTATGAGAGTATCTGTGTCCTCATAGATATGAAAGAGGAGATGATGCAACAGTCACACTATTTTAAGTGGGTAGTTCAACTAGGTTTATCTAGGATGTATCATGATATGTTCTTAGAGTGTTGGTGGCTAGGGATGAAATGTTTGATAACATATTTTATCACTAGGTCATCAACCTGTTAGTGGGTGAAGGGAACCCAAAAATGAACTTTTTGAATGTTATATCCATTTGTAGTCTTGAAATAAAAAAGAACAATTTTTTGTGATTTATTTTCTCATCTAGTTGCAGTGTTAACCATGTGATGTTGATCTAGTTTTTATTTCCATGGATTGACTGATGAAATAATCCCACATCTTTCATATCAAAGAGACTTTATCAGTTAATGAGATCAGAATACTATATATACATGCGATCATACAGCTTCAATGTGTCCCTTATACCCTAATTTTAGATAGTTATTCTCATTTCACATTGTGGTTATGATGCAGGTTACAGAAGTATGTGGGAACATATGTTATTATAATCATATCATTTCACCATTAGAATGATGTATATTCAGAAATGACAATAAAGATGTTAGAGTAAATTCTATGATCATGCACCCTTGATTTTATTAGTAAATGGGAAAATCATACCCCTACAATTGGGTTTTCATACAATAATAGCTATCAAGTGACAATTCTGTTGGTTCATTAAGAGTCATTCTATAGTAGGTCATGATATTCACCTCTATATAGGATAGAGGTGGAGATGAAGCACTATTGGGTTATTGTCTCATTCAAAAGACATTTAAGAAGGTTCAGCATACCAAGAAATAGACGTCTGCCACTCAGTCTAGATAGAAACCAAAAACTATTATTTTTTGATGACCAATGTAGTTTAAGGAAGAGGATCATGTTTTCTTATGTTTATCACGTAGAATTGGTCATAGAAAGATATAGAGAAAAAGGAAGATATTTTCTTGTTATTTTAGGATGGTCCAGATCACCGAGAAAGTGTTTCTAGTATCATATAACTTGCAATTTACATAGAGGTATGATTATATGACCAAAATATTCTACATTTGAATTATTCACCATTATCATTCTTACACATTTCATACTTTTTATCTTGAGGATATTGAGCTAGACAGAGATTATTCATTTGAGGAGTAACCTATACGAATTCTTAACTAGACCATGATGTAATTTTTGGGCTAATATATCCCTTTCATATGGGTTCCATGGAAACACAAATTTGTACATGGTGAGAGTTGGGAAAGAGTGATTGACATATGAACTTAGTGTACACAGTTGTTGTCATAAAGTGTTTTACTTCCCTTGGAAGGGAAATTTGAAGAAAAATTATTTTTAGGGGGGAATAATTTAAGTACACTATATTTAAACACTATAAGGATCCTTTAATTTCTGGGATTAATATTTGGTTTATAAATAATATGGATAACTGGTGATTCTATATAGAAAAAAGGGTGTCTAGGGCCTATAAAAAACCTAGAGACCCTCTTTTGGGATAAAATTGCAGGGCCGAATAGTTACTATAAACCATATAGCCCATGAAATTTGGTTTCTCCAGATGTGAATGTAACATTAGAGGGAAATGAAGGGAACATGGTTATACCAAAATTTTCACCCATTTCTGATAACCCATTACAAATTTGTTAATTTTGTAAGAGTCATTCAACACTTTTGGCACATAGTTTCTTAGACCGCGCGACCAACCATGTGGATCATCTCTAACGATAGTTTCATGATCATGGTTTGAACATATTTTTAAAAACAGTTCATCCAAACCATGTGACTAATAAAATTTGGGAAATATAAATATATACTCTTTAATGAGTTATATGTTTTATCCCTCCACTTATTTTCCCATTCTAGTAGACAAAAACCTATGTCAACCTCCTATTTTTTGAGCTAAGGCCTCCCTTAATCTAGGATCATGGATAACGCTCCAAACCGAACTCTGATTAAATCTCTATTCATATGATAGATGCGAACTGGTAAGGTATTAATTCATCTTATGTCATTGTTCATTTTCTCTTCACATGTAAATGTTATTCAGGTGTAGGCTCAAATGCCCTATTTTTGTGAAAATCTTCAGTTTTTTATTTTAATCTGATATAAAAAAACGAAAGCATGATACTGGATGAGTGACCCTTTATAGGAACAAAGAATTTTTTCTATTTAATTTACCTCAATGTTGAGGTGTTTTATAATATGTTCTATTTTTCCTCACACAGGTTTCAAAATGTGTTCCCCCAAATTTAATTTTTATAATATTATTTTCTTATTCAATGACTTAATGAACTTTTTAGATCCTAAGACACATGTAAGGTCGTCAAACTCAATATATAACACCCTTATGGGTTTTCAAATTAAATTATAAATTTAATTTCATCAATATATTGTTAAAAACATATTTATGTATTGATATTACTTCTAGATTGAAACATCCTGGTTCCGGAAGCTGAACAGAGACACCCCGTACCCGGTTGGTCACATGGCCTCAAGAGAATCACCCCAAACTCCAAAGGAAGTCAACATGCAGTGAGGGCCCTGGATGTGATACTGGTGAAACTATGCCCTCATTGGTAGAGTAACACATTGAAAGTAAAACAAATATACAATGGTAGATGTAGTAATAATCCATACAAAAGTATACAGTGGATGACTAAAAATAATAAACTGGACCACACATATATATATGAGTTATGCATGATACATATGTCTAGGAAAGCATACAAACAAATCAAAATGATGGAATAAAATAGTACTAAACCAAAGTACCAAAGAAAAATTGTAAACAGATCCACAACATCGCAAGCCATAGCTTGGTCCCATGCTCTCCAGCTCCAAGTCAATCAAGAACTTGAAGTATATGGGTGCTTTCCCAAATCAATACTTGCAACAATATAATCTATTTGGGCCCAAAATAACGGCCCAAACATGGTGTGGGACTAAATCCTAGTAAGAAACCACCACGAGATCTATGCCAAATAGTTACTGAATATATGACAGGTAAGTACTGAAAGCAGTAAATAAGGAAGTAATCCGTTGTAAAAAATCCACATTTTAAAAACATTCAAACCACTACACAACATGAAACAACTAAAAAAATTAGATTACCACAGAAGGTAACCATATGGAAAGTACCCACAACCAATCCCATCTGGTCTTACCTAGCAACATAAGCACATAGCTAAAAACAAAGGTAAGCCTCTACGTTGTACTCACAGCCTATCCCATATGGTCCTACCTAAAAAGTAGAAGCAACCCTCTAGGCGGTACACTCAGTATAACCCCTCTAGTTCAACATAAGCATAGAATCTATTAAGAAGTACACACTGTCAATTACTTCTGTATACTTGTATTGGAAACTAAAGGCTCCCTAGGAAAGCACTTACGTCACATTCCCTATGTGGCCCACGTCAAGGAACTACAGACACTCTAAGAAAGCACTCAACGTCAATTCCCCATGTGGTCTCACATCGTAATTAAAACAGACACTCCAGAGAATCCCTCAACGTCCATTATCTCTATGGTCTATACACCTGGTTCTCACGGCCCTTTGTAAGTCAAGAAAGTATAGCCGTGCGTATCAGCCCATGTAAACCTCAAGAACTGCTTGGCTAGTAGTTTACAACATATCAGCCAAACAGAAAAATAGTTACACCATACTACAATACTAGTCATGGGAAAGTAAACAACAGTCTAAGAGGGAAACTAGACCCAACGGTCAAAACCTGAAAAACATGCATGGGAAAACACATCCAAATCATATAAATTCACCTATTCACAATCAAGTAACCTCTACTCAAGAATACAAGCTTAGTAGGAAAACAATAGGGATGAAATGGTAAACACACAATACCCTATTCATGGGTATTGGGAAAATTTGCACATATTTCAAAAATACATTCAACAGAAAGGCACAAACCACCTACCTCGGTGTTAGGAGATCTCTATACTCCATTTTTGGCCCTTTTATTGACCTAGAATTTGGTACATCAACAAAAACGTGTAACAGGTTCAACCCATGATATCTCACAAGAGAGGATAAATATAAAGATGGTGCTCTAGTAGAAAAGTTAACTCACTGATGCGATTCCAATGAAACTGATGGTGTTTGATTCAAAGTACATACACTCACTTGGGAGTTTGTCGAAGATCCCCAGCCGTACGATGCTCTCAGTCAAACGAGACCTAGAAGGAGAGTTGTCTGGCGATTAGACACGACCCTTGCATGCTTAATGAAAAAATATATACGGCGTGTACTTTTGAAGTACACAGTGTGTACTTTCCTTTTCCGTACTCCACTTTAGGTGGCCTCCAGGTCACCCCACACTGCAGTGTGTTTGGCCATTACATGGCTAGCACACAACTACCTATGGTAACAGAGTACACGATGTGTACTCATAAAGTACACATTGTGTACTTCGAAAATTTCCATAATTTCCTCTTTTTCTCAAAAATTACTAGAAAAAAATCATACCTTAAAATAAGGGCCTAGTTATTTAAAACTTCCCTCCTTAAATAAATTCATCCCTAAATTTCCATAGCAATGTGGAATAGAAGAAGAAACCCCGAAAAACACCGACCACTATGGTCGTACATCAGCCTCCCTCTCCCAAGTCTCATCCTGTACTCGCCCATGCTGTCATAGCACTCGTACCAAAGGAACATACCATCCAACGAGAACCTGCGTACCGTGATCTAGAATTTGGATAGGATTCTCCTCAAATGACGCATCCCCTTCCAACTCAACCTCCTCAGGCTGAATGAAATGAGACGGGTCTAAAAAGTTATTTAAGAGCTGGGAAACGTGAAAAAACTCATTCATAGCCTGGTACCTCTGAGGTAACTACAATTGGTAGGCAACCATCCCTACTCTCTCCAACACCTCAAACTGACCAACATAACTTGTATAAAGCTTACCCTGTCTCCTAATACTCTTGTGTCCAAACCTTGGTGTAATGCGTAGGAAAACCTGATCCCCGACCTCGAACTCTAGAGGTCATCTCCACTGATCAGCATAGGAATTCTATCAAGACTGTGCAGTAGCCATCATCTTCCAAATCATCTCTATCTGCTCTGTGGTCTCCTAAACAATATGAGGCCCCAACAAAGCTACCTCTCCTGCCTCCAGCCAACATAAGGGTGATCATCATGGTCTACGAAACAAAGCTTTATACGGTTCCATCTGAATAGTTTCTTCAATAATATTGTTTTAGGAAAACTACACAAGAGATAATTACTTCCCCTAAGAACCTCCAAAATTCAGGAT
Organism: Viscum album; assembly: GCA_963277665.1. Lineage (NCBI taxonomy): Eukaryota > Viridiplantae > Streptophyta > Magnoliopsida > Santalales > Viscaceae > Viscum > Viscum album. Next base: position 2,018,414,690 of record OY728126.1, on the reverse strand, counting down.
TCATGCTCGGAGCATTTCCTCAAGCACCTGAATCGTACGATTAGACTTTCCATCTGTCTGGGGTTGATAAGTTGTACTCAAAAGTACCTGTGTACCAAATTCCTTCTGAAGCCCTTGCCAGACCCGAGAAGTAAAACGAGCATCCCAATCTAAAACAATGGAGTGTGGAACTCCATGAAGTCTTAAAATCTCACGGATGTACAACTATCCCAGATCATAAAAACCACAATTCTCCTTGATTGTTAGGAAGTAAGAAACCTTCGTGAGTCTGTCAATGAAAACTCAAACTGCTTCACTGCCTCGAGGTGACCTCGGAAACCCTGTCCCAAAATCCATCGCGACATCATTCCACTTTCACTCAGGAATGGGTAACTTTTGAAAAATCCCTTCTGGTCTCTGATGCACAACCTTCACTTGATTACAGGTGGAACACATCATGACAAAACCAGAAACATCCCTCTTCATTCCTGGCCACCAATACCGGCGGTGTAGATCACGATACATTTTGGTGACACCATGATTAACTACCCAAACTGAGAAATGAAAGTCCCACATAAACTCCTCATGTATGTCTGTTGGCACCCATATGAGCCCCAGGAAATGAAAGTTCTCATCCTCACCTATGGTCCATCCAAGATTAGGGTCCTCTCCTGAAAGGCTATCCCATTAGACCAGGCCTTCTAAATTTGATAGGTTCCTCCTTTGCACTCAATCATAAAGATTAGAGGCAATAGCCACATAAGAAATAAAAGTCATCCCCTGTCTGTCATGTAACTCCAAATGCATTTCAGAGAACAGAGCCATAAGTTTCCACTAACTGATAGACTCCTGAACTGCCTGTATCTGAGTCCTCCTACTCAATGCATCAACCATTTCATTTCATTTACCAGGAATATAGGCCATCTCTATGTCGAATGACTGAAGATACTGAACCCACCTTTGTTGTCTCAAATTTAGATCATACTGAGTGCATATGTACTTGAGACTCTTGTGGTTGGTGAAAACCAAAAATGCTCTCTCAGCAAATAATGTCCTTAATAGTGTAAAGCATGAACAATAAAAGCTAACTCGAGATCATGCATCAGGTAATTCCTCTCATGTGGCCTCATCTTTGGAGACCCGTATGCAAAAACTCCTTCTCTACGCATAAGCATAGCTCCCATCCCGATACCTGATGCATCACAGTAAACAATATAACTCTTTCTTGGATCTGGCAAGACTAGTATCGTGGCTGAAGTCAGTCTCCCATTCAGCTCTTGAAAGGCTGACTCACAAGAATCTGACCACAAGATCTTTCCACCCTTCTTTGTCAGACCTGCCAGTGGTGCTGCTAAGCGTGAAATGTCTTGTATGAAGCATCTGTAGTATCAACCCAGCCCTAGGAAACTTCGTACCTCAAATAAGATCTTCTGCTCCTCTTAGGAAACTACTGTTCTCACTTTATCAAGGTCTACTGACACTCCTATCTCTGAGATAACATGACCTATGAAGTGAATCTGATCCATCCAAAAGTGGAATTTTGAGAGAATAACATATAACTGATACTCTCTCAGTGTACTCTAAATGATCTCAAGATGGTTAGCATGGCCGTGTAGAGTATAAGAGTATACAAACATATCATCAACGAAGACCACCACGATGGAATCCAAGTATGGATGGAATACTTGGTTCATCAGTGCCATGAAAATTGCAGGCGTTTTCGTGAGACCGAACGACATAACCATATACTCTTATAGACCATACCAACTATGAAAGGTGTTGATAGGTATATCAGATGGTCTAACATGCAACTGATGGAAATCAGATCTCATGTCAATCTTTAAGAACACCCTATCTCCTCGAAGCGAATCAAAGTGATCATCAATCCTAGGAAAGTGATATTGGTTCTTGACCGTCAACAGGTTCAGCTTCTAATAATCAATCCAAATCCTGAGGGTACCATCCACCTTCTTTGCAAATAGGACAGGAGAACCAAAAGGAGAAGTATTGGGTCAGATAAAACCCTTTGCATGTATCTCATCCAACTGCTTCTTGAGATCATGTAACTCTGGTGTTTTCATCCTATAAGGAGGAATGGACACTGATTCCACTCTTGGAATGAGCTCAATAGAAATGTATACCTCTCAATTCAGAGGCAAACCAGAAAATTCTCTTGGAAAGAAATCCTTGAAACGATCCACCACTGGAGGAAATTCTAACTATGAAGTCCCCTTGGAATCCAAATATAGACTAGAAATCTGGGCTGTAACTCCTCCCAACCCAAGATGCACAGGTCCCGCTCTTCTCACCTGGACAACCCATTCACCGTTATGAATAAATGATATGCCCTATGTTGATGTGAAACTCACCCAACGACGATAATAGTCGACGACTACTTAGAAAGGAACTAACAAGTCCATTCTGAGAATGACATAATAGCCTATCATCTCTAACACATAGAGGTCCCATAGTAAGTGACACCCACTAACCCTTATAGTTCACTCCATGAACTAATGTACACTAGCCGTTCTAGTCCCCAACGGAGTGTCTAGTGTCAAGATATAAGCAGAATAAAAGATGCAGAAACCAAGGATCTCTACAAAAACAACATATATAAAGCTATGGGAAGCCCTTTGATTTGAAAGAGTAGCAGCTAAAACTGATGCAATAAGATCATTCCACAAACTGTAGATGGTATGGGATCCTGCCCCTGCTGGGTCTGCTACACTACAAAAGTGTGGCCTATACCATGACCCTATGACCTGAACTAACCACTTTGACCTGATTTGCCCTGATGTCACTGAAAACCTGGAGACTGGCTACCACATCCACGACCTCCACCATGGCTTTAATGGCCGGAAGAACTCTAGTTCCTAGACTATTGAAAAACTGGTGGTGCTTCTCTTGAATGAGGAGTCATAGAAGGACACCTATCACTAGCTGCTGGTGAAAATATCTGACAGAAGCTTTGGAGATGACCCATATTTCCGCAAGATCGACACTCTATAGGGTCTCTCAGGCAATGTGGCCTCATATTTATGATCTTCCCACACTAGTAGCACACCACCTGGCTACCAAAAGGTGTCTCTCAGCTCCTCGGGGCTTCGTGCGTGGACTCCCTACGATGATTCCTGTTGTCTTCTGGAGGATTAATAACACCAGATACTGAGCCACCCAATCTCACAACTCCAGAATCACTTAGATTGTGCTCTGTGATCAGTTCCTAGTTGACGATAGAAGTGATAAAAGTCAACCAAAAGATGTTCACTTGTGATTGGATGTCTTGACTCAGACCATCCTCGAACATCCTCACTAAGAATAACTGATCACCTCCTGGAATAGTCATGAAGCACTGTATCTCGGCTAAACAAGAGGAATACTCCATGATAGAAAGAGTTCCCAACTCCATAATCATGAACATTCGGGCTTGATCAGCTCTCGAGGTCTCTAGATAGAAGTATTCAAAAAAGATGTGATGAAACTCATCCTAGCCCATGAATTTTTGGCATCCCTCATATGTGATCACATCCCACCATCTCTTGGAAGAATCCCAAAGAATATACGTAGAGACCTTGACCCTCCTCTCTGGAGGTGTCTAATGATGCTCAAAGATCATCAGCATGGCTTCTAGCCAATACTCTATAGCTTAGGGTTCTCTATCCCCTAAGAATGTGTGAGAATACTACTGCTGAAAGACCTGGGTCAATTATGCCATCGATGGGGCCGGAGGCGGAGCTCCCTAAAAAGAATGCATCATCCTCGGAAATACCTCAATGAACTTTGCATCATCACCTGTGTTAGGTATAATGGCTGGTTCCAAAACTCACATGATTGGAGGATCTGCTGGAAGTCCCTGATCCACCATATCTGGTGTTTGATCACCGCCTGGAAACTGGTGTACAACTGGAGGACATCTCGTGTCATGACTCTACAAAGTCAAGTGCACACCTCAGATCAATATTATCATGGATTGAAAATTAATAGCATAAAAACGGAATAAGAGAAATAAAGCATTCAAATTTTACAAAAGATGACTACATGATGTGTACAATTCCTACATGGCGTGTTCCCTTAAGCCATTCACATGGGCATGTACTTCTTCAAAAACTGGTCAGGTTACACCCAAACCACATGGCTTGTTGTCCTAACACACGACGGGTACTTGAATCCACTTTACCTTCCCTTGTCCTTCTACATGGATAATCCACACGACTCTCCTAAGACAATACTACACGACGTGTTCACAATAGACATGGTGTGTACTTGAAAAGCTTCACCTGGCCCATGTTGTTAGTGACATGGCCTAGAACACTTCTCATACTACACAGTGTGTTCCAGATGGACACAACGTGTATTAGGAAGGATAACACCGACCCGTGTTTTTCGTAACATGGACAAGTACCTGGGTTATACTATACGGCATGTTCAAGGCTGACACGACTTGTATAGAATATGCTTTATCCATCCAAGTTGTTAGTCACACAGGTGGAAAAAGTGTCAACAATGCATGGAATGCGCAACTGGTACACGATGTGTTCCCACCAGAATTTCCCTATCCCGTGTCTCTACTCACACGACCTATGACATGGTTAGAGACTACATAGAGTGTATATAAATAACACAACGTGTACTTTAGAAAAACAGTTTCTTCTCGAACAGAAGAAAACATGGCGTTTACTAAACATTACTCGCAATGTATTATGAGTTTTTTCTAGATAGAAAACCTCAGAAACTACTCCAGAACCCATAAAAACACTGAAACGAACAATGAAATTTCCAAATTACAATCTGTGAGGGCCCAAACTCCCCGCATATCAATGTTTGGAAACATATAAATGTTATAACAAGGAAAACAAGGAAATGATCCAACAAATTCCAGTCCATGAGGGCCCATAACACCTCATGAACCAAAATTTTGGCATTCATTTAAACAAAACCTTACACAAACAATACCCTATCAAGAAGCAGGTATTTTATCTAGGCATCTATCAGATCAACATGCATATTCTTCACAATATATATCACAACAAAATGAAATCACTAATTCATCCTAGATGGCATGGAAAAAATGCATGAAATGTGATTTCTAGAAAGTTACTATATAATTCATGAGATGAAATACCCTCGTCTCATCAGGTTGTGACAGAAATAAAACCTCAATAACATCTATGGTAATAGCACAAAATATGTGAGTCACCCAATGGTGAAAATAAAATCATCCATAAAATTGAAAAACCATAAAACTTGCAATATACGAGGTAATTTGGATTTTCTTTGAACACGGGTTAGCTATCCCTGGGAAAAACATATTACCAAGTACATGTTCTATCCTATCCCTGACTATAGACTCCAAACAATAAGTCAAGAAGAATTAATTCCTATGATACCACTTTGAAACGTCCCGGCTCCGGAAGCCACTCGGGGACACCCCTTACCCGATTGGTCACATGGCCTCAAGCGAATTTCCCCAAATTCGCAAGGCTGCCGACTAGCAGTGGGGGCCCTAGTTGTGATAGTGGGGAAACAATGCCCTCATTGGTAGAGTAACACAATGGAAGTAAAACAAATATACAAAGTAAGAAGAAGTAGTAATCCATAAAAAAGTTAACAACGGAAGACTAAAAACAATAAATTGGAGCACACACATATATATAAATGATGGATAATACATAAGTTTAAGAAAGAAGCCAAACAAATCACAATGTAGGAATTAAATAGTACTAAACCAACGTACCAAAGAAAAATAGTAAACAACTCCACAACATCGCAAGCCATAGCTTGTTCCCATGCTCTCCAGCTCCACAGTCAATCAAGAACCTCAAGTAGAAGGGCACTTTCCCATATTTATACCTGCAACAATATAATCTGTTTGGGACCGAAAGCTTGGCCCAAACAGGGTGTGAGACTAAATCACAGTAGGAAATCACCATGAGATCTGTGCCCAACATTCACTGAATATATGAACGGTAAGTACTGAAAGTAGTAAAAAGAAAGTAGTTAATAGTAAACAATCCATTGTTTCAATGCATTAAAACCACTACATAACTTGCATTGGCTAAACAAAGAAGATAACCAAAATAGGAAACCCTATGGGATGTATGCAAAACATATCCCCTCTCATCCTACCTAGTAACACAAGCATGCAACTAAAGAACAAAGGTAACACTCTGAGAAGTACTCACAACATATCCCATATGGTCTTACCTAATAAGTACAAGAAACCATATGGGATGTACACTCAGCCTAACCCCTCTGCTTCATCTTATGTATAGACACTTAGAGGAAGAACTCACCGTCAATTCCTCCTATAGTCTTGTATCAGTAACTAAAGGCGCTCTAGGGAAGCACTTATGTCACATTCCCTCTGTGGCCCACGTTGATGAACTACAGACACTCTAAGAAATCACTCAACATCAATTCCCCTTGTGGTCTCACATCGTATATAAAATAGACACTATAGAGAATATCTCAATGTCCATTCTCCCTATGGTCTATAGACCAGGTTCTCATGGCCCTCTGTAAGTCAAGAAAGTATAGCAGTGCATATCGGCCCAAGTAAACCTCAATAACTACATGTCTAGCAGTCTAAAGCATATCAGAAGAACAAAACAACAGTCACACTATCCTACAATACTTGGCATAAGAAAGTAAACATCAGTCTAACCGACAAACTAGACCCAATGGTCCAAATAGAAAAAAAAAATGTACGGGAAAACACATCCAAAGAATAGAAATTCACCCTATTCACAATAAATTAACCTTTAAACAAGCATACAAGTTTATTAGGAAAAAATATGGAAAAACGGTAAATGTGCAATACCCAATTCATAGCTATTTTCCTAATTTTCACATATAACATAAGGACATTCAACAAAAAGGCACAAAATACCTACCTCAGCATTATGAAATCGCTATACTGTGGCGTCAACCCTGGGATTGACCTAGAATTCAGTATATCTAAAAAAATTTCTAACGCATTCAACCCACGATATCTCATGACAGAGGAGAAATCAGAAGATGATGCTCTAGGAAAAAAGAGAACTCATCGATGTGATTCCCACACAACCGATAGTGTTTGATTCTGAGGACGGATGATCGCTCAGGGGTTCATCAAAGATCTGAAGCTGTATGGTGATCTTGGTCGAGTGAGACCTAGAATGAGAGAATTCTGGTGATTAGATGCGACCCCGATACGTTTAATGAAAAAAATAAACTACACGGCGTGTGCATTTGAAGTACACGGTGTGTACTTGACTTTTTCGTACACCACTTTAGGCGGCCTCCAAGTCACCCCACTCGGTCGTGTGTGTGGCAATTACATGACCAACACATGGATTCTTACGGTAACCAAGTACACGGTGTGTACTCATAATATACATGGCGTGTACTTTGAAAATTTCCAAAATTTCTTCTTTTTCTCAAAAACAACCAGAAAAGGAAAACATACCTAAAAAGAAGGTCTAGGTTCATACATAGATGGTCATTTCGTATTTGATAATGGATGAATGAAGTGGGTTATCATGATTAACACAATCACAATGTGAATATGAATTCAATGGACATGAGTGGTATGCCCATTTCACCTATATAAATTGATCAATTATTACAAATTGGTTAATAATGAATCTAAATGAATAATAAATTACATGTTGGAACTAATTCAATCCCCAATAATTATAATTGATATAATCATAAATAGATACCATTATACTATAAATTGTGAACAATGACTCTCATGTATTTGTATAAGTTAATACCTTCCAATTTTTCATATTTGGCCATGGATTCCATTTTTCTATTGTGAGACATGAGAATGGTGACCCTTATATATTGTGATATGGGTATGGTGCCCATAGTGACATGATATGGTAATAGATACCCCCAAGATATGATATAGTCATGATGACCCTAGTGATTTGATATGGGCATGGAATCCCTATAAATATGATATGGTCATGGACACCCTTACTGATGTGATATGGGAATTGAGAACCAATTACTGTAAGACTGGTCATGGTGTCCCCTATTCATGTCATAATGGAAATTGAATCCCCTGATTCTTATGATACTCATGATATAAATTATGGATTTATGAGTTACACCTTGGGTCCATGATTCTACTTGTATCCATATATATGGTTGTAGACATAACTATATGTTTTTTCCATATAATTTTATATACATGGTTACTTGTTCAGAGGATATTCATCTTAGATAGAACCATGAACTCTCAACCTACTGTCCTTTTAAAACTAGATCCAAACATTTATAGCTTTTTTACTACTTATCATTATTACATGAACACATCCATATTATATGAAATGACTCCAGATTTATTGATAACATTGGTGGTGGCCTAATGGGTTTATCTCACACCCTATTTGGGCCACTGATGGTAACCAAGAAGATTATGTGGATGCTGGTAGGGATATGGTAAATGTAACTTCCCTCCCATTCTCATTATCATGAGAAGGAAGTGAAAGTTTACATGGACTTAATAGAAATCTCCAAGATTCTAATAGATGGAAATAAATGATGAAGGGCTTCCATACACGTGGGAGAAATTTCACTTTTAAGAATAAAACTTCTAACCAAAAAATCTATAAATAAAAAACATATGATTCAGGTTAAAAATTCATTAAAAATCATCATTTCATTTATCAAAATAAAAATAAAACTATACACCACGGTGGAAGATTACAACATCAAAGTAAACATTATAAGAAAAAACTCAAAGAATCCACTGAAAAATCCATAAACAAAATATTCTCCATGCTTCTACTCTACAGTAACCCAATTATCAAGTACTTCTAAAGAAGTGTGATACTTTACATTTTCCAATATCTTGATAAAAAAATCTGAAAAAGCACTAAACATCCAAATAAGGGGTGAGTAATGAAACTTAGAAGATTTTTCCCAATGATATTCATACTTATAACACTAGGATAGAACATGTGAGAGCTTTTATATAAAAAAGTTTATAAAAAAAATTTCAAAAATAGTTTGCATCAAAACATAACAAGTGCCAAGGTGAACTAATTTTTTCAAATAACACAAATTTCCAAGGAATGTAACCAAACAATGATCCAAAACCATTTCACTGATTCCAATTTTGAATACCCTATTATAATCAACACATCCACACATCTACAAATTAATTTTTTGTTATGATAGTTCCATTATCATGAGTGGTTTCTTGTTGATCTACCATGTCATCATGACGGTTATTAAATCCCATGTGCCATTATAGATTTTTCAATGATCACATTGTCATTTTTTAAACATAACTCATAATGAAATATGAACACACACACCAAGTATACCCAAAAAGCATTCCTATGTAATCGTGCCAAAAACCGTTCAATAAAACAACCAATCTAATGAAAACATTTTTCCATAAATTGAATGAATAAAATTTTATAAAATCATCATTTTATAATCATTTATTACAGATCCTATCACAGAAATTCCATGATTTCGAACAAATCCCAAATATATTACAAAATACGATTCTAACATGATTTTCACACAAATTTCAAAATCACTTTAATCCATTTGAAACAAATCCATCATGTTCTAAATGGAGGGGTTTAGATTGAATCCACCTACCTTGTATTGTTTGATGAAAATGATGAATAAAACATAAAATACCATGAAATTGGGTTAAATATCTATGAACCTTCCTTAGATATATTCCTTTATCAACAAAAGACCAAATATAAAAATATCTCCAATCCACAACATTAGATCTACCCATAGATGGAATAGATCTAAGAAACCAAGATAGAGGGTGAGGTAGATATATGAAAAGTCTTCACAAACAACCAATAATGCTGAATTATTGTAATAATCATGATTCAACATATTGAGGAACGTATACAGGTCACATCGAACTAGTCGGGGATTGGATCACTAACCTTTGAGGGAGAAAAATCATGAGTTTTGGCCTTTTTCGGGAAAAATGAGGGACTTAATGGTGAAAGTGAGTGAAAATCACAATTTTAGGATCTCACATTTATCTCGTGCATGGTTAGTTGCACAATTAGGAATATCAAATTCTGACTGTGCTCAAGATACTTCTTCAAGGGTTTAACCTCACATGGTTTGATCACACAGTTTTCAATCTTTGTAATAACCATGAAAAAGCCCAGAATCTTGAGTATCTTTGTATATATAAGGGTGCCACATAATTTGGATATACAATGTGCAACTCATTCACCTTCCCCTTTACATCTGTCTATCTATGCACGTTTTCTTTAAGGAGTTTTGGGGTTTACGCAAACCATTCTCAAAACCGCACACCAAAATAAAATCCCAAAAAACATACCAAACGGCCCCCAAACCATCACAAACATAACCCATATACTTTACATTCCTAAAATATATAATCAATGGGTTACATACATGATAAAGGGGGTTCTATATTCTCCCCACCATTGGCCTTTCTGTGTCCAGAATGTAGAAAACCATCATTTCCTTTAATGGGTTCTGGCCATTTCTCTTTAATTTATTTGTCACGATCCAATGTCTATTCCCGAAGCAAACCACATTTCCCCAAAAACTGCTATATAATGATGCCTTTTCTACATAATAGTTTCTCTTTCCTATCCATAATTCATACTAGGATATTTAACAATGAAGTAAATGACTCTAGGTCGATGTGATCCCATTAGATCACATGGTCGCGATCATGCTGATATATTTTTAACTAAGACATAGGGAACAAATTATGCACCATTTAGAAACATGGGGGAAATTCTGACTGATATTCCTCCTCATAGACACATTATAGTATCTCAAAATTTCCTATGTTTCTAGGATATAAATTGACATGATTCTAAAAACAACAATGTACATAACGTGGAGACATCCTCAAGAATACATCATCAGTCACTGTAAAAGACAACTTATATTGATGATGATCCACATACAATTTTTTATTACTCTTTTCCATCTCCAAATATTTTATGATCAACTGAATCATCACCACTGTCTCTTGGAAAATTATCATCCAAACTAGTGAATTCTAACCAATTTTATCAAACATATTAGATAAAAAATAGAACTCCCATAAAATGCTTCAAATAAACCCATTTTTATCGAGAACTAATAACTGTTGTTGTATGAAATATCCACTAATGGAACATGATATTCCCATGATCCTCAAAAATCCATTCCACATTTCTGCAATAAATATTTCAATGTCTGTATCATCCTTTAATATTTCCAATATATTAGAGGATAATAGACCACACTCATAGTTAAATGAGTCTGAAATGGTTTCTGTAAGGATTTCAAGAAACGAGAGGCAAACATTTGATATCTGTCTATCATGATAAAAACTAGTACACCATGGCACATTAACTCTTCTAAGAAATATATTTTTGACATTTCCTCCCCCTTCTGAGTTTCACGAATTGCAATGAAATGACCCATATTTATGATCTAATCCACTATCACACAAATTTTATCATGTTTCCAAACCATTCTTAGGATACCTATTATAAAAATCCACATCTATCTGCTTCCATATACAAAAAGGGGTAGGTAATGACTGCAAAATCTATACTTTTCACTGATTATATACATTAAAATGTTGAAAAATTGGGAATCAAGAAACCAACTGATACACCTTTTTTTCATATAGTCCCACCAAAACAATCCTATCAAAACATTATATACAGTATATAATGTAGAATTAGATTACCATTTTGGATGGTGGTATGCATGAAGAAGTTTTTGCTAACAATCCATAAGTATGAATAAATGATTTCGAAACCAAAAATCTCAACTCCCATCCAGTTTCTATCCCATAATGGTCTCCCTGCCATTGAGTTTTGACCTCATCACCACACATTCTAAGTTGGATTTTTTTTACTCTTTAACCATATTTTCCAAATTAGGAACCACTAAAACTAGAAATAAAACTACCACATCACCTTTTTCTTCACTTTGCACATGCATGTCAGTGTGGACTGACATCAGATGCCACTCATCTAAATCCTGCTTTTCCAATTGAGCATATGAATTACTGCTAAATGCATCTACCACTGAATTTCATTTTCCCTGTGTATATATAAAGTAAATGTATATATTTTGGAGATACATCACTGATTTTCATGGTATTAGATTCATATCCTGCTTTGAGAAAAATATTTTTTATGATATTATGATCTGTGAACATAGTAAATTGACCCCCAAAGAGATAATGATTCCATGACGTCAAATCATGGATGACAAAAGCTAACTCCAAGTTGTTTTTTGGGAAATTCATTTCATGTACTCATAACTTACATGATCTATAAGCTGCAATAGTATCCCCTTACATTATAAAACATCAGAAGTTTGATCCTGGAGCATCATAACACACCTTATTCCCCTACCGTGATTCTAGAAATATGAAGATAGGTGCTGATGTATGGTTATCTTTCAGGTCTTGGAAAGACATCTATGATTCCATATACAATTGAAACAAAACATTCTTATTGTTCAATATTATCATAGGAAAATATAGTCATGAAAAATCATGCCAAAAATTTCAATAATAACCATCCATTCCAATAAAACTATGTATCTCAAATAATTCTGCTGTTGTTTTCAAAAGATAAGAAACTCTATCTTTTATGGATACAAGAGAAACTAATTTTTCATAAATTTAATGGCTATTAAAGCATACCTGTTATGTACAAAAATCAATCTATGATAATTTGAAATATTGAAGATGGTCCCCTAATATTCCCAACATCCCCGCCAAGTGTTTCTCATGCTCATTTCATTTCCTTGAATACAACAATATGTCATCTAGAAAGACCACAAATATATATATATATATATATATATATATAATATCCAATTAATTTATTCCCAAAATCCCACTAGTTAATTCATAATACCAAAATGAATTACCATATATTCATAATCTCAATATCTATTTCAGAAATATTTTTTTGTATTATCAACTGTTCCAGACCATAATTGGTGGTATTCTGATCACAAGTTATTCTTAGACAATTACTGAGCTCCCCTCAATTGATCAGACATATCCTTAATGTGTTCAAGTCCATATATATTATTTATCACAACATGGTTAAGCTTCCAATAAACCACACATAGCCATAGAGTTCTATAATAATTTTTTCACAAAAAATATTGGCGCTCCCCATGGGGATGTGCTTGGTCAAATGAACCATTTTCATTCCATTTCTTCCAACTATACATTCCATTCCCTTAACTCTTTTAGTACCATCTAGTATGATGAATGGGAAATACGATTGTCTCCAGTAAAGAGATCAATCATAGAATTTTCTTCACTTATTGGTGGTAACCCTGAGGAATTATCAAGAAATTGATCGGGAAATTGATCTACTAGTACTGGAAAACTATTATTCTTGTTCTCGTCCATCGATTCCAAAGACAATTCTTCCAACTAGAAAATGATCATTAAAACTAATAGTTCTAATAATCTCATTTCACCAAATTTTACATTTCATTTTACTCGAAAGAGATACTCGATGCCATCTTTAGTTGTTAAAATGACCTTTCTGTTATAACAGTAAATGTGATCCTTGAATTTTGTCAACCAATCCAAACCCAAGATTATATTATATAAATCCATCTAAAAAAGAAATCCCATTTCATTTTGGCTACATAAATGGTTATATAATATCCTCTACACATAAAGACTTGACATTGCCTTTGACCCATTGGAGTTTCATGTTTAATCACATAAGGCATCATCTCTTCTGTTCAGCTCAGTAAATAAAAAACATGATAAGAAATAATGGAAAGGGATGAACCTGTATCCAACAACACATACATAACGGTAGAATTAAAAGGAATCTTACACCCCACTATAGAAGGTCTTGGATGATCATCCATAATAACCTGTTCGTATTCATATAATTGCTTTATCATAACAGTTTGATCCTTGATTACCTATTGATATTTCACTTCTTGATGAGTCATGATATTCCTAAAATCACCATGGATAGCTCTATTCTACCAATGAGACTGATTCTACTATCCTTCAATTGTCGAATAATATTATTCATGTGACACCTGAGATGTTTCCCACACACCCGACCATAGATAACCACAACAATAGCTTTGCAGATTCACCATCTTATCACAATTTTGGAATCCCCTCGTTGGTGTTGTACACTCTCACTTCATGTGGTTGAGAAAACCACATTGTAGTAATCCATGTACTCATGGGTTTTAGAGGACGATTCACTGATCCGGCCATCTACTTTTGATTCATGATTTGACATTCGAAATAGGTTTCCCTCATCCACTTACTCCGAGCATTAGAGTTCCTATAATTTCTTGTGGCTATCATCATAGTTACTCCTCCCATAGATCCTGAGATGTCCCTTTTAGCTATCTTCTCTCTATTGGATATCTCTATATAATCTGTAATACAAATCAAAACAATATTCATGTTAATATCTTGTCTTAGGACCAATTCAAAAATATATTCCTTCATGGATTCACTACTAGAAACCTTAGGTGAAAATTGGACTAAATTCATGAATTTAGCTGTATAATTCATGAGTTAATGATTTTCATACTTCAAGGTGAAAAAATTCATCATTATTTGAATTCTTAACATGTGAGGATGGAATTGTTTATTTAAAAATTCTTAAAATAAACCCATGTAAGTCCTTGGTCTGATTTACCATGTACATATAAATCCCACCACTAACGTGCAAGATCGTCCTATATATAATTCATTAGTTTTAATTTCAACTCTGATGATGTGCTTATGAAATCATAGATATGATTCATCCTATTTAGGAGCACCTATTACATCTCAAGTATAGAATCATTCTAAAAGATGGGTGGGTTCTGCTTTTGGAATTTGATGGAATGAGCCAATTTCCTTGGCTCATCCTTCATTTTTTTTCTATCCTTGGCCTAAAACACGTGGACAATACATTGACTAGCCGTTGGTTCACCTATGTATCAAGTGAAACCATATTCTATAAAACATATTACCATTGATTTCTAGGACTCCCATCGAGTTTAATTTTATAGAAACAAAACAACACCATAAGTCACACTCTATTTGTTGAATGCATAATAATTTCAAATTATATAACATCTTATTATCACAATAATGATTTCCAAAATTAATCATTTTTGAAAAATTTCTACACTCATTTTAAAATCAAACCATTTTAAAAAAATCACAACCATGATCTTTTTCAAAATCTCACATTTGAAAACCATATCAACATTTTTCAAAAATCAAATGATTTTTAACAAATAATATATCATTACCCAAAATTAAATATGCAATCCTAGTAGGGAATTCATTCCTGTAATCCACGTATTAATAATTACATTATAAAACCCCATGAGAATGGGATTAAAAATCCTATATGTGTCTCCATAATACTTATGTACTCAAGTTCCTTGTAACAAGAAATTAAACATAAAAAGGATAGGTACATCTTTTTATGCTCTACATTTTATTTTCTGAAGATCCCAATACTTCCTAAGATCCTAACTCAGGGAATATACCATAAATATTTAAACACCATGGATGAAAACCTATACCACATAAATTACCACTTTCTCTAGAAAGGTCCAACCAGATAAAACATTTTTCAGACAATGTTTTGATAAATAAAACTGATACCACATGTAACATCCTTACCCTTATCACTGGCTTGAAATGTTGGTGGAAGGATAGTTGGCATTAAACAACATCCCCATGATGTCAAAGGCTAGAAAGAAATGATGAATCGCATCGATACATGTTGGGGATGATTTTACCTTTACGAATAAAAATAATAAAAAACAATCCATAACTAAACAACCCCAAAATGATTTATGATAACAATTAATGATATCTCGACATATCATTTATCAGATTCAAACTAAAACCATGTACCATTGGGTAAGAATACAATATCAAAGAGAATAGGGGAATAAAAAACTCAAAGACTCCACTGATAACTATTATCCTTAAACTTGATATATTCTCCAACTCCACAAAAACCCAAATATAATAATGTACTTCAAAATATTCATGATAAATTTCATTTTCCCATCTCTTGATAAGAAACATCCTCAAAAAGAACTAATGTTCCAATGACGGGGTGAGTAATGAAACTCAGTTGATGTTCCCCGATGACATTCCTACTCACACCTCTTAGATAGAACATGTTATCTCATTTATATAAAACAATTTATATAACATAATTTCTAAAACAATTTATATCAAAATATAACATGTCCCAATGTAGAACAATATTCTCAAACAAACCCAATTTCCATGTTAAGAAACCAAATAGTGTTGCAAAAACATTTAAATAATTCCTCTTTAGCACACCCCATTACAATCCAAACTTCTACACATGGATGCTTCATTATTATACTTTCATACTCATGAGAGGATTCTTGTTGATCTAGAAATTTGTCAAAACGTAATTAAATAACATGTTCCATTACACTGTTTTCTCTGATCACAAAGTTATATTTTAACATAGCCTCATAATTCAATATGAACACACACACACCTTGTATTCCCAAGCACCTGGACAATATAATTTCATCAAACCCATCTAACCAAAACAGATTCCTTATTTTAAACATTTTTCCACAACTTAAATAAATCAACTATATTAAAATAATCATTTTAAAAAAAATTATTAAGTCACCTTTCAATATAATTCCAGGATTTCACAGAAATCCACAAACTGTCACTAAATATGTTCTCATTATGATTTTCACAAAACATTCAGAGTAAATTTCAATCAATTTTATCATTTTGAATCAATGCAATCATGTTATAAATAGAGGAGTCAATATTGATTCCACCTACTTTAGGTTTTATGATGAAAGCGATAAAAAAAGTGTAAAATCCCATGAAACTGGCTAAAATTTCACTGAACCTGCCTCAGATCTCTTCACATATCAACAACAATAGAAAATATAAACATATTTTCATCTAGAACCATAGATCTACCTATAATGGGAGTACATCTATGGAATCGAAAGAGAAGGTTAAGTAGATCTATGAAAACTCATCATGAAAAAATGAGAACAATGACATGCCATGAGAATCGAGCTTCAACACCCAAGTAAATGAAACCATATGAATTAAAATTCCATAGTGATTGGTTCTCCAACCATTGATATAGAAAAACCTTGAGTTAGGGCCATTTTTTTGGGAAATGTTGGAATTTAGAGGGTAAAACGAGTTAAATCCAAAATTTTAGGATCTCACTATTATCCTCGGCATAGTTAGTCTCATTGTTAGGGAAATTTTGCCTAACCATGTGGAATCTACAAACTCAAGGGTTTAACCTTACGCAGTTGAATTATACGGTTTCCATACCATGCATCAACCATGCTAAAACCCACTATATCAAGTAAAATTATATCTATTAGGCTTCTGATTTTTTTGGGAAAATAGTTCATAACCCATTCACCTTCCCCTTTTCCTCCTTCTCACTATGCACGGTTTCCTGTATGTGTTTTAAGGGTTAACCCAACTATGCTCAAACCATGTACATGTAGAAAATCCCCAAAACATAATAAAAGGTCCCAAAACATTCCCAAATGCAACTCATATAAATTACATAATGAAAATACATAAATAAATGGGTACTTACTTGAAACCTAATGTGATATAGGAAATATCGTAGTTATTGATGTTTAATTGGGTTATATATTCTAGTGGGGAAGCACAAGACCACGCTATGGATTATGATGCATGTGGAGATTGTCCTTTTGAGACTTTTTTTTTATTTTTGATACAAGTAACGTATATCATTAATTCATATTCCATTTTTCTAAACAAATGAAATATAATCATTCTGTATGTGATATTTAATTTTTTTATTTTGGAGATTTATTCAATATGTAAGTTTACCTTCCACTATCAGTTATCTTTTATGCTTTCTCTATTTATTTATATTTTTATTACTGCACTACTCTAATCATGAGGGAATTTTCTCCACACTACAACTTCATTGACATTCACATATAGTAGTAATCATATAGAATATGGGGAGGTGGGATTTAGGCCATGTGGTCGACCGGTTTGGGGAATAATTCATTTGAAACAAGTTCGATACATTTTAATAATCCACAAATATCCATATCTCTTTATGGTAGAATGTAATCTTATTTCCACTGCTTCTTATATATCTTATGAAGAAATAATTTCTTATGGAGATGATAAGGAATATAGCCACCCATACCAAGTCAATCATCAATGTTATTGTAATGTCCTGGACCTCTCCGGCCCATTACATTGTGAAAATTAGGTTTAGGAAGACGACGCATGAATTTCGTGGGGGAACGATTTAATTGATGGCAGAGAGGGCATAATTATAAGATAATAATGGGCGTTAATAATAATAATTATTATTAATGATGATGATGGAGACCCATTTATGAAATTGAAAGAGGATTTATTACTATTATATTAAATTGTAAATGGTAACGGTGGATTTTAGTGTGTGATTAATTAAATGGAATGGTTTTAATTTAATATAAGAATAACCATGGTAAACTAATTTAATGGGATTAAATTAGAACAATAAATAAGGGTGTTATTATTATTAATTTTATTAATAATTACTTTGATGTGAGAAAAGAGATGGGACATGATGGACATGGAGTAAAGGCAAGGGGAGGCACCACTTTTAGTGGAGTGGGTGAAAATCGTGGAAGATTGGAAAGAGATTGGATAGAGAAAGAGTTAAAGGAAATAAAGATTTAAAATTTAAAGCAATAAAATAAATAAGTTAAAAAAAGGAAATCAATCAAGGTGTAATGGTGGTGAAGCGCACCAAATTGGAGGATTTTGTGTGTGGGATTTGGAATTGATGAAAAAAAAGGTTAAATAAAATAATAATAAAATAATAATGTTATTATTAATTTTGATGGGAAAACCATGTTTACTCCATAACTTCTTCATGTGACTTCGGTTTTATGAATCGTCAGCGGTAATGCAACCCTGACTTTGAGACAGAAATTATGAGTTGAATATTGGATTTCATTTTTGGATTTTCGGATCAGATACCCAAAACACTATCAAATTAATAGATTTAGTATTATTATAAAATCTCGGACCACCATAACTCCCACGTGCGACGTCTGATTGACTTCTCGTTAGTGGTGATGTGATCCTATCATTAATACGATCAATTCAAGCCTAATTTGGGATAATAAATTATTGTTCATGTCTCGAGTCCACGATACACCCAATAATAATAATAATAATAATATGGGATCTTGCATCCAACGTATCTCCCTCATACGGTGTTTGAATGGAGAACTTTTTGTGACTTCGAAACCCTAAAATTAGGACGGATGATTCAAAGACCATAAATCCTATATTAATTAATCCTATGGCACATGATTTTTTAATCGGTCAAACCACATGGGTTAATGTGATCCTCTTTTAATGGGGAATTATTAAACCATCACCACATTAAATCTTCAAAAGGGACAAGATATCATCCTCCCTTGTTCTTCTTCTTTTTTCTCGGCTATGAGATGATAAAACCTTTCAATCCTTCCCGTAAGATTTGAACAATAAAAATTTACTCCTCAGATCGGTTCTGGTCTATTTTGATTCTTCCAAGTTGTATCGATCAATCCTCGATATAAGGTATGTTTTATAATCATTAATTTGGTATCATCTTCTCATATTTCTACCTTCCATATGATAGAATGTAATATCCATGATTCTAATGGGGGTTTTCTTGGGGATTGGTCGGTGCTGTCATACCGTGGCATCCTCAGGTGGATGCAGTTGGCGCGAGAGGAGGATTGTGACCCGTTGTGTGGATAAAGAACATCAAAAACACTTAGAGGTAGGGGATTCATTGCTTCTCTTTTCTTTTACTTGAAACTGTATTGATATCATGTTTAATCCCACTGGATGACAATGGAGGTAACATAATAAATATTTTGACCAAACAAATAAATTGATATCGATCACATGTTATTGCCTCATGATTTTCTAGATCGTGTGATATCTATGCTTGCTTTGATTAGCGGTTCGTTATTGCTGGAAATCAGTAAAGAATGTAAATTGGGATTAATTGACAATTGTTTGGCTAATGATAAAGAGGCATGTTAAAAAATATGGTCGTAGTTGTAATTCGATGTTAATAAAATTGTCCCAGTAAGCATGTTTAATTATTTGTGATAGCTTACTGATTAGGTTTCTAGAATTTGGAACCTGTGAATAATAAATCTTTTAATTCAAGATGGATTAAAGAACTCATTGTTTTATAATTCCTTAAAGGGGTCTGAGTTACCATCTTGATTGTTTATGGGCCAAGAGCCCAATTAAATGTGGTGTTAGTTTTCCTATTGTTTGTGCTGTGATATGATCCTGGATGGCTGTTGTTATATGAGGGGGCATGGAGGCTTTTGGTTGTGGCAGAAGACGACACCTAGAGTGGTGAGATGCATCGGTTTATGCATGTGGGTGTTAGGGAGGACAATAGGGATGATGAAATGGAGTGGATGTGATTTTTGGATGCTTGGTAATTTTTATTGGTTGTTTATCTACTTTACTTTTCCCCACTACTCAAGGCATCTAGTCTTACTTACCCATCTTCTGAAAGAGGCAAAGACACGAGGGGTATGCCACATGCTTTTCGTATTTAGCTTCTCAAGAAAGGATGGGTATATTCTCTTGCTATAAGCGGCAGTGAGTCGATGGGTAGAACATATACTCATTCTGTTGAGCCCCCTTGTGTTTGGTAGCATATAATGCTTTTCTAGAATCTCTGGGAATGTGGGAATGTATTTCTATAATGAATAATTGAATAAATGGTGTTAAGACATGGTGATGGAGTTGCTAGAAATAAATGATGAGGTTGTAATTTTTTAAGGAACAATTGACTTTGGGTGTGATGCTAATGAAATTTAATGTGGAATTGTTCATGGTTAATTAATTTTTAATGAATTAATTAACATACAATAGAACTGATAAAAAGATAATGAATTAATCTAATATATCTCTTTAAATTGTTGTGTGCTTATAGGATACCTAGCCTTAGAAGTAATAGCCCAGAGTCTGAGAGACGTTAGCTGGAGTTGTGTCTAAGACAAGGTAATTCCCATAGTGTGGTTGTGAGATATAATATATCATGTACATTTTGTGTTTCTATATGCTACTCCACCCTGTCAGTAAGGGAAACTAACACCCCAGGGATTCTGAGCCCTGGGGGTGTTTTCCCCAACATTCTGGGGGGAGGATGGATCACTGACTTCCCCCTTTGGTCCAGCTCTCTTCTCTTGGTAGTTACTGGTTCAGGTAGGCACATTGGTTAGCTTTCCCCATATATGTGTGTAGAGGGCTATAATTGCTTGTGGTTATTCACACACATATATTCTGGATATAGTTTTATATGTACTACTATAGGTGTAACGTGTATAGGCTATGATGGCTTGATGATCCCTACTCGGTGTATGGGATGTAATGGAATGAGGTATAATACCTAATGTAATATACATGTTATGCGAGCTGTGGTGGCTCCCAGAAACTACCTGGTTACTTTGGTGTGTGGACATGGTGGTTTTGTTGCATGAGATGCATATTGTGGTGCTTCGCCCAAGTGTCTGCAGGCAAGCCTTTTTTGGAGAGAGATGCTCAGGACGTGCGACGTAGGTACAAAATGGAAAACTAGTGGGGAAGTAGAAGTGGGGTACCCTTGATATTCTTTATTATATGATATATTCTTGTATTAGTTACTTGGTGAGAGTATCCATGGTGAGGTTGGGAACTTAGTATACCAATTTAGGTGATGAGTTAGTTTCCCTTGTTGTTCCACGTGCTCTAGCATGATCTCTTTACTTTTGCACGATAGGCTTCATGGAGGATCCTACGGAATATATTTTTATACTCACCCTACGTATATATAAGCTGTTTTTCAGGTCACTTGGAGTAGGTTGGAGATCAATCGAGTTTCTAGTAGCTTGGGGTTGTAGGATCTGTTCAGGATTGAGGTTACTGCTGTTTTTTACTTTCTTTTGGGTACTTGCAGTTATTTCCCCTTCACTTGTAGTCCTTATGCATGACATTTCATATATGTACTTGGGTTTTTGTTTATATTTCATTTTGAGTTGGAGTTGATTGGTGTCTATCTTATTTCTCTCTTCCGCATGTGTTCTCTTAGAGGGAAATTCCCCCCATTTATGTGTTTATTATACCCTCGGTGCTAGTCATCAACCCGGGGCCTACTGGAGGCGGGACTGTGAGGTCATTATCTTCTTTTTCACATTGTTGACCAAGGAGGAGTACACTTTGGGGGGAGGTGGTCGTGACAGTGTGTTATTAGAGGTCTAGTTGAGGGATAGGATGGATTTTGGAGTTAGGCATAGGTGATGTTGCATGGGTTGGTAGGGAAACAATGTCATTCATGTTTAGAAAGTGAGGTAAACACTAGAGACTGGCTGAGACATAGGCATTTAGGGCCACCTATGATCTGATGTACGAACCATTAAGTTTACAATGGCTACTAAACAAGGTGATACTAGTTGCAGGGTAGAGACCTAGGAAAGGATCAGGCATCATTCTTCTTTGTGCCTGTGTTTGAATGGTTAGAACTTGGGATAGGTTAACCTAAAAAGAAAAAAAGAAAAAAATTAATTAATTAATGATGAGTCTTCTATACTACAGGTTTAGGAGAGACACACTCTTTCATATCACCTACCCCTGTCTATTCTTTGGGACTTGAGGTAGAGAGGCTTCCAGTTCCGCTGGCATTGACTACGCCAGTTAGAGGTCGAGCTGACTTGTTTGAAGTATGTAGAGACTGTGAGCTAGTGTTAGGGAAAAATCGCTCTTTGGGAGATTTCCTATATTTACGAATACAACCATATGATGTCAACCTCGACATGGATTGGTTGTATTTGGTGCAGGATATCATTGATTGCTTAAGGAAAAAGGTCATCTTCATTGGTGTAGAAGGAGAGAAAGTTGTGTTTTTGGTGAGCAAGACCCTCGGATGGGGCATAGGCACGTTCCATCATTATCATCCATGATGGATGAGATGATTCTGAGTTCTTTAGAGGTTCAGCAGTTGGTGTTTCCTAGGGTCGTAGGGGAGTACCATGATGTCTTTCCAGAAGTGGTTGTAGCATTACCCCCTCGACGAGAGATTGAGTTTGGGATCGAGCTACAGCTAGGAGCATCTCTTATCTCTATGTATTCATATAGGATGGCCCCTTCTGAGTTACGAGAGATACGTATACTGCTTGATGGTCTGTTTCAGTGCGGTTTTGTTCGGCCAAGTGTGTCACCATGGGGTGCACCAGTTTTGTTCATGAAGAAGGCCGACAAAAGATTGCAGTTGTGTGTCGATTATCATCGCCTAAACAAAGTGACGATAAAGAATCGCTATCATCTTCCACGAATTGATGATTTATTCGATCAATTGAAGGGTACATGTTTGTTCTCAAAGATCGATTTGAGTTTGGGAAATCATCAGATGCATGTGAAGGATGATGACATTCAGAAGACTACTTTCTGTTGTCTTCATGGGCATTATGAGTTCGTTGTAATGCCATTTGGCATGAGGAATGCTCCAGCTGTATTCATGGGACTGATGAAGGCTGTGTTCCATGTGTTCCTGGACATATTTGTGGTAGTTTTTATCGATGAAATCCTTCTGTACTCCCCATCTGAAGCGGAGCATGCAGAGCATCTACGAGCCATTTTGGGAGTTTTTCACCAACATCAGTTGTACGGGAAGTTGTTGAAGTGTGAGTTTTGGGCTCGAGAAGTCAATTTCATTGGGCATGTTGTGTACCAATAGGGAGTAGTTGGGGATCCATAGAAGGTAGAAGATGTTGTCTCTTGGGCAGCCCCCAAGACAGTGTCAGAGGTGCGAAGTTTCCGTGGTCTCACAAGCTACTACATGTGGTTCGTAGGCAATTTCTCACGAATTTCGTCTCCTCTGATAGTTTTGACTAAGAAGGATGAGGAATTCATATGGACTGATCAGTGTCAAGCTGCATTCGAGTATCTAAAGGAGAAGTTAGTAAGTGCTCCAGTCCTTTTTCTTCTAGTAGAGGGAGTCCAGTTTGATGTTTTATGAGATGCTTCACATCTGGGGTTAGGTTGTGTTCTCATGCAGCAGATGACTGTTTTTTCTTATGGGTCTTGGAAGTTGCGTCCCCATAAATGCAACTATTCCACCCATGATCTTGAGTTGGAAGCCGGGGTGTTTTCTCTGAAGTTGTGGAGACATTACCTCATTGGTGAGCACTTTCTGGTTTTCACTGATCATAAGATTTTGAGCTATGTTTTCTCCCATCATGACTTCAACATACGACAACATCAGTGGATGGAATTCTTATAGGAATACGACTTCGAAATATCATATACATCTTGAAAAAGGAATGTTGTAGCTGATGCGATGAGCCTAAAGTCACGTAGTGGTGCTGTGCATGAATCTCGTGATTCCTGGAGTGTAATGGAAGAACTGGCAGTATTGCATCTTGATATGGGAGAAGTGGAGGGTAGAGGTTGTCTTTTCTAGATGACAGTATAGTCATCCCTAGTGCAGAAGGTGGAAGAGTACCAGTAGGGAGATCTAGAGGTGTAGGTTTGGAGAGACCGTGTTGTTTATGGTGAGGCCCATGATGGTTGGTCGGAGGACGAACAACATTGAGTGTTGTATCATAAAAGGCTTTTTGTTCCCTTAACGATGCGCGATACGGTTCTCTGAGAGTTCAATAGTTCGCCCTTAGCAGTACATCCTGGCGTGACAAAGACGTACCGATCCTTGAGGAGTCAGTTTTGGTGGCCTTGGATAAAGCGTGCGGTTGTGGAATTTGTGTCTCGATGTTTAGTCTGCCAGAAGGAGAAGGCCGAACACTGTGTTCCTGGTGGTCTTCTCCATCCATTAGATATTCCTCAGTGGAATTGGGAGGACATCTCAATGGACTTTGTTACAGGTTTACCTCGAGCTCCAGGTGGACATGATGCTATTTGGGTAGTGTTGGATTGTTTAGCAAAATTGACCCAGTTCATAGCGATCTTGGAGTCGAGTTCAGTGGATGTTTTGTCGAGGAAGTATCTAGAGGAGGTGGTGAGACTTCATGGAGTCCCTAGGACGATAATTTCTGATTGAGATCCTCATTTTAACTCTATGATGTGGAGAGGTCTCCAACATGCTTTTGGTTCTCAACTATGACTTAGAAATGCTTTTAACCCTCAAACTGATGGTCAGACAGAGCGAACCATCCAGACTCTTGAACACATGTTGCACTATTGTGTTCTTGATTTTAGAGGTTCATGGATGAGGCACTTATCCTTGGTGGATTTCGGATACAATAATAGTTTTCACTCCCCCATCGGTATGGCATCTTTTGAAGCCTTGTATGGTCGGCCTTGCCGTTCTCCGTTGTGCTGGATTGGGGTTGGAGAGTCAGCAATTCTTGGACCGGAACAAGTGCAGAATACAATAGATATGGTTCAAGTTATTCATGAGAGGTTGAAGACAGCGCAAGATCGATCAAAATCATATTCTGATCAAAGAAGTAGACCCTTAGAGTTTAATGTTGAGGATATTGTGTTTCTGAAGGTGACTCCCTGTTGTGGGCAGCGAAGGTTTAGTCGTGGAAGTAAGTTTTCTCTGCGGTTTGTTGGTCCATTCGAGGTATCAGCTCATGTTGGTGCTACGGCATATCAAGTAGCACTTCCCCCACAGATGAGTCAGATACATGATGTTTTCCATGTATCACAGCTCCGTCGTTATATTCATGATGACTCTCACATCATCAATTGGTGAGAGATTGATGTTGATGACGATGCAACCTTCATGGAGCGACCTATGGAGATCCAATACCGTAAGGGGAAGGTGTTTTGTGGGTGTTCTATCCCCTTATTTCGTGTCTTGTGGTGAAACGGTGGCATGGAGGAGAGTACCTAGGAACGTGAGTCACAGATACGTGCTCAATACCTAGAGATGTTTGATGTTTAACTCTTTTCATGTAATGTTGTTCCCTTTGTGGTTAGACCTTCCATGTTTTATTTATGATTTTCATTTGTTGCTTTTGTGGCTTGCTCTCTTTTGAGAGGTATCTCGATGGGTGGTTGTTCAGACCCCGTTTCTTTTTTTTCTTCTCATTAGGTCGGTTTTGAATTCTCGAGGACAAGAATGTTTTGAGAGGTATCAGATGTAATAGCCCGGACGGCTCCAGTCCATTACTTTTTCAAAATTAGGGTTAGGAAGAGGCTACGTGAGTTTAGTGGGAGAAAGATTTAATTGATGGGATAGAGGGAGTAATTATAAGATAATAATGGGCATCAATAATAATAATAATAATTAATGATAATGATGGCGATCCATTGATGAAATTGGAAGAGGATTTATTACTATTTTATTAAAGAATAAATGGTAATGGTGGATTTTAGTGTGCGATTAATTAAATGGAATGGTTTTAATTTAATATGAGAATAACCATGGTAAACTAATTTAATGGGATTAAATTAGTACATTAATGATGGGTGTTATTTTTGTTAATTTTATTAATAATAACTTTGAAGTGAAAAAAGAGATCGGGCGTGATGGACATTGAGTAAAGGCTAGGGGAGGCGCCACTTTTGGTGGAGTGGGTGAAAATCGTGGATGATTGGAAAGAGATTAGAGAGATAAAGAGTTAATGGAAATAATGATTTAAAATTTAATGTAATAAAATAAATAAGTTAAAAAAAGGAAATCAATCGAGCTGGAATGGGGGTGATGCGCACCAAATTGGATGATTTTGTGAGTGGGATTTTGAATTGAAGAAAAAAATGATTAAATAAAATAATAATAACAATATAATAATGTTATTATTAATTTTTTTGGGAAAACCATGTTTAGTCCATTACTTCTTCATGTGACCTTGGTTTTACGAACCGTCAGCAGTAGTGAGACCCTAACTTTGAGATGGAAATTATGAGTCCAATATTGGTTGTCTTTTTTGGGTTTTCGGATCAGGTACATGAAATGCTTGTGAATTAACAGATTTAATATTCTTATTAAATCTTCAACCCGCAATAACTCTTGCGTGTGACATCCGATTGACTTCTCGTTAGTGGTGATGTGATCATATAATTAATACGATTGATTCATGTCTAATGTGAGATATTAAATTATGGTTCGTGGCTCGAGTCCACGAAACAGCCAATAATAATATTATTATTATTATTACGGGATCTTACATCCAACATATCACCCTCATATGGTGTTGGAATGACGAACCATATGTGACGTTGCAACCTAGAAATTTAGACGGATGATTCAAAGACCATAAATACTATATTAATTATTCCTATGGCTCGGGATGTTTTTACTCGGTCAAATCGTGTGGGTTAATGTGATCCTCTTTTAATGGGGAATTAAGCGTATCTTAAGCCGTAACCCCCATTAAATCATAAAAAGGTAAAAGATATCATCCTCACTTGTTCTTCCTATTTTTTCTCAGCTATGAGATGCTAGAACCTTTCAATCCTTCCCGTAGGAGTTACACAATCAAACATTACTCTTCGGATCGGTTCCACTCTGTTTTGATGTGACCAAGCTTTATCGATCAATCCTCGATATAGGGTATGTTTTATCATCATTACTTTGGGATAATCTTCTCCTATTTCTCCCTTGAATATTATAGCATATAATCTCTATGCTTCTAATGGGGTTTTTCTTGGGGTTTGGTTGGTGCAGTCATACCGTGGCATCCTCGGGTGGATGCAGTTGACGCGAGAGGAGGATCGTGACCTGTTGTGTGGATAAAGAATGTCAAGAACTCTTCGAGGTAGGGGATTCATTGATTCTCTTTTATTTTACATGCAACTATATTGATAGCATGTTTAATCCCACTGGATGAAAATGGAATTGGCATAATAAATATTTTAACTGTATAAATAAATTGATATCGATCGAATGTTATTGCTTCACGTTTTGCAAGATAGTGTGATATCTATGCTTTCTCTGATTAGATGTTCATTCTTGATGGAAATCGGTAAAGAACGTAAATTGCGATTAATTGATAATTGTTTGGATAAAGATAAAGAGGCTTGTAAACGAATCTCGTTCTAGTTGTAATTCGATGTTAATCAAATTGGCGCAGTAAGCATGATTAATTATTTGTAATATCTAACTGATTAGGTTTCCCGAATTTGGAACCTACGAATAATAAATCTGTTAATTCACGATGGATTAAAGAACTGATTATTTGATAATTCATTAATGGGTTCCGAGTTACCCTCTTGATTGTTAATGGTCCAAGATCCCAATTAAATGTGGTGTTTGTTTTCTGGCTGTTTGTGCTGTGAAATGATCGTGGATTGATGTTGTGATATGAGGGGGCATGGAGGCTTTTGGTTGTGGTAGCAGATGACGCATAGAGTGGCGAGATGCATCGGTTTATGCATGTGGGTGTTAGGGAGGACACCATGGATGATGGAATGGATTGGGTGTGATTGTTGGTTGCTTGGTAATTTTGATTGGTTGTTTATCTACTTTACTTTTCCCCACTACCCAAGGAAACTGGTCTTACTTACCCTTCTTCTGAAAGAGGCGAAGACACACGGGGTATGCTACGTGCATTCTGTGTTCAACTTCTCAAGGAAGGATGGGTATATGCTATTGCTATAAGTGGAAATGACTCGACGAGTAGTACATCTACTCATCCTGTTGAGCCCCATTGTGTTTATTAGCATATAATGTTTTTATAGAATTCCTAGGAATGTGCGAAAGTATTTCTATAATGAATAATTGAATAAATGGGGTTAAACCATGGGGATGTAGTTGCTAGAACATAATTATGAGGTTGTAATTTTTGAAGGAACAATTGACTTTGGGTGTGATGCTAAGGAAATTTAATGTGGAATTTTACATGGTTAATTGATGTTTAAAGAATTAATTAACGTACAATGGAACTGATAAAAAGGGAATGAAGTTATCTAGCATATCTCTTTAAATGGTTGTGTGCTTAAGGATAACTAGTCTTAGAAGTATCAACCTCGAGTCTGAGAGACATTAGCAACAATTGTGTCTAAGACTAGGTAATGCCCATAGTGCGGTTGTGAGATATAATATATCCTGTACTTTTTGTGTTTCTATACGATACTCCACCCTGTCAGTAAGGGCAACTGACACCCCTGGATTCTGAGCACTGGGGGGGGTGTTTTCCCCAACATTCCGGTGGGAGGTTGGATGGGTGACTACCCCATTTGGCCCCACTCTCTTCTCTTGGTAGTTACTGGTGCTGGTAGGAACATTGGTTTGTTTTCATCATATATGTGTGTAGAGGGCTGTAATGGCTTGTGGTTATTCACACACATATATTCTGGATATTGTTTTCTATGTACTACTATAGGTGTAACGTGTATAGGCTGTGATGGCTTGAGGGTCCTTACTCAGTGTGTGGGCTGTAATGGATTGAGGTAAAATACCTGATGTGTGATACACGTTATGCGAGCTGTGGTGGATCCTAGAAACTACCTGGTTATATTGGTGTGTGTACATGGTGGTTTTGTTTCATGAGATGCATATTGTGGTGCTTCGGCCAGGTGTTTGCGGGCAAGCCTTTTTTGGGGAGAGATGCTCAGGACATGCGACGTTGGGGAAAAGAGGAAAATCAGTGGGGATGTAGTAGTGGGGTACCCTTGATATACTTTATTATATGATATATTATTGTATGAGTTACTTGGTGAGAGTATCCATGGTGAGGTTGGGAACTTAGTATACCTTTTTAGGTGATGAGTTAGTTTCACTTGTTGTTCATTACGCTTTATCATGCTCTCTTTAATTTTTCACGAGAGGCTTCAGGAAGGATCCGACTGAGTATACTATTATACTCACCCTAGTATATATAAACTGTTTTCAGGTCAATTGGAGCATGTTGGAGATCAAGCTATTTTCTACTAACAAGGGGTTGCAGGAGCTGTTCGGGCTTGTGGTTGCTGATTTTTTTACTTTCTTTTGTGTACTTGCAGTTTTCCCCTTCAATTGTAGTACATATCCAGGACATTTCATATGTGTAATTGGGTTTTCGTTTATATTGCAGTCTGAGTTGGAGTAGATTGGTGTCTATCTTACCTCTCTCTTCTGCATGTGTTCTTTTAGAGGGGAATGCCTCCCATTTGTGTGTTTATTATACCCTCGGTGAAAGTCACCAACTCGGGGTCTACTGGAGGTGGTACTCGGGGGTCATTATCACCCTTTTCACATTGCCGACCCCGGATGGGTACACATTGTGGGTAGGGGGTCGTGACAGTTATTTTGGGAATATGAACCAATAATGTAAATATATTTAACAAGTGGTGAAAATAAACATAGAGCACCAAATTGGGATGTGGGAAATGAAGGACCCAATAGAAAATTGGAAATAAAAGCTAAGGTAGACACCCAACTAACCATAAACATATCTTCTATAACCCACTTAATACAAAATAAACTACTTTTCTCCCAGGGACCCATAATGCCTCCCCTTATGAGAAGTTCCCAGAGGATCATGCATATACTCAATAACCTCACCCATATTCAATATCTCAAGGTGTATAGAAATGGTATATAATGTGACCATATGTTAGATCAACATGAGTATAACCTCATCCAGAAAATGATCTATATAATCCCTATTAAGAATATGATCATAATAGATCAAATTGAGGTCATTAATACTAATCCCCATTCTCAACCAATCTAGATTCCTTGAAAATAATGGTGTTGCTACATCATCATTACCTTCATCATCATTTAGTCATTACGAACCTACAATTTAATGTCATTATATGAAACCTATTTCTCCTTCGTATCCCCTAAAAATTTGATCCAATTATACTATGTTCCTTCTCACATTTTATTAATAATATGAATCACCCGATATATATCCCATTAAGGTGTCAGATTTAATGGAATCCCATTATCCTCTAGAAAATGATATAACTCTAGATTAGAGTCACAAATTTCACTATTTTCCACAATATAACTCAAAAAATTATAGAAAATATACCTCAAGATATCATCCTACTCATTCATATCGAACCTAATTTTTTCAAATTGATCAGTATAAAACACCCTATAAACATGAACCATTTGTAGATGATGTCCAACTAAAATATCTAGAAACAAGGAACCAAAATCCAAGTCTATGATTCCCGAAATATAATAAATAAATTTTATTTATATTGATCTACTTAATTCACCATGAGAAAACTATTTAAACAAAAGAGCATTCAAGTAGAGAACATGTGCCTCTCATAGGTCTCTACCCTGAATGGTAAACCATTTTACTGGGTTATTTAGTAAACATAGGGTTCTTTCATCAGATATAAGGATCCTTAAAACCCATTATAATAGATAGTACCCCTAATATATGAAAAAAATGATGATTAACTGGCACAGTTTCCCTATATATATATATTTAAGCAATTCCAATGCATAACACCAATATCCATCCTTTATCTTAAACAAAATATGTGATACCACATTCTCATTAAACCACTCCAATTAAAATATACATTTATCCTATAGTGAATACAAGAGTGACCCACCAAATACCACATCCAATATGACTATTTTTTGAAACTATCCATGACAATATAAAAGACTAAAATTAGAGATATTAACCACATATAATCCAAAAATGTAGAATTAAACCACCTGTCAGTACCGTGATATTAATAAATAAAAACCTTAATAATCCAACATTTAATGGATAATATCATAAAATTATAAAATTGTTGTTAAAATAATTAATAATGTCTTAATATGCAACCTCATAGCTGAACCATTGATCTAACATTAAACTATCACAATAAAGCACCAAACTCTGGTAGGAAACATGAAAATGTATTAAAAATATAATGGTGATAAGAACATGTCTTCTTGATAGGATCACACTAAATACATCTTAAAAAAACCTAGAATGAGAATTCTAATGAATATGTGGGCAAGAAGAAGAACAAAAAAGAAAAAATTTAGTGAACCACCTACCAATCTTAGAATAGATCACTCAAAAAATATTTTATCCCAGAATAAAATAATAATATTGAAGGATATGATAAGATGGTAACCCATAACCATAACCATTTCCATTATATTTTTATTCTCTCATACCACAATATAAAATTAAATATGATCTGAATTCCATTTTTGTTAAATCTATAACACATCATATCTCATATCTAAGACATACCACATATCACAACATTATCATCATTGATAATAGTGTGTAGGGGTCATGAATGAATTCAAACTCATGAAATATGACTATCAAACATGACCCACACCATTTATCATCACATCAATTTCCCTACAACAGATCCCTTAAATAATAAGAACGATAGTTTAATGTACTGATTCTGAATCATCATACCATAGACCTCATGGTATGTTTGTGAATATATACATCATCATATATATGGCATTGGGTACTCTAGTATATTATATAACTTTCATACCCCCATCACCTTGTAGGGTCTTCTCATAAACCATTTACTATAATAATTTGAACATATATACCATGTGTCATAAAAAACAATAAAACAAATGGAAGGTATATTAGGTAATGGGGATTAGTTAGCTTTCTATTCCTTGGAAAACCTTGATGTTATAAGAAAACACCTAGTACCAATGTTATTTAGGCAATGGAAATTGAGTATATTTTTTTATTATGTTAATAAAGAAATAAAAAGGAAAATATAACATTCATTTTTTAGATAGTAAATCTTATCCATATAGAGTTATACCTCAATATATTTGTTCCTTAAAATATATATCACTATTCTTCCACAACATAACTCTAGAAACACTATCAAGAATAACACCACATATATCCCCACATTGAATACAATATCCATATTAATCATTTAATTTTTTTTCAAGGAAACATCCAATAAATTTTCATTTATATTATAAAGTTTACATCCATTATTTTTTTCATTAAATTATTCAATGATAAAAAAACCATCAACATCCCCAAAAAAAATTATATGGAAACAAAAAATATCCCCTTAATTTAATCTATCCATCAATTGAATTCAATATAATTCCGGAATATAAAAGTAATCTCTATCATATCCCACTATGTCACCTATTGAATCTTCTATAGCATATGTAAAAAAAATCTCATCTCCAATCCTATAACGATCAACCAATTAATTCCACAATGACATGGTTTTATATATTATTCAAAAAAAATTCAACACCATGTACTATCAAAATCTTCCATGTTCTGCATTATTTCTTATCTATTTCATATTACAACATAGCCAACTCATTAAATTAATTATAGTATTTTAAAATAAAAAGAATAACTAAAAACAAAAAGAAAATAGTTACACAGATGTATCATAAATATAAATTACTTTCATCAATAATAACAAACACATACTGAGTTGGAAAAACATATCATGAATAATGGTAAACACATGAAAATCACCCATTTTTTAAAAATATATTTAGTAAAATCCATTTCTATCATTATATAATTCCAAAATACATCTCATTGAACAAAAAACCATGATATTCCAACAATTTACACAAAATAGAAAAATTATGGAAGTCTTAAATGCATGCATATAATAACAATATTATGTGTAGGTAAAATGAAAGGATTATAAGATCCCATGAGAGAGGCCAAACAAGCACAAGAAATAACAACATAAATCACAATATCCATCACAATCTACATGATTCATCATCCCAAAATCCAACCATAAAAAATAGTCACAAACATTACTAGATGAAAAATAGTGAGAAACCCAAGGATAAAGTATGGGTGAACTATGTTAGTTCACTTATACATGATATCCTAAAGGGAAGGATAAAATATAATAAATAATTCTTAAAAGGTCTGCTAGAATCATCATAGAGTCAACTAAGTGTCAATGGAAAGAGTAGTGAATGATTAAAAGTAAGGGGAGACTCCACATTATTACCACTATTAGAAATACTATTATCACAAAACATGGGAGAGGTCCCCAAAATAATGGATATGTTTCCC
Organism: Viscum album; assembly: GCA_963277665.1. Lineage (NCBI taxonomy): Eukaryota > Viridiplantae > Streptophyta > Magnoliopsida > Santalales > Viscaceae > Viscum > Viscum album. Next base: position 2,018,380,727 of record OY728126.1, on the reverse strand, counting down.
TATAGTATACAGTGAATGTTATCAAGGAATTCCGTATTTATTTTTCTAATCGAAACCTAGTAATTTTATGGAGGTCGATGTTGTGATCCTTTAAATCTAGGAGAAACCCTAGAGTGATAGATAGCCCCTAGTGGAAAACTACAATACATGAACATAGACACACCATAAAGTATGATTTCATCAATAATCTAACCCAAAAGTTTAGGTTTATTGATCTGTCTCCTTAAAAAAAAAATTAAACATCATGTGGTTCCATGTTTCAATATTACTTAAAAAAGTAGGGAAGAAAATAAAACTACTTGAACTTCTAGGGGGAATTGGGCATCACTATATTTAAAATTGTGAAAATCTATTCACCAAAAAATGACATATAACAACACCCAAAATTAACTCAGCTTTCACACTGTATGTGTCCATGAGATGATAGGGATACTAAATCTGGCCACTTGGGTATGTATACGACAAATTCCAAACTCATGCCAGATTTAGGATTTCAAAATATCAACGAATGATTCAATAATCACCCCACAGAAAAATCATTATATTTAATTATACTTTCATCTTAATCTCTAATGATATTAATTAAATACACTGAAAAACATAAACAATGCAAAAACAAACAATTTAATAAATCCATTTGTTTTAAATATTTATAATTTCATATATGTTTATTAATTTTAGTCACAAATCAATTAATACACTTTCTTTAAATTTAATCAATATTATAATTTTTTTCATCAATTGTATAGCTTGATTCATTTTTTCAACAATTAAATTAATTTTTTAACATCAAAAATAAAAATTTGGTAAATTTTAAAACACAACACATTGGATTGATGCAATTCCTCTTTTTGTATTAAATGAATTAGTAAAAATTGAATTTATTTTTAAGAGAACCATATCTCATTGTTACAGTTTTCATAAATTGTTTCTTGTTCCGATCTTAATTGTTTTTCAAAATATAGACTTATGATTAATATGAAAACAGTAAAAAAAATTGACATTGAATTTATTATTATTTGAGAATAAATAACTAAATTAATTTTTTTAATATTTGAATGGAAATGAAACTTTTTTGATGAAAATTTATTATTTTATAGATTCTATAAAGATATAAAATAATTTTTACTATAAAAATTCAATTCGGTAAAAGTAAGATATATGTCATCTCATTCTAAACAATAGATAATTCATAAATTTATTAAATTATTAACTGATCATTTTCCTTGACATATATGATAATATAATCTTATATTATTTATTTCGACCAGTTGATTGCTATTTTTTACAATAAAATATTGAAAACTTTGAAAACATAGTTTATGCAATTCAGAAGGAAAGTAATTAAATTTTTTTCAGAAAATTGAAAAAAATAAACAAACTTAAATATTATTTGTTTTTAGTGACATTTGATTTCATTCACTAAAACATCCAATTTTATACAGATTTAAATCTAATAAATGTGTTATAATTAAAAATATGTATATCAATGGATTCTCCCCACACAATTCATAAGATTGATGTATTGATTTTTTTCTATTCAAAATGCAATGCAATCCCATTGTATAATATTTTGTGCAACTATCTTAACATGTTTACTCGGTTTTTTTTATAAATTTAAATGTATTTTTCATCGAAGATGGTTCCTTAGAACATTCTTCATTATATTTCTATTTACTTGTATATTCATGCCTTGAATATTAAAAAAATATTACCTAATGTTTACTATTCATATATCTAACATTAATTTGAAAACTTTTTAGGGTATCTATCATTATAAAATGTCATATTTGTTCCCTACAATGATGAGGAAATTTAAATTCTGTTATGATTTTATAAATACATGCTTTATTGCTGGATGACAACTATCTAAATGCTAGATATCATTTGTTGGATTTTCATATGAAATTGATCCTTCTTAATATGATTCTCACACTTGGTAATCTCTATAAGAAGAGGTTATGAGAACATACACTTATATAAAAATTCCCTAAGTTATATGTTTCATTTGATATTCCAAACTATTGATGTGGGTGTTGTTCCTTATACTTGAAATTACTATTTATCTATATCATTAGTCATATACTTAGATATATTGATGGAAGACGTGATAAAAGTTTCTCATAGAAAGGGATGATATGTTGGGAGTGTCATTCCTTGTAATGACCAGAGATAACACCATATATTTTCTTTAAATAAATAAAGTGTTTGAAAACATTCTATAAATGTGACACTAAAAGAAAGTAAAAACATAAATGAATTTAGGTTAAATATAAATATTAAATATTAACATTAAAACATAGTCATTGAATTAAAATGTAGGTCCAATAATTTCCAATCTATGAAATATTTGTATAATAAATATTAATAATATTTTTATTAGTAATTAAAATTATTTATTATTGCTAAAACAAATTGAAAAAAAAATACTCATAAATTTTTATTTCCAAAAAAAATGTATATTATGACAAAAAATAAAAAATTATATTTACAATATAAATAATATATTACCAATAAATGAATTATTTATTTGTAATATTAAAGAGTAATTAGTATTTAAAATTTTAAAAAGATCTTTTCTAATATATAGAGTTTTTATATATATATTGGAATTAAATTTAAATATTGAAATAAAATTTTCATTAAATTTAATTTGATTGAATGAACATCAATTTTTATTTAGCATAATAATATAATAATGAATAATTTTTAAAACATTTGATTTTAGGGTATATTTAGAAATATAACATCATTAATAATATTTTGGATTTTATGATTTCATTATTATATAATTATTCTTTAGCAATATATGAATCCATTTTGGTGAGAAAATATTTATTTCATAATTGGAATTATACATTTTAGAATATTCATCATACATTGTAATGTTATATTTTATATTTTATAATTAACATAAATATCAAAAAAATAGATTAATACACTGTACATTTAAAATTAATTTCTATAACATCCATTAATTGAATAATAAGGTATGGATTTAAAATTTAGAAATAATGGTTCCAAATTATAGAATAAGGGCCATTTTATTTGTACTCATAATTATTCTATTATTGTAGGTAACACATAGTTTCCACAAAAAAAGTTTATTTTTACAGAAATAATACAATTCTTACTATTTTTTATTTTTCATAAATTAAATTGATAAATATTAAATTAAATATATTATATTATGTTTAAAAACATATTAAAATTAATTTACAGTCATTTATTGTGAATTAATGTATAATAATATTAGTTTTACCAAATTATTACAATGAAATTATTTTAAAATAGATGTTTTTAAAATTTAATATATTTAAATTCAATATTAAATTTTCACAATGTTATTCTTATAATTTATCTAAAATGATCCCAATATATGTTTTATTACATCTAATTTTGCTTTGGAGGGTTACATTATATTTTTTGAGATAAAATAATTACTATGATTAATTTTTAATTAATATTAATTAGTGTAAAATGGGTAAATGAAGTTCTTAAATTTTTTATTATTTAAAACGTCTCATCCGTATTCTATAAATACTTATTTGTTATGAATGTCAAAAAAAATATCTGACCTAACATTTCTCTACCAAACTGACCATACCCACCTTACACCCATGGGACTTCACTCTTACCTCGTTCCTAACATTTGTTTCCATGAAAAACCCTTGTTTTTCACCTATAAAATAACTTAACCCCCACTTATTATCACATTAATCTATACCCAAAAAGAATTTTATATAATATAACCTTCCATATCATTCTAAAAATCCATCCCATGATATTCTTTATGTTCTATAAATTCATCCCAATCATTATGAATCTACAAACAAATGTAATGGTTCTTATACACCCCCTTTGAATTAAAATACTTATTTCTGATAATACCATTAGATTTTAATATAAAATTACATCCATGTTTTCATAATATATAATTAATTTTTAAAATGGTCCCCTAATATTGATATATTACCCTTCCCTTTAATAAAACCCCATTCACAATCCCTTTTGTACAGGCATCATGCAACCAAAAAAACTCTATGATTTTCAATATCCAATTTTCAATTCAAGTACATATATCAATATTATACATTATGTTTAAATATTTATATTCAATATTTTTTTAATATAATTCTATTTAAATCCAAATGATTTAATATTAAAGAAATACTCCCAAACTCCCCCCATTAAACTTATTCAATTATACTTATTTATAGCTATCTTGCTATTAAAATAATTTTTTGGTTTGACATATTAATATTTTGAATACCTAAAGAGAATATAATTTAAGGATGTCAATATATATAATGTTTATAAAATCCTTGGATATGGAAAAAAATCGGTACATGTGACTAACATAGTTATTTTTTATATTGGTGGATAGAGTGCATCGAGATTCCAAGGTAATGGTTTTTATATTTATCTATATTCATTTATTCATGAATTGATATTATGGGAGTCTTTATTTTTATGTTTGTACTATTCCCACATACCATATAATAATATAAATAATAGTTTAAAATAGAATCATCACTTCCATTTATGCTCTACCATTATATGGGATACGACTGGTATCCCCCTAAAATGTAATATTTTATCATTAATAAAAATTCTTATTGAGTTATAATAATTATCTTTATGTTTAATAATTAATTTATATTTCATAATATATTTCTATCATGTGATATAATCTTTGAGTCAAGTATTAAATTTTGAAAAGTAATTGTGAATTGAAATTATATTATGAATAATTTCATTCTTCAAGAATGATTGTTTCCCAAATTTTTTGAATATTTTAATTTCTAACCAATGTTCAAAACTATAGATACAAAAAAATTATTTATGTTATTAAATTCATATATCTATTATCATAAATTAATTTTTTTATGACATTATTTTTATGTGAGTTTTTAAATAATAGTATTTTGAAATTTTTGAAATTTATGTTATCCCACATTTTGATATAAAAATTTTTACCATCCAAAAAAATATATTTGATAAAAATTATGCGATTTTCTGGGATATTTTATTTGGAACTCTTTAAAATATATTATCAAAAGGTTTCTCTTTACCTTTACAAAATTGTTCTTTTATTGTAATTTTTATAAAATTTAATTTTTTTGTTTTGTGTACAAATTATTATTTTCACTATGAAATTTACCCTATGCATTATAACCTATAAAATGATATATGAAATACCTTGTTAATTTTATAATGACATGATCTAATTTGGAAAATTATATATTTTATGTCTTATGAATTCTTATGTTATTGTTGTGTGATTTTTTTGTAATATTTAAGAAAACAATTATTTTTTCACTAGTTCTTATAGATTTGATTAATGTCATTATTTATGTGGAACTCATATATATATATGACAAATTTTAGTTTTCATATATCTTCTTCCATTGAATTGGTTAAGGATTAAAATAAAATGACAATATTAATTGTAATGTGATTAATATATAGGAATCACCTCTAAAAATATGAGTTTGTGAATAAGATTCAATAATTATTATTCTCTTGTTTTTTGTGTGAATGAAATATAGAAAGTCTCATTAATAAGTTTTTGTGGAAATATGATATATATTTAATTATCGAGAATATTTTATATGCATATGTTAATGGAATAATTACTAGTTATTCTATGATTCAATGACATGACATATTTCTATATACCTATGACTAAAAATTAATTTTTTTGTATTGTTATTCACTTTGAGGAAAAAGTGAGAATCCATACAAGACTTCAACGACAGAAAACATTCAAAGCACCACGATACAAAAATTACAGAGCAAACAAATCATTCAAGCATACACAGAAGAGCTCCACCCAGCATCATAAACAATAAATCATTTTCTTCTAATCATCACTTCACGGCAAGCAGTCCCGTGCATGAAACACGGGCACAAAACCGATGGAAAAACCATACCCTCTCAAACAACCTAATCCAAATGAAAAAACCAGGAGAAAACCTCTGCTTTGAACCCCATCTGAAGCACTTCCAGTAAGAGAATGGTTGAATTGACTCTCAAACTGCAAACCGCAGGCCACCAAAAACCCATCCTTAAACCGAAAAACTTTATCCAAGAAACTCCGAAAAACCATTCACCAAAAGTCCAAAAATCACCAACAGAAATCAAATCAACGCCAATGATCACATCTTGGATTTTTGACAAAACCCGAAAGAGCCCCGCCACAATGATCCCACTAGCCACCCTTTATCTCCAAATCAGCAAGCAACTCGAAGAGGTAGGTGCTCCACAATGTGAAATAAAGAGTCAGTGCCACCTAGGGACGGAAGACCCATCAAACAAACATTTTTAATGCCTTATTAAACCACACAACTCTTCTATGGTATATGATTGTTAATTTATTATTACATTTACCAATATTTTTACTTACAATCAACTCACATTAATTCATGTTTTTATAAGAACATTTTCCCTTCCCACGATTTATTATATTCATATGATTTATTTTTTATGACAACTTGATAACTTTTCCCTTAATAAGTGTTTTACCTCAAACTATTCTTATGTTTTCCCCTATGTTATGATGATATTAATAATCCATGAAATGTCTATAGAAGTGTCCAGAGTTGTTTGATTATAGAGAAATGATTATAGATTAATTATATTATTTAAATAATCAGTTTGAAAATAAAACATTCAGTCCACAGATTCTATGAATATTTTTGACATTTTTATCTAAATATATATATTATTTAACATTTTTAGTTATTTAAGTCTTTTTGAATAAATTAGAATTAAATTTCAGTTTTTTTAGAGTAGTTTAGTTACCTTTGGTGTTATGGGTATAGACCCTTAGTGAAAAACCTTAATATGTGTCTATGTGTTTGATGATATCAATTAATTCTGTTGAAGTCTTAAGTAGGTGGTTTTCCTAGAAAGAAATACCGACATAGATAGTAGAATGTGGTTGTAGATTTGGCATAGATTCACCAAGTGGAAATGACCCAAAAGTTCATTTTCAACATTATATCGATCATAACCTAAATTCATGATTATTATTTCTATGATTTCCCATATTTTATTATAGTATCAAGGGACATGCTTTGGTTTATCACATTTTATTTATAATCCATTATGAAGGATTTATTATGTTATGTAAAAAGGTTATGGAATATGATAGAATCAAACCTAATGAAACATAGATTTAACCAAGAGTGTGTTAAGATGAAGTAAAAGCTAATTTGATGGTTTCATTGAATGAACAAATTTGAGGATGATTTTTTTAAATTGCCTTGTTATTTAAATATATGTGAATAATTAGTAAATCAATAAGTAATATAAATGAATTTATTTATGAAAATCAAGTTAATAAATGATGTTACAAAAAAATATTGAATTTTACAATTGGAATCGAGATGGGATATATGTTGGTGTTGAAAATCATATGGATATTATCACCCTTCTATGAAGAGTCTTCAAAACCAAACAGAACCATAACAAAATACAAGACTTCGAAGTAAGGAAAATGATGGAGTATCATAAATGCTTTGGTGATAATGATAATAAATTAATGAAGCCTTAAATTCCTATATTTCAACAATGTGTGAAGTATCACTGAGTGGATTACCTTAATTGAGTATAAATGTGTTTCAGGTGTAATAGGATTGTCCATGAAAACCATTACTATTATTGTTCATTTAACAGCACAATCACTAAAATAGAAGAGAAGAATGACCAACAAATTAGATACATAGAGTTTGGGTATTATCCATGTCGATTCCCTAACCTTTGGGATGCCATTTGTAATAGACTCCAACATCCTCCTTAATCAATGAAAAATGTTAATACCTATGAAATGTATAAAAATTATGGGCCTGATAATTAGAAAAAAATTAAATTGAATGCATGAAATGGGATTAGAATCTAGAATATCAAAAATAAAAAATATGGAATGACTTATAATGGAGTTAAATATCCACCTTGATAATATTATTATAAAATAAATGTATGATATATAAGATTATTTTATGATAATTTGACATTTATTTGAATGTGATCCTTGTTATTATTCATTTTCATGAACATAATGATTAATGATTGTCTATTACCACATGAACAAGATTGTGATTTTTGAAATAGGGAAATCACATTTCATATTGAAAATAGACCAATGTTCGTCTATCACACCATGGAAGACTATTAACTCTTTAGGTAAATTAATAACATTGGGTGTATAGATCAAATTGTGTGAAGGAAACTAAATATTGGTATATTCCACTTAGAAATAAAAAAATGAGTTTCATGGTCTCACTCAAATAAGTAGGGTTTATTCCATAATAGTAATTAACCCTCAAGAAATATATATCTTATAGATACCCTTTAAAATCATCTCTTATATGTTATAAATAAAATTGTGACATCCCAATTTATTTATGGGGGGAGAATATAATGACAAAATATTTCATTGCATATTTTCCACAAAAATGCTATGTTCTATATTTTTCTCCATATACATCATTGATAAAAAGAGATATATTTTTTCAAAATAAAAGTACTAAATATGAAGATTAAAATATTGCCATTAAAATAAAAGGCATGAATAATAATATCCAAAATAGGAAATATGTGTATAATGAAAATAATGTATAATTCTAATACTAATTAAATGAAATTAGTATATCCATAATATCTAAGAAAACATTTAATGCTTAAAAATATATTTTTCTAAAAAAATTATTTATTTATTAAATAATAATCATATTTATTGATAATATTATTAACATATGACAAATAAATAACTTAGTAATTGTTAAGTAGTAATAATAAGAAATGAAAAACATTTTTAGAAGATATATTCAAAGATATAAATTATTACACTATATTTTGGGTTTTCAAAATATTGAAATCTCAATTATTAGAAACATATTTCAAAAAAATGAAAATTATCATTTGATAAATAAACGTTATAAAATATGAAGATTAATTTCTCTTGGTTTTCTAGAACATTTTTTGTTAATAAATAGTGTTATAGAACAATTTTAATTATATTACTACTTTTATGCCATTATTATCATATATGTAGAAAAATTCATAATTCAATTTTCTTCAAAAAATATTTTTTTAAATAATTCATTGTTTATATTTTAAATTATTTATTATAGTATACATATATATATTTAGCATATTATAACCCATGTTATATTATTCTAAAAAATATCAAATATATTGTATATTTAAATTCTATTTGTAATTTATTTGGAAATTGAATGAGAATAAGTTGTTGTTATATTTTTAATTAGTGGTTGAAAATTACTTATTAGGGAAAATGTAAATTTTTTTCATTCTAATTATTTTAACTTAGTTTAAAAGTAATTACAATAGATAAATAAATAATTTTCAAATAATATTAACGTACACATAATGGTGTAATTTTAATAATATTAAATGTATCTGTTTTATGTAATGACCCTAATAAGATGATTGAAGATGGATAAAAATGAATTAACACTCATGTTACTCTATGTAAATTTTATAAAATATTAATAATAATAAATAATTGAAATGATTGTTTTATAAAATATTTTTTGAACATGTAAAGTAATTTTTCTTATTGTTAGAAATAAAATTATATTACAAGGAGACCAAATTAAGAATAAATATGCCAAATTTTTTATGAATTATATTCTTATTATTTTAGTAATAAAATAATTATGATTTTTTAATCAAGATTAATATTGGTAAAAATGGTAAATGAAGTATTGAAATTTTTTTATAATTAAATTGTCACCTACACCATAAATAATTATGTGTTAGGTATAATATTTATACCCAACTATCTAACAAAATATTTCTCCACCTAGATAACCTAACTCCCATAACCCACCTAACTACCATGTGATTCCATTTATATACATTACCATGCATTAGTTTCCATAAACACCCATACTTTTCCACCAGTAAAACAATCTCACTCCCACTCATTCATTCAACCCTCTCCATCCTAAAGTCATTGGTACTAACTTTTGACACCCTCTACCACTATAAATCCTCCCCATATAGATGATATTGTTATATGACATACTAAAATGGTTTAAGAATTAATTTATCAAGGAAAGTGTTCTTCTCTTCTATTTTTATTAATGTAATTATTTTTAGATACTACCTTTTGATTTAAAAATGATTATTCCACCATGTAATCATAATAAATAATTAATGGTCTAAATGATTAACCAATAATGTCATTTTACGCTTCTGTGTTTTTAATCCCATCTCACAACCCATTTTTTAAATTATTCATGCTTTGGAAATTAATCCTTGATTCACTCCCTCTGAAATTCAATATAAGAATATTCTTAGTTATTAGATATATAATTTCCAAATTATTATGAATTCACATGTGAGTAAATCATTATTTACTGTTGAAATTAATTCTTATTAATTGTAGAATAACATTCTCCCAAATATCCCCATTACATAATTGATTAATATACCCATCATACTGCTAACATCATTAGTTTTTTCCTAGAAATCCACACAGGATTAAAGATATACAAAGGTTACGGAATATTTTACATTGATATTTATGCTTTTTATTTAAGAGGATATAGTGCAGTTAGAATTTTAGGTAAGGGTTTCCATCTATAACACCCTTCATTAAAGAATTCATTGATTTTATACGTCATTCATCATTTTAATTTTGTAACATCTCCCACATTAAATTATGAAATCATAAATTTCTGTTGACAAAAGAAAATTCTTTTCTAATCATTATCTTCCCTGATTTTTGAAATAATTTATATCTTCCCAAAAAATATAATTGGTTTTAATAAATCATTAGTCTTTATGAGTGATAATGTTTCTCTATAATCATTGTATTTCATTTCCTATACTATAAACAATTTCTATCCCAGATGATCAATTTAAACTCAAATATTCATCAGTAATTAGTTCCATTATTTCTTGGAAACAAAACCATTATTAGAACAATTTGAATCCTCCTTAATTGCGTAAACCCTATTTTGTAAATTTTGTTATTTCATTCCTATGTTATACATCATATATATAAATAAAAATATTTATTTCTCTTGTGACCTTCATATTTTTATTATCATCTTTTAAAAATATATTTTGTTGAGAATTATCCAATGTACGTTTTAAAAAATAAGTATTCGAAAAAATAAAAAAAATGGTTTACTTCCTTCAAAATATAATGATTTATCTCCCAATCCAAATTTTATTTTATATAAACTAAATTTATTTTCAATGATATTTTATTCAAAAAAAATACAATGATTGTTTCAAACGACTAATCTGTCAATATTGATTTTTTAAAATAATTATTTAATTAATGTTTTAAAAATATTTATGAAAATGTATTTATTTTCACTTCTATATATTTTCTATGGTTTATGTCCTCGATAGTGTTTTTTATAACCCAATATATTTTATTCCTATATGACCCATTTTAGAAAATAATATTTTCTTATAAAATATAATATCTTATATTATTATAATGTGATATTCTTGAAATGTTTATTAATTGAATTCTTTTTAGATGCGTTCATTATAATTTAAATATTTAATTATTTTATATAGAACTCATATGTATATATGTTTACATGTGTGTCCTATATCATCTCCAATGCATTAGATAATGTTTTATATCACATAAGATAACATGATATTTTCTGAATAAAATTCTATAATCATTTTTCATAGGTTTATTAAGGGAATAATACATGATAAGTTTTTTTTAATGTTTTCTATGTGAATAAAATATGGGAATATTTGTTCCCATGTTATTTTGTGAACATGGTGAAAAAATATTTGTTCATACGCTTTTATATTCTTACATTCATTCCATAATTCTTGGTTAAATTATGATTCAATGACATTCCATATTTTAATAATTCTTTTAAATGATCCTTGAATCATGTTTAGTTTCACATGAATTAGCAAAAATTTTCTATGATATATGTTTTTTCCTTTTTTATTAAATGTCCTTATATCAAATATTATAGAAAATACACATTTTTCCATGTTCTCATAATAGTAAAACCCTACCTGGCACTTATTTTCCCATGATCTAATGATATAATCCTTGATGTCATGTGATTATGTTTTAACATACTAAGTGTTTTATGTTCAAATATTCCCTTATTTTCCCATTTTCTTTGGATAGGATTTATATCATGTGGATGGTCAAGAATTAATTGTAAATGTTTTTGATTATAAGGAAATTATTTTTGATTGAGATTCTGATGTATAAAATCTCAAACATTTGAAACCATTCTTCCCATCGATTGTGTTACTTTGTGTGAGATGTAATATCAAAATAATGTTATTAGTGTGATATAGAATTTAGGTTTCGATTGTGTCTCTTCTTGTATGTTATTAAACTAATGAAAAATATAATAATTCATTTTCCCTCTCAATTTTATATTTGAAAAAATCTTTTTCTTTCTGATTAGAATGGATATATTTAATTATTTCCATGACCATGATAGTTTTTTTGAATTTTTTATTTCATGAATGTGGATGAAATATCTATCAAACACATAGGTTCATCAAAATGGAGATGAAACAAATTTTAAGAGTTATCATAATAAATAGATTATATCAAACAATGAGCATCTTCTTGAGTTTTTGTAGCAATGCTAACATCGTTATCTATCATTACCAAGGCAGGATAGTATATTTTTATCATATAATTTTGGTTAGTTTTACGAATTCCATTTAGATAGGTGGCCAAATGTTCAATTGATTAGTGTGTTCAGGGAGAAGATTGTATTTAATTAGAATTTAATATTTGAATATATATTATTCTAATTTTCTATGAAATAATTATTATTAATGAATAGTTTGGAAAAAATTTAATATCCAATTACTCATAATAAATATATATATTATTTTAATAACCAATAAAAATTTGTTCAACAATTTAGATAATTTATTTTTTATTTATAATTTTAATGAATAATTCAATTAAAATTAAAATTATAAATAAATAGACATTATTAGTGGTTTGATAAAATATGATATGGGTTTCCATACTGATATAAAAGTTTAGTGGGTTTATTTATTTAATAACATTTAAGTAAATATAAATTTATTTCATTAATATTTTTTTCTAATTATCATGGATTTTCATAAGCATTATGTAAATTTTAATAATATAAAAATAATTATTCAATGTTAAGTTATTATTGGAATAATAGATATTTCATAATGGACCTTGTTTAATAAATTATTCTATAACCTATATATATCCCCAGGGTTTTTTCTTTTTTATGGCCATGGAAAGTAGTGAAAAAAAATAGTTATTTCCTCAATACCTAAATGAAAATTATCTTTAATTCTCCAATAAATGGTAAGTGTTGAACATCCTCCTGTATTTAATGTATCAAGATAACATGAATAATATTTCATGATTATAATGTATTTATGTTATGAATATCTTTAAAAGGATAAACTGTTTAGAAACTTTTTTCATTAAGGAAAAAGATTAAAAAATGATTGTTTGATGTTCATGGAGAACATGTGCATATTAAAGAGGGATTCAATTCTAGAATCCACTAATGAAATGTTTGCATGAATTTTATTATGATCCTATTCTATAACTAAAAATAATAACATGTGAAGGTATTTATTATTTATATAAATAAATTATAAATTAAAAGTTAAGATATATTATGTTGATTATTCTGTTATTAAAATATTCATATCCTAACATTTTTTGTGGAATCTAGTGATTTTTTTCAGTGGACAAAAAATTATTTGGTTGTGTCTCAGATCCTTCTTGTGGTATTAATGTGATCAAATATTAATAAATAATTATTTGTTATTATAATATGTAATGGTGATTTTTTTAATTTTCATTTTATAAATTTGATGCAATAAATTTTAAATTCATGACAACATGATCCTTATATTTATTAGAATAACAATATTCCATAATTGATGAATAACTCTCAAAGAACATATTTATATGTGTAGATGATTATAGTAAGACAAATTGGATGTACAACATGTAAAAGAAAATTAAATTATGTGAACCCATGTTTAGGGAAATATGTCTAGTTGTGTAGCATAAAACATGTCATGTATGATATGAGGATAGAGTTTTATTAAACACCATGTATTTACTAGGAATATGGAACAAATTATGTAGTTTTACATGATGTATAACCATTGTATATTATGAGAAATTTCACATGGATTTTTCAAATATTAGTTAAATAAGTCACATGGTTAAATTATACTGCATGAATTGATTATATGATATATGTTAAATAAAAACCAAAACAACAGGGCCTAGTTATAACAAAAAAATGTTTAAGAGGAGTACACAGAGGATAAAACATTAACCTTTTTATGAATTACACATTGATTCACTCATTGTGATTTTTTTATAGAAATATAATGGAGTACATGAAATTTAACAAGAAGTAAACCTCGTGTAATGTGTTGCTGTATAGAAAGAGTATTTGTTGAGTTAGGTTACGAAATAGTTTACTTGAATTCATATAATGGAAATTAATTATATCATTGAAAAAAACTAAATTAAATGTAGATTTTGTATACTATATGTGCCTTGTTCTAATAGAAACAATACACATTGAGCGATTTAACTTTTCTATTTAGTGTTTTAATGATTATGTATTTATTTTTTATGTTGTTTTCTAATTACATAACATGAATGTAAGTTATACATATCATAAATTTCAAAGACATTATCCATAGTACAAGTCATGTACATTAATAGCGAGTTGATCAACTTTACATGCCATCTAATCTATAATTTTTTTCACATGAAACTAGAATCCAAAAACTATTATGACACTCAATTTATGATTACTTTTCATATATGTGAAGAGTACATAAAACTTCCATTTGGATCATATTTATACTCTATATAAGTGATATTACTCCCCTTATATAAAAAAATGGTGCATATCATGTTACCTATAAGAAATACAATGTTAAATAATAGACAGAAGCTAGCATTATCTATATGTGTAAACACCATTTCCCATATTTGTATACATATGTACTTATAATATTTTAAATATATTATTTTATTCATTGTATTTATTATTATAGAATATAGAAATATTTGATAATGTTTATATTGATAATGAAGATATAAGAATTTATTAGTTAGTAAAACAATTAATAGACTATCTATGTAATTTAAACATAATAATCAATGAATTGATATTAATTATAGATAGTTTTAAATGGGAAGTAATATCACTAGTGGATGATCACGTATATTAATGATCAATATATGTGTATGGTTTCTTCAAAATTAATTATTATTTCATAAATTTGTTTGATAAATATTATTATTTTAAAATTATATTTTTATATCAGCCATACTGCATTATTATATAATTTCATTTATATCTATATTTTCTTATATATAAATCTATATCATTCATTCCAGTCACCTTAATTTGATTAATCATACTAAAAGAAATGAGTTGTGAGTGTAGAAGATGTGATTCACGTTAGAGCCAAAAAGAAACCATCCTAGGATATAAATTAGAGAATAGTTGTAAGGCTTCAACTCAAACTAGTCTCATATAATAATTTTCATGACCCTAACCCTCCAAGGATACCATTTTTAAGGGAAAGAGGTAATGATCATTGATTACCACCTCTAATAGACCCTGAGATGGTGTCAAGAACCAATGAGATAAAAATATCACAAATGGATAGAATTACCCTTTATAAATAGCTTTTTGGTAAATAGGATAAACAAACACATTAATAAAATACAGGGAACACACACACACAGAGATATACATACATATATATATATAATAGTAAACCTACAACTATCCCACAATTCATGATCAAGGTAAATTATACATATAAATTAATCTAAAGTAATGTACGAAATGAAAAGTCATGTTTCAGTGACTGAACAACAACTCTAATCCATGATAGTAATTTATATCTTAGTCACTATAGTCCTCTTCGAATACCAAAAATTTTATATACTTATGGTTAGCATACATGTGTACTCCAGAGGATCATACATATGGTATCATCTTCACATTTGAATAGTGTATGCTAATTTTATAGTGAGCAATCAAAATAATCAAGAAGCACCTAAATAGGTCAACTCACAAAACCAAGCCTCACCATGGCTTGATCACCAAGTCATGCTTCCAATATAAAGTAATAGTATTGAATGAATAAAAATAACAATACCCTACAGGATCATACCCTCTAATATTTAACTGTTACACCCAGGCATTAAACATCACGTTCTTACATCCCTTTTATGCACACCCTATCACATCAAATCACATCAGATTAGATAATATTTAATACTAGTCATGATTAATGTGGTTGGAGATGCATCCCAACCAACCACATCAAGTCATTGTCTAGAATACATTTTTAGCATCATGTATCCTCAATTTATGATTAAACTAAACACACCTAGGAAAACACATCACCCATCACACAAAAAAAACCCATGGAAATAAATCACACTATTCTTGAAGACACATGATACATTACTGTTAATAATGGAATAATGAGGAAGAGTATGTATCCAACCATATGTATCATCACAAACCTAGATATTGGGGAAAACCCACAGAACATAAAATTTCTAATCATCGGTACGGTTATCCAACTCTCTTGTTAGCATATAGAAATAAAATAAAAAAATATGATATATTAATACCTCAGAATATGCAACCAATTTGTTCACATCAACTACACTAGCACATACAACATCACCACCACAACACCACACATCAACCACCTCAACTTTTTCAACCACTATACGCAACACACCGTAGACCCACCACACATAACCACACATACCCCCCAATAAAAAAATGGTTTCAAAACAATTATTAATTAGAAATTTAATTCACATTTTCCAAATAATTGTATTTTTATAATTTCATTTAATATATTTAAAACAAATAAATTTTGACCAAATTATATTCAATTAAAAACGTATTTATTTATTCATCTACAACAATACAAAATAATCCAAGGATTATAATGAAACTAAAACAAGAAAACCTCATAAAAATGGACTAACTCAAACAAACCTTTCTATTTCACCTCATATTCACATTCATTTCTGCAACAAAATCAACCAATTCTTCTCACCACTAAAACTACGCACCATTAATTCAAACCACATCCCCCAACACAACCACCATATATAACAACCCCACTTAACCACTGAACATCATATCCATTGTGCACCACAACCTCTAAGAATCATAACCATTACATGCCTCAAAATCATGTCATAATCATGATGTAACATACTAGGAATCTCCCCAAATCTCATTCATACTAGAAAACCACATCACAACCCCACACATCACATAACATGGCTGTTCACCTCCATCACTACACCATAACCCAAACAATGTATAGAAACAAAAAAAGAACAAGAAAGGCAACCAAAACATATCCCAACCTGAAAAAATATGCATGTTTTTATCAAATTTAATTTTTATAAAGAATGGGTAATATCAATTAAAAATTTTAAATGAACTAAAAATTTTTTATCCAAAAATATGTTCATTATAATTTTATTTTTGGTTAGATCACCCAAAAACACTAAAAGTGTTGTCAAAATATATGATCTACACTGAAAAAAAGTCTTCCTGTAGATGTTATTTTTAATATTAGAAACAATAATTCACAATATCATCAATAACATATATCAATGTAATATTGAATGTGATATCTCGACTATATCCATCAATTTTAGTTATGATAATTAATTTTCATTATTTTTCATTGACCATTAATATCTAACCAAAGAAAACAATAAAATTAATTAACCACACGTAGAACCTATATATAGAGATAATGAGGGTCTCATGCCTCAAAAAATCTTTTTGGTCTCACAACACACCATAGAAAATAGAATAAATATCCTCAAATCTAGAACCACAATACAAAATCACATGTAAAACTAGATCTCACCAGGGTATAATCAAAACATAGCCTAACCCTCCCCAAGTTGAAAACCAAAACACCAATGGGGATACCAAATAGATAAGCATAATGAAAACAATGCGGATGGGAGAATAACATCCTATGGATCCCTAAAATAAGACCCCATGAACCGAAAACAAAAGAAGGATGGAGATGGAATGGAAGACCATCTTATGGAATCTAATGTGTTCAAAAAAAATATGGAGAAAATCTCTAAATAATTATTAAATAATGTTACAAATATATATCAATAGGGTGTATATAAGATCCTATCCATTTTAAAGGTCCCTTGTTCTCATTTTAGGTACCCATTTTTTTTCTTTTTTTGATCATACCTTGGTTGAATTTTGTTTTATGTTTGTTTTAGTTAAATTTGGATAATTTTGGAAGCCAAGGGGCATGTGAAATTTTTTCACAAGGATAGGGAGGACCATGTAGTTTATCCTTTGATGTCGTGTGCCCCATTTTAGCCAGACAAGACATGGCACACGATTGGTCCACAGTTTGGCCAAACCATGCGGCCACACTCCAGAAATTGTGAAACACAAAATAGTGGGGGTCTCACGGTTTGGTAATGTTTTCTCAAACCATTCACCTTGTATGAGAAACCATGTGACCCCATAGGTGATTCCCATAGTTATGGCACATGTTAAGGAAATCCAATTGCCCTAGCCCAGAAAACTATTCATGTGGGATATTTATCCCTCCAATATTTAATTGAAATATCTGATCCCTTTAGTATTGAAACCTATTCAACCCCACTCATACGTAACCCAATTCATTTATTTTTGGATTCTCCTAGGATAATTAAAAGAATCATTGAACACCATTCTTGTTGAATATATGACCTGGTTGAAGGATCAGCCCCTTATTGGTATGTGATTCCTTCCATATTTTTTTCTTTTACTCACCCATCTTTATTTATCTATTGAAAGGATTATTTCATCCACTTGAGATGAGTTTATATATATTATTTTTATGGTTTTTATCTTTTTGATCATGATCTTTGGTTTTCTTCCTATATATTCAGCATAGTTGCGATTTTAATCATTCAACTTAAATTTGGGGTTTTTGATTGGTGAATGTCCATCATCTACCATGATGTAGGTTGTATAATTGTAAAAATAATATTTAATAGATTATATAAATGTCCATGTAACTGTGAAATTTCAATTTCCAAAATGGTAAATTACATTCTAAATTGAATTAAATAATTTATTTTTTATCCCATGTGATAACAAACCCAGTTGATTACCTGATAGTGAAGCTGGTGAAAATGGGATTATGAAATTAATTTATTAATGATTTATGAAATTGATATTAATCATTTGGGTGTACAAATCTTATTTAAAAGATGTTTTTTATTATTCTTTTTCTTGATAAAAGAATTTTTGAAGTAGGTACATAATAAATTGTGATAATTATTGATAATGGTTGTAAATATTGAACTATGTGATGTGATAACAATGACTAGGTTTTGGGATAAGGAAGAAAGATCCAAATACCTACTAGATTACATACTACTACTCTATGACCCAAATATATTTAATTAATACAAGTGATAACTAATTTGTAGAACATGTACTACTACACGAAATACCCACGGGGTTCCAAACTGATGCTTTAAGAAACCATTATATGAAAGATATAATTAAAATGAATTGACTGATGGAAACCCATGACTGAATGATGTGTGATATAGCATTGTGGTGGTTCAGACTCTCTCATAGGCCAAGGCTGATGTTGATGGGTCAGGTGTCATTGTGTACCCTAGGAAAATATATGGTTAATAAAAGGATTAAATAATGTTAAATATGATTACTATTTTTGATGCAGTTTATTTATTATAAAATGTTATACACTGTTATGGATTGGATATTTTTTTACACTGCTGGTAGTGACCTACTGAGTTGTACACACATGTTAATCATGCTTTCTAAATGGTACATTAATATGCTCTATGTTTGAAGAACATTATAAGGGTAAGATCCCAGTATTATATAGTTGGGTTGGGATATAGCATGGATGAGGGTTCATGACATGATTTCAGGACTCTATTGGGAGTTTTCTGTGTCATTTTTTTTTGATTTTATAGTTGAAACATACATGGAATGGAAAATGTAATACATTGGGTTGGATACTGTTTTCCTATATAGGTTTATCATGTGATACTACTTTTTATTGGTTATAATACTATTTTGGTAATAGATTATCATCAGTTGAATACTATATATTTATTTCCACTATAATAATGATTTGATAAAGAGTGTATAGTATACGTATGATATGTATATTTGACCTCCATTTCGTTTCGATAGCCTCTAGCATATGAGGAGGCATTCTTAAGGTGTTGTGACCAACTGTATTGGGGAACTGGCATGGGGCACGTAGTATGGGACAATAACTAGTGGTATTAAAGTAGTTTCATTTTCTTTCTTTTTTCATACCATTTGGGATAGGTATGATTGAGATTATGATGATTTTTTCAATTTTTATGAGATCATGCATGGGACCATCTAACACAAGTATGGGGGATAATACACGTACCTAGAGAGGGATTGGTGTTATTGATATCTATTGTTACATTTTTATATAATCTCACCTTAGGTGATGAACATGTTTTCTTATGTTATTAATTTTCTGATATTTTATTTTTGGCCTAGTATGGGATGATAGTTGATTATATAGGAATCATTATATGTACTCTATAATTATTTTGACATGCATCATTTTAGACACTTATAGAAAATATTAACAGGGGTGATTTATTTAAACTAATGTGATTTTTTTACATGTTATAGTTAAGTGAAAATGGTTCCTAATAAGAAATTTAAAATTTAAAATTAATATAAATGTGGTAATTTGGAAACTAACAAAAGGGTTTCAAATGAAAAACTTGATTGGTGAAAATTTTATAGTATTTTTATCTATGACATGGATGAGTTATAGTTAATGGTAGTGTTATTTCCATATATTTGAAAGTGTGGTAGGGTATGGGGAGGACTTGTTATGGATTTATGTGAATCCCCCTTATGTAAATGAGATCATTTTGGGTACTATTTTATTTATAAATGTGTTTGTAATTATAGATATATTCCTCAATGATGACACTTTTGATATGAATGTACGAAGGCATGGTAGGAAATCTACCTCCAATGGTGAAACCCGAGGCTTCGATTGTTCTGGGGGATGAATCCAGAGAGAAGTTCCAGGAAAAAATTTACCTCATTAAGTAGTTTATGTAATGAGACCCATGGTGAATTGTTTAGAACATGTATGAAATGAAACATGAGTTCTAATTACCGCACCCCATACATTCCTTGGAGATTATGGGCTTGAGGAATTTGAGTGTTGTATTGAGTCTATCCAAATGATCCTTGACCACTAAGGCACTCGTCATGTGAAGAGAGTCAAATTGGTGGGTTATAAGTTACATGGTAATGTGAAGCATTGGTTGGATATCATGACATGTCACGAACCAGGCCAAATTTCCATCGGACCCGGCACCCGACCCGGCCCGCAACATAGCCCGAAGGGCGTTCTCAATCCCCACGAGCTGGCACAAGTGCCTGAAAATCAATCTAACACATGGTAATTATTTACCCAAAATAGTAAACACAAGACAACTGACAAGTTAAATAAACTAAAACTGAAACATGCAATCAAATTGGACCTTAAACAAAACCAATTTTAATGACTTACAACTTCAACCAACATCCAACAAGTAACGTCAATGAAAGAAACTAAAACTCTAACTCAATCCTCCAAGCAATAAGAGAGGTGGGAAATCCACTCGTCACACACACTAAACTACATGAGAATACCATCAATGACTAAAACCACCCTCACTGAGCACGATTCCTCATCCTGGAAAACATAGATAACAAGGACTACATACACCCAAAGGTGTATGTGGGGTGTGAGGAAAGAGCCTTGTATGACGTAACCCAATAAAAAGATTCCATGTATAAACATTAAATGAAAAATACATTTGAAATATTAACTAAAAAACAAATGAAAGCTTGAATAGTTTAAAAGAAAATGGAATTAAAGAAAACAGTTTCAAATGGAGAAACTTAAATTTATGCACACACACCCTTACTTTATAAAATAACCAATATGTCACACCGACGAGCGTAAAGTAACCAATGAGCACTAAAATTGGAGAGGCCACATGGGTATCAGCTAGATCGGGTCCTTAGATCTTCATGTCTCTGTGAAAAGTGTATTAGAAGGCCACGACCCTCAGAAAACATTTCTTAAAAGGCCAAGACCTTTAGAAAACGTGGCTTAGAAGACCCCAACCCTCAAAAATGCATATGTTTAGTTAGCGCTGTAATTGTCAGTCCTTCCAGTGAAACTGGGTCAATTCACCTATTGAAAACTAAGCCACTAGTCTAGTCCACCCTCCTAGCTACCCGAGATTCCCGGTTTGTGCTCAAATAAGTTTCAAGTTCATATCACATGTCACACTAATGCATAAAAACCAAACATGGTATTTACTAACGCAAAATCACAATTTGCACACCCAAACTTGCTTTTAAAACATACACACACCAAAATATTTTCAAAACATAATATTCATAGCCAACATACTAAACTAAACCATTTGAATTATTTAAAAGACACTCATTACTAAACGAACCACCACTTACACATGTAAACACCATTTTCAAATAAGGAGCACACTAAAGCATTTTTCAAGCACTTTTTACACCATTTTCATAACTAAGTAAACCTTTATAAAAAAATTATAATGCCATAGAAAAGGCTTTCACAAGGTTTTACACACATGAAAAAATAACTATTAATTAACCCAAAACACATTCCAACATTTATCGCACTGAAATATAATTTTATAGTGTGACTTGCACCACCCAAATAGTTCGATGAAAAATATTACATCACATGTAAGACACCCATGCACAAACTACATTGTTTAATAAGACAAGAATAAGATCTTATGAAACAATTTTAAATAAGTAACAACACAACATATAAAGCAGTAAACAACACGACATAGGTTTTTCACAAAAAAAATCAAATTGATATGGCATTGACATGACCCTAATAAATAAGTGATAATTATTCATTCTGGAATGATGTGAACCCTAAGAATGTTTTCAAAATCTATTCACAATTTCCATACCATTTAATAAACCAATATGAAATTCTATAAAACAATTTCAAGAAAAGTTACATGCATTTACACACACAAAACTCACACGAAAACACTATTTATTGCTAAATGCACCTTTTCACCACTTCATAATCCAATTCACAACTCTTCATAAATTAAATAGACTTATTTCACAACTCATATAACCCAATCAAATTACTCAATAAGGGTTTTCACATAAGTGCACTACGCACTATACTAACATGATACAAGATAATTCAACGCATGCTAAATTCTTTTAAAAACTAAGTTTGAACCCAAATAATTAATGGAAGGCCATGCTAAAATAATCGGACATGCAAATTAATTTATCAAACAATAGCTATATGTGGAAACACCTTCCTTGGATGTCAAAGAGCCCAACACTCGACGTGAAACTCCAATTTTCCATTAAACACACCACAAAAATTCCAAAATGAACCTTAGAAACAATATATCGACAAATGAATCAAAATAGAACCAAAACACAAGAATAATTCCAAAACAAAACAACATTCGCACCACAAAATCAAGTCTGGAACACAATAATAAATTCCATCAAGCATATTAAATTCATTTAATGGTGTTAGGGCATAGAAAAACTTACGTCGGGTGTTGAAAACACCCAAAAAATTGGTTCCAAACTCCAATCGCACCACGTGGGATCCAAATTGGACCCTAAATCAAGAATTTTAAACACAAAAAATCAAAATCGATCAAAAAAAGAGAACTCTTAACGGATACCATACAAGGGGGAAGGAATGTTTACCGAAGTAGGAGATGTCAGAGGAGGAGTGCGATGGCGATGCAATAACTGCCAAAGAGGAGGTCAGCCAAGGGGAATAGGTGGGTCTGATGAGACTCCGAGCTGGAAGCAGTTGGGGTTCCATCGGGGTTCCGAGCTGGAAGAAGGAGGGGGTCCAACTGTTCAAGGTCGTTAGAGAGGTGTGCGACATCAGAGGGGAGGTGTCGGCCATGGAGGGGAGTACCGCGTGCAAAACTGAAAGGTGGGAGGCATTCGACGGGGGAGAAAAAAATGTGGGAAGGGGGGGCTAGGTTATGACGCAAAGAGGGGAAATAAAGAAGAATGAAAAAAAGGAATTAAAAAAAGAATAAAAAGAAAACCTAATCTAATAATAATTACAATACTAATAATAATAATTAAAATATTAATAATAATATTAATTAACATAATAATAATAATAATAACAATAATAATATCCTTAAATATTAAAACTATCAATTAAATGTTTATCATATTTCTTATTTTTTTTTAATTTCAATTTATCCCTCTTTTAAATTTCATTTCGTAATTAATAACTCCTTTATTTAATTAGTTGAACATCGGTCTGGAATACAGGGAATCGAGTGAGGCCGTGCGACTTAGACAGTGGCGCATTGAATGCAGTCAAAGTCAAATCACACATTTTTTAATAAGAACAGTGAAAGTTTATGTCGGGCCTCGACCCACACTACCCGATGTTAGAAAAAATTAATAAAATAAATAAGGTAAAAGAGTAGGGCATGAAAATTATCCCCACCATAAAGCTTTCCATCCCCAGAAATCCATAATTAGGACAAAACCACAAAGTAGAAAACCACACTCCCTTAAGGTTAAAAGGGTATCCCCACAAAAATCAAGCGAAGAGAGGGAAAATCATCGTGCTCAGAGAGAGTGACTCAAAGATAACTTTAGGAAGCTTGCAAAAATAATTTTTGATTGTCACCCAACCCAAAGAGTCGGGTTGACTCTTGTTGACTGATCAAGGAAAGGAACTCTCACACCTACAAAAACCAACTTCACAAGTCGAAACATATCAAGCACTATTAAATGAAAACCACACCATTTGGCTAGCATGAACAAGAAAGGTCAAACCACATCCAAGGAACACTTTGATCACCAACCAAAAAGCCACATCATGGTACAGAACTGAAAGGTCGACATGGAGAAGCCCTAAGGGGTTACCCACCATTAGGAACATACTAACACTTGAGATGGGATTGAAAAAAAACCAACATGGGGAGGCACGAGTGGAATCCCCAGCATTATGTAATAAAATCCAACACCGATTTATTCAAGTGACATTTGAGCGAGATGCACCGTGGGTTCCCAATAATTGGAACTGAAAAAAGATAGAAATCTTTAGAAATTTTCTGATGGAAAACAAACACCCCACCACAAGGGGCGGGGAGTGAGGGGTCCGACTACTAACACGTCAAAAGAATGACCCAATACAAACTAGCATTTCCACATTCCTGGATGTTCACCATTCAATATTGTGACCAATTTTCCTGAAAAACCATATAAGGAGCACTAAAAGGTGATTACGTCTGGTGGGACACAACTCCCAAGACAATAAGCTGACAAGACGACCACTCCTTCTCATTGAAAGAGAAAATTCCATGCACCCAGGTGGGTCATTAAGAATAGAACAACTACAGGAAATGATTTAAACTGCTTTCACCTCCAACACCGATGACAGAAATAAGGTCAGGGTCCCATACACTCTTGAGGTTCCTAACCACGCGCCAAATTCACTATGAGGCCTATGGCTGGAGCCCTAATATGTGAAGAATCTCATTCCTCATAGTCAGGAATTAAATACTTTTGAACGGAGCTTCTCCTTTCAGAGTCACACACAACCATCCTGTAACCGAGACAACACCATCAGACACTACACACCTCGATGTCCAACCACTCTCTTGCAGCACATCCACCAAAACAGAAGTTTAGATGATGCACCTGCATTACCTCTTCACCTTAACCAGGGAACATAAAGAGGGGAATGATGGATAAAAAACACTCCCCTTTGAACATAAGGAAATAAAACTCTCTAATTAGAGGACACACTACTATGAAAACAGGGATTCCCGAAGGATCCTACGAAATCCACTCTTTCTCTTCAAAGAGACTCACATTTCAGGAAATCACCAAAAAATAACCTTGTGGCTTATGGAAGCATTATAATTCTTTCTAAAAATCATCTAACACCGATAACT
The DNA here is from genome assembly GCA_963277665.1 of Viscum album. Classification (NCBI taxonomy): domain Eukaryota; kingdom Viridiplantae; phylum Streptophyta; class Magnoliopsida; order Santalales; family Viscaceae; genus Viscum; species Viscum album. The sequence goes on along the minus strand of OY728126.1, from coordinate 2,018,354,599 downwards.
CCGAACCACCTTCACCCTTACCCGCCAGAATTCCTTTCACCGTTTCCAGGGGGACCTTTAGACACAAAAATGGAAAACTTCATACCCGAAAACTCACACAACTAAAAGAGACCAAAAATTTTATCAACTCCCCTCGCATTTGTCATCCCACTGTGAGAGGATCTGGCTAGTTGAAAAAAGAACAGGTGGTTCAATTATAGAATTCAAGAAGAGAGTCATCTAATCAACTGGAGTGCCGGGAAACGGCGAGTTTCCCATGCACACACTTCAATATCATGTTAACTATTTATGGGGGGAGCGTACAAAAGTCAAGAAATAAAACCATGGACAAAACCAAATTGGTCCAATGGTCAAGACATACCACAATGAACACTTGGGGGAACCACTGTAAGGGCTTCCCGAAGCACTTTTCAAAATAATTCACTAACCACACGCTTTCACACCAACATAAAAATATGAATTTAAAATCAGGACACAAATCAATCAAAAAGGATTGTCGACTCAAAACATCTCACACCCAACATTTCAAAAACACCAGGACACACCACACAGTGACCAGTTACTAAAAAATGAAATTTTCATTTAACCAAATATTTTGAAAATAAGCAACGCTAGTGGGTTTCGTAAACACCAATGGTCTCCCATGGGCCTCTCACATGCATGTTCCCGTACCACACTAGAACCCACCTTATAGCCACCCATGAATTCATTTTCTCACGCCATTAACCATTACTTTTTCCATATATATTCATGCAAGTGGTTTCCCATGAGAAAACCATGAATCAAAACAAAACCATTCCATTTTTTTTCAAAACTGAACATTCAACCCACACTTTTCAAACCTTACACATCATTACATTTTTAAAGCGCTTCATTTGAAAAAAATTTCTACTACCAAAATATTTTTACATAAAATCCAAATTTCCACAATTCCAAAACAAAGAGACGAGGGACAATGAAAGAAGAAACTAGAGTAATCGGGTGACTAGGACATATGGTTGGAGGCCATACGCCAATCACACCCTTGCCATAGAGGGTATTATAGGACAACGTCCCCATCTCCACATGGCTTTCCAGACCCTGCGAGCTCACTAGGACCACTGAACCTACTACTTTTTCATTTCCCCTAGACAAAATTAACCACACAGATGGATGTTGTTGACACAAATCAACTTACATTGGAAACTCGAGTCATACCACGAGGTGTGTTGGCCAGACACCTTACTTGTAACCAGAATGTTGAGTTTCGACACCCTTAACTTTGGTCTACATTGACTCTATCCCAAAAGAACATGACACAAGGGAGAAAACCTTCTCTGATACCATTTTTTCATGAACTAGGCCAGGTCACCATCCAACCTGACGCCCGACCCCATCCGCAAAAATGGCCCGAAGGGCATTGTCAATCCACACGGGCTAGCACAAGTGCTCGGGTATCAAACTAACACATGGGAACAATTTTCCTGAAATAGTAAACACAAAACAACTGACAAGGTAAATAAACAAAAAATGAAATAGATCATCAAACTGAACCTTATACAAAATCAATTTTAAAGATTTAAAACTTGAACCAACATCCAAAAAGTAACGTCAATGAAAGAAACTAAAACTCTAACTCAAACCTCCAAGAAACCAGAAAGGTGAAACATCCACACATCACAAACACTAACCTACATGAGAATACCATCAACAAACAAAACCACCATCGCTGAGCATGATTCCTTAACCTAGAATACACATAGAACAAGGTCTACATACACCCAAAGGTGTATGTAGGGTGTGAGAAAAGATCCCAGTAGGATTTCACCCAATAAAAATGTTCCATGTGTAAACATTAAATAACAAATACATTTTCAATATTAACTAAATAAAAGAAATAAATGCTTGAAATATTTAAAAGAAAATGGAATTAAAGAAAATATTTTCAAATGGAACAACTTAAATTAAATCACATGAACCCTTACTTTTTAAAATAACCAATATGTCACACCGACGAGCGTAATGTAACCAATGAGCACTAATATTGGAGAGACCCATGTGTATCAGCTAGCTTGGGTCCTTATATCTTCGTGTCTCAGTGAAACGTGGCTCAGAAGGCCACGAACCTATGAAAACGTGGCTTAGAAGACCACAACCCTCAGATAGGAATATGTTTAGTTACTGTTGCAATCGTCAGTCCTACCAGTGAAACCAGGTTGAGTCACCTCCAGAACACTATCCCACTAGTCTATTCCACCCTCTTAGCTACCCGGACTTCCTGGTTCCTGCTCAAACAAGTTTCATGTTCATATCACATGTCACACTAATGCATAAAATCCAAACAGGGTAATTACGCACGCAAAATCACAATTTGCACAGCCAAAGCCGCTTTTAAAACCATACACACACCAAAATAATTTTAAAACATTATATTCATAGGTTACATAATGAACTAAACCATTTGGATAATTTAAAAGACACTCATCACTAAACTAACCACCCCTTACATAGGTAAACACCATTTTCAAATAAAGAAAACACTTAAGCATTTTCAAGCACGTTTCACACCATTTTCATAACTAAGTAAACCATAAAAATAATAATGTAATAAAAATGGGTGTCACATGGTTTTACACACACAAAAATAACTATTAAAAAACCCAAAAAACATTCCAACATTTAACAAACTCAAATACAATTTTAAAGTGTGACTTGCACTACCCAAATAGTTTGATGAAAAATCTTACATCACATGTAAGACGCCCTTGCACAAACTACATAGTTTAATAAGCCAAACATAAGAGCTTATGAAACAATATTAAATAAGTAACAATATATCATATAAAACAGTAAACAACACGACACAATTTTTTCATAGAAAAAAAACTGATATGGAATAAACATGCTACTAATAAATAAGTGAAAAATATTCATTCTAGAATGATGTGCACCCTAAAACAGTTTTCAAAATCAGTTTTTAATTCCCATAACAATTATTAAACCATTAATAAATTCTATAAAATAATTTCAGGTGATGTCACATGATTTTTCACACACAAAATTCACATGAAAACTCCCTATTAAAAAATTCACCTTTTCACAACTTCATAATCCAATTCACAACTCTTCATAAATTAAATAGACTTATTTAACAACTCATATAACAAAATAAAATTACTCAATAAGGGTTTTCATAGAAGCGCACTATGCACTATACTAGCATGAAACACAATAAATCAACGAATGTTAAATTCTTTTGGAAACTAAGTTTGCACCCAAATAATTAATAGAAAGACATGCTAAAATATTCGAACATGATAATTAATTTAGAAAATAATATTTATAGGTGGAACCACCTACCTTAGGTTTCGAATACTCCAACACTCGACATAACACTCCAATTGCCCATCAAACGCACCACAACAATTCTGAAATGAAACTTAGAAACAATATATCGACAAATGTATAAAAATATAGCCAAAAAACACCAATAATTCCAAAACAAAACACCATTCACACCAAATAATCAAGTCAGGAACACAATAATAAATTCAACCAAGCATTTTAAATTCATTTAATGGTGTTAGGGCACAAAATAACTAACTTAGGGTGTCAAAAACTCCCAAAAATTGGTTCCAAACACCAATCGCACCACGTGGAATCCAAATTGGACCATAAATCAAGAATTTGAAACGAAAAAAATATAAATCGAAACCAAAAAAATAACTATAAACTGAAACCCTACAATAAGGGAGGAGAGTTTACCGGAGTAGGAGCCGCAATAGGAGGAGTGTGACGATGATGCAATGGTTTCCAGAGAGGAGGTTAGCCGAGGGGAACATGGGGGTCCGGCGAGACTCCATGTCAGAATTAGGAGGGTGTCCAGCGGGGTTCCAGGCTAAAAAAAGGGGGGGTTCAGTGGGGTTCCGATTTGGAAGAAGGAGGGGTCCGGAAGTTCCGAGCTGGAAGAAGGAGGGGGTCCGGTGGTTCAAGGTCACCGGAGAGGTGTGCGGCGCCGGAGGGTAGGTGTTGGCTATGGAGAGGAGTGACGCAAGCAGAACTGAAGGGGGGAGGCCTTCGACAGAGGAGAAAAAAAATGGGGGAAGGGGGGGGGGGGAGTTAGGTCAGGACGCAAAGTGGGGGAAACAGAAGAAAGATAAAAAATAATGAAAGAAAAATGAATAAAAAGAAAACTGAATCTAATAATAATAATAATACTAATAATAATAATTAACATATTAATAATAATAATAATAATAATAAACCTAATGATAATAATAAAAATAATATCTTTAAATATTAATATGATCCATTAATTTTTTTATCCAATTTCTTATTTTATTTTATTTTAATTTTATCCCTCTTTTAAATTTTATTTCTTTATTAATAACCCATTTATTTAATTAGTTGAATATTGGGCTGGTGAGGAGAGAACCGATCGAGGCCGCGTGGCGTAGACAACGGTGCGCTGAATGTAGTCAAGGTCAGATCACATGTTTTTAAATAAGAACTCAATAATTTTATGTTGGGCCTCGACGTGAACTACCAAAGGCCCAGAAAAATTATTAAAATAAATAAGGTAAATGAGGAGGGTGTGACATGACATGACATGGAAAATAAGAGAATATGATATGGAATGACTTTCAAGAGAAGTTCGAGGAGAAAATTTCCATGAGATACTCATGTATGATAGAGAATATGAGATTATGAGGATGACATAAAGGAGTATGTCTATGATGGAATATTCTAGTCAATTCACTGATTTGAAACACTTTTTTATAGAATATAATGGAGAATAAGAAACATCATAAAATCATTTTGATGATGGAATTAAATGTTAATAAAGTATTGGTTTAACATCATTAGGTTTGTGATGTTTTATGAGATGGTGAATTATGATCTCATTTCCAAGGGGACCCTAGAGGCGAAATCTAGTGGAATGTAGGTGGTTTTTGATGGATGGCCATGAGGAACATATTTTCAGTCTATGAAGCATCACCTTGAGAATTCCAATAAGGTTGATGGAAAATAGAGTGGGAAATAAGACTGATTTTTTCTCAGAGTAGTAACCAAATATATAACCTCCAGTGTTGTAATTCGAGACATATTTTTAGCAAGTTTCAACCACCACTAGTGGAGTTCTAATCCATTGGAGGGAAGGGTAACTTCAAGAGGTATTTCAGAAATCCAAAGCCTATGGGTAGGGATGGATATTGAAGATAAAGTTATAACACCATGAAGAGGTCTTCTACCACATATAGTATATTTAATGGAGTTTTAATAGTCATAGAGGCTGAGGAAGTGGACATGGTAATTTGTGGAAATAACACTTGTTTATGAAGAGTGGTTAAGCTCAGTGCACTTAGACTTCATTACAAGGAAGGGGTACATGATCGTTTCATGTAGTTTTACATGCACTTGTGTATAGCGATTGTAGGCCACTAATAGTTAGAGGAACTGTTCTTCTAGATTTTTAAAATTGTATTTCATTATTAAATAAAGGAGACTCACATTATATTATATCTCTACAACTTGTGAATGGTTTGGGTCTGGTAGTGGAGTTTTTTATTGGGCCTATAAAAATCAATACACCTTTGGGAGTATAGCCAAGTGATATATATTTATGATAGGGGTGTTCTATCAATGGATGAGGAGTATCATTTTTGTTGGGATATAAATATACTTGACATATTAGTGTTTGAATTTATTTAATTTTTTGTATGGACTACTTAGTATTATACCAAGACCACATTAATTGTTTCTATAGGATATCGACCTTTACCTATCCCAATAGTGACAACTATGTACATTGTGGACAGTGGTATATCTCGGAAGGCTGTGTGGGGAGAATTAATTAGAAACTAGGAGATATCAACACCTAGGTTTCATGTATTCTACTGGATGGTTAGGGTGTAAGTTATTACTCCTTTACACCTGTAGTGGACCATTTCAAAAATATATTTTATATAGAATTATTAGTGGTGCCACCTATGAGGAAGTGATGTATACTATTTAGTTCATTCCAAGAGACGATCAAATTTATATTCCACCTAGTAAAATGGAACCAAAATATCATTAAGAGGTTAATAATCTGCTATAGAAGTTTATGGATAAGGGATTTATCCATCAGAGTATGAGACCGTGTGATTCTCCAATTTTTTTATAAAGGATGATAGGATGTTGTTCTTATGTGATGGTTATCATATGTTTAATTGGATTATAGTGAAGAATCAATATTTTTCTATATAATGATGATATTTTATACAAATTAAGAGGGTCTTGTGTCTTACCCAAGACTATCTTGAGATGGTGGTTTCATCAGTTGAGTTTTAGAGTATATCATATACCATGGACTTCTTTTAGAAGAAAGTATGGTGTTTATGAGTTTTTCATGATGCTATTTGGGATGATGAACTCTCTGGCAGTGTTTATGGCCTTGCTGAACTTGATCCTCCACCATTAAATAGATAATTTTGTTTTTGTTTTATGGATGAAATCTTGGTGTACTCTTCGGCTCATGAAAATGATGCACAACATTTGGACATTGTACTATGTACACTGAGTGATCATATATTATATAACAATATATCTAAGTGTAAATTATTGATTGATTAGGTACATTTCATGGGACAAAACATCTAGGGTGATGGTGTGTCAACATACCCATAGAAGGTGTGTGAAGTGGTTTCTTATGATTTTATCCATAATGTTATTGATATACTTTTTTTTGGATTTGGTGGGTTATTATCAAACATTCATCCATGAATTTTCCATCTCAGAAGAATCACATTTACGTTTGACCATGAATGGAATTAAGTTTTAATGGTCTGGTGAATGTGATAATTCTTTATAAAAGTTTAATAAGAGTATTTTTACTCGAATGATCTAGATGATAATTGAGCTAGTGGATGAGTGTATTTTGTTTCTATGATTTTCCCTGAATTATACATCGATCATTATTGATGTTGGGGGATCGATTTTTGGAATATGAGTGATGGAAGTTGAGTCCACATGAATAACATTACACAAAACATGACCTTTAGTAAGATACAATTGTTTATTCCATAAATTGATTTTTTAATTACATGTTTGGTGAGAATATTATTGTGCGTACCGGTCATATGAGATTAAAGTAAATATTTTGTCAAAGTGTTTTGAATCTCTATTAGCAGAGATGGATTGAGTATAAGTAGTGATTTTACAATAACCAAGAATATACACCTGGTAAGGGAAACATGTAGTGATGCTTGGAGTATAAAAAATAAGACTCAGGATGTTCAAGAGTGTAGTTTCGAGGAAATATAATGACCATGTGGTCCGAGATTCATATTTTTTCTCTGGAGGTAGATGAGAAAATGAACCTCACAATTGTATCCGTTGAATCCAAAATTATAAACTGGACCAGGAAAAGGTAGTATGTGGATATATAGGGTTCTTCCATGGGGTAATTTCTTGATGTTGGGGATTCACCTTCTAATTGGACTATATATGGTGATGATATCATCTATGTCTGGGACTATGTAGTTGTTCTCTTGTTTATATGTGAGGAGCAGATGTATGAGTTTCCTGAATAAATGTGGAATTTTTAAATCTATTTGACCCAAATATATCATTAACTATGTAAAACGTATTAGTGTATTGGAATGAAAATGGATATTGTAAGGATTGTGACATGATAATACACATGTCAACATGTGAAGGCCAAGAATCAATAACCCAGTGGATTATTATAGTCCTTTACCAATACAAAATATGTATTGGATGATGTTACTATGGACTTCATGGTGGGTCTTTTGAGGATTCTTCAAAATAATGACCCTATTTTGAATGTTCTAGAATGAAAAAAAAATGTAGACCATTTCATTCCAACCATTGAGAAATTCTAAGTTGATCAGTTTTGGAACATAAATGTTCTATATATAGTCCTTATGCATGGGGTTACACTATAGATTGTTCAAGATTATGACTCACATTTCAGTTTATACTTCTGTATCAGATTACAGATGGTTCTTAGAATATAGGTATTTATTTTTATGGATTTCCACAGGTGGATTTATGGATAGTGAGAACATATAATATAGGTTTTGGAGGATATCAAATGGGAATGTTTCCATGATATTTTTGGGTCGTGGGAGAAGCAATTAAAATTATTTAGTTCATCTATAACAATTGATATCAAGAAACTATTCAGATCAAACCATAGGCCATGCACATCACCTCAATACTGGATGGAGGTACATGAGTCAATGTAATTAGGACCTTGCCTCATGTAGGAGACATCAGAGAATGTTCAACTGATTTAGAAATTTAGGGCTATGGATTAGTGTAGAAAAATATCCTATGATAATTGATGTTGATGGATCCTTTAATTTATAGTGGGATATAATATATTACATTGTGTTTCAGTTAAATTGGGTCACATTAGGATTCATAGATAAAGATATTAGGCACCAAGGTTATTTAGACCTATTTATATTGTGGATAGAATAATATTTTTGGTGTACCGGTTGACACTTCTATATAGGTATAGTGTTAAGAATGACATTTTTCATGTTACATAGATCCAGTTGTATCACACTGAACCTTATGATGTGATCTATGTTTCTGATGTTGAGATTGAGACGGACGTGTCCTTTGTGTATAATCTAAATCATGTTATAGATCGTAGTGAGAAAGTGTTGTGGGAATGACCATGCTGATTGTTAGTGTATTGTGGAAATATGGTCATGTTTTGGTGAAATCATTGGGGGAATATATATGTGGGATTAGTGGAACAATATTTCTACCTCAGAATCAATGGGATTCACTGGATTATACCTTGAGGACGATCTACTATAATGTGTATATGTTGTATGACCTATATCATTATATAGATGCCTCATTGTTGTTTTAAGTACTATTGTTTCCTTATTTTTATCATACCAAGGTTTAGTTCTGTTTTATGGTTATTTTGAGTGAATTTGTAGAATTTTTTATGCCAAGGGGTCTATGAAGATTTGGCTCACGGTTAGGGATAACCATGCAGTTTGGCAGAGGAAAACATACACCTTATTTTAGAGAGGGAGGAGGTGGCACATAGTTTAGCCAAACCATTATTCTTCCCTCCCCAAATTGTGAACCCTCAAACAGTGGGGGTTTTAAGGAATATCATTTAATTTATTGATTAATGGTTTATGAAATTTATAGTGAACCATGAGGTGTTCTGAAATTATTTATAAAATTATTTGTAATCATTGTGTTCTTGATTAATGAATGTGATAAATGGGTTAGTAATTATTTTTTTCACAGATAATAAATATTTGGAAACATGAATCTATGTAATGTGATAGATGTGAAAGATTTTTTGGATTAGTAATTCTACACAAAATACCCACATGGTTCTATACTATTGCTATAGGCACTTAATATCCTTATTTATACATTCAATACATGAGTTGTGGGATTGGGAAAACTGCTCAAAATACCAATGGGGTTCCAGAAGAATGCTATACACCCCCATTAAAAAAATTATATAATTGAAATGAGTTGATTAATGGAAACCCATAATTTAATGAAATATTATATCCATTTGTGGACAGTTCGGACTCTAAAATAAGAAAAAGTAGGTATTGAGGGTTTGGGTGTCATCTTGAATCGAGGGAAACTATATTTTTAATTAACCAATAAAAAAAGATTAAAACAAATTATTTTATATGTTTCACTATATATAGGATCATAATAATATAATTTTATGGATACACATACAATAGGGGGAGACTTTATTAAAAATAATACTTACTCTAAAAGATTTAAAAGACAAAACACAAATCCTATTAACGTAAATTTAGCAGAAAAAGAGTAAGTCGAATTATCAGAGCAACAAAATAAAAAAAATATAATTTTTCCAATTATATCATAGTAAAATATTCCTAATCCTAATTTATTCGACTAATATCAATGTATTGTTTTATCATATTAACAATCACACTAATATATTCAATTATCATGAAATGTAAATACGATGACTTGTCTTTCTATAATATGAAAAAAAAAATGTAAAGATAAGAAATGAAATGGCCATGTAAAAGTAAAAATTAGTGACAATTTATTATTCAATGATTCAACACATGTAAAATTAAGGTAATGGTAGTAAATTAACATGACTAAAGGTATCTACACTTTTATGCTTACTACGAAGGTAAATATTTATTTACTAGGAAAGACCTCAATATGATCATCGAAATTACTCTATATTCCTCTCCCTAGGATCCCCTGATACCATGATCAACTTATATCTTCTTATTTAAGGAACCCCTTGATCTAATGGATCAGATCCACCATCATCTAATCCTCATAATCCCTCGACCATAACAATGGTCATACATATATGACATCTATAATAGTTCTTAAGGAAACAACCAGACAAGGATTCCTTACACTGATGACTATATAAAGAATTAAAATAAATATGAGTGACATGTTCACATATATAAACCTTCCAAAATAACTATAATCAACCACCTCTAAAAAATGAAAATGGCTTGCTATTGATAAGAAATATCCCAATTGTCATATTCTTGTATTTGTTGTAATGACCTCAGATAACATGAAATTGAATTCTCATTTATTACTAAATTTCCTAAATTGTATTTACTGACACCATTTTTTTGTTAAAGATATTCCTTATGATAGAAAAAATTTGTGTTTTATGATTATCATCATAAGTGATTCAGATGGACTTCCTTATCAAATTTCAATATGATAATCCTTATGAGGGATAGTAAGATTATCATGGTAATAAAATCTCTCTAACATATGATCTAATTAAATAGGAATCTAATAATAAGATTCATTCTAATTATGATTATCTCAATGGAAAATATTACGTTTTTATGCATTATACAATATTAATTTTCCTATGGATTGTAAAAAAATTATTAAAAAATTCTAAAATATTTTGGACATATATTTTTGTAATCATGTTTCATTAAATTATCTATGATTTCAAAATCTACCGTAATAGAAAAGTAAGACGTTAAAACTTATGACTCAATATTCTCCCCCCCCCCTTTTGGATGTTGGAATACCCAAAACATAAATAGAGAAAATAACATTGAAAAATCTACAACCCATTGTTCTTTTAAGAATATCGTATCTAGAGTTATTATCAAAAACCCAACTCCCCTGGATTTTTAAACTCTTATTAATACAAGAGAGTGTATGATAGAAAATCTTGTATAAAGATTATTACACACCCTTATCATAATATCTTCCACTTATGATAAAACATTATACCTATGAAAGATAATATCCCCCATTAAAAACATTTTAACTTTTTGGATAAAACATCCTCCCCCTTAATACATCATTCTCTCATTTATATTACAACCCCACCTTTATAAATTCTTCTCCCCCTTCGTTATTTTCAGAAAGTAATGAACAATGAATCCTAATTTTCCTAAAAAGATAGAACAATAAAAAAACAAAAAAAATAAATTGAAATAACTAATCATCCATGAAAAACATGAATGAACATATAATTAATCAAATTTGGAAAACACACAAGATTAATGACATTTCATGTAAATAAAATTCCCCAAAAATTAATTTGTTTATTAAAAAATACCTCTAGAGTTCAAAAAATTTGAGTTTTTCTTCATCATGTTCATCACAAAGGCCTACATCTTATTGACCTCCAATATATATTTCTAAATCATCTAAAGTCTTTTTTCATGAGAAAAACAATGAGATTTCAATATTTCAACTTCCTCAGATAAATTAATATTTTATCATTCATTATGATCACCTATTCTTCAGAAGACCATATCTTTTTTATCTCTAAGTCCATATCAATGATCTTTTCCTTCAAAGTATTCACATCATCTGCTCCTTCATTTGTTACCTCTCTAAAATACAAAAAAAATATTAATCAATCTTCTATGTATAATTATAACTTTTTGAAAGCATCATATAGTTATAAAATATGTTAATTTATTTATGATAAACACTCTTAATGAATCCATATATTTGAAGCAACCTTTTTTACCACTTATCCATCAAATTACATGACCTTTTGTGTGTCATAGATTTTTTTTGAATGTTATCAAATCAGTTTCTATATGTATCACCAATTATAATAAAACATATATATACTCTGATTTATGACTAATAATATCATGGATTAGCTTATCACTTCTTCATGATTTATTAAATAATGAATTTTTCATTCTAATATCTTCAACTCATGAAAAATATAAACAAAACCTTTTTGTGCTAATGTTGCCTCTGATTAATACTGATCAGGATCAAACTAAAGTGGTTTTGTTCTACTGGTTTTGACATGAACCTATTTCTCTTTCATATTTTATATCATGAAATATTATAAATCATATTTCTTTTAAAATTTCTTATCATCATAATGTTTAATTACCTCAATATCGTTATCAGTTTTGGATTTTTCATCACCCTTTGATTTTGAAACCTGGTCATCTTATTCATTATTTGATAAAGATTGTGCAACTTGTTCTGAAGGTAATTGTTCTTCTTGGGAACATTCTTGATTTTTATTATTTATTATATTTGGATATTAAATAAGTTTAGGATGAGGATTTAGAAGATTCTTTGTAAAATTCAATTTTTTCCTCATCAATATGTTCATTATCTTTCCCTTCCTATTCCACTAATAAATATTCTTCTATTTATTCCCCAATTTATTGATATTATTATTCTTCTGCTTATTTTTATTATCCTTCTTTTCATTGAAATTATTCATCAAGAGCATTGTAAAGATATTCTTCTAATTAATGGGCTGTTATCAGACCTCCTTTTATAATTTGGCATTTTTATGATTCTTTTTAGGAATGAATATGACCAATTCATTAACTGTTACTTTTTTGTTTTCCCTTATCTTCCATAGAAGAGATAACGACAGGAAAAATAATAGTTTCTTCAAATAAAAATCTACCTTATAGATTATCCTAGTAGGAATGAGATGTTGGAATGGTATCATTCTTGGGTTCTCTCTCAACTCCCATCAATAAATTTTGATGAAGTTTTGATTCATGTAACATCATATTTTATTTATTTTTCTTAGCTTATTCTTATGGTTATTCAAAATTCTATATTTTAATGATTTTTATTTTGTATTTTTGATTCATAATTATAGTTCCCATGATTATTCTAATTCTTATATATTCTTAATTATTTAATCTCTTCATATGATATCTTGTTTTCTTTATTTATCATTTCTGGAAGAGATGCATCTTAGTTTTTTATATATTCAATCTTCTCATATTTTTTAGGATGATTATTCCCTCTAGATACCACCATTAAAATTATACAAAAAATTATTTGATTTTCTATCAAAAAAAATTCACTATTGAAATCTTATCCTCATTGATAAAGTAAATAATTTTAGTCATTTGATACACTTTTTTTCTACCTTGATAATCTCTATAATGTTTAAAACCAATTTACTGAAAATTTTCGGAAACATAATATTCATTGAGTAAGTAATTATATTCTATAATGTGAAATGGATGAACATCACATTGTATATATTTCTCATAATCACAGATATATAAATCCTAAAAACATATGATACCTTCAATGTATATGAGAATCCATTTGGTGTAATTAAGAACCCATTAATCTATAATGAAATGACCCCTTTTTCATGTTTCAAGATGGATAATGTTTTAAATTTTTCATATTATGAAAAAAATGAACCATTGTATTTGGTTTTGTAAAATGTAACAAGACTGTTAAGAATATTTTGGGAAGTACAATACACTTCACCTTTCGGTGAAACACTTTTTAAGTCAACATGTTTCTTATATGAAAATATATATACATTATACAATAAATTGTGATAAAATATTTTTTATTTATCATCTTCCATCATAAAATGAAAATATGCATAAAACTCATGATCTAAATTTGGAAAATAAGGATCCAAATCATTATTGGGATTATAGAAAAAATATAATTCACATACATGAAATGAAATTATATAATTGATAGTTGAATCATATTTTTCAACAATTATATGTTTTGCATCATTTTTTTAAATATAATAAACATTGAAAAATATAATTTGGTCACCATAGATATGGATTCTGAAACTAATGAACGTCCATAAAGAAAGTATTTCAGACTAAGACCATTCAATTATGAAGCAATTCAGGGGAATAAACTCTGAAGGAACTGATGTGTGACATAGGGTGACCCACCCTAATTTACGATTTATGGGTTACAGTTCATTTTCCATAAGATAACCAATGATTAATATTAAAAACCATTCTAATCTTACGATCATGATTATTCTGAAGATATTTTTAAAATAATATTTAACTCTTTATGTTTTTAATTTTTTTATCAAAGTGAGTCTCATTAAAATTAGAATTTTTTTTTAAAAAATCTAAAACCAAAAAAACATTTTTATAAAAAAAACTACATCAACAACAATTTAATGAACTAACATAAAGAGAATGCGAGACAACTAAAAGAATTGAAGAGTCCATTTCAGAGTTTAATGTTTCATCATTATTATTAACCTGTCCTTCTTGGTTTTTGTAAACTGGTTCTGATAGATTTATAAATAATAATGAATTTGATTGATTTATTACAAATACTGAATACAATAACATTCAAATCTGATTTTTTTCAAATTTTTAATTCAAATTTTTTTTAACAATTTATGAGTTTGAAAATAATATTGAAAATTATAACAGAAAAATTTTAATAAAATGGATGAGTCCATAAAACACATTTTGATGACTTTTTTAGGAAAACTAACATTTATTAATAAATAATTTAATTTAAACAATATTTTTTGGAAAAACATATGTAATCATCCAATGAAATGGAGTATGATAATGTGAAGAGAGGGGTGATAAATAAGAAGATGTAAATGATTAATTTATGTTGATCATTCAAATATTCTTTTTTATATATTCAAATATATCAAAACTGTGTTTCTTTTGTAAAAATATCAGTTATTTGTTATTTATTTTCAATGAATTGTAAAATAATATCTCTTTTTAGTGCATTATATCAAATAAAATGGTTTATTATTTATATATGATTGGAACATGAGTTATTTGATTTCTTTTTTACTTAATTAAATGAGAATTTAAATCCTCACAAATTTTATGAGTTTTAGTAAAACTTATGCCATAGTTAGTGAGTGTGTGTTGCATCCACAACACTTGAGCACAACAACATCTAGCTGGCACATATTTGGCTTTATCAATAGAAAGTTCTACTTAGTGTTTTTTTCCATTACAAAGAAACTAAATAATCTCATAAAAATGACATGTTAATGATGTACTTTTAAAATAAAATTTACAACAACCAATGTCAGTATAAAAAAAATTTAATTTTTAAATCATTTTCATATGAATAGAAAAGGACTAAGTCCATATCCTGATTAAGAAAACAAAATCTATTTTTTCAACATTGATATGGGATTATTATAGATTATCTTGATATGTTTAAAATAATCATATAGAAAGGATAAAATATAGATGACTAGATGTTATGTAAAGTAGAATTCCTATCATACCTCTTACTGCCTTTTGAACAACTCGTTTCCCAAATTAATCAAAATTTAATGTATTAGAGGTAACAAAAGGAGTACTAATTCGTTTATTATTTTCCTATAAAAATTTCTTCAGAATACATTTAATATACTTACCTTGTGATATAAAAGAACCTTATATTTATTTTAAATTGGAAAAACAAGGAATTATTTTGACTCACCCATGATACTCATTTCAAACATAGATTATGGATGATCTGAAAAGGAATATGTTAAATATTTTTTATTTGAAATAAATATAATGCAAACTACATATATTTAAGAAATTATAATACTGTCATTTAATTTTTTTATTAAAATAGTTGGATCTACATCTCCCCCAAAAAAATTGTTTTGTAACAAAAATTATATTAATTTATCATACCAAAATCTATGGGATTTTGTATTTCTATATAAATATTTGGTACATTTATAAACATGTTATGGATGTTTTTTATTTTGAAAACCATTTGGTTGTCTGAAAAAAAACGTCCTCTTGAACATATCTATTATGAAAATCACACTTCACATCCTTTTGAAGCTGTTTGAAATTAATGAATGTTTCAAAGGCTAAAAGTATTGAAATAGATTCAAGTCATGATACCAGAGAATAATATTATTCATAAAAAATTCAATATTATTATTTTTAACCCTTAACAACAACTATATCGTTTTTTATAAAAATTATTAAATTTCAAACATTTTTATTTCAATAAAACCATTTTACTTTAATTAGAAAAGTCTATATTGGTTGTTCAGGTAAGGTCCAATACTTTCATCTCATTCTCATTAAGTACATCTATCATTGAATTAATACAATCATCATAACCTAAAGACTCAATAGGAATCATAGGTTCAAATAAGGATACAAAACCTAGATATTCAATTTCATTCCGTAAGGATCATCTAATACAAACAAGTTGATATACATAACCAATGATGCTTTTAGAATGATGATTCCTAAGACAAAACTGACTTCATAGGTTTTCAAATGACTATTCTTCAATAATAAGTATAATATAATCTTGAGGAATAAATTTAGAAACTAATTCTTGAGTTAATTCACTATAAGATAAATGTTACAGCAATGGACAAAACCCAATATTAGAAATAAAATCCATTGTTTTACATTGAGATTGTTTGAAAATAATATATTCCTTTTCATCAAACATAACATGTACTATTTCCTATACTGTACATTAAATTTAATTAAATGATCTATAATTCTTATAAGTAGTGGAAGATCCTAAAAATATTCCTCTGTCTTATTTGGTGTAAAATTTATGTAAATTATATTTATTATTCAATATTAATACATTGGAATAAAAAAAATTACGTAATAAACCTTCCTTATTATTCTTATCTACTTGTAAAAATGAGTTTCATTAAGAAAATATCTGATCACAAAATAATTTCGAGTATAGAAGACAATACTAATCCCTTCATCGCAAATTTTTTTAGAAGTTGGGTTTTTTTACTCATCATGGTTCTTGTTCTTTCTTGAAGAATTATTTTTCTTCTTTTAACTACACCATTTTCATTAGGGGAGGGGTTTCTAGGTTATAAAATGTTATGATCAATACCATTATTACTGAAAAAATTATCAAAATCGGAATTTTCAAATACACCACCATGACCACTATTAATAGTAATTATGGAATGGTTTTTCTCATTATTTACACATTCCACAAATTTTTTAAAATAACTAAATCCCCATATTTTTTTTGATAAGATTAATCCATATATGTCTTGTGAAATCATATACAATGATATACACATATTATTTTTCAATAAAAATTCCAGTTTTAGTAGGGCCAGATAATTCCAAGTACCCTAGCTTTAAATCAATATAAGTTTAGACGTCAAAAATATATTTAAAACATGACTTATCTTTATTAACATATTGATGAGGGACATAGAGTTTTAAGTATCAAACCTATGTTCTAGTGGTCCTTAATAAGTAATTTCATAGTCAACTTAGACATGTTAATAAGTTTACAATGTCCTAAATTTCCATAACCATGATTGATATCCCATTTCACTATGTCAATTTATGTATTGGATCATATGGTTATATATGTTAAGTGTTCCATTATTCACAATAAAATTGGAAGAAAGAGAAAATTCATTATTGGTACTATATTCTAAAAAATTTATCATGCCTAATTTTTACAAGGTAAACTTCATAACATTGTTGAATTATTATTATGATGTTGTGCCTAAGTACTCTACCAAATAAAACATTTTAATAATATATTTTTTATAAAAAAATTTATTTATTTTAATAATTTCTCTTTGGGAATTATCTCCTCAAGAAACTTTTCCACCTTCGATCATGAAAATCTTTTGGAAGGAGTATATATTATGAGTAATGTTCCTGGAACATCAACTATCCATGTACTATATTTTATATTTATTTATTATCATTATTTACCTAAAAACAAAAATATTATACTTTGGGAACCCCAACCCTCTTAGGTTTGGTATTGTTATAAAATAATATTTGCAACCCACATTATTTCAATTTATTATTGGGAAAATGTAAATTCATTAGTGAAATAAGCTTTATAAAAACATAGGGTGTGAATTTATTTTGGGTACAATTATTTTTCCACTTCCCACCTCTTTAGAACACATTTTACAATGTGCACATTGGGGAAAAAATTAATTATTACTAAACAAAATGTTTTTATAAGAATAACACATTCCAGTATTATCAATATATGGGTGATTTTTTGGTATATTTTATTGAAGTTTTCTATTCCATAGGTATAATTAGATTCAATTTTTTTCATTGAATAAAATTACAATTTTATTTCTAAAACTTAATTCTTATCCTCATTTGTAATAGTTTTGGAATTACGTTTTTCTAAATTAGTTTATAAATTATTTTTCTTAGAAACTACTCTATATAAAAGTTTTTCAATAGATTCATTTTTAATAATAGTTTTATCATGTTGTTTAGAAATATTACATATTTCATTTTTCAAAAAATCCTTGAATCAACCTTAGCAAATTTATCTTTAGAAGTATCATGTTTTTTCATTATTTTTTAATTTTTGTTTTTAAAAAGATTTAAAAATCTTGATGCTTCAACATAAGTAGGTGTATAATTATATTCTTATAATGAATATTCATAATTATATGATGTAAAATTTTTCTCATATATATAATTATCATTTAATGAAATGATTGTAAATGATTTAATAGTATTTACCTTTTCTATAAGATAATGTTTTAAAATGGGTAATTTTTCAAAAATACCAATGTTACTCTTTCCGAAACATTCGTAATTAGAAGAACTGTCATATGAATAAGCAAAAAAATAAATAAATGTGTTCGAATCTGTCAATACATTATTGACTTTAGACTTTTAGTATTTATTAGAATTTCTTTTTTAATTTCATTATATTTTGAATTTCCTCTTCAAAATTAAACAATCATGTTAGATATTCCTAGCTTTCTTACACTCATAACATTTATCATCAGAATATTTTGTTGTCACCTTTCTCCTTAAGAATCTTTTTGGATCATTATATGAAGTATTTCCTCCTGAAAATATTGTCCATTCTTCTAGATAGACTATCTATTTCATTCATATAATGTTCTGATGTAGACGTATCTTATTTAACAATAACTATCTTCTTCCCCAAATATTTAGAAACTTTCTCAAATGATTAAAACTTATTAAGAATAATTGTATTATCAAAAGAAACACCTCCATTTTTATTCATAGATTTATCAGTATCTATCTTCAGTCATCCTTCATACATCATGAGATGTGTAGTATGGTCATCCAATGTATTATTTTTAAGCTTTCCTTTCTTATCCAATGCATTAATTTTTTATTCCCACTCATTGGAAATGATATAATTAATATTTTCCTCTAAAATTTCATCATCAAGAAATATTTTTACCAATATATTGTTAAATATTTATAAATTTCATGAACCGTTAGTGCACCTTTGTAACTTATTATCAAGGTAAAAAAATCAATGATCTAATTGTCAACTCATTGAATATATCTTCTAGTATCAACAACTTTAGACGTTCTAATGTGTGAAACTTCCATCTTTTTACATATATTAATAGAAACTTCACATTAAAATAACTGAATGTATATTCTTCATATCATATAACATAATAGAGTATCATTAATCGGTTGTTTAATGGATATTCATGTTTTTTATGATATGTAAATGTATTTTCTTCCTTATCTGGAATATTGTTGTCTATATTATGAATATAAAAATTATCAACTCCAATGTTGATAAAAAAAAGTCATCCTTTCTATTTAGTACTCATAAGATGACCCATTAATGATATGTTTTATTTTTAAAATTCAGATTATCTAAAGAACCAACATTAAGACTTTCCATCTATAAAAAGGAATATATTTTCAACATGTACATAGTATTGTACAACATTTAATAAAAAAATAATTTATAATAAAACATGACAAAAATTCCATTTGATAGAATTAGTAAAAAACTCATCTAGTACAAGCAGTATAAACTTTCGCTAATACTAATTTTAGGATCATAATAGTAGCTTGTTAAGGAAATATTTACATGAGGGATGGATTATAGTTAAAAAACAATGTTTAAAAGAACTAAACAAAACAAAACCTAATGACTCTAAAACTTATTTTATCAAATTCATACTCAATTTAATTATCTGAGTAACAAAATAGGAACTAGAAGATGTCCAATTATATTAGAGTAAAAGAATCAAAATCAAAATGGATTTAATAAATGTCAAATTATTTTTTTATCACATTGACCATAAAAATGGAAAAATCATTTGTATATAAATCTAAATGTGATTAATTTTATTTATATAATATAAATTATAAAATAGAAACATCTAAATAGATGAAATAAAATAGCTATTTCAAATTAAGAAAGATTTAGAAGATATTATTAAATGATTTATCTCTTTAAACATTAAGAGTAAGGTAATCAATAACATGTATTAAAGATTTCCATAGCTTTATACATACTATAATTGTGTGTCTTTCAATAATAGGAATGACCTTACAAGGAAGAATGGAATTTCAAAATTATCATATTCATGGAAGCCATCAATGTGATGATTGAAGTCTATCTTCATATATCCAGATGACCTTCATTCGATAGATTTGATACGCCATATTTTGATCCTTGAATCCATTGATTGTAACAATGATAAGATTCAAATAATAATTCCAAAACGTATTAAGGAAACAACCTGATAAATATTCCTTAGATTGATGGTTATCTAAATAATTACACCGATAAAGAATGAGTAGTTCACACAAAGGAAACATTAGAAGATAATTTAATCAACCATCTCAAAACTCATCAAACTAATCTCTATTTATTGTAAATATCCCAAGGGTCATATTTCCATGTTTTTTTCAATGAACTCAAATTAATGGATCTTAAAAACTCATTTGTGAATTTACATCTAACGTTGGATTGATTAAAACCATTATATCTCTAAACAAGCTCATTATGGTTAAAATAAGTGTGTGTATTCCGATTTTAAATATAGGTGTGTCTAATAGACTTCTTATCAAATTTAATTAATATAATATTTATGAGTGTTAGTCCAATTGTATTAGTACTAGAATTAGTACGATATTCATTACTTTTGTCATTATTATATCCAAGACAAAAATCTAACTATTTGTCTCATTAAAAGTGAATCTGATTGTCATTTTCATTCTCAATACGATTATCATAACGGAAAGTAGTATGTTTATATTTTTAATAATTTAGTAAATTTATATGTATGGTAAAAGATAATGTTTTCTATAATAATATACTAAACCTATGTGGAAGAAAAAGTTAGTAAATATGCTTTAAGAACGTGTTTCTGATTTCCAAAAAATGTATAAGTAAGAAGATAAAATATAATAATTACAAATTTATTTATTATAAAACATTATACGATGTTATATACTGGATATAATTTAATATTTCATTGTTGGGGGACAAATAATTTTTACTCACACCAAACTTGGGAAGCCTGATCAGTACTGGAATAACATTCTTGTTTGTAGGAAAATATAAGGTAAAACCCTATCTTTTATAAATGAGTAGGGGTGGAGCATGAATGAAGGAACCACAACTGATGTTGGGACCCATGTGGTACTTTTCAATGCCATTATTTTTTTCCATTGGAATCATGAAACTTATATGGCATGAAATATGTAGTGCTTCGGGTTGGATATTATTTTCCTATTTTGGACAATCATGTGATATTGGTTTTTATAGGTTATGGTTTTGTTGGGTATTTTTTATCATCATTTGGATATTGTTTATTTATTTATGGTGTTTTATTTCCTTTATAAATAGTTTATAGTCTCCACATGATATCTATAATTTACCATTGATGTTTTCTGGTATCCTATGGAATACGAGGATGTGTGAATGAGGTTATGAGTCCATCCATCTTGGGTCATCGATGTGTGGGACCTGGGTTGAGACATCACATAATAAATATCATCCTTTACACTATAAATTATATATTTTTTTTTTCAAATCCATAAGTTTATATATTTACTACTTAAAATATAATATCATATCATAAAACTGTCAGAACATCAACAGCCATAGGGAATCATGGTGCGTCATCCATAATTTATTTTTTCCAGAAATTCCACATTTATTCTGTAAAATAATTTCTAAGATACTCCTCTTTCGAACACAATAATTAAATCAGTATGCCACATAAGATGTAAAACACACCATTAATCTAAAGACCCATCATTTATGGTATAAAAATTCAACTATAGTTATCTTTTATCTGGAAACCACATTGATCCTCCATGTAATACCCCTGACTACCCAAACGATAAAATTTATAGGCTGGGAAGGTACATTCTATAACATTAATTACTTATACTGAATTCAACAATGCAAGAACATGTCATATCCCCAAGAATATTTAGAGATCATTATTTCTATCCAATCATATGTGGATGATAAAACATTCATAAACATTCTAGATATCTAAGTTGAACCTAGAGAACACTTAATATATATAATTATAAAAGAGGTCCCTATAAGAGACAATAAAAGACAGAAATCCATTGAAATGAGCGATCTATTTCACATAGAGACTTCCAAATTCCATAACATCAGTTTCATCTTAAATGTGTTTAAATTAAGCATATTTTATTATCCTCTATATCAAAAGCAATAATTCATTTTTCCCTTGATGGTTAAGTGGAAACCATTCCAAAAATTCCATATAGATCTCATTCCATATCGATGTTTCCACTAGAAGTATTTAGAGTAAACATGAAGGTCTCTAGTGTCTGACATTGACTTGTTGGGTATAATAATTAGTAACAATGTTAATGTTTTTTCCTTTCATTCATAGACACAGGAATCATCACCAATTATCTTAAAATGTCTTTATGTTACTTTATTTCATCGTGTACTATGAACTACGGTCACCCCCAATCATGAACAATATCATGGAAAATGGTATAATGAAATGATTCTAAAATAATATGATTCTATTCTAGGAGAACTCACTCTCACCAATGTTCTACAAACCATATAGATAATCCCTTATGATATTGACTTCATCATCAAGCTTATGCTCCTGAGAAATAATTTTATAATGAGAGGTGGTCAACAACACATTTGTCCAAAGAAACATGGTCACATCCTCTCATAATCCCAACTAGAAATGATTAAAAAAATCAATCATGTTCCACTATTCTAATTATTCTTTATGGACTATTTATGTATATTATGAAAACAAAACATTAAAGGTAATTCAAACAATCCCTCTATCCGAGGATAATTTTTTTAGAATATATATATATATATATATATGATGCTCTTGTTTTATAATTATATAGTATAATATTATCTAAAAAGGAATTAATTCCAACTCTTAATATCGTGCATCGTAACCTTTAGTTCGAGATCATGGATCAGATAATTCCTCTTGTGTGGCCTATGTTCTATAAAACCATAGCCTGCAATTCAGTCATCATACATCAGAACATAAACAAAACCCTAACATGATGCATAAAAAAATACCACACATACCAAACTAGCCTCTAGAAGAGTCAACACTATTACACAATTCAAATTATGATTCAACTAAAAAAATATCTCTAAAACTTCTCAACCTCAATTACCTTCACTTCTTTCAATTTGAGAGAGTTCGTTAGAGAATCCATATTGGAGAAATAATTAACATACCTACGATAATACCCTAAAACCCAAAGATGGAAAAAATATTGAAAACAATGTGTAGGTTAATACTTGTGCTAACATAATTAATCATCATAGAATTGATTAAAATACCATGTTATGAGACCACATTCCATAATAAATTCACTTCCAAATTCCTATAATTTCATTCCAAAATATTAATGAAAATTTAATGATAAGTCGTAGTTTGAAAAAATACTCTATAATTATGCACTTGATCCTCCTATAGTAGGGATTAATGTACGATTTCATCCAAAAAACCACTATGAATTAATCATTATACTCATGTAATATTATGTTAATAAAATATATAAAAACTCTTGGATCATTAGATTGATAAAGGGAATAATACGTTACTCAAAATGAAAATATATAATCTTGATAGTAGCATTTGGATTTTAAGATTATTTCATTATGAATTGGTGATTACTATATCAAATATCAATCTTCAAGAACCACATTGACCATTTATTATGATAAAATGGATCATCAATCCATGGAAAAAATATTTCTTCATTACCCTAACATGATTGAGTTTCCATTAATAAATACATAGATGAAACATCCCATCAACATTATTTGGAAATAGAACATGAAATGGACAAGGTGACTATTAATTCCTAACCTATATTCCACTACAATGGTACTCCAAAGTGATTTATAATAAGGCATCCAGCATGCATCTACTTACACTTGAGGCTATTGACTAGATGCATGAGCGTATGTTGTGACAGTGGGAAGACTACACCCTCATTTCAGAGTGAGAAAACAATGGAAGTAACTAATTATAATATACAATAGAAAATAAAAAGTTTGGGGATGTAGTAAACAAATTAAAATTTAACAATCATTAAAAATAAATGAAGATGCACTAAAATACCTTATAGTTATGTCATACATACAACATTAGTCAATAACTAGGATTACTATACAAATACATGATCACAAAATAAAAACAATAATAGGGATCTAAACATAACTTTTATCTGGAACACATAACAAGCCTTTATGCACTGTCAAACTACACAATCCCAAATAGAAGAACACATGCAACTAGCACCACTAAAACATGAAACTATAGGACTCATCCATATCCACCATAAAATTGTGATCAACAAGAAAAGTAAAAATAAGGCCTACACATACACTGATGTTCACATGTCGGGGTGAGAAATAATATCATATGGCCACCCCAAAGATGAACCTATAAATACATATATACAAGTGCATGAAAAAAAATATTCACATACTTGATGAGACTCAACTATAAGGAAAAGTGAAATGAATCTACGTGAAACCACCATCAAACATTGGATTTGTAATTATACTCCACAAGGCATGTTCCACCATGTATGTCCATATATATATATATATATAAGTATACATGTACAGAACCCAACCAATACATATTTACATAAATATGAATATTCATGGGTATGTTGATGGAAATAACATAGAACCAATAAAGAGTCGATCCTTTTTCATGTAATCCAAATTTCCTGGATACCCTCTGAAAGGGAATTGAGATGGAAGGTGTATAACTCATGAAGTGTATCATTGAATATATATCTCGGTCAAAAACCCCAATTGACATATACCTGATTAGGCCAATTCTAGAAATATATCAAAGAAAGAAATGTTACCTGATGGGGATAGTCATCCTATAACTGGTTTTAGGCACACTCTCCTTTAATCACTATATCAATGGATTCTAGAGAAGTAAAAATAGATATCTTATAAATGGTCACTCACCTACATGTCTTTATGATCATGACCTATAAATCATGTCCAATGTTTGAGAGCTAGGTACATATTTTTAGGTGGTCAATACATTGAATACCATATGAACCCTAAAGGCCTAACACTAAGACAATCTATATGGAGTGATCACTAGTGAGACGCTATGACAACCCCTTGAGTTCGAAATTTATTATGTGTTAGATTCCATGCTAAACCATCCTGAAAAAAGATAAGGGATCATAATCATTATCCCATCGAGAATAAATAGAGTTCTCCATCATATGAAAAATTGAGGAGAGCAATGTCATCCTTCTTAAGACACAGGTCGAGGAGATCATAATCATCCTATATATTTTTAAATTCAAGGATAAAATAATTATCCCCCAAAAAACATAGTATGAGGAGAGTTTAATAGTCCACATTTATCCTATGATCCAAATTGATCAAAATCATCCTCATCACCTGGGATAGAATAACCATCCACAAGTATTATTACTTTGGGTTATATGCATGTATATAATAGTCATGGGCTTAACAAAAGGTTACTAAGAAGAAACTGCTGACATCCAATTATTATAATAAATAAGAATTAATTATCAACAACTTGATCATATGTAGTACATCTCTGTATATAATTAAATAAAGGAAATAACATGGCCTAGAAGTAGGATACTACGAAATCATGTTTGGGTATACTGAAGATAAAAAATGGCTCACATCATTCTCAACAACAACCACAAAGTTAGTAGTTATAGCTAAGGTCTCTTTACTAAAAATTACTAATTGAATGTATAAAAAATATTGTGGGTGGTTGAATACCTAAACCCAACACTACATCCATAACCCCATGGAATAAAAGTTTCAAATTGGTTCTAAGGTGACACCTACTACCATCTCTAACCAAAGTTTCCATATGAACTCAGGGATGGTAAAAAAATGGATAACCTAACCATTCTATCTTATTAAACATAATATAGGCATCCTACTTTCAATCCATGAGGTAAAAATGTTATTGATTTCATCTTATAAAGGATCCTTGGATACAAATGTAAATGAAGAATCATACTTGGTATCCTCCGAAGATAAAGTAAAGAAGGAAACCTACACAGGATCCTCAGAATGGTCAAAAGGTAATGGAATCCTATATCAGACTCCCAATGTTAGCAAGAATGTGTTGAAATATCATAGGGTCACCATTAAAATAATGATAATATTTATTAATCATATAAGGGATCCTGTAGTTTGAAATTTATGTAGAGGAATCCTACAGGGGATCCTAAAAAACAACTGCTCTCAAGACCTCTTATGCTAGAAGGGAACACCTCACAAGGCAAAAGTCCTCAAAGAAATATTATGAAGGCATAATCAATGAGAGATAATTCATATCCCATATCAGATTAGGGTCCCAACCAGGTTGGTAGAAACACCCATCCTACCATTATCAATTCACACCCCTTCTAGAGATGACTAAATTTGATTACTGGTTGAAGAAACCCTGTATTTAGATGGAAGATTGAAAAGACACCTAGGAGTCCTAAAAACACCACAATGGTCTTACCATAATGGTATATGAAATATGATTCCCACAATGGACTACCCTTATGTCCAAATCTCATATCTGGGAAAGGAGATAGGAAAACCCCTATGAATAGTAGGTTGGGAGAAGTACATGGTGTGTCATTGTGGTACACGACCTATACCCTCAAGGCCCCAAATAGGCATGTACTTGTGCTAGTATGTGGAATATAATATTCTAATTACACATCGTTCATGAAGAGTATATGGTGTGTAACTTACATGGGGTACCTTCCTATGTCCATCAAATGCTCTAGCGATGTAATTGGCCAGGCCGTGTAAAGCCCCTAACCCAGTTACCCAGAGTCGGTTCATTATTACATACAATTGGCTTGATCACAAAAGATCATGTCTCAAAAGAACGATTAGTTTAGAAGCCTAGGAAACACTAGATACATTCATAAGTCTTACATTACATCACAAAATGATAAACTACAACAACATAGTATCCATTGTCCACACTCATATCCCCTCCTACTATCCCTATAGGTCAGTCATAAAATACTTCTTCACATCCTGGGAAAAATAAAACATAGAAAGGGGTGAGCTCAGATGCTCAGTAAGACTAACAATATAGAGGAAACTTTCATAAATAAGCACAAACATTTAAGGAAATTTAATACTAAAACAAAAGCCTTTTAAACTTGAACTTCAACATAATATGGAAAAAATAAAATGAAATAATTCCATTTACATATTCACATGGATATTCTACTAGTATAATAATCACATGCAATATCAATAACCACTTTCACAATGATTGAATGCATAATATGAGACTATCATAACCACATAGTCAAGGCCTTGTTCCAAGACTACAAATAAGATTTTGTCAAGGCCTTGTTACAAGACACTAGTTTTTCCCATGAGCCTTACCGATGCATCGAGGATCAATAGAAGGCTCCACCCATCACTTACTAAGTCCAATGCATTCCTCATATGAATAGGTTTAAACATAACATAAACAATCTTATAAAAACTAGCATAAGAAATGTAAATACTTTATCCATAAACCATGAATGGTATAAAAATAAAACATCCACCATCAAACATATAAAAAAACCTTCAATACAATATGAATGTTTTGTATCATAATAAATCAACGTCAAATAATCTAAAAATCCATCAATGGATGTTGACATAGATGAAATCAAAACTATTTGAGAGAAATAACACTTTTTTTGAAATCATTTAAATGTCACATAATTATAGAATAAAACATTTACGTTGAAAATATTTTTATAAGATTTTAAGGGAAGCTTCGACGATTTTATAATGGTGGAAAATAGCCACACCCTCTGTATAAGATAAAAAAACATTCTTACCTTAATTTTGACGAAATGGTTAAAAAGGACCTTGTTTGGAAAATGACTGAAAGATTCCTTTATAAACATTTTATAAAAAGTAAAAAAATGGTATAAATGACTTTAACCCATAGTCGATAAAATAGTAATAATGTTTTGAAATACATTTTTATGAAACATGGATGTGGATGATAAAGAGGTCCCAGTAGATACTTACGTAAAAACAACCTCATATAATAAAGAGATTGTGAAATTAACCATTACCTTGTACTTTTCCTTGGTACATGGTAGGTTAAAATCCTGTATAATGGTGAAATAATTGTTATTAAATTATACAAGAGTCATATACATTAATATGATATCATATATGATCTTTTAACCTTGCTTTGTTAACAATACCTTAGTATTGTCGTTGTTTCGGGTGTTAATGAATTCATTTTCCTTTATATTCGTTGTTATGAGTGTAATATTTGTTATATATGGGATGTATATTATTCACATACATAATTATATAATGTCTATAAAGATTATTTTTAACCTTCTAATGAATATTAGTCTTGAATGGATACGATGGGGAATGAATCTCATCATGTTCGTCGAGACGGTAATCCGTACGTACGCACGAGCGACAATATCATTATTTTGATATAAAATAATATATAATTCGATGGTATATCATATATAAATAATCATTATGATATTAAATTTATTATTTACATCAATTACACATCATTATTATACCCATCCAAATAATAATGTATTGAATAACAATTACACCATGACGTGGAGACGGTATGGCGTACGTACGCACGTATGGTGACATGTTATTCAAAGGATGGATAGAATATTGAATTTGGATATAACATATTTATAATAACATAACAGTATATATAATATAATTTATATATTATTTTCGAATGGAAACTATAAATAATAAGGAAGTGGATGAAGAATGGAACTTGAAAGAGGTGGTGAGATATTTACCTCCTCTTCGGATTCTTTCTTTTGATTTGATCAAAAGGGCACCTTAGGATGGATTTTTGACTAAAGGAAGGCCTCTACGATGAAGGGAGGATAGTTGAGATGGTATTTGAAAAGATTTTGGCTGATCCGAATGGATTTTAAGGTGTGAATTAGCGAGAAGGGGGAGTGCCCTTTTATAAGAGAGGTGAGGGGAACCTTAGGAAAAGCTAAAAATATTATTTTATAATAAAATCATTTTCGGTTTATAATGGCATAAAAATGGATTATTTAAAGGATAAGGTAATTATGGGTCAAAAATTACACAACAAAAGGGTTTTAAACAGGTTTGGGTCACTATATTAACTTTATCTTTTAGATTTAACTTTTTGTTAAATAGTTTGACATTTACCATATCTCTTTGTATTTTTATATTATATGGTAAATAAACATACTATATACATCCAAGAAAACCCGAAGTGGTTCATTAATGATACAAATACCATTATATAAGTCCTTTTGCCAAACTGTATATTTTTAGGAATAGAATATCAATTAATAATATAATATTTGTTTAAAAAACTCTTTTATGTCAATTTTCAAACTATTTTGTATTTTGATTTTTCTAAAATCATAACAGCATTATTACTTAGAAAAAAATTCATTTAACAAACCCCAATATGTCATATTAACCAA
Organism: Viscum album; assembly: GCA_963277665.1. Taxonomy (NCBI): domain Eukaryota; kingdom Viridiplantae; phylum Streptophyta; class Magnoliopsida; order Santalales; family Viscaceae; genus Viscum; species Viscum album. The sequence continues at coordinate 2,018,324,564 of OY728126.1, read as the reverse complement.
TAAAAAATGTTAATTCATAAAAAGTCTCATATTACATTTATTTATATATTTATAATATCAATTATTTTAATATTTAGTTAATTAGGTAATTACAGCATCACCATTGTGTCATAAATAAATTAAATTATTTAATGTCTAAAAATTATAAAAAAATTATCATTATGTAGGAAATATTTTTATATTTCTAATGAATATTAATAATCGAACTTATCTCATGTATAAGCCTATATTAAAATTTTTTAGTTATTAAACATTGATCTTAACTCTTTTAACTCTTTTTTGAAAAAAATAATAATAAATGTCCTAATCTAATACAAGTCGACCAAAGAGGTTCATATTTTATTCCTAAGGTTGTTTTTGGTCGAATTACACTTATCCAATAGAATCATGACATGTGTTAAGGTAATAATAATATCATTTTTACCCTTAATTACCCTATTTACTTTTAACCGTGGTAAATAAAAGTACAATTTTACAATTCACCAAAAATTATTTTTATCTTATTGAACCAAATTTTACTCCTTGATATTAATATTGTTTCTCATATTTTTGAAATTCCACTCACATAAGCGGTAAAATTGGGTTTTATGTGAATTTTCAAATTCTCCTAGGAGATGGGTAAAAGAGGGTGAAAAGTTCATCAAATTTTTTATATATCTAAAATTATTATAAACTGACTCCAATGAATTAAATTGAACTTATATTTGTATTATGTTTCTATTTCAACATTAAATAAATTTTTAAAAAATATATAATAATTTAAATAAAAATTCTGTTTTAAACTATAACTTAGTGTTTTTCACTATTCATCAAAAATTGAAAGTTTTCAGAAAAATACAAAATATTAACCCCAGGATAATTCCGATATTCCAAATGAAAAAATGATATCTATTTTACCAAATTCAATATATATAAGTTTAATTTATTAATTTAAAATTAATTCCCATTGTCAAAACTAAAAGGAATATTTTTAAGAAATAATAATTATCAAAAGATTGACACTTGTTTATATCCAATTTGAAAGTAAAATTACATAAAATGATGAAAATTGGATTAAATGGTAAAAATATATTCTATTTATATTTTCAAACCATTGAAATTTATAATTTTACACTATAAATTATTTTTATTAAAAAAGTTTTTTTAAGTTAAAATATAGTATTTTCATTATTCACCAAAATATGAAAGTTACACACCAAATTTTTTTTGAAACTAAATTCTTATATCATGATTCTAAATAAGATGTTTATTTTGTCAAATTGAATATATAAAAGTTTAAAATAATGGATTTAAAAGGATTCACCATTAAAAATCGGTAAAAGTGATTTTTTTTGAAAAATACATCTTTTATCTGAAAAATTAATTTGTTCTAACATTATGTATAAAAAAACTCATAATATGGATTCTAAAATTATAAGGATTATATAAAGTTAAAAATTATGTTAATACCATTCATAACCACTTTTGAATGGCTAGTTTGGTAAGTAGTAGTGTGCTTGAACTCGGTGTTGCATGTAGTGCCATATATTGAATTACTTTACAGAAATAATGTACTAGGAAATCTTGGGGGGTTACAGGTTGGGTAGTTCAACATGTAATGAAACCCATAAAGGTTCAGGCTGTGTGCAATATACATCCAGATTCCCCTAAACAGTTATCCTGGATGGGTACATGGATATATGACTGAGTACATACAAAAGGGTTTTATTCCCTAGTACACGACATGCAATTCAATAAAATCATATTCCCCAAAAATAAAGTACACGCCATGTGTGTCCCTGGAACCATATGTCATGTAGGCAAGTTTTTGTGAAAGAAACACCTCTGAAATGCATGAAACCCCAGTTTTCCCTAAAAAATATAAGATCAGACCATGAGGGGTCACAATATAAAATGAAAGGGGATTTGAACTATAAAATGGGAAATCTAGAGCGTATTAGGGAAAAAAACATAATAACATCCTATGTTTGGGAAGAATTCATCAAAACATAAATAGTTTCCACAGTCCACGGATGTTGCACAAATGATTTGGTGTGTCCCATGCTTCGCGTAGGTACCTCATTCTCTCCCTATATATTTATATAAATCCATATCCCATTTATTCAGGGATTTGAAACAAATGAGGTCTTCAGGGGGCCTATGGATGAATCCAGAGGATAAAGGAAGAACAGAAAGAAAACTGAATGAAAATGAAGAAAATAAAAAAGAAAAGACATGAAATGGGGGGAAAGACCGACCCTGATGCCCAAAAATAGTTTATAAAAAACCTTGGAAGCACTACTGATTATGGACTCAGAGGAGGAGTTGAAATATTAACATGATGCTATGTAAAAATTATATGGTAGACGAACTGACATAAATAAATTAATGTTTAATTTATTTAAAATAAAATAGTAATTATTTCGCTAAAATTCAAATGGCCCAAATTTCCAGGAAATTCATTTCCTAGCATAAAAATCTTAATTTTGGATCAATGGATTGGTAAGAAAAATTATTATAGATCATCTAAATGGACAAAAATATGATTTTAACCCTTATAAGAATATGAAAAAAATCAAATTTCTACTCAAAATTATACTCGAAAAAACACATGTTGATTTCCTAATGACTATTATCATAGTGCCAATAATTGTCTCTTATATAAAAGACCCTAAACCTCAACTGATCTGGTCCCCCCCCTAAAGAATACATGTACCGTAATCTCAAATATCACTCTTAGATCAATGGAAATTGGAATATTTTATATTAAAAAGGAAAATGATATCCACCGCCCTCCAGAGGCCAATTGTGAACTACCCAATATATGTCTTGTCGTAAACTACTCCTTGATAAAATACTCAATAATTTTCCAAAATCACGCCAAAGAGAACATTTAAAATAAAAAGAAGCTCGGTGTAATGTTGGCACTCTATCAGCATAATCAACCTAATTTCAAGATAGAGAATTATTTTTTCTAAATTGGAATACATTATCATTCCACAAAATGTCATGTACAACTCTTCTAATCCATTCTAACTACAAAACATCCCATGAAATCTTTTAACCAAAACTGAGAACGACGTCAATTGATAACGTGTGTCCAGGTCCAACATTGGGTCAAACATTTCATGGTACCTGATTCATTTTGGATTCCACCTCTAATATGATGGGAAATTGTAAATTTAACTATAAAAATCTTGAAAAAGTTCCCATTAGAATCTTGGGAAACATACATACTCAGCACTCATTAGGACACATTCTAATTAAGATTCAAATTTTACCACACAAAATCATCATGAAACATTATCATTTGACTTTTACTCTGTTGATTCATCCATTTCATGTATAAGATGATCATGCTACAATGAATTTATGTCACATTAAGATAGAAGCTCCCTTGGAACTCCTCTTAAAAAACCACCTCAACATTGTTGCGGTTTATTGAACGACATCCGGTCACCCAGTTTTGTTCAAGTCATGAGCATTTACATGTGACCTAACTACATCAGAAACAAACCATTGGTTGACCAGGACAGGAACCCAAATAGTTATACCCATCAAGTAATTACTGATAGGAAAACAACCAAGGATATCATCAAAAGTTGAAGGAAACAACATGCATATAACAAAAAAACCAATCACCGATCATGATTCAATATCCAAGAGACCATGTAACAAAGATCACCACTAAAAAAGAAAACATAAAATTGGGACAACATCTCATGTAGGCTTCCCACAAAAAAAAAAAAACCATAAAAAACAAGGGTCTGATTCAAATCTAAGAGCATCTAGGTCTCCCACATAGCCCCGTTGATCATGTCTCAACAACTAGGTCACACATTGTAACCACCTAGCACGAAATATAAAAAATATATAAAAACGTTAAATATATAAAAAAATTATAATGGTAAAAAAAATGGATTACAAGGGTTTTATCCTTACCGATAATCCTTGTAAGTAACTTCCCCCTAGAGGTCAAGATTCAAGAAAATAAGATATAATGACCTGTCACTCACTGGGCATCAGCATATGGTAATACCCATGGAGGACCATTTAAAGAGATACTTCCTAGTATCCATCAACATTATACTCATATATAAAACAAAATAACCACTAAATAATAAATATTAACCTAAAATAGGTAAAAAAGAATGAAAACACATTGCATATCGACCTATAAGGATCATTAAACATCCTATGAATGAGGGTTGAGTCATCAACCTCACACCCAACACCTAAAAGTAGATCCACTTAAACATACATAAAAATGATATATATATATATACACATATACCCCAATTAATTGACCTCAGTTCTTAGTAAAATAACACATTAGAAAGCCTATATGATGTGAATCTTATGCACTAAATATGTTGCATGAGATGCCTCTTACCTCTATGGTCCAAGAGTGAAATTCCATTTCCGCAATTTAGACTATTATGAATAGACAAAAATCTATAATAGACCATAAAATATAAACAAAACATTTTTCACTCAAGGAAAAACATATAAAACTACAACTCTTAATATTATAAAAGAAATCCCATATCCCTATAAACCAAGACATCTTACCCAAACAAGTGTTATTTAAAAACTATTCTTATATCCATTAAATGTTCTAACACATTTGTAAGAATCATGTCTACCATTTACTTAATAGTAAGGACCATGAAAAGATAATATCCGATACCATATTTTAATGTCCCAGCCTAAATTCCACTAAAATGGTGATCTGAGCCAGTAGGTTAGGAGGCATCAATTGCACCACCCCATATGCTAGAGATTGAAAACCAGTTTCGAGGGCCTAGTGTGTGTCATTGGGGAGACTATTGAATAATATCAGTGTGAAAAATTTGTGTAAGTAGAAAATTTTTATACACAACACAAAATAGAGTGAGGAATCAATATATAAATTTAAATAGAACATGATGTAATAATAAATAAAAATGCAATAAAATCATAAATAGATTTTTCATACATTTATCACTAGTTACCCACTGAGACATTGTATATAGTTATAGGAGTAAAAAGGAAACTAAAATAAATGTGAATTGATATACTATAAGTGTGATCCCGATCATGTACTCGGTCTCCAAACATTATCAAACTACACAAGACCAAACAGAAGAACCCACGTTTAGGCATCTAGAAGAAAATGAAATACATTTCACATCTGGCTCAACATTCAAAACCCAAGAAGCACCTCCAGAAAAAATCATTGCATCATCAAGAACAAATTGAAAGTATAAATAAATGGTATGGTGTCTAAACACCAAAACCTAATAGTACTTCTCTATCCCCAGTAGTTTATAAGCATAGTAAGGGTTCTAAGGTGACACTTGCAACACCATCAACCAAAACCTAACATAATAACTCAGGGTCCATCAAAATATGGGGAACCCCTAAGGCCACTCATGTCTAAAATAAGAGGTAAATTGTACATGGAATTTTCTTGGTATACGCGAAAGAAAAAAACTACTCAAGATCCATGAATACAATTATAAAATAGGACTCCTACATGGTATCCCCAAAAGGCAATGTTAATGAGATATCCAACACATGATCCTCATATAGTAAATAGATATTGATATTTTATATGGGATCCTAGGAATGTTCAACAACAAATGGATTCCAATAAGGGTCTCCCTATGTCAGAATGAATGAATTGGAATCCTATAGTGGACCCTTAGTAACAATAATAAGATAGATTCATCCTATAAGGGAACCTCTAGGTTGAAATATAAGGATAGGAATCCTATATGGTTTCCTATTAAACAATTGGTCTCACAAAATCTTATACTAGATGGGAACATCTCATAAGGGAGATGTATTAATGGAAAACTATGAAGTCTTCGACTAAGTGGAATAGATCATTGACCATCTCAGATTAGGGTCTCATCAAAGTTATTCCAAACACCCAACCTAAAATTATGAATTCCAATCCCCATAATGAGATACCTGAATTATATTACTAGAGTAAGAACCTATCCATTTAGAGGTAAGATTGAAAAGACTCACAAATGTCCTAAAAAACAAAATGGGTCTTACCATCTAGGTCTATGAATAATGATACTCAAAATGGACAACTCTTGGGTCCAACTACAAATCATGGGAAATATGATATAAAAAACATAATTTGGGAGGCATGGGAGGAGAACATAGCATTTTACCCTAGTACTCAACATGTACCCTCATGGTCACACATGGGAAAGTACTTATTCCTATATATGGAATGTGAAATCCCATTTACACGGCATGGAAGAGGGGTACTCATTGTGTAACCTACACAAGGTACATTCACTTGTTATTTAAAATACCATAACCATGTAATTTTCTTGGATGTTTACTTCAACATGGAATGTTACCCACATGGGGTATTTCATATACTCTACATGGCCATGTTCCCCTACACAGGTATCCTAGTGAGGCACTTGGCTTCATAGTTGAGTTACATCACATATAGTTTATTCCCTAGTATATATAATGTACATAAACAAATTCTCTTCTCCAAATTAGAATAACACATGGAATGAGTTCCCTGGCCAACATGCCTTGTTGATGGGTTTTCTTGAATGGAAAACCTCTGAAATGACCAAAACCACTGGTTTCTCCCAAAAAACAATAGATAGAATCGTAAGAGGTCAAAACAAAGAAGAAATGGGATTTAAACTAGAAAAATTAATATTAATGGGATTCTATGGTAAAAATAAAGACATCCTACCTTTGGGAAGAATTTTCTAAATATTATCTGGTTTCTCTGGTCCACAGTTGTCACATGATGATTAACCACATCTCAAACTCCATTGTGGTACCTCCTCTCCCAATCTCTTTCTCTATATCCATCACGTGTGTCTCTTTATGTCTAGTGAAAAAGGAGGGAAACATGGGGAGTTGATGAGAATAAATTTAAGAAAGGAAAAAAAGGAAATCAAGATAAATAAAATGAATAAAAATATAAATAAATAAAAAAGAAAAGGGGGCCTGATCAGCCCTAGTGCCCGACAACATTTTATTACCCACATAAGAGAAAATCCCGATTCCACATTCAATAGTGGATAATTTTAATAATGTTAAATCTAGAGTTAAATAATGGAGTAAATCATCCTTTTCTAATATTGTAAGTGATATTAAGGAGTCTAAATCTTATATTGTTCTCTTCCATTATAATAATATCTCTCATGATTTACCCTCGTAAGAGGAGATACAGGTCGTGTCCAAAAATAATAGCTTATTTACTCTTAAGGAGAATCTTGACCATAATCAATTCAACATCAAATGGTTAAAAGAGGGATATAAGAACTCTATATTATTTCATTTTGTGCACATGGAGAAAAAGTAAAGAATAAGTCTTAATTCCATTAAAATTGATGTGATTAATTTAGTTTTTAGAATGAAATTTTCAATGTTGGGAATGATACTTTGAGGATCTCTATTCAGATAATGGGGATGAAAAAATGGGAACAATTCTCAATTTCATTGAACGTAGCATTGATGAAATTCAAAACAAAATTCATTTTGGAGATCCCAGTGTAGAGGAGATTCATGATGCTCTCTTGTCATAAAATATTTATAATGTTGCTGGTCCTGATGGATTCCCCCATAAATTCATCATATTCTACAAGGAAATTGTTCATCATGACGTAATAAAGGATATTGGTTAATTTGTTATGCATTCATAGATTCCATATGGTGTGAAATCCAATTTTAATTCATTAATTCCATGGTAAGATAATAATCAGGATATATTGGACATTATGCCTATTGCTATTAGAGATTCTACACTAATTATCATTATCAAGATCATGAAACATAGTTTGGGGGATATTTTAGAGTTATTTATTTCTCCAAGTTAGTTTGCATTTTTCTATATGATTAAAATTCAAAACTATCCATACACTACTTCTGAATGTGTGAATATCATGAAGAGAAATGTCAATGATGGTAATGTGGCATTAAGGATTGATATTTAGAAATCAAATGATAAAATATAACGGACATTCATTTTTTCTATAATGAGAATGCATGGATTTTTACAAATATTTTTTGGTTTGATTAGTTCTTTTTTGAAATGATACAGGATTTACATTCTTGTTAATGGGTCCCTATAGAGATACCTTCAGTACTCAAGATTAGTAAGGTATGAAGAACCATTATCTGAATTTTATGTTCTATAACAAAGGATTCCTTGAGTTGGTACCAAACTTATATTGTATGTATTGGTCTTTATCAATGAATGAGGGTTGGGAAGGATTTCATTTCACCCTCACATTTTTTATATGTTAATGATATTTTACATTTTAGCAAGGATGATTATGTTACCATTTCATATATCAATTTTTTTTCACATTATAAAGAAGTCATGGGTTAGTTCATTAGTAGGATCATGTCTACTATTAATTTTGGAGTAGGGGTGATTATTTATAATTAAAATAGGGTAGCCTGAAGTCTTAGTGTGAAGAGAGAATCCTCAAACTATCATTATATTAGAGTTTCTATTTTATTGGGCATGTTAGGAAATGTTACATGGAAAATATTACCCTTTTAATTTTTAATCAATTGGAAACTTATATGGGGAATATTATGTCTCAGGCATGTAGAATTATCATGTTCAACACTATTCTAAACTCAATGTTTTTTACTCATTATCTTTGTATAGATGTAAAAGAATCATTATTAAATAATTAAAAGTCATGATTCAAATTTTTATTAGGAATTTTTCAAATAATGAAATGAATTTAATATGGTTCTTTAGAATGAATGTGTCAATCCTATGAATATGGGGGAATGGGAGTTAAATATCTAATGATATTCAGTTATACTTTGATTAAAAAACATCACATTGAGGATCCTTTCCACTTATTATTCTTCATTGGAATTTCATTCTACTTGATATGTTTATAAATTTCGTAATGGATATTCCATGTTTGTCCCGTCATCTATTGGGCTAGCTGTTTTGACGGAATATTGTGAGATTATGGAATTCTTGAAATTGGACATTTGTATACACTCATAGTTTAATTTCTAAATCACTCTATGTATTTCTAGTCTTATCGTTAATTATGTTATAAGGGTCAAAAATATAGTTCCAAAGAGCAGTGGAAGTAGTGAAAGATAGAAATAAGTGATTATTATCTTCTCTCTATTGATTACACAAATAACATTTTGAACGAAACTAAATTCCAAAAATTTGAAGACAAGAGTCAGTGGGAACCCTATTGTAGGCGAGATGCCAAATAATAGTGAGTCTTGAGGGTTTAATCTAGGGTTTGTCTAAATATTTAATATATTTCAGGTCATTTTTAAGGTTATGTAAAGAGTTATTAAAGAAATTTTTGGAATTTAGAATCCCATTATGAGCAGGTTCCCAAATCGAGAGATCACACGAGGTAGAAAAGTGGTAAGAATCCATAATTTGAATAATATTGTCAAGAAGGGTATCAATGTTAGAATTAAGCACATTACTAACGGTGGAGTTGATTTTATCAGGGAAATGGTCAAGGGAGTCAAATATATAAGAGAAACTCCCATCTAGTTGTGCAACCAAAATCTCGTGGAAGAGTTTCTAGAGACCATCCATCTTGCGTTGTGCATAATATTGTCGTACATGTCTCTGACCGACGACCAAATGTAAGAAGTCGTGATATTCTTATTACATATTTTCAATCAATTAATGAACCTATTTTTGATGAAAGCAATCGAGGGGGGGTCATTATGAATCAGGTTCCAAGTTAATCTAGCTTGAAGAGCCTTATTAATGAGTTTAATGTCCTTAATTCCTAGCCCAACCATGTATAAAGGTTTACAGCATTTTTCCCAAGGAATAGTCACAAGTTTACCATCCAAGGTGCTTCTTGTCCATATTTTTTTTATGAGAACATTTATTTTCTTATGAGACTATTTGGCCAGTTATAGACCATCATCGAGTAGACCCGTTTGGAGACAATAACAGTCTTGACAAGGAAAACTCTCCCCGCTATGGAGAGAGATTTTCCTTTCCAAGATGAAAACTGATTAAGAATTTGGTCAACAATGTTTGAGAAGTATAAAGCTTTGGTTCTGCCCTAGAAAATGGGAACCCCAAGGTATTTGAAGGGAATAATACCTTCTTTGATGTTAAGATCCTTAATAATACCATTTTCCCTAGCAGTTGGAAAGTTTTCCCCAATGTAAATGAACGATTTATTCCATCCAATGACTTGACCCGAGACCTCCTCATAGTGAGTCAGAGCAGTTTTAAAAATTTTGATGTTTCTTATATCACCCTTTGAAAATAGAATGATGTAATCTACATAAAGGAGGTTCGTGGGGGAATTCACCTTTCTATTAGCATGAATTGGTTTGAACTTTTTTTGGTTAACAAGGTAGGTGAGCATACGACTTAAATAGTCTTCTACAATGGAAAAAAGAATTGCAGATAGGGGATATCCTTGTCTAAATCCTTTAGAGAAATTGAAGTACCCTCTAGGATATCTATTTATCATGATTTAAGAATGAGAAAAATAGAAGAGGGTTTTAATTCTAGATATGAAGGCGTCATTGAATCCAAAACCATGAAGAAACTTGATGATGAAATCCCAGTCCATTGTGTCAAAAGATTTCCTATTGTCAAGTTGAATGTTAATGCTTCCGCCTCTATTTTTATTATTTAACATGTTAGTGAATTCAAAGGAAAGAAAACTATAGTCTTGGATGGATCACCCATTGATAAAGGAAAATTGGTTATAGGAGATAATTTTATCGGTAATAGTGTTGAGTCTATTAGAAATCAGCTTGGTGATAATTTTATAGAGGGTGTTGATAAGACCTCTAGGATGAAAGATATGAATTTCAGATGCATTATCAACATTGAGAATCAATTCAAGGAATTGGGAATTTAAACCATGAAATATAAATCCATTAACAAAGAAATATTTTACAAGCTTGCAGGCATCATCTTGGATGCTATCCCAATAATTTTTATAGAAACCATTTTTGAATCCATCCGGACCCGGTGCACTGTCAGGATTCAAACCTAAGACTGTGTCTCTAATTTCATGATCAAGGGGAACACCAAGGAGAAAACTATTATCAACATCAGTTATAATTTTCTATATGATGTAATTAATGAGGTCCTTCTTCGTACTAGGACCATTGAATAAAGATTCAGAGTAAGAGACAACATGGTTAACAATATCTTCTTCTTTATCCAAAAGGTTATCTCCATATTGGAGGGAAGTAAGGGGTCGACTAGCTTTCCGAACTCTTTATAAAGAGATAAATAACTTGGTATTACAATCTACATCAGTTAGCCATTTGATTTTAGAAGTTTTTTTAAAAAATTTTTCTTTAAAGGTGAGAAGAGAATTAAGGTTCACAGTAATGTGAGTTTCTTGATTATGATCAGTAGAAAAGTCTGAGTGCGTGTTATTGTTTTGAATTTGATGAAGTTCATTCTCAATAGAAAGGATATCATTATCAATTAGTTTTGCATTGATGTTGCACCAAATTTTGTTCTTGTGTTTGAGATATTTTATTTTAAAGGGACAAGAAAAACTGTCATTGGAATGAGTTATAGAGGTCCAAAAATGATTAATGAGATTACAACATTCAGGATTTGAGAACCAAGCATTGTTGAATCTAAATGGGAGAGAGGATTTCCGAGAATTTTAAGAAATGGGGACCAGGATAAGATGATGATTAGAATGAATTTTTTGTAGGGTGGTGCTGGAAATGGTATCCTATATATCTAAAGTATGGGTGTTAGTAAAGGCTCTATCTGGTTTTCTCACAACCACTCTAAACAGATCCTTGATACCAACTTTAAGAACATGACATTAAACATTACATAATAATGAATTAAGTTAATAATTCACATTTAGGACATTTTTTGGTTTAGATCATTAGATAAATAGGTCATAAATTATACATAACAACTTTAAAATTAAATTTAGGAACTTCTACTAAGTATTCATTTTTTATAAAATAAAAACTCCTAAAAAAGAAACATGTCTAGTTCTATGTTTAGGTAGAATGAATTTTCCTTGATCCCATCATCGACCATATTTATATTTAAGTCCTGTGGAAATAATTTCCAAAACCGGGGATGAGCATAAAAAGATCAGTAAGGGATATAAAATAAAGAATGAAAACATTAGTCCATCAAGACATAAAAACATAAGTTCTTTAACATGACTCATGAAATCATAAGATTTATGAATGACACATAGAAATCATAAATCATAAAGGTATCTTGTGGAATCCATAATATAATTACATAGTAGCTTTCACAACTACATAAAGAGTTATGTTTGGAATACACATCACAGTATATTCCCTTAATCTCTTTGGAGAAACATTAACGTTTACCTACACAACCTTACACATTGCATTGGTGAGATATCTCAGGCTCCCCTTCCCTAGGTTTTTCATGGAACCACCTGTTTTTGTATTCAATGCCCAAAAACCATAACATATTGATAACACATAAAACTATCATAAAGGAAAGATAAAATTTCCAAATTGAATTCACAAGATATCAGTTCAAGATATTGACATAATCAATTCATTCTAATCCATCAAAAAGAAGAGTCTTGAATCAATGTGTCCCATACAACAGAAAATATTTTAAAAGGAATTTACACATTAAAATACTCATGTATATAAAAATAAATTCATAAAATCATATAAAAAACATGGAAATGAATGAAAATGATTTAAAAATAAATAATGAAAACATTAGTCCATAAACACATGCAAAACACAATACTTTTAACTTACCTAATGAAATCATATGATTTATTAATAACACGTAGAAAATATAAATCATAAAGTTAAATTGTGGAATTCATAACATACTTATGTTATATCTCTCACATCTATATAGAGAGTTATTTTTGGAATACCCATCATAGTATATTACGTAAATCCTTTAGGAGAAACATTAACTTTTACATCTATCACGTTACCCCATGCATTGGATAGCTATCTCAGGCTCACCCACCATATGTTTATCATGTAATCACCCATATACATAAACATTTCTCATGAACCATAACATATTCAAAACACCTGAACAAGAATAAAGTAATTATAGCATTTTCACATTGCAATAACAAGATATCAGTTTAAGATATTGACATAATCAATTAATTTAAAACATTCAAAAAGAATAGTTTTGAATCAAAGTGTCCCATAACACTCTGAATTTTTTTAAATGAATTTACACTTTAAATCACTCATGTATATATAAATAAATATTTAAAATAATTTTTATAACATGTACATTAAATATAATGACTTAGAATATGAAATCATTGAAACATTTGAAATGATGTTGTAGTTAAAGAATCCATTATTACTTGATAAACTCTTCCTTAAAAATCATTAAAGAATAACATCCATGAAAAATATAAATATCAGGATATTATAGGAAATCATGATATAAAATGTCAAAATGGTTGTATATACACCTTATAAGATAATAATGGTGCAAAATATCACGATATACCTCAATGAAAAGAGACTGAGACGCAGTCCCTTACAAAGATTGTATCATTATATTAAGGATAAATAAATGAAATAATCAAGTGTGAAAAATATAAATACACCCAATATAAGTGGATATTAAGTGTCAAAAATCATAGTTCAATCACACATATTCATATAACAACATTGTGAATAAATAGATGTTTAACCCAAATAATTGAAATTAGGTTATGAAGTTCCCTTACAAAAATTCCGCAGCCTAACAGAGTGACATAAAAATTTAGAAAATGAGTTAATGAGATAGAAAAGGGTCCCCCAACAAATGGAAATAAAACTTAATGAAAAAATGATATATAAGAACATATCCCAATAATTGAAATTATAAATTTAAAGACATAACATAAAAGAAGTCTTTGACTAAAAGAGAAGTGTGAAGGGTTCCCTTACCAATTTGGTGGCTTACGAAACATACACTCCATGAAAGAAGGATCATACAATGAAGATGTAAATACCCATAAATTAAATTATATTAAACAAATAATAAAATCATGGGTAGTACATACACTATAAAAAAGGAATAGTGTCAAATATAGCATGATTCTCGTGAGATTAAAAAGTGAGATGAAAACCCATTACCAATGGTCCGACTTGTCTTGTATGTTACCTATTGTGACAATTTATCCTTTAGAATTATCTTTGAATGTAAATTTTCAACCTTTCATCCTGATTTTATTATTTAGGAAATACTTTTTCCTTGTTAAGTTCCTAGAAAATATATGATCTATGTACTTTATTTAGTTATTTTTTTGAATGAACATTTTTATACATGAAGACCAAAATAATATATTTTTAGAACCCAAGATTTCATTGGTCTTGTATTTTCATAAACACAATTTAGGTAAAAAAGTTGCCCAATTTTGTTTTTTGGAAAATGTTACTTACTTATAGAAATAAACATTATGAAATGAAAAAAAAATGTACATTGTTTGAGAAACAATATTTACTCTAAGGCCCAATACTTTTTCACTTAGTTAAAAAATGATCAATTTTAGGAATATAATAATTGTTAGTAAAAATAGGGTTTTAAAACCCATTACAGAACTATTACCATAAGGTATAATCTATTTATTCATTTTTTTAACATTTTACTTTTAGATGGTAAATAACAAAAAAGGGGTTTTAAAACTATAAATTTCGGATTTTAGATTGATAACTAAATTTGTATCCACCTCAGTATTGTTTTTCAAAATGTGTTTTGTTTCTAAAACATATTTCACCGAATTTTCAGTCTAAAATCTTTTGAATTAGTATATTTTGCAATAATACTATTATCATGATATTTAGAAATATCAGTCATTTCATTAGTCAACATAATTATTCATGAATTATCCTTTGCAAATTCTAAATTTATCATTATCACTGTTTTGGAAAATCTTATACTTTTAATTTTATAAAGGTTATTGAAATCTAGAAACCTCATCATAACAAGGTAATGAAATATCTTCTATTAAGGATGATTCCTTATTGTAAGATGTATAATTTTTTTCATTAGGATAATTACCATTAAAATACATGTTATTATGGGATTCATTTGTATGTTCCTTTTCCATGAGACAATGAGGTACTACTCTTATTTTAGGTTAAATGCCAATGTTCCTATTAATAGAACATTCATTATCAGATGAACTTTTAGATAAATCATCAACCAGCACCCCATGTGTCAGAAGTGATTAATACGTTTTTCATTTTAACATTTTATAATTTATGGCATTTATTTATGAATTTTATTATTTCTTGTATTTCAATTTTCATATTTAAACAATAAGGTGTTATATTTCTTTAATTTATACACCCATAGAGTGTTACCCGAAAATGTTTCTTGTCTCCTTAATCCTTATGACTTTTCTTATATTGGAAAAGAAATTATTTCTTCCCAATAATACTGTTCGTTCTTCTAGTGAGGTTAGAAAACTCATTAATTAAATATTATTATGTACTAGAATCTAACTTTACATTAACATTATTCTTCTTCAAATATATTACAACATTCTAGGATGACTGAATAATATATGGTATAATAGTTATGGTAAAAAAATCAACACCACCTGACATTAAAATTTTGGTTTTTTATTTCGTAATACTATTTTGAGGGAATTTGTGAACCCCAAATGATTTTATGATGTGGGAAGTATCAAACTGCCTAGTAAATTTTCAATATCTTCTAAAAAATCATTAAAATTTTTTCATTAATAACTATATATAAGATTCATATAATAAAGAGTACCTGCATGTGTGAATCATATTTGATGAAATCCAAAAGGTGGTAGGTTAATCTATCCAAGGTCTGAATATATTATTCCAAGTCAATTTCCCCTTTTGATTCCATGAGATGGAGTCTGGTCTCGATTATTGATCCAATGAACTTGAACATCATTAAGATCAACTAACAAAAGCATCACAACCATTTTTCTTCTCTCTTTTCTCATAATATCTATTTAGTCTACATTCTTACTAAATTAGAGTTATTATAATAATATACTAATTAATATTATTAAGATTTATTTTGTCATCCCCAACCTATCATTTTGAATCCCACTGCTTGGTATGAATATCAACAGTCTTATCAACTAGAATTTCATCATTAAGACATTTTTCTCCAATAGATTGTAATCTATTAATAATATCCATGAACCTCTAGTGCATATATATAACTAATTATACTGAAATAATATGAAAATATTGATTCTATTGTCTAAGAACTGATATTCTAGTCTCAAAAACCATATATGTACCAATGTGTGTGACACCTATACTTTTTCATATATTACTGCCATCATCAAATGATGATATCTAAATGTATATACTTCTTGTCATGGAACATAATAAAGTATTACTTAATATATAATTTATCTGATATTAATCATTTTGGTGATGTGTAAAAGATGTGAATTCCTTTTCAAGAATCTTGAAGAAACTGTTGCACATTATAAAATTATCAACACCAGTATTCATGAAAAATGTATTCATCCTATATCTCTAATACTAATAATTAGCACCATTAATTATTGGTGATCATATTGGATTTATATTACCAAATGTTACAACATTAAGACCTATCATATTTAAAACAAAACAAAATATTTCAATACAATCTCGTTAGTGTATAAGAATTTATAAACAAGAAGATAATAAAAAATGTAAAAAAAAATACAATTGATAGAAGATTTAAAAAATTAAAATGTATAAGAAGTATAAATTAGATATGAGAAAAATTATAGGGTAATAAGATTATCTTATGATGGGTATACATACAAGAGGGGGTTAATTATAGTTTAAAACCCTTTATAAATGACAAAAAAGACTCTAAATGTAATATTATCAGATGCCAACATAGTTTGATTATCATAATAACAATAATAATAAAAATCGAACCATTTCAAATAATTTTTTTTTATCATAATTAGAGTTAAACTGAAAAATACAAAATATATAAAGTTTGGTATTCTGAATAACATTATAGTACTTTCACAAAAATAAAGATACTCATAAAGCAAGAAATATAATAGCAATAAAATTTTAAGAATTACTAAAATGCTATATGAAATATATTTACCACATTTAACAATAGGAGTTTCGTTTTCAATATCATTGATCAAAAGGTATACTAAATTTAATACTTTCTATAATGTCTATGTTTCCTTACTCATTAATCCCTTGGAATGATGATTAAAACTTCTATATCTTCTTATCCTAGGAATTGATCAATATGATTATAGGTATATATATTCCTTGTCCTAGAAGCCATTAATATGATGGATTATATTGACCATTTACTATCCCCATAATCTGATAATAATACCAATTATCAGATGAAATTACAAAAGAAAATTTTTATATGGAAACCCCCATCATAAGGATTCCATAGAACTACAAACTATATAATGAACTAAAAAGACTAATAATTTGAATTTCACAATTTTGAAATACTCATACTACATGAGTAGAAAATGAAACAAACAAGATGCAAACTATTCAAATGACATTCCATTTATAGGAAAATCTCCAACGGATATATTTTTGAGTTTGACAAAACAACCTTAGACAACTAGTGTTTGACACCTCATTTCTTACATAATGTCGATGTCGTACTGATTAACACCATTATTGTGATAAAGGTATTTTTTTATCATAGATTCAAGTATATTTATTCTAATTATAAGCATTGGATTTTTCATTGGAATTACTTTTCATTTATCAATATGATAATCATTAGGTGGCTTAGACTAATTACTTCCGTATGAAAATTAGTTTGATAGTTATGAATGTTTTCAGTTTGATATACAAGACAACAGTATATATCTTGTTCTAATTAAAGATGAATCTGATATTCTCATTCATACTCAATAAAATTATAATAATATATAATAGTATTTTTATATTTTTCATACATTAGAACATTTTCAATGTATGATAAAAGATAATTGTTTCAACAAAATTATACTAAAATACTTGTGACATTAAAAGTTAGTAAACATGATCTATAAAGGGCTACTAATTTCCAAAACTAAAGCATGGGAAATCTGAGAAGTAATAATAATATATCAAGAAATCTGATCCACACTAGAATTGTAAACATTTTAGAGTCATTGGATACTATATATCAAATATTATTATTTTATGAATGAGCTTCAATATCTTTCATAAAGTTTTTTCTTTTATTGTAATTTTTATAGGCATACATTACTAAAAAATTCATCATAACCTAGGGGAATAAATCATAATAAGTGGGAGATGATTGATTATCAGTAAATGTAAACATGTTAGATAGTAGTCAATTACCATATAAAATAATGATATAACAAAAATTTGATGATATCATGACCATAACTTATAAAATTCCGACCCAATCTATCAAAAATCATAAACATGATTTATGGTATAGACATTAACATTTCAAAAGACATGAATCATAAGAATGATAAATCTTAATAACCTAATTGTGAAGCATAATTTAATGTAATAAATTTTTGTATTTTAAATAATTATATATAGATACCATTTCACAGGTCAATTTTAACTAATAATACCATCAACGTATGTATCAAAACGGTTTTCCTATAGTGGATCAATTACATTGACTATCTTCCCAAAAGTGATAAAGAACATCAAATTGTTATACATAACTATCTCATTAGATATAATAATTTACACAATCTATTGGAGGGACATATTGGTACCACATATCAGATAAAAAAACTCTTCCTATGTGTACTATAAGATCATAAAACATTCATCATATCAAAACACGCTTCAATGAAATAGGTTTCATTTACATTTAATCATAGCATAACCCATAGAAATAGTTTTCATAAAAAAATTCATCATATTAATAATAAATTAATATAACGAATAATTATGGTATCTTTCGATCATAATTATAGTAATGAATAAGATCAATCAAGGTCTATTGTCATAGATAGAAATATATAACAATCAATGATCCTCAAAACATTATTGATCAAAATACCCATTGAAAATTAAAAAACAATATTTAATATAAAACTCTATTTACACAATAACCTATCAAATATTATTAGAAGTGAAGATTATAAAGTTTCAATGGAATCATTACTGTTTTATTAATGTTGGGAATTTTTTTATTCCATACATTTCATAATAGTATTCCTTTAACATTTCTTTTGTAAAAATTCCAAATGTTCCTCATTCATGAAAATTAAATGAAGATTCCTTTTAATTTTTTTAATATAAACTAATAGGATAATATTAAAATAAATATTTAATTTTTTTATAAAATATGGATTTGGATGTAAATTTTTACCCATTGGATACTAAAATATAAACAATCCCAAATTTTGGATAGATTGTGAAATTAAATCCTTACCACATTGGAAAAATTTGAATCATAATACCATTGAAAGATACAAAAAATATATTTTATAAAAATATAATAATTATCATGACATGAATCATAAAATCTATTATTGGGTATTATATATAGCACAAAATAAGTACATGGAGTGAATATGGAATTTTCCCCCAAAAAATAAATGATAGATGAAAATCCATTACCGCAAATATCACCTTTCATCATTCAAATTCAATACTACCGTATAATAAATATAAATTTTCTAAAATTTTATTCCACAAATATATACATATATATAATTACATTTATTATTTATTAATTACATTTCTTCAACTATTTAAAAATAATTTAATTTTCGAATCACTATTCTATGTGATTAGTGCTTCGTTTTCCAGGCATGTTTCGGTACAAAATTCTCAGTATTCATATTTTGATAATTGTTATATAATTATTAGTATATTAATCATGTTATGAAAATATTATATATTTATTATATACATATTTATTATCATTGATCAAAAAGAGATACATATAAAGTAATGAAACAATTTATAGATATGGTAAACCATACACACATATGAAAAATGTTTTCATTTTTTAATTGATGGAAACAAAATTTAAATAACATTAACCATAAAAATATATGTATAATTTCATATATATCAAATATATTAATAAAATAAATATAATTACATTTCAAATAAATATAAATAAATTGCTAATGACATCATTTCATAGAGGTGGTAGTCCAAACAAAAGCATGGAAGGCGTTATTATTTCACAAAGGATTTGATGGTAATAAGGTAATAATTATATTACAATTAAAAAGATTAATTATTTAATAATTTTCATATATAAACATTATAATCATCCTAAAACCCATACATAAATTAGGGTGATGAAAAATTATTTTTATTACTACATGGAGATTGTATGTCGTATGCATTCAAGAGGGATACATTCACATATAATTTGACAGAAATATATTGTATAATGGTGTTTTAATAACTAAAAAATAGATAAAGGATATTTAGGGTTATGAGTTTATTATTTCATGATATATTACATAGATTTATATTTGGATTTGGTCGATATGCATGGGGGAGGAGTGGTCCAAAATTTTAAAGTCAATGTGTATGTCACATTCACGTCACATTATGGCGAAGTTAACTCTCTACAGATGGAGGCAAAGGCTATTCTTTCAGGAATCTACTTATACAAGCAACGGGAGCTTCACATCTCACGTCTATAGACAGACTCAATGTTAATCTGTGAAGCCTTGCATGGAAATGGTATAATACCCTGGTCCATTATTTAGACAATCCGAAAATGTCGAGCCCTACAAGACAGTAATACTCGAGTCACTCACATGTGGAGGGAGGGTAATAAGTTGGAGGACCACTTGGCTTCTATGGAGACCCTAGGTACCCCATTCCAATGAGTTTCCCATTTTTCTCATCTCAAAACTGAGGGGGTGAACTTGTTTCGGGGGGATTCCCTCAGTATTCATTATTTCCAGCCTCTCTAAGCCTTGGTGCTCCTTGTATTGTTTTGTATTCGTGTTTCTTTGAATAAAAATGGTAATGTTGATGAGGATATTTGGAAATAAATATTACAAATTAACGTGATCAGTTAAGGAGAATACCTCTTCTTTGAAATGACTCTAATAGATCTACACTAAAGAGCTCTACGGTAGGCCTTCTGGAAGAACATAACATATATGGTGTAGATTTGTATGTTTAAAAGGTAAATTATAAAATTTGGTTTATCTAGAAGTTTAATTGATGTTTCAAAAAGTGAGGGAGGATATTCACTTTTATAAGTGAGGTGAGTGGAACTTTTTTTAGTTTCTCAAACGAATGAATATTATTAAATTAATTATCCTGTTAAATGATTTCAAATGGTGATTAATTTAAATATAATTCATGATAGTGTCGTAACAAAATAATAAAATATAATTTAAATTGATTTCGGTATAATTTTATACAATATCATTTCAATTAAACCATAGTTAACCAATTTTAATTTTAATTATGGTAACAATATTTTTAATATAAAACTATTGTAATTTTTAAAAAATAAGGTGAAAATTGGAGCATAAATTTTAAATTAATGATACATTGGACCATATCATAACCAATTTATAAAATATAACATCTTTTATTATTTTTAAATAGTTTTTTAAAATATTATGTTGACAAAAAATCAATATTGTCTATTTTGAGACAATTCATTTAATATGACATTAAATTCATAAATAAGAAGTGTTAAATAGAATATATGAGTTTAAATAACCGTAATATTTCATATCAATCAATATAATTCATGTTTCACAAACACACATTCATAATAGATCACTATTATCATTTTTAAACTAAATTTTTAATATTTTTTAATTGGTGAAATAATTTATTACTGTTGAATAATTAATTAATGACATTTTATAAATAATAAAAATTTAAAATAAATTCCAATCAAGAAAATAATATTAATAACATAGAAAATAATATTATATTCATTCATAAAATACCTTTTTCCTATAGGGACATAAAATAGATATTAAAAACAGAGTAACTTTTTTTAGCATTCATTTATTTAAGTAATATTTAAGAAATTTCCACTGTACATTTCCCCTTAAATAAATTTTTTTATAACATATGGTGTTAGGAGCCGAATTACATTCATCCTATAAGAATTATTTCGAAACATTATGGATTTATGAGTTATTTTTAATCTATATTAACCCAAATTATCATTTACCTAGGAGATAAACTGTATCATGTTTACAATTCATATTGAAAAAATATAAAATAGGCCTAATTAAAAAATTTGATCCTATTAATTATAAACATATGATAAAATTTATCTAATTAAATAATTATAAATTATTTTAAATAATTTTATTGTTAGTGTGATAAATTTAACAAAAATAATTTAAAAAACACATTCTTACCCATAAAAATTGATTTGGTCTTATCTTATTCATAGAAAAATATTTTTTAAAAGATTCAAATATATAATCAAATAAATAATTTATTAATCCAATTAAAATAATTCCAGATATTGATTAATTTAATTTATTTATATAAAAATAATTTATGAAGAAAACATTTTTACTGAAAAACATCACATTTATTTTCAAATAATTATTAATTTAAATTATAATCTTTTTATAAATAATGAATTGAATATAAAAATTTGTGGAAGTCATATTTTTCATAATTTAATTATTAATATTCATATATTCCAGTCCAAAAGATAAGTTATTAATGACATCTAATATTTTAATATTGTTATGTAGATTGTCTAATAACAAAATTTAGTGTAGGATAATTAATTGAAAAAATCATAATAATTAAAAAGTAGTATTTCAAAAAATCTCATGGTTTTATAGTAGATATGTCAATATAGAATTAAAATAACATTGTATATAAAAAATTTATATAAATAAATCTGTATGATTAAAATAGTTTTACAATAATTGGAATTTAGTCATAAAATCAATGAATATCATAAAACCATGTAATAGACAATATAGTGTGTTAGTTCTGAAAAAAAAGATCATTACACTAACAAGTCAAGGATCTTAGAACAATTTTTTACAAATCCCTTGGAATATGATATTATAGTTCAAACTACCATTAGGGATATCAATCTTCAGTATTTGTTTCCATCATCAATCCATTTCTAGTTAGTTAGATCCTATAATTATTTCTATAATTACCCAATAACTACAAAGTAACATATGTTCTTTAATAAATAAATTAATCAATCTGGGTAAAATTAATCATTAATGATCAATTCCAACTACAATATACAAATCTAATTATTCATGATGTCTTTCACATTTCAAATATAAATAATCGGTTTTCAATAATTCATTAATTTTTGAATTCAACCCAGTTATCTCATTTTTTGACATTAAATCATTTCATCAAATAAATTTCCAAATCATTTTAATAATCAAGAATATATTTTTCTAATATCCACACAAAATTTTAATTCCATTGAAATTTGGGTTTTTTATAATATCCATGTCCCTTTCAATGTAAAAGACAAACCATATCAAATTTATGTTTTTAAATAATTTATGAACCAATTTCCATTATTTAAATCAATTAAAGGATTAAATTATAGTGACAAATCATAAGGAACACCATACCTATAATAAAAAAATAAAACTACACCACACACACAATAGGGACTCGTAATGAAGGACAGAGGATTAATAGTCCATGGAATCAAACATGGAATTAGTATCTATAAAAAAAATTATATCAAAAAAATATAATATTATATAAATTAATAACAGGTGGATATATCAATATCTAAATATGAGACTAATGATGTTATAATCAATGACATGAGAAGAAATTAACATACCGAAGGTATCACCAAGAAGATCATAGACACTTTGATCCACATAGATAACTGGTTTCATGAATCATAAAAATATAATAAGAGCCATTAATGAACAAATAATCTTACTTGGGCTTAATGTGGGTGTGTATCAACATAAACAATGGCTCTATGTATTTTTAATTAAATTTTTTAGTAATTAAAAAAAAGTGAGCAACAATTACTTGAGAGGTCATATGAATATATGTAACTATTCGCATTAACTGTGTTCCTATAACAAACATCTAGATGGAATGCTTTGTTTGGAAGGACTCTTAATCAAAATATGTGAAAAATGTGAAAAACTATGTGTCCATGAATTCACAGTTTGGTGGGGTGTCAAAACGTCTTGAAAAAACCATGAACCCCCTTCCAGAGAACCATAAAATAGGTGATGGTTTATGGGGGCCAAACTATATATTTTTTCTTAACCATGCCCCAACTGTGTATAGTCCCATGAGATTCCAAAAAAATTAAAAATGACATGAAATGAAGAAAAAACCATACCCAATAAAATCAGGATGAAAATAAGGGTCATGAAATAATAGAATGAAGGTAATGATATGTTACTTATATAATGTGTGTGTCTCTTATAGTGGTATTTTTTTACAAATATGTTATGTAAAAATTAGTATAGTATCTACAGAGGAGAAAAAGGTAGACCAAACAACGAATGGAATCTACAAGATAAACCATAAACATCTTATGAGGTCTCTTACAAGCATCATCCTTTATAGTTGGATATTGTGCAAGTTGTAGTCTGATGATGTTTTCTGCTCTAAATAAATGAATTTTATACTTTACCATTTATATTTTAAGAATCTTGAATATTTATAATTTACTTATCTCACGATTATTTTCATGAATATGATTAATTTTAAAAGTCCTATAGAGTATTATTTTCCTAAAATGATCAATGCATTTCCCCAATATAGTTATAATCATTATGTGATATAGGGATATTCATTAAATACATTTCTTACAAAGGGATGAAATATACCGTATATAATACATGTGAAATATCCAATTTTGAATTAGAGGCTCACCAAACATTGGGAGGTCTTCACAAAAATCAATATATTATAATATCTAGGATAAGATGTTTGGAGAATTGACTAAACCTATTAAATTCCACATGTTATATCAATCATTGGATATTATAAAAAGTTGATGTTTTTTGGTCCTTAGATTGAGGATTATTTATAATGTATATCATTGATCTAATTTCTAGAGTTATCTATGAAAGAAATGATGAATTCTCCTCATGGAAAGGTATGATAAGTTGTGTGAGTCACATATTATATAAAATTATTGAATAATTCATGAAATGATTTCATATTTATTAATTAATGGAAGTAAATATCCCAATTCCTTTAATTAGAGTGAAAATGTGTGATAAAACTATGATAATATTTTTTTATGAATGTTTCACATTAGGAAAGTAAAAGATAGAGATATAAATCATATATGTTGATGAAAATTGCAATGAAAACCCTATGAAGAGATGTATATAACTAGATAATATATTACATACTAAGATCTTATGGGAGGTTTGTGTAATTATGATCATAATGTATTTCTCTATAGGTATATTGATGTATTTAACCATGTTGAAGATATACATTAACCTAGTTAGATTAATTACATAGAGAAATATGTCTAGAGGTTCATAAACGATGTTTCTTAAAATACTTATTTGAATTCAATTAAAAATTAATATTTTTATAAATATTTATCTAATGTTTTGATTAATAATAATTATTTTGGTTTACAGATTAAAAATATACATTAACGAGTCATTCCAAATAATATATATATATATATGTATGTATATATATGAGTTGAATATTTATAAATAAGTTTTCATAATATTAGTGAACAAAATATATATTTATAAATTTAGTAAATAATTTAAATATATTTACATATTTAATTAAATAGGTATTTCTTAATGTTATATAAAGGCAATAAAAGAATGAAATATTGTGCTATGGTTCTAATGGGAGTGTTATATTTCATATCATTTAGGAGAATTTTATAATATATAATTAAAAAATTATATATATATATATATATATATACTGTGTAACACCCCAGGTAAATAAAGAATATGACATTTTCATATTTATCCATATTTGTGAATAAAATATTAATATGACTTTAAAGGGGACACTATGCTCGATGGCGTACCCAACATGCAACAACGAGTTTCTTGGGAATCTTACGTTGCACTCTAATAATAAAATAATATTATTTTAAATGGTAGTTAACATGTAGCCGTTGTATTGGCGGGAATGGATAGAAATAACTAAAATATTATTATATATGTTTTTAAATGTTTTTAAATTTATCAAATAAAAGATAAAGGCTTAAAATATGGAAAGAATTCAATTTTAGGCATATATGCCCTAGTTTTCACTAAAGGTTCACTTATCACCTTTTGATGGCGAACCGTCATTAAATATAGTTTTGTTCACTCTTATACATTCTATTGGACTGAAATAAAACTCTTCTTACGAATTGGGACATCAAAATTTACTTTGTGTAAATTTTTTGTATCGTTCCGATAAAGTTCATTTTTTAATGAATAGTGTAAAATGATGTATTTTAATTCAAAACCTATTTTTAATATAATTTATTTATATGATTAGATTATATTTTGATTTTTTTTAAAGTGAAATTGGAATATATTTTTACCATTAAATCCAATAGTGGTCTTTGGAATTAATTTCACTTTGAAATCAGACTTAAACTAATGTCAATCTTTTGATACTTATTGTTTAATAAAAACACGCTATGTGCTCTGACAGCAGGAATTAATTATTAAATTAATTAATGTTACTTATATGTTTTGAATTTTGTAAAATATACTTCATTTTTGAATTCAGATTATCAAATATAGCTTAGGGTGAATTTTTGGGATTTTTCTGGAAAACTTCAATTTTTGATGAATACTGAAACCACTAAGTGGTACTTATAAAAACTGATTTTTCATTTAAATGAAAATTTACCACTTCTGTGTTTTGATTTTCAAAAATCCGACATACATGGTTGTCATTAAGAAGTAAAATGTGGTTCAATGAGATGAAAATAATTTTTTGGTGAATAGTAACTTTTTTTCATTAATCGCGATTAGAGGTAATTAGTGTAATTTAAGGTAAAAATGATATTATAAAAATATGAAAACACCATGAAACTTGTCCTACCCCTATTGGATGAGTCATGGAAGACCAAGACAACCCATGGGTCGATTTAGGGGACCCTATGGAGCCTCTTGGGTGAGATAATGACTTTAATGCCTTTTTTTAAAAATTAAGGTTAAAATGACACTAACATAAATTGTTTTATTAAAACAATTTTTAGAAGGGGTTATAATAATCATAATTTTGTCTGTAAATACTCTTTGGAAAGATAAAAAGATTTACTACATCATGATATTTTTTTTATAATTTTTAGACATTAAATAAATTAATTTAATTATGACATCATGATGATGCAACGATGACCTCATTAATGAACAGTTTAAATAAAATGAAACGATAATATAAAATCTAAGACCTAAACTTGTCTAAAAACTATTGGATGAGAATATTTATAAGCCTTATCATCTTATCTTAGAAATATATCAATGTGGGACCTTAGAAATTCGAAGCACTTTTGAAAATAAAATAATAGTTTCATGATTTCCAAAAGTGCCCCTCCTCTCCTCTTATAAAAGGCCCCCACCTCTACCTCATTTCACACACTCCTCAAGCCTTTGGCTCGGACATCCCCTACCCATTTACTCTCTCCACATCCCTATACTCATCCTAGAGGATTCCATTTGGGCATAATCCTTTCAAAGGAATCCTTTAGGCTCAAATCAAAAGGAGTTTCACTTTTAAAGGTAATTCTTTCTCTCATGATCATTTGTTTTATTTTGCTTCTCCAACCCCCTAAAATCTTTTTATTTACTTCTTTTGTAACAACACAAGTATCTTAAATATACTAGGATGTTGTTATAAGATTTATTTGAGCTACACTTTCACACAACTACATCAAATGGTTAAAGAACATACGGTTTCCGTGGATGGTGAAATTCTGCCTCCCGAAACGATGATTGTTCAATACTCATTTAACACCTTCAAAGGTGACCATTATGATGTCACTATTTTTATATATGATATATAATATGTTTATTCTTTCCTTAATCTTCTTTATTTTTCATTTATGGCATACCATTATTGTTTCCATTATGGGTATACACGATATCTTCATTTTAGGAAGTGCGGACTACCGCCCCCTCAAAGTGATGTGATTCGTTAATGCCATACGTGGGACGTTTAAAGGATGGATTTAATGTTATTATATAAGATTTTATACTGGAATTATAATATACCTATATATAATTATTATTTCTTTCCATTAAAGTATGAGATAGAAATGAAAGAAGCGTTCATGCGTACGTACGGCTTACCGTCTCCATGAACGGTGCATTTCATTTCATACCTCTAAATGATTATGTAATATTATAAATACATTTATATGATGGATATATATGATATATATGCTATACAAATCAGGAATGTCATTCTGGATATAAAGAACCTTTGACCACACGAACAACATGTAATTGTAAGAAGTGCACTTTTGACTTAAGAACCAAATATCGACAAAACAAACATTATTAACTTAAATGATTACATAATGTTTATAACATGACAATAAGTGATCTAAAAGGAATAATTAACTAGAAAAAGGTTCTTAATAAAGTGTAAATTAACTCAAGTTTATTATTAAGGATGTTAAAGAATGATCGAGTCAAGTCGGACTCGAGGTAAGGGATCCTACTCCTCTCTTTCTTTTTAAGTACACTCTTTTATGTCATTCCTTTTAAGCTCATCTTTCTTATGATTAGGATATTCTTTTATATTAATAATCTTTTACTTTTTATTTTCATATGATTAGAGACCCTATTATCTCTCATCAATCCATTTTGGATGTTTTAAGTGGCGCTGTTAGGCTGCCGAGTTTTTGTAAGGGATTTTTCATCCCACTTTTATTCCCGTGAGATTTATGCTACATTTTCCACAATTTCCTTTGAGTGGTGTATGTACTGACCATTATTTTAATCATTGTGTAATATTATTTCATTTATGAGTATTTACATCAATGTTGTATTGTCCGTCTTTCACGGGGCGTATGTTTCGAAAGATACCCATGTCGGTAAGGGAACCTTTCACCCTCCTCTTTTTAAAAAACTTATTTTGTTATGTCTTTTAATTCACATAATATTATTTTGGGATATGTTCTTCTATATCATTATTGATGTAAATTTTATGTCCAAGTGATGAGATATCCTTTTTTTATCTCTCATCAACTCATTTTGATGTGATGCCATTAGGCTGTCAAGGGAACTTCTTAACCCAATTTCGATTTTTTTGGGTTCAACGTGTAGTTATTGAATATGTCATCCTTTGAATATGTGTGAATGAACTTTGATTATTTTACACTTAATATCCACTTATATTTGGTGTATTCATTTGTCACACATAATTATGTAATTGATTTATCCTTAAACCAAGGATACCATCTTTGTATGGGATTTTGTCTCAATCTCCTTTCATTGAGGAATATTTTGTTTTATACACAACCTTCTTTTATACGATGTATAAACCCCTCTGAATTTTACGTTTATCCAAAAGGAATATTTTTTATACGAGGCGTTTAACTAAACGACAAAAGGGAATGTTTTTGTCGTACATATACGGCGACAACGACTTCTCTGCCGCCATGACCATTATTTGAGTTTCGGCTTCCTCTACAAGCCATACCTTCTTTTTAAAAGAAAAATAAATACCATGTTTTAATTTTCTTTTATTTTGGTATTGAAAATGGTATTCATAATGTTTTTATATCAATGTATTGTATTGATATCTTGTGATTGAAAGGTGGAAATGTTATGTTTCCTTTATGCATGTTTTATGTGATACAATTATGTTGAGGTTCTTGGGCATTATTATGAAGACGGGTGGTTCCGTGATAAAATAAGGGTGGGTGAGCCCGATATAGCTCTCCAATGCATTGGGTAACGCGAAGGAGTGAAACATTAAGGTTTCTCCGAAGATATTTAGGAAATATACTGTGATGGGTATTCCAAAACGTAACCAAGAGGGTTACTCCCTACGTAAGAATGTTATGAATGCCTCAAGTTACCTTTATGTCTTAGGATTTATTTGATTTATTCATGGTTTGATGAGGTATGTTAAAGTGCCTATGTTTTATGGGTAAAGTATGATTTCATTCTTATGTATATATGAACTCATGTTTCCTTTCCATATTTTTATAACCCTTACTGAGCTTTTTATGCTCATCCCAAGTTTTTGAAATTTTTTCACAGGTCAAGGGAATGGTACATGATGTGATGATAGTGTCAATGATGTGTCAATAAAGAATCCGTGTTTTATTTTAAATATGTTTCCGTTGATGGGAAGAATGAATATTGCCTTTTATGTAACCACTTTGTTTAAATGTGGAATGTAATGCAAGTTTCATGATCTAATTCTCTAAAACTCTAAACCTGAAAAGAAACTCAATGTGTAATCTTGTAATAACTCAATATTAAGTAAGGTTTAAGGCTGGGGCCTTATAGTTGGTAGAAAAGGTCGGTTTAGATAACTTTAGAGGTTAGGGTATTCCTTAAGCATAAGTGACATTACCGTAATGGTTAGGATTTCAGAAAGAGTCCTAGTTTTAGATAAAGTGAATGAGTAAGTATATCTTAATGTTTATCTTCCTCATTAGTACATGATGGTTATGTTGATATACTCACACTGACCTTTTTGGTTTTAGTAAATGGCTGGATCTAGTAGGCACCAAAGTGACAATGGGTTTGAAGGAAACAATGGTGGTTCTCTGATTAAGAGACTGGATGAGATGGGGGATTCAATGAGGATTCTCATGGTTTTTCTAAACCAAATATCAAGGAGTCATGATCAACCACTTCATCCTTGGTGTGTTCTCTAATGCATCATGTACGAGATGGCCAACTCGATGTGGAAATTCAGGTAATAATTATTAAGGTAACCATTAGGGTTTATATGATCCTTACTTTTTAGGTAATTATGGGTTACTCTATGATATGATGAAAAATGAAAGGAATGAGATAAACTTGAGGTTAAAATATGTTATGATCATTTTTGAAGATTTTATCTCGTTTTGGGGGATGTTTTAAGAATTTTATAGTTTTGGAAAAAGGACAACACGTAGACCGTGTGACAACCCATCGCATCAGACAAAGCTGCGAGAATCGAACCCACAACCAAAGTGCGACTGGTATTTATCGCCTACCACTGGACTATGTGAAGTCCCTGGATAGTTTGACTGATTCTTTCTAGTTATATGATTTTATGAATTAAGAGTAAGTTGATTTTGGGTTCTTTATGAAAATTATTAACCTATCATGGAGGATATGTGATTAGGTTAATTACTTTTCAATACGAGACTTTAGGAGAAACTGATGTTGTTTGGAGATAAATGTTACGATTTAACTTGGGAGACTATGTGACTAAATCCTTCAAATATTTGGGTTTCAACCTTAGTTTGGTTTACTTTGAATAATTTTTTGGACAAATTGTTTATCTAATAGTCCTCGTTGAACTTTGGGTTTTGTTGGACAAATTTTGGAGATTAAGCATAGATTTTCTTTTTATAAATGGTTATACTTTTCTGGATTATCTGATCTTGTACTAGCCTTTTTGGTTTTGGTTTTGGTTAAAGTCTAAAGACATGGGAAGTATATAGTTCTCTTTTGTGGGTTAGGTGATTCTCTAGAATTTTATTATAGTACTCTTAATGTGAACAAGTCTTCCTAAATACTCGCCTTTTGGAGAAAATATGAGTTTGTGTAAGGAATCTAATAAAAGTTGAAAGTCAACATGATAAGTGATTATGTTTCCTTATGAATAAATTACCCAATAAAAAGTATCTTAAAACAAAAATGTTGTCTATTAACTTTTCCTACTAGAGAATCGAATACCGTTTAACCCATCACAAGTGTGTGATTTTCTCATGGTTAACTTTCTCCTAAACATGTTTTCTATCACTCTTCATCAGAACATGACCCTATGTTTTCTCCTCCATGTCCATGTTTTCATACTTGGAATCCTAGTATGGGTTAACTCGGGTGACCTTTGTACTTATCTTTCTTTATTTTAAAGTGATTTTTTTACCGACTCTTCTTCCGATGTGGGACTTTCAAGGATGTTTCCAAGCTCAATTTTAAAAATTGTGAGTACGCAATTCCCAAAAGGGGGGAAGGATGTAACACCCCAGGTAAATAAAGAATATGACATTTTCATATTTATCCATATTTGTGAATAAAATATTAATATGACTTTAAAGGTGACGCTATGCTCGATGGCGTACCCAACACGCAACAACGAGTTTCTTGGGAATCGTACGTTGCACTCTAATAATAAAATAATATTATTTTAAATGGTAGCTAACATATAGTCATTGTATTGGCGGGAATGGATAGAAATAACTAAAATATGATTATATATGTTTTTTAATGTTTTTACATTTATCAAATAAAATATAATGGCTTAAAATACGGAAAGAATTCAATTTTAGGCATATATGCCCTAGTTTTCACTAAAGGTTCACTTATTGCCTTTTGATGGAGAACCGTCATTAAATATAGTTTTGTTCACTCTTATACATTCTATTGGACCGAAATAAAACTATTCTTAAGAATTGGGACATCAAAATTTACTTTGTGTAAATTTTTTGTATCTTTCTGATAAAGTTCATTTTTTTAATGAATAGTGTAAATTGTTGTATTTTAATTCAAAAACTCTTTTTAATATAATTTATTTATATAATTAGATTATCTTTTGAATTTGTTTTAAAGTGAAATTGGAATATATTTTTACCATTAAATCCAATAGTGGTCTTTGGAATTAATTTCAATTTGAAATCAGACATAAACTAGTGTCAATCTTTTGATACTTGTTGTTTCATAAAAACACGCTATTTGCTCTGACAGCGGGAATTAATTATTAAATTAATTAATGTGACTAATATGTTTTGAATTTTGTAAAATATACTTCATTTTTGAATTCGGAATATCAAATATAGCTTAGGGTGAATTTTTGGGATTTTTCTGAAAAACATCAATTTTTGATGAATAGTGAAACCACTAAGTGGTACTTATAAAAACTGATTTTTCATTTAAATGAAATTTTACCACTTCTGTGTTTTGATTTTCAAATATACGACATACATTGATTTCATTAATAAGTAAAATGTGGTTCAATGAGATGAAAATAATTTTTTGGTGAATAGTAACTTTTTTTCATTAATGGCGATTAGAGGTAATTAGTGTCATTTAAGGTAAAAATGATATTATAAAAATATGAAAACACCATGAAACTTTTCCTACCCCTATTGGATGAGTCATGGCCGACCAAGACAACCCATGGGTCGATTTAGGGGACCCTATGGAGCCTCTTGGGTGAGATAATGACTTTAATGCCTTTTTTTAAAATAAAGGTGAAAATGACACTAACATAAATTGTTTTACTAAAACAATTTTTATAAGGGGTTATACTAATACTAATTTTGTCTACAAATACTCTTTGTAAATATAGAAAGATCTCTTACATCAGGATATTTTTTTTATAATTTTTATACTTTAAATAAATTAATTTAATTATGACATCATGATGATGCAACGATGACCTCATTAATGAACAGTTTAAATAAAATGAAATGATAATATAAAATCTAAGACCTAAACTTGTCCAAAAACTATTGGATGGGAATATTTAGAAGCCTTATCATCTTATCTTTTAAATATATCAATGTGGGACCTTATAAATTCTAAAAACTTTTGAAAATAAAATAATAGTTTCATGATTTCCAAAAGTGCCCCTCCTCTCCTCTTATAAAAGGCCCCCACCTCTACCTCATTTCACACACTCCTCAAGCCTTTGGCTCGGCCATCCCCTGCCCATTTACTCTCTCCACATCCCTATACTCATCCTAGAGGATTCCCATTGGGAATAATCCTTTCAAAGGTAGCCTTTAGGCTCAAATCAAAAGGAGTTACACTTTTAAAGATAATTCTTTCTCCCATGATCATTTGTTTTATTTTTCTTCTCCAACCCCCTAAACTCTTTTTATTTAATTATTTTGTAACAACACCAGTATCTTCAATATACTAGGATGTTTTTATAATATTTATTCGAGCTACACTCTCACACAACTACATCAAATGGTTAAAGAACATACGGTTTCCGTGGATGGCGAAATTCTGCCTCCCGAAACGATGATTGTTCAATACTCATTTAACACCTTCAAAGGTGTCCATTATGATGTCACTATTTTTATATATGATATATAATATGTTTATGATTTCCTTAAGATTCTTTATTTTTCATTTATGGCATACCATTATTGTTTCCATTATGGGTATACACGATATCTTCATTTTTTGAAGTGCGGACTACCGCCCCCTCAAAGTGATGTGATTCGTTAATGCCATACGTGGGACCTATAAAGGATGGATTTAATGTTATTATATATGATGTTATAATGGAATTATAATATACCTATATATTATTATTATTTCTTTCCATTAAAGTATGAGATAGAAATGAAAGTAGCGTTCATGCGTACGTACGGCTTACCGTCTCCATGAACGGTGCATTTCATTTCTTACCTCTAAATGATTATGTAATATTATAAATAAATTTATATGCTGGATATATATGATATATATTCTATCCAAATCAGGAATGTCATTCTGGATATAAAGAACCTTTGACCACACGAACCACATGTAATTGTAAGAAGTCCACTTTTGACTTAAGAACCAAATATCGACAAAACAAACATTATTAACTTAAATGATTACATAATATTTATAACATGACAATAAGTGATCTAAAAGGAATAATAAACTAGAAAAAGGTTCTTAATAAAGTGGAAATTAGCTCAAGTTTATTATTCAGGACGTTAAAGAATGATCGAGTCAAGTCGGACCCGAGGTAAGGGATCCTACTCCTCTCTTTCTTTTTAAGTACACTCTTTTATGTCATTCCTTTTAAGCTCATATTTCTTATGATTAGGATATTCTTTTATATTACTCATACTTTACTTTTTATTTTCATATTATGAGAGACCCTATTCTCTCTCATCAATCCATTTTGGATGTTTTAAGTGGCGTCGTTAGGCAGCCGAGTTTTTGTAAGGGATTTTTCATCCCACTTTTATTCCCGTGAGATTTATGCTACATTTGCCACAATTTCTTTTGAGTGGTGTATGTACTGACCATTATTTTACTCATTGTGTAATATTATTTCATTTATGAGTATTTACATCAATGTTGTATTGTCCTTCTTTCACGGGGCGTATGTTTCGAAAGATACCCATGTCGGTAAGGGAACCTTTCACCCTCCTCTTTTTAAAAGACTTATTTTGTTATGTCTTTTAATTCACATAATATTATTTTGGGATATGTTCTTCTATATCCTTATTGATGTAAATTTTATGTCCAAGTGATGAGATATCCTTTTTTTATCTCTCATCAACTCATTTTGATGTGACGTCGTTAGGCTGTCAAAGGAACTTCTTAACCCAATTTCGATTTCTTTGCGTTCAACATGTAGTTATTGAATATGTCATCCTTTGAATATGTGTTAATGAACTTTGATTATTTTACACTTAATATCCACTTATATTTGGTGTATTAGTTTGTCACACATAATTATGTAATTGATTTATCCTTAAACCAAGGATACCGTCTTTGTATGGGATTTCGTCTCAATCTCCTTTCATTGAGGCATATTTTGTTTTATACACAACCTTCTTTTATACGGTGTACAAACCCCTTTGACTTTTACGTTTATCCAAAAGGAATATTTTTTATACGAAGCATTTTAATAAATGACAAAATGGAATGTTTTTGTCGTACATATACGGCGACAACGACTTCTCTGCCGTCGTGACCATTATTTGAGTTTCGGCTTCCTCTACAAGCCATACATTCTTTTTAAAAGAAAAATAAATGCCATGTTTTAATTTTCTTTTATTTTGGTATTGAAAATGGTTTTCATAATGTTTTTATATCAATTTATTGGATTGATATCTTGTGATTGAAAGGTGGAAATGTTATGTTTCTTTTATGCATGTTTTATGTGATATGATTATGTTGAGGTTCTTGGACATTATTATGAAGACGAGTGGTTCCGTGATAAAATAAGGGTGGGTGAGCCCGATATAGCTCTCCAATGCATTGGGTAACGCGAAGGAGTGAAACGTTAAGGTTTCTCCGAAGAGATTTAGGGAATATACTGTGATGGGTATTCCAAAACGTAACCAAGAGGGTTACTCCCTACGTAAGAATGTTATGAATTCCTCAAGTTACCTTTATGTCTTATGATTTATTTGATTTATTCATGGTTTGATGAGGTATGTTAAAGTTCCTATGTTTTATGGGTAAAGTATGATTTCATTCTTATGGATATATGAACTCATGTTTCCTTTCCATATTTTTATAACCCTTACTGAGCTTTTTATGCTCATCCCATGTTTTTTAAATGTTTTTCACAGGTCAAGGGAAAGGTACATGATGTGATGATAGTGTCAAGGATGTGTCAAGAATGAATCCGTGTTTTATTTTAAATATGTTTCCGTTGATGGGAAGAATGAATATTGTCTTTTATGTAACCACTTTGTTTAAATGTGGAATGTAATGCAAGTTTCATGATCTAATTCTCTAAAACTCTAAACCTGAAAAGATCCTCAATGTGTAATCTTGTAATAACTAAAGATTAAGTAAGGTTTAAGGTTGGGGCCTTATATACTGTCGTATAATATTGAACTTATAAATGAAATAATATTAATAATACATTTGTTATTTTATATTGGTTTTCATAAAATTTAGTGGTCAGTAAAAGGCCATTGTGCAACAATTGATTCTTTGAAATAATAATATAAATCCATTTTTAAAATTCCATTGATTAATTATCATTGTGCACACAAAATATTCTCTATAGAAATCAATAAACCCTATAGGTCATGTTTTTTAGAACACTATCATGAATAGTGAGATTTGGTCCTGCTACCCCATATCAATAATCAAGAGTGAATGTAGAATCCATTATGGCATGAATAGATAGTTATTACAATAAATTATGAATTATACGTGAAGTAAAAATCATATATGATAGGATTAAGAGACTAGGTGGTGATTTTTGGTGGACCTTTGAGATTCTATGGATTAATATAGAGGGATTCCACACATCAATCCTCCAACCCAACCATGTTATTAAATGAGTTTTCAAAGAGAACAAATTACAAAAAATTTATATTTTTATAAAATCATTTTAAATTATAATTAAAATACCATATATTGAATATTACATAGATTCAATGATCTTCATTGGATGATTGATATGAATTAAATAAAAAACAATAATAGTAATGAACCCAAAAAATTATTGATACACCTCAGAACATTAATTGTATCATAGATAAAAGTGACCCTTGAAAAAGAAAATTCTAGATCATTTAAAGAACACAACATAATAGAATTATGTTCAATTAATTTCAATATGAAATTAATTAAAAAAAATTAGCTATATTATTTTTCAATATATGGAGTATTTATTTATATTGTTTTATTTATTTGACACACACCAGTATCATTACATATAACAAAATTTAAAAATTAACTTTATATCATTATAAAAAACCCATAAAAATAGAAGGTAAGTAGAATGATCCAGCTAATGAAGAATAAAATTGAGACTCATTCTAAATGTGTTCTTTCTAACCTGATAATGTTGATAAAATTTTAATTATTTTCCACATTTCAATCATAAAAATTTTATTATTTAAAAAAATTCAATCATTCATAAAATATTCGATATCAAATTGATGGAATGTTTGTTAAATATGGATAAAAAACAATAAATTCTCAATTTAGTAAATTTCTAGGATAATAGATGTTAGTTTTATTAGTGTTTATTGACAAAGATATCTTCTAAAAAATTTAGCTATTAATTAAAAAATGACACATTTAGTTAATTAGACCACATTGTATGTGTGAATGATATATATATATATACGTGTGTGTGTATGTGTGTGTGTGTTTCATTAATAGATATCCTAAAATAATTAATGTATATTTTCATTAATTAAATGAAAATAAATTCTCATTTTAATGATTTAATTTATCAAATTAAAAATTTTATCTTATTATATAGTTTTTTTATATAAAATGTTAAATAATTGTGTCCATACAATATGTAATATTGACATTCAGTATGTCAATAAAGTAAACTAATTAATAGAAATAAATTTTTTAATTTGGTCACGATAAATTTACACCATTTTAATTTTATTAATCATTAATTACATGTTTTTATCATATATAATTATATTAAAATTAAAATGAAACTTAAGATATTTATATAAAAATTATACATGATTTGTTGGGAAATTGATTCATATGGGAAAACAATTAATTGATTACAAGTTTATAAAATCTTGATACAACTAAAAATCTTTTAATATGTTTATTATTATTTAAAAAATCCTATCAATAAAGAAACATTGTTTTAAAAAAAAAATTTCAAAAACATTTCCTAAAAATATTTAAATTTTTATGCATTTAATCATTACATGAATGAAATTAATTATATAGAATTTGAATTATTTGAAGTATAACATAATTTAATTTTCATAGATTGTGTCATTTGAGGTCATTGTAGAGAGTTGAATGTATATTTTATTAATATTAATATATATTTTTGATACATCCACCCAATATGAATGAATTACTTGTAGATATTTAATACAGGTGACAATCCAATTTATGATTTCCAATTTAATTATTTTCAAAAAGATATTATTACTATCTATGTTCTAGTTTTTTTTACTTTTTAAAAGGTTGAATATAGTTTAAACCTCAAAAAATACTTTCAGGATAATTTACATTTTAAAACATCATATTGATGTGAGGTTCATTCAATGAACTCAAATATTTATTAGTTATAAATGTTTTTGATTTTCATCAACTTCTATACTCATATTACATATTTTATAATTTTATATGTTTTGAAACATAGAAAATGTAATGCCCCGACCAACGTTACCAAGAGACGGTGTATTATAACATATCATTTCTATGACAACAAGAGATCATGTCCCAAAAGACCAATTAGTTTAGTATCCTCAGATTATTAGAATACAATCATATGTTTTACATTACATCATGAAATAAAAAAACAACATTATGTCTCCATTGAACACAGTCATACCCCTTAGCCTATTCCTACAGGTTAAACATGATATACATCTTCACATTCAGGGAAAATTAAAACATAGAAAGGGGTGAGCTCAGATGCTCAGTAAGGATAACAATATAGCGGAAATTTTTATAAATAAGAATAAATATTTAAGGAAATGTATAAGACTAAAAAACAATCCATTTAAACATAGACATCAACATAATATAGAAAATATAAATCAAATAATTCCATTTACTTATTCACCTAGATATTCTACTAGTCGAATGAATACATAAAATATCAATAGCCAATTTCATAATGAGGGAATACATAATTCTAGATATCATAACCACATTGTCAAGACCTCGTTCCACGAATACGAAATAATATTTTGTCAATGCCTTATGCCAAGAAACTAGTTTGCCTCATGAAACCTACTGATCCATCAAGAAGCTATAGTGGGCTCCACCCGTCACTAAGTATGTCCAATTAATTCCTCATATTAAAAGGTTAAAACATAACATAAACATTCATATTAAAATATTCATACGGAATGTTAATATTTTAACTAAAATCCATGAATGGTATAAAAAATACAACATCTACAGTCAAACATTACTCATTTAATACAATATCAATTACTGTTTCATAATAAATCATCGTTAATCAGTAATAATGAAAGATATTGACATAGATTAAAATAACTAGTAAAACTATTTGGGATAAATATTCCCTTTTTCTTGAAAACATTTAAAAGTATAACTATTTACCAAGAAGCTGTTAATTTTTTTTGAATAAAAGTGTCCCATACAATGATGAAACATTTAAAAAGGAATTTTAATTTTAAAACATTCATGTCTATATAAATAAATCTTAAAACCCATTTTAAACACGGGGATTAATGAGAATGATTTTGAAGAATAAATATTTAAAACATTTACAATGATATTTTACTTAGAGTTCCTAACCAAATGAGAGATGGTTGGATACAAATAATTGAGTTAATAAAAACAATATAATATGTTAATAATAATGTTATTCATGATATACTATATCAAATTATAGTATATACACCATATAAAAGTGAATTGGCGCAAAACAACAAAAAACTCTCAATGGAATGTCAATTGAGATAAAATCCATTATAAAGATCGTATCCTTATGTTAAGGATAAATAAATGAAATAATTATGTGTGAAAAATTGAAATAAACTCATTATGAATGGATTTTAAATGTAAATCTATCAAATTATACTCTCACATGTTCTTATAAAAACAACACCAATGACTTGGATGTTTAACTCAATGAATGGAAATTGAGTAAATATTACTCTTATCAAGTTCATATTGATGAATTAAGAATTTAAAAATGCATTTATTGGGTTTAAATAAATTATATCCACACAAAGGGGAGAAGAAATTACTACATAAATAAATAAATAGTGATTTCCCACATAATCATGGAGTAAATTAATCAATGAAGTTTGTGTAAATCCCAATGAGTTGAAATTGAAATTAGAAATTCCCTTACCAATTTGGTAACTTACTAAACATTCATCCCACGAAAGAAGGATCTTAAAATGAAGATATAAATAACCATATATTAAGTTATATTACACCATGAATACAAACATGGGAAATACTTACACTAAACAAAAGGAAATTGTGGAAAATATAGCATAAATCTCACGGGAATAAAAGTGAGATTAAAACCCATTACCTTGTACTTTTCCTTAGTTGAGGGTATATTAACCTATGGTATAATGGTTAAATAATTGTTATTAAATCATACAAGAACCATATACCTAAATATGATATAATATATTATCTTTTAAAACAACTTTGATAATAATATTTCAGTAGTATCATTGTTTCGGGTGTTAACTGGTTCATTTTTATTTATATGTTTTGTTACATAAGTCATGTTTTTTATAGATAATATGTACATGATTAATATACAGAATGATATAATGTTCTTAAACATTATTTTTTAATCATAAAAATATATTTATTCTTGAATTGTTACGATGTGGAATGAATCTCATCGCGTTTGTGGAGACGATAATTCATACGTACGCACGAGTGAAAATACCATTCTATTGAGGGTGAAATAGTATGTAATTGGATGGTATTTAATATATATAGAATCATGAACATGTTATATTTTTATTTAAATATATTATACTCATTATTATACCCATCCAAATAATTAATTGTTGAATAACAAACTACACCACGACGTGGAGACGGTAAGCCGTATGTACTCATGTATGGAGACTTTGTCATTCATAGGATGGATAGAATAATGAATATGGTTGTACCATATTTATAATAAAATTAAAATATGTAGAAGGTACTGTATTTATTATTTTGGTATGGAAACAACAAAGAAAGAGGAAGTGGAAGAAGAAAAGATCATTGAAAGAGGTGATGAAATAATTACCTCTTCTTCAGGATCTTCATTTTGATTTGATCATAAGGGATCATTAAGTTGGATTTCAGAAAACATGAATCCCACTAGGTTGAATTTAGGGTAGTTTAGAGGATATTTTATAAGGATTTGGCTGATCCAAATGGAATAGGAGGTGTGATTTTGAGAGAAGGGGAAGTACCCTTTTATAAGAGTGGTGAGGGTCACTTTATAAAAACCATGAAATATTATTTTATTATACAATCATATTCTGTTCATAATAGCTAAAAAATGATTTATTTTGATGATAATGTGGGAATGGGTCAAAAAACACTCATACAATAGGTTTTAGATAGGTTTTGGTCACCATATTAACCTTATATTTTATAATTGACTCTTGGTTGAACAATTTTTCATTTACCAAGTCTCTTTGTATTTTTATATTATATGGATAATAAACATACTATAAAATTCCAAGATAACCATAAGTGGTTAATTAATGACATATCTATTATTATATAAGTCATTTGGCTTAATTGTAGATTTTTAGGACTATTATATCATTTAATAATATAGTATGTTTTTTCAAAACATATTTTGGTCAATTTTGACAATATTTAGTATTTGGTTTTTGTGAAATTCATAAAAATATGATTTATTTGAAAAAAATAGATTCAATCAACTATAACTTTTAATATTAACCTAGAAATATTTTAATGCATCAAAAGTTTAAATTTACATTTATTATAATATTTATAATATCAATTATTTTAATCATTCGCCAATAAGGTCATTACTACATCATTATTGTGTCATAAATAAATTTAATTATTTAAAATCTAAAAATAATAAATAAAATACCATGACATAGTAAATATTTTTATCTTTCTAATGAATATTTATTTTCAAAATTATATTATGTATAACCATATATTAAAATTGTTCTAGTTATTAAAATCTGAATTTAACACTTTTAACTCATCTTTAAATAAAATAATAATAAATGTCCAAATCTAAACCAAGGGGACCAAAAGGGTGTTATTTTATTCCTAAGGTTGATTTTGGTCGAAATAAATTTATCCAATATAATTATGACATGTGTTAGGGTAATTATAATATCATTTTTACCTTTAATTACACTATTTAATTTTAACTAGGGTAAATAAAATTCAAAAGTTAGTAATCACAAAAAAAAATTATTTTCATCGTATTGAACCACATTTTACATACTTATTTCAACTGAGTTTCTAGGATTTTTGAAATTCAATTCACAGAAGCGATAAAATTATTTTTTATGCAAATTTTCTAATGTGCATAGAAGGTGGGTAAAAGGCGTTACAATATTCAATAA
This sequence comes from Viscum album, assembly GCA_963277665.1. Lineage (NCBI taxonomy): Eukaryota > Viridiplantae > Streptophyta > Magnoliopsida > Santalales > Viscaceae > Viscum > Viscum album. The sequence goes on along the minus strand of OY728126.1, from coordinate 2,018,281,795 downwards.
AATTTTATACACTTAATTTTATTATAAAATGACTCCAATGAATTACATTGAACTAAAATAGGTATTATATATATTTTTTTAAGTTGGAAATAAATTTAAACAAAATAAATAAGTATTTAAATAAAAATTCAGGTTTTAAATAATTATGCGGTGTTTTTCACTATTCATCGAGAATAGAATGTTTTCCAAAAAAAAAAAAAAAAATCACCCTAAGGTAATTTTTATATCCTGAATCCCAAAAATGATGTATATTTTACCAAATTAAAAACATAGAATTTTATTAATTAATTTAAAATTAAATCCGATTTTCAAAACCAGAAAGCGGGTTTTTGAGAGGTAAAAACAATCCAAAGATTGATATGTGTTTAAGTCGAGTTTAAAAGTGAATTTACTTCCAAGGAAAATTTTTTGGAATAAATGATGAAAATTTAATATAATTATAATTCAAAACCATTCAAATTTATAATTGAACACTATATATTATTTTCATTAAAACAGTAGTTTTCAATTAAAATTAAGTATCTTTCTATATTCCTCAAAATATGAAAGTCATCCAAAAAGCACAAAAAATTTATACAAAATAAATTTCTATGTCATTACTCTAAAAAATAATTTAATTTTATTAAATTCAATATATAAAATTTTCAAATATTGGATTTAGAAAGGGTCCTCCATTAAAAGGTGGAAAACTACATTTTTTTTGAAAAATACTTCATTTTCCTAAAAAATTGAATATGTATTTATATTATGTCTAAGAAACAAAAAATATAAATGTTAAAATTATATGGGATATATATAAAATTCAAAATTTTGTTATTACTATTCATACCCGCATTCTAAAATTCCAGTTTGATAGGTCTCGGTGTGCTTGAACTTGGTGTTGCGTACATCACATGCTATAGTATTATTCAAAGTGAAGCATACTATGGAAGATTGGGTTGTTATAGAATATTGTTTTAATATTGTAAACATAAATTCAATTATTCAGATAAAACTGTTTGTCATATTATTTTGGGGTTCACACTAAATTATTAATAATTAAATAGTGATATTTTTTTTATTTTGCCCAATAATTTTACTTTTTATTATAGATTTTAATTATTTCAAATACATTTGAAATAGAGAAGTTTTTTAAAATTTAAAAAATTTATATTCAATCATTTCAATATTAGGATTTATATAGTCATTTTTTGATCAACACAATAATAAATAAATTATTTATGGATAACCACACAACTTTTGCATGAAATTTATATCAAAGTTTAAAATTATAGACTCATTGGAAAATTTTTTATATACTAAATACATATATATATATATATAATTTTAATATTTTAATAATTCTAGAAAGACCATACATCATATTGATATATAGTTCATTGATACATGTAATATTATAATTGAATATGTTTTTCATATATATTCATGTCAATTTGAAATCAATTTTGTGGTTTTGACTGTTTGATAGAAAATTTTGATATATAAACTATTTTTATTAAAAAGAAAAATTTTAATCATTCCATTTTTCTATGTTTGATATATAATTTTATTTATGTTATCATTTCAATAAAAAATTTATAAATATTGGTATACATTTTAAATAAAATATTTTTATTGTATCCTATTTTATATCATGTAATAAAAATTTAATTCATAGAATATAGTTTTATAAATAAAAATTCAATTTTATAATCCAAATTTCTTCATATAAAATTGAAACACTATTCATTATCCATGGTTAAAAATTAATCCACTTATCATTTTATACAACATTATAAACAAAATCTCATTTTTTTGATTTTCTAAATGATTTAATCATAATAATGATTTTAAATTTAAAATATGCACTGGAGCATTTTTCTTACACACTATGTGTGATTAATCGCATATTCCCAAAGTCCAAATCTTAATCATATATAGTTCTCAAGATTTACCTAATTATTAGGGAATCTTATTGTTGGTTTTGATAAATTTATACATGATTTCAGTAGATAAAATATCTTTAGTACTAATTTTATTTTTTTCATTTATAACACATCATATATAATATTGGAAGATGACATTTTTCTACAAATATGAAACTAATATATTGTAAAAATGGTTATTTTTAATTTTTGTTTCTTTCTATAATTTTAAAATTTAAAAATGAATATTTTTAAATATTTTCATTTTAATTTGAATTCAGTTCCTTTTTTTAATTGAACATAGTTCTTATGAAAAAAGTGATTGATTAAAAAATAAAAGAGAATTATTTTTGGGAATACCACATGTTTAAAATACATGAGGTTATTTGATATATTCAAAGAAATAATTTGATGTTATTTTCCAAAATATTAAATATAACTCATGTTAATTTTCTCAATTTTTATCATTGAAAGCCTCTTCGTTACATAAAAATATAATTTTTATTTTTTAATAATCATTTAGTAATTATAATCAAACTGCATAACATATTGATGGATAGTTATTTATATTAATGAAAAAAGAAAAAGAAAATTTTATATGATATTAATGTAAATGAGATCCCATTTTAATCTTTACTATCATTTTAATAATATATAAAATTAAAAAATTTAATATTTTTATCATGATCATCAATTATATTTAGGTCAATCACATTGAACACAAGAGGATATAATCAACATCATGTGTTTGAATCCCTATATCAATAAATTCTCAAACTATTCACTTATTGAAAATTTTATTGTGTATAATACATTTGTATTATACTAATGATTATCATGGATATAATGACATATATATCACCAAAAAATATTATTTACTCGATAAATAATATAGCGATATTAGTCATATAGACAGTCCCATATTATTTCATAAACCACAAATTGAATTCATATAATGAAATTATTCATAAATATAAATACTCATTGTAATATATGACTATATATAATTTAAAATTTAAATTTTAGACAATTTAAAAATTGAAAACATAAGGCCATTAAATCGACAAATCATCATTATAATCGATATTTTCTATGTGGGGATTCCTTTTTAAATAATACAGAAGACATTGTTTTAGGTTTTTTCATAATTACAGATTCTATGTGATTTATTTTTAATGATAGAATTTTATTTTACTTTTATTATTTGAAATTTATATAATTTCATTTATTCTGATTTATTCTTGATTTCCATTTATGAAATTTGAATATATGATGAATTGAAATTAGTTTGTATGTTTTGTTTTGGATGATTAGTTTTAATTGGGTTAGATATAAAATATAAATTTGAATTTTCTTTTATAAAACTATGTATGGAATATATATTCGTAAGATATTTACACATAAGATACTACAATGAGGAGTTATATTACTAATTAAACATAGAGAAATACCTAATTATTTTAATGAATTTATATATAGTTTGATGTTGTTTTATAATGTATCATGTTTTGTGGGTCAATAGTATTCATGAATTCATAGTGTAATAATGTGATAAATTTTGTATTGTGGTACCTATGGATTTTCTTCTTGATCATATCACTATACTGTTGTATCAATATTACTTATTCTTTTATGACGTCAGTAAAAGTCTCTCTTTGATAGGATACTATTTTGAACATCATTTTTAATCATAGATATATTCATATAGAATAAAAAATGATATGACATCTAATGAAAGGATAATTCTTGATAAAATTTTAATTAATTTATTGATAAAAATATATCAATTGCCCTGGTTCACAATTATATTAAATTACTATAATGATTGAAGATACAATATATTTTAATATTATGATAAATCTTAATGGATGATCTCATAAGGGAATATAGAATGAATCATGGAATAATGTAATATTAAATTATATATTAGATAATAAAATTTATTGGATGAACAATAACATAATGGTAAATATAATGTTTGGAATATTACCCATGTTATTTCAACACAAATTCCATTAAGAAAAATTCACTAAAGTATTATTATTTATCCAATAGTATTTTTGGAATTTTAATGAAGGATATATGCATTCATTAAAATAGAGAGAATATTGACACTCTATTTGACCATTATTTTGATATTCAAATTTACTATAGATTATTAATAGTCATTCGCTAGGTTTTAATGGTAAGATATTAATTTTTATATAATAAAAAATGCTTTGGGATGTTATTCAAATTTATATTATGCTAGAATTAATAATACTAATGATCAAATGACATTAACTAGAAATTAATATTTTAAATTTTTGTTTTCATGAAGAAATATGAAGTTATGATAGAAGAAACATATTATTGATTATTGTCACATGATATTTCATAGTGACAATGTATTAACATGGAAGAATATGTGATATTATGTCCTATGGATGAATATTATATAGAGAAGCTCTATTAAATTATATTAATGAATGAATATATTTTTGAGTCCTGTTTAAAGGTTATGTTCATGATAACTCTATGTTTTTAACTTCTCTTTGGTTATGTCATAAGAATAATTCAATATGGAATGGAAAGATGGTATTATGTTAAATAGAATACACAATAATTTTAAAACATTATTAATGGTGATATTTTTATATTAGAATATAAAAATTGTGTTAATTATGGGTATGTAGATATAATTAATGACTCCCTACAGGAATTTATTTTGATTAAATAATATCAAGTATACATTGAGTTAAAACCATAGCTATTTTACATTGATATTTTTCTATATAAAGGTTTATAAAAATAGTTTGTAAGATAGAGGATTCCAATACATCTTATGAAATTGTTGTATCTTTAAAAATAATCATTAGTTAAATATAATTTATTCTAATTTTTAATTTCCTTGGTAGATACCCATGGATTCATTATTTTATTTCAATAATAAAGGGCTTGAAGTCACTATTTTGACCATAGAAACAATATCTAAAACATTAACTTATTTAACTATTTTATAAATTTAATTTACAAAATTTATCTATTTTACAATGATATTATCATGTCTTAATAAAACTCAAATATAATTTCTATTTTATTAAATGGATGTATCTTTATTTTTCGTTCCTTAGAAAAAAATATATCACAATGGTTTCTCCATGTCCACCAAAAAATATAGTTTTTGTCTTATGTTTATACGCGTTAAAAGGTAGTTTTATTATTTTACCCTTTAAGCATAAAATTCATATTGGAGTAGTTTCCACTCTTTTTTAAAAGTGAAGAATATTTGTCTGAGATCTATACATCAGGTTTGAGAGTATGAATAGTAGACCTAGAATAATTTTGGATCCAAACTAATATAAAATAAATTATGTATTTATTTGTCTGTATTTTTACACAATAATACATGTTATTTTAAAAAAATCTAATGCATTAAATTTTGTATTGATCATGGAGTGATGAAACATATGAATAAAATTATAAATTTCTTTTTCAATGAAACTGATAAAGAACATTATAATTCACCAATTACCCCATCCTATGATTTAGAATCTAAAATTTGTTAAATAACAATTTTTTAAGTGACAGTGGATCAAAAACCAATGACAGTGTGTTTCATGATCGATATTTTGTTGAAAGAGATTATGAGAAGGTTAATTTTGTTGTATAATGATAGAATGTATATTTTTCTATATTCAATAATGGAAGGAAGAATTATAAAATGTTGATTTCTCTATAGATGATGAAATATGAAATTATTTTTATATAATATATAATGATAGAAATAATGATTTATTTAAAATACAATATAATTGGTAAAATAATAGATATTTATAATTTTTAGTATGAATTATTGTGACATTATTCTTGTGATTTTTCTATGTTTAATTTTCATTCAATTTGTTAGAATAAATAATTTCTATCAAAAAGTACATTAATTTTTAATTTAGAAATACCTTTTATAGTGTGGGTTATATAGTGATTTTTTTAATTCAATTAGACATAAGTTGGTATACAATCTCAATGAAGGAAGATATATATGGTCTATATGAATACAAATGATAGTTCTAAAAATATTATTGCATGCATCATATAATCTATAAGTGGAACATTTTGGGTAGTGATAATTTCTTCTTTATTTAATCATTTGGTTTATTTGAATGTATTAAACTATACATTACTAATTTTTAATTAATTTAATTTTCTATTCATTGAATATCATTATCCATATTGGTGGTTATCTCAAATATTTTATGATGATTTATATTCAATATTTAATTTATCAATTGGATTAAACGAATTTTTATTCACTTTTCAAATCTCTAGGCTAAATAATGGCTCCCTGTTAAAGTGGTGTTAGTCAAGGAGATACACAATCCACTATCATCTTCTAAATTTTATTGGACTACCTTATTAGGTTACTCGTTAATTTGGTTAATCAATGAATATGAAAGACCATCCATTATGTTTGAGGATGTGTGACTTCCTACAGCATTTTTATACAAATGGTATAATTGTGTACATAATGGTGTAGAAAAGGATCATCAATCTTCTGAAAGTAACCCTATTATATTATGAATTATTTTTTGTATAGGTTATTATCATGGAAAAATCCATTGTCTACATTTGGAAAGGGATATCCCCATATAGGAAAACATGATTCTTCATTGAATGTGGGTTTTCATAAGGAGTCTTCAATATTGTTTAACTTTGAGAAGTAATGTTTTTGGGATGGCCCAATAACTATTTATTTAAAAATATTAATGTTACATTAAAAAACATTTTGCTTCATGTAATGGGAAATATAAATTGATGTTTTTTAGGATTTTATCTTTTAAATGTACCATAATTTGAGAGAATTTTTATTCATTTACGACATTAATATGGGTCCCTGGACTTATTTATGGCAAAAATGATACCATCAAAGTAATTATATTGTGTAAAAGTATTTTGGAATAGAAAAATTTAAAATTAAATTGGTTCAATTATAGATAACCTCTCATAGATTGTGGTATAGGTTTTTAAAAATTAAAATAGCATTAATGAACCTCATGAAGCCAAAATGATGTGGAGTATCGTTAATGTAATATATAATGAAATTTTGTTTCTTAGGTATATATTTATGATGAATATTAAAAGTTACATCATCAATTACATGGATTTCACAATTTGGGAAACCCTTAAAAACTATGTCTTTAGGATTTTATATCACCCACGGTAAAATTATACTAAAAAATACACACTTATGTTTTGAATGATCAATTGGGCATGTTTTACTCATATCTAATATCTCCAAATATTGAACCCACGTCTTAAAAAATATCTAAATCCATTACCTTCTAATAAATAACATATTTTCCATTCTTATATAGATAGACTAAATTATTAGAAATTATAAATTGTTATAAATAATTTCATCCTATTGTGGGATCCTACTACAAATTGTTTAATGTGAAGAATTATTTATTATTTATTTAACTCATTAATTTATATAATGGAGTTTTCATGTTTTCTAAAATTTTAAAAAACATTGTGGATCATAATTAGGTAAATTTTATATTAATTTTAACTAATAAATATTTCTTACCATTATTAATCATTATACAAAGGAGGAGATTATGATTGGGATTCTTAGTTTAAAAAATGAGAGGGAATATTTTGTTCCCGTTTGAAAAATTGTTTTAGGTGTATTGATTTTTACATATTCCCCCATCATTTATTATTATTATAATTTTTTGTATTTTGTGAATTATAATGATTGAAATGTTTTAATTTTTTATAAACAATAATTTTATGGAAATGTAGTTAGTACACAATTTTGGATTCAATGCAGTAGTTAAAATTTATTTAGTTTAGAAGGTATAGTTTAGAAGGATTATTTTTGGAAGATGATTTTATATTTCCTACTCGGAAATCAAATGTTATGATATTTTATTTAATATGAAACTGATATTTAAAAATATATAATGTAATGACACAAGAGTAATTCTTTAAGACACAAAATAATATGTTTGATTTTATTAACACCATATTATAATTTATAATGTTCCACATACAATTATTTGTCTATATAATACTATTAATTATGAATAAGATAATAATTGTATTTTAATTTTAATGTAGTTTTTCCTCCTCATATAATTATATAATGATATAAAAAAGATGAATGATATGTTAAAAATCTTGAATAACAGCTCAAGGAGATGATGCAATATTTTTTATAAATTTTATCATATAGAATAAAAAATGTATCACATGTTATGATTTTGATGATTTAATTTTTCTTACTAAATAATGAATTAATGTTATGAAATGTTTATATCACATTGGGTTCCCCAAAATTATATTATAACAACATAAAAAATGATGATGTTTTAGATAATTACATTATTATATGATTCAATATAAGATCACGCAGATGAGGGAGAAAATGGTAGTACACATTGTAAATCTATACTATATTTCTAGGGATATAGATGAACCAATGAATCAAAATATAATTAAAAATTTAATGTTTGAATGAGAACACATTTTATGGAAATTGAAAAGTGAAGAAACAATATTGATTCATGTATCGTTATGTTTTTAATAGAACATCATGAATGTAAATTCAGTTTCTGAATTCCAAACAATATAATTTTTACATGATAATAATTATCCAAACTTTTTTATATTATATATTTTAGTTGACTATTATGAAAAAATTATTGTATTTAAATTGTTTGATATAAATTTTTTATACTAATGATGTTACTATAATTTCATTTTTAATGTTTGAAAGAGGAAAAAATGAGATAAATACTTGGAAGTGTTTTAGAGGAAAATATCATATTAGATTGTATTTTTAATATAAAATGTGGAATTATACTATTAGAAACATATTATATAGGGATTTTGAATTCTATGACATGGTACTAAAATATTATACTTAAATGATATGTGGAAATACGTTATATGGATGAATTCTATTTAGGGCAGAACTAGTATATTACAGTAATGATAAAATATTTTATAAGTCATATTTAATGGTTATGTTAATGAGAAATTCATTTCAAGCACATAAGTTTTGATACATGAAAGGGATAACTCTATATCGTATAGAAATATGAGATTATTTCAATTCGAAAACCCAAAATAAAAAAATATTAATAATTATTTATTTTTAGTTTAATATCTCACCATTATTCTAATTAAATTACTATGGAAATTATAAATGATTTAGGACATGATTTTTAATTGATCAAATTTAATGAAAGTATCATCATTATTAGGCTAATGTTTTTATTTAAGGATGTTCATCGATATAATGGATGATTGTAATAGGACGTTAGATGGATTATTAAAATAGATGATATATAAATTCTAAAATTAATTTATTCTATATTTGTTTACCCAGTATTCATTATATTTTTTTGAGATTTTTTTTAATCACCCAAATATTCATTGTTTTACATAAAAATAAACTAACTACAATATATTTTTCTACACCAGTAAAACCATCTACAATATTTTCTTGTTTTTATACTTTATTAATTCTTTATAAAATTATAGTCTCTAATGTTGTTATGTTTTTATCTAGTTGTAACATAACCCATATATAGTTGTTCCTTCATTAAAATTATATTACTTAGTTATATTCACTTTTATTGGAATCTTATTTCATTGATTTATCCATATACATAAAAAATTATATGTTGGGTTACACCTTAATGATTATATGTACAGGGTCTCGTTTTCACCACAATGTGTGAAAAAATGACGGAGTTAATTTTTTTACACTACATTAAAATCTAGTAATATCTTTCTATATATATCTTCTAGGTATTAGAGTGTGAGTAGTATATATAGTATCTATTGGATTTGAACTAAAATAAAATACAATTACATTTCTCTACATAGCATTCAAATTTTTTCATCTTGTTCTTATTTATATATTATTTTTCACATTACCTATTATCTTTTTGTGCTATAATATATTTATAGTATCCACAAAATTCTAAATTTATTTTTCAATAACATTGATATTTATTATTTAAAATATCCCCATATTTAACATACCATGCACTTAATGGGACCTAAGAACAATATGGGCCATTAATTTTTTATAAAATAGATCGATTAAATATGAATTTTTATATATGAATGAGAATAATATTATTTGGATAAAAATTTATTATCATTTAAAAAAAATGTTGAACCATTGGAATATGTCTTCTTCCATTTTATTGAGTAAATTTTATTAGTTAGTTGTCATATGAATTGAATAATGTTGAATACTACATTAAATTTAATATATTAGTTGACATAAGAAATAATAATAATAATTTAAACTTTTTATCATAAATCCATTGTTAATTTAAAAATGAAATATTTCCATGGATTTTTAAACATCACGTGTCATACCCTAAAATATTCATCATGGAAGGTTATCAAATTATTATATTAAAAATTATCCTCTTACAATGTTTTTATCTAGATAATACGTAAATTCATATTTTTAATCACAGTAAAATCAACCTCTAAATTATATCCATATAAATTTCATCAATGAAATCCCAGTCACATGTCACCCGTGAAAACCTACGTTAGCAGCATATCATATCCCCCGACTAAAAATCGGTTGGGTTCACCTATAGTCCAACCAAATGATATGTATAATAGAATAAAACACTGATTTTGGTACCATACATCAATGAAATGGACTGTTAGAACAATGTATAGCCATTCTCGAATACACGTTTATGATGTAGTATAATATATAAAATGATTTTTTTTAATAGAACAATTTTACTAATAAAAAACTAAAAATTGGACATAATGATTTGACCTAATTTTGAAATAATATATAATTTCACCAATGGATGAAACATCCTATGAATCCACTATAAGATCGGTCCCATCAGAACAATTACATTATGATATATCAATAGATAAATATGTTTATAAATATAAATTCATTCTAAACTTTTACTATAAAATCATAAATATTAAAAAAATTGAAAACAAAATTAAAATTAATTTATGAATATAAAGGTATAAGAAACCATTCATTATTAATTTTCATTAATTAAATATCCATGAATATTCTCTAATGCATATTGAATCTTACGATATTCTACCCATTTAATAATGTCAAACATTTATTGTCAATATTTGTGTTTCATTTATAACATGATCTTATATATCCAAATTATTATTAATTTTTAGAAGTTATTAATGAAATTTTTCTTTAATAGTTTCATAAAGTCAATCCACAATTTCATAAATTAAAAAGAAACATTTTATCCCATAATCATATATGAAATTGATCATGTATTTGAATTTTATATTATACTAACAAAAATCAATGGATGGAAAGCCCAAGCCATGTTTTAATAGAACAATTCTTTTATATATCAATTATATAAAATTAAAATCCACAGAAGTATATGTCCATAAAAATTGTTGTTTTATAAGTGGATCATAATCTGTATGGTATAAATATTTAGTTAATTAACATTAAAAAAGTTATCTATTTTGTTGACTTAGTAATTTCAAATAAATTAATGGAATGATGAAGTTTAAAAATACATTACAAATTTGTTATAAAAAATTAAATTGAAATATATATTTATATATATAATTGGTAAAACACTCATAAAATGAGGTGATATGATTTTATTGGATATTTTAATTATTTAGATGACCAATGTATTATTTTATCATGTTGGTGTATATCTTAAAATAAAGAATAAAATTATCTAAATATGAACTTTAGTGTGAACACATAAAACGAAAAAAATTATATTATATGATTCTGAGAACATTAACTATATCATTAAAATCATTAATCTACTGTTTAAAAAATATGTATCAATTATCATTAGTCAAATTTATATTATTTATATCCATTGGTTTTACCTCTCATTTTTTTTTCCATTAAAATTTTTCTTCAGTATCAAATTTCATTAAAAATCACTATGATATAAAGCTTTTTCATTCATCTATTAGAAAAAAATTACTATTGATAACCGTAAAACTGAATTTCTCTAGAAATTTCATTTCAATGAATTCAGTGAAAAAATAATTTTATTTATCCATGTAAATTATGTGGGGAAACAAAAAATGAATCTACTTGTAATGTTATTTTCAAACATCAACATTACATTAAAATATAAAGAAGGATAGAGTTTTAAAAAAATATATATTATAACATCAATCATACCTGTTATATATTTCAAATAAAGGATAAGTTGATTTCATTAGTGGTAATTAAAAATATGATAAAAAAAATAATAAATGGACCAAAAGAAGATATTTATGTACTCAATAATTTAAATTGGAAGAGAATATTTATGATGAATGTGACTGATATAACCATTTAAACCTTATAATTTCATTTAAACCACATCTCTATTTCCTTAAATATTAAAATACAAAATAATATTAAATTTTACCAACTTTAAAATGTAATATAATGAGTTCTATTTCATATATTCATCATATTATGTAGAATACATATATATATTAATACTATCAGGTAAATATAAGTGTGATGGTTTTTCGAACTCATATGTTCATGTAATTTAATGTGAAGAAATTTTCAGTTGATTATACATAATAATAAAAATGGTTTGTAATATATTATTTCATTATAAATTATCAACATGTTTGATATTTAAAAACTACCTAAAAATTTTATCTCTCATGTATGAAAAATATGTGTATATAGTATACTTAAATTAATTATTATAGAGTTTTATGTTTTGGGATGAATTAAAGGAAATGATGTACTAGAAAGATCATGTAAATGATGAAACGTATAATTTTATAAGTATAATTTTATGCTAAAAATTAAATTCTTTTCAGTATTATTAGTTCATTTTTTTGTTCCAAGTACCCAAAAATTTACACTATTTATTTTCTAAACCAATGTAATGAAAGATAAAGTCATTTTTAATTTAATATATTTCTATAAATTTTAGTTTTTAATACATATATAGTTTTCAAATTTATATATTAATTGGAATAAATGTATATATATATTTCTTAACATAATATATTTAAATACTTATTAAAGTCTATAACTTTCGTATCAAAAAAAGATACCAACAATTAAATTACATTAACACTGATGTTAAATTGTAAGAGTTTTTTTAAAATTATTTTACTCATTAATTAATCCATAAAAAAAATTACACTTAGGTTCTATATGTGAGTAATTATTTTGTGGAAATTATATAATATAGTATTTCACTAAACTATAAGGGAAGGTATTATAAAAAAACACCATGGGTTCTAAATTATTGGTTAAAAAACTACATACCAGAATATTTGTATTCCACGTTATACTAATCCTAGTTAAAAATAAAAATAATCCAAATAATATTAACTTATAAAAAATAATTATATACTGTTGTGTTTTTTTATGGTTTAAATACCACTACCTGTTCATGTTATATTTTTCCCATTGAATAATTATTAATTATTAATGAAATGAATAATTTTTAAAAAATAATTCTATAATAAGGAAAATAATTTTTATTTGTTATACAAGAATATAATCGATATATATCATATCCAGATGAAATTTGAAGACTCTGATTCATAGTACATTCATTCCACTTAGAAGTGTTATAATTATTAAAAAATTTGATGTGCGTGTTTCACTTTTTTATAATGTCTATATTAATTGGCTAAAACAATAGTGATTTCATATGTTATTCATATATTCTGAATTTAAATTCTAGTATATTAGTTTAATATAAAAATATATAATCTATGTGATGTACATTATTCAATAAAACATGAAAAACACAATGGACAATGTATTAATTTACTCATTCAAATACTTAAAATATAATATATCCTTCATAAATGGAAACATAATAAAAAAATTATATCTAAGATATAATTTATTATATAAATCTTCCAAAATTCAAAAATTATCTTGGACTCTCCATCTATACATTAGTATGGTCAACTCCCTCCACCCTTATTTTTTGAAATTTTTATTATGTATGGAGAAATACCACATGTTATTTATTTAGTAATAATTTAAATGGATGGAATAAATTTGAATATATATGCATCTTAATTATATTAATTTAATCACTAGAAATATATTTATCTCCTACAGTTTTCCAATATAATTTTTTTTCATTGAAACCACCATGTAATAAGTGTTCCCTCAAAATATATCATATGCAATAATAAATATTTTTCTATTTTATACCTGATTATAATATGATAACTCGTATGTTCACTAGTGGAAGTGAAAAACAATATAATACCATCAATATAATATATTAACATTATATTCATTATATCCATCCAATTTTTACCTATATTTATATCAATAATTTAAATATACATTGACATATTGGATCAATAAAAAAATTTTGAGATTATAAAAAAGAAACAAATAACAAATATGTAGATAAAAAACATTGAAAATAAATGTAATTTAGAAGATAAACAATATATAAAATATATCTTATAATTTATTTGTACTGAGTTAAACCATTTATCCTGAAATATAACCACTACTTATTTTTATGAAATAATTTGTATAAGGGCAATTAATTAAATGAAAAAGAATATATTTTTTACTATAACTATTAGAAAATAAATTTATAATATATAGATTTATTCAATATTAATAAACCAAAATTCTCTATTAATTTTTTTAATATTTTAGAAGAATATAATCACCAAAAAATTATAAAAAATTACGAAATGTAAGGGGAAACATTTTTATCCATTAAAATCTTATATCACTTTTAAAGGATAATTAAAATCATAAAAGTGAATATAATTGAAAATATATATATGATGAAATAAAAACAACCTTATGAGAATTTTTTCCATGAGAAAATTCATAATTAAATAAGAAAATTTTTGTAATTAATGATATTTACAATATGAATTCTGATTTCTAGAATAGTTTTTGATTTTTTTCTTTTATTATTATCACAGAAGAATATATTTCATTCTATGTTACACCACAATAATTTAAAAGTGGAAAACCATGATCAATAGTTTATATGGAATAAATTTACAATCCTATAATATTATGTGTCTCCTTGAAAAGTTATTATATATTAATTTTTAAATTAATTCAATCCCTTTGACATCTTGTGAGGTTTAAACAAGACATCATAATGTTTTCAAATATTTTTATTTTAACACGAACATTATAACCTAGACGTTAAATTAGAGGCGTTGAATATCACAGAATAATATATAAAACATATATGGTTTAAAAATGAATAAAATAAATTGTATTTTTATCTTTTAATTAGAAATCAAATAACTTTCATCTGAAAGGAAAAGAAATGTATTCTGAACAACTGCTTTTTCCAAATGGTTGTCCAGTTTCACCTTACAAACATAAATTAATATAATTTTATACCATATTTATAAAACGTATATTTAAAATGAAGTTAGTTTTTGAAATCAACATATAAATATTATCTCATGGTTAATAATTATTATTTTCAGAAATGTTTCACGTTTTGATTAATTATTAAATTTAATGATTTTTATCGGAATAATTGTCTTTTTGTTTAATGAATTTGAAATCACCACATTATTTTAATGTCGTTTTAAATATTTCATTTGGTAATTTATATATTAATGAAGATAAATTATTAAATTATAATCAATTTTATATTGAATTTTACATATAACCATCTTTATCTTTTCAATGATTTTATTTTGGAAAAAAAAAATTTTAACACACTTATGTTTTTTATTTTATATTAAAATATCCCACTTTTTTGGGAAATTTTTTGAAAAATGGATTCCATATTTTGAATCAATATAATCTAAATTTAAAATTATTTTGAACTTAATTTTTTACCAAAATTAATAGTTAAAATATTAAAAATAATTTGTGGTAGTTAATATTAAAACATGTTCATATGGGGATAAATTTAAACGATACAGTTAAAAATTTCAGATGACTTGTATAATTCAAATTTTCTGGTCATATTTCAGGCTTATACGTCTAAATTTAAAAAATCATAACATTATGATCACTATTTGATGTGAAAACCATTTATTTTATTCCTTTTTTTAATCAAAGTGTGACCCCTACCCAACTTTTAAATGGGCCCCTCATCTCCTCTCTTGTGCACACTCAAAAAACAAATAGACCTGAAAAAATAAACCCAAACCACATCCCTAATCTCCTATTATTATTTTAAATCTCCTTTTTTGTCAAAAAACAAACCTATGATGGATTTTGGTTTAAACCAAAACAATTTTTCTCAAAAAGATGTAATATCCTTAACCTATCATTTTATATTATTTTTCATCTCACCTCTATGAAATCATTCTAAAACATGATGATATAATAACCTCTGTATATTACATTTACTAATATTTTTTTATTTTATAGTAATAAACTTAGATCATATCCTCCTTCATCAAATGATAGATGAAATCATTGGTCATGTGTATAACGGACTAACGCCTCACGAACAGATGTAATTAGTTTCAAATAAAGAGTTATCATAGTGGAACAGAATGATTTTAATAATTTTTATATATAGTATTTATGATATTTTTATTCTTCTATAATTACAATATGATATCTACCATCTTACTTTCCATTCTATAAATAATATAATAAAATCACTTGTTAGTATGGTGGACTACTACCGCGTAAAGCGATGTGATTCATTTTTTACAATCATGTTAAAAGGAATTTAATAAGGAATAATTTTAGGATTATATATGATATTAATAAAATATTAATATATTTAATAAGTAAACATGGCTAATAATTTTTACCTTATCATAAATTGAATATATGATAATTTCATTCTGGTGTAAGGTGGACTACCTCCTCGTGCAATGTTGTGATATGTTTTTAAATAAAGATTTACAGATAAGTTAAAAAGGATTCATTGAATGAATATAAGTTATATATATGAAATTATATTAATTTTTAAAAGTTAATATACAATACACTTTCTTATCCTTTAACCAGTTTAAGAAATGGTAACGTCTCAGGTGCGTACATATGGGTTACTGTCTTCATGAAAATATGTGATTCATTCACCATTTTAAAAAATTAATAATGATAATAAATATATTAATAGTGATAAAAAAATTAATTATATCAATAATATAATTATGGATATTATGGAACAATGAAATTTGTTCATGATATAAATTTTCTTGTGATGAATCATATAGGAGAAAACAAAGCAGTAACACCTGAAAAAGTAGCAATAATTAAGGAATGATTATTAAGTTGTTATAAAAGGATCATCTATGATATTAAAAAATTTTAATTTTTTATAATATAATATTTTTTTAAACAAACATATTGGTTGTTAAAGAGAACTTAGCGAAAGAGAAGAGTGATGTAAGGGCTTTCTTAACATAATTTCTAGTCATTGGGTTATATGACAAAGTCATTGCTTATATTATTCCAAAATTATGCATGAAATTAATTTTTAATGATTTATGATGTATTTAAAATTTTATATATTTGGATTTAAATTTTTCAGACATAATCATTTATTCTTTAAATATCACCATAGTGAAAAGATCATTTTTAGGTATTCATCTCAAAACATCCTTCATTAAGAAAAATATTCTTTTATGAAACTAGTTTATTTTACAGTGTTTATAGAATTCCCATTCAAATATTATATCATGAATCCATAAAGACTATAGTATTTAATGTTATAATTCATTTCCTTCATGTATGGTGGTTAGGATTCAAAAACCACTCAACTAATATGGAAATTTTGTCTAAATTATCGTTTATGTTATTAACCATTCATCTTTTTTAAGGTATATATACAACCCCATTGAAATGTTATATCTTGAATCTATTTTTCATCATGATATTTAATTTTTATTTCAATGTTATTTTTTAATGGGTAATAAGATTCAAAATCTACCAAAGTGGTAAGGGTTAGATGTTACAATCTCATTGTTTATCAGTGTTGTTTATGAATATACTTTTTCTAATTAAATATTATAATCCATATATAAATAACATCATGAATTTTATTTTTCTCATCTAATTCCTTTTGAATACATGTTTACATAAATTTTCATACCTTTATATTTTCTTTATTCAGAAATGGTATTTATAAAGAAATCATACATTATTTCTCTCTACATTTGAAAATAGTTTTTCTTATAAATTTATTTTTTCAAAAAAATTATTAATACATGTTTAAAGGTTACTATATGATTTTTTATTGTTAATTTTAATCATTTAATTATTTTAAAAAATGTTTAAAAATGAATATTCCTATTGTATAAAAATACATAGCCTCTTTGGATTTTACAGAAAATGTGAAAAGAGTATTTATTTTAAACATGTATAAAATGAATGATATTTTACACTAAAAAGAATGATATTTTCCATTAATAATCTGTCATTAGTTTCCATATATATTTTTATATGAATTTTTTTCCATAATAATAACTGATTTTTTAGTTTTTTTTAAATAATCAAAGTGGAAAGGTTATTTTCCTTAAAAAATTTCTTAATGTAAATATATTCATAAAAAACATAATTTTAATGTTATGTAATTATTCTAAATTATATACATATTTCTCTCACCAATATACCTAGCTTATTTTCCCTTTATTTGATAGGCTAATATATGAATTATTATTATTTATCAAATTCCTTTTCATAAATTTTCCATTCATTATGATATGAATCAAGATTATGAAACTCATATTCCTTCCATGGGAAATTCTTATGTTATTTAATATGATATATTTTCTTTCTGGGGAACACATAAAATATGAACAATTTGTTATGGGCACACATATATTGGAATTCAATGAATTGGGTAATATTATATTCTCACTCGACATCATATATTGGATCATGGAATAAACCTAGTTAATTATGGGACATTATTTTTCATGTGATATTGTCAGGGTAGTTTGAATTGACTCAAGTTTATGTCATGTTATATATTCTTCCCAAATATTTTATGATTCTTTTATTTAATTAAACCATGTACTTTATGTAATTATTCAATGTGATAAATCATGATAATTCTTTTTTATGACATCCTATTTTAAATTTTTGTGAAAATCTATGTTTCCCTATAAGGACAAATCATTTACTGGGTATTGTAGATCACCCATTATTTATGTATTACATAGGTTATCATATGGAATTTTATGTTATCAAGGTAATTTTAGGATCTCACTATAGATAATCAAATAAATATCCCAGGGTTCAGATTCTTCTTCTGAAAATGGAATGTAGTCTTCGATAGACACAAATATTTTTTGATTTTTTTTGTTGTCATAAAGGATAACCGGGATTAAGAATCATATTATAAAATTATTAAAAGGGTTGTTTCACTATATTTCTTATAAGAGGAATTTATTATTATCTTCTAGAACATTGGTGATATAACTTTAGAGTGAACCGTTAGGATAAGTAAAAGGATAAGACTAAGTATATAAAATTATCATTGAATCATATTTATGTAAAGAGATATTGTATTTTGGGAAATTGAATCCATGTATTAATACTAAATGTGTATTTGGTTCTTGAAAAGATGTACCAAGGGGTAATAACTTTGAAAAATGTGTTTTAGGATTTACTCAAGCATTACCTGGTATGCGATAAAAGGTTTTTCTCTGAACACTGTTTTTCCATCAGGGAGGATATGATTTCAAAATTTCAAAAATCATGAAAAATAATCATGATGGATTTAAATATATGATGATATTGGAATCCTTAGGTTAAACCTAAGGATTATTATATTTAGATAAATATTTCTTGATTTAAACATCATATAAATAATATTTCATGGTTATGTTGTCTCCCAATGTGAATATTTTTTTCCGTGCTATGCTTTATGGTTTTAGATAATGGAGGGAAGTATAATGAACTAGGGTAATGTTAAATGTTTTAAATATTATCTTAATGAGAAACCAATGGGGATAATTAATAGATTATAGGATATTTTTATTATTACTAACCATTTGTCATAATATACGAATAATAAATTTCATCTTATCCTACTATCAGACTCACCAAAGAGTAGAAGGAAAAAGTTTCTAAGTGTTCTATTGGTTGTGGCCATGGATGAAATAATATTATGTTTCCAATATGATATTAATGTGTGACTAATCACTCAGTAAATTGTATCAATTAAATATTAAGATCTTTTATATGTAGATAAGAAGCGAAAAAAGAATGTAATTTCAAAGGAAAAATCAAAAGTGCATTAGACATAAAGGATAAGTATAATAGTTTCCATAAGTAATAATAAATATTTGGATTTTTTAAATGTGTAGAGAATAAGATTTATGAAAATCAAGGAGCTGTGGGTAATTCTCAAGAAGATGATCAACAAGGTTGTGCGAGTAATGAGATTCTTGTTTATGACAAAGATATTACAAATAATATATGAAATTAAGTATATATTATGGAATAATATGATTAATTATAGTTAATAATTTATGAACAATGTGGAATGACATATATATTTATGAAAAATAATTCATTAATTTTTTTTATAATTATTCTTCTATAGAGGGTTTTCGTTAAGTATTTTTAAGAGTTAGTTTAATTCTTCTAATGATCTAGAATGGTTAAAAATATAAAATAATTATTGTGGAAAATAAAATCATCGAAATTTATTTTATGTTAAGGTATTTTGTTGATTTTTGGGAAAATAGTGAGCTTTATAGAAACCCATATAGGTTAAAAAGGTAATTTGATGACTAATTTTGTGACACCTGGTTTTTCATGTTATGGATTTGATCCGGTGTGTTGGAAATCATGATCATTTTATTGGGTTTTGGGTGAGTAGAATTTTGTGTTTTATACTATAATCTATTTATAATAATCTTACCATGGGTTCCTCGTAGCTTTTTTGGGAGATTTTGGTGAAAAGGGTGGTTACTTCAAGATTTGGGCCAACTGTGAGCCCATTTCCAGATTTAAAACCCAAATATTATTTGTTTTAAAACTTCTTTTATTTTTCATCATTTTTCAGTCATTATTTTTCCTACTTGTCCTCACTTGGACAATTAAAATAACCATATCATTTTTTTCCCTTATTAATTCATCATCCTGGTGGATTTGGGTTATTTATTCATGTTTTAGGCCAGCACAAGATCCCATTTCCAGGTTTAATAAATAGTTTGTTTCTTTTATATCTTATTTAGTTTTTAAGATTTTTCATTGATTTCACCTCCCAAATAGATCCCTAACTATTGGATATCATCCAGCACCCCCCCCCCTTGTCTCCTTCATTGTTTTCCTTTTTTATTTGATTTCAATCCAAATGTAAGTTGTTCTTCTTAATTTATTCATCAAATCATTCTTCTTTCTCTTCCCTCTTCCATCTTCATTCATTTTTCATAGATTTATCTTATACCCTAGTAATGACCGACTTAGGGTTCTGTTTTTACATCTTTTGTATGGTAATTTTCTTTTTTAGGTCTGGTTTTCATATATCTAGGGTTTTTGAACACATAATTGTTTTTTTTTCAGGTGTGCGTCTCCATTTCACCATGGTTTTGAGTTAGTTTCTCCCAAGAATTTTATTTTATTATTTGAGTTTCACATTTTTCTAGTTTTTATCAAAAAATATGAATGTTTAGTATTGTTTTGAATCTTTTTTATGATCTATTTGGTGTTCAAAATGGATATGTTGGCCTTATTTTGTGTAAAATGGAGTTTTTTTGTAATAAAGGTGCACACCGTTTGTTTAAATAAATGTTCTGCAAGTTTTTGCATATAAATTGTGATGTTGATGACCTGGATCAACTACTATAAAAAAAATTTCATTAACATTAAGATTTTTACCCCTATGTGTTTTAAGAAGAAGTTTTTTTTCTAAATTTAGCATGCCTGGTCATCAGAAAAGTTCCCAGTTAGCCTTTGTGTGCTAGATGTGACATAAAATAACTTGTTTCAATTTATTAATTTATGGGAATCAAGAAATGTGATATTATAGTTTCCTTTTATTGCTGGAAAAAGTTTTTTTGGTTTTATAAAGTGACTAGTTTTTGTTTTTAACACTTTTTGGTACGAGTGTGTCCCGTTCGTTATTCTTATGGAAATGGTTGAGCTTAAATGTGTATCCTAAATGTTTTAAAGGGATTATGTAATTTTCTTTTCTGATAATTATGTGTGTACACATCATTATGAAAAGTAAAATTTTCACCTCTATTACACATTGGTTTGGTAAAACACATAATGGAATATTTGTAATTTCTCTTTAAAAAAGGGGGTTAAATGTGTATTCCATATTTTATGATTTGGGATAATTTTTACATTCATCAAATTAGTTTAGTAAATGGTTTTTGGGGATACAAAATCAGGTTTGGTATGAGATTTTGGGCGTTTGGCATTAAATTTATGTTTTTATTCTATTTGGAGAGTGTGTCACCATAACTAGTGTTTTTATGTGTAAATGGAATTTGATAGCATGTGGAACTTGTTAAGGACAAATAAGGTAACCCGGGTATCTAGGTGGGTGGATGTGTACTAGTATACTAGTCATTCGGAGTGGTTTCGTCCCTGTTTCACAAAGAATGTTTGAGGATGAAAACACTAAAATACTATTATGATGATATTGGGGACAACTACGTTATCAGTATTATTCTTCACTAGTGGATCATGCATGAGAACATATGTAATGGCCCGGAACTCTCCGGTCCATTACTTTGTGAAATGTTGGTGTTGGAGGTGTTCTGAGAGGTCAAGGGGACTTACCCCCAACACTTTGCCAATTTTCCAGTTCTGTGAACAGTGTTTCCAGTTTTATGAACAGTAACAGATCGGTCTCACCGATCGGTTTCACAGATCGGTGTGACAGATCGGTTTCACAGATCGGTCTGACAGATCGGTTTCACAGATCTGTCTAATAGATCGGTCTCACCGATCGGTCTGACAGATCGGTCTCACCGATCAGTTTCACAGATCGGTCTGACAGATTGGTTTCACAGATCGGTATGACAGATCGGTCTCACCGATCGGTCTGACAGATCGGTCTCACCGATCAGTTTCACAGATCGGTGTGACAGATCGGTTTCACAGATCGGTCTGACAGATCGGTGTCACAGATCGGTCTGACAGATCAGTCTCACCGATCGGTCTGACAGATCGGTCTCACCGATCAGTTTCACAGATCGGTGTGACAGATCGGTTTCACAGATCGGTCTGACAGATCGGTTTCACAGATCGGTCTGACCGATCGGTTTCACAGATCGGTCTGACAGATCGGTCTCACCGATCGGTCTGACAGATCGGTTTCACAGATCGGTCTGACAGATCGGTTTCACAGATCGGTGTGACAGATCGGTTTCATAGATCGGTCTGACAAATCGGTTTCACAGATCGGTCTGACATATCGGTTTCACAGATCGGTGTGATAGATCAGTTTCACAGATCGGTTTCACAGATCGGTTTCACAGATCGGTTTCACAGATCGGTGTGACAGATCAGTGTCACATATCGGTTTCACAGATCGGTGTGACAGATCAGTTTCACAGATCGGTTTCATGTACAGTAACGGTGGGTGAACAGTGTTTCCAGACTCCTACAGTTTTGCCCCTTTTTACGTTTCCTTTGACGTAAAATACATTTAAAGCCTTATTTTAAGGGCTCTTAAGGCCGTTTCAAATGCCATAAATCCTATGTTAATTATTCCTAAGGCTTGGAATGTTTTACTTTGTCAAACCGCATGGGTTAATGTGATCCGTTTTTAATGGAGAATTAACCGGATCTTAAACTGTCGCCCCATAAAATCATAAAAAGGGACGAGATATCATTCTCCCTTGTTCTTTCCATTTGTTCTCAGCTAAGAGACACTAGAACCTTTCAATCCTTTCCATAGGAGTTGCAAAATCAATCTTTACCCCGAGGATTGGTTCTGTTCTGTTTTGGATGCAACCGAGCTGTGTCGATCAATCTTCGATATAAGCATCCTCCGGTGGATGCAGTTGTCACGAGGGGAGGATCGTGACCTGTTGTGTGGATAAAGGACGTCAAGAACTCTTCGAGGTAGGGGATTCATGGCTTCTCTAATTGTTTATGTGCAACTGTAGAATTAGCATTATTTAGTCCTCTGGATCACAATGAAATTGACCTAATTAAATACTTGAACCGGATTAAAAGAATTGGTTGATCGCATGTTGTTGCTTTATACCGTGATAACGGTTTGCCTCATGTTTTCCTAGATATAGTGATATCTATGTTTCTTTGATTTGTTGACCGTTCATGATAGAAATTTATAATGAGCGTAAAGAAGAAATTAATTGTTAATTAATTGGCTAAAGATAAAGAGGCATGTAAATTAATCTGGTTATTGCAGTTGTTGTAGTTGTTCTAATTTGAGGATAATCAAATTAGGGAAGTAAGCATGATTATTTAATTGTGATAGCTTACTGATTAGGTATCCATGATTGGAACCTACGAATAACAAATCTGTTAATTCCATATGAATTAGAAAACAGATTATGTGGTAATTTCAAAAGGGTTCTGAGTTACCCTCTTGCTTGTAAGGCTGAATGCCTTGTGGTTTGGAGCTCTGAGTGCTCATTGTGTTTGAAGGCTGAATGCCTTTTTAAAGGGCCGAGAGCCCATTTTGTGATGTTTGTTTTCCTGCTTCTTGTGTTGTGATGTGAGCCTGGATGGCTGTTGTGATATGTGGAGGCATGGAGACTTGTGGTTGTGGCAGCGGATGACGCCTAGTGTGGCGAGATGCATCGGTTTATGCATATAGGTGTCGGGGAGGACACCAAGGGTGATGGTATGAGATGAATGTGATGGTTTGATGTTGGTGGTTTGGTTTGGTTGTTTATCTGCTTTACTTTTCCCCACTACTCAAGGCAGCTGGTCTTGCTTACCCTCTTTCCGAAGGAGGCGATGACACGCGTGGTATGCCACGTGCTTTCCGTGTTTAGCCTCTCGATGGAGGATGGGTCTATGCTCTTTCTATAGGCGGCGAGGACTCGACGGGTAATATATCTATTCACCATGTTGAGCCTCTTTTGTGTTTAGAAGCATAGGACGTTTTTCTAGAATGCCTGGGAATGTGGAAAAGTAATTCTGTAATGAATGTTTGATTAAATGGTGAAAATCCACGGGGATGGAGATGCTGGAATTTAAAGGTGATGTGAATCTTGAAAAGGAGCAGTTGTTTTTTAAAGTGATTCCAGTTCAGTTTAATGTGGAACTGTTCATTCTTAATTAATGTTTAATGAATTAATTAACGTACAGTGGAACTGATAAAATGAGAATGGAGTAATCTAATAAAGCTCTTCAAATGGTTGTGTGCTTGTAGGATACCTAGTCTTTGAAGTAGCAGCCTGGAGTCTGAGAGACATTAGCTACAGTTGTATCTAAGACTAGGTAATGCCCATAGTGTGGATGTGAGTTACTTATATATTCTGTAATTTTTGTGTTTCTATACGCTACTTTACCCTGTCGGTAAGGGCAACTGACACCCCTGGGATTCTGAGCCCTGGGGGGTGTTTTCCCCAACATTCTGATGGGAGGTTGAATGGCTGACTACCCCCTTTGGCCCCGCTCTCTTCTCTTGGTAGATCTTTGTGCTGGTAGGCACAGTGGTTAGTTTTACCCATATATGTGTGTAGAGGGCTGTGATGGCTTGTGGCTATTTCCCACACATATATTCTGGATATAGTATCCTATGGAATACTATAGGTGTAACGTGTATAGGCTGTGATGGCTTGAGGATCCTTACTCGGCGTATGGGCTTTGATGGCTTGAGGTATAATACTCGACGTATGATACACGTTATACGAGCTATGGTGGCTCCCGGAAACTACCTGGTTACTTTTGGTTGTGAGGACGGTGTGGTGCTTCGCCCAGGTGTCTGCGGGCAAGCCTATGTGGTGCACGAGGTGCAGATTGTGGAGCTTAGCCCAGGTGTCTGCGGGCAAGCCTTGGAGAGAGATGCACAGGACGTATGTCGTTGGCGAAAAGCGGCAAACTAGTGGGGAAGTAGTAGCGGGGTACCCTTGATATTCTTTACTATATGCTATATTCTTGTATGCGTTACTTGGTGAGAGTAGCCATGGTGAGGTTGGGAACATAGTATACCTGTTTAGGTGACGAGTTAGTTTCACTTGTTGTTCACTGGGCTTTAGCATGCTTTCTTTACTTTCGCACGAGAGGCTTGGGGAGGATCCTACTGAGTATACTGTTATACTCACCCGATGTACATATAAACTGTTTTTCAGTTCACTTGGAGCAAGTTGGAGATCAAGCGGGTTACTACTAGCTTGTGGTTGGAGGAAGAGCTGTTCGGGCTCGTGGTCGCTGCCGTTTTTCTTTCTTTTGGGTACTTTTAGTTTTCCCTTTCAGTTGTAGTACTTTTGCATGACATTTCATATATGTACCTGGGTTTCTTTTATATTTCAGTTATGAGTTGGAGTTGGTTGGAGTCTATTCTCTCTCTCTCTTCTGCATGTGTTCTCTTAGAGGGTAATGCCTCCCATTTGTGTGTGTATTATACCCTCGGTGTTAGTCGCCAACCCGGGGCCTACTGGAGGCGGTACTCGGGGGTCATTATCTCCATTCTCACATTGCCGGCCCAGGAGGGGTACACTTTGTGGGGAGGGGGTCGTGACAGAGTGGTAACAGAGGTCTGGTTGAGGGATAGGATGGAGTTTGGAGTTAGGCACAGGTGAGGATGCATGGGATGGTAGGGCAACGGTGTCATTCATGTTTAGCAAGTGGGGTAAACACTGGAGACCGGCAGAGACATAGGCGTTCAGGGCCCCCTATGATCTGTTGCACGAACCTTTAAGTTTACGATGGCTACTAAACAAAGTGATACTGGTTGCAGGGTAGAGACCTAGGAAAGGATCATGCATTATTATTCTTTGTGCCTGTGTTTGAATGGGTAGACCTTGGGATAGGTAACCTAAAATTAATAAACAAAATAATTAATTAATTAATGTTGAATATTCCATATTCCAGGTTTAGGAGCTCTAACGGTTGTTATTTTATAGGTATGGCTCCAGGTCGACGTCCTCGTCAGGTTTGCGCAGAAGGTGCCCAGCAGGCTGTTCCAGCAGATCGCCACCGGGTAGAGGTTGACAACGATGACACTTGGAGGAAGACACTCCGAGAGTTCCAGCGCCAGAGTCTATTGAAGTATGAGGGCTCCGTTTCAGATGCAGTCACAGAAGACTGGTTGGAGGAGGTCGAGATAGGCTTCAGTTCGATTCGTGCTCGGAAGGAACACTGGGTGTCCTTGGTTGTGACGATGTTGCGTGGAGCGGCAAGACAGTGGTGGTTCTTGTTCCTCGGGGATCGTGAGGAGTCAACGATCTCATGGGAGGAGTTTCGAGACAAGTTTAGAGTCGAGTTTCTTTCGTCGACTGCGAAGGCGTCCAGTCTCCAGGAGCTACTCACCCTTCAACAGGGGAGCTCCAGTGTTCGAGAGTTTGGAATCCGTTTCAGGAACCTTCTACGATATGCTTCAGACCTATTACCAGATGATGAGGCCAGGGCGAGGCATTTTGAGGAGGCTTTGCGTCCAGAGATCCAGTTCCAGGTCACCCCATTTATGCTGAAGACATATCTTGAGGTGTTGACGAGGGCATAGGTTGTTTAGAGGACTTTGACCAGGACCGGATCGTCACGAGAGGGGAATCGTCATGATTCCTCACGAAGCAGAGCTGTGGTCCGGGGTTCCCGGTTTTCAGGACATAAGAGTTTCCGTTCACGTGGGGGTAGGTCCCAGCCCTTCCCATCTCGTTTCTCCGGAGGCAGCAACTCTCAGGCCTATGCCAAGGGATCAGGCGCTTGTTTTTCTTGTGGTGGTCGTGGTCATCAGCAGCGGGAGTGCCCGACTTTTCAGAGCAGTCATCGTGCACCAGGCGCTCCACTCCAAGTTCCTCCGTTGAGGCAGTTCCAGCTGAGGCAGCAGTAGCAGGTTTCACCAGCTTTAGATCACCAGAGGGTAGATGGAGCAGGCAGAGGACAGCCCCATAATGCTCCCCGTCCTCAGAGAGCAGAGCACGGCCGTGGTGGTGGTCGTCATCAGGGTCAGAGAGGCCGTGGAGGTGGTCGTGGTCAGCTTCATGCTCTAGCGTTGCCAGCTCCAGGCGAGCCAGACGTCGTCTGAGGTACCCTTTTCTTGTTTTCTACCTTGGTGTATGCCTTGTTTGATTCAGGAGAGACACACTCCTTTATATCCCCTAACCTTGTCCACGCTTTGGGACTTGAGGTAGAGAGGCTTCCAGTGCCCTTGGCGTTGACTACGCCAGTTGGAGGTCGAGCTAGCTTGTTTGAAGTATGTAGAGACTGTGAGCTAGTGTTGGGGCAGCACCGCTCTTGGGGAGATTTCCTATGTTTACGAATACAACCATATGATGTCATCCTCGGCATGTATTGGTTGTATTCGGTGTAGGCTATTATGGATTGCTACAGGAAGAAGGTCATTTTCTTTGATGAAGATGGAGATGAAGTGGTGTTTGTTGGTGAGAGAGATCCTCGAATGAGTCATAGGCGAGTTCCTTCCTTATCATCCCTGATGGCTGGGATGATGCTGAGTTCTTCAGAGGTTCAACCGTTGGCGTTTCCTAGGGTCGTAGAGGAGTACCCTGACGTCTTTCCAGAAGAGGTTGTATCCTTACCCCCTCAACGAGATATCGAGTTTGGGATCGAGCTACAGCAAAGAGCGTCTCCTATCTCTATGTCTCCGTATAGGATGGCCCCTTCTGAGTTACGAGAGCTACGTATTCAGCTCGATGGTCTGTTGTCGTGTGGTTTTGTTCGGCCAAGTGTGTCACCGTGGGGTGAACCAGTTTTGTTTGTGAAAAAGGCCGATAACAGTTTGCAGTTATGCGTCGATTATCGTCGATTAAACAAAGTGACAATAAAGAACCACTATCCTCTCCCGCGGATTGATGACCTATTCGATCAACTGAAGGGTGCAAGTTGGTTCTCAAAGATTGACTTGCGGTCAGGATATCATCAGATGCGTGTAAAGGATGAGGATATCCCGAAGACTGCTTTCCGCTGTCGTCATGGGCATTATGAGTTTTTTGTAATGCCATTCGGCATGACAAACCCTCCAGCTGTTTTCATGGGGTTGATGAATACTGTGTTCCGTGAATTCCTGGACTAGTTTGTTGTGGTTTTCATCGATGACATCCTTGTGTACTCCACATCTGAAGAAGAGCATGAAGAGCATCTACGAGCCGCTTTGGGAGTTCTTTGCCAACATCAGTTGTTTGGGAAGTTGTCCAAGTGTGAGTTCTGGGCTCGAGAAGTTCGTTTCTTAGGGAATGTTGTGTCCCAATAGGGAGTAGTTGTGGATCCTTCGAAGATAGAAGCAGTGGTGTCTTGGCCAGCCCCCAAGACCGTGTCAGAGGTGCGAAGTTTCCTTGGTCTCGCAGGCTATTATAGGAGGTTTGTGGCTAATTTCTCCCAAGTTGCGACTCCTCTGCCAGCTTTGACCAGGAAGGATCAAGTGTTCATATGGGCTGATCAGTGTCAGACAGCTTTCAAGTATCTAAAGGAGAAGTTGTTAAGTGCTCCAGTCCTTTGTCTTCCAGCGGAGGGAGCCCAGTTTGATGTTTTCTGTGATGCTTCACATCTGGGGCTAGGCTGTGTTCTCATGCAGCAAAGGTCAGTTGTTTCTTATGGGTCCCGACAATTGCGTCCCCATGGATTCAACTACGCCACCCATGATCTTGAGTTGGCAGCCGTGGTGTTTGCTCTGAAGTTGTGGAGACATTACCTCATTGGTGAGCACTTTGTGGTTTTCACCGATCATAAGAGTTTGAGGTATGTTTTCTCCCAACGTGACTTGAACTTGAGGTAGCGTCGGTGGATGGAGTTCATGCAGGAATACGACTTTGAAATATCGTATACACCTGGAAAAGGGAATGGTGTTGCTGATGCACTGAGCCGAAAGTCACGTAATGATGTTGTGCGTGAATCTGGTGATTCTTGGAGAGTGATGGAAGAGCTATCAGCTTTGCATCTTGATATGGGAGAAGTTGGGGGTAGAGGTTGTCTTTTCCAGATGACGGTGCAGTCATCCCTGATGCGGAAGGTGGAAGAGTCTCAGTTGGGTGATCTAGAGGTGGAAGTTTGGAGAGATAGAGTTGTATGTTGTAACAACCCAATATTTTATAAATAATATTCTTTTTAATTTTATTAATGTCTTGTGTTGTACGCTACACCAAAAGGAGCTTGCACAACACGCATCCTTGACTTGCCTTGCATTACACGCAATCGCGACCTTCCTCGATAGCGTGTGTAGTACGCAATAACGAGTTTCACTAAACAGCGATATGCTATTAAAATGTTATTAAAACTAGCCGTTATGAATAGTAATAACCACTTTTTAAAATTCTTTAAATCTTATTTTTCAAAATGAACTTCATTTTTGGATTCGGAGTATCGAATTTAGCCTAAGTTGAAATTTTGGTACATTTCGGATAACTTTCATATTCTGATGAATAGTGAAAATTACTAAATTATAATTAAAAAACAACTTTTTTAATCGAAATAATTAATAGTGATAAATTATTAATTGGAGTAGTTTTAAAGTATATATAGAATATATTTTTACAATTTAATACAATGTTGGTCATTGGATGTAATTGCACATTTAAACCAGACATAAACAAGTGTCAATCTTTTGATAGATATTGTTTCTTAAAAACACGCTATTTGTTTTAACAGCGGGATTTAATTATAAAATTAATTAATGCAAATTCCATGATATGAATTTGGTAAAATAGACTTCATTTTTGAATTCGGAATATGAAATATAGCTTAGGATGAAATTTTGGCATTATTCTGAAAAACATCAATTTTTGATGAATAGTGAAACTACTAAGTGGTAGTTAAAAAAATTAATTTCTTCATAAATCTTAATTTTACTGCTTCTGTGAATGGAATTTCAAAAATCCGAGAGACACGGTTGATGTCAGTAAGTAAAATGTGGTTCAATGAGATGAAAATAATTTTTGGTGAATAGTAACTTTTTACTTTTTTACCACGGTTAATAGTAAATAGGGTAACTAAGGGTAAATATGATATTACTATTACCCTAACACATGTCCTAATTCTATTGGATAAGTGTAATTCGACCAAAAACAACCTTATTAATATAATATGACCATTTAGGTCCACTTGGATTTGATTATGACATTTAATATTATATTATTTAATGAATAGATAAAATAGTTAAAATCAAAGTTTAATAACTAAAACATTTTTAATATGGGGTTATAAATAATATAAATTCGACTATAAATATTCATTAGAAATCTAAAAAGATTTCATACATAATGATATTTTATTTATAATTTTTAGACTTTAAATAAATTAATTTATTTATGACACAACGATGATGCAGTAATTACCCTTTTAAGGAAATATTAACATAATTGATGTTATAAATACTCAAATGAATGTAATTTGAGACTTTTTATGAATTCCACTAATTTTATAGGTTAATATGATATATTAGTGTTGATTTAATCAACTTGGTTCGAACATATAATTCTGTTATGACTTTCACAAAAATCATATATCAAATAGTGTCAAAATTGACACAAAATAGTTTTTAAATCAAATATTATATTATTAATTGTTATTTTATTTCTAAAAATCTAAGGTTCGGAAAAATGACTTAGATAAGGATATATATATTAATAAAAAACAATTTGGGGTTCGTTTGGCATGTTATAGTAAGTGTATTAACTATATAGTGAAAGAAAACAAAAAGACACGGTAAAAGTTAAATTAATTAACTTAGAGTTAAATCTAATTGATAAGGTTAAAATAATACCCTAAACTTGTCTAAATCTTATTGGTTGATAGGATTTCGACCCATCCCCACTTTAGCTTCGAAATAAGACCCTTTGGAACTATTATAAACCGATTTTGACTTTAATATAAAATAATATTTTGAGATATTCCTAAGGTGCCCCTCTCCTCCCTTATAAAAGGGCACCTCCTCCCCCTCCTCCTCACACCAATTTGAGCACTCAAGCTCGGCCAACCCCTGCCATTTTCTCCTCTCCACTTCCCTAGAATAATCGTAGAGGTCCTGGTCTTCTCCAAAGACCAATATTAGTTCCTTAAGTGGAGGATTCAAAGAGGCGTTCCAAAGAAGAGGTAATATCCATTACCGATCTTTTCAATTTCTTTCTTCTTAAACTACTTCTTCTTTAGTTGTTTCATGATAAAGTAATAACATCAGTATTACTTACATACTGATATGTTATTATAAATATGAAACAACCCTAATTCACCTTCAATCCATCCTACGGAAAAATGAAATCACCGCGCGTGTGTACGTACGGAATACCGTCTCCACGCTGTGGTGTAATCTATTTTCCACCATCACCTTACAATGATGGGTATAATGGTGTAATGAGTAACTATATATGATTATTATTAAGTAATATTGATACTGAAATAATATATATATATACTCCAATACAATTCCACGATCATAGGAACGATATCATCACTCGTGCGTACGTACGGAATACCGTCTCCACGATGTGATGCGACTCGTTCTACATGATCTTCATTTCATAATGATTATATAAATGAATTGAATGAATTAATATGGTATATAATACACTAATACCATTCTGGAAATGAATTATTTATAACCTAAATATAAGAATAAGAATTTATTCAACAAAACACGCATAAGAACAAAAAGTTATAAAGACCCGAGTAACAAGTAACAATGAAATATTACTAACAAGAAGCTAATAATATGATCATATATGATATCATATCAATATTTATGATTCTGGAATAAGTCAATAACATTATTTAAACCATTATACAGGAGCTTCGGACACGAACAAAGCAAATCGGACCTAAGGTAAGGGAAATATCACAATCTCAATTTTATCCAAGATTGTTTATTCATAAGTATTTACTGGGGTGTATTTTATCATCCACATCCATGTTTCATCAATATGTAATATTATTTCCATCCCCCTACAATTGTTTAAATCCATTTTTACCCTTCGGTGAGTTTTTAGTAATATGTATGAAAGGAATCTTTTGTCGTTTTTCGTACGAGGTACTTTTTGACTTTTCCGACAAAAGTACGAAGAATGTTTTTTTAACTTATACGGCATGAATGGATTTTTAAAACATTATTTCCAAGAAGATTCCTTTACAAGTTTTCATGTTTATTTTTAATCAACTTCTTTTATTTTAATGTTGTATGACATGTTAATAAAGGAAAAATGTTTTTGAATTAGAAAGGATATTTTCCTCAAGAATGGAGTTCAAGTATTTTATCAAAATTATTTTCCATCTAAGATAATAAAGGGTTCTGTTTTTATCCCTTTAATCACATTGATTTGATTATGTTGTGAGGGAATTATTTTTATGAAGTCATTTGCCTTATATGATTTGTTTTATGATGTCATGATGTTTCAAGAATCCCATTTTTTGTTACATGTGTTATGCGATGATGTATGATTTATGATTATGTGGCACACATAAGAAAGGATTAATTATAAGATGGGTGGGACCTATATCTCCCTCCAATGCATTGGGTAAGGATTTTATATCTCATGAGATAGACAGGGCTGGAACGGTAGGTTATACCGGTTCAGTGAAACAGGACTGAAACGAGGGTTACTCGATTCAGAAAGGGACTTTGTCCACTAATATAGTCTTGGCAATTAGTCTTGGCTAACAAGAAATGATTATCTATGATTATGTGTGTATGCCACAAAGTTTCATGTTTTAAGTTATGATTATTGGGATTACTTTTTCACTGCCATGATTTATCCCATGATTATGAAATTATGCTCTCTTTTGCAGGTTATGATTTCCAAAATGTTATGTTCTTATGAATATGATGTGATTGATATTTATTTTGTTTACCCTTACTGAGCATTTGAGCTCACCCTTTTATGTTTTCTTTTCCCCAGGATATAAAGAAAGGTTTTAGGTATAAAAAAAGGAAGATCTTTATGGGAGACTTTGGAGATCTTTCACCATGATTAGAAGATTATAGTCTGAGTTTCCAAAGACACTAAACTATTACGATCCTTGTGTGTGTGTTTTTGTTATGTACTAAGTATTCCGCAAAAGTAATGTAATGTCAATGTACGTCAAGATACGGGTCTCTACAGTTGGTATCAGAGGAAAGGTTTAGTCAACCTTTGGAAACTAGGATGCGAAAACGTTAGTGAGATCCCTAGAGATATTTCTAAGGTATGTCTAGGGATGTCTCTAAGGTTAAGTATACGTATAGGTTATAGTCCTAGAATTGCTCTAACGATCTTAGAATTTAACCTAAGATGTTAGATATTGAGGGTACTCCCCCTTTATTATGTTGTTTTCCCTAGCATGATTTTTGCCTCTCACACTATTCTTTTGGGGTTTTAGACGATGGCTGGAACCCGAAGGAACCGTGTTGATCAATGCAATGGACAATGCAATGATTGTCCCCCTGAGCAACCAAACGATATGGGAGCTGGAATGCAAAATCTTGTAGCCATGATCACACAACTTTCTCAAGCTATGAATCATGCAGGACTTCCAAACGAGCAAAGGAAGGAGCAACATTCTGTTGAATCCTTCATGAGGCAGCGTCCGCCTTCTTTCAGTGGGTCTACTGATCCATTAGTTGCTGAACAATGGATTAGTACTACTGAAAAGATATTTTCAGTTCTTCAATGTTCTGAACATGATAAAGTCATCTTAGTAGTATATCGTTTGGAAGGTGAAGCTGATCAATGGTGGAATCTTATCAAGAATACGAGGCAAAGAGATGAAATTGATTCCATGGAATGGGATGAGTTCAAGAACTTGTTTTTCAGTAAGTACTTCCCTCATATTCTTCGAACGAAGATGGAGAAGGAGTTTCTTGAACTAAAGCAAAAGGATGATGAATCTGTTGGTATATACGAAGCGAATTTTACAAGACTTGCAAGGTATGCATCTGGCATTATCATCCAACCTGAAAGTAAAGTTGATCGATTTTTCAGTGGCTTAAAACCAAGTCTTCGAAGGGAATTAGCTATAAGAGACTTCAGTAGCTATGAAGAAATTGTGTGTTGTGCTATCAAGGTAGAAATGGAAGTTGGTGTTACATATCCATCTCATGGTTTTGACATGAAACGAAAGATGGAGTTCAAGGAGAAATCTCAGAATAATGGTGAAAAGAAGATGAATGTTTCCTTATGCACAAAGTGTGGAAAGAAGCATGGTGGAGATTGTCTTAAAGGGACTAGAAAATGTTTTAAGTGTGGAAAAGAAGGTCATCGAGCAGCTGAGTGTCGAAGTAATGGAAAAAGGGATTCTAATGAAGTGAATAAAGCAAACACTGCAGAGAACGCACAACCAACACTTCAATGCTTCAAGTGCAAGGAGATGGGACATTATGCCAATAAATGCCCTAATCCAAGGGTTAGTGATGATCGACATGAGCAACCTCTTAAGGCAAAGGACAAAGGGAAGTCACATGCGATCACTATTGGCAATGTTGAATATGACAACGATGTGGTGGAATGATTAAGTTTTTATGTAATGGGATTCCAAAATAATGTTGTATCATGGAATATTGGAATATTTATATATTGGTCTAATGTGGTATTCAAAGTGATTGAGATATTATGCGCATAATGAAGGGAAAACGAGAAAATGAAATGTTTAACAGTATTCATGAGCTCATGATTGATATAAGGACTAAGTGATATCATGGTTTGGGTATATAGAATTTTGAGGATTTTGGTATGTGGAAAGTGTTAACTTTTAACTACATTCAAGTTTTCACTAAGGTTCAATGGGTATTCAAGAGAGTACAAGATTAAGGCCTTTGAATGTTTGTAATGTGTCCAACAAGATATATCTTATGATATATGGGGATCAACGATGGTATTAAATCTCTGGTAATCGTTTTCACTATGTTATGAGAATGGACTGTAGTATTATGGATAGGACTAAAGATTGGAATGGATTATGTTGGACATAAGTTAGTATTGTTTAAGGATAGAAGTTTTTTCGATATTATTTATGGGATGTTATAGTAATATAGTTTTAGAAAAAGGACAACCTGCAGGACGGGCGACAGCCCATCGCTTCGGATAAGGCTATGGGAATCGAACCCACAACCGAAGTGCGACTGACCTTTATCGCCTACCACTGGCCTACAGGAAGTCCCTGTTTAGTAGAAACTAGTTTTATTATATTAAGCAGTATGATATATGAAGTATAAGTCCATTTTAGGAACTATATATGATTAATCTCACTATAGATCGACTTATGTATATAATTTTGCTAACCTTTTGTTTGAGACAGATGGAATGACCCGTCATTCTATCACATGATCTGCTAACACTTCACGAATAACAAATTCAACTTCATTTAAGAGATGAAGTGGAAATTGTTCTAGGCACGAACAATAGTGAGATTGTACCAAAATAAAGAAAGTATTTATTCCAATTCAAATTTTCAACTTTAGGGAAATGATCTTGAAAACCAAAAAAATGTTGTCCTAGTGATCTTATACCTGATGAATCGGATGGTACCTTAGATCGTCACAAATTTATGGATTTGTGATTATTGGCTTTTCCATAGCCATGTTCTCTACCACTCTCCATCAGAACATGATGGTTAGATTTCTCTTCTATATCCATATTTTCACCTATGTGGAAACCCAATGATTAGTTTATTTGGGTAACCGTTACGTTTCATACTTTTGTTTTTAAAGATTGGTTTTGATATTCCTTTTTACGATGTGGGTTTCTATTAAAGAAACTTTCAAATAGTAAACCATTTATAACCCCGACGAATTTCGAGGGCGAAATTCATTTTAAGGGGGGTAGAATGTAACAGCCCAAGATTTTATAAAAAATATTCTTTTTAATTTTATTAATGTCTTGTGTTGTACGCTACACCAAAAGGAGCTTGCAGAACACGCATCCTTGACTTTCCTTGCATTACACGCAATCACGACCTTCCTCGATAGCGTGTGTAGTACGCAATAACGAGTTTCACTAAACAGCGATATGCTATTAAAATGTTATTAAAACTAGGCGTTATGAATAGTAATAACCACTTTTTAAAATTATGTAAATCTTATTTTTCAAAATGAACTTTATTTTTGGATTCGGAGTATCGAATTTAGCCTAAGGTGAAATTTTGGTACATTTCGGATAACTTTCATATTCTGATGAATAGTGAAAATTACTAAATTATAATTAAAAAACAACTTTTTTAATCGAAATAATTAATAGTGATAAATTATTAATTGGAGTAGTTTTAAAGTATATTTAGAATATATTTTTACAATTTAATACAATGTTGGTCATTGGATGTAATTGCATATTTAAACCAGACATAAACAAGTGTCAATCTTTTGATAGATATTGTTTCTTAAAAACACGCTATTTGTTTTAACAGCGGGATTTAATTATAAAATTAATTAATGAAAATTCTATGATATGAATTTGGTAAAATAGACTTCATTTTTGAATTCGGAATATGAAATATAGCTTAGGATGAAATTTTGGCATTATTCTGAAAAACATCAATTTTTGATGAATAGTGAAACTACTAAGTGGTAGTTAAAAAAATTAATTTCTTCATAAATCTTAATTTTACCGCTTCTGGGAATGGAATTTCAAAAATCCGAGAGACACGGTTGATGTCAGTAAGTAAAATGTGGTTCAATGAGATGAAAATAATTTTTGGTGAATAGTAACTTTTTACTTTTTTACCACGGTTAATAGTAAATAGGGTAACTAAGGGTAAATATGATATTACTATTACCCTAACACATGTCCTAATTCTATTGGATAAGTGTAATTCGACCAAAAACAACCTTATGAATATAATATGACCATTTAGGTCCACTTGGATTAGATTATGACATTTAATATTATATTATTTAATGAATAGATAAAATAGTTAAAATCAAAGTTTAATAACTAAAACATTTTTAATATGGGGTTATACATAAGATAAATTCGACTATAAATATTAATTAGAAAGCTAAAAATCTTTCCTACATAATTATAGTTTATTTATAATTTTTAGACTTTAAATAAATTAATTTATTTATGACACAACGATGATGCAGTAATTACCCTTTTAAGGGAATATTAACATAATTGATGTTATAAATACTCAAATGAATGTAATTTGAGACTTTTTATGAATTACACTAATTTTATAGGTTACTATGATATATTAGTGTTGATTTAATTAACTTGGTTCGAACATATAATTCTGTTATGACTTTCACAAAAATCATATATCAAATAGTGTCAAAATTGACACAAAATAGTTTTTAAATCAAATATTATATTATTAATTGTTATTTTATTCCTAAAAATCTAAGGTTCGGCCAAATGACTTAGATAAGGATATATATATTAATAATAAACAATTTGGGGTTCGTTTGGCATGTTATAGTAAGTGTATTAACCATATAGTGAAAGAAAACAAAAAGACACGGTAAAAGTTAAATTAATTAACTTAGAGTTAAATCTAATTGATAAGGTTAAAATAATACCCTAAACTTGTCTAAATCCTATTGGTTGATAGGATTTCGACCCATCCCCACTTTAGCTTCGAAATAAGACCCTTTGTAACTATTATAAACCGATTTTGACTTTAATATAAAATAATATTTTGGGATATTCCTAAGGTGCCCCTCTCCTCCCTTATAAAAGGGCACCTCCTCCCCCTCCTCCTCACACCAATTTGAGCACTCAAGCTCGGCCAACCCCTGCCATTTTCTCCTCTCCACTTCCCTAGAATAATCCTAGAGGTCCTGGTCTTCTCCAAAGACCAATCTTAGTTCCTTAAGTGGAGGATTCAAAGAGGCGTTCCAAAGAAGAGGTAATATCCATTACCGATCTTTTCAATTTCTTTCTTCTTCAACTTCTTCTTCTTTAGTTGTTTCATGATAAAGTAATAACATCAGTATTACTTACATACTGATATGTTATTATAAATATGAAACAACCCTAATTCACCTTCTATCCATCCTACGGAAAAATGAAATCATCGCGCGTGCGTACGTACAGAATACCGTCTCCACGCCGTGGTGTAATCTATTTTCCATCATCACCTTACAAGGATGGGTATAATGGTGTAATGAGTAACTATATATTATTATTATTAAGTAATATTGATACTGAAATAATATATATATATACTCCAATACAATTCCACGATCATAGGAACGATATCATCACTCGTGCGTACGTACGGAATACCGTCTCCACGATGTGATGCGACTCGTTCTACATGATATTCATTTCATAATGATTATATAAATGAATTGAATGAATGAATATGGTATATACTACACTAATAACATTCTAGAAATGAATTATCTATAACCTAAAGATAAGAATAAGAATTTATTCAACAAAACACGCATAAGAACAAAAAGTTATAAAGACCCGAGTAACAAGTAACAATGAAATATTACTAACAAGAAGCTAATAATATGACCATATATGATATCATATCATTATGTATGATTCTGGAATAAGTCAATAACATTATTTAAACCATTATACAGGAGCTTCGGACACGAACAAAGCAAATCGGACCTAAGGTAAGGGAAATATCACAATCTCATTTTTATCCGAGATTGTTTATTCATAAGTATTTACTGGGGTGTATTTTATCATCCACATCCATGTTTCATCAATATGTAATATTATTTCCATCCACCTACAATTTTTTAAATCCATTTTTACCCTTCGGTGAGTTTTTAGTAATATTTATGAAAGGAATCTTTTGTCGTTTTTCGTACGAGGTACTTTTTGACTTTTCCGACAAAAGTACGAAGAATGTTTTTTTTAACTTATACGGCATGAATGGATTTTTAAAACATTATTTCCAAGAATCTTCCTTTACAAGTTTTCATGTTTATTTTTAATCAACTTCTTTTATTTTAAAGTTGTATGACATGTTAATAAAGGAAAAATGTTTTTGAAGTAGAAAGGATATTTTCCTCAAGAATGGAGTTCAAGTATTTTATCAAAATTATTTTCCATCTAAGATAATAAAGGGTTCTGTTTTTATCCCTTTAATCACATTGATTTAATTATGTTGTGAGGGAATTATTTTTATGAAGTCATTTGCCTTATATGATTTGTTTTATGATGTCATGATGTTTCAAGAATCCCATTTTTGTTACATGTGTTATGCGATGATGTATGATTTATGATTATGTGGCGCACATAAGAAAGGATTAATTATAAGATGGGTGGGACCTATATCTCCCTCCAATGCATTGGGTAAAGATTTTATATCTCATGAGATAGACAGGGCTGGAACGGTAGGTTATACCGGTTCAGTGAAACAGGACTGAAACGAGGGTTACTCGATTCAGAAAGGGACTTTGTCCACTAAGATAGTCTTGGCAATTAGTCTTGACTAACAAGAAATGATTATCTATGATTATGTGTGTATGCCACAAAGTTTCATGTTTTAAGTTATGATTATTGGGATTACTTTTTCACTACCATGATTTATCCCATGATTATGAAATTATGCTCTCTTTTGCAGGTTATGATTTCCAAAATGTTATGTTCTTATGAATATGATGTGATTGATATTTATTTTGTTTACCCTTACTGAGCATTTGAGCTCACCCTTTTATGTTTTCTTTTCCCCAGGATATAAAGAAAGGTTTTAGGTAAAAAAAAGTAAGATCTTTATGGGAGATTTTGAAGATCTTTCACCATGATTAGAAGATTATAGTCCGAGTTTCCAAAGACACTAAACTATTACGATCCTTGTGTGTGTGTTTTTGTTATGTACTAAGTATTCCGCAAAAGTAATGTAATGTCAATGTACATCAAGATACGGGTCTCTACATATGTGGTGAGGCCCCTGATGGTTGGTCGGAGGATGAACAACACCGAGTGTTGTATCATGGCAGGCTTTTTGTTCCCTTGGAGATGTGCGAGATGGTTCTCCGAGAGTTCCATAGTTCACCCTTGGCAGTACATCCTGGTGTGAAGAAGATGTATTGATCCTTAAGGAGTCAGTTTTGGTGGCCTGGGCTGAAACGTATGGTTGCAGAGTGTGTGTCTCGATGTTTAGTCTGCCATAAGGTGAAGGCCGAACACCGTGTTCTTGGTGGTCTTCTCCAACACATAGAGATTCCTCAGTGTAAGTGGGAGGACTTCTCAATGGACTTTGTTACAGGTTTACCTCGAGCTCCGGGAGGACATGATGCTATATGGGTGGTAGTGGATCGTTTAACTAAATCGGCCCACTTCATAGCAATCAAGGAGTCGAGCTCAGTGGAGGTTTTGTCGAGGAAGTATCTGGAGGAGGTGGTGAGGCTTCACTGAGTTCCTAAGACGATCATTTCTGATCGAGATCCTCGTTTTACCTCTAGGGTGTGGAGAGGTCTCCAGCATGCTTTTGGCTCTCAACTATGCCTTAGCACTACTTTTCATCCTCAAACGGATGGTCAGACATAGCGAACCATCCAGACTCTTGAAGACATGTTGCGCTCTTGTGTTCTTGATTTTGGAGGTTCATGGATGAAGCACTTACCTTTGGTAGAGTTCTCTTACAATAATAGTTTTCACTCTACCATCGGCATGGCACCGTTTGAAGCCTTGTATGGTCGGCCATGCCGTTCTCCGTTGTGCTGGACTGGGGTCAGAGAGTCCGCAATTCTCGGACCAGAACTAGTGCAGAATACGACAGAGATGGTTCAAGTGATTCGTGAGAGGATGAAGACAGCACAAGATCGTCAGAGATCTTAGGATGATCAAAGAAGGAGACCCTTAGAGTTTAATGTTGGGGATCATGTGTTTCTAAAGGTGACTCCCCGTCGTGGGCAGCGAAGGTTTGGTCGTGGAAGTAAGCTTTCTCCCCGGTTTGTTGGGCCTTTCGAGGTGTTGGCTCGTGTTGGAGCTGTGGCGTATCGAGTAGCACTTCCCCCTCATATGAGTCAGATACATGATGTTTTCCATGTATCACAGCTCCGTCTTTATCTTCATGATGAATCTCATGTTATCGATTAGGGAGAGATTGATATTGACCAAGATGAAACCTTCGAGGAGAGACCTGTGGAGATCTAAGACCATAAGGAGAAGGTGTTGCGTGGGCGTTCTATCCCCTTAATTCGTGTCTTGTGGCGACACGGTGGCATGGAGGAGAGTACCTGGGAGCGTGAGTCACAGATACGTGCTCAGTACCTAGAGTTGTTTAATGTTTAACTCCTTTATTTTAATGATGTTTCCTCTCTGGTTAGACCTTTCATGTTTTATTTATGTACCTTTGATGTGATGTTATGTTTTAATTGTTTGGGTATGGATTGTTTGATCCCGGATGTCATAGTTTTGTTCCATCTTTCGAATAACTCATGGTGGTTTTTCCCTGAGAGGTATCTTATGGGGTGGTTGTTCGGACCCCTCTTCTCTTCTGGGTTGGTTTTTAATTCTCAAGGATGAGAATGTGTTGAGAGGTATCTAATGTAATGGCCCGGACCTTTCCGGTCCATTACATTGTGAAATGTTGGTGTTGGAGGTGTTCCGGGAGGTCAAGGGGACTTACCCCCAACACTTTTCCAATTGTCCAGTTCTGTGAACAGTGTTTCCAGTTTTATGAACAGTAACAGATCGGTCTCACCAATCGGTCTGACAGATCGGTCTCACCGATCGGTTTCACAGATCGGTGTGACAGATCGGTTTCACAGATCGGTCTGACAGATCGGTTCCACAGATCTGTCTGACAGATCGGTCTCACCGATCAGTTTCACAAATCGGTGTGACAGATCGGTTTCACAGATCGGTCTAACAGATTGGTTTCACAGATTGGTCTGACAGATCGGTCTCATCGATCGGTCTGACAGATCGGTCTCACCGATTAGTTTCACAGATCGGTGTGACAGATCGGTTTCACAGATCGGTCTGACAGATCGGTTTCACAGATCGGTGTGACAGATCGGTTTCACAGATCGGTCTGACAGATCGGTTTCACAGATCGGTCTGACAGATCCGTTTCACAGATCGGTGTGACAGATCAGTTTCACAGATCGGTTTCACAGATCGGTGTGACAGATCAGTTTCACAGATTGGTTTCATGTACAGTAACGGTGGGTGAACAGTGTTTCCATACTCCTACAGTTTTTCCCCTTTTTACGTTTCCTTTGACGTAAAATACATTTAAAGCCTTATTTTAAGGGCTCTTAAGTCCGTTTCAAATTCCATAAATCCTATGTTAATTATTCCTAAGGCTTGGAATTTTTTACTTGGTCAAACCGTGTGGGTTAATGCGATCCGTTTTTAATGGAGAATTAAACGGATCTTAAACTGTCGCCCCATAAAATCATAAAAAGGGACGAGATATCATTCTCCCTTGTTCTTTCCATTTCTTCTCTGCTAAGAGACACTAGAACCTTTCAATCCTTTCCATAGGAGTTGCATAATCAATCTTTACCCCGAGGATTGGTTCTGTTCTGTTTTGGATGCAACCGAGCCGTGTCGATCAATCTTCGATATAAGCATCCTCTGGTGGATGCAGTTGTCACGAGGGGAGGATCGTGACCTGTTGTGTGGATAAAGGACGTCAAGAACTCTTCGAGGTAGGGGATTCATGGCTTCTCTAATTGTTTATGTGCAACTGTAGAATTAGCATGATTTAGTCCTCTGGATCACAATGAAATTGACCTAATTAAATTCTTGAACCGGATTAAAAGAATTGGTTGATCGCATGTTGTTTCTTTATACCATGATAACGGTTTGCCTCATGTTTTCCTAGATATAGTGATATCTATGTTTCTTTGATTTGTTGATCGTTCATGATAGAAATTGATAACGAGCGTAAATCCAAAATTAATTGTTAATTAATTGGCTAAAGATAAAGAGGCATGTAAATTAATCTGGTTATTGCAGTTGTTGTAGTTGTTCTAATTTGAGGATAATCAAATTAGGGAAGTAAGCATGGTTATTTAATTGTGATAGCTTACTGATTAGGTATCCATT
Organism: Viscum album; assembly: GCA_963277665.1. NCBI lineage: Eukaryota > Viridiplantae > Streptophyta > Magnoliopsida > Santalales > Viscaceae > Viscum > Viscum album. The sequence goes on along the minus strand of OY728126.1, from coordinate 2,018,237,945 downwards.
ATTGGAAACTACGAATAACAAATCTGTTAATTCCATATGGATTAGAAAACAGATTATGTGGGAATTTCAAAAGGGTTCTGAGTTACCTGCTTACTTGTAAGGCTGAATGCCTTGTGGTTTGGAGCTCTGAGTGCTCATTGTGTTTGATGTCTGAATGCCTTGTTAAAGGGCCGAGAGACCATTTTGTGATGTTTTTTTCCCAGCTGCTTGTGTTGTGATGTGAGCCTGGATGGCTGTTGTGATATGTGGAGGCATGGAGACTTGTGGTTGTGGCAGCGGATGATGCCTGGTGTGGCGAGATGCATCGGTTTATGCATATGGGTGTCGGGGAGGACACCAAGGGTGATGGTATGAGATGAATGTGATGGTTTGATGTTGGTGGTTTGGTTTGGTTGTTTATCTGCTTTACTTTTCCCCACTGCTCAAGGCAGCTTGTCTTGCTTACCCTCTTTCCGAAGGAGGCGATGACACGCGGGGTATTCCACGTGCTTTCCGTGTTTAGCCTCTCGATGGAGGATGGGTCTATGCTCTTTCTATAGGCGGCGAAGACTCGACGGGTTGTATATCTATTCACCGTGTTGAGCCTCCTTTGTGTTTAGAAGCATAGGATATTTTTCTAGAATGCCTGGGAATGTGGAAAAGTAATTCTGTAATGAATGTTTGATTAAATGGTGAAAATCCACAGGGATGGAGATGCTGGAATTTAAAGGTGATGTGAATCTTGAAAAGGAGAAGTTGTTTTTGAAAGTGATGCCAGTTCAGTTTAATGTGGAACTGTTCATTCTTAATTAATGTTTAAAGAATTAATTAACGTACAGTGGAACTGATAAAATGAGAATGGAGTAATCTAATAAAGATCTTCAAATGGTTGTGTGCTTGTAGGATACCTAGTCTTTGAAGTAGCAGCCTCGAGTCTGAGAGACGTTAGCTGCAGTTGTATCTAAGACTAGGTAATTCCCATAGTGTGGATGTGAGTTACTTATATATTCTGTACTTTTTGTGTTTCTATACGCTACTCCACCCTGTCGGTAAGGGAAACTGACACCCCTGGGATTCTGAGCCCTGGGGGGTGTTTTCCCCAACATTCTGATGGGAGGTTGAATGGGTGACTACCCCCTTTGGCCCCGCTCTCTTCTCTTGGTAGATCTTTGTGCTGGTAGGCACAGTGGTTAGTTTTACCCATATATGTGTGTAGAGGGCTATGATGGCTTGTGGTTATTTCCCACATATATATTCTGGATATTGTATCCTATGGAATACTATAGGTGTAACGTGTATAGGCTATGATGGCTTGAGGATCCTTACTCGGCGTATGGGCTGTGATGGCTTGAGGTATAATACTCGACATATGATACACGTTATACGAGCTATGGTGGCTCCCAGAAACTACCTGGTTACTTTTGGTTGTGAGGACGGTGTGGTGCTTCGCCCAGGTGTCTGCGGGAAAGCCTATGTGGTGCATGAGGTGCAGATTGTGGATCTTAGCCCAGGTGTCTGCGGGCAAGCCTTGGAGAGAGATGCACATGACGTATGTCGTTGGGGAAAAGCGGCAAACCAGTGGGGAAGTAGTAGTGGGGTACCCTTGATATTCTTTACTATATTCTATATTCTTGTATGCGTTACTTGGTGAGAGTATCCATGGTGAGGTTGGGAACATAGTATACCTGTTTAGGTGACGACTTAGTTTCACTTGTTGTTCACTGGGCTTTAGCATGCTTTCTTTACTTTTGCACGAGAGGCTTGGGGAGGATCCTACTGAGTATACTGTTATACTCACCCTATGTACATATAAACTGTTTTTCAGGTCACTTGGAGAAAGTTGGAGATCAAGCGGGTTACTACTAGCTTGTGGTTGGAGGAGCAGCTGTTCGGGCTCGTGGTCGCTGCCGTTTTTCTTTCTTTTGGGTACTTTTAGTTTTCCCTTTCAGTTGTAGTACTTTTGCATGACATTTCATATATGTACCTGGGTTTCTTTTATATTTCAGTTATGAGTTGGAGTTGGTTGGAGTCTATTCTATATCTCTCTTCTGCATGTGTTCTCTTAGAGGGTAATGCCTCCCATTTGTGTGTGTATTATACCCTCGGTGCTAGTCGCCAACCCGGGGCCTACTAGAGGCGGGACTCGGGGGTCATTATCTCCCTTCTCACATTGCCATACCAGGAGGGGTACACTTTGTGGGGAGGGGGTCGTGACAACATATATTTTTTATAGTTACATTTCAATGAGGTACAAGGTACCTAGGACTGACAACTAGCTAGTGCCTAGGGATGTTTTTGTGACTTATACTAACTGGGTATATTATATTCACCATCAACATATGGTAAGTTTGGTTGGAAATTTCAGTAGCATGTGTGATTTATTTAATGGTGTATGTTCTTTAATTCATCCCTCTTGAAAGCATTTTCCACATTTAAGTTGTACCTCTTTGAAATTTGTTACTAGAATTTTATGTTTTTGAAATCATACAATCATTTTTCCTTTGTGATGTTTGTAGAATGAATTCATGTTTGGAGAACATATTTTAAATTATTAGATTTCAAACATTAAATTAAAGTTTCTTTTATTTTAAATTATGTGTAGTGGGAATAGAATATCGGGCTAATCTACTGAGTTTTAATACTCATGCTTATTGACTTCATCTATTTTTAGCCCTTGTCTAGGTTTCATCTTGAGTCTGATTACCTTGGGTGATGTGTGATCATTGTGTTGGATAGTGAACAACAGAGTCACATGGAGTTAGTTAGTATTCATTTTAGGTTAGTTGAGTTCTCTGGTTTAGTTGTATATTCAGTTTCATGTACAATTTATGTTTAGTTAATGATTTAATTAAATGTATATTAAGTTTTCTGTTTCTTTCTGCTATATAGTTATTGTTTATTTTTTGGATAAAATGTTCTCTTTTCACTCTAACTGATCCTATCAGTTCTTTTTTCCATCCCAAGATGATCAGTAACACCTCTCTGGACTTCTCGTGGAGTTCCCTAGGTGACTAGTTCAAGGTCGACCCAGACGGGTTCATGACAAATTTTTTATGAATATGACCATAATATTCTTTAGAATGGTTTAATATTATTGAAAATTATGAATATGATCATCACATATGTTTTTCAATAGTTTTAGATAATGGGAAAACCTTAATCCAGGTGACAACCCACTACATCCAGTAAGTCCATGAGGCTTGAACCAAAAACCAATGTGCCATAAGGGTGAACTTCCAACCATTGGATTACATGATGTACTGGTTATTATAACATTTTAAACATAGATTTTTTGGATAAATATTATGTTTATTTCTGGAAACATATTTTAGTATCATATCATTTAATTTGTGAGTGATTAATGTTATTTTATGATGTGTTTTATTAGGTTGAAGTATATACATCATTTTTGTTTAATGTAAATGATTATTTGGGAATAATTATATTTTTTTATATAATAGATGCAAAGTTATGAGATAAATAGTGTGGTTAGAACCGTATATAATGTTGAGTTTATTAAGGTTATTAGGGATATATTTTAAAATATTTAAGGAATGATCTATGTTAAACCATTGGTTCATGGTTAATTTTCATTAATATTAATATATTCATATTCATTTTTGGTATTATGTTACTTTTTCTATCCATGTTTTGTTTCAGTAATAATGGGAGGGGAAGCTTGTTAATTTTCTATAGAGCATATGATATGTTAAAATTTAATTTTATTTCTCTAGAAAAAATAAACATATATTATATTAATTCAATTGAGTAATAGGTGAAGTGGAAGGTGATCTATGAACAACCAAACAATGAAATTGTGAATAATAAATAAAAATATGTATCAATTAATTATTTTTTGTGTTATCTAAAATCCCTAAACTATAGGAAAAGTATTTTAAAATATAAAATGTTATCTTAATAACTTCAAATCTACTTAATAAATGGTATTTTAATTGATCAATTATTAAAGAGTTTGTGATCTCAAACTCTATCGTGACAATTCACATTATTTTCATTAATGAATAGTAATTATCTTATCTTTTCATCCACATAAATAGTATAACCTCCAAATAATGTTCACAAACATGGAATCCTAGTTAGTTGATAGTTCCTATTGATATTTATAGTTAACATTTTGACATTTTAAGAGGATGATTTATTAAAAAAAATATTTTTTGTTTTTGAAAATATTTTTTAAAATTTTAATCACTTGATTATCAAGATTCAGATTAAATTATAAGGATTTGAATTATTTAAGGGGTAAAATTTAACATCAAGGGATTTTAATGGAGAAAAATAATATTCAATAAAATATATGAAATGAAAAACCATGCTTAGAATAAAATATATCAACCAAAGAAATAATGATATATTTATTATTAAATAAATTCAATCTCTTTGATAGCTTGTGATGAGTGCAATATAAGGATTAAATTTAACATGATACTCTATCAAACTATTATTATTTAAACATAACCACTATAACCAAACTATTAAGTTGTTGGATATGAATAATGATAAATAAGTTATAAAAATTATTTGGATTACACATGTATAAAATAATTTCAATGGTTATATACTAATTAAAACTAAAATAATAACCATTTGAAAGAAAACTATGTTTTTTCAAAAATAAAGTTTTTCTAAAAGCTGATTCAGTTAATCTTTGGAAACAAAATATAAAATTATTTTGAACAATATTATATGAAATTTATTTTATAAATTAAAATTATTTTCTAAAACAATCATACTAATTTTATCTTATTGTGATGTCTTTGTATATTTCAGAAATGATTCATTATTTGATAAATAGTGATAATACCAACTTTTATTAAAAATTGACATTTTCATTAATAATTTTAAAACACCAATTTTGTTTTAATGTGGTATTAAATATAAAATTAGTAAAACAAAATATTAATTATTCTAAATTAGTTATTTGGAATAAATTTAATATTGAATTTTTATATAAAAACATTTTCGACTTTGGAATGTTTTTCCTTTGAAAACCGATTTTTTAACACGTTTTGGGGTTTAATTTTAAGATAAAATAATTCAATTATTTGAGATTAATTTAATAAAATGGATGGATTATCTGGAATTATGAAAAATATATATTATCTAATATAGTCATCATAATATTTTACCATAATAATTGGTGAAAAATGTAATAACTATTTACTGTGGGTATGGGAAAACCGTGTTTACAACGGGTTTATACAAAAATTAGAAGGGTTAAACATGAAAATTAACAAGTATAAATAATATTTTATAGCCATATATTGGCCATATATTTTTTAAGGATCAATGATGGTTCATTCTAGAACACTTTTTGGAGAGAAAAACGTGGGTAAAAATATTTTTTTAAAAAAATTACATGTGTGTCCTCACTCACACCTATAGAAGGCCACCACTTATACTATCATTTACACACAACATAAACTATTGGATCAAAAAATGAACACCCAAATAAATTCCAAAATTCTATAAAATCATCATATAATACATTTTTTGACATAAATATAACCTATAGTCAATTGGGTTTTAAACTAAAATATGTTTTTTGAATATGATGTAACATCCTTAACTGAGTGTTTTATTTGTTATTAATATTCACTAATATAATATAAGATAAAAATTATTATGATATAAAATCTTATTATATTCCATATAATGAGATTCTTTATTTTTATTTTATGACTTAAAGACATCTCCTCCCTTAAATGGGAAACAAAAACGTTGATTCCAAGAATAACGGACATCCACCTTGCAAAATGATGTAATTTTTTCCCATATATATAATGACCGGTTTGGGATATGCCTAACATTTAGAAGGGGTGAATCATTATTGGGGAATTTTTATTCCAATTGTGTCTTTTTTTATCCATATACATCTTATAAATTTTAGGTTATTGATTCTCTTATTCTCTTTTCCGTGTAGCATGAAAGTATTTGAAATCAGTAAATATCACTCAAGATATTTTTACATGGTTCACTACTTAGTAAATGTTTCTAGTCTATGGAATGGTCAGAAATAATAATGACTACAAAGAAACTATCAAAAAATTCTTCTATGTGGTTATAATGAGTACGATATACCCGTAAACTCGTGTGGAACTTTTAATAAAATCCATTAGTTTTTGTTTATAGCACTGGGCTAGATCTATATACTACTTCCCAAGATAGTATTCTCTTTTATTGAAAAGGTTCTGTATGACCAAGAAATTCCTCCACTTATTTTGTCCTATCTGATGTAACAGTTTTTCTTTATTCTTCTATAAACTTATTATTTAAATTATTATTTTCATATAATGATGCATGAAACTCTGAATACATCATCCCATTAGAAAACGTGAAAACTGAAATAAATTCTTCTTTCTTCAGACCTAATAATATAAATGTGTTGTGAACCAATGAACCAAATTATCCCCAACCAAAACGATAATTAGCTGATAACAATTTGGCTCCTAGATATTCGACTCTTCTATCCTCTGTCTTCTTTAGTAAAAAACCAAATACACACATATGTATTCTTATAGTACTAAAATCACAAAATTATTTTTATCATTATTTAATCAATAATGATTAGACTAACATAGCATCATCAAAATTGATACGGCCTAAATAATTAAAAATATTTTTTGTACTCTCTTTCTTCTTGTTTGAAATATAATAATTTGGAATAGCGAAGTAGTGTCATGATCTATATTCCTTAATCAAAAAATCATGATGGGGGTGTAAAAACATATCTCATGAATGTAATATTTCTCCCTCCTGATTTCTCCCTGAAAAATGTTCCCGTAAACTATTCCCATGAACTGTGACTGTGAATGTTCTCTGTAAACTGTGGTCATGAACTATCACTATGAACGGACTTGTACCATGTTGCATGAGTGCTTCACAAATATACTTATCTTTTATGAAATTCCTTAACTTCATTGTAAATATATTCCCTATATACTATTAATGCTCTAAAAACCATCAATAATCCATGGAAAATCTCATCTTCCATAGATATCATATTTCAATGCGGTCCATACCTACTTTCATGGACAACAATTTCATCGAAATACCATTTCTTCTTTTGTAAGAACTTTCCTCCTCAAACTGTATTCACTTTCAGGGGAAACTTTTGCTTCATAGAAAACCTCTTTTCGACATGAACAACCTTCATTACACGTCTCCCCACACTCAACATACTAACTCTCCTCTATTAATCCTTTACCTTTTCAGGCTAAAGTTCCCATTAATTTCTTATTATCTTTTGAAAAATTTCATCATTGATAACTTTTCCAGACATACCTAAATTCTTTCACAAGCGCAGATCTATTATTTTAAAATTCACTCAAAAATAATGAAAGGATGAACACTCCTTATAAAGGATATTAGATCCATAAAATTATCGATAATCCGTTTTACGATAATTTTCAATTTTGTATAGTCTTCATCATAGAAAATTATCTTCTCGCGAACCATTTTTCCCTTTGATGTTCATGTATAATCTTCTCCTCCCATGAAATTTTTTTTCTATCCACAACCATGTAGTGTCTTTCATTCTTCACAGTGTCCAATTTCTTTTTCAAATAAATCACCACCCCTCATCTTCAAAAAAAGGGCTTTTATATGCTGTTCATTCTTACTCACACCACATGTCTTCCCTCAAACTGCAGGCCTCCAACAATCCATTTTCCTTACGCAGTTCACATACCACGCTTCATGGTACGCATAGTGTTGTTATGTGGAATCCTTCCTTTTTAAATTTACCTTCGTCACTCTACATACCTCCTATGTTATCCGAAAACTATCCTTATTGGTCTACACATTGTCATTTATGAACTCCTTTGCAAAATAACAATCATTTTTCTTCACTATCATCCAGCATATTTGAAAAACTTCTAATTTAAGCATGATCCTTATCGGTCGTTATATATATTCTTTGATAGATCACCTTTAACATCTACATATTTTTTGAGGAAATAATTGAATCATTCATATCTTACATTAACATATTTCTTCCCAAATAAACATGAATACGATTGGAATTACGTTTTCATCTTTTTGTCCATCATAAGGAACGAAACATATGTTCTAAAAAGAACTTATGATATTTGTGAAATAAAAAATTGAAAATAATTTTCATATTTATAACAAAGAGAGTAATTCAACCATGAAATCCAATTTCATTTAATGAATCCATAACAATTCTCTAGGAATCACCAAGTAATTCAAAGTCTTCATACAATTCACAAGATTTCATGGAATAACAAGACATTAGAAATTCATCCAATATATATTAATGTTGAAACTACTTCATCATATTTACAATAATGAGATATTTTTATATCAATAAACACCAATGAAGAAAAAGTATCATCTGTTGGCAAGAATTACAATCCACACACAATATGAGCACCACAATATCTACTTCTCATGGCTAGATATAATGATGTTTCTAATGTTTATGTATGATATTTTTTAGGTAATTATAATTGAATAATTATAATATCATATATTACTTTTAACATTCCATTCCATAGAGAATAATATAATATCACTTGTGTGTGTGGTGGACTACTTCCTCACGAAGTGATGCAATTCTTTTTTCACTCGATATTTACAAAGATGGTAATAAAGAATAATTTAATTTTTTTATAAGATAATCATATAATATTAATAAATATATAAAATAAATATATCATTTAATGTGTTATCTTATAATCCATTGAATGATTTTTTACACCATTCTTATGTATGGGGGACCACAACCTCAAAATGTGATGGGATTAGTATTTCACATACACTTTTCATAGAAGGTAAAAAAGGAAACAATTAATGATTATAAGTGATTTTTATGACATGATATTTATTATGTAATGTATTTATAAGGTATAAGTCCTTATCTATACATATGTAATGGAAACGATATCATTTCCAGTTCATGTGTTTGGCTTAACTTTACCACGAATTGATTTTTTTCATTATAGATGACCAAAATTCAATAAGTTTATAAGTATTTTTTTAATTAAAAAAATATATTTTATGATGCTAATATAATGTTGAATATGATGAAACTATAACCTATGTTCATGTTTTGAAAATTCATGAGAAAACGTGCAGGAGAAAAAAGGGCATTGACACCATAAACAACATTGATAATTAAATATATAGTAATAAATTGTTATAAATTGATCCTATATTATATTATATATAATAATATGATTATTTTATAACCAATTAACATTTCTAGAGCAACTATAATGATGGTTAACTATTTTTTAACTAAAGGAATGTGTGATGTAAGGGGTTTCTTAACTCAATTTCCATTAATTGGGTTATATGACTATATCATTAGTTATATTATGAATGAATTATGTGTGAAAACACATTTTATTTCTTTTTAACTATTTTTAAACATTAATTAATATTTATCCACTTTTTTACACATAATCTACCCATTTATTAACTCCCACATTAATGATACATAATTTTTGAAGGTTTTATCTTTAATTTCATTATTTAAGAGATAAGTTCTCTTATAAAAATTGTTTGATTTATTGGGTGTATATACTACACCTTTACATATTATATAGTTAATTAATCAAACATAATTTTATTCTCTGTTAAAATTTATTTCATTCATTCACGAGGTTTAGGATTAAAATATTACCAAACATGTAATGGATTTGTGTCCCAATTTTTATTATTATAACATAAGATATGTGGTGATCCTATAATAATTTTTTTGGTATAAATACCAAAACATTCACAAGTATTATCCTAAATATCCATCTATTATTGATATTTATTATTTACATTTATTTTATTAATTATGTCATCATAGGTTTTACAACATAACAACGTGTTAAGGGTTTTTTGATATAATAACATTGTTTATCTGGAATGATTATGATTATTCTTTATATGATGAAATAATAAGATCTAATTCACATTTATGTCATTAATTTTCTTCTTCGATGGTTATTATTTTCAAATACATGTGTTCAATTCATTTTACTCCCTTTATGTTGTCATGATTATGAGTGAATGTTTTTAATGAAAAGTTAAGATATTTTTATTCTCATGCGAAAAACATTCCACTTCCACATCCTTCTTTTCTAAAACAATTATGTTTTCAAAAATGTTTTAATATACCTCAATGAATTATCAATGTTATTTATAACCAAATTTATATTAATAAATTAAAATAAATATTCCTATCATTTTTAAAAAATTATCTCAATCGTCTTTTACAAAAAATGATTAAGGATTTTTTTTTTAAATTATATGACATGAATAGTAATTTCAACAAACATGACAATTAATCTAAATTAAGATATCATTATAAATTTTCAATAATATTTTAATAATTTTAAGTTTTTCATAAATGACTTAAAATGTGGAAAAATTAATTTCCTCTAGAATGTTTTCAAAATTTACATATATTCATAAATGAAAAAAACATTTAATTTTACTAAATCAATATATATTATGTATATATTTATCTCATTTATATACCATAGTTTTTATCCCATCCATTTATTTGGTAATACATTCACTATGAATATTTCTCAAATGCATTCATAATGAAATTTTCATTAATTATGATATGAAGTAGGATGAGGGATACCATTTTATTTCCCTTCATAATTATTATGATATTACTTTTGATTGATTTTCATTATGTGTTATAAATAGATCATTAAAATATTATGATGTTTTCTCCTATATAGAGATAAAATGCATTGCATAATGTTATATCCTCATGAGACATCTTGTATGAGATTTGGGTGTGCACATAATCCATTATGGGACTTTGTCCACTGTGTGATATTTTCTAGGAGGTTATACATGACACATGAAACATGTCCATGTCATATTCTATTTTATTTCTAAATTTATATTGAACCCATGATTATATGCGTCCATTTACTTTAATTTATGATTATATTTTGTTACTCATGATCATTCATCTTTATAACATCATGTTATAACTTTAAATCGCATGTTATAATTTTATCATGTTCATTCCCTTATTTTATTTTTTCTTAAACCCATAATTAATGTATTATCTATGTTTTCGCATGCAGTTTTAGGAGATCAAATATATTTTAGGATCTTAAAATAGAGAATATAATAGTGATGCCATGTTTTCCATTTCATTAATGTAATATTAAACTAGTCTTCTAAAGACAATAGGTATTTATGATCCTTATTTTTTCTTAAAGAATATTTTTTTGGAATCAGGGAACAAATTTTGTAAAATGTTGGGTTCAACACTATCATTATGTAAATTTATTCTTAACATTTTCAATTTTTAATCTATGATTATAATTATTTTGTGATAAAATTTTTTGGTGGGTAAAACACAAATCGTGATAGTAGAATATTTATTTATTTCACATGGTCATGAAGAAATTTTATTTATATTTGAAAACATAAATCAAAGGTGAGTTTATTATAACCTGAATTTCTTTATTTAATTCTCATCTATAATTTTTTTCATGTTTATAATATATTTTTTAATTGGTTTTTATTTTAATTAGAAATTCTCGATTGGTTAATGGGTATTATGATATTATTTTTTAGGAAATGTAAAAAAATAGAATCTAAAAATATTAATTATTCATAAATTTATTATTTTAATAATTTTATATTAATATTATATCAATGATAAAAATTAACATTAGAAACTATGAAATAAATATGTGAAAAATTAGATGACCCATGCTTGTGAGGATCATTAATTACCCATGAAAACATTGAAGATGTAAATAATAAAACCTAATAATTTGACCAAAAAGTGGTGTAAAACAAAAATTTGAATAATTAAACTCTATAATGGATGTCATAAAAAAATTAGTATGATTATAATAATTGTACAATGGAACAACAGTAATGTAATGATAATGTATAGATGAGAATTTTATATTAAAGTAGAAAAACCCCAAAAAATGAATCAAGGATAATATAAATCTATGTTAACTAATGTAATTAAAAAAATTATAATGAAAAAGTTAAATCATTTTTCATGAGTGTGGGGGAGGATATGGTTGGCACCTTGGATGACAACATGAAGGGGTAATAAGGTGGTCGTTATTAAGGGAAGTAAACTTTGTGGTGGTGGTGGTAGTAGGATGTGACGATGTATTTGAGAGTGTTGACATTATAGATAATTATTAGAGTGGGACACACATACAGTAGGGAGGTAGGTGTCAGGGACAAAGGTAATGTAAGAGTAGGGTGTGTGAGGATGTGATTAAGGGGATACTAAAATTAAAATAAATTAATTATTTTAAAAATAACTTACCCCAATAAATTTTTATTTTCTATAGTGTTTTTAGTTATAAAACACTTGAATTTTAGGATATAATTTATGTATAAATGATTATAATTTCAAAACATATTGACATAGTTTTTATTTTATTCAAAATTAATATTGAGAAGATGTGTATTTTTTCCCTTTAATTTTTCTTCTAATTTTAGTGGGAATGAAAAAGTTGAATGAATTTTATAATTTTAGTCAATGATATGAATGTATTTATATTTTTTATGTCATGATTTTGATAAAACGGGTATTTAATTTTATATTTTTACTAAAACTAATGGCCATATGAAAAAAAAATTCTAAACAGTACAGTACATTTATCCATACATGGTAAACATCCTTTAATAATAATTTAAATTGTAGATTATAATGATTATGTACAATTCAATTCATTTTGTTACAAATTAAATATTTTGTTTTTATCAATTTTATTATTATATTAATGGTATGAACATAGATGATTATTTTATTTTCATTTTTTTTAATTTTTCACCATTTTTGCAGGCTGATTTTTCCCAATTTTTATTTCTATTATCTGGATAGTTATGGTTAATAGAAACTAATGAATTATTATTTCATGATTTTGAATTCCCACATATACACTCTAACAATACATTTTTTGATATATATTTATTATTTCTATGCACCCGGTTAATGATTTTTATTTTATATAAACTGATTTTTTTTAGTCTATTTTTATGGGATGCATGATCTATAGTCATAAGATCAATGTTACTTAATTCATTTATTGTGGTGTTCATTAACTTTTATAATAGTTTTTAACCACTAATCACTTCAATAGAGTCTTCAAATTTTTATTATTTTTGTTTTTATCCGTATCCTCACTTATCTGGAGGCCTCCCTATAATATTTATTATAAGAATATTTCTTCAATTGTTCTCATTTTCAAAATCAAATTTTTGGTGGAGTTTAAGGATCTTGACCCATATTTCCTAAAGATGGTGTGATCTTTATTAAATTGGAGTAACATAAAATGAATCACATATATAAGGGATAAATATTTTACTAGTCCTAGAAAACTAGATACATACTTGGGTATTCTATTACATTTTAATTAATTTTTTTTTCAATAATTCCATTATTACCTCAAGGATATAATTTTATATCATTAATTTTATACTTCATGGATTATTGGGAAAGGAAAAAAATAACAGTGTTCTTAGGTTCTCAGTATGTTTTCTATAAAGTGAAATATTTCATGAGTATATATAAAATGATCAATATAGAATAGTCAATTTGGTAAGGAGAATATCTCAACAGATATTATATTTAAGAAATGCATTATCTATCATGATTATATGATGAATAATTAATATATCATGTTAAATAACTGAAACAAAATCCATTTCTTTAACATGAAAATCTTTAATAGATAATGAATAATCAATATAGAATTGTAAATCCCTAAAAAACCATGACATTTAAATAATATTAATATCATGAATAGGTATGTAATATTCAAATACGAATGATAAATAATTGAACACACATTCAATTTAAATAACCTGACTATCATGAATGGATATGGAATAATTAATATGTTAAGTGAAGTAACTAAAAACACATTCCATTTAATAAATAATTGATAATGAAATGAATATTGAGATAATATCTTTGATAAAATCTTATGGATGATAATAATTGAATTATAAATGGAGTAAAATATTATTTATTTGATTTCATGATATCCGGAATCTTTATACCTCTACTATCAATGGAATTCAAATTATAGTTTTAAACTAAAGGTAAAAACTCATTTAATGATAACATATAGATTCACCTTAGGAGACTTCAAATTCATTATGGGGATATATAATTTTGTGCCCTAGCCCTCACACTATATTTAAATCATCTATAAAATGTTTAATAATAAATTTATTTCATGATACATGGTCACCATAATAAAGAATTCCTATTGATTAAATAATATTGATTTATGAGTATTTCCCTATATAAAGAAATAAAATTTAATGGAGAAAAGTGTATTTAGGAATGGTATATAGTTTAAGAAATAATCATTTCAATGATAAATAATATGGATATTTAGAGAAATTTAATATCCATAGATCATAGGAAAGTGAATATTTCATGGGAAATTTAAAGACTACAAATATGAATTTAGAATGTAAATGTCAATACATTTGTTGGTCAATATTACCATAAACTATCCAAATAAATAATAATCAGGGTATCAAGACATCTTATACCAATTGAAGTATATTTAAAATATGGGGTTTTTATTTAGGATGAATATAAATACCAAAAAAATTTAAGAAACAATCTCGAGGAAAATATCATATTTACATAAAAATTATTATTTAAAATATAAGAGTTCAAAAAATATTTCAGACATTATTTTCTTTGAAAATAACCATTGAAAAATATAAATTATTATTTAAAACATGTGGTTTTTATAATGATGGAATATTCAATACATTTCATACATGTTAGTATAAATATTCCTTTCACTATTTATATAACAAGAAAACAATCCTTATTTAGAAAATGAATCCATGATTTGTTTATATATTTGTGTTACAAAGTAAATAATGGTTGAAAAGGTCTTTATTAAATAACTTTTAAAATGATAAAATCATATTTTATAACATTTTTTTTAGAAAAAAACTTGTTTTGAAAGAAAAATTATTTTCAATCGGGGAGAAAAATCACTGATGAAATTATTAAAGACATTTTCTCAATAATTTTTCTACCAAATGGGGGGAAAATGGTACTATTACATAAAAATAAATATTTAAAATAGGATAATAATATTAAAGGGTATTATATTTCAATAATCATATTATTTATTTCAATTTATATTCAATTATAAACCATATTGATTAAAATGAGATCGAGAAATAAAACCTAACAAAGATTATAAATTCAAAGACGTAATTGAAAAGTGAATTTTTTATTTGTATCAAATATAAATACACATTATTACACTTTAAATTCAAAAAATATTTCCAAAATCCCATACACTCATAATATTCTAATATAAAAAATATTGAAGAATTAATGGAACCCAATGAAAAGAAATTGAGTTATGAAATTATTACCACATAGAAACTATCATGTAAAATCACCTTGGATTAAATTATTCTAATAGAAAATAAAATACCATAAATTATTAATTCATTATAATATTTTTTTGTAAAATGCGTATTTTATACACCCGGTAAGATAATTTATTTACATAACATTACAATATTCATCATTGAAGGGATATTTAAATGAATCCATGAACCTCATGTTTTCCTTTATTTTATTATTCCTTAACATCATGTATAATGAATTTAAGAACTTTATAAATTTATATTAGAACGAAATTCATATTTATAATATCATATATGGTCCTATTATGACATATTATCATCTCTTTAGTAATAATAGTTCATTATTTTCATTTATTTGGGTGTCTATTGCCTTGTTTTCTAATTAGTTGTTTTAATAAAGTTATTATTCTAATGTATATGATATTATTCCATAATATCCAAAATTATATTAATGTTATAATTTTTATCTTAATTATATAAATTTTTTACATCAGTATTGAAATTTGAATAGGGATAATGTATCAAATCTCTTCTTAGAGACATTAGGAAGTATGTACGGATGATCGAAATTATCATTTCCATAATGGGTGGAAGGGTAAGGAAGTGGTTGACATATTAATTTTCCATAATTAATATAATTTCATATATATCACATATATTCACTAATTTATCCTTATTACTTTCCATTTAGAGTGTATGAGGAAAATGAATAACATCACTTTACAAGGGCATATTATATCGTACAAATGTGGGACATTATCATATTTTAAATGATATGTAATATAAAAGGTATATGTGATGTTAAAATTAATGTAGTGGATTTGTATCATAAATATTATATAAGTTTTTAAATATAACATTATATGCATTCTTATAAGGTTTTGATGGAATTAAAATTACATTGGGTATTGAGGAGGTAGTTTGACATATAGAGAGTAGACATTTTCAACTCCCATTCGAACGAAGTGGAGATTGATATTGGTTTTGAACATAACATATAAACATCACTGTATATTTATGACAAAATAATTATTTTATAATTATGGTATAGTAATATTTTAGTTAGGTGGAATTATAAATGAATAAAAATGCAAATTTGGTAAAGATACCTCTTTTTTTAACAACCTCATTGGGTTTTCACTGAAAGAATTATTATGATTGAATTGTGAAAAAAATATGATCTAGGATTTTTTAAGGTATTATGGATGTTATTTTTTAAGATAACGGCTGAGAAAAATTCATTTTATGAGTGACTTGGGGAGGATATTAGGTGGAATATTATAAGTGGGAGAGATAATACATATGAAATTTTTGAAAAGAATCAATTACACACATGTTTTCATCATTCCACAAGCATAAAAAATGGGTCAATATCAACCTTTATAGGTAATATGATCGAATTAATCCCAAGAAATGGGTTAGTGACATTATTAGGTCATTTTAGCCCTTATCGCTTAAGTTTAACCAATGGTAAATCAATTTATTCCTTAATCCCAAATATTATTTATTAATGATTTTACTATTCATAATGATAAAAAATTATGTTAAAAATAAAAGGAAAAAAATTATTCTAATTACAAATATACATTCTAGTTTCTTAAATTAAATTCATGTATTTTCAAGAATCCAATTTAAAATTATTCCCTTATAGGTGAAAAAAAGGTGGGTTTCCCAAGAGAAAATTATAACAAGTATAAAATGTTATAACATCAAAAATCAATATAAAATTGATTAAAATGGAATAAATTTGTAAAATTTCAATATTATGATACTAATTTTACTTTTAAAAATTTAAAAAATAAAATAACACTTTATATTATTTAAATTAAAATACACTTTTGAATAAAAAAATTTATTTTCTCTTTTCATCGAAAAATGATTCTCTTTAGAAAAATCCCAACAATTAACCCTATGATAAATTTGATATTAATATTTATAAATTAATCTAATTTTCTAAAAAAAATTAAAGTGAAAAAATTAATTTTAAGTTATGTTTGCATTGCTCGACTATACCCTTTAAAAAAGAAATCATTTTCAAAAAACATTTATATTTCATTTAAATGAAACTTAGTTTATATCTAATCAATAGATAGCCATATTTTTTATAATTTGGTTAGGATGATCCATACCATCCAATTTAATGTCATTGTTATATTGGTACAATATATTACAATTTATTATTTATCTGTGTTAAGTGTCACATATTCTATTGAATATATCATTGTTATTTTAAAATATCATGATATTATATTCTCCACACTATCAACAAATTGTTTCCCCATAATTTAGACGTGATATTGGTAAAAAAAATTCTAAATTTTGAAATACAATTGTTAAAAAACCCATATCATAAAAGGGTTAATAATAAACCCTCTTAAAATGAGGGAAAGGGAAATACAATGGTCCCTCCGAAATAACACATATCACAGTTTCTATATAGAAGAACATTATTGGAAATTGAAGATATGTACAAGGTTAAAAATCATACATAATTATAAAGAGTGATTGAGTTAATTGATCATTAGAAATTTAATAATTTGTTGAATGTTAATGGCTTCAAAACAATAAATATTTGATGACTAAAAAAACCCTTTTTAATTAGATACGAAGGTAATATGATACCAATTTTTATTGAAGATTATTTTACTAAAATTGAAGAATTATTTTACATTCTAGGAATATAATGACACATAATCACCTGACATCATTATATTTCATAAGAACAATTTCATCCTTCAATTATTCGTCAACCAATTTCTAATCCAACATTAACTCTATAAAATGAATATCCAAAAATGAATTTTTATTTCTAATAAAATAAAATTCACTTTTATTGGATTATATGATCTATAAAATAGTTAAATGTCTTTATTCCTATCACTTAACTTTTTCCAAAATGAATAGGGTTATAAGAAGTTATTCAATATAATAAATTAATTTCAAATCCTAAAAATTAACCCCCATTTTTCAAAATTAATATTTATTCCTCAAATAATATATGTACAAACAATAAAATTTTAAAAAAACATCAAGAAGGCTAGTAATAGTAATTAATCCCTTATTACTCATTGGTTATTGGTTCATGACCAATGGCCTTTTAAGATTCCGTGGGTTATCACCTAGAATGATAGAAGTCCTTTTTCTAGAACCATATTAATATAATCTATATAACATTATTAACGTGTATTAAACTATAATAACATCAACATCTAAGAGAATACAAACAATAAATATTCAAACCCATAAAAATAATGCACAAAATTGATATAGAATTTTTACCCAAATAGAATGTTAACTATAATATATTATAAAAAAATAGCCTATATTTAAATAAATGTTCCTGAAATTATCATTTATCATAGAATAATCCTATCACATAAAACCTAAAAAGGATCTTCATGATAGTGTACTTTTGATCAATTTTGAACTCATAAACCCATGATAATATCCATAAAATTTATTTCAAGGAAGTAATATATTATTCTAAAATTTAACTAAAACATTAGTTGTTTCATGATTATTATATCAAAATTCTATTTATTAACACACTTTTATAATATATTTATGGATTGAAATTATATAAATACATAAACATTTTTATTTCAACATTAGTCATTATTTGGTCAAGGATTTAACTTCTAAAATAGGGTATTGACTTTAATAATTAACATGTTTCCTGAATTTATGACAAAAAGAAAAAAATGGATCCATAGGATGAGATTTTTTCCTATAATTATACTATAAATTTGTCTTCAGTAATTTATTTTTTTATTCCCTTCTTTTCCAAACATAAAAAATTCCCAATGCCATTGAGGAAAATTCCATTGTGTATATTTCTCCATTTATAACATGAAGGTAATCATGCCTTATTTTCATAATGGTTTCAATCACTCGATATCATATTTAACTTCATACATCTCTTCTATGCTGGGTCTAAGAGTCAGTAATATTATAAGATATTATTCATATACCAGAATAATTGAAAAAGAAATAATAATGATGTCATTCACTCTTATTATACTCACATTTGGAAGATCATATTCACTATATTTTTCTTAATATTAAATGTTAACATGATTCCTTTGGGTTTTAGCCATTGATTAAAACCCAAAATATTTGTATTATAAACAGTAATCATAGTGGTAAAATTAGATAATCATTTATAAGATATCTTAATCATGGCACTATTTTTTAATATATGAAGCCTTATATTTAATATCTATTGTTAATTATCATATTATATTTAAATCAACTGTAAATTTTTGTAAATAAAATTTCAATTGATTAAATCATATCATTTGGAAGTTTCAAACCAGTTAAACCATAAGGTTGATTACCATATACCAAGTAATACTCTAGTAAATCTTGATCTAATATCCTAGTCATTGTGACAAAATGAACATGTTTAAATTATGGTTCTAATTTCTTGTATTTTGTTTAATGAAAATTTTCCCAATGTAAGAGGAGCTTCGAGGTTGTACCAAGGGTCCAAGACATAAAAAGAAGGAAAACTGGGCCAACCTATGCAAGGTGCATTGTTGGTGCCTAGTTAAATAAATTGGGTGGTCTCTCTAGAAATACCATGAAACCAAGGACAGTGTAATTATGCATAGTTGGTGAAATGATAGTAAAACAATGTGAAGCTCTCTATGTAATGGTGTGACTATTTTCCCATAGACTGTATCATGTTCATCGTTTGCACATGGTTTCTAAAATAGTTTAGAAAATTCATGCACCCGAACAAAATTTGTAAAATTTATAGTTTTTCAATTAATTCATATTTAGATTCCGAACTAATTTCTCCCTTATTTATCCCATTTAAACCCTAAGGACAAACCCAATCGACCAAATATTCCATGGGGTGGTTTTCCATTGATTTCAGGATTGTTATGGTGTCATCGGCTATGGATTGAAACCCCAGGTAAGTCTAAATTGCTTATTTCTTCCCTTTTTAGGATTAGGTTTTCTAGTTTCTCCCATATTCTTTTAAATCCCTAAAACCTTCTTTTTCTAGAGGAATATAGTTTGGTTCATCAAAGTGTTCTTTAATCCAGATTTAAGGAAACAATTAAGAGTCTTTTCATCTTTATATTCAAGGTAGATTGTCTATATGTTATATTCCATATATTTTTTATAGATTTGTTCATGTGTGTTGAGATAGGGAATCCCCCATGTCAAATATTTATTACCTTGAGTAATATTATCTAAAATGGTGGGATAATTATTTATTTAGACCCCTCATGATCCGTATGGGATGTTTTTAGGATGATTAGAATGATTTAGGACAACCCATTTTGTTTTCCGGAATTCCCAAATGTAGAAATTGGTAATGTAATATTTAGAGTAGACATGAGATAACATAGATCCCATATTTAAAATTTTTAATATGTTTATTGGAGGTGAAATGGAATATTTATAGTTTTTCCAAGGTTTTGATAATGGTATAAGGGGTTGTTTGGTGTTTCGTGAGAGAGAGTTAATTGGGTTAATTGAGATTGTGTCAAATGGCCTATGAATTGTGTTGAAATTCCTAAAAGTAGTAGTATATATGAAATTATGAATATGTTAAATCGGAAATGGATTGCGAATATAAGAACATATTAATGATTATTCACATGTGAATTGGTGAATATGTTGAATGGGTTAATACTTAGTTAATTATAAGGTACTCCTATTAGGATTAATGTAATAAAATGGAGGGTTCTTCATGATATAAGATCTGTAATTGGTATGCATACGTTGGAAAATTATTGTGAAATGATGAATGGAATAAATGGGATAATATATGGTAATGGATTAAAAGTTGATAATGTATGGCAATTTTTCAATATACATTACGGTTTAAGTCATGACAATGGGAATAGTGCTAGATGGATATGAAATGAAAAATGAAAGCTTGATAATGGGTTATGTCATCTTATTGATTACCAAGTTGATTTTTATGGAATGTGATTTATATTTTTATTGGTTGTGATTGGTTGTGATTTGGTATGTGTGTGGTGAATGGATAAATAGGAATATGAACATGTATTGTTGATGGATAAAGGACTAAGACTCCTCCCACATGTTGGGATGGACTAATAATCTTACCCCATTAAAGAATGCATGGGTTATAGATATGGACTGATGCTCTAGTCCCCTAAAAGATTCATTGGATGATATTACCTAGATAGAGGCTCCAAGGTAAGTGTTATGTATTATTATGAAATTATTATCCCTAGTGAGATAGGGACTTGACTCATTACCTTATGTGTATTTATTGATTACCTTAGTCCCATGTATAGATGATTTATATGCCTAACCCATGGATAACATTATAAAAAGGGATTATTTAATTAAGATATTATAAATGATAAAAATAGTTATAATGATAGAAACAATTTAATTATATGTGGTTATTTAATAGAACATGAGATTCCCTTTTGTTTACCTTACATTTTTTTCATACATGAATGCACTATCTATTTAGACAAGATATTTTGTAGACAACATTGGTTGTAGCCTATTTAGTTATACTCACACCCTACTCAGGTCTCCCATGGGTACCCAAGCAGAGGTCATTGTTGGAGGTTCGTATTATGAAAAGATATCGGTGCTAGGGAGTTGAGTCGGGCTTGGGTTATGCATAAATGAGGATCCAAAAATGAAGTTAGGACTTTTAAAAGGATTCACCTGGTTGTCTTTATTTTATGTTTATTATATTTTGGATGATACTAGCATGACATGGAATATTTAATGTTGATATGTGGTGTGTACCCAATTTTGACAGATGTTTGGCTATGAATGATTATTAGTTGTTAGATATAATTTATGGTATTTATATTGTTAACTATTGTGGGTTAATTTTTTAAAAAGGTTATAGTCTCCCCTCATGGCTTATTATACCCTCATTTCTAGTTGATAGACTCCGCTTATGAGGAGGAATGCTTGAGGTCATGTGACGACCCTGCTTTGGGAACCAGTTTAGTGACACCCATGTCGGGGACATTACAAAGTGGAATAATAATAGTTTATTATTGGGGTATTGTTATTTGGGATGGTATATAGGAGGTGATGATGTTTTGGGCCTTTGTATTGATATTTTCCTTGGGATTTCCAGACCCATGTGTGAGGTAAACCCCAAGTCTCATTGTGTTGGAATTGTTGTTCTTGATGTGTGTTGTTACAGTTGAGTGATATTTTACCATTGGGTTTTTCACATGATCTGTGATGTGACTGATTTTTGATATATTTATCATTTATATAATGGAATGAGGTTAGGATATCATGCATCATTTTAGGTACCTAAGTATTTAGGTGGAATACATCATGATTGGCACACACAATATGGGTGTGTGAGACATGAAGAATGGAATGCATTTTAATTTCCTAAAATTTGATAATGAAAAATTGGTGTCTAATAAATATGATTAAAATGAGTCTTATAGAATAAATTTTAAGAATAAACAATTTTTTTGTTCAATTAATTGTGTACATGAGTTAAAATGACGATTTTAACAAGTTGTGAAATTTGGAATATTCCCAAGAGAATATAATAATGTTGTAAAAGAAGAAATGGTTTATAAAATTACTTGATGAAATATGTGTGATTATGTAATTTTTTACCCAATGTTGGCCATGAACCATGTTAGGGATATCATATGGTAGTTTTCTGGTTATGATTATGATTATAAGAATGTTTTATGCAGATTGGGTTGTTTAGGGATGATAGTATAAGATCATTTTCATCAATGATTTAAATACATTCGATCATTCATCCAAGTGTTTGTTGGGGAAAATGTATTGGATTTTGGTCATGAATGTGATATGTAATTCTAAAGCATGGGGTTAACATGGAGTTTAAAATGTGAATTCATGTGTTCAAAGATAGTGGATTTAATTATTAATGGATATATACTGATAGAACATTAGACAGAACCTGGTAGTGGGTATTCCTTGTATTATCATTTTGAACCTTGTATGGGTGGTTTGTGTTAGTGAGAGTGCCATATTCCAGGACCTTGGGTTTGGGTTATTAGGACTTAATTTTTATGATATGTAATAATAAATGTTTTTTGGGAACCCTTTGTAGGGTTATGGCCTTTAGGTTGTTGGGAGTTGTTCGATAATGAATGTGAGGAAATTCTCTTGGGTTGTGACCATAGATAGTTGATGATGGACCTTAATTATGGTTCCTACATATCGATGACCTTGTGATTAGGGACCTTGCGAGTTGTGTTTTGGATCTTGTAGAGGGATAAGTAGTAATGTTGATTGTTGGGTGATGCGACTTCAGTTATGGTTATGTGTTGAATGTTTTGTGGAAAAGAAGGGTGAAATCATGGGAGGCTAGCCCAATGATGCAGGTTACATAAAATATTAAGAATATGAGATGGTTAAAGGGTGGAATAGATTCATAAAAAGTACCATCATGTTTCATCAAATGGTATTTTTGTGTCTTGGTTATTTTAGAAGGGCACATGAGTGTTTGTGGTAGGTTTTAAAGATTGATTGAAAGGGTATTATAATATGTATTCCTAACCATTTGGTTATTGTGAAGATTAATCGATGTCTAGATGTTTTTTAGTAGAAGGGACAAGGGTTACTAAACTGTGGTTATATTATTTGGTTTTTAAGGTTACACCAAAGCCAAGGGTGGTCATCTAGCTAACCTAGTTGGTATAAATGGTCTGGTTGTTGAGATATATATTGATAATTATGAGGGATCAATGAGGTTGGTGGACTTAGAGGGATGTTTAGGTGAGTATGTGGTTGTTGGAATATTCTCATGTGATGGTGGTATTATGGGAACTAATGTTTCTATAAGATTGGTTGAAGGAATGTGTAAAATTTTAAGGGCTCTATGAGTTCTATATGTGGTAACATGCTTGTATGGTATGACTTATGTTGAGATAATCATTTTTAGTTTATATGAAAACGAGGTGGGAAGAGTAGTTATGTGAGAAACCATTGGATTTATTGGTGTGGTTGACCATAATGCCTATATTTTTAACAATTAGTGGTGTACAAATGGATATCTAGGATGGTGGTAGAAGTAGTTCCATATGAATAGTTGGTTCATGGAAACAAGGAGGATGGTCATAGAATGATGGTGAGTTGTGGTTGGAAATAACATCTGAGTGGTAGTGGTTAGGTGCACATGAGATTTGTGAAGCAAGGAAGCATGAGGTCCTTGGTAAGTCATGTATTACATTAGTGGTAGGAAACATCAGTGATGGATAAGTTGGTGGTTGAGTTCTTCAAAAAATTCTGGGAGTGCCTCAACCAGTGATGTTCATTCCCATCATAATGACATTTTCCTAGATATATTGAGAAGATTTGGATTTACGCCAAGTGGTTTGATGCAATTTTTGGGGGGTGATAAATGTAATGGGTTTTACACACATCAAGGTGGTATATGTGGAGATGGGTGATGATATATACACCATCAACTGTTTTGGATGAGATCCCCTGGATATACTGGGTATTGAAAAACTTCAGGGATGTTTTTCACGAATTCTAGGAACATGCACTAGTTGATGTTCATTTTAATGATCCGGTGAAATATATACATCCCTTCTTATGTTTTGGTGTTCATATTATGATCAATTGTATGCCATTCTTGTTGTAATCCCTTGTGTATAGAAATGGTAACAACACTACTAAGGTGAGGAGTCATAAGTTAGTATTGGATGTGGAGAAGAAAACATTAATTTGATGAAGTGTAACTGGGATGAAAATAAATAACTTATGAGGGGCATGTTGTGTCACTCATAGAGGCCATGTGGGATTTGATTTTGGTGGCTTTTTTAGTCAAACAATGTATTTGGGCTCATGGTAGTTTCAAAAGAAATTAGAGATTCCAATGATAAACCTATTGAAGGGGGGTTGTAATACCTGACAATTGTTTGTGGAAAGAGTAATTGGGTTCTATAACACCAAAATTATATATAAGTAGACGTGATTAATTGTATTTTGGAGGTATTATAATGACCTAATGTTAGAGGTATCCTTGTACATGTGACGTAGTGGCATTCCAATGGTCAAGATAAAAATTCCAGGAAGTGTAATCAAGGGATAGCTCGACTCGGCTGGGTGTGGGGGACATATGTGTAATTTTGTAAATCACCTTAATTTTTTGTTCTGGGTACATAAGTATGATTAAATTTTAGTAATGGTTTGAGTGAGAAACTAGAATTATTTAACTATTTTATAAACAATATTAGTTCTTTTGTTTGGAATGTTGATTGGGGTAGTGGAACCTGATAATGGTTCAGAGGGAAGTGACACTGTGATAGAGGAATTTTAATGATTTTCTCGGGTGAACTCCATAGGCACATTGGATGATAGTGATAGGCTTCAAGTAAGTGAGATCCTTTGGATGGTAAAAAGGTTTAGTGTTCCAACACCGTAATATCGGTGTTATGGGACAATCTAGTAGGGGGAGGTCCGACATG
Source organism: Viscum album (assembly GCA_963277665.1). Taxonomy (NCBI): domain Eukaryota; kingdom Viridiplantae; phylum Streptophyta; class Magnoliopsida; order Santalales; family Viscaceae; genus Viscum; species Viscum album. Next base: position 2,018,212,128 of record OY728126.1, on the reverse strand, counting down.
AGATAGTAAACATCAATGTGTTTGTTGAGAGTGACCCACCTCTTATTCGATGTTATAGTGACAAGTGCCGATTGAAAATGAAGTCTCATTAAGGGAGGTCAAGTTGATATTAGTCGTTGAATGGATAGATTTGGAATTTCTTCCTAGGTGGCTTTAATGACAAGGTTATAGTCTAGTATAGGGAGAACTCCATATGGGTGTTCTGGCATGGTGACTTAGTAACATGTCAGTTATGATGTGAATGTTGAGTTGAGATTATAGTATTCATTAATCAATTGTGGGGGATTCAAATAAAAAACGATTGTGGACATACCTATAATAGAAAAGTGTTTTTTATAATGTTACATCAGTTTTGGGTTGGGTGGAATCAAGTGATCGCTATTATGGTGAGTTGGTCCTAATAGCGAGCATTGGTACGAGTTTAATCGGTTGAATACCATAAGAAATTATGCTGCATTTGGATGTACAGTTATATAATGGGATCATATTGACTTTAGTAATAGATCTAATTATTTTAGGAAATGTGTTGGTAAATAAAGTGTGTTTTCCTTTTGGTGGTATTGGGTTTTGGTCATAGTTAGAGTTTTGAAAAAAAATATTAAAATGATGTCAAGTGATTTGGGTCATGAGGGGCAAAGAGGACCAGACTAATGGGTTTCCAATTGATTATTCCATGATGGTATGATGTTGTGTGACATTTTATTATGTGATTTAAATTAGGAACTAGTTCATATGATTTCCCTATGATTTTCTATTGGTTGATGTAATATTGAAGTTGATGTGTCCTCTGGCAAGTATCCAGTTTATGTTGTGGGTTGTTGTGAGGATGACATGTGGGGAATGTTCATACCATTAGTTCGAATTCAATGGAAGAATTTTAATATCTAGTGAGAATCATGGAAATGGGGAATTAGTTGGTGGGCCTAGTGGCTTGATCTATTTATTATGGACGCTCAGTGATGTTTGAGAATACAGATCAAAGAGGAGACATTATAAGGTGAGAAGGATGTAAGATCCATTTCTTTGTGAAGTTATTCATTTGTTTATTTTTTATCTCTTTGTCTTGGTTTCTAAAATGGTTCGGGATAGTAAGAGGATCCTTTAGGGTATATTGGTGGTTTAGAACATGGAAATATAGGAAACTGTTTCAACCTATTCAAGGAGAATTTTTGATGCAAAGTTTAATAAATTGTGTGGCCTTTACAAGAAACCTATGAAACCTTGGATAGTAGCATTACACATAGTGGGATCAAGATTAGTAAAACCATGATGATCACCCTAGGTAACCATGGTACCTTTTCCCCATAGATAGTATCATGCACATGGTTTCCATAGGGTTGGGAAAACTATGGAGAAAAACTGTGCACCCTAATAAAAGATTGAAAATTTATTGTTTTCCCATTACAAGATATTGAGACATGAACCCAATTTATCCTTCATTTGTCCTCCTATAAAACCTATGGAATAAATTTTTAACCCAATAATCCGAAGGGTGGTTCTAATTACATTAATTTCTATTTCAATCATTGGTGGATGTGAATTAATACCGAGTTAAGTCTAACAATCCTCTTGCTTCCCTTTTCTGGATTAGGGTTTTAGTTTCTTCCATATTCTCATACATCCATAAAAACCACTATTTCTGGGTGAATCTTGGATGGGTTATCAATGGGTTTCTAAATCATATTTTAGGTCCACTATTAAGATTTTTTTCATCTTTGGATTCAAGGTATGTGTTCAACATGTTAGATCCCAATGTTTTTATAGATTAGGGATTGGGTGTTGAAATTATGCCTTCCTCTTGTTGTGAATTTGTTTCTTTTAGTATGATTTAGTAAAATGGTTGGATAACTAATGATAATAAACCCTCATGATCCCTGTGGTATTCATTGAGTGTGTTTATAATTTTTTAGAGCCACCCATGGGGTGCGACGACATTTTTTAACTGAGAAAATGATAATTTTAATTCTATAGTTAACTTGTGATAATGTAGAGCCCATATTTAACATGATTAATATGGTTAACAAAATTGAAAATATAATATTGATATTTTTCAAAGGTATTTATATTGATTGAGGGTGTAATTTTTCATCGCTTGAAAAAGGTTTATTGGGTTATTTGAGATTGTGTCGAATTGCCCTTGAATTATGTTGAAGTTTCTAAAAGGATTAGTATACATGATATAATGAAAATGATAAATTGGAATGGCTTTTGAATTTTGGAACATGTAAATATGATTTAATTAGATAAATGAGGAATATATTTAATGAGTGAACACATGAGAATTATGGGGTATACCTAATGGGTTGGATGTAATAAAGCGGTTGCGATGTGTGATATAAGAATTACACTAGAAATGAATAAGTGCGAAAGTGGTTTGAAATGAATAATTACATAAGTAGTCTAATGTATTATAATGGATTAATATTGGCTAATGTGTGGGAATTTTTGGATACACTTAAGGGGTTTAAGGCATGAGAATGGGAATTGGGCTAAAAGACTATGATATGTTAATGGAATGTGTGTTAATTTGTTGTGGCATGATATTAATTTCCATGTTGATGGTTATGGAATGTGATTTCTATTTTCATTGGTTGTGTTTGGTTATGATATGGTATATGTTTGGAGAAATGATGAATACGAATGTGCACATGGAATGGTGGTGGGATAATGCACTATGGCTCCTCCCCTAGGTTGGGATGGACTAATTCTATAACCCCGCCAAAGAATTCAAGGATTAAAGAGTTGGATTGTTAATATATGCCATGACCCGTCCCCCAGGGTCCATGCTATGACTACCCCAAGCATGACTCAAAATGGCTAGGGTATGGAGACTAGTGTCGATGGAATTGTACTACAAGTATGAGGCATTTGTTGAGTACCTATACACACACACACAATCACAACCCCAACCCAAAATGCTGAAAATTTAAACATTTATACAACTAAAACAACAATTGAGTGTATAGGTATATGTTGTAAGTACAAATGTGATAGAATAAAAACCCATCAAAACAAAAGAAGTAAAAAAATGAAGGACAAGGTCTCCAATAATCTATAAAAAAACCACTCATGAAGGGTAGGTGTAGAATAGATGTTAGAAGCCATAGGTGTACACCTTGCCTATCTAATCTAAGCAGGAACCACCTAGTCCTGGACCACCAATGTCTCAATCAAATTGTCTTTCATCTACCCAAGATATGACACCTATGGTTGAATCCCATGTAGGGGTGAGAAACACAATACTCAGTAGGGACCCCAAACCCCAAATAATTTACCATAAAGAAACCACAAAAAATGTACAGTCATCTCAACATAGGTATATGTCATCAACACATATAACCAGATCATCTAGGTATACTAATACAAGATTCTATGATGCAACATCTTTTGTACCACCATCTGTATGTTTCCGTTCGTAGAATGCTCGATTCGTGGAGGTCCCACTCTTCATGCTATCTGGTAGTAACCATGTTAGTAAGTCTACCAAATGTATTCGAGAAAACCTATGGGATCAATACATCAAAATTTTTCCTTGAGACATCAAGTCTCACTGAGAAAGGAGTCATGATGTTACGACTAATCAATTTTAACAGGATTCCTCTCAAGGGATGAATTCACCAGGAGGACTCGCTCCTTGATCCAGCACGTCATCAGAGACCTTCGCTAATATTTTCTTCTTATGTGGGCCCCTCCCAAAAAGAAAAAATAGTGAACTACCCAAGGAAAACTACTTCATTTGTAACATTGAACATAATTTACTTCTGAGGGACTCATCCTCATTCACTTACTGATGTCTACTCATCTGCCACAGTACCGAGGTTCACTCGATTCTTGTTCGTCTTGCGGGCCACTAAGGTTCGCTCTACTATTGCATGTTTTCCGGGCCACTAAGGTCCATGTGGCTACTTCTCCTCTATTAGGACACTGAGGTCCATGTGACTATTCCTCATATACTATAAAACACAGGTCCTCACAACTACTAATCTACTAGGCTACACTTGTCTGCCCGAATACTCTTCTTTTAGGCCACACATGTTTGTGTGTATACATGCCTTCTCGAAAACTGAGGTCTACTCGGAACTTCCTTATCGTCACAGCCAGTCATAGGATTATCCCTCGTAGTGAATTTGATTCCAAGAGAATCTACCTCTCAAGCCATCAGTCATTACTCATCATCCACATAAACTCAGTAAGAGTAATTCAAATGGATTGTCTCGTCATGAGGGTCTGAACACCGCACACGGTTTCTCAATCAGATATTTTGTTTTCATGTAACGATGGTTATATTGGAATGGAGCTAGTGGGGTATAGGTATGGTTAGAGTCAGTCAGACCGACCAGACCCGACCCAAAACAGGCCAGTGGGCCCGGCCCAGATTTGTTGTGCCTAGCCCGGACAAGTTGGGTCGTGGGTCTGGCAGGCTGGGGGTGGTTTAGTCTAGTTTTCCCATTACTCTTTGGCCACCGCGTCCCACCTGAGGTAGTTGTCACAGATCACCACCATGAGAACCTCCTCCCACATGTGGTAGTTTCTGCAGGACACCTCTATGGTCCACCATGACTGCAGCTTCAGGTCGGTCGACACCGCACGACTTTCCACGTCCGCTCACATCGTTGTTTCCGGTAGTTATCGGCATCCTGATCCATATCCTACAGCTGATGCCACATTCCATTCCATTCACCGTGGCTCCATAACATCGTTTCAGTGTGATGATGGTGCACTCCACCCCATGCACCACTGCAATTGTTTAGTTGTGGCCTTATATGATCCACCAATGACCTCCTTCTGTGGGCCTCCTCCACTTCTGTGTTGCCCCATTGACATGTTCTACCTTCTACGCCACCACAACCATCAAGAGACAACCTCTTCATGATACTATGGTCTCCACCAGGACCGTGTATTACCATCTCCAGGATCATAGAAATCCATTTGGGTTGTTTCGGCCTGTATGTTTGAGAATTCATAAGAGAGAGGGAGGTGGTAAACTCTCATGAACACCCTAGTTGGATGTACAGTCCTTGTTTGTGTTGGCCTTGATCCATGCACATAAGAATTTAAGGCAGAATAAATGAAGAATTAAAATCAAATCACTAGTTTATCATAGATCCATTTTCCGAATGAAAATCCCAAAAATTAAACCCATCATACAATAGTAATGCATGATCCACGAATCATTCGGTTCATTGAATGATTCATGCTCATTATAGATATTTAGAAATAGAGAAAGTAATTTTATTAAACACACGCCCTACATAGAAAATGGGTCGGTCAACGTCAGGGTTCGATTGTAATTTGTGATCCTTTAAGAGACATCATGACACATCTCCTCATCGACCATCAATCCGTGAACCATATTAATTAGATATTTTTTGTTTGTCTCTTATCATTTCTTGATAATAGAATTATTCTATAGCCTTTGATCCATCTATCAGGTCGTCCCTTGACCATGTATCTATTATAATCATCTTAATGGAGGAAACATTTTGTAGCGTTTCTGTTACACTGAGTCTTCACATCTTTATAAATTTTCATTTATGAAACAAAATATCTTCATAATCTCTACGTTGCAGAGAAATTTTGTCAAATAAAATAATATTTTTATGTTTATTTTATTTTTCCATAAAATGATCAAAAATTAACTTTTACCCTTGACCCATACTAGTCGAGGTTATTCCCCTCCTAATGAAAATTCACCCTCACGAGCTCAACTTTACTCCTGTATTTCCAACCCGAGTTAACATTTATGTGTTATTGGAAATAAAATAATCTATATTTATTTATTTTATTTATGGTCACATCCCAAAAACAGCATTCCACAATAATCTTGCGTTGACCAGTGTTATACTCCTCCCAATGAAAGAACGCCATTACAAGCACAATGGTGGTCTTATATTTTCAATCAGAGACACAGTTTGTGATTTTTTGGATTTCAAGAATAAATAAATTTTACTTTATTATTTTATTTACAATTTTGCAATTTTTATGTTTTCTCAATGGAGACCGACACCAAATACACTTAATTTGTGCCTAGGGTAAACCCACTGCTCTGAACCCAATGGTTCCCTCAATTTTATAATCTGGGCACCTTTAAAGAGTTATTCCACTTTTCTAGGGGAACTACTCAAGCATGCTATTTAAAAACATAACAATGTTTGAAATATTTTTTCATTCTCACCAAGAACCAAATCAAGTTTCTTCTGATCACATTGTCTTGATATAATCCCATATAAATAAGAAATTTACATGGAATTACAGGATATTACATTACCCCTGCCTTCCGGGATTTACATCCTCAAAAGACAAAATGCGAGATAACCAAACAAATAGGGGTACTGATCTCGGATCTGAGCCTCCCCTTCCCACGTGATCACTTAGTGATTCATGTCATGCCAACAAATTTGCACAAGAGGAATCGATCACATCTGGAGGGACATCTCCTGTTGATCCACTATTTCTACTGGAAACTATACAACAGTCACCCCTTGATCAACGTCTAGCTCTCCCTAGGTCATATCTTTATCACGTAGAGGCATCCCGAGCCCTCTACTATACTATGCTCTATGGTAGTTAGTAAGTAGGTCAACTCAGTGAGTCGATCAAAAACCACTCAGATGGAATCATGTCTCCTTTACGTACATGATAATCCATTCATGATGCCTATCAATATCTCATCCCACTTCCTTCCCAGTACCCCTAGAAAGAGAAGGAACAACCCACAACACTTATTCATACAAGTGTTCAGCAATTAATCTCAAGAGGTATTCCAAAATTCAACCCATCATGTCATCCCTGGTCCCCGCCTTGACACCCACACACATACCCCGATGCGTATCGCCACACTAGGAGTCATTACTATAGTTGATCAGCCTTTAAAAAGAAAAAATGCTACCAAAATTTTTAATTTCCATGAGGTGTATTCCCTATGGAAAACTGAGCATGTAATGACTCATAGTCAGTTTCACCGATTTTTGCCTCCATGACTTAATTAAGAGTGGATGATTAACAACCAAAAACTGGAGATAAGAAACTTCATCCCTTTCCATGAAAGATAACTATAAGAAGTAAAAATGCTCCATTTCCACATTCAGAAACTACGAACTATATCTCCTATTGAGATAATATACTACAATCTTCCTCCTACCGGGAGTATAGTCTACTTTGAGGTTATAGTCCTGGAGGAACTCCAGCTACTGTATTTATCCCATGTTAAAATCCTTTTGAGGGTATAACTTATAATCTTGTGGTTTGAGTAGATGGTAAGCTATTATCCAATGGAGGAAGTGTCACCACGTCATCAATGAGAAGACTATAACTTCCAACACATGATTGAGGATCTTGCCAAAATCTATCTCAATTGCTGAAATCCTATAGTCACCATCCCATCCATGCAAAAGGCCACAACTTTAAAATAAACAATGTTTTCATAATCCCTTAGAAAGTGGGTAATTTATCTCCATAGACAATTAGATAAAGTTTCAATAATCCACCCACATTTAGTGAAGCTCTGTGAAAAACATCTGATATACTGATGTTGATATCATTTTCTCCTCGGGGTGTAGAATGATGCCGAATTTCATCTCCTTGTATGGAGGTAATCCTTGAAACAGCTTCTAGAAAGACATCCCCGCACACCACCACTACTAATGGGAACAAAAAATTCAATACACCCACATCCATGTGGTTACGGATGGTAATATATAGCTATAAAAATCTTATATACTCCTACTCCCCAATCCTGGTGTGGACCACATTGGGGTGATGGTTGTTACATATTGAAATGTATACCACCTCCGGCTGCTCTCACAACTCCTCTACCACATCTGGAACCCTGCAGATTAATCTGTTTCTATCATTATCTCTGCCCTGGTGAAACATATACCATTACACTATCATTACAACATGATGGAATATCTCTAGTGAGATGTCTCATTATGTCTTTTGAAAATCATTGCCACTTTTCATGTATTACTGTTATAATCATATGAACCCCGAGCTGTAGATCCCCTATCTTGGGACCTCTTCTTAGAACATCACACAGGTCAAAGTATCTATGACTGATGTTGACTACCTTTTTTCCCACCACGGACTTGCATTGGCTACACCTGCTCAGACAAAATATTTTAAATCACAAAGGTTCTCTCCAGCACCCTAGAATAAGTTGGAATGCACTGTAGAATAATAATATCTTGGATGTCCCTTAACACAACTCGCTCGAATATATGAGCCCTGACGCATTGGTCGTATCATTTTCATTGAGTACGTGAAAATTTTGTTATGCCTAAAAGAATACTCAGCTACCGACATGTCGTCCCACCTAAGTTGTAGAAGATCTTGGGAATGTGTACCCGTTAGCTTTTATGGCTAGATATCCTTCTTTATAAAAGGTTTTCTAGATCTATCCATATAAAAGTAACCTCATGGTAATATAAGGTAATATAAACCCATCCATCAACCTATTGAGACACATAGATGGCTCCCTGCTATGACCACCATCTAAACTAATAGTTCTCTGAAAATATAGAAAACTCGATTACCAGCTCAAGCCAGTCCTTAGTTGCCTAGGAGGTAGTCTCACCTTGGAACCTGAGTGGTCTCTGTCACTAAAACTCATAATGTTATAATATCCCACACATCTCATCCACTGTTACTATGAGTACCATGTACTAGTCCATAAGAAGGGGTGTATATGGTATACCACCCAATGACATTTTCTCTTGTACATACCCATGTACCCATCTTTTCACCCTGCAGATCATCCTCGTGATCATGTGGTGGAATCCTGAGTGGCTATCTATGTGGAATAACCTTGAAAAAAACTAGATGTACCATGATCAATAGATTATACCATGTGATATGACTCAAGAATAAAATTCTAAACTCAAGACATTCCTATATAATGCATGTACCAATGTTTTTTCTTGAAACTAGTGTTTTCATCTACTAAGTCAAACAATAGAATTCAGGGTCCTAGTGTATTGATATATCGGTCGACGCACCGACACTTGATTCCCTAGCCTGAAGATAATCTCGAAACACTTAACACTATTTCCCAAAACCAAACTGATGAACTCTTGGTTATAAAGGTATAACTAACCTCCACTAATAACAGTTTTCATGACATGTACCCCCTAGTCACGTGCCACTACTACTACAGCCAGCATCCCAAAGGCCAGGGGATGGAGAATAGCTCTGAAGGCATTATCCCAGAAGTGGGTGGTATTTTATAAGTACCTATATACATGCACACTCACAACCCTATCCTGAAAATATAAAAAGAGTAACATGAATACTGCTAAAACATCCACTGATTGTAGAGGTACAAGTTGTAAGTAAAATAGGGAAAGAATACAACCCCGCCAAAATAAATTCTATAAACAAGGGTGTACAAGGTCTCTGATAATCCATAAAAAGAAAACCTTACCTCAATGGTAGGTGTAGAGTAGCTGCATGAAGCCGTTGGAGTATGCCTTGTCTGTCCAAACTCATTGGGAAACACCTGGTCTGGATGAACCCATCATAATATGTTCATGAATATTCCTTCCATGCATAGAATCATTTCATAAATCTTAATGAATGGGTGTATCGAAAATGTGTCCATAGAAGAAAGGAATGAGAACATAATTTGACTTTAATAAGGTAAAATAGGCGTATTTCATATTGTATGATGTCAAACAGATGTGCAATCATATGAAACTGTATTTACGAATTTTTAGTATTAAAACATTTTATTGTGGTTTTATGGAAAACACTAACAACAATTTAAAATGGGAATTTGAATAATATTTTGTAAAAAATAATAATTTAAAAAAAAATTTATAATGAAAAAATTGGTTTTATAAAAACACAGTGGCTTAAAAATATGGAAAAGTGCACAAGAAATTGGGTATGGGTTTGGGAAGTTCCCTTAAAACCAGTTTTCTAAATGGGATTTACTGAGGATGGAATCATTTAAAAATATATATATATCCAAAAAATAGAATGAAAAATGTATCTTGAAACATGAGTTTGGATAATATAAAAAACATTTACAATATGTAAAAAATAGAATAGATAACTTCATTTGGGTAGTAAGAATGATAGGGCAACCTGAAGGAATAGAAGAGGTTCTGGTATATTTACTTTCCTAATATCGACATGGTATCAGATATACTTAGGAGGAATTAATGAGAGAGAAAAAGGGATTACTCAACATTTTTACACAATGAGGGAATTATGGGCTATGTGTGATATCATACCCCATCATTACGTATTGCACATAAAATGGAATAACATTGAGTACATTTATTGTATAAGAATGATATAGACAGGATCCCTTATATTAAGTCTGATGGTTCTCTCCAGTTTATATTAATGACCTGAATAATGAAATTAGGTTCATTAATTAATAATAACATATCAAATTTTATTTGTTGAAGATTTATTATAACATTTTTATGTTCATTTGTAACCTTTTTAATGGGTTAAGTGGTTCAATTTCATTGTTCGAGTCTATTGGTTTTCATTGTTTTTACAATATGTTTACTAATTTTGATGAATGGAGAATCATGTAAAATGGGGATATCTTGTCCAAATTATGGCTAGAGTTTATAATTTAACATCCATATGTATAAATGTTTTGAAATTTAATTTTGTTACATGGAATGAATTTTAATCATTATATAAATCATTAATGATAAAATTTTAGATTAATTAGGACATTTTTTCACAATTAACCTGTTTTGTATTATTATTTTACATCATCTGTGAAAAAATATTCATGAACATAACCATAGAAAAAAATAATTTCATAATAATATGGTTCGAACATAGAAATGGTTTCATGTCTATAATTTAATATGGTAATAGAAATTGATATCTTGTCATCCTTGAATGTGATAAATTAACCCATCTTGGACAATGTTTTCATTTATTTTATAAAAAATGGAGGAAAATGATATATGATAATGAATTATCCCAATATAATAATGAAATTCCTGTAAATGTATTGTACTATATTTGTCATATATTTTGGATGAGGAGAGGTTAGGAAATAAACGATAAGAAAGGGACATGAAAAGAAAATGAAATAAAAGAAAAGAGGGATTTACATCTTGATTTAATCTTCCTTGAGAGCCTCTTGAGGGGATATTATTAGGTATTTTGAGGATTCCAAAGGCTTTTGGATGTGGGAGAGGAGCTAGGGGAGATATTAAGGAATAATTTTGGAAAATCACAAGGCTTGAGTGGAGTAAAGAGAAGATGTTAGGAGTGGTAGTATTTATTGTAGCGAGGAGGAGTGTTTTCATAATATTTTAATCATTAGTTTATTATTTATTCATAATACATGAAATGGTGATGATTCCATCACCTAAACTAATAATAATTTCATGTGAATTTAAACAATGGTTTCTTACATCAGCCATTATTCTAGGAATAGTGCATTTAGCTTAATATATATGGTAAATTACCATATTTCACTAATCATAAAAAATTTATATATTTTAGAAAATTCCCAAGTATTCACCCTAACCATTTTATCAACATGTAGAATCCAAAAAATGAAATCCATTTTCCAAAAAACAATTTATATCGATGATTAATTTAATTTTACATTAAAACAATGATTTATTGGAAATCTAAAAATTTTAAAACTATGACTGATTTTATAATGCTTTCAAAAAATTACATAAGGTCATATAAAATTATCTTAAAAACAGAAGAAATAAAATTTTTAATTTATGAACACATTTTAGGATGATATATTTTCTTTTAAATTAAATAATTAGTTGTAATTTTTTATTTATTACTTCTAAAAATACGAATAATTGTACTACGATCATATTATCACATATAAGATGTCTAAATTTTATTTATACATTCATGGGTTAGGTTACAATTATTTTAGATGATTTACTATTAATAAAAGTCACATTACTATTCATAAGGGTAATTTTAATATTCATAAGGGTCAGTTACTATTCTCCAAAAATTATGTTTGTTTTATTGGACTCCAAACTTCTTACTAATTTCAACTGTGTGTGTTATATTTTTTAAATTCAAATCACATAAATGACAATATTATGTTTAAAGGTCACATGGTACTTAGTTGTTCATTATGTTGTGATTTAATGTGATTATATAAAATAATTATAATAAGTTAATTTCCATCGATTAAACATTGGGTTGTTACAACTCATCCTCATTGAGTCATTGAGGCCCTCTAATCCGCTAGCCACTAAGGTCTACTTAGATACTACTCGTCTATCGGGCCACTGAGTCCACTAAGATAATTTTCATTTTCTATGCCACTAAGGTCCGCTCAGCTAGTATTCCTCTATCAGGCCACTGATATTTTCTCGACTACTTCTCTCCTATATGACCACATAGGTCTGCATGCCTACTCGTCAGTCAAGACACACTGGTCTGCATGATTACTCGTCTATCGGGCCACACAGGTCTGCATGGTTACTCTTCTATTGGGAAACTATGGTCTGCTCGAAACTTCTTTCTTGTAAAATAAAGTCACATGATTCTTGTTTGTAGTGCACTTCATTCCTGAAAAAATATACCTCTCAAGCAGTTGTTCATAACTAGACCTCAATATAATATCACTTGGAGTATGTAAAAAGGACCATCTCATTGTGAGGGTCTCGATGTTGTCAAATGATCGTTGATTGTACGTATAGTTTCAATGTTATTTTTTTTCTAGATGGTGGTAGATGGGGGCTGGGTATAATCCAACCTGACTTGGACCAAGGTCCACCAACTCAACTTGGTATGTGGGCCACGGACCAGACAGGCTGGGCTATTCTCTGGCTAGTTGGACCGTGGGTCCGACCTGCTGAGTGGCCTTCCTCGATATTGTGGGTTGGTCTGGTTCACCATGGGAATGGCATGCATTGTGGTCTAGTTGGACAATGGCCTCCCTCCATGTGGCCCACCGTGTCCTCTCATGCCACTTGTTCCGGTAGAATCCATGGGATCTTCCCTTTATCAGTGCAGCTTACCTCCCCTGCACTGTCGTCGTTGTTGATCCACGACCATCCTTGCACCACCCGGAACCTCCGGCCATGGGCCTCCACCGCCACCAATGCACGCCATTAATGTGCACTGCCTTCTACACTACCTCGGTCATCCAGCAGTTACCTCTTATATTCACAACGGTCTCCTCCTGGACCATGGATCACAATCGCTATGATCTTATTCTCTTTTTCGGTGTGTTGTTGCTGTGAAGTTTGAGAAATAATAAGAGCGAGGGAGGTGGGATACTAACATGACCACCCAAGGTGGAAGAATCATCCCTTTTTTGCATCATCCTTGATTATTACAAGTATTAATTTTATGGAAGATAAATGAAGAATTAAAATCATATCACAAATTCAACATTGATCTATTTTCTTGAAGAATATCCGCAAAATTAAACCACTCCCGCCTTTGGAGCACAAAATCTATGAATATTAATGTTCATTGAATGATTCATTCTTATCATGGATATATAGAAATAGGGAATTAAATTAAATTAAAGAGACACCCTACCAAGAGAAAGGATCGGTCAGTGTCAAGGATCAATCATCATTGGAAATCCGTTAAGAGACATCACGATCTATCGTCACGTCGACCATCGATCTTTTATTCTTCATCATTGGTGATTCATTATTTTTTTCCCCTTGTTTCTCACCAATGGACTTCCTCTAGATCCTAAAAACCATCTCCCAGGTCATCCCATGATCTCATATCCTGATTAGTCAACTTAATAGTGGAAACATGTTTCAATGTTTCTGTTATGCTGAGTCATCTCTTTATTGTGTTGTTTCATTTATGAAATGGACAACTACCTCATCATTTCATTGTAGTGAAATATTTTTGAATAAAAAAATATTTATGTTTATTTTTTTCATAAAACAACAGAATATTTTCTTTTTTCCTCGACCCTCGCTGGTCGACGATATGCCCTACATAAAGAAAGATCACCATCGCAAGCTCAATTGTACTCTAGGATTTCCCATCCGAGTTACCATTTATTAGTTATCGAAAGTAAAATATTCTTTATTTAATTATTTTATGTATAATGACGTCCCAAAAACTACATTCCATAGTTATCTCATGCTGATCAGTGATAGGTTCCACCTAATGAAATAATACCCTTATGATCTCATTGGTTGTCTTTGATTTTCAATCTGATACACCATTTTTGAGTTATAAGGTTTTGAAAAATAAAATAATTTTATTTAATTATATTATTTAAGGTTATTCCTTTTTTTTTGGGTTTCTCACTAGAGACCCGCGCCGATGTAACATAATTCATGCCTAGGTGAAACCCACTGCTCTGAATGCAATAGTGCCATCTGATTCATAATTTGGGCTCCCATTTAAGAGTTATTCTATTTTTTTATGAAAACTACTCATGCATGTTATTAAAAAAGATAATAAGGATCAAATAATTTTTTTATGCCCAACGATCCATGGAATCAATTTCTATCTGAGTACCTAGTCTAGAAATGATCCCATATAATTAAAAAAATATTCATAGAATTCTTGGACATTACAACACCATGCCAAGGTAAATCTATTATCGTACCACATCCAGGTGTAGTATCTAAAAATGGATTAATTTAATTGAAAAACCTCAAAATACATACCTTACCAAAATTTTAGTATGATCTTATATTCGTATACTAAAATTATTTCATGGGGTAAAGTTCCATGATCAATATTTCATAAATATTTTTTTCCAAAGCATTCACTAAACTTCCTCTGATAAAAAAGTTCAGTATCCAAACCCTATTAGCTTAGACTTGATGTTTGGTTTTTTAAATTGTTATAAAATATGATATATTGCATCCCGAATTATTAACTAGTTTAGTAGTATGGGTAAACTAGATGCATACATGAGTCTTACATTATATTTGAATAAAAAAATAAAAAATAACTTTTTATGAGAATATCATTATTCCATTTAGCATATCCTTTCTTATAATTCATTGTAAACTTCTTGGATTCCATAGAACAAAAAAAGTAAGGGGGATCTTAGAAGCTCAGTAATATTGAAGCTATCTTGTGTAAAAAGAGAAATCTATATGGAATATAAAATATAAAAATGTAAATATATGGTCACATATTAAATTTAATCAATAGAATGACTATCATGATTAGTTTAGGAATAGTCAATATGAAATGGTATGAAAATGAGTACACGTTCATTTCAAGTAACTTGACTATCGTGAATAGATAAGTAATAATTGATATGAGAAGGTAAATAAATAAACACACATTCTATTTAAATAAAATTATTATTATGAATAGATAAGGGATAATCAATATAAAATGTAAAATAATTTAATGGACATTCCATTTAAATGATTTAATTATCATTAATTAGTAATACGTAATCTATATGACAAGGTAAATAACTAAAACACATTCTATTTAATAAAAAACTAAGAATTAAATGAATTTAGAGATAATAACATTGTGAAAATCTCAAGGAAAATAATAAATTAATTCTTAATGTAGAAAATGCTTAATGATTGTTTGTCATTAACAAATGAATTATCATAAATCTACAATCAATACTATTCATAAGATAGTTTAATACTACATTTAATGAAATGTTTAATGTGAGTTTATTGATTTACCTCATGAGGCTACTGATGCATTAAGGGGATATATAATTCCAGTCCCCATCCATCACTTTATTTCCAAGATATTTATCCACCTCAGAAAAATTTAATTAACATTACTAATTGAATAAAAGTTCAAATTATACCAACAGACGAAAAAGAAATGTTGATTTCTACTAAAAGAATTCTCATAAATATTTAGGGTTTTTTAAAAAGTAAATTTTATATTGACTAAAAAGATAAAAATTATTTTAATTTTCATATAATTTAAATATTTTTATATTAAAATTAATTTAAAATATAATTTAAATTTTTTAATTATTTAAAAAAATGGAAATGTTCAATAAAAATATGTATTTTTCACAATTAATCAAAAAATGATGATATTTTTTTACAAAGAAAAAATTAATACTAATATAAGTTCAAAAATATTATTTAAGAAATAAGGATAATTTTTTGTAATATTTTTTATAAAATTGTTAAATAATTAGTTAAAATTTTGTGCAAAATGATCGACAGAACCATTTTTTGGAAAAATACTATTTATTATAATGAATTTATTTTTCTTTTAAATGATGATAATTTTTGTTGTAATCCACAGATAAATGTATTTTTCAATTATTATTTCTATTTCTATTTATACCTTCCAATTTATTGGAAACATTTTAACAGTATACAATATTACATTTCATTTAGACCCAGGGTTTCGTGTTCCACACGTTATCCAAAAGATTAAATTCAAAGAGTTATATCTCATGGGTTGTTTAAGTATAGTGTTTCTTGTCATATAAAATATTAAATCCATCATTCTTCTTTTAAAATTTATGGTCATTATAGGTTTTGGGAGAGAAATATCATAAAATATCTCTTTATCTTTTTCTTCATTGGATATTTCACCTATTTCATATGAGTATTGATTTCCAAAGATTATACCAACTCTAATGCATATTAATTTGATATTGAATTTTAAACATTATCATTAACAAAATTAAAATTTATAACTATGTTTGATATGATAAAGGGTTGAATCATAAATCATATATATTTTAACTAAGGGTTCATAAATGACACTAAACATGTATTTAATCTTTTGACATCTTTTCAATTCCTATTATTTTTATACATCAAATAAAATTTCTTTGGTATCTCTGTATATTAATGTCGAACAAATTTAAAACATATGATATTTCCTAAAGTTTGGGATTGTTATAGTTTTTTTTAAATATATATATATATATATATATCCATATTAGTTTTCCTATAATATCATTCTTTAATTAGTTTATTATTTATTCATAAAAATTTTAAATCAAATTATTATTAATTTTAGGATGTTTTACGACCATGAACACAGATATATTTATGACTACAACATGTAAATATGTGTTTCATTTATTATTTTTTAATTTCTTTTCTTGAATATTATTATACAATATTTTATTCATAGTATGGATTTATTTAATTATAAATTATTTAAATCATCTATCAACATTTTATATGAATCTATCCCTAAATATATTTTATTAATAAATATTTTCTCAATGTTATTGTTGAATTATTTCTAAATCGGAGAATAATGTTAATTTTTTTTATATTTATCAATTTTGAATACTTTAATGGCTACTAGTATGCTTCTATTCTATTTTATGTGGTTTGAAAATTGAATCCAACCTCTCTATTAAATAAAATTGATGTTAACCATAGAAAATTTTTCCATATGAGTTCTATGATATTATAATTATAATATTCAATGGAGAAAATTATTCTAATTTATTCTTTCTTAAATTTTGTTATACCTATAACTAATAAAGGGTTTTAATAATTATTTTAGTCTTAAAAATGTAAAATGATTCCCTACTATATAAAAATATCCTATTATACATATTAAAATTTTATCTCATATATTATTACAGTTCCATAGTTTTCGTCTAAAAAATATAAGTGATTAGTAATAATGATAAGTTATATTAAATTCAAAAGTCTCATTGATATAGCTAAAATATTAACACAATTATATTACTAAATTTCTTGTTTGAAGGCAGTATATGAATATAAGACAATAAAATTTTAACATTTGATTGTGAATAATATTTTTGGATTATATTAAAAAAATAAAATATTTATTTATAGACCAAACCAATAGTTATATTAAGATAAACAATTGGGACTACGTCTCAAATTCTAAAATAGAAATTTATAGTTTATAATGTTGAAAATTATATATAATAATATATTTAAAATAATCATTAAAAATAAAAAGTGGAAAGACCACAATAAAATAATTGTTTTTACTATAAATTATTTTGGTTATGTCTAAGGGATGAAGGATAAATGTGTGATGTATTATAGGAAATACAAAAAAAATAAAGAAAAACAATCATATTTAGAGAATTCATAAACTTTTGTATTATTGAATTAATTATTAATTCATTTTATGATAAAGGCATAAGATTTATTTTAAAATTATAATATGGAACTCTTATTCATACTCAAACTAAATAAATTATTTAAATAGTAGTAGACCCAGATAATTAATATATAATGATTGAGTATATAGGCATTCCCTTTATTTTAGTAATATGTTTCTCTAATTTATACAGTAACCAAATAGATTTTATGAATTGTACAATATTTTATTTAACAAAAACTAAGTTAGGTTTTTCGTAATTTATTTGGGTTTATATTCAGAGATTTGGTTCAATTAAAATGGAAAGGAAGTTAAAATATGTTTTATGATAATGTATAATACTAAAATAAATGATAATAAAATAAATAGAATGATATATTTTATATATCAAAATAATGTTTTAATATGATATAATTTTAAGTAACTTGTTATCATTATAAAAAATATTATGAATTATAAATACTTATTAATATTACAGATTGATTACTTGGATCTTTAACAAGTTGAAATTTATGTAATCGTTGATGCTATCAATTTAACTTATAAAACCATAAGGGAGGATTGAGTATTTCAAATAATCTTTTCAATTTAAATC
This sequence comes from Viscum album, assembly GCA_963277665.1. NCBI lineage: Eukaryota > Viridiplantae > Streptophyta > Magnoliopsida > Santalales > Viscaceae > Viscum > Viscum album. The sequence goes on along the minus strand of OY728126.1, from coordinate 2,018,193,527 downwards.
ATTATAGGATGGATACTCTTTTTAAGATAACATAATATGATGATAATGATGTAATTATAGGAAAAATAATAGTTTTAGAGTTAAAGAATAATAATTAGTCTTACATTAAATCAATAAAAATATTTCTTAAAAAATTAAATGAATTATATGGAGTTTTTATTCAAAAAAAACCCAATTATCATTATTATTCTTAACAAAACTGATTCTACAAATAATTAGTGGGTTAATTTCTAAAAATTATAAATTATTCCTCATGATTTTTATATGTTCCTTTATGAATGTGATATATTGATTAAATCCAATGATCCGTGTATAAAATATGAAATATTTATAATAAATTGATAATTTACAAACCATTTATGATATATAAAAATTTGGAATATTAATGTCGAGGGATTATAAGAATGTATTAATATAGTTATTTTAAATTGGATTTTGCCAACTATTATTTATTTAATTTAATATTTTTCAATTATAATGTTCTAGAGTATAATATTCCATATTTACATGAATAAATGAAATTATCCTCATTTTAATTCCAAACATTATTCTTCTGGGCACTTATGAATATTATCCCATGGTGTAGGTTGTTATTTCTCAAATACCATTTATAATATTTTAATGAATGATTGCACTTCCACAATGACTCTTTATTTTTGTAATTAAAAAAAATATAGACAGTGAAAAACTATATCATTACTCGGACATATTTTGTAGTTTAAGACTCAAATAGAAAAATTATTAATCATTTCTTTTCACTATATTAATTACTAGTTTTCAAATCAAAGAGACTTTGAGTTATGGGACTATTAAAAAACCTCTTAATAGAATTTTCCTAAATATTTTTTTAACTAAAATAATTTATTAAGGGTTAAGAATAAAAAATACTTATGAAGACATAAATTATGTTTCTAGGATAAGGTTTCTTCCATGAGAGTATGTATCGTTAAAAATTTTTAATCCAAAAATATTATTTTGAAATCCCTATATGAATTGAAAAATAATAAACTCCATAAAACAATATAAAATATATTATGATGTACTAACTATGTGACTACTTTTATAAAAATTCTTGAATCATGTGATTTTCTATCTATAATTTTTCAGTAATTTTTAATGGGTTATCAATTATGGTTTCAATATATTTTTTCTGCTATATATATTTCACTATATCATATTTCACTTTCCATGAGTATGCTATTAAAAAATATATGTTTTAATGTAAAACATTATACACAATAATATTGAGGCATTAAGGATGAGTTATATTATGCTATCAAAGTAATGGTATAAGACTATAAAGAATCTACTATAAGAAATATAAAGATTCTAATCATATTGTATGAGTTTAGGCAATCAAGATTAATATTAACAATCATAATAAAATTATTGGAGAGTAATTTAACATCATTATTGTTTTATCCAAGATTTATAGATACTTAATTATGAAAATTATCATAAAAATCATATTATGATGAGAAAAAATAATATAAAACCAATGTGAGTAGTTTTTGTGTGAAATAATCTTCAATACTTGGAAATTAAATATATTACTAACCCATAAATTAAACATTTTATGACATAAATTAGAAAAATAATTTAAATATTATATAGAATAATTAGGTTTATGAGAAAAAATAACGAAATTTTGTATATATTTTCTAAAATATAGTTCATAAATTTTTTGAATTGGAGGATTAATAAAAAAAAGTTATTTATTATAAAAAAATACCCCCTCCTCTTATGAAAACTCATATATTTTTTATTTTATTCCTTTACTATGTTTAATTATATACATATAGAATACATTTATTTTAAAAATTTATTTATTAATGTGAATATAGAGAGTAATATTTTCTTATGACCTATCAAAGTTTGTACTAATATATTTATATTGATTCAGTTTTTTATTGAGTATGTAAAAATATGATATAAATCATAAATATAAATATATATTTATATATTAGTATAAGTTTTTTTAAATTTTTTCTATTGGGTAATTTTTATATCCATAGTAATTATAATTCATGTGATTATAGAAAATGTTTAAATCATGATAATATTGAACATTGTTTTATTTTGGTGATATTAAAATAATATGTAATAATATTAACCTTTTTATTACAATAAATCCTAAATCAATTGTTGACGATTGAGTAAATTTTATAATTTGATAGATGTTTTTTTGGAATAGAAATCATTTGAAAAACCAATACATGATTACTAAATTTATAAAAAACACTCTTATAATAAAATATATTCAGGTGACACATTTGTGAAAATATGGATCTTAAAAACAGTTATCAACATCAGTGTTATAATATATATTTTAATAAATAATAAATAAAAAATATAGTATTTTATATGAATAGGTTTTTATATTTACACATAATTTTTAGTGTTATTATTTTCATATTATATATTTGTTTGGAAATTAATGTATTTTTTCATACATTAATATTGTTTTTTATCCAATGAAAAATTATAAACCTAAAATATAATAGTAAGTGATTTATATCAAAATATCATATCCCTAAATTCAATTTTATTTTATTTTATAATAAAAAATATTTACTAGGTTATGTGGGAACTCTTATATAATCTTTTATGAATCATGTGACCTGAAAACATTTTGAATAATTAGAATAAAATCATTTTTTTAATCACAAAATATCTATACATAAACCCCTGATAAAAAATAATATCACTAAAATAATTCCACTATTAATCAATTTTCTTCGATGCATAGTACCTGTTCAAGAAATGGAATAATCATTATGGTCCAAATTTCATATTTGTGTATTTTGATGCCTCATATAACATAAATTTATCAAATAATTATCTTGATATATTCCTTTACATTTCATACATTTATTGTCACTATTTTTTTCTCAAACCATATCAAAAGGGTTTTGATGTCTTCATCAAACATGCAAAATGGGTTCTTGATATCCAATAAAAAATAATCCATATTCCCTCAAAGTCTTCTTAATATCCACATGGGAAAAAGAATTATATTATAAAAATAATCCAAAAAAATTATGATTTGGAGGTTATCTTATTTATGTAATGATTAGTTAAACATAAAAAAAATTAATTGTCATTGAGATGAGGTATCAAACCATATTGAAAAATATTTTTCATCCCTTTTATATAAAGTTTTTTGGATATATGATTCCATAATCCAATACCCGTGAGTATTGATTCATAATTTTTATCCTTCCCCACTAGGATTTAATGGTCGTCTTATACTATAGATTTTACATTAGTTTCTTCTTGAGTAAGGCAATCCACATTTAAAGGAATAATTATTTTATTTAATATTTATTTACATAAAAATAATTGGATAAGAGTACACAAATTATTTACTAACTAGTGATAATTCTCAATCCATGATTATACCAATAGATAATGACCCCATGAGCTGACCAAAACATTACATACATTATTATTCAATAATTTTTAATTATTTTTCAATGAAACTCATAATAATACTTTAGTATGGCTATATTTTTTATTATATTTAAATAATACATACATAATCAAATTATTTCTACAAATATCATTAATATCTACAAAAATTACCTTACATTGTATATTTAATATCCATCCTTAGTTTGAAAAGATTTTTCTATAAATGGGAAGAGGTAATATAACAAATGGAATGTCTAAAATAATTTAATGATAAACATGGTATATATTAGTAAACTATCTTATGTAATAATAAAATGATCATAAGGTCATGATAATATGACCATAACATTTGAAAAGAAATCAAATTAATTAATCTATAATTCTTATTAAAAAAAGATTTTTCATATCATCATATATGAATCTTATAAGAATGAAAAATCATGATACATTATATCACATCATAAACATAATAACATATCATAAAGGGTGGAACTAAATGTTTTTAATACTCATAATTATAAAAATTATATCTCAAGTCTACCAAAATTTTCATTCATGAAATATTTGGCTTAGGCCGACCACTCATGTACCATCATCGGGCATAGGATAAAATCTCATTTATCAAATTTTGGGATTGGGTTGACAACCCATGTAAATTTTTAGGAATGAAACCTGTAACACCCCAGGTAAATAAAGAATATGACATTTTCATATTTATCCATATTTGTGAATAAAATATTAATATGACTTTAAAGGGGATGCTATGCTCGATGGCGTACCCAACACGCAACAACGAGTTTCTTGGGAATCTTACGTTGCACTCTAATAATAAAATAATATTATTTTAAATGGTAGTTAACATGTAGCTGTTGTATTGGCGGGAATGGATAGAAATAACTAAAATATTATTATATATGTTTTTAAATGTTTTTACATTTATCCAATAAAAGATAAAGGCTTAAAATACGGAAAGAATTCAACTTTAGGCGTATATGCCCTAGTTTTCACTAAAGGTTCACTTATCGCCTTTCGATGGTGAACCGTCATTAAATATAGTTTTGTTCACCTTTATACATTCTATTGGACCAAATAAAACTCTTCTTAAGAATCGGGACATCAAAATTTACTTTGTGTAAATTTTTGCTGTCTTTCCGATAAAGTTCATTTTTTTTAATGAATAGTGTAAAATGTTGTATTTTAATTCAAAACCTCTTTTTAATCTAATTTATTTATATGATTAGGTTATCTTTTGAATTGGTCTTAAAGTGAAATTAGAATATATTTTTACCATTAAATCCAATAGTGGTCGTTGGAATTAATTTCACTTTGAAATCAGACTTAAACTAATGTCAATCTTTTGATACTTATTGTTTCATAAAAACACGCTATTTTCTCTGACATCAGAAATTAATTATTAAATTAATTAATTTGACTTATATGTTTTGAATTTTTTAAAATATACTTCATTTTTGAATTCATAATATCAAATACAGATTAAGGTTAATTTTTGGGATTTTTCTGAAAAACATCAATTTTCATGAATAGTGAAACCACTAAGTGGTACTTATAAAAACTGATTTTTCCATTTAAATGAAATTTTTCCATCTTTTTGTTTTGAATTTAAAAAATCCTACATACATGGTTTTCATTAAGAAGTTAAATTTGGTTCAATGGGATAAAAATAAATTTTTGGTGAATAGTAACTTATTAAGTTTTTAATCGCGATTAGAGGTAATTAGTGTAGTTTATGGTAGGAATAATGTTTTAATAAAATGAAATGACCTAGACACATGTCCTACTCTCATTGGATGTGTCATGGCCGACCAAGAAAATCCATGGGTAAACTTGGGGACCCCATGAAGCCACTTTGGTTGGAAAATGACTTAAATATCTTTTTATTTAATGTTAAAGTAAAAATGACACAAACATGAGATGTTTTACTAAAACAATTTTTACATGGGGTCATACAAGTAATATTTTTGACTATAAATAGTCATTTTAAATATAAAAAGATTTCTTACATCATAGTATTTTTTGTATAATTTTTAGACATTAAATAAATCAAATTATTTATGACATCATGATGATGCAGTGATGACCTCGTTATTTAACGATTTAAATAAAATGGAAAGATAATGTAATATCTAAGACCTAGACATGTCCAAAACCTATTGTATGAGTTTATTTCTAACCCTTATCACCTTATACTAGAAATAAATCAATGTGGGACCTTTAAAATCCGAAACTCTTTTGAAAATAAAGTAACATTTTTGTAACTTTACAAGAGTGCCCCTCCTCTCCTCTTATAAAAGGCCCCCACCTCTACCTCCTTACCCACACTCCTAAAGCCTTTGGCTCGGCCAACCTTTGCCAATTGTGTCTCTCCACTTCGGTATCTTACTCCTGGAAGCCTCACTTTGGACAGAAGTCTTCCCAAGGAAGCCTTTGAGCTCAAACCAAAGGGAGTTACCCAATTTTAAGGTAATGTCTTCACTTGTGTCCTTTTGTTTTATTTTTCTTCTCCAACCCCCTAAACTATTTTTATTCATTTATTTTGTAAAAAATATAGTATTATAAATATACTAGGATATTTTTATAAGAAGGATTCGAGCTACACTTACACACACCTACATCTAATGGTTAAATAACATACTGTTTCCGTGGATGGCGAATTTCTGCCTTCCGAAACGATGATTGTTCAACATTATTCTAACACCTTCAAAGGTGGCCATTAATATGACACTATATTTATATATGATATCTAATATGTTTATGTTTTACTTAATATTATGTATTTTTCATTTATGACGTACCTTTATGGTTTCCATTATGAGTAAATGCGATATCTTCATTTAAGGAAGTGCGGACTACCACCCCCTCAAAGTGATTTGATTCGTTAATACCATATGTGGTACATATAAAGGATATATTTAATGATATTATATATGATACCATACTGGAATTAAAATAATATTATGTATCATTATGTTTTAATTCCATTAAATATGAAATGGAAATGGAAGTAGCGTTCATGCATACGTACGGCTTACCGTCTTCATGAACGGTACATTTCATTTCTTATCTCAGAATGTTATGTAATATTATAAGTACATATATATAATGGATATATATGTAATATATTATATCTAAATTATGGATATAATTCTGGAATTATAACATATATATCTCTCATTTTGTTTTAATTCCATTAATATGACAAAAAAATGAAAGTAGCGTTCATGTGTACGTACGGCCTACCGTCTCCATGAATGATGCTTTTCGTTTTTTATCTACAAATGATATGGAATAGTATAAAATGAATATTTACTGGATATATATGATATTTTAATCATTAATTCTATTCTGGAAATTATTTATATATAACTACATGGGCAATATTTTTTCAAACAAGTTCATTTTTGACTCATGTACCAAACATCGGAAAAAACGTCTGATATGAACTAACATTATTAAACAATTGTTATAAAATTATAATATGTGATATGAACTGAATAATAATCTATAAAGGAGGTACTCAGTCAATTATTAATTGACCAAAGTTTATTATTCAGGAATATAAAGAAACGAACAAGACAAGTTGGACTTGAGGTAAGGGATCCTACTCCTCTCTTTCTTTTTAAGTACACTCTTTTATGTCATTCCTTTTGAAGCTCATATTTCTTGTTATTGGGATGTTCTTTTATACTACTATTACTGTAATTTTTATGTTCATATGATGAGAGACCCTATTCTCTCTCATCAATCCATTTTGGATGTTTTGAGTGGTGTCGTTAGGCTGCCGAATTTTCGTAAGAGATCTAACCTTTCTCTTTTTTTTAAGTACTCTCCTTTATGTCACTATTTTTAAGCTCCTCTTTGTTATGTTGGGGGATGTTCTTTTATATTAATATTTATTTAAACTTTATTTTAATATGATAAGAGACCCTATTTGATCTCATCAATCCATTTTTGTAAGTTTAAAGTGGCGTCGTTAGGCTGCCGAGTTTTCGTAAAGGATTTTTCATCTCACTTTTATTCCCATGAGATTTATGATACATTTGCCACAATTTCCTTTGATTGGTGTATGTACTGACCATTATTTTACTCATTGTGTAATATAATTTCATTTATGAGTATTTACATCAATGTTTTATTGATATTCTTTCAGGGGGTGTATGTTTTGAAAGATACCCATGTCGGTAAGGGAACCTTTCACCCTCCTCTTTTTCAAAGACTTATTTTGTTATGTCTTTTAATTCACATACTATTATGTCAAGATATTTTCTTTTAAATCCTTAATGATTTAAATTTTATGTCCAAGTTATGAGATGCCATTTTTATCTCTCATCAACTCATTTTCTGAATTTTGAAGTGACGTCGTTAGGCTGTCGAATTTTTGAAAGGGAACTTCTTAACCCAATTTTGATTCTATGGGATAAACTTGTAATCCTTGAATTTTCCGTTCTATGAATATGTGTGAATAACATTTTATTGTTTTACACTTAATATCCACTTATATTGGGTGTATTTATATTTTTCACACATAATTATGAGACTGATTTATCCTTAATTCAAGGATACCTTCTTTATAATGGATTTCATCTCATTTTACATTTTTTTTGAGACTTCATTGTTTTTATGCACCAATTCACTCTTATATGGTGTGTATACTGTCCTTGACATATTATATCATGAATCCCTTTATTCTGATGATATTATAAAGTTTAGATTGAATGTTATTCTGCTATTATTTGTATTCAAGAGTCTCTCAGTTTGTTAAAAACTATTTAACAAAAATATCGTTTTAAATGTTTTAAAGATTTATTATTCTAAATCTTTATCTTTAATGTCCATGTTTTCAAAATGGTTTTAATGATTTATTTATATGGATATTAATGGTTTAAAATTTTAAAATCTTCAAGGTGGTATGGGGCACTTTGATTCAAAAATCTCTTTATTAAATGTTTTAAATGGTTTTCGAAATGGTATCTTTTTGAATGGATTCATTATTTAAATATACTAAAATGTTATATTGTGATTGAAATTTGGAAATGTTATGTTTCCTTTCTGCATGTTTTATGTGATATGTTTATGTTATGGTTCTTGGGAATTTTTATGAAAACGGTTGGTTCTGTGATAAACTAAGGGCGGGTGAGCCCGATATAGCTCTCCAATGCATTGGGTTACGCGAAGGAGTGAAACATTAAGGTTTCTTCGAAGAGATTTAGGGAATATACTGTGGTGGGTATTCCAAACGTAACCAAGAGGGTTACTCCCTACGTAAGAATGTTATGAATGCCTCAAGTTACCTTTTATGTCTTATGATTTCTATGATTTATTCATGATTTGATGAGGTATGTTAAAGTGCCTATGTTTTATGGGTAAAGTATGATTTCATTCTTATTTATATATGAACTCATGTTTCCTTTCCATATTTTTAAAACCCTTACTGTGCTTTTTATGCTCATCCCAAGTTTTTGAAATTTTTTTCACAGGTCAAGGGAAAGGCACATGATGTGATGATAGTGTCAAGGATGTGTCAAAAAAGAATCCATGTTTTATTTTAAAAATGTTTCCGTTGATGGGATAAATGAATATTGTCTTTTATGTAACCACTTTGTTTAAATGTGGAATGTAATGCAAGTTTCAAGATCTAATTCTCTAAAACTCTAAACCTGAAAAGATCCTCAATGTGTAATCTTGTAATAACTCAAGATTAAGTAAGGTTTAAGGATGGGGCCTTATAAAACCACTAATAATTTATAAATTCAATTGATGTATTTAACTAATTCTTGGATAACACAATCATAATATATTCATATGAATTCTACACAATCACAAAAAAAAATTATTTTGACTTCTATAAACATTTTATCAGAAAAAAAGATTCACCTGTATTTCTAATTTACAATCACAATACGTCTAAAAAATTTAAAAATATATCATTATTCAATATTATCCAAAACTAATTCTAAGTCATATAAATGGATATAATAATAGAAAAAAAATTCCATTCAAATACCATAATAATATTTCTTGATAAAAACACAATTTTAAATTTGCAATCAAAAATTTAAAATTTGAAAATATAAATAATATTAGAAAAAATAAATTGCATTGAAAAAAGTAGATTCTATTAAAATATGTATAAATTTTTTTTTATTAATGCAGAAATTTTTTTGTACAATATTTGTTAAGACAATTATTTTATTTCACTAATTCTAAAATTTTTCTTCATTTCAAAAATGACAAATTCTCTTTTTTAAATTTTATTATAAAATGTAAAATATTTTTAAAAATAACATTAATAAATTATTTCATAATAGAAAAATATTTTTCAAAAACATTTCATAGAAAAAATAGATATGGAAGAAAATCATTCTTGGTTGATGAGAGAAATAAATTTGATTCCCTTGAAAAACATTATTTTTACCATTTTAGTATTAGAGAGTTGAAAATTCTATTGACAATTGTTTCTTATAGAAATTAAAAAAGGATAATAAATAAAATTTATTTCTTATGTTAATTATTAAAAAATTATTCTTCATAAATTTACGCTGAAAAAATCTCAAAACAAAAAGTGAGTTTGTAACATAAATACCTTACATGAATTCTAAATTATTTCATAATAACTATATCATCTCATATAATATTTTAAAATTTATTATAAATACATATAAATACAATATTAATAATTATAATACCATTCTTGTTTTACTTAAAAAAAAACTTATCAACCATTCATTAGCAATAATTCATCATCTTCATCATCATTTTGTGTTAATTACTTCATTTTTTTATCAGTTTCGGTTCAAAAATTACGATCTTTACATCATGACCATTAATCCATCACCTCTTGAATTTTTATAATTTAATTTAAATTATATTGTCACTTAATATCATAATTTTTTATGTTCTTTAATAATTAATTTCATAACCATTATTACATTACTCATGTTAGTGGTAAATCCAATTTAAGAAAGATGTTGTCATAAAGACCAAATGAGTAAAAAACACTATATTATGATCTTAATATAACACTTATATAATTTTATTAATCTAATAATAATTATATTTCATAAATATATACAATTTTATAATAATTAAAAATAGGAAGATATTGAAAATGAAATATAATGACCATGGAGATGGTTATACATATGTACATGTAAACGATATGTCTATTTTATAATGAGAAAGATGAAAATAAATTAGATAACGTCACTAAATTCATGAATTATAATTATTACATAAATATTATATATATTTAATAAAAATGACATAAATTCAATTCAAAATTGGTGTTGATGGAAAAAATTTCAGATCTCTACGTGGAAGCAGTAGTCTTCACATATGCAATAACTATACAATTATTTCCCATTTGATGGAATGGAGGTGGGAAAGGGTTGTCCCATAATAATAATAACTTGTTAGTATATTTATTATAATATATTATTTATTATGGAATGTATAAAATTATATTATAGATAGTATATGAATAAATAAATGTAATAAGAGTCAAGTAAAACGATTACCTCAAATATAAGTGACCTCTTTTGTCATACCCATGAACTCATAAAATGATGATCATAGGGAATTAAAAGGATATCAATAAATAATGAAAGGAAAATTGTAATGTTTTGGGATATGGTTTGGATAAGTTAGTGGGATCAATTAGTTTGAATATAAGAGGATAATTGGTTTTATATTGTAATTGATGGGAGAGAAAATTACAATATTACATAAAAAAATTTATAATATAAATAATCATTCCTTCTATGTGTAATAAAATTAATGGTGAATATATGGTGAAATAATATAAAGTTAGAGTATATTCAACCTATAATTTTTATTCATGACTATGTAGAATTTGTACACTTTTCTCAAAGTTTAACAATATTTTGAAACATTTTTAACACTAATCATAGAAGACAATTTTTACTATTTTTAATATTATTTAAAAAAATGTGTCATTTTGAAAAAAAATTTATTTTGATTAAAAATTTGGAATCCATTTTATTAGTTTCAATTTTTATAAGTGGCCGAAATTTATTTTAAAATATTCATGCAATACTCCGGGGAAAGCATTTTTTAGATGAGTATATTTGTAATAATAAAACTGACTTTACATTCTTTAAATGACTAGAAAAAAGTATTAAATGTGTTTTAAAATATTTTATTCAATATATATTCTAAATTTTTCATTAAAATCAATAATAATTTTTGATTTTAATATTATTTTATAGTAAAAATACATTTCACACATAAAGTACATCATTCGGAAAATGATAATTCTTTTTACCTTTAAAACCATTAATATTCCCTAATAATAATTATAGAACTAATGTATGAATGGATTTTTTAGTAAATATTTTAATTTGATAGTTAAAAAATTTCATTTATAATTTTTTATTAATAATTATGAATTAATTAATAAATTTTAATTATGTAAAACACACACTCACACTTATATATATATGCGTGTGTGTGTTTTTTTTTAAATGTTATCAATCATATTCATATATATGAATCTAATGGCTAGGATAAGAATGTCATAGTACATCATGGTTTATTTATTCTTTTGGATACATGTAATTAAATATATAAAATAAAGAATTATTGTAATTCATATAAAATATGAGTACATTACATTCTACCCTCTAAAAATGAATTTCACAATTATAATTTCACCACTTCAATGAAAAAATGATGATAAATATGTTACACAAAATCTCAGCATTTCTTTATATTTTTTGTTAATTTTATATTCCTACAAGGAACCAAAATCAGTGAGTATCCTTATTCTATATTATATTTTGTATAAATCAAATATTTCTACTTTTTATTTATTATATGAAACATAAGGGTCTAGAAATACAGACTACGATTTTGTATATGTGAATGATTAGGTACATACAGCCTTAAGAGATATACATTTCATGTGCTTGAGAAAGGTTTGGTTGATGTTTCATGGAATAAAATACCATCCATTATTAATCAAGAGTCCTGAATGGACCAATATCCATATGTCTCAACATTCCATTATTTCTAAATAACTTATGAATTTTTTACTAAGAAATATATCATCAAAACTTCTTAGCATCATTAAATTAATAATATCCAATGGATAGAACATCTGATAATTCTACACTTCTTTCAATATATGAATTTATAACAAACCCTATAAACTCTTTAGGGAAAGATAGTTTTATAAGAAACATCTAAAAGAAGAAGGTTTTTATCCATACCCCCAATTAAATCATTGGTATATTATCTTAACATATCATCAAATTTTTTAATTTATCTCTTAGATAAAACATCTGTTATTAGATACAAGGTAGTACTGAAAAAAACTATGTATCCAATTTTATCTATATACGTCTAAATAATTGAGGTAAATGTCATATTTCAATTAGATAAAATAGAATTTGGTACACCATTTATCTTTACAAATTTTTTATGTAAATCCAAGAAAGATGGTCAAGGGAGAAATCATGATTCATAGAAATGAAATGATATGAATTCATAAGGTGGTCCATAAAAAAATTATAGTGTGATTATTATATATCTTGGGATGTTTTGTGATGAATGAAATTGTAAAAATTTTATATTTACATGCAATAATGGGTAATATCTATAACATACCCTATGACTTTGTCTACTCAGCAATAAATTGATGTCATACTAAGAATTGAGATACACACTTATCAATATCTATCATTATATTATCACACTAAAAAATTATCATTGTGTAATCCAAATAAATTTATACATCTAGTAGGAAAAGTGAATTACTATATACGAGATTCATTTAACATAAAATTAAATTCTGGTATAATAAGAAAACATACATAATTCATTAACCTTATCATTTCATCATAATCAATGTTGAGCTTAGGGATTGTTCACACCGTTATATAAAACTTTACATATTCCTTATATAAATATTTAATATCAATATGGTCATATGGTATAAATTAAATTTTATAAAGATGATATTTTACCCATTCCATCCATATTTCATGGTCTATACACTAAAAATCAATAATTATTGGGTCACTTATGATCCACTTAACATATAAGAATGTACGATCCTTTCGATTTAATGACTCATCCACCTTGCTTTATTTCCTTGGGTTGTAATGTATTGTGTGTTTATAATCATTAATACCCTCTAAGAATCTTCTCAATTACATATTAAACTCTATCATAGTGAATATATACATGAATGTTTTATGATTCGTATATATATAATAACTCTCTCTGTAAATATAATGAATTCATAAAAGTGTATCACATCTAACTCTATCAAATGGTTTCTGTAAAACGTTTTATAAACCATTGATTGATGAGATATAGTACATATCACCATGTAATAATGCATAATAAAAATACTAGTCTATTTTTAAATACTTCAATTTAGTTAACAATTACTTATCCATTGCATGGTTGTGTGAGTATAGTTGAATATCCCAACCTCCTCTTTACTTAATTGGAATTTTTGTCAAATTAATTAGTATAATGAAATAAGAATCTGATTCATGTTAATATGTTTAGTGGATTAAATTATCTTGAGAAAATAAGAAATATTATTCGCTAAAAACCATACATTTAAGGAGAACTAAATATATTAGTTATAGTGGTTGGTTTGGTCAAATATTTAGTAACAATTTTCTTAGAGTGATCACCTAATATACCTTATCTATTTGTCACACAACTCATGAATTATTCCTTCTGAAACCATAATTAGGGCATTCTGAATTTTTTATATAATTTCACTATACTAGTTTTCTCAGACATAATTACCAATTCATAATAATTATCATTCATATTATTAGATTGTGTAAGACTATTTTCTATAAATACTATGAAAATATGATTGAGGTAATATCTAAAGAATAAATTTCATAAATCCATAATGATGATTGAAAAATTGGTACATCAAAATGAAATCATATTAAATTAATTTTTATCATTCCTTGTAATAATATTTTAGTAGGTATGTATTCAATTTTAAAAATCATTTTATAGTATAAAAAACAATGGTTAATCTTTGAAAAGTATTGATATCATCACAAGTAATAATAAAAATCCTCAATATGGGGTAGATAATATATATTCTCGATCTTGATCTTAATTTTTTTCCGATAATCAATGTAGAGTGTCATTGTTATGTCATTAATCAAGACAAATAATAACATGTGTAACTTATGGGGATTCACTCAGCTTGATTATTACAATATATTAGTTCTATTAGATATTACTCTTCAATTCCTAAAACACAATTGTGTCCATTGAATAAGGATCTATTGAAATAAAAAATTTCCCATAGAATAGACATAACTTCAAGGTTGAGTTTATCTATAGCCGTTTTAGATAAAAAAACAATATGAATATGAATCATTACCCCTAAAATAGATGCAATTTCCGATAGTATCTTGTAATAATCATTATAAATATAAATGATCATTGGTTCATTTAAGATATGTAATTTAATTCCGGTTTTTGGAAATTGATATGGTCTTAATATATAAAGAGAAAAAAAATTATGAAAATCACATTAAATTACACTAAAGGAATAACAATAATAATTTCATAGGGAGAATTATTATATATTTTAACATGACATCCCAAACTCTACAGAGAAAGACATGTGGACATTAACTAAAATGATCTACATCAGATATAGTCATAACATAAGACCTCTGTTGGAATGTGAGTTATCGTTTAGAATATAGATTTAACAAAAATAACTACCTTATTCCTTATATATAATACATTTTACTGTAACTGTTACCTTATGATGTATGTTTTTTATATTTATGAAAATTATCTTTTTCCTTGACAACTACTTTTTTGATAGACTTCTTTTATAGAAACAAATCATCTAATTATACCTTGGAGACATATATTTATTTTTTTTACCCCATATTAAAAACTTGTAATAAGTTTAATATTCATTCCCAAAATTTCTTCAAAATCTATATTATAATAAAACATCATTTATCTCTTATTATGTGTGTTTGTAAACTAACCAATTTTATGGGTTTTAATAATATATAATGAAAGTTGGTTAGGAATAATACCTTGATTCTATATTCCCTTGTCCATAAAATTCTTTTCCACATTCCATCACACGAATTAATATTATTTTTCTATCATAGTCATCATTAACGTGATTCCTCTTGGTTCTATATACTGCCAATATCCGTATAGAAAACTGTTATAAAATAGATTATATTGAGGAATAATAAATCTTGAAAAATAATTCACAGAATATCTAAATTTTAATATATAAATATTAATTTGAGGTATGGAACCTTTATTTTTTTTTCTCAAAACCCATTTTTAAATTTTAATCAAGGAGGTTTGGTGGGGTAGAGAGGGGGTCATAATTTTGTTTATGTGGTTCAAGATAAGGATAGAACATGCAAACCTAAGGGTATAATTCTATTGTATTTTCTATTTCATAACACTAGATATCCCTTGGACATAGTGTATGTTAGTATATCCACCAAACATCGCAAATTATAGATGGTGCTTCCAAGGATGATGTTCTTAAAATGCGGAAAAACTCTCTTTTACCATATTTCACCTATTCCATTTTAAATATTAATTTACCCTCATTTCATGTATTAGAATATAAAATGTATTCTTATTCTCCTTTATAAACTATCCATCAGAAAAAAATTAGTTTAAAATAAAAATAAAATCAAAAGGATTCATAAAATTCGGCTTTGAGATTTTGGACAGAATTACTATATAAAACAAATATATCATTATTTAAATATGTCCAAAACAAAGTACTCTTTTAATTGGAAGGAATGAATATGAATTAATGATTTATTGATTTTATATACAATTTTCATACTCAATAAAAATATATTGATTCATTCTTGTGAAAAATACCACTTATTTTTTAGTTTCACCATTTTATCTTAAAAAACAATTCACAAAACATAAAAGTTATCAATAATTTTTTGAGAAACGATCTTAATACATAGATTCAATTATTAAGAATTATATTTTCTAAAAAATGTATAATTTTTTAAAACATTATATAATAATATTCTTAAGGTGAAATTTTGATATTCTTCTAAAATGAATTTTTTAATAAATAGTAAAAACACAATTTTATAGAAAACAAATTTACCACTGATGTATATTCAATTATCCACATATTTTGAATTTATTTTAACAATTCAACACATATATTTTATTATTAAGAATTATATTAATGTAATTTGAATCTACATTAATATTTTTGTTTAAAAATAATTTTATAAGTAAAATAAATTTTTATAGAAATGAATTTTCAATGTGTTTTGTATGTTTAATATATAATTAATTTTTTCCGATTATATGGATTGAATTTGGTAAAATTAATTCAACAATTGGAATAATAATTTTCAATTTTGGTAAATATTATACCTTTATTTTTTTCATAATGAATAGTAACCATCGTAAATATATTATCACTACGGGAAGGGTAAAATTGTTACTTCATGGCCTAAAATATGATATAATGATTTAGAATCATCCATAATTTAGGATTTTTTTCATTAGATAAGATAAATTCTAAAAAATTCATATATTCTTTTAAAATATTCCATCTTTTGTAAATATTTTTTTGATAAAAACATTTATAATAATAAATGTTAAGAAAAATTCCTAGATGTATCTTTATGTATTTTAAAATATATAATATTTTTTAAAGGGGATAAAAAATTATAACTTATTATAAAAACATATTTTTTATGATGTAATGATTACTATAATATTTTAAATTAATTTTCAGTATTTAAAAATTAAATAATAACAACAAATTCAAACATGACACTAACATTGTTCTTTTAAATGTATTTCCAAAAAAAATAAGTAAATGATTATCAAAACATACATTGAAATATTTTTTGTTAGAGGTATCGTGATCTATGAATAAATTTTATAATTTTTTTATATTAGTGATGCGCTAACATTTTATATATTAATTTGATCACTAACCAAATTTTTTATTGTCAACATTGATAATTTTATAAAAAATGTCTCTAATTTTGTCTTATATGAACTAGTATTATATTAAATGAATTATATTTCAAAAAAATATTATATTAATTCATATAAATAGAATATGATTAAAAATATAAGCCATAATCCACTTAAATTTTACTTTTCATTTTTCAGTATCATTCTTTACCGGTAAAGTGTAACAAACAATAATATCATGTTAATTATCCAATGGGTTAACATGTGTTAATATTTAGAGTTATATGATAAAACAACACAAAAACCTAACTAAATATTATTTTATGTGAATATGTAGACATATAATCATTATATATTTAAAATATTTCAAATTAGTGCCCCCTAAACATAATGTATAATTTATACTAATTTAATACATTATATAACAGCAAGATATCCCATATCCTCACTTATTTAAGGGAACATAATCTTATCCATTATTCAAGATGACTGATTCTTTTGGATAAAAAAATTATTATTTTAATAGAACCCTATATTCCTTACTCACACAATATATATTTTCTTTTTCTAAAAGAATCCATTCTAAGCACAAGTTGTAAGCCAAATGATGTTTCTCAATAAAGAGGAATAAATTTTTATCGAGAATATTCAATTTTATTTATTTTTATTACTCAAAAAAGTATTTTTATTTACTACAATATACTAACTTTATTTCATTAAATATAATTTATTATCATGATGATGATTTAACTACTATTATCTGCCTACTTTCTCTCTTATGGGAAAAGAATCCTTCACTATTTTGTATGAGTGAATTATAATCTCCATGAAGTGATGTGTCCCGTTTTCACCACAAATTCTCAATGCTGGTTATAATGATTAATTTAATGAATATATATGATACTTATAATATTAAAATATTATTGAAAAAGTGAATTATTATTTACATTTTTTTGTTTCATCCATTGAAAAGTTGAATCATCACTCATGCATATGATCAAACATCCATTTCAATAAAATGATGTAATTATTTTTTCTTCCCACTATTACATAAAAATTTATACAATAATATAAAATGATCAATGTTATAATAAAAATTATATTAATATTCTATATATTATGGGACCATGATTTTTGTTCATGTGACGTTATTGCTAAATAGAAGCATACATGAAAAATGAAATAAATGACACCCAAAAATGATGGTTTTATTAATGATTTATTAAGAAATTGGTGATAAAATGTTATAATTGGATAATAGATGATTTAATATGTATATATGGTTTTAATATTCATATAATAAATTTAAAATTATTATATAGTATTTTATAGCGCATACGAATCATGTTGGATGTAAGGTAAGGGTTTCTCAACTAAATTGTGTTTTTATGAGACATATAGAGCATTAATCACTTTAATATTTTATGTTATATATATAATACCACTTTAATATGATGTATAATTACTATTTTTAATATTAATTGTTTTTAATGTTTAATTTTATGTTCATTCCTCCATGGGTTTCATCATTCAAAAGTCACTGAATGAGTAAGCAGATTATTTGACAATCTAATTTTCTATCTGGATTGACTATGATAAATTAAAACTGAGATAAATTTTACATATCATATCCTTTAAAACCCAATTATATTATTATACTTTATCTATTCCTATAATATTTTTTATTATTAAAATTATTAAGTCATTGTTACTTAAAATGACTGAGAAAGTGTATTTTAATCATACCTTCCATCTAAAGGCTCGAAAGACTTCATTTTTTATTGATTTTGAAAATCCACCTTTCAAGGGGTGAGGTGTAACCCTTACAAGGCCCGTAGGCGTAAGTATTACATAGCACGTAGGCCTTAGAAGAATTCATTACCCATAGGATTCAAACATTATATACAACCCAAACTAACTACTTGGAACTGCTCCTCCCCAACATCTTCATCTTCAAATCATCTCTCCATATTCACATGGCTATTTAGCTAGGCTTTCCCATGCATGCATAGGCATGACCTGATGGAAGGTGCCATAACCTCTCATTCTAACAAACTGTTTAGCTTCTGCTATGGTGAAAGCTCATTGCTTCTCCTCCTTCTAGTGCTTTTTCCTAGTAGGTTGTCTGGTTTGCTTTTTCACTTAAGGTGGCCCGAAGACCTTACTGACCCGAAGGCCTAGGTGGACCAAAGTACTTAAAGGACTCGGGGACTATATCAGTGGCCCGAAATCCAAAATAAGGGAATATTCCTGGTTTCTACAGTGCCTTCTACAGTTCCCGCTATAGTATCTGCTACATTTCTACACAGTTCCTACTATAGTTCTGGATATTTCCTACTACAGTACTGCTACAGTGCCGCTAGAAATTAGCCTCTGCCTGGATTTGATCCCAGGTCTCCTCAATACACTTAAATGATACTTCTTTATTATAAATTAAATATTAAATAATTTTCATTTTTAATACCTATAAATATAACTAATACGGCTTAGAGTGAATCATTATAAAAGTTCTCTCCACTTCCAATTTTTTAATTTTTACAATACTAAAAAAGGAGTGTTTTTGGTTAAACTATTAGACATGAATTAATGTTCATTCCATCACTGATATTATTTTATCCAGAGATTAATTTACATGTTTATTAGTTTATTTTCCTATAATATCATTTTATCAGTATTCATCAGTTTTTAGGTAAAATGTTATTAATGTAAAATGATATTTTCTATATTTTTCAAATAAAATTTCCATCAATATTTTTGTGGTATTTTTATCTATTTCACCATAATTTTAATATTTTTATAATTTATTGGCCATATGATCTAATGATATCATGAAATATATTTATATAACTTACATATAATGATGATTAAATGATAATTTTATGAAACCTATTTCAACACATTGGATAATTATGTTATGAGTAAACCTGTATGAAAACTATTTCTATTTTAGATGTTATGATATGATCAATTGATGAAATTTTAATGAAAAATATTTTTATACCATGTGTTATTATATTATGATATGATCATTATTTTATATTCTTATGGTATATATATGATTAGTTTTCATTATTTGATCCAAAATTATATATCCCTCTAATGTATTGAGAAAATATGGAAAATTCATTTTATATCAATTTAACATGAGAAACTAATTTTATGATCATTAAATTTTTATAGAACTAGATTCAAGTCTATTTTTTTATTTATGATCCTATTTTCATGTAGATTAGTTTAGGTGTGGAAAAATTTTCATGTCCACAAATTTATGGGAGGACCTGGTTTCATGTCCATAAAATAATTAATGAACCTACCTAATAATGTTTATAAATATCCACAGAGTCATAATATTATGCTCGATCCCTATTTTTATTTTTTCAAAATCATTATTTGTTTATGAATGACTATTATATATTCATAAATGTTTATAATGTTTTCTATATCTATAAAAAATCAATCTTCCACACTTCATGATTAAATATAGTTAATTTATGTGGTAAAAAAATTATTATAAAACGATACTTTTATAATGGAAATGTATTCAAATAAAATAACTTATCATTGTCACTTATTCATAACCATAATGAGCATTTAATATCACCCATTATTGTGTATCCTTCTCTGCATGTTATGAAGAATGGTTTTAAATATGACATGTCTACAAAGGGTTCTAGTTGTGAGAAACAAAAAGGGAGATAATTTAGTTGTTTAATGTAACACTTATTAAGGAATCAATGATTCCAATGACACTAAATCATTATTTATCTTATAAGGATTCTAATGACCTGTAACTAATATTCACCTAAAAATACGTAATATTAATAAATGATAGCTTTAAGTTTTCTCCATTGGTATTAAATAAAGGATTACTTATTTAAAAAAAATATAATGCGAAAACACTAATTAGATCCCTTAGTATAATCTAATGTATAGTATAATAACATATGTTATGGTAATGAAAGGATTATGGTTTTATAATAAAATAAATCCTTCCCTAAATACTATCAAGAGGATATCGATGTTGAATAGATGCACCATTAGATAACTAATTTGAACATGGAATATTCAGTAATAACTAAGTCATCACAAATGCATGATGAGTTAGAAAAATACTACACACCATACTAGAAATTCCATGGGGGTATGTACTCGTTAATTAATATTATAATTATGAATAATTATTAGGGATTACATTGGATAATTTTATCAGATAACCAATGTTAAAACAAATGTGTCATAGAATAGGAACCATGCCTAATCATTTATACATCCCATAAATGGTTATTATTTAATATATGGGTTATCAATATAATTATTGTTTCATACACATTGAATTTGGGTGTTTAAAAAAAATTCAACTAAGAAGAATTGGGTTAATGATTAATGTGACAAATGATGGATTACTTTTTCTCATGAGAAACCAGATGAAACGAGATCTAGAATGAGAGACCTTGTGATTATTCCTATTTAGAACTATCATTATATTATTAAAAATATCTACATGGGTGAGTTTCCAATAACCCCAAATAAGAAAAAAATTGAGTTTCATGACTATTTAATTTATGATAACCACATATGGAAGAGTATTTGGCTTCATAAATGTCATTTATATGGGAATAAGCACCTAATGAAATCACACAAAACAATAAGAATATGTTTTATGGAAAAAGTTCATTTATAATGTAATTATAGATAGAAAATTAAAATTCTAATACAGGTAAAATAATTTCATCCTAATATACCATTAATAGTTTAATGTATTTATTATTGTGATCATAGGAATTATCGATGTCAATTTACAAAACTAATGACTATATCATAGAACATGGAAGAATCTATTGTATGACAATCATTGAAGTGTAATTATTTCTATTTTTATGCATAAGGATTCAATAATTGTAGTGTAAGAGTATTTTACCAATGATATTATATTTATAATAATCATTAATCATATAAGGATTCTCCTACAATAAGTATCCATGATGGACTTTCAAGAATATGTTGAATGGTACAAACAACCAAGAAAATAGATTTTGTGGTAAGATGATATTTTTCCAAAACATATCACTGATAAACATATAACAATTAATATATATAAGATATTGAGATAATTATGTTTAGTTCACCTTAATAGATTATGGAAACCGATAGTGTAGATCAGATAGTATTGATGACCATGAAATTGAATAGTGACTTGATGAAAATGATTTCATATTAATTGTGTTTGTTGTAGAATATATTGGATAGAGAACTTTTTTAGAAAAATATATGTTTTAATTAATCTATTATGATGATTTTTGATATTTTGGTAATTTATAAGCATGTTTTCGTAGAATACATGAGAATAATATTTACATGATTGTTTTGTGTCATTATGATATATATTATTTTGATTGATGATAAATAATAATGTTGATCTAGGAATAAAAAATGAGATAATTTTTCTTTCATTTGTGGGGTTTATCCTCTGGTCAGTCATATTTCATAGGATTCCTATGGATTACTACTTATGGAATTATTTTAGTTGATCTTTGGGTGTAATTGTTAGGGTTTTAGTTATCAAAATTTATTTCATCATATGAATATTTATCCATATTATTTAGAAAATGATAACCTTTTTCGTTTTTCCAAATTTATTGAGATATGAGGAATATATTTCTATTCATTTATTGTTTTTGGATCCATTAAGATTTATTTTTAGTTCTTCAGCCATTTAAAATCTATATTATATATTCATTTCCTGGAATAAGTTATCAGGATGAAATTGAATGAAGAATAAAAAAGGATGATATTGTTATTATAAAATTAAATGATATCATGTATGTTTTTAACACATTTTCTATCTAAATGGTAAAATAATTAATTAAAAATAGTAAAATGGTCATGAAAATGATAATTTATTTCATCTTACAATCAATTATAATGAATTGGTGGCTTTTTTTCTACCCATTGATTTATGGATTTATGGTCATTACATTTCTCAAGATTGTATTATCTATCATTATATTTTATTATTTAGACATTATATTTATAACCCATTACAATATTATCAATTCCAACCATGTTTATACTAATCCAAAAAACATTATTTGGTGTTATTTTGGTATCCATTATACTTCCCTCTTTGTATTTTTAAGGGAGCATTATTATCCATTTGAATGATGTGGGTTTCCAATAAAGTAATTCTCAATAATTAAACCATTGATGTCAAAGAAGAAACCTTGAAGATGTAATTTATTATAGGTGGGCGATTTTAAATACCTAAAAATTTTATTTTAAAGAATAATAAATTATTAGTATCTTTCTCGACAATAAACACAATGATTTAAGAGAATTTTCAAAGAATACTAAGATACTATTATTCTATTTTACCCTTATAACCTTGTAATTTAATTCATGGGTATGAATAATATAAATTTATTTGAAATAAGTGTACAATTTCCATAATCAGTAGATATTTATTTTTAATAATCTGTAAGATAAACGATCATATTTTTTAATAATTTTTATTTATAATTTAACAATACATTTTATTCAAAAATGTTTTTATTAGTTTTTAAAGAAAATATCATAATAAATTTAAATAACATATATAATTTATGTTTTATAATGTTAATATCATTTTATTAATCATCATACTAATATTCTCTTGTTATGAAATTTTAGGATTATTTTAAAAAGAATACTTTTTTAGTGAGTATAGAAAAATAAATATTATGTAGAAAAATATACTTTCTATTGAAGTATTTAGAAGCTAAATTTTTTTAATAGAATTTAAATTTTAATTACATACTATAAATTAATTATATTCTATTTAATTAATTTTTTTAATTATACATTATTTTTGAAAAAAAATGTATAACTAGAAATTCATTTTTTGGAAAAAATTTATTTGTTTCTTTCTATAGTTTATCTTTAAAGAAATTTATGAATATTATATTGATTTAATTTGAGAAAATAAATTCCATATTCTGAATCCTCATGTTAAAATGTTATTAAAATGTCAACTTTTTCAGAATTATTAGTAACATTGGTAAAAATATTATTACCAAGGTAAGTGTAAAAGAGATATAAAAATGTTAATACAATGATTTAAGGAGTAAAAAAGATCCACACACAAGACTATATCTCTTCTGTGGAAATAATTTCTACCAAACCTTAAAAATATTTGACAAAATGGAATTTTAATTCCATTATTCTTTAATAAAACCCTTCATAGTAATTCAAGTAATGGAAATTTTTGCAATGTCTCTTCTGTGATTTTAATTTATATTATATATTACAATTGGGACGAATAATCCCTTTAATGTTAATGAGAGGTCATATTTAAGTTAAATAACAATTTATTATTTTTATAATTAATGATTTTTTTAATTATGAAATATTTACCTCGATTTCTTACGCAACGTTAACACAATGTCTCTACAAGTATGAAAAAAATTAATTTATTGACTGTAAATACATAAAAGAAATTTTTATGGTGATTTATGATTCTTCATGAATAAAATGGATGAAATTAATGTAACTTTGATTTTTCATATTCTATAAAAAAATTTATATATATCTGTATCAATGAAAAATTATTTATACTATTCTGAAAAATACAATAATTTTATCTTATGAGAAAAAATATTTTATTAAATGACATAAATTCATAAAAAGTATATCTTCATCATAAAAAATGGTTTATTTTCCATATTAGATTATATTTTCCCTTTAGGGGTTAGTTTTCCATTTACAATATCATTCATGACCGTTGAAATGTAAAAACAAATGATAAACTAGTAAACATTAACACTGTTAAAGGAGGTTAAAACCAAGAGAAAAGTGTAAAAAAATCATAAATATTATATAACTATTATTTTTTATAAGAAATTTTATAAATTTCATACTATAAAATTAATATTTCAAATTTGAGTGACATTAAAATGAAAATTAATTTAAATAATTTCATGGTTTCCCCTCCCTTCACATGTAGAAGGGAAAATCCTCTACTCTATTATTCACAGTTTTCTATCATTATATATTTAACATGATCTTCCATAAAACTATCGAAGATTCATTAACCTGGTAAAATATTTTTATTTGTGCCCAATATTCCATCCTTTTATGGTTTTTGCTGTAATCCAATAGATGTTTCTCAATAAAGAACTATAAATCTTTGTTGTGGACAAACTATATTTTTTATTATTCTAGCAACTATAAATATATGATATCAATTATTAAATAACAAAATTAGTATTTAAATATAATTAATATTTATCACATATTTTTAAAAATTATAATGCACTTCACTTCCTTACTATGGGAAAAGAAATAATTTTTTGTCTGTAGGTATGGATTACCACCTCAAGGAATACATGTGTTTCATTTTTTATCATAGTATAATATTAGTGGTTATAAATATGTATTTAATTAATATATATTATATTTAAATTAATATTATAGTTCATTAACTATGACTAGTTATTTACACTTATTCCATCCCATCTATTGAAAAGAGGAATGATCACTCATGCATACAAAAAAACCACCATATCCAAGATGTGATGTAATTCATTTCTCATCAATTGATTAAATGAATAGTTGTAAATATGTATATAATAATTTCACATGCTACAATTGACATGTTGAACATTTTTTGTGAATAAAGTAGGATCAATATACAACTAAACAAACTATATAATTATAACATAAATGAAAAGGGACATTGTTATTAGTCAAAGATGAAGATGTTATTAATGTATTACTTATAAATTAGTGTTGAAATGTAATTATTTGATCAAATATGATATTATAAATATGTATATGTTTCTGGTATAAAAATATAATATATTAAAATTTATTATACATAAGTTAATATTGATATGTATAAAATCATATATGATATCAGGAAGTAGCCCAGAAACCCTCGTACCATAATACCTAAGATGGAATGAACAGTGCATAAAGGGAATTCCCAATCCCAATGGGATAGAGACTAGAATGGGGAAACATAATTTCTTGATGGAGTTAATGTATTTTACACACAATGGTGGAAGATAAAATTTTCCATTCCATTATACATAACACTCAAAAAGGAAAAGAGTACAAGAAAATAACCTTGTATAACAAGACCCCAATAAGTATATTATTAAACTACTCAAAAAATAAAAAGATAAAAACTCAAAAATCAAATTAAACAAGTGGTTGAAATGTCCACAGGTTCTATCCCTGAGACATCATATTCCATAGGATCGATAAAATCCTTATCCTCTAAGTGGATCTTTACCTATGCTTAGAACTGGAATAAGTCAGTCTATAAAAACACAAAGTAAAAGGTTTGGTGTAAGCTATAAAGCAAATTAGTGTCTAACTAAGTGTTCTATAGTCAATACCATTAAAATTTTCCATATATGGACTCTATTCATGAAAATCAAGGTATAGAATTCAATTTATCATATTTTAAATAAAGAAATCAATTTATTATAATAGATGTAAGATATATCAAATCTACATTTATTCATTCTTAAATAAATATTCTATATAAAACTATTATTGTAAATCAGTTTGTAGAAATTAAACATTTTAATAAATAAATGTAATTAATAATTAAATGATACAAATGATTGAACCATCAATAATTTCCATTTGGTATATTAGTTAACATAGTCATTTTTTAGTAACACTTCTCATATATAAACACATCTCTAGATACGTGTGCACACTCAAATAAACACCGTATTAAGGGAGCCACAACAAGAAATAAAGCCGATCCTAGTTCAATCAGTGTTTACATCAGACATAAATTTTCTAGGGGATCATGATCCCATGGTACTTGTACCAATAACATCTGTAATACCCATCATTACATATTATTCAATCAATCAATCAATTAGTCGAATTGGAAATTAAAATTTTCAAATCATTATAAATATGATTTCCTAATCTATGTTGTTCACATGACTTATCATTTAAAAATATATATCTTTTCACCATTCTATTACATTATATATCAATATTAAATGTGATAAATTTTCTCATGAAACTTTTTTTATCAGTTAATCAAATATATTTCAAATTCAAGCCGTCATTTTTTACAAATACAACCCATAATTCTAATGCAGTTGGATTTAGGGTTATTCTCAGATCACATTCCCATTTCAAATCAATGTATAAATCATCAAAATTCTATGTTTATAAGTAAATTAATAAATCATTTCATTTGAATCGATACATTCAATGTTTCAATCATAGTGAGAGGAATTATGTAACAACTTAGCTTTAAATCAAAGGATCACAACACACGACACCCGTAATGGTGAACACTGAAGAAGAGTGATGGTGTGGAAGATAAAGGAATAAAACATTGAATTATGATACAATTAAATTATCTTCATATCAATCAATTACATTATGATATATCAAACTCTATTGAATATATAAGGATATATCAGAACAAACTATACAGGAGGTGATCCACACACCAGAGAGGGGCCATATCTTCTTCTAGAATGTCCATTCATCAATGGAATAGGTTTGAGGATCCATAATAAACTACACGAAGTCTAAAAGGATGAAAAAATGTGTTATAATAAATTAAGTTCATTAAGAATTTAAATAGGTGGTTTGATATTTTAAAAATAAATTAGGGATGAACATAAAACTATGTACACAGTTTTCGGGGAAGGGTTGCATGGTTAGAAAAACATGCAACGTAAAATGGTGCCGCTATTAGATTTTCTTTATGGTTAACAATTTATTTTCAGGGTCAAAATATTGTTGAACTGGCCATGCATTCCCCACATTCAATGGTTTTCAAAAATTATAGTGGTGATTGCATGATTTGGACATATCATGTACCCATTTCTAGTGGCTCTCAACATGGTGCATGACTTGCTAAAAAATAACCTTTTTTTACCATACAATGTGTCAATTATTCAAATCTATTAGGGTTCTAAAAAACATTCTCCATCTAAATTTATGACCTCAAAACATTCCACAACTCAAATAATATCAATACTAGTTCCACAGATTACCTTAAATAATGTAACAATATGTTATAACCTCACCAACATAACAATTTATGTCCCCAAAAATCATATAAAGACGTTTCAATATATAATAGATGATTCCCATTACCTATCATCAGCACCACATGCTCTTATGTATAAAGAGAATTATTACCATGCATCCATAGTATAGGAACCAAAGGTAGAATCCTCCCATTAATGAACAATCTCTATGAATCAACTGTTTGGACTAGTTGCTCAGTCATGGAAAAATTAGACATAACAACAAGATCCTCCCAATATTTGACATGAGATGGGGCAGAAAGATGACATTGAATATGTGAGACTCGAAAAAATTAGGTATCGATGTAAATGATACTGGGAGTGGAAAATTGTAAGAAATTTCCCCACCTTCTTAATAACCCCAAAATGTCCCAATAAATTGTGGTGCAAGTTTCCTTTGTCTCCCATGCCATTAATGATCTAACCAAGGAGAAACTATAAAAAATTGAATCTAGTTTAAAACCCCAAATTCTATCTCTGATGTTTAGAATAAAATTTCTACTTGAACTTTTTGATCAATGTTATATGATGATTTGGCCGAATAATTATTATCATTTCTTAGACCTATCTCAGTCCAACTAAGGAACATTCACCAATATCTGAATAATACAATTGAAAATTGAAAACATGACCATAAAATCCATCAAAGGTATCCATCAAAAATTTAATATTGGTTACTTTTGTAATATGAAAACTCATCTAATCCCAAATTCATGTTCCATGATCCACCAAAATAAAAAAAATGTATGCCTATAACTTCTCCTAAGGAATATCTATTTTCATTTCTATCTAGACATTTAACTGAGGAAGGTATTCTATGCTCAAATTAACCAAAGATCCCATATCCTGTTATAGGACTCCCCATAAATGATATGTAAAAATGGTTATATCTATTATAGAGAATAGGATAAGGGGATCTATGAAAATAGATAATATCATGAATATGGATACATCCTATGTCCCCTATATTGGTTGTATCATGAATCGGTATGAAGTAAAATGATTTCATAATCCTAAAAAAATCCCTATAACATTATTCATTCATTGAATAAGTAGAATCATATCAAAAAATTCCATAAAGATCCCATCCCTCTTTCATTTCATCACTTGATGTTGATAAAGTAAAACTGAATATCTCTAGTGTTCAACCTTGACTTGTTGGAAAGTTTATCAATGAGAAACAATGCCAGTGAAGTCTTTTATCATACCTGACCACATGAATCATCATATAACGTCATAGAAAACAATTATAGTTCATGGGTGCACTGCCCAATTGTAATTATGGAAATACCCTATAATCAAATCTATATATATACTAATCTTAGGTATTCTCTCATTCCACGTGTCAAACATCCATGCCTCCACATCATTTTTCAATACATGTCCTCCCTCCACTTACCCACGTCACCCGCCGCATGCTAACTCTTCTTCTCTTTGCCTCTCTATCCCGCTCCCACTTCTGATTTCCGGGGTCGCGACCTATATTTCCCACAACCCCAGCCTATGTTATCCTCTAACTCCCGATCAACCAGTAGTCCATAGCCCTCCTTCTCCAACCACTGCCTTCTCCTCAGCTGATCTACAGTCTCTGCACTTTTCATTATTCCGGTTGCTGTTAGGATTCAACTGTTTGCGACCTAAAGTTCCCCCAAATTCTCGATGCCTGTATCAATATCCTCCCGATTTTGCTGTATTCTATCCTGCTCGTAAGTCTTATTCCTCCAAATATGAGTTTAAGCATACATTTTCACTTTTTTTTCTTTAACTCTCATTTCTGTTCACAGTTTCTTCTACTTTTAAATCTGTTTATACCTACCAATGCTATATAAGATTCTTCCACGCCTGAGAAAACCCTACCTTCGATGACTCCTCCACACTGCCTTGACAGCACATGTTCCCTAGATTTCTCATCTCGCTTGTCCTCTCCACTGAGGTTTCTCTCAGCACTTAGCCACAGACTACTCGCTGCCCACCAGTTTCACTCCTGAAGCTCGCTCTCCTAGTCGCCTCTCCCACTCCCCACAATGAATCCCCTCTGAACTCGTGACTCCAACTCCGCGTGATCCCCCAGGCCCCGGGCCATCAACGAATCTCTTCAGCATCCACTGATTTCATACAACATCAACTAATTCCTTTGATATTCATTCAGGTCGGTAATCTCGTCGCATTATTTATAGGTAAATGTGCATTTACCAAAAGCTTAATTTACTAGACTAAGGTTATTCCATTAGTCTCTTATATTTTAAATTCATGTTCATGTTGTGTCTCACGATGTCCATTAACAGTACCCACTACATAGATTTGTTGTATGCAATATTATCTTTTAATTTTAGTTGTTCCATCTGTTTATCTTCTAGAGAAATAGGTATCCCAAGCCTATCTACATAAATCTGCACTCCTGTGCATCTATACATATTCAATTAAATAATTTCAATTACCTAAAATAATTTCAAATAGATTTTTACTTATCTGAAATGCTTCTCTATTTGCAGTCCAGCTACTAACCAAACATCATTCTCTTACTTAGACACATATTCTTCAACCTCTCTGCATAGAAGGAAACACAGATTTATTTGACATGACATAATATCATCTGAACAGTTTCTTCTAATATATTTAATTGTAGTAATCAATTTTCACTTTATTATTATTACACGCTTCATATATTTCTCATTACTAACAATTTAATCCTATCCAATTAAACATTTACACAACTTTGTTTTTGCCTATGGACTATGCATTACATTATCAATACATTCAACTGTCCATATTTTTCTTTCCACACCTTGACAATCATATATAAGGAACTACATTGCAAACCTATTTTCCCTATCAATCTACAGAAAAAAATGTTACAGTAAAGGGACGATAACTACACAACATAAAAAATTTGTGAGTTCTCTATTCTATTATGTTTATTTAGTTCAACTTAATACCATTTTTTCACATTAGTAGTGCTCATCATTAAATCCAATTTAACATTTCTGAAAACTACTATAAAGTCATCAATGTCTTGTACTGTTTTTTCAGGTACTAGGTCACTGTAACCACTATCAGCTGTTGGAATTGCACATGCGGTCATAGAAATTCCATTATGATCTCTTTCTATCAACAGTTTGTAGTGACTTAATTTTTTAGAAAAAACACTACACTAAATAACTGGTTTCCATACTAACACAATTTAGACATATTTAACATTTATTTTGACTACAGTGCCAATGAAATTGTTTTTTCTACCAAATACAAACATGTCTCGCCCAAAAAACTCTACAGAGTTAAGGTTAGAGCAGAGCCAACATATGAAAAAAAACATAAATATGGTAAGTTCCCGATATTATTCTATATATCTTTTTCTAATTCATATAAATGTTTTACTATATGTATCAATTACAACCAACACAATAACAGTGTCAAAATCAACTAAAATTTGTTTAATGGTGTCTACATAAATGTTAGGTACTATATCAAGTGAACCATTTTCCCCTTTTGGCGTCACACATGCAGTTTCACGAATTCCATTATCATCTTTTTCTGTCAATGGTTAGTTCTTATTATACTACACATCATAAGACATTAGAATACCAACTGATTTTCGTTCTAAAACAAATGACTAATACCCACCTTAATCATTGATGGCATTTCCTGGAATATCTACTCCTTAACTATATACAAACATATATGGACAATCAAGATCAAGAGATGCAAGGTTACAATGGATGGAACTTCTTAAGGAATGATGTAAATTTTTATGTCATCTGTTATTTTTTTGCATCAATTTATCTAACTAATGAATAGAACACAGTGCAAATTTTTTCATTACAGTGCTATGTTCGTTTTATAATTATGATAGTAATTTTATTGTGTCATTAGTACATCTCATTGCAACATCCAATATAACATTGCCAAAATATACTTCAAATTCGTCAGTGACATCTTCCAATATGATGGAAAATGCATTAAATGGACCACTATTAACTGATTCCCTCACACACTAACTCACACAAATGCCATTGTAATCTCTCTGTGTCAAAGGTTAATTCTGTTATCATTATAATAACAATAGACATCACTTGAAACTGCTATCTAGACTAACAAAACTGCTTGATATGTAACTTAATATTTTACAACAGTCCCTGAACATGATGCTCCTCAATCAAATACAAACATGTTTGGCCCATCATCCACCAGACATGCATGGTTACTACGGAGAAAATTAATAAAGTAATGAAAAGTAGATTGTAAGTAATACTTTATGTTCACCAAATAATGTGAAACTTATTACGACTTTTTAAATATTTAATTTCATTATGTCTTACATGTTAACAACATCTACAAAAAGTGGAGATGCTTCAGTTATATCTTTCGATGAGTCTGCTACTCAAATAACTGAACTGATATCAAACTATGACACCACACGATGGGTCATAGGAAATCCTTTATCATCTTTTCTAGTCAATAATTACATCAGTTTCATTTTCAAAATAAATAACAGTATTAAAAATTTAATTATTTTTATGGCCATAAAATCAACGCCAACTCCTACTGCAATATCTTCAGTGATGTGTACCAATCAGTCTACTAATACAATGACTGCAGCGCTACCAACAATTTTCAGTAGAGATGGAGTCACAGATGTACCATCATCTCATTTATGTATAGATCTTTAGTAGTTTTTAAAAATACCATTAAAATTTATTAGTATTCACGGGGCATTTAATAATTACACAAACTACTGATACTAATGATTTTAATTGAACACAGTGCTGGAACCATCTTCTCATCCATCAACCATGTGTTCAAGGAAAAAAATGAAAACAAATACCATTGGACATGACACTATCCCCTATACCATTCTATAAGTAGATAGTAAATTCTTTTTGATGAACAAAATGTTGGTTGTTTGAACACGGCATACACTGTATAATTGTTCACTCAATTTTTTTCATAGCTTTAATGGTTAATGAAGATATGATGATAGATGATTCGCCTATTTCCTCAATACAGTACAACCAACAACTATCCCTAAAAGTTGATATCCATGTTAGTTAATTTTTTATATCTAAGGGTTTCTTGAACATAAAATTTCTGTGTTACCGATTCTTTTCATGACAACAAAAATATAGGTATGTCATTTAACAATATTATCTATAATTAGAAATCAAATTACGGTTTATTTTTCCAAAAAATGTGAGACTAACATTTCATGTTAAAGAAAACTCAATAGAGCAACATAATGTCAAGATCACAGGTTAGTGTGTTTAGTAAACCTACATTGTTGTTCTATAATCTACCATCATTTTCTTAGAATATCACTATTCTTTTTTATTAATATGTTTTACATTATACTTTTTGTCAATCAGGTTATTCGGACATTGGTGACCCTTGTAAAGACTATAATATTTTCACTCTGTTATATAATTCGATGAGAGAAATAACAACTACATAAATAGACAAAACCTGTGTTTCACACTATGCTGCTTAATGGGAAAAATATCTTTGGACTTACTATGGTCATGTCATGTGTACCTAAGGATGTTGATATTCAATCGAACTATAGCTGAGACCCAATATTTCCATGACCACACGCATGTTTACAAATCTGTGTTTTCATTCACATCCATTGGTGGAAAGGTAGATAGCTCATTCAACAACGGTCAAGGTCCATGTATATTCAGACTACATGGACAAAACAACCATCACATTGGTAGTTTATGTTTACCTGATGGACAACCACAACGTTTTTCACAACTATACGTGTATGATACTGCACATGAATATTAGAACAGGGTCCGCAGAATCAGGTATCGGTCTATTTCAACATTACGTACTAAATATTCAAACCATTCATCATATAGTATTAGCTGAAAATTTGATTTATGCAGCTTTGATGCCAGTAATCAACATTCGATTATTGACGACAATATTGTACTTAAACTACAATATATGCTACATGAGCATAATGATTTGGCATGAGAATTACTAAGTGAAAGGTATGTTCTTAATCATCATGAGGTACCAACATTAAATCTATGGCTACTTAAAAGAAGACATACAAGTGAAGCCACATATAACCTACCGAACACTTCTTAAATTGTTATGCTAATTGTCGGTGATGTTAAAGATCTCTACCATGAACGTGATATCATCATTCAAAAGAGAAGTGGTTATTTACAAAGATTAGATGAGCTTCACCCATTATATCTTCCATTGAAATACCCCTTGATTTTTACTGGAGGTCAGGATGGATATGTTGACAATGTATTGCATCGAGCTACTCCTTTCACAACTAGTACTGCACTCAGGAAGGTAACAATGAGAGAGTAATTCTCCTTTAACTAGAAATTTCGTCAAAACAATGGATCAACCATATTACATTGTATAATATTATTACAGCAGTTTATTGTTGATTCTTATACAATGATTGAGTCTCAAAAACTATCTTTCATTTGATTCAATCAAAAAAGTTTTAGGGTTGAATTATATAATGGGTTACAAGATTCATTTCTACGAGGTGATCATGAAAGGTTATCATGTGGCAAGCGTATCATTTTACCATCATAATTTATCGGTGGAACCAGGTATATGATTCACAATTACCAGGATTCAATGTATATTTGTAATTGGGTAGGGTATCCAGATCGATATATAACATTCACAAGTAAACCAATGTGGCTGTAAATTACTCGATTTGTTATGAATAACATTCTTCGTTCAATTGAATTCCCTCAAATATTATCTCGAATTTTCAAAATTAAGGTTGATCATATTATGAAAGATTTAAGAGAGGTATGGTCATTTGGAAAATCACGAGTAGGTAATGATCTATATATTTAATATTTATAAATTTTTAATTCATTTCTTACATTATATCATCTTCTATTAAGGTTGTATATCACAGTTCTTCCCATGTAGTTGTTCGAACCATGGAGTTTCAAAAACATTGCTTGCCTCGTGTCCATATCATATTACTTCTCTTTCATTAAAACATAGGTAACACTCCTGTAGATGTTAAAAAAATCGGTTGCACAAAAATTCCGAATTATTGTGAATACCCAAAGCTGCCGGAAGATGTTACTAAATTCATGATGCATGGACCTTGCGGTGATGCCAACCGTTCCTCCCCTTGTATGAGAAATGGAAAATTTACAAAATTTTATCCAAAGAAATTTGGCACACACACAAAAGTTAACGAGGATGGTTATGTGTATATCGTAGAAGAGATGATGGATGTACAATTGTTAGAAATGGTGTGCCTTTGGATAACTGGTTTGAGGTACCATACAATCCTGTTTTTCTTTTAATGTATTAGGATTATCAGAATATTGAGGTTTACAATTAATAATCTTCTATAAAGTACCTCATAAAATATATTAGCAAAGGGAATGATCGTGTTACGACAGCACTCTATGAGAGCAACAACAAGGACTGTCCAGACATCAATGTTGATGAGATAATGGTGTACTATGACAGCCGGTACATAACTCCTTCTATGGATTCATAGAGAATATTTTCTTATGATATCCACTACAGATATCCACTAGTTGGGAGGTTAAGTTTCCATTTTACAGGAAAAAATACAGTTACTTATAGCGACAATGATAAAATTGAAGATGTCCTCAGTCTGGAACTATTAATGAATCAATGTTCACCGCATGGTTTAAAGAAAATCATACTCACCCAGAAGGAAGATGTATCAGTTATGCAGTGTTTCCAACTAGATTTATTTAATACTACAATGAAAAAAATGGACTCCTCAAAAATAAGGATTCAGTATTGGTAGATTATACTATGTCCCTCTAACAACTAGAGAGTTGTTTTACTTGTTGTTACTTCTAACAAAAATTAAAGGAGAGACTTCATATGATGATATGAGAATAGTGAAGTGTATTACTCATGGGACATTTAGATAGGCCTGTTATACTTTGGGACTATTGGAAGATGACGCTAAATTTATTGAAGCTCTAAGGGATGTGTCAGCCTGGGGAATGGGACATCGTTTATGGAGGTTGTTCACAAGCATGTTATTTTCAAATAATATATCTCACCCAGACATTTTATGGAATCAAACCCATGACTTTCTTAGTGAATACATTATGTATGGGCAAAGAAAAAGGCTAGAAATGCAAGGTATTTCTGTATGTTTGGCATTATATATTAAAAAACAAAATTTTGTTGTAAATTTATATTTTCTTATGAACAATAATACTATCAACATAATTAATTAATATTATCAAATAATTAAATGAATCCTTAGCTAACTACTGTATTATTATATATTATACACTTTTAGAGTATTGTTCCTTATAATCCACTCTATTTTATTACTTCAACATTGCCTATTGGTTACTGTATTCTCTCTGATCAGTTCATTCTACATCATCTATGATATCTTTTAAATATTATAAATTATTGTAATGACTGGATATAGTTTATTTTACACTTATATGAAACTACATGCATCATTTTTGTATATTTGACATTGACAGATCATCAGAGGCACACGTATGATCTTCTTGAAATTGAGTAGATTTTATAGAGCAATGGTACTTATCATCAGTTTTATCCTCTTATTCGAGTTCCAAATTGTTCAATTGATTGTCGTCCAAATCATTTAGTTGCTGAAGAAATACATTAAAATAGGGAGTTACTTCAAAATTAATACAGAACTAAACAGAATATGATTACCGATGAACAGAAACATGTGATGGATGTCATTATGTCTTCATCGTCTTCCAATTTCGGAGGTTTCTTCTTCTTAGATAGATATAGAGGCACGAGTAAAACCTTCATTTGGAATATGCTAACATCTTTACTGAGTTCAGGGGGATCTATTGTTCTAGCTGTTTCTTTGAGTGGAATAGCATCATTACTAAATTCGGGCGGACGAACTGCACATTCTAAATTTCATATTCCAATCTCCATTACTGAGCAGTCAGTTTTCAATATTCAGCAAGGTAGTCATCTTGAGGAACTTCTACACATGAAAAGACTTATTATTTGGGATGAGGCGTCTATGGTTCATAAGTACTACTTTGATGCTCTCGACCGTACTCTAAGAGATATAATGACAGTAAGAAATTTTAATGCTCCCAATTTGTCTTTTGGCGGTCTAACAGTTATATTGGGATGAGTTTTCAGGAATATACAACCTGTAATACCCAGTGGTAACAGAAGTGACATTGTATTTTCAATTATTAAGTCATCATATCTATGGAAACATTGTCAGGTCTTAACTCTAAAAATGAACATGAGATTACATTCAGCTACATCAATAAATAACTCAGAGTCTTTCCATGAGTTTCCAAGATAGACCTTTGCAATTAGAGAAGGTAGAGTTGGAGAACCAAATGATGGTGAAGCCGTCATCCAAATTCCTTTTAAGTATCTTCTTACCAACTCTGAAAATGCTATAGCTACAATAATTGACCATAAATATCCTAATTTCACTGCCAATTATGGTGATGTCATCTATTTAAAAGACTTTTCAGTTTTAGCTCCAATATGTGATGTTGTTCAGCAAGTAAACAATTACATGTTGTCTCTCACTGACTCTGATAAGAGAGATTACTTCAGCTCAGATTATTTTTGTAATGCTAGTTTTGATACTGATAGGGCAGAAAACATATAAACCTCAGAATTGTTTAATGGAATCAATGTCTCTAGGTTGGTTGCCCACAAAATTACACTATAGATTGGTTTTCCCATTATGTTACTCAGAAATGTTGATAAATCTGTTGGTTTATGTAATGGCGCTCGTATGATTATTACAAATTTTGGTGATCATGTGATTGGAGCAAAAATATTGAGTGGTTGTAATTCGGGGTATTCAGATTTCATTCTAAGACTAACTACGACACACTCTAATGATAGATGGCCTTTAAAATTACAGAGAAGGCAATGTTCTTTAACAGTTTCATATGCAATGACTGTTAATAAAATTCAAGGCCTATCATTTTCTTCTGTTGGGTTATATCTTTGCAAGCCTATATTATGTCATGGCCAATTTTATGTTGCGGTTTCTAGGGTTACATCACCAAATGGTTTGAAAATATTAAAACAGGAAAACACTAACACATCTACTAGGTTCACACATAATATTGTGTATAATGGAATATTTGATAACCTTTCTTAGGTATCATTTAAAATAATCAATTTATATTTTACTATGTATTTCCTATGTGTGATGTGTACTTCGATGTCTTCTTTACGTGCTTACTATATTTATATTTTCAATATTAAATGTTACAGTACATAGAATAAAAATGTGACAGTCAATAACCATATTGAATGATATTGAACCAGAGGACGATGAGACATTATGGATTGAAGTTCATTTGATGAACATGTTGTGAATTTCATTTCCCAAATATTCCAATGATTTCTTTGTTGTTGATCTAATACGATGTGACAAAGAAGTAAGTTTACATTACATTAATAACTTTTCATTTATTTCTATATTGTTATGTTATGTTCTGTATGTATTTCAATATTTACACACCTTGTATCTATTTGTCCTCTGTCATCAGTCTTCTTTACATACTAACATACTTTCCAATATTCATTATTTAGGGAACTAAGATTTAATGTACAATATGTAACTGTCAGCTTATCTCAATGTACAAACTTTATTTGCGTGAAGGAATGTTCTATATGATACCAAACTTCCAAATAGATTCAAACCAAGGCAAGTACTTGGAAGGTAGACATCCCTGCAGAATCATGTTTACACCCACGACATTTATTCGACCATGTGATGAAAACATACCATTTTTTAGTTTCGACTTTACTTCATATGATGTGATTATTCAAAGGAGGATTCTAGAGGAACATTTAATAGGTATATTTCATTTACAACTGTTTCTGACTATTCTTTGTAGTTGTCTTCAATAATGTTATCATTACAATATTATCATAATCACCCTTAATTTTTCTAACTATGTTTATTTTGGTTATATATTTTATTGAAATTATAGGATATCTACATTACACATATCCAGTGAAATTTATGGGACATTCCATCCTACAAATGCATATTCTTCTAGAGGATGACAGGTCATTAATTTTCTTCTCATACTATATTACAATGCAACAAAAAAAATTTATGCCTTACTATTACTTTACTTCCCTACAGAGGTATGAAACTTACTTGTAGTTTATGGGGAGACTTTGTGAATGAAATGACACGTTATTTGGAAAATAAAAAAGGTTCATCATCCATTATTATATTACAACTTATATGTGTGATGTGACTAAGAAGTATAGTTTTTAACGACATTATTCATTTTGATCTCTTAGTAAATATATTGTCATTTCAAGAGGTTTCTTTGAAAGTTTAATTAGTAAAAATCATTTCAATTGTTTCAAACTTCTTACAGTAACTGTTATGGTGAATACTACTATTAATGCTACAAAAATTCTATACAACCTATATATTCTATAATTAAACAACTTCAGAAGTAGGTGACCTTTGAACTAATCTAGATTCAGTAAATTTAAATTTTCTCAATTTTACATCTAAAATCTAATACCGAACAGTTGTTAATATTTTTTTAAAGTCTGTTATTATATCATTTACAGTTTTGGGTTGGTAGTTGAATAATAGTTCAATACTCCACCACTGATAACTGGCAACCCTTCTATGGATGTACCATATTGGAACAACAAGAAAACTATTTCAGATGTCAAAAACTGTACATAGGTAACAATAATATATATGAATGTTGACAATTCAATATTCAGTATTTTTAATTGTTCATTTATGTCATCACCTAATTAGTATATTATCTCATAATCATTCTTTTATAGCCTGCACAATGATTACTTACTGAAAAAATACAAAAATTTCAAATCACCTACAGTTGTTTTTATGAGTCCTGTGTTTCTTGTATGAAGAAAGTATACCTTTCATATGATAGAATTTGGTGCTAAAATTGTGAAGTATCTCCACATAGCACTACTCCTAGGTTACATTCATTTAAATTATTAAATTTATTATTATCCATTACTTACTTGTGAACTAAAAAATTAATATACTTATTTGTACTAATAGTGCGTTCATCATTTTATATTCAACAGTTTTATAGTGAAACGAATGGTTACTGATAATAAAGACTCATTTTCAATAGTTTTGTTTGAAAAAAAAGTCTTGAAATTCATATAAAAGACAACTGCTAACTTGAGAGCTGCGCAAATACAAGTAAAACCAACAATAACTATCATGTCAACAAAGATTAAAAATATTATTCCTAGCATTGAATATTGTTTCATAATTTTATCATCAGGACGATCACGAATATGGATTTCCTCCTGAACTGAACATTTTCAAATAAAAGGCAATTCTTTTATCAATTTAAATATAAAATTTCAACATTCAAAATTATCGTTTTTCAACAGAATAAAACACAAACAAGGTAATTTTCATTAGTGACAATGAAAACTACATCAAGAAATTCAATGAAATCTTTTCATACAATCAGGTAATTGCTAATATCTATTCCAAAATTCATTTATTTTTTAAACATTCTGAGCTTTAATCCAATTGTAATTTTGTTGAAATATAATCAGAGAATTGACTTTACTAGAGTATGATGTGAGATTGAACTAAATCAGGGCCAATATTTTCAATTCTCTTAGTTCTTTTCCCCTGTCATTAAATAACAACGTACTGCATTATTGTTGTTAACGTTCCATTGTAGGATCATCATACTGTTGAATATTTTCAACCCAGTGCGAAGCCTCAATCAAGATTTGTAACATCATATTCAATTACTTCAACAGGTCAGGTAAACATATGTCACCATACATAAAATATGTTTAGTTCTCTACTTTATCATTATAAAGGTTTTCAATTGAGTAGTGGGTCATTTTATTTTGTTTCAGTAAATATTTACTTTCTCTTACAGAGAAATATATTGACTGACTTCGATGATGAGGATACAGTAAAGAAGAATGTGTTAGTGATTGGTGACTCCACACCACCTTCAACAGATTCCACTGAAGTTCATATTTGTATAAAGGTTAACTTAACGACAAAAAACAGAAAAAGTATAATAATGGTTTTTCTTAGGGTACATATTCTTTTTGGAAAGACTATTTCAGCTATCTCTTAATTTCAAATGTCCTATTAAAAAATATTTATCCACTACTATGTCTGGATATAATGTTGTTTACTAATGCACAAATGATATTTTAAATTCACAAATTCAGTAATGCTAATGGAAAAGTTATTATTTTTCCATTAAAACATATTTCTGCAAGTCGAAATCATATGTTCTCTTTGAATAATATTATCTTGAATGGTTATTTATGATTTCAATATTATAGGTGAAGATCAACCCTATAAAATGCACCAAACATTCTTTTTTTTATATTTCAAACAAAGTGTTCATATGTTTTCAAGTCCTTATCCATTGATTCATTATTTTTTTATGTTGATTATAATTTTTTTATTCTGGACGTTATTCATGCCTGATGCTTTTCATGGTCGATGGTTTTCTTCTATTGTTGGATGGTTTTCATGGTGGATAATTTTCTTAGAATTGGTTATTCATGCTATATTTTTTCATTGCTGGACGTTTTGTTGTGCTTCACGATTTCCATTTTTCTAGGATGACTTAAGGATGGACCTTACACATTTTATTTCAATGTTTTCCCTTCTATTCTTGAATAAATGTAAACTATTTAGTATGACCCACAACACCTATACTATTCTTGTTATAGAATTAATATAATGTTTTCCCTTATTCATTTTTGGACGTTTTTTTGTACTTTACATGGTTTTTTGTCGAAATTTTTCACTACCGAAACACTATGATGACAACATTTTGGATATGGGATGCAGGTCCCTGAGGGATTTACAGGATTTTCTATGAACTCGGTTTTTTTATGTTTTCAAGACTTTTGGGGTTTTACCTCCATGATGACGTGTTACATGAATTAATTGTTTTTATGGTTTGATGGATATTTTATCTTGCTTGCACTAGATAGTGCCTTTTTCACCCTATTCATTGATCTGCTTTGAGGTCTTGATGCTATCCTGGACTTGCTACGCTTTTTGTTTGATGGTAGGTATTTTTTTTCTCTTTCCTGGTCAGATTTCTCCCCTAGAATTCCCTCTATTTTCTGATTAATAATTTGAAATATTTCTGGAAGTCCATGGGTGTCTCCTTGATGTTTCAGTTTTGAACAATTGGTAGGCTTGGCATGGTCAAACAGCTCATGTACAGCACCCCATGCACCTATTGAAGAATGGATAGGCTTGGCATGGAATTCCCTCTATTTTTATTGTGTTTTCTAGGTAGAAAAAAAGCTGGACAACACCCCATTCAACTATTGAAGTATGATTCATACTGTTGTTGGAAGCATAAACAAACATCCATGTTTGTATGTTTTCAAATTTAGTTCTCATGATGCACTACCTTTTTCAAATTCACATGATGCACTACTTTGTTTTCAAGTGGGAAATCATGCACTACTTTTTCATTGAAACATTCACTACTTTATCAATTGGGAAAACATGCACTACTTTCTAAAGTTGGAAAACATGCACTACTTTTTGAAACATGCAATACTATATCATTCAAAACAAAGTACTAAATTTGAGATTGTATGTTTTCAAATGTAGTGAATCATGTTTTTGATAACATTTTCAACTATTTTTGTTAATGTTTTTTATGTTTTCACCTTTTTTATGGCCAAATTCTCTCCCTATAATTTAATTCACATGATGCACTACTGTTTTTTATGTTCTCCAGGTCGATTACTTATCATGATGCAATACTGTTTTTTTTTCATTGAAAAATGATGTTGATCCTATCGGTGGAATAAATGGGATATGTAAAATCAACCAGCCTTCAATCTAATATGCCATCACTAGTAGTGGATTACCTATATTTTCACATATTGATCATATCAGTTGAAAAATGAGATACATTGAACATGTTGATTTCTCTTATGTTTCCATCATTCATTGCACAGGTTATGTTGAACGAAACATGGAATTTTTTTGAGAAGATATGTTATATGTACAATGAATAAGGTTATAGATAGAAGGTACATGTATGTTTACCACTTGTACATGCATGCATGACAACAAAATATTCCCTTTTTTGGTATTATTTTGTTAATGTTGATGATTTTTCTGAATATATGCAGCCTATTTACATCCCTATTAATGTCACCTTTTCCAACTTATATAGTATGGAATTCATGAAATATATCATTTTGTCTAATAAATAACTCCGTGAAATACTTCTAATGCTTGTATTACTTTCTCTTTGATTATTTATTTTTTCAATAACAACCATTAGCCATCCATGGCATATGAAAGAGGTCCAATTAGACTATTAGATGCAGATGTTGGGGAATGAGTAATAGATGTTTCCAATTCATAATAACATGGAACAACCAATGCTGTCAAAGATGGGGAAGCTATAGTAGGGTTTCACAGGTCTACACAACTAGGAACAATCATTACTTCAGGAATAAATAAGCCAAAATCAAAACACATTGAATCAAGAACATTAGCAACCAGAAAACATGGTACTACATGGGAACCAAAAATATAACATTATCCACTTTTCCTGAATTGAATACATCTACAGTTGATAGTGACGATAAATCCTTCACCCTATCCATGTTCTAATAACCAGAATGACAAATAGGCTCGATACAATAACCAGCAATAGGAAATCCTCCTTATTTATGGTCCACTAATGGAATATGAGACCAGGTTATAGTTCCTAAAACCACATTAGACATGGTAGAATTTGTTCCATGTACACAATAAATTATCTAAGAAAAAGATTTAACACAATATACTATACTTGAATAAGGATCCCTCATTCAAGCAATGATCATATCATCAATGGGTTT
The DNA here is from genome assembly GCA_963277665.1 of Viscum album. Classification (NCBI taxonomy): domain Eukaryota; kingdom Viridiplantae; phylum Streptophyta; class Magnoliopsida; order Santalales; family Viscaceae; genus Viscum; species Viscum album. The sequence continues at coordinate 2,018,149,200 of OY728126.1, read as the reverse complement.
TGAAATGGAAGAGACCAGATCCTGTGATTTCTTTAACCCATGACTTGAATTTTAAGATAATTTAAATTACTCAGATCCTATGATTATTTTTTTGTATAATATCCAAAAAACATATACTTAAATATCTTAATTATTTTAAGTGAGTTCTTGGATATTATTAATATGATCTATTGATATTATATAACAATGTTTGGTTTTTTTAGGTTAATTGGAAGGATTATGAGGCATTGGACTAGGCGTCCAGTGCATGATTTTCATGGGTGGTTAATTAACCTTTCTGGAATTCTTGGACAAGGAATTCTTGTGATGTTTCTAGTGTTTAATTAACCATTGTGGAATTTTCATTCTACCTTCTTCCACAAATCTCCACAGAAGGTGCAATTTATTCTCTTCCCATTTATCTTTATTTGGTTATTCATTTTAAAAATCCATTATTATATGAAAATTTATAATCTATAGAGTATGTTTTTGTTATTTCTATTCTGTATACTATATATTTTCACATGAATATTTCATATCCTGCACATGCATATTACATATTCATCTTTGAAAATATACCCCTTTTAACTTTTATCAATATCATAATTAAAATAGAAGGTTATTTGATACATTTTCATTACACAATATGTATTCTAGCACCCTCAATCCTTCAACACATTGTTTTTTATGGGTTGTACTCATTGAAATCATATTCTATTGTTTTCTATGAGTTCTATTATAACATTCCCATGAATATTTCTAATCTATAGAGTATATATTAGATATTTCTATTCTGTAAACTATATATTTTCACATGAAAGTTTCATATCCTGCACATGCATATTACATATTCAACTTTTTAAATATGCCCCTTTTAACTTATATCAATATCATAATTAAAACAGAAGGTTTTTTGTAACATTTCATTACATAATATGTATTCTAGCTCCCTCAATCCTTCACCACATTGTTTTTTATTGGTTCTACTCATTGAAAACATTTTCTATTATTTTCTATTATTTCTATTATAACATGTCCAAGATAGACAATCTCTATGCATGAAATGTTGTCATGATTGTTGTAATACTCCCAATATTTGATGTATAGATTTGGAGGAATTGATCCACCCAAAATTTTTATGATAATTTGGACCCAAAGATCCTATTTCAAAACATGCATTTTTGTTACTATTCAACTTGAAGTCTCACGAGCTGTATCGGTGGTGTTAGAATTTTTTTTTGATTATGCTGTGTAACTTAGATATATTTGTTTATTCAATTACTATTCTGATTCAGATGAAAATATATTATATAATGTCCCCCATCCTTCTGCTTTCAATATTGTCACTCATAGTACATCTATGTTGTAAACATTAATCAATTGAGTGGGTTTAATGTTTTTAGTATATCGATTGTGTTATAATAGTTTCTACATAAATATTTCAATAATATTTACCTATTATTTCTGAAAAAAAATTATTTCAATATTAATGTTCATTATTATCATTATAATATAATATTTTCTTATTGAAATCAACATTTATTTTATAGTGCCCTGTATTCATATTGAAATAATAATTTATTATATAGTGTCATGAAAATGCAAGGGCGAGTACTAGTTTATCATTAAAAAATGAAAAAACCCAACCAAGTCTGACGAAACATTATTCTGTTACATGTGAAAATCCACACTTCAATGGACCCCCCCCCCCATACAGTGCACAATGACATGTAATTCATCATAATTTTTCTACACCATAGAAATCATATCTTTTAATGGTTGTTAAAAAAAACATTCCAAAACAACCATAAATTCTTCTTTCCAGACTCACAAATGAAAATTTAAAAAAAAAATACCAATTATATTCAAATATTTTAATGATTTATTCTGGGAATGATTCAGAAAATTCTTACTAGAATCATCATCAATGAATTTTACCTTCCCAGGGTGAAGGAAATGTTGAAATGAAAAGAGTAAAGGTACTCTACCCAACACCTCTATATGAGGTTAAAATATTTTTGAGAGAAAATATATCTTTGGTTGTTGTAGTTGGAAAACATTTAAATGATTTATCCCAAAATATAATGCTTCCAAATCCTTAGGGAATGCTTCATAGCTGCAATTTATAGATCATGTGATGGTCAATTCATATCATGTGTCCTATGTTTTCTGGAACCATAAGCAACCACATGATCACCATACATAAGAACTCAAACAATGCCCAAATATTCTATGTTACAGAAGACCATATCTCCCAACCAGCCTCTAGAAGATTCAAAAATAGCGAAAAAATAATAAAATATTTTAAATGAACTAAATAAATCCAAAATTTATCTTCCCATGTGAACTACACCACATTCTATTTGAGAGTGTTCATCGAGGAATCCAAATATTATAAATACATTATAAACCGATTATAAAACCCCGCTAAAATATTAGCATCAATATCCGAAACATTCAGTTGTTTATCAATTGTCATTAAAACCTTTACCATGATAGCATCATCTAAAGTACATTCTTCAAAGAAAAAATGTCCCATAAACATTATTTACCGAATCCCGAAATATCATTTTGATTGTTTTTCATATATTCATTAATTTCTAAGGTTCTTCAGAACATCTCTCAGATAACGTACACGATCCTCCTCGGATGTAGAATAAAATATGATTTAATATAAAAAGATCACCACAACTATATTAAGACACTACTTGCAATTTATATTCACGAATTACATAAATATTGTAAGAGAATTGGATAGAATAAATGTGTTGAAATGATAGCCATAATGTTGATACCTTCCCTAGAAGGTGGTCATCTAGATGTCAGATTCTTTTGTTCTCAACTGGTGACCCCTATATGAATTTTAAACCATCCAGAAGCAATTTTCCCCATTAATCTAGTAAAACATGTCATCAGTTCGTGGTAAAAGTTACTTGTTCCTTACTGCACCTCGATTGAGTGTCTGTTAATCCACAGTGAGGTGAACTGTTCTATCATCAATCTTCACAAAGAGAACAGGATCCGCCCACGTTGACACCCTCATGCATTTGATTCATTTTCCCAAGAGTACAGATTCATTAGCTATTTAATTTATGATCGTTGTATATAGTAAGTTTAAATAGATATCATATGAGTATCAGGTACTAAATTAATAGATAAATATACATTTTCTTCTAGTTATTGACTTGATAAACTATAAAGAATAGTGTTGGGAAATTTGATAATGACAAGAGGGAGTCCATCACTAAATTATTCTCACTCCATGTCCAAATAAAACGATGATATTACCATGATGAAATATAGAAATTAATTTCCACCTAAAATTTTCCATGGATCCCATTCTCCTTGAAAAACATGGATCATATCGATGAGTGATGTAAAGGAGAGCCGTTGAAGATAACTGTCAATTCGCGCTTTATTATCGATGATAAAATCAATTCGGAGAATGACTCCAAGAGGTTTCATGTCAAGAACAAGAAAAAACTATGGCATCACAATCAATGATAAAGTAAAAACACAAGAATTATAATAGATACCATTCTCTCTCTTTGTTTTGAGGGGCATAGTAATATCTATCAAATAAGATGAAACATTCATAGGAAGATTTTGAATGATCCCAATATTAGATGATATGGACAAGTGAGATGCCACAATATTAAATAAATAATTTACTAATGTTTAATCTTTTTTGGTGGTACATATCAATGTCACATGACATGTATTAGTTACCCATGTAGACTCTTCCACTCTAGGAATAAGTGTTTTTCTGGTAATTTGTGGCCAGAACCCCTTTGTTCGTGATAAATATGATTCCCCTGCATTACTTTTATGAAATGATGATATATTTCCATGGGAAATAACAAAAAAACATATGGAATAAAATTTGTAGGTGACCTGAGTGACCATATGAACTAAAAATATTCGGGTTCCTAGATAAATCACTTTTTTATTGCCCATCCTTTCCATACTAGAAGCTGGTCAATGGACCTCTTCTATGTACTTCATGACATCTTGATGACCATTTTTTTCAAAAACAACTATTAGACACATCATGATCCCTATTTTAATTAATGTAACACATTAAACTATCAATGAGTGAAAAAGGAACACCAATCAACCGCAACACACGAGCCAGATCAAGCTCAACCATTAACATTCTGGCCATTACGTCTGCATATGATGTGAGATTTAGTAAAAAATGTGACCAATTATCATTTTTGGGACACTTCTCGATCCATATAGGCTTAATCTTCTCAATTCATATAATATCTAGTATAAAATATATAGTCATAGAAAGGTGATTGAAATACTACTTTACGGTCCCTTCAACCTGCTAGAGGTTGAAAAACTCTATAGCCTCAGCCAACACAAAAGATTCTAGATATAAATTATCCGAAAAAATAACTCCAATATCCTCCAAATGCAAATGTAATGTCCCAAAATTTAAATAATTTTTTTAATTATATTGATTTATTTTGAGACCGCGAAATATGATAGTGCGCGATTCCGATACCCAAAGGGCCCAGAATGATCCGTCGAAGTATTGTTAAGCTTTAATTAGTGCGCCTAAGTAGTTTTCCTGAGAAAGTGGAAAAAATATTAAATGGTTTCTCGGATCAGAAATCAGAGGGCACTGTTGCGTTCAAGATGGTCAATTTACCCTAGGCGCGACTTATGTTTAGTCGGCGTAGGACTCAGGTGGGTGAACCAGAAATTGGAATAACCATAATTAAAATAATTTAATATTATTATTTTATTTTTCAAATGCTTTTAACTCGTGAATGCTGACTCATATTAAAAATATAAGACCACCTTTGAACTCATGTGGTTATTCTCTCTTAAAGAATATACTAACATTGACCAGTGCAGGACAATAATGAAAGTTAGTTTTCAGTCGTAATTAAAATAATTAAGTGACAATTATTTTATTATCAAATCCATAACATCTAAACGGTAACTTGGATTGAAAATCTGAGAGTAATGTTCCGTTCATTTGGGTGAGTTATCCTTATTTGGATCCTAAACTCGGTCGGCGTGGGTTGAGGGTGAACGTAATTATTTAATTGAACATTTTTTGGGTACGTTTAATAAAATTGTGAGCAGAATTTTCTAAATTTTGAACTGTTGCTCAGAATTAAAATATGAAGGAACTGTTGTATCTACAACACCTGGATTCTATTAAGAGATGCTTTACTTTGAGCGTAGTAGGTCTGGAGAAAAGGTTAAATTTTGTGAACTTTTAAAAGATAGGAAATAAAATAATTTTGTTATTTTATTTCATATCCTCCAATGGATAAGCAAAGGGGTGGGGTTAGGGACATGTCAATCCAATAAATGGCATGACCCTCCAACCCAAAGTAATGATGTCATTGGGGAATTAGGAATAATCCTAATTGATTAGCCCCACGAAACTCTAATGTCATTACCTACCCTCCCCCAATCCTATATATATAGGGCTTGGGGGGTATCGGCACAGCTTTTCCAAGCAACGAAGAGCTGAAGGGGCACCGCAATTCCAGACCCTTAGAAGGCATAGCCAACACTGCGAGAGGTGACATATGACACCGAACCACGAACCAAAGGGAATATTATGAGTGGAATCATTGGGAACTAGATGCGGTATGGAAGAACACAATTCAAATTCAAGAACAGACATTTCTTGGATGTTTCGAGGTAGGGGTTTATTCATTTATGATTTTTAATGATTTTCCTCTTCCCTGCTCTTGATTAATATGAATAATGTGGGTCAACTGACTAATGGGTAGACTTGCAATTCATTCGTCTTTGTGGGAGGTCATTGTAGGGTATCTTGTGGGGTTTATGTTGTTGATTAATACAATTTTTATTAAACTATTAACCCCCTCATGTTTTCAAGATAAAGAAGAGGTTACGACCCTAACATTCCCAGCCCAAACACTCTACTCTCTTTGCTACATCCTTGTGCCTCCATGAAAGACCAACAACATAGCGATATTGAACAGTAATGTGGGGGATTGCGCATTGACACACGCCCCAAGAGGTTGTCGCGGAACAAATCCGCGGAGGTCGTCGGAGCGGCTGACACCGACCAACCACAGAAGAGGCGCGTCTCATCGCCACACGCTACCGATGAACAAGGAGGGTCACTTCTCATCGGCTGCGACGACTGGAGGAAGGCGACCGGCACATTGGCCGACCACAAGTGACGGCGTGGCATGCTGTCATGCGCCGCTGGAGTGGTTGGCCGACACGCAGGAAATCCATGATTAAACCAGAATGATCCCCCCCTATGGGTCATGCGGGCCACCTGGAAGAACCATGTGGTGCGGCCGTTGTGATAAGAACAAATGGCCCTCGACCGTTCAGAAAAACAGTGGGTAGCTCCCCTATTGTGGGATAGGGCGCACCCCTTGTAGGTCGAGCCTCATGTGGCCGGGCCGGCACCCTACCGGGCTATCTCCCTACCAGGCTACCCACCTGCGGGCCACCCATTACGGGCCAGGCCGCCACTGTTCAGGTCGGGCCACCCCTTTTTCGGGCCTGGCCAGACCTCGGCCCATCGAACCGATTCCTCATCGGCCCAGCCCAGACTAGGTTAGGCTTGGTTAGGCTGACCGGGTCGAACCTGACCCATAAACACTTAAGGTTATTTATCTTGAAAACTGGACTTATGTTTGACGAACTGTCTATAGCGTTTGGATCCCAGGAGTGATATGGTCCTTTTGACATACTCAATGATTGTTTTTTAGAAACTTGTAGTACGGATGGGTTGGATAGCACATGAATCCAACCGGGACCTCGACACTAAAATGCCAATAACGCAGAGACCCGACGTTCGATTGATGCACCATCTATTGCATTGGAACCATTATGACATTATGGATCATCGAATTACATTCTTGTAAGACATAGTGCTATTAGAAATACGGTAAATGGCTAGGGGAGTGGTTATCCCAAGTGTGCTACGTACGGAACCCTACGATTGGATGAGACATGCCGACTACTTACCTTTCGACACGTAGTGACTCGAAGACCCCGATACGTGATAGAGAGGAGTACCTCAGAATGTCACGGTGGGTAGCAGCCATGGTACGCAATGGGGAGGAGTACCTCAGTAGGCCGCGGTGGGGGAACATCTTTGTGTGACTCGAAAGACCCACGGTACACGATGAGGAGGATAATCTCAGTAGTTCAAGGTTATTTGGAAGTGCTTCTATGTGATGCGGAAGGCCCAATGTTCATGATAAGGGACGGGTTCTCTAGGAGCCGAGGTGTTCGACGTTGTGACTGGGAATGTTACTTGTTCCTAGGAAAATATAATTTGTTACTGGAAATCAGAATTTATATAGATCTTATGTGGGTCAGCATCATATCATTTTTCCTTGAGTTGTATACCAGGTTTGAGATGAGACTCTAATTGAGCTATGTCTATTTCTTTGTTCTTTGTGATTGAAATCATTCCTTTTGGTTTTCCTTATAGAATTATGAGAGTCCTTCAGAAGACTCGAGGTCCCTACTGAGTATCATTATACTCACCCCTGCATGGGTGTTTCCCACACATTGTTGTGTGTTCTTCATATGACAAGAATCTAGGATTAGGTTTGAGGGGGCCCAGACGAGGTGGTACATGGAGGAGACATGCAAATGTGGAGTGCTGAGGAGGCGATTTTTACCTACCCTTCTGGTAGAATCCTCATCGGATGACTCAGTAGCTATTTTCCCTTATTCATTTTTATTGTTCCTTTTAGTTGTATTTTTACTTTTCATTTGTACTCGTACATTCATTTGGACTTGTATTCAGGCCCCTTTTACATTCGACACTTCTTTTACTACAACAGTTTATTTCACAATTTCTTATTGTAATGTTCTAAGACCGTGTGTTTGTACAAGTTTAAAGGCAATACCTTCCCCTTTTAGGGAATACGCCATTCAGTTATAGTCGCCAGCCCCATGCCTATAGAATGTGGTCTTGGTGTAGTCACGACACGGGACCCGGGGGATGGGTCATGAAAAAGTGGTATTAGAGGAGTTGGTTCTACCGAAAAAACTATGACTCTAATATTTTCAGTGTGGCAATAGTGTTAAGTGATATGAGTGTGTTTTTCAGTTTGGTGAATCTAGTTTTGGTGCGTTGACCAACGAATCCATACACCAGGATCCTGAATTCTGATTTCCCACTCAGTGCACGAAAACATTTATTGCGTGCGTGTTTTAAAAGTTTTTCTTATGATTTATTTTAGTCAGCTCAACAGGTATAACTTAATGATCATGTCACGCCTATTCCTTATCCAAATTCCGCTATGTAGACAATCATCTTGGATTCTCGAGAGAGTATACAATGATGGCCACTGAGTGACGAGGCACGGGTGCAAGTCCCTCTTATTGTGTTGGCACCTTCTGGTGGTGTACCGGCAGCACCACCACCTGTTGGGTAGTAGTTACCACCAGCCACACTGGTGGATGGTGCATGCCAACTGAACATGTTTCATGAGTTCTAGTGGCAGTGTCCTCTATGTTTTTGAGGTCAGACAAATCCCCATGCTGCTAATTTCATGACCCCTCCCCTGGGGCCCATGCCGTGACTACCCCAGGCCTGCCTTCCATAGGCCAGGGGCAGGCGACTAGCACCGAAATGCGTTTTCCCAAAAACTGGTAAGGCATTGCCTTTATAACCTATAACCTAACATTACCAAGCACACAGTAAGATATGAACACAAGAAATCTGTATAACCAAAAGTGTGTGGAATGTGAAGGGGTCAGAATACAAGTCCAATAGTAAAGGTACAATCCCAACTGAAATACAAAACAACTGAAGAAAGTGAAAATAATACTACTGGATCATCTTCCGAGGTTCCTACAGTAATAGTAGGTATATATCACCTCCTCATCACTCCACATCCACCTGTCTCCTCTATGTATTGACACGCCATATGGTCCACCTCCGGGAACCATCCAGTCCTGGTACACTCAGCCTCAGTCTGTGATGTACATCGCCTGCATCCAACACAACAAGGTGCGGTCATAGCACGTGCATGGGTGACTATAATGATACTCAATAGGGACCTCGAGACCCTCAAGGTCTCACAAATCCACCAAGGATAAACCACAATGTATGAAATCAATAGATGAACCTAATTAGGTATATTCCCATACGTATACATAAGTTATCAAGTAATCCATCTCAAACATGAGGTAAATGTAGAGATACTGACTTAGCTCAGACCAGGATTTATTCTTAGGGGTAGTAACAAGTAACATCTCTAGTCACATCGTTAAACACCTCGGCTGCTAGAGATCTCCTCCTCTATCGAGTATAGTGGGCCTGCCGCGTCACACAAAGGTGCTTCCTTCTAATTTTGGACTGTTGTGGTTCTCCTCCTATCGAGTATCGTGATACTTTTGCGTCACACAGAGGTTCTCCCCACCGGGGGTATGCCATATCACGTTGAGGCACTCCCCCTCATGACTTGCTGAGATAATCCTCCTGTCGAGTATCGTGGGTCTGTCGTGTCACACAGTGGCACTCCCCACCGTGGCCTGCTGAGGTACCCCTCCGGTCGTGAATCGTGGGTCTGTCGCATCACATAGAGGCGCTCCCTACCATTGGTCTACCTCTACACATAGAGGTGCTCCCCACTAGGCCTGTCAAGTCACTCTGAGTCGAAAAGGTCAGATGTCGTCTAGTCCCATCATGCTACCGAGTTCACGCACAATGAACACTCGTCTCGTGGAGGATCTGCTCCATGAGATTTTGGTCAATACTCCAACTACAACTAATTCCCACAAGTATGTATCTCAAAGGTCTGCTGCATCATAGGGGTCCCAACACAACAGACGACTCATCAATTGGACGCCCGACCTGTGAGTTATTACTTTTTAGTCATAGGGGACCGGTTGGATTTGTTCCTGATCCAAACTATCCATTCCCAATATTAATCCAAAAATCTAGTGGGGTTTACTCAAAGAGACCGTCTGGATCAAATATTTCTAGTGTCGATGACAGTTCATCAAACGGACGTTTGGTGCTAAAGTTATGGATAAGAGAAAGTATATGGGTCATAGTGGGACTGAGTTTGGTCTGACCCGGTCGGACTGAACTGGCCCGACATGCTGGGTCTTGGCCAGCCCACAGTGTGGCCTGGACCGTTGGGTTTGGCCGGGCCCACTGGGTCTGGCCCGGCCTGTGTTGGGCAGCTCAGCCCATTGGGCGGTCCAGAAGGTCGCGAGGGGCCGTGTGGGTTTGACCGCAGATGGCGCGAGGCTGTAGGGCGACTTGGCCGGGGATTCTTGGCTAGTAGGGCAGAGGCCGTGGGGAGGCTCTGCCGGAGTAGCCTAGGGCTGCGGTGCAGCTTGGCCAGTGCGGCTTGGCCATGGGGTGATTCGACCAGAGCGGCTCAGTGCCGTAGGGCGGACCTACCAGAGCGGCTCGGGGCTGCGGTGCGGCTCGGCCAGAGTGGCTCAACGAAGAGGGGTGACTTTAACAGAGTGGCTCGATGCTGTGGGGCATATCGGGTGGAGCGGCCCGACCGCAGGGTGGCTCGGCATGAGCAGCGCAGCAAAGTGCCACAGGGCTGCTTGGAGGGCCACGGCTCCGCAACTCGACCTCGGGGGTCCGCTGCGGATGGCAGCTCAGCCACGGGGCGGTTCAGCCGTGGAGCAGCGGCCTGGCCGTGGGGCGGAGGTTCGACAACGATGTGGCACCGATTCTTCATCGCTTTCTTCATGGCCAGCGGTGTTGTTGTCCACTGTTATCGTGCCTCGTCGGTGCCCAAAATCCCGCTCCTTTTGCCGTCACTAGAGTCGTCTTATTCCTACGTGAATGGTACACCATTTAAGAAGAATTACAGAGGGGTCGGGTCATGTTTGTTTGGCAGGCACCCTCCGTGTTAGAGTGGTCAGAAGATGCTGATCAAGAACATGAACATTGGATGCCAAATCCTATCCTCTCGCAAGGATTATTCCTATCCCGCAAAAGAAATCATATGCGTTCTTTGTTTTATAAAGGGACGAACATGGGAATATAATCATACACAAATTTAACTTGTACCATGGATTATTCATTGAAGGAGATTGCGAGGGAGGAGATGACGTCGTTTTGGAGGGAAAGATGATTGTCGATTGAAGATGTCCCACACCGGAGGATGTCCCGAGGAAGAAAGTCGAAGCTGTGTGTCGGTGTTCTTCGTTGGAGAGCTTTCCCCCAATTCTCCAATGCTCTCCCCTTTTCTAACCTTTTTCCCCAATTAAACCGAAATTAAATTATTTCCAACTTCTAAATTTATTTTTTCAAATTAATTGATGTTGGCACAATTTCAAAATGGTTTAATTAATTAATTGAGGGGTGTCATAATAAATTATGGGGAGGGTTTCCATAATTAAGTGGGGAGATCAAGAGGTTTCTCCCCATTTAATAGAGAGTTCAACATGTTTCAATCCTCGGGTAGTCCCCACCACCATAACCACTCATTGGAGGTTAGGCTCTGTGGTCCCCACCTCCATCACCTCAAATGGGAGGTTTTTAGTTCAGGTGGTCCCCACCTGTGAAATATCCACATGGGTGGTTACAACAAATAATATAAAATGTGTGATTATTTTATTTTATTAGTTCCACAAAAAAACCCAAAAATTAACATTCACCCTCGACCAATTTTCGTCCAGGTGAATGTCTTTTTAAGTGAATATCAACATTGTGAGTTCAACACTGCCCTATGATTTCAATTCAAAGCACCAGTACAAAAGATAGAAAACCCCGCTCGCATGTTTACTGAACGCACCTGAACAAAAGTTCAGAAATTAATTATGGTCACTCTGGGATACAGAATCACATGCCATCAAATTTCACGGACTCGTAAAATTCACATATATTTTAAAAAATACAAGGAATTTCCAGGTCTTTACATTCTCCTCAACTCAGGGCTTTACGTCCCCATAAGCCACAACTCAAACTAAGGGAACAAGTGGGGGTAATGCGCACGCATCTTAGCCTCCCGCTCCCCTGTACTCTCCAGGAGGTTCTCGTGCTTCTAGTGAATGCGCACTAGAGGTATCCACCGTCCACGAAGGGCCCTCTCCTATCGATCCTCAGTCTCTATTGGAACCTCTGTTAAAGTCTCCCCATCATCGACATCTATCACCCCTTGTTATATGATGTGAGAAGGGTCATGCATGTATTTCCTCATCTGGGATACGTGAAAGATGTCGTGTGCCAGGTGAAACTAAGGTGAAATAGCTAAGCGGTATGCCACCTTACCAACTCTGATGAGGACCTTGAAAGGTCCGATGAATCTTGGAGATAAATTGTTGCCTCGGCCAAATCTTTGTAAACCTCGTTGAGGCGAGACCCGTAGAAAAACGTGGTCACCATCCTCGAACTCTAGAGGTCTCCGTCTCTGGTAGGCATACGACTTTTTCCTGCTCTGTGCAGTCTTCATCAACTCTTGGATGATCTCCACCTTCTCTGTGGTAGTCCATACCATCTCTTTTCCCACAAGTGCTAACTCCCCTATTCCAGTCCATCACAAAGGTGATCTGTAAGTTCACCTCTCCTAGAATTTGTATACTAGATCTCTTACTGAGTGCATCTACAACACTATTCCCCTTCCCAGAAGTATAGAATATCTCGAAGCCAAAGTCCTATAAGAACTCAAGACAATTTATTTATCTTAGGTTCATGTCCTTCTGAGAAAAGATATACCTGAGACTCCTGTGATCAGAGTACACTGTAATGAGATCACCCATCAGATAGTGTCACCACATCTTCAAAGTCAAGACCACTTCTGCTAACTCTAGGTCATGAGTAACGTAGTTATTCTCATGTTGTCTTAGTTTTCGGGAACCGTATGTGATCACTACTCAATCCTGCATCAGGAAACATCCATGTCTAGTCCCTGATTTGTTGCGGTAAACTATGTACCTTATTCTCTCCTCTGGAAGCCTCAAGATGGGGGCACTAGTTAGCCTCTATCTCAGCTCCGAAAAACTCCGCTGGCGTTTCTTTGACCAAACGAATGTTTTCCCCTTCTTCGTCAATGTTGATAGTGATGCTGAAACTCTAGAGATTTCTAGCACAAACCTCTGTTAATATCTAGCCAATACCAGGAAACTTTGTACCTCCATCACATTCTTGGGTGGATCCCAAGCAAGTACCACCTCAATATTCGCATGATCCACATCAACTCTAGCCTCCGATAAGACATGGCTCAGAATGTGAACCTATCAGATCCAAAACTGGCACTTCGAGATCTTACCATAAAGCTCGTGCTCTAGGTGTGGGTCTAGTTCTACCTACAATTGATAGGCATGCTCTTCCTCAATAGCTTAGAAGATTAGAATGTCATCGATGAAGACTACTTCAAAGAGATCAAGGTATGGCTTAGAGATCCTGTTCATGAGTCCCATGAAAACTATTGGAGCGTTGGTCATGCCGAATGGCATAATGAAGAACTCGTAATGGCCGTACCGACATCTGAAGGCCGTATTCTGCACATCCTCGTCTCACACTCTAATCTGGTGATAGCCTAATATAAGGTCTATCTTCAAGAACCGATGTACTCTGTTCAGCTGATCAAAGGGGTCATCAATCCTCAGGAGTGGGTACATATTCTTCATGGTCACCTGGTTCAGGCACCTATAGTCAACATAAAACCTCAAGCTCCAATCCTCTTTCTTGGTGAACAAAATCGGGGTTGCCCAAGGAGAAACCCGAGGCTGAATGAATCCCTTCCCCTGCAATTCCTCCAACTGTACCCGCAGCCCACGAAGCTCCACGGGAGCCATCCGATATGCTGGTGTAGATAACAGTACCATCACTGGGTACAATTCAATGTAAAAGTCCACCTCTCTAGGAGGAGGTAGACCCAGAACATCATCTGGGTAAAAATCTGTGTACTGGTCCACCACTACATGATAGATCAAACTCTCCACATCAACATCTTCAAGGGTAAGGCTAGCCAACTGATGAGTGATCGACTATACTCTCCTCTGGGTAATTCCATCATACGCTGCAAAGGCTCCCATCTCACTAGTGAAGGGAAACCTTGTCCCATCCGTGGGGACACACCGCACTTTGTGCCTAATAAAGTCTATCTGAGCATGGACTGTAGATAACCAGTCCATACCCAAGATGACATCATAAGGCCTTGATATTGCTACAAGAAGATCCCAGCCAAAGCTCTCGCTTCCTAGAGTAATATCACACTGCCAGCACCAGTGCGTAGTCATCGAATATGCTCCCATAGGAGTCTCTAGCCATAAGATTAGAGCCAATTACTCCATCAGAATCTCCGAGCTTCGAACGAGGGAAGTGGAAATAAAAGAATGACCTGAAAATGTGTCTAAAAGTACTACAACTAAGGTAGAAAAGAAACATATCGTTCCACGTATCATCTTCGGAGAACCATGATCTTAAGCATCAGCTTCTAGGAGCTGAGCTCTCCCCTATCCACCTTATCCCTATGGTCGGGGTGGACCTCCTTGTGGTGGTGGCGGTAACATCTAGAATTGTATCCCACCTCCAACTGCATGGACAACACTTCCACGTTGACCTACTCCCTACGGACCACCTCGATCAAACCTTTATCTCTACCTAGGAGGTCCCTCGACCATCTACTGATAATCTGTATAAAGGGTCAGACAGTCACGAGCCATGTGACCCTGCCCACCGCATGGGTAAAACTGCATGATCCTTGCCTGACTGGTTCCGCCTCGGGTGCCCCGCACAACCGATCCCGAGTCATGCAGTCCTCCACCTATAGGTCTTGTCCTCTTGGACCTCTTTGATGTATTTCTTCTTCCAGCTACAGAAGACTCATCTATGTGATGACTGGTGGTGGGTCTCACTGATGGTGACTACTTAGAAATAAAACTCTCCACTAAGAGGGCTCTCTCTAACACTCTCACCTGCGTCGGGATGCTGAGTGAGATCATCTACGACTTGATCTCCTGACTGAGCCCCTGATCAATGGTCTGGACCCTAAATAATGGGTCATGTACCATATCCGTGGAGTAGTGTGAGAGGTTAATGAATTTCGTTGAGTACTATGATACAGTCATGTTTCCTTGTGGTAAATGAAGAAGCTCTTGTATGTGCACTGTGTGAAGTGTCATTGGGACAAACTCTGTCTGAAACAGGCTCTTGATGTCTGCCCATAGTTGCATCACTTTATCATGAACCTGGAGAATCAAGATCCACCATTTTCCCGCTGATTCCTATAGAAGGATGGCATCAAGGATCTCCATGAGATCGGATAGTGTCCCTATGAGTCGGAAGACTCTCACCACAACCTCCATCAAATCCTCAGCCGCATGTGGGTCCATCTCTCCCATGAAATAGGGAGGCATCCGGAACTGGAAGTCGTGCAATGTGCTCAAGCGGCATGCACTATCTGATATTGGGGCTAGTGGCATCAGTTTCCCAATGGGTAATGGTACTGATGGTGCCTCCCCTAGTGCCTCTATTGGAAAAGGTCCCTACACAGAGGCCTCATCAATCGATGGGCTATCAATGTGTACAACTCTCAGAACCCTAGTTGGCTGCCTGTGTGGAGGCATCCTAAAAAGAAACAGGTGTTCCACAGTTAATAAGTTATACCTGGTGAGCTGAATCAAAGAGATAAAAAAGAATTCTCTTATAAACACACACACAATTAGTGTTTTTGTGCACTGATTGGGAAATCAAAAGTCAGGGTCCTGGTGTATGGATACGTCGGCCGCCGCACCAACACTGGACTCCCTGAACTGAAAACTATACTCGTTACCATTAACAATATTTCTTTATAAAAAAGATCATAGTCCTATTTCATCTATAGAATGGACTCCTCTGATTCCAATTTGTCATGACCTGTCCCCCAGGACCCATACCGTGACTACCCCTGGCCCGCCTTCCCTAGGCCATGGGCTGGCGACTAGCACCAAAAAGTGTTTTCCCTAAAACTGGGAAGGCATTGCTTTTATAACCTATATCCTCACGTAACCAAGAACACAGTAAGATATGAACAAAAAAAAACTGTATAACCAAAAGAGTGATAAAAGTAAAGGGGAGGAATACAAGTCCAACAGTAAAGGTACAAGTACAATTGTAATACAAAACAACTGAAGAAAGATAAAAGACGTCTATTGTATCATCCTCTATGGTTCCTACTAGATGGGTAGGTACAGATCGCCTCCTCAGCACTCCACATCCACCTGTCCCCTCTGCGTATCGCCACGCCGTATGGTCCACCTTCGAGTACTGTCCAGTCCCAGTACTCTCAGCCTCAGTCAGTGATGTCCGTCATCTGCATCCAACACAACAAGCTGAGGGAATAGCCTATGTAGGGGTGAGTATAACGATACTCAGTAGGGACCCCAAGACCCTCAACGTCTCACAAATCCACCATGGATAAACCACAAAGTATGAAATCAATAGATAACTGTACCAAGGTATATGCCCATACATATACCTATGTTATGAAGTAATTCATATCAAACATGAGGAAAACGAATAGATACAGACATAGATCACACCAAGATTTATTCTAGGGATAGTAACAAGTAACATCTCCCATGACATCATTGAACACCTTGGCTACTAGAGAATCCCTCCCCTATCGATTATAGTGGGCCTTCCACATCACACAGAGGAGCATACCACTAATCATGGACTGGTGAGGCACTCTTCCTATTGAGTATTGTGGATCTACCATGCCACATAAAGGAACTCCCAACTGTGGGTCTATCATGTCACGCAGAGGCGCTCCCCCTAGTGACTTGCTGAGATACTCCTCTTGTTGAGTAAAGTGGGTCTGAAGTGTCACACAGAGGTGCTCCCCATCTTGTCCTGCTGAGGTACCCCTCCTGTCATGTACCATGGGTATTCTATGTCGTACAGAGGTGCTCCCCACCATGCATCTGCCGTGTCACATAGAGGCGCTAGCCACTGGGCCTGTCAAGTCACTCTGTGTCGAAAAGGTCAATAGTTTTCTAGTCTAAGCGAGCTACTGGGTTCCCTCCCAATGCTCGCTCGTCTCTGGGAGGATCTTCTCCACAAGCTACTAGTTGATACTCCAACATCCACTATGTACCACAAGGATGTATCTCAATGGTCTTCCACATCATAGGGGTCTCAACGCAATAGACGGAGCATCAATCAGACGCCCGATATGTGAGTTATTAGCCTTTTAGTCCATGGGGCCCAGTTGGATTCATGCTAGATCCAACCTGCCTATTCTCGATATTAATCCAAAACTATAGTGGGGTATACTCAAAGGGACCATCACACTCCAATATTTCAAGCGCCGCTAACAGTTCATCAAACGGACATCTGGTACCAGAGTTATGGCCAAAAGAAAGTATATGGGTCATAGTGGGCTTGGGTCTGGTCCGAATCAGTAGGACCGACCCAGCCTGACATCACCCTGGCCGACCTAGTTCGGGTTGACCCGGCCCGTGTTGGGTTTCTTGACCTACTGGGATTTCCGACAAGATGCGAGGGGCCGCATGGGTTCGGCCGCAATTGGCACGAGGCCGTCGGGCGACTCGACCAGGAAGGCGGAGGACGCAGGATTTCTCGGTCGTAGTGGCCGGGGTCTGCGGGGTGGCTTAGGGTCGCGGGGTGGCTCAGTCGGAGCAGCCTGGGGCCGCGGGGCGGCGCGGCCAGTGCGGCTCAGCAGCGGGGCTATTCGGCCGGAGCGGCTCGGGGATACAGTGGGGTTCGGCCAGAGCGGCACGGTGCCGCGTGGCGGCTCGGCCAGAGCGGCTCGGTGCCACGGGGCGGCTCAGCCGGAGCAGCTCGGTGCCGTGGGGCCCGTCGGCCGGAGCGGCATGACCACATGGAATCTCAGCCAAACTGGCATGGATGCTCGGACAGATCGGCATAGTGAAGAACCACGGGGCAGCTCAGAGGGCCACAATGGCACAACTCAGCCACAGGGTTCGGCTACAGATGACGGCTCGGGTACAGGGCGGTGCTGTTTCGCTGTCGCATTCTTCACGGCTGGAAGTGTTGGCGGCCACCATTCTTGTACGTCCTCGGTGCCCAAAATCCCACTCTGGTTTCCATCACTAAGGTCGTCTTCTTCCTTCGCTAAGGGTAGACCATTCAAGAAGAATGGCGGAGGGTCCGAGCCTTGTTTGAATGGTATGCGCCCTTCGTGTTAGAGTGGTTGCAAGTGGCTCATCAAGAACATAAACATTGAACGTCAAATCATGTCTTCCCGCAGTGATTTTTCCAAACCCGCAAAAGAAATCATCCAATTTCTTTTTCATAGAAAGGGAAGAACATGGAAATATAATCATACACTAATTAGACTCCTACCTTGGATTGTTAGTTGACGGAGATCGCGAGGGAGGAGACAATGTCATTGGGGAGGGAAAGACGATCGTTGATTGATGATGTCCCACGCTGGAGGATGTCCCGATGTAGAAATTAGATGTCGTGTGTCGGTGTTCTTTGTTGGAGAGCTTTCCCCCAATTCTCCAAATCACTACCCTTTACCAACCCTTTTCCCCAATTCCACCAAAATTAAAATATATCCAACTTCTTAATGTATGTTTTATAAAAAAAATATGTAGGAATAATTTAAAAAATGGTTTAATTAATTAATTTATGGGTGGAATAATAAATTATGGTGAAGGTTGGCATAATTAAATGGGGATCTCAAAAGGATTCTCCCCTTTTAACAAGGAGTTCAGGAGGTTTCAATCTTCAGTTGGTCCCCAGCACCATAACCTCTCATGGGAGGTTAGGCTCGGTCATCCCCTACTCCATAACCTCTCATGGGAGGTTTTTAGTTCAGGTGGTCCCCACCTGTAAAATATCCACATGGGTGGTTACAAAAAATAAAATAATATGTTTGATTATTTTATTTCATTATTTTCACAAAAAACCTTAAAATTAACTTTCACCCTCGATCAACTTCAATTGAGGTGAAAGTCTTCTTAATTGAATATCGGCGCTGTGAGTTCAACGGTGCCCTCATATTTAAATTCCGAGCACATGTTCAAGAGTTATAAAAATCCACTTGCACTTTTACTAAACGTACCAGAACAAAATCTCAAAAATTCATTCTGAGCACTCTGGGCCACAGAATCATGTGTCGTCAATTTTTGTGGACTCGTAAAATTTCCATATATTTAAAAACATTACATGAATATTCTGGGTCTTTACAGTCGAGGACTTGCTGGAGGCTATGGATGGAGTTTTCCAACTAGTTGTGACACTAGAAGATCAGATAGAGGTCTTAGCTACTGGTATTTATCAATGTGTTCCAATGAGGATGGTCTACATGGTGATGAGGCTTCAGAACATGGATTGTTTCCTGAGATGGTACCTTCGGGTAGTTTTCTTGCTATATCACTACCCATTGGTCAAAAGATACACCGACAGTACCGATAGAGGACAAATATAGGCTTGGTTCCTTACACATGTTTCAGCATCATATACCCCTCAGGTTCCGAGGCAATCCAAACTCACTGGCATCTAAGGACTGGCTTTAAGAGGTTGCCATGTTTTCATCTAGCTAGGGAACAGATCGATCAAATGGCTATCCTGGAAGAGAGACTTCTACGTGTAACAAAAAGATGACGACCATGATTATATTAGCCTGATCTTGCGAAGAGGTGACTTTTTTTGGGACAATCTTGAGAACCTTCCTCAGAGATGGGGGTCTCTTTCCATTATGATATATGGGATGAGTGTTCCCTAGAGCTTCTATAGCTTCAACAGGATGACATGGTATTAGCAGAGAATTCATCTTGGTGTACCACCTATTATAGGTACTCGATGAATACAGTACAGTCAGTGCTTACGGGCTCGGTCCTCTGGGCGAGGTGTGTTTAAGAACATCCAATACAGTACTATTACTCTATGCATTTCTACTTATGTTTTGGTTCTAGGGAGAATCTTTGTGGTTGAAATTTATTTGGTTGAGTAGATACAACCAGTTAATGTTAACAGTGGGAAAGAATGAAACTAACCCTAGTCTAAGAGACCCGGGCATGTAAAAAGTTTCGTGAAGAGGAAGTGATAAGAATAGATGAGTATGTAGGGAAGAAGATGTGGAAGTAGATCTTGGAGAGTAGCATGAGGTGTTGTACATTTCAACATGTTACAAACCACCCCCTATTTGGTTCCCACCAAGCTCAGGGATCTAGACTATAGGGGAAGGGAGTAGCTGCATGCTGTCTAAGAGTGTGACCCAAGGGCTCTAGGAATGATTTGTGATACAGTCTATGACTACTACTAGCTATAATATTAATAGACATAGGTACCAATCATTCCATCATTCCATGAATCTTGTCCAATACATAGAGTGTTTGGTTAAACCATTGACTTCACCCTCACATCTGTTTATACCTTTGGGAGGAGACTCGATAATCACACATATGTCGATGGTGTGATCTGACCATTGAGGCAAGAGTTTTAGTTAGAACCTCTTGGTGGAATCATTGAGGCCTTATGAAGTTAGTTTGGGTATGGACTGGGCATCCATTGTTCATACTCAGATTAACTATATTAGTCAAAAAGGTTGTGGGTTTTCAACAACATAGGAAGGGATTTTTACTTGGTCGGCGAAAAATAATGGAAACCCCAGCAACACATGATCAAATCATGCATAGGAGCGTGCAGCTAATTACTGATCAATTGGCTATCCTTACCCTCGTGGAAGTATGATTTTTGAGTTTTCATTTCTCAACAGGAGGGGTGAGTGCGGGTATGTCTTTTAAAAAGATGTTTCTAAGATTACCTCCCCGAAGGGAGAGGGACTTCTGTTTTTGGCTGGGTACAACCAGGTATTTTTACCTGACTTCTCCAGGGTAGCAGCACCCTTGATAGATTTGATGAAGAAGGGGAAGCCCTTCATATGGACGGAGAGATGCCAGAAAAGTTTCTAGGAGCCGAGGCAGAGACTGATGATTGCCCCCATCTTGAGGCTACCAGAAGAGGGAGTTCGGTATGTAGTCTACTACGACGTATTGAGAACTGGACTTGGGTGTGTCCTGATGCAGAAGCAAGTAGTGATCACCTATATCTCCTGAAAACTGATACAACATGAGAGAAACAATACTGCCCATTACCTAGAGTACGTAGTAGTGGTCTTCACCCTGAAGATGTGGTGACATTATTTGATGGGTGAACATTTTACAGTCTACTCTGATCACAGGAGTCTCAGGTATATTTTCTCTCACAAGGAACTGAACCCGAGACTATGAAAATGGATAGAGTTCATCTAGTACTGTGACCTTGAGCTAGTATATACTCTTGGGAAGATTAACATGGATGTATATGCACTAAAAAGGAGGTATGGTCTATAACTACTGAGCGAGGCATCAGAGCAGCTAGTCACACAATGAATATCCTTCGTGGTTAAAGATGGAGTACCATACCTTCAATTTATGATAGTCACTCCCTCAATCCTTCAGCAATTTTTGGAGGCACAACTTGGGGTCATTGACATCGAGGCCTGATGTGTTCATATATCCTTTAGACAGGCACCTGATGGATTTTCCGAAGGTGGGAAGCACGTAATCCTCTTTAGATGACGTACCATGGTACTGGTGGTGCTATGGGAGGAGGTGTTGAGGGAGTTCCATACATCACCTCTGGTTGTACGTCAGGGTGTGGTGAAGATGTATAAGGACCTCTGGAATTCGCATTGGTGGCAAGGGATAGAGAAGGCAGTGGCGGAGTTTGTTTCCCGATGCCTCACATGTCAGTAAGTGAAGGTCGAGAATCGGGTTCCAACAGACTTAGCTCAGCCACTAGATGTGCTAGAGTGGAAGTGGGATGGGATATCCATGGACTTTGTGACAGGGATTCCATGTACATCCAGGGGACATGAATCCATTTGGGTGATCGTAGACTAACTCACCAAGTTGGCCCACATCCTACCTATCCAAGAGTAGGGATCAGTAGTGGCCTTGGGATGCGTCTACATGCAAGAGATTGTGAGAGTTCATGGGGTTCCATCAATGATTGTCTATAACAATGATGAACATTTCACATCCCTATTGTGGAAGGTATTGTAGGAGGCGTTTGGGAATTATCTATCTTTGAGCACCGCCCTTAATCCTCAAACGGATGTTCAGATAGACCAGACCATCCAAACGCTGGAGGACTTTCATTGTGCATGCGTCCTAGACTTCGTCCATAGTTGGGAGGATCACTTAACCTTGGTGGAGTTCGCATACAATGATATTAATCACTCCACCAACGGTATGGAACCATTCTAGGCCTTGTACAGTCGACCTTGAAGATCACCTCTATGCTAGACAGATCCAGGGAAGTCAGCACATATGGGTCTAGAGTTGGTATGTGCTACCCTTGAGAAGGGCCGACCATCTAGGAGCAGATGAAGATTGAACAAATCCATTATAATTCTTATACCTAAGGGAAGAGGGAGACCATGTCTTTCTATGGGTCTCACCTCGATGAGGTTTGTAAGGATTTGGCTGGGGCAGCAAGTTATCTCTGAGGTTCATCAGACCTTTCTAGATTCTTAGCAGAGTGGGTGAGGTGTCATACCATCTATCTTTTTCCCCACATATGCACTATGTGCATAATTTTTTCCATGTTTCAAAGATGAAGATATGCGTGCATGATCCATCACACTTAATTAACTAGGGTGAGTTGAACATTGACAATGGGGTGTTTTTTACGGAGTTTCTGGTGGAGATAGAGGATCGACAGAAGAAAGTCCTTTGTGGATGGTCGATACATCTGGTGCGAGTTCTGTGGTTGCATGGGGACCTCTAGAAGAACACATGGGAGTGGGAGACTCATATTTGAGCTCATTACCCTTATTTGTTTGATTTACCATGGTTTTGACATTCGAGGACGTAAATCCCTATGGCTGGGAGAATTTATTGTGCCAGAATTTTTGTATAAAATTTTTTTAATTATATTTAATTCTTTAAAGGCTTCGAAATCTTACAGAACATGATTCTGTGGCTCAGAGTTTCCAAAATAATCCGTCGAATTATTGTTATGATTTAATTAGCACGTTTAAGAAATTTTCTTGAAAAAGAGAAAGAACTCTTAAACGGTTGCTCGGATCAGAAATTTGAGGGCACCATTGCGGTTAGGATGGTAGGTTCATCCTAGGAGTGACTTAAGTTTAGTCATCGCAGGCCTCCAGTGGAAAACCCCAAAAATGGAATAACCGTAAATAAAATAATAAATTATTTTATTTTATTTTTCAAATTCTTAGAACTCACGAAAGGTGACTCAGTTTAAAAATCTGAGACCACCGATGAACTCATGATGGTTTTCTATCTTTTGGAAGATACTAACATTGGCTGGTGCGGGCCACCAGTGAATGTTAGTTTTTTGCCACAAATAAAATAATTATGTGGAAATTATTTTATTGTAAAATCTATAACATCTGAACGGTAACTCGGATTGAAAATATAAGAGTACCGTTGAGTTTGTTGGGGAGATTTCACCTTAAGAGAAGCAAAACCTCAACCGGTGCAGTTCAAGGGTGAACATAAATAATTTATTGAATTTTTTTCTTGTATGTTTAGTAAACGCGTGACCGATATTTTCTAACTTTTGAATTGTTGCATAGATTAAAAATATGAGGGCACCGTTGAATCCAATGTGCTGGGATTCGTTTAATGGATTCTTTATTTTGACCATTGTAGGCTTGGAGAAAATTTTAAATTTAGAAATTTTTTAAAAGAAATGAAATGAAATAATTTTGTTATTTTATTTCATATCCACCAACGGACTGGCAAAGTGGTGGGGCTAGTGACGTGTCAAGACAATAAATGGATTTACCTTCCAACCACAAGTAATGTTTTCATTTGGGAATTAGGAAGACTCCTAATTGGTGAGCCCCATTAAACTCCAACATTGTTACTTACCCTAACCCTAATATATATATGGAGCTTGGGGGGAGGTACCAGCACAGCTTCGTCAAGCAACAAAGTGATGAAGGAGTGCTGCATCGTCCGAACCATAGAAGATGTAGCCAACCCAGCGGGAGGTGATAGATGACACTGAACCACAAACCGAAAGGCGGCGTATGAGTGGCATCATTAGGAACTGGTTGCGGGTAGAAAGAACATGGCACACCTTTACGTGCAGGCATTTTAACTGACATTTTGAGGTAGGGGGTTTATTCACTTATGATTTTTAAATTATTTTCCTCTTCCCTGGTCTTGAATAATACGAAGAACGGGGGTCAACAGACTAACAAGTTGAACTGCGATTCATTCTTCATTGTGGGAGGTTGTTTCAGGGTATCTTGTGGGGATTATCTTATTGTTTAATTCAATTTTTATCAAACAGTTCACCCCCACTCATGTTTTCTATCTAACACGGAGGGTGGGGGCCTAACGAACCCTTCCATAACCCTCCACTATCTTTGCAGCAGCCTTGTACCTCCATGGAATTCTGAAAACACAATAATACCAATCTACTATGTGGGGGGATAACACATCGATGTACCCTGCAAGTGGAGGTCGTAGAACAAATCTTTGGCAGTCGTCGGAATGGCCGACTTCGGTCCACCGTGGAGGTGGCATGACGTGTCGTCGTAGAACAAGGAGGGTTGTGGCTCATCGGCTACGGTGATCGGAAGAAGGCAGTCATCCATGGGTAAAGGTACGGCATTCCATCACGCACCGATGGAGAGCTCGTCCAGCATTCTAGTAAGCCGTGAAAAAACCAACAGGACCCACCGTTGTGGGTCTTGCATGCCACCTGGCAGTGCCACATCGTGCCACCGCTGCGAGAAGACCGAACGGCCCTCGATCGTTCGGTAAAACTGGGGGGGTATCTCCCCCGGTGGTAGATAAGGGGCACCTCTTATGGGCATCTCCTCATGTGGAGAAGTCGGCGCCCTATAGGGCCGGCTCCCTACCGGGTCGGCACCCTACCGGACTGGTTCCCTACCGGGCTGCACCCCCTGCGGGACGCCTTTGCAGGTTGGGCCGCCCCTTTGCGGGCTGAGCTGCCCTTGCAGACCACCCCATTTTCGGTCCAGACTAGACCTTGACCTAGCAGGCTGAGCCCACCTCAACCCAGCCCAGATGAGGTCAGTCCAGGTTGGGCTGACTGGGTCGGACCAGACCCAGGCCCAACCGGGCCCAAAAAAACTTAAAGGGAATTATCTTGAAAATCAGACTTCCATTTGACAAAATGTATGTGGAGTTGGGATCCTTGGAATGATAGGGTCCTTTTGAGTTACAACATGAGAGTTTTAGGGAAATGTGGAGTACTACCGGGTTGGATCGCACCTGAATTCTACCGGGCCCTTAGCACTAAAATGCCCATAACGCATAGACTAGGCATCTGATTGATGTGTCATCTGTTGCGTTGGAACCCTTATGACGTGACATATCATTAGTTTATTTTTTTTGTGATAATTATTGATTATTGAAATATGACCGATGGATTGGGTAGCGGTTCTCTCAAACGCGCTACGTACGGAACCCTGCAATTGGCTAAGACCTAACGACTACTAACTTTTCGACACGGAGTGACTCGACGGCCTCGATACGCGATGGGGAGGAGTACCTCAGTAGGACATTGTTAGGAGAGGACACGGTATGTGACGGCAAGGAGTACATCAGCAGGCCACAGTGGGGGATTGGTTCTGTGTGACTCAGAAAACCCAAGATATGTGATGGGGAGGAGTACCTCATCAGCTCTAGGTTAGTGGGAAGCGCCTCTGTTTGACGCAGAGGACCCACTGTAATCAATAGAGAAGGAGTTCTCCCGTAGTCGAGGTGTTCAACATTGTGACTAGGAATGTTACTTATTCCCAGGTTAAGAGAATCCATGGTTGTCTATCATAATTCATAGTGATCCTATGTCGGTGAGCATCATATTCTGTTTTTCTGAGCTCTATACCTAGTTTGAGCGGAGACTCTAATTGAGATGTGTCTATGGATTCATGCTTTACGATTGAGGTCATGACCTGTGGTTTTCCTTATGGAATTTTGAGAGACCTTTGGTGGTCTCGGGGTCCCTACTGAGTATCGTTATACTCAACCATACACGGGTGTCACCTGCACCTTGATGTGTCTTATGCAGACGACGTGCAGTTGGGCTGAGGTTTGAGGGACCCAGGACTAGGCGGTACGCGGGGGAGACGAGTGGATGTGGAGTGCTGAGGAGGTGATCTATACATACCCATTAGGTTGGATCCTTGGAGGATGACTCAATGGTTTTTTTCTATTTTTATCTTTATCGTTCCTTTCAGTTGTATTTGTACTTTTCATTTGTACTCGTACTTTCAGGTGGGCTTGTATTCCGGCCCCCTTTTACATTCAGCAATACTTTTTACTATAACAGATTACTTCTTTTTGTGTTCATGAACCGTGTGTTTGTACTTGTTTAAAGGTAATGCATTCCCATTTTAGGGAATATGTCTTTTGGTGCAAGTCTCCCCCTGGCCAATGGAAGTCTTTCTTATGGTAGTCATGGCATAGGCGCCATGGGACAGTTCATGACAGAAAACCTTAATTCATCATATCCATCACCATTGAATCCCATAATCTTCTACATGGGCCTTAGGTATCAGTGCTAACATATTTTACCTTAATCTCCTTGGGTGATTTCAATAAATAAAAAGGTTTCCCTATCTTGTTCAACATGTCCTTTAAATCTTGAGGATCATTAGTTCCCAGGAAAATTGGTATCTTTTAGTGAAGAAAATCTTGAAAAAGATTTTTAGATTAATCCATTTAAGGACCCACTATATGATTCCAAATGGGAATAAGTGATGTATCCTATATGATATCATGGATATAACACTTAGTAATATCAAAAAGATTTTGGTCTATGGGAGGATCCTTTCTATGTTGTTCACTAGTTTCTTACTCATGTTTCATGTTTAAAAATAATCTCGTAGGCATGATGCTACAAATAATAATAAAACAACACTACAATAATAAAATATTACATAGATCAATAATTCACAGTAGATAAATAGAAATATAAATCCCAGTAGATAAGATTAAACAGTAAGGATTTCAACATATCCAAATCAAAAGAATGGAACGTACTAGAATCATATCAATGAAATCCTAATTTTTTTCCCAAACACATATAGTTACGTAAGGATCATTATGGTGAGAGTTTCCTACATACTCTCTCACCACATCCTCATAATTCACATCTCTAAATTCCAAACTGCATACTGATATCATGGAAAAATTCTTAACATATACATTTAATACCACCTTTTCACGAACCATCTAGGATACCCCAAAACCCTGATCCCTGATATGAAATGACATATCCTGATGGAAAATAATGTTATGCATGGGTTTTTGACTAGAACCTAGCATCATACATGATCAAAGAGATTACCAATTTTCCAAAAAATAGAAGCTGATAAAATATTACAATTCATTAATCTCAAAAATCCAAAATAATAAATTAAAAATTAAAATATAGTTATAAAAAACCAAATTAAGTACATCATTAAATTACTCAACAAAATAAAAAATAAAAAATATAAATATCACTTGCAATAACTGGATATCATTTCCACTGGTCAAAAATATCACACTCTATTGTACAAAGGATCAAGAACATCCACCAAATAAAAGTTGAACATTCCATTTTCATAGACATGGAAAAAGGATGTTTACTTAAAGTTGAATGTGAGGGTTAGTTTTGAGTGATTATACCTAGTAAGGTACCACCTTGTTTTACATAATCAGTATCATAAACATTTACCAATTATGATATCATTTCATATAAAATAAAAAATTGATTAACCTTTCACAAATTTTAAATAAAACCGGATTTAATTATTATATATGTAAAATATGTCAAAACATATTTTAAACAATATTAAATAATAATTTTATATAAATAAGTTGACATGAATAAAATGGATCAATAAATCAATGAGATATATAATTAAATTAATTAAAGAAAGAACCCAAAAAATAGCCATGTAAAACACGAATTTATTTTGTAATAGGATATGACACCTTCCATTTATCAACACGCCTCATTATAAGTCTGAACACTCAAATAAATACCCCATTTGGGTATAAACTAGAGGAAATAAAACTAGTCTCCATTTAGGGAGCCACAATAAAAAATCAATCTGATCATGGTTCAATTGATTTCATTATCGTATGTCTATTTTCAATGGGTCTAATATCATATTGTGCTTTTCATAGTTTTCAATATTCCTTCTCATTTAAAATCATTTAATAAAATAATTTTACAATATATGTTTTCAATAAACCTTATTATCTGAAAACAAAATCATATGTTTTCATCATTTCATTACATTTGAACTCACTTTTCAGTTTAGAAAATTTTCGAAAGATCAACAAAAAATCAATTCATAAAAATGAATTTTGAAACAAGAAATTATTTTTCCTAATTAAGTTTAATAATTCCGTTACAATTGGGATAGGTTTTTTTCTCGAATATTATTCTAATTTCAAATCAAGGAAAAAATCATCATGATTCCTTATTTTTACATAAAATAAAAAAATAATTTTTTTCAAATATATTTAATAATGGATTCAAATATAGGGAATTGAATTATAAAAAATCCTATATTTAAGTAAAGATATCACAATTCACACCACCCAAAAACATTGAACAACAAGGATGAATAAGGATACAAATAATTTTAGAATAAAAATAGAAATTAAGATCCAATAAAATATTGATTAAATCCATTAATTAGATGATGAACTATAGAACGCTAAGGAGGATATAAGGGGAAATTGATGAAACCATATGAGCGGATATCCACATAAAATAGTGGGATCATATCATCCACTGGTATATTGATTTAGCAAAATAGGAGGTTAGATGATAAACAAATCACATATTGGGAGCCTCCGAGGGTGAACAAAATAGATTATGGTTGAGTGAGTTGATTAGTAACATAAAATTGGGGGTTTGGGATTTTAAAAAATAAAATTTGGAAGAATTTAAAACTATGTAGATATTTTTCTATAGAAGATCATACAGTTTGAAAAACTATGTTCCATGATTGTTCACCCGTACTAGACATCTATTTGGGGTTCATGATTTAGCAGCATTGTAAAAATAATTGTGCACTAACCATGACTTCCACAAAATACATGGGTTTCATGGTTTATAGGAGTGGATTCATGGATTGGAGAAACCCTATGCCACATTCCAGTGGCTATCAATAAGGATAATATTTTTCTAGACCTACCTTCATGTTTCTCCAAAACCATTCAAAAAATGTGTAAAATACCTTAGGACCCACAATTCCACAAATTCACCTGGAAGGACCACAAATAAAGAACTGAATCAAAAGAGATAAAAAAAATAAGGCTAGGGAATACCAGAAATAATTTAATAGGCTGTCAAAAATGAGGTAAATGGTTTTCATCCTACATTTTTTCACCAAGAGAATTACAATATTAATAACTTCCATCCATAATTTTTTTCATTTATAAACCCATTGATATTATATATCATCAATATTTTTATGTAAATGGTACTTAAGTTTTCATTTTATTTTATTTAATTTCTTTTCAGTCATGATTCAAAATATACCAATGTGTTTATGGATTTATATTGCAATATAATTTTTTAGAATTTTCTATGATAAATATCCATTGATGAATTTTTTTGGGATGTTATAAATTATATCCCATATAATTTACTCATTTAATGTTATTACGAAAACATAAATGTAATGGAAAAATAATTCCCTATTTTGTACATTAAACTATTAATGAAATGAATATTTTTTTAAAATGGACCCTATTTACTTTTACAATGAGGAACATTTTATTCGATTATCATGCTCATCAATATTTATTTATGGAAGTTATTATCGGTTGAATTTTATAAATTGGAATTAATTACTATCATTTACACATGTAATTTTTTTTTGAAATTTAATATTTTGAACTAAATTTTGAAAAAGGTAATTTTTTTTAGAAAGGTATTAAAGGAATGTTTTCATTAAACAACAGGAATATATTTTCTTAACATTATGATCGTTTTTTGAATTTTTTTTCATTACATGTTTCTCTAAAATTTTTAAAAGAAAATGATTGAATCAATAATTTAGATATTGTCTTTTAATAATTTTTTAAAAGAAAATGTTGTTTTTTTACATTTTCATGGAAATACTTAAATGATCAGTTGAGAGTATTTTCATCTATGTAATCATCCTTTAAAAGTTATTTATAAGTCACCCGGGTTATGATCTTATAATACCATCCATTTGTATTCTCTTGTTGTGTTGTGATTATAATGATATGAGGGTGACATTTTGAAAGTCATTTCATTCCAACATGTTAACTATTTAATGATCATTTCTTAATGAAAGCTATTTTTTTCATTAGTTATGATATGATGAAATAATGAAATTTTTATGTAACTCATTTCATTTCCATGGTTTATTATATAATGATATGATGGATATTTTATGATCATCTACCCATATTTGAGTGGTTTCTATGTTCTATAGGTTTTTTCGAAATTATATATCCCTCAAAAGCATTTGGTTAATTTGGAGAACTCATGAGATATGTATTTTCTCTGTGATCCCAATTTAATGATAATAAAAATATGTGTGTAAATGGATTTTTGTCCACAAATTTAGGCATATACCTTATTTGATATCTATATTTTTATGTGAGGACAAGGTTTTATGTCCATAATTCTATTTTAGGATGAGTTTTAATGTCCTAAAATTTAACAATTAACTTATTACAATTTCATCATGTTCACCATTTTATTAGCATATGACTGGGACATATTTCTATGTATATGATATTCTCTCATACGTCTAGAATGGTATTTATGATTCCTCACTACAATGATATTTGTGTTTCATTATGAGAATGAACAATTCTATAAATCATGATTAAGGATATTTAATTTTTTGTGTATGACTTTTGTAACACCCTGATATTTTAGAACCTATTTATATTTAAATGATTTTTTTCTTCGTCTTCTTCTATTACACACAACATCAAGTTTAATTGAAAGGTGATATTTTATTTAAATATTATTATTTATTGTGACAGTTATTACATAGTCGTTGGATTACAGATATGAAGAGGAAGAACTAAATTATAAAACAATTATAATTTATATATATATATATATAATATCAATTCATTTGTTTAAAATTAATCAGAAAATAAAAAAAAATTGATATATTTTTAATTTGTTTTCACGATGTGTTTTATCTTTGTAAATTAAATTAGTTACTTTTGATGAATGATGTTTATGAAATTTATATATTATATATTAAATAAAATATTATAAACCTCATTTAATTTCTTCTTAGGCGTGGGATAATAATAAACGATTTTTTTTGCTTAAAAATGTTAAAAGTGGATATCATCGAATTTTAAAAACATATAATTTAAAATTAATTTATGATTCTTATAGAAATAGAATTTATAAATATATATTTCATATTTGGAATCAAAAGGTACATCTTTTTTGAACAGATTCATTTTATTTTTATGAATTCTGAATAGTAACCAAGGTAAAATTTATAACCATGGTAAATCGTATATCTGGTTAAACTATGTAAAAAAACTAAATGTTCATGTAATTATTTTCAATCCTATATATAATTGAAAGAATTTAATTTTACAATTATCTAAATAGGTCCAAAATTTAATTATTTAATATAATCACGTCCAAATAAAATTTCCTTATAATATTTAAAGAGATGAAAAAATAAAAAATGTCACTCTCTTATATTTAAATATCTATTATGTGTCAATAAATGTAGAAAAGAATGTTAGGAATGAATTTAATTTATATTTTTTCATAATTAATTTACATTCCTGATGTGCATTTTTTTAAAAAAAATTTATTAGATATATACTTTAAATTGTTAACTAATTATAAAAAATATTTATTAAATTTATAGGAATATAAAAATTTATTTAAATTTTTTTAAATTTATAATATTTGAGTGAGTTATCATGTACTGGAATTTATAAGATAAATATGACATCGAAATATTTTTAAAAGTGTTATATAACAATTCATAATTTTTCTTTATGTGTTTTAACTCAAAATAAATTCTTAGTTTCAAAAATGATATTTATTATATTTTATCAAAATATTATTTTATTAAATTATTAATAAATTATAAAAGTCATGGAAGTGTAAATGGTGGATAATATACTATTGAATATTTTATCCTTTGTCAACTTATAAACCAATTGTTTCTATATATTTAAAATTATACACATTTATGTGTGAAAAAGGTGTTATCTTGGTTAGGGAAAAAATTGGTTACCAAAATGGTTAATAAAAATTATATGGGTTTAAATGACACAAAAATCCATCGAAATTTAAAGTTTTTATTTTATTTCAACCCCAAACAACCATATCATTTAATCCCTTTCCATTAGGAATCATTTTTCATGAAAATGACTTTATAATATTTTTATATGTTATGATATCCCAATGGTTCCCTTCCACTAAATTATAAATGTTCACCCCTAATTTCTCATCATGACACCATATTATATAAAGATGTTCTTTTGATGAAGATTAGGTTTCCTTAACCGATAAAATTATATTTACTTTTAATTTTCCTACTATAAATATATAGTATTTATCATAAAATAATAACTTCATTAAAAATAGTATACATAATTGATATTATGATTATTAACATTATATCATCCACTATATTTCTCATCAAATGGGTGGTCAAATTATCGCCCATGTGTATGTACTACATATCATCTCCACATAGTGATAAAATAAATTTTCCACCACCATATTAAAATGGATAGTTATTATGAAGGGTTTTAGGATTATATATGAATATGATGATATAATTATAAGACACGAAAATTTTAAAGTAATAATGTTGTTTCTGATACCATGTATGAAACGTGACACCAATCGTAGAAGTTAATATAACACCTTGAGACATTAAAATATATTTACTATTTTTAATTGATTATATAGCATGAAATTCATACATTGAATATTTTTCTTCCATCAAAGGAACTAGTTATTTTCTTTAATATCTTATGTTACATGAAAGACCATGTTTTACCAAAAAAACCAAATATTATTATAATAATACTGTTTAATATAATATTATATAACCTAGACATAAAATTTGGAGTTACGAATAATATTATGTAAAATATAAAAATAT
This sequence comes from Viscum album, assembly GCA_963277665.1. Taxonomy (NCBI): domain Eukaryota; kingdom Viridiplantae; phylum Streptophyta; class Magnoliopsida; order Santalales; family Viscaceae; genus Viscum; species Viscum album. Next base: position 2,018,116,141 of record OY728126.1, on the reverse strand, counting down.
ATGTTTGAATTTATTTTATATCAATTAAATTTAGATATATATGAAATTCAATTGAATATAGAGGAATTGTTTTGTAAAAAAACTATTTTTAAGCTTCCATATGCATTTTATTTTAATAAATTAATGTAATCACCATTAGTGAATGATTGTAACAAAGTAAATATATATTATATATTTAAAAAATTATTTTTAATATTAATTTAACATATTTTATTGGAATAATAAAAGAAAAAAACCAATTTTACTTATAAAGGTTTTAGTTTTATACAATGGTGATTTCAAAACCATTTAAAGGAACACCTATTTAAAAAATAAATTTTCGAATGTTTATAAATTTTATTTATAAAAATAAAAATCATTTTTAAATAATATCCTTATAAATATATTAGGGATAATTTTATTATTTTAAGGAGAAGTATCATTTTTTTTATGAATGGTGAAAAATACTAGATTTTTATTGAAAAATGAAATTTCTTCTAAAAACTTTATAAAAATAAATTATATTTTTAATTGTTTTTAAAGTATAGTTAGATAGATTAAACCTAATTTAAAATTTTTTATTTCATTTTAATCAATTTCATAATTAAATTTATAAAAAATAATTTCAATCTTTTGATCATTCTTACTATAAAAACCCTCTTTGTCATCATGTCTGCATGAATAATTTGAATTAATTTCTGAAACTTATAAAATTTGAATTTATATAAATAGATTCCATGTTATGAATAATATTAATTTATAATTTTTAATTAGGTTAACACAATTATTATTTAAACGGTTTAGTTAATGTAAATAAAACAAACTACTTTGTTTAAGAGAAAACATGCATACCAAAGAACTAAACCGTAAACTAAAAAGACAAAATTACTGAGAAACACATAATAAAATATTTGATGGAATTATTATGAATATATAATACCTTGAACCAAATTTGGTTCATTAATTGGGGGCACTATGTAAGTGATACTTCTCAATTGTGTTTACCTTCTTACATTTACAAAATGCCTCTCCTACCCCACTATAAAAATAAACTCACCCCTCTATCTTTTTAACAACTCTCAAGACTAATGAGTCATGAAAAACCATAGAAATTTATCTCCAAGAATTCCTATCATAGTAATTTAAGACTATAATTGGTAATAAATGAATCCAATGGTGTCATTTATTATAAATCAAATAGTGTTATCTAAATAATTGGAAACTTCCTTCAATGATCACTTTTGTTTCCTTTACTTCTACACCAATTTAATTATTTTTATATCTGGATTATTTATATAACCTAAGTATCATAAATACGTTGATATATTTTTTTGTAAGAGTTATACAAACAATTTCACACACATCCATCAAATGGGATACAAAATCATCATTTGTGTGTACAGTGTCTTACCGTCTTGCGAACTGATGTAATTCGTTCATCCATTACTAACATTCATGGTTTGATATAATGATGGATTTATAGTTTATATATTAAATATATGATATTTATAATTTATATATTATTATTTAAATATTATATAACTCATAACTGCATGCCTTTAATTTTAATGGAATATGATAACGTCGTTTTTGGATGTGTAGACTACCACCTCCTCAAAACGATGTTATTGAATCGCAGATTACATAGAATGTTTTAATAATTGTATTAAAAATAAAATCTATAATACATGAAATTAATATGATATTAGAATTATAATATACCTATTAATATAATCTAATTTTCTTTATTTTAAATACTAAAATAAAATGGATGCAATATTTATGCGAACGTATGACCTACCATCTCCACTAATGAGGAATTTAATGTTTTATCTCCAATTTTTTTGATTTTTTTAATACATATCTAATTAAAATATATGATACATAATTCATTTTTTATGTAATATAGATTATTAAATCATGATCTATATAATACAAAAAATCAAAACTTACTAAAAAATAAAGCCAATTAAAACATGAAATAATGAAAATAATGAACGATTATTAACAAAATGGTAATAAGATATTAAAATAAGCTAAAATATAATATTATTAATATGATTATGTTTATGGTGTAATTTAATTACATGATTATAACAATTATATAGGTGGTTAATGTATGTTCAACCAAAAGGAAATGAAATGTAAGAGATTTCTTCTCAATAACATTTTATTGGGGCATATTGTAATGTTATAAACCTAGTTTCTTGTATATACTATATATTATGCCCTTTTAAATTTAGTACCATGAATAAATAATTATTCATTGTAAATTTAGTTTTAATTTTAATTATTTCCTCTAATGCTATATGTATATGATGTTTTTAAGTGGAAAATAAATTTCACAACTCAATTCATTTTAACTAGGTTATATTAATTACTAATTATTTTCAATATTATATGATTATATTTATATTAATTAGACTATATATTCAATTATTTAAAATTATTATGCATGTATTTATTGTCGATAAAAATAATCAATTCACTGATTATTTTTCACATCAAAGTTATAATCATTCTAAATATTTATTCCAGAATATGAGTCTAAATGGGATTCTTTATTCATAAAATTACACTCAAGTAATTTAAATGAACATTGTTCAATAAAAACATTAAATTTACTATCATAAGATTATTAATGATCATTATCAAGAAATAGTAAAAAATTTACACTCTTTTATACTCAAGATATTATAGAAAATGTTTGTATAAAAAAATCTACTTTATTTCTCTCCCTGATGATAAATTTGTTCTCTCTTAAAACCATGTTTTAAAAAAATGTTTTAAAATATGTTTTTTACCATTTAAAAGAAATGATATTTTTAAATTGTACATCATGTAATGATTTATCCGCCATAATTTCATCAAATATTTGTTTGAATTTATGTAGTGTTAATTTTTAATGAAAATGGTTTTAATGTGATTTTCAATGAAAATATTTTTCAAAATATTTTTCAAAATAAATCAATTATTTTACTTAATAATGTTTTTAAAAATATCATTGTATAATATCACCATTCACCAATGAAAAAACCAACATTTCACTGTTTTTGGGATATTTTTTATTAGGACCATAATATTTTTTCAAATGGATGGTTTATGATTTATTTTTCCAAGGATAGTATTGAAATTAACTTCATTGTTTCATTTTTGGACCCCCATTTATATATTCACTTTCCAACGATAATTAGACAATAAATTTTCTATAATTATCCATATTAGTTATCATGAATATGTTTATTTCATGAACAATATAACATTTTTACATATTTTTTTACATTGTAATTTATTTGACATACTAGGAAAATATTGATAAATCTATATCCTTTACTCAATATATATATTTGATAAAGAAGATTGTTTATAAATTAAATCTATTATTCAGTATATAAGGAAATCCATGGTCGTGTACAACATTAGTTTTGGATTGGATAATGAAATAACCTTGATACATTGATAATATCATGGGATAAGTTTTTTTGGACAAAAAACCTTTGAGTTTGTTTCCAAAAAGTTTTACACACTCTTGTGAATGGTCTTGATAGTTTATTTATAGTTCTTGAATCTAAATATGTTTTTAAACAACATATTTTTAACATTCTTGAGGATATATCATCATGATAAAAGTATCAAGTGACTGGTAAACCTGGTGTCTGAAAATTAATAACTTCTTAAATTCAGTGTCTAGTAATTATTATCCATGAGATTTTTTCATTGAAAATATCTATGGATGAATTTCATTCCCAGTTCATTGGTTATATGGTGTGTGTTTGGCTTCATTTCCATTACATGTTGATTATGAATTATCATATTATTTGAATATAGTGGGTTTCTACTTAATACCTTTCTATATTTATTATCAAATTATTTTTTAGATTATTGATTATTTATTATGTATGTTTGGTTATTACATTTTGATATTTTTTATACCCATTGATTTATTATTGATTCTATTTTACATAACCCTTAATGAGAAATTTAGCCCATCCGTATTTGGTTTATATTCAATAATAATTCAAGAAGTGTACTAATATATATATACAACGATATTATATGTGGTAATAATGATGTACTTGAAAAGAAACTATTTTGTAAATACTATTTTCATTTGTAATACAAAACTAATGTATGTATTAGGTTTACCAAGACTACTAAAATATTTCATCCTTCGGGATTTGATTCCTCGTAATCCACCCAATGAAATGGTAGTAGACACCACCAATGGTAATTCTAGGGTCGAGTATCTATACTTGGTATCATAGGTGTTTAATATAATCTTTGTGAACTAGTTGTAGTAAAATATATATTAAAGAATATTACCCAATGATATAATTTGAGTATATGTATAAGAGAAACTCTTAATGATTTTGTAAGGTATATATTTTGTTGTATTTTATAGGAATAAATCCCTATCTAGATAACATCATGTGTTTATGAGTATAATATTGAAGATCATTTTGAAGTCATAATCAACTATATATAGGTTTTATGTAATGGGTTCCTTCCACGATTAGGGAAATTATGGAAGAAATTTATTGAAATAAAATTCATTTGGGTTTTTCTTGATTAAGTAGAAAATTTATTTGAGAAATAATTCATTTACAATTTAAAGATATTGTTTTAAATGTATTGATAACCATTATGGCTAATATGATCATCAGTGATATTGTAACAATGGTTGAAATAGATTATTAGTCTATGTATATATATTGAAATTCACTGTGAAAAGTGTATTTAATGAGTAAATTTCAAGGATTCCCATCATAGTTTTATTGAAAATTATATTAATATTTTTCAATAAAAATTAAAACCTATAAGGCTATGGGTATTGAACCCATGATCAAAGTATTCTACCAATTTTGAGTATACCAGTAACCAACGTGATGTCATGGTTAATGCATAATGATTTTTATTTGGACAATTTCATGAATAATTATTAATGATGAACTGGTAATGTTACTTTTAGGTTTATAGATTAATGTATTAACAATATTAGTTATGTAAAATATGTATAATCATAAATAAATAATTTTTTATGGATCTTACAATAAATGAAATGTAAAATTTAGGGCTTCAAGAATAATTACTGTTCATTTTAGGATATCCATTACACTTAGTAACAAGTGAATTATTTTTTGATCGAAGTATAACCAAAATATAAAATTGTTTATATGGAATCGAAATGTATAAAGTAATTATATATCCGTATATTCATGGTTAATAAAAGTGTTCCTCAATATTAGTAAAAGGTTCTTAAAATGAATGTTTTATCCTATTAACACATTTTTGTTGACCCAATGTTCTTTTAAACCATCATAAATTTATGGATTTGAGGCCCTCAACATACATTGATCATTAAACTATTTGTGATCAATGAAATACATCGCACCTATAAATATATATTATTTTCACACATATATGTATATCCAAATTACACTTTTGTTTTCTTAAATAGAGATAGAGATATATGTTACTCATTTTGAACTTTTAATTTCTCATCCTCTCAAATTAAGAAGATATTTTATTATATTATTCAACTACATTGGATTTCATCAAATAAATTTTTAAATATGAAATACTATATTCCTGATATCATGTTTAAAATTAGATTATAGATTTTAAATAAGGTGGGGATCATGTTAAACCCTGACATTCCCAAGTAACAATGTTTTATCTGATAGTGTGTATGTCATGAAACACCCATCATAGATGGAAATATAACATACATATATATTGAGATATAATTAATATTTAAATATATTCTATATATTTAGATAAATTCAATAACGAGTTAGCTTGTGTTGCACGAAAAAATGGTTTTCATTGATATCTTTTTTACACACAATAATGAGTTTTAGAAAACAACAATATATAATTATAATATTATTATTTAATAAAAGAATATATAAAGTAGTTGTTAAATTTTGGGTTATGAATATTATTAAATAAATTATAAAAATATATTATCTAATTCATTTTATATAATTAAATATAAATGAATATGAAAACCAATTGCATGTATAGGAAATGTTTTTATAATGAACTATATTTAGGCATACAAAGGCATTTTTTGTTGATAAATTAAATTAATTACTATTAGTGAATGATATTAATGAAATATATATTATATATTTAATAAATTATTTTTAAAACCATCTCATATATTTGATAGGAAAAGGATAATAATAAATCCAGTTTTACACATAAAAACATGTATTTTTCTACAAAGACAATTTTCCACCTTTTAATGGAACACCTATTTTAAAACTAGATATTCAAAGTTTTATAAATTTTATTTATGAAATTAAATTTAATTTTTTTAAAATATCTTAGAAATTATAGTAGTTTGATATTTTTTTTATTTCTATGAGATGTCTCATTTTTCATAAATAGTGAAAAATACTAGATTTTAATTGAGAACTGGATTTTTGTCCAAATATTTTATAGGGTTAAATAGATAATAACTTTTTAAAAGTAAAATTAGATCAATTATAAATAATTAAATATGATTTTGGTAACTTTATTTAATTTCAATTTGAAATATTAGAATAATTCAATTTAAAATTTTGTTCATTTTTACATTAAAATCCTACTTTTTCTTTCCATCTAAGGGTTTAATTTTAAATTTTATTCATCCAATTTTGTGATTGAATTATGAAAAATAGAATCAATATATGGAATTATAAGAATTTATAATTTATAATTATTTTAAATTAAATTTTTACAAACTTATTTGTGTAAGTGATTAAAACTACTTATATCGATTAAAAGAAAAACTAGCTTATCCGGGAACTAAACCACAAACATAAAGGCCATAATGACATATAAAGATATGAAAACCCTATTGGATTTCCATATATAGACAATATTTTTTCTTTATATATAATTATTTTTATTATTGGTGAATCATTATGTAAGGTATACCACTCAATATTATCTAAATTTTCATATTTACAAGAATTCCACACCTCCACTATAAGAATAAACTCACCCCTCCCACTCATTCCAACCTATAAATCCCCTTCTCTCATAAAAAACATAGAAAAATAATCTCATATATAAACTATTCACATACTAGAAGCACCACATTGTGAAGAAACAAAACTAAGGATGTTTTTTGTTTAAATCAAAAGGAGTTACATGAATTAGAGGTATTGTTCTACAACGATCACTTTTGTTTCATTAACATTTAAACAGAAGTTTTTTATATAATTATTATATAATTACCATATAATGTAAAAATTAATTATATTTTTATATTCTATGATTTATACCTGCACATTTATATACATCCATAAAAAAAGGATACAAAATCAGCATTCGTGTGTACGATAGAATACCACCTCGCGAACTGATATCGGTCATTCATCAATTGCCGCCATCCACATTCAGAAGTAATGATGTAATTATAGTTTAAATAATAAAAATATTATATTTAAAATGAATTTATTTATTTTTTAAATATTATATAACTCATACTTTCTTTCTTTAAATTTTATTGGAATACTAATATATTGTTTGTGGTTGTGTGGACTACTATCTCCTCCAAGAGATGTGATTTGTATTCATATTACATAAAATGTATTAATAATTATTTTAATAAAAATATATGAAATATATGGAACACATTTTATTATTTAATTATAATATACAAATATATAATATCTACTATACATTCTTTTAAATACTATATGAAAAATTGAAGTAGTGTTCTTGCGTACGTAGGACCTACCATCTCTATAAATAGTGCATTTCATTTACTATCTGAAAATTCTAGGGATTATTAGTAAAACATATATAGTAACTATAAAATATAATTAAATAAGTCTTTAATTCATGGAGATGACGAAATCATGATCTACATAAGAAGAGCAAAAATAACAAGTCAAAAAAATGTGAAAAACTAGGTAATTAACACCCAATCTAATGAAAATAATGAAAGATGATTAGAAAAAGGTTATAAGTTAGTATAAGAAGTTAATATATGATATTTTAAGTATTATTATGGTTATTTTATAAGTTTATAATATTTTTAAAATCATTGTAAATTACTATAATTAATGTTCACCCAAAAGGAAATGCACTGTAAGTGATTTATTCTCAATTTCATTTCATTTAGGAATATTGTAATGTTATTCCCCTAGTTTCTTATATATTGCTAATTTACTACCCATTTAATATGTAATATCATGAATAATTCATTATTCATTGTGTTTTTTGTTTCAATTTTATTTATTTTATCTAAGAGTAATTGACCATAAATTTACCAAATGGTAATAAAATTTCATAACTCAATTCTGTTTCATTGGGTTATATTACTTCCTCATTTTTTTAAATATTATATAATAATGTGTATCATTAGTTTTAAAATTCAATGACATATGTATTGTTATTTTATTATTATTTACATTTTTAACACATATTCAATTCATTTATTAATTCCCACTTCAATATTTTGATAATTTTAATTTTTTAATTCACAATCTCATTATAATAGAGATTTATTATTCTCAAAATGAAACTATAAGAATATTTTTGATAAATTTCCAATAAAATATTTAATTTTATTTTCATATATTTATTCATGACAATTTCAAAAAATAGTACCATTTTTCAACTCTTTGTTACTCAAATTTTTTTAGAAAATGTTTTATTGAAAATATGACTTCATTTATGACCTTAGAAAAAAAGTTATTTTATCTATAACCCAAGTTTTATAAAAGAAGTGTTCAATAAGGTTTTTAAACATTTGAAAAAAAAATTAAATTTATTCTTTCCCCTATTATCTTTTATAGAAAATTTTATAGAAATCTTATTGTATCTTTTAATACAAGGAACTTTTCTACCCTTTTTATAGTGAAAATGGAATATTATTTTTTCCATGTCTAATATGTTTAGAATTACCTTTTATAATTTCATTGATGATTTTATTAAATTTTTAATATATTAGTTTTTAAATTAAATGTTTTAAATGTGATGTTTAACGAAAAGTAAATTTTTTTTTCAAAATAAATAGGATATTTTTCCTCAAGATTGATTTTTAATACATATTTTTATAGTATTTCCATTAATAAATTGAAAGATAACATTAATTTATTATACATTGGATTTATTTTTTTCATACATTCCTTATTCATCCTCTTCATGGTGTATGATTTATTATTCCCATTATAGTATTTACATTCACTTCTTGGATTCATTTTTTAATCTCCCTTGAAACATTCACTTTCCTATAATAGTTGGTTATTAAATTTCACATAATTAACCATATATTTTATCATGGATATGTTTATTTCATAAATTGTATGAAAAATTTCCATATGGATTTTATGTTTAATGTTATTTTATTTACAAGGTAATTATTGGTAAATTTGTATCATTTACTCAATACAAATATATAATATGACACATTTTTTTATGAATTCAATCAATTATTCCATATATGAGGAATGATATGGAAATTCACTAAATGGGATGGGGACCAGTAAATGGTAGCCCCTAGATGCATATTTCGTCTCATGGGATGAATTCAGTTTGTTAAAAAACATCCAAGATTATTTCTATGATGTTTCAAACAATCCTATGAATGATCTTGACAATAGAGATATGGATAGCCAAACCAAATTAGTTTGTATCCAGTATGTATTAAAGTGTCTTGAAGATAGATACTGATAGTAATGGTACCAAATTCTTTTGAAACATGATGTCTTATAATTAATCATTTCATTCATTCAGTATTCAGTTGTTATTTTCCATGATATTTTTTTTGGCATTGTATTTGAATAGAATTGAATTTTCAGTTCATTAATTAAATAGAACTTGTTTTAGTTATTTTATATCCCATATTGATTATTACATATCTATTTATTTTAATAAAATGAGTTTATCATTACTACCTTTTTATATTTGTATCAACTCTAATATCAATTTTTTTATTATATTGAATGTATGTTCATTTATTACCTATCCATATTTATAATGCTCACTGATTCATTATTTCATCTTCTATACTAAAAAATTACTATATGTTTGATTTCAACCTTATTTTAATTCCTATCCCAAGATATTCAATAAGTGTACTGAGAAATATATGGAAGGATATCCTAAGTAAAAATAAATTTATCCTTGAAAAAATATTTTTTATTAGCGTATTCATTTTTAACACAAAACCCATGTATGTATCTGGTTTGCCAAAACTACTAAACTCCTAGATCCTTCAGGATTTGATTCAATGTAATCATGCCAATTTATGGGTATTGGACACCAGATCTGGTCATTCTGGGGTCGGGGTGGTATAATAATTATACTTATGGAATTAAAATATCAAAAATACAGTCTCAAATTATAAAATGTTAGGAAATAAAAAAACCGCTCTTGCATTCGTGCACACTACCATCTCAATAAAGAGATGCATTTTTTTAATTTAAGATTTTCTTGGATGGAAATATAGATATATTTAATTAATATAAAATATTTATATGATTTATTTTTTATTTTGGAAATTTTAATTATTATTTTATATTCTTCCTTCCATCTGTTGAAACCTGATTACTACGATTAGGAGTACATACAACCTATCATTTCTATGAAAAGTATTATTCATTTTTTTATATAAATTTTGTCAATGATTATATATATATAACAAATATTTTTATATTAATACCTTTTATTAACATCATATGGTTGTTTTAACAATGATAAAAGTACAAGGAATAGAAATTTCAAATTAAATTCACTTGATGAATGAAATAGTTACCACCCCTAAATAATGATTATGATAAGGAATTGTTATGATAAGGGTGTTAAATGTTATAAAATGATTAAATATGATATTATACTTATGAATTTTATTCCTTTTATATATGTATAATAAATTTAAATTTATCATATACGAGGATAGAGTTCATTTTATGATAGTGGAACTCAATGTAAGGGACTTTATTCTCACTTTCTTTTTAATGGTACACTAGCCATATTCACCAATTATATCTTTTTTTGTATATATACTACTTATGAATATATTTTATGATTTATCTATTTAACATTATAGTATATACATACCAAATTATCATTCATTTTATATTGGATCTTACAATTAAAACATTATCAACGTGGTAAGCATTTCATGTTCCAATCTCACTATTTTTCAAAAATGTATATGATTATGCTTCTAATGAACAAATTATTATGATCTATCTCAATAGATAATAACAAATCTTCAACTCCTATGATTATTTCTTGATAATAAATTTCCTCCATTTCATCTTCATATCATTATGTAATGAATATAAAAAAATAACATTTCTAAAACAAATATTATTTCATTTATCTATTATGTAAAAAATCCTTTCTCTTCCATCACTATATTTTATAAATTTTGTTTTAAATTTTGTTTTTCATACAAATATTGTTTAATTTCGTTATGACCTATTTTTTACTATATAGTTTTTTTAAAGGGAATCTTCTCTGAATGAAATAATATTGACTTTTTACCGATAATGTGAAAGGAATATGTTTCTAAACATATTTTAATAGAACATTAACTCCTCCACCATAAAAACTCTATGAGTTGAATAAAACAATATGTTTTTAAAGGATTTATTCGATGGGAAAATATTATTACTGTATTGTGTGTTATTAGATTATGAATATTTTATTTCAAAATGAAAATAAAATTTCCCCATGAAATGTCACAAATGATATTTTTATGAAAATTTTCATCTAAGATAAAATAATTTGAACATAAATATTTTTTCTATGTATATAGTCTAATGATACCATCCATATTTCATTATATGGATGTTTTATTAACACAATGGTAATAGTTTCATGAAACATGTCCCAATAAATGGGTTATTCTATGAAAAAATAATTATATGTTTATAGAACCTATATATTTTCAATTGGTTATACTATTATGAAATGTTTTTTAAACATATTTATTTTCAGGGGCTGCGATATCATGATTTTTAAGGATCATATGGAATCCATATATATTATTTTTATTCTATTAAAGAATGCCTAGAATAAAATATCTTTCCAATGCATTGGGTAAATATTGGTATATTTTGACTTAAAAAGGAATAGAATGAGGAGTTAAAATTGTTCAATAGGAGAATATTTTCACTATGAAATTATTGGGAGTGAAGCTTGACTACTACAATTTATTAGGGAGAAAACCCAATCCACTATGAGTAACCTAGAAATGAACATTGAAAACAATTAGAAATATATTATATTCATCTATGTATTCTTCAAACTCATGTATTATTCCAATGAATTTCATTCATAATTATGTTATTTGATTCCTATATCATTTATGTCTTATGAAAAACCAATAATTATACCATATCTCATGATTATGATCTATGATATGTTGATGACTTTTTTTCAAATGGTGTGATGATTTTTTCATACGCTTATTCACGAGTTATTTTAATGTAACCATTATTATATCACCTATTTACCCTTATTGAGAAACTAATATCACCATTTGTTGTGTTTTCTTTTTATTTAGGTTATGAAGAATTGTACTATTATTTTATAAATATAATGGGTGATTGTAATAAATATTTTAGGTGGTGGATGATGTAGTACAATTATGTTTCTTTTGATTATGTATCATTGTTTCCAAATATATTTTACCTATATGATTATAGAATGGATTTTTATCTAAAAATATGTGATATATGTGGATGAAGATTTAGGATTTATATAGTTGATAACTAATAAAGATTAGTTATCCTACAGTTGAAGGGATGAAGAATCAGTTGTGAGAACCATGGTGGTATTTCTATGTATAGTGTATTAACATAATGTTTTGGTAATGATCATGGATAAAAATTCATAAACCTAAGGTGTCATATATTTAATGAAGCTGTATTTATGTAGACCTCCATTAAATGAATCTACATGATTATGTTTTTTGCACTCTTATAATTTTTTCTCACAATATTCCTTTTGATTTTAATGGAAGGCTGGAACGTGAAGTAATCATGTTAATGATGAATGTGAAAGAAAATTCAATGATTTTACTCTTATGAAACCATATGTTATGGGAGATGTAATTAAAATTTCTTTGTAGTTCTCATGCATCATTCTCATGATAAAAATGTTTTAGAACATCCAAATGAGAAAAGGAGTGAACCACATTCAATTTACTCATTATTGAGGATATGTACACCATAATTTAGTGGGTACCACAATCTAAAAGATTCTATATAATATATTAGTATAATTAAAAATATATTTTCTATTATCCAAATCATGGTGCAAGAAAAAGTCATTTTGGATTATTTTTTCATTTGGAAGGTGATGTGAATCAATTGTGTACAATTATCTAAAATATTTTGCTACATGATGAAATTAACTAAGTAGTGTAGGATGAATTTAGTTGTAGAATTTTTAGTATGTACCATCATCGTACAATTTATTGGATATACAGAAATAATTCCTTAGGCAGAATAAGATGGCTAATGAATATCTTCGAATGTATGTGAAAACTGTTATACATCTTTCACGGTATGCTTCTAGTATTATCATATAACTTGAAAGTAAGGATGGTTTATTCTCTAGTTTCTTGAAACCAATTCAAATGGATTCATCCATAATTTTTTTTACTTGGTATAAATTAATATTTTTATGTTCTATTAGGGTGGAAATAGATATTGGAGTTACATATCAATATTATTGTTTCAATATGATCCAAAATGTTGAATTAAAATGAAATTCCAAAATCCATATGGGGAATAATATGATCTATCCCTTATTCTCAATGTCTAGAAGCAAACAGTTTAGAAATTTTATTAAGGTTAATATTAATTGTATTATGTATATAAATGTGGGTCATCGAGGAATTTAATGCTACAATGATGGGAATAAGTTCTCGAATGATGACAACACGGGGAAAACCACATAGATTGCACCATAAAAACATAAGTTCATCAAATATTTGTATTTTGGGTATTATTCAATATATTGATCAAAACCCATGGTTAATGATGATTATCAATTTCAATGAACTTTTAATACTAGAGAAAATGGAAAATATAATGCGATAATTATTTGTGATGAATGGTATCCTAACAATGTGGGGAAAGGTACAATTCTCTTCCACTATATAGCATGTAATGTCATATAAGATTTTGGATAAACCTAGTTATATATATATGAATAAATTTATAAGGGTATAAAAGTTAAGCCCCATTTATTATATTTTGAATTACCAGTAAATATATAGAATAGTACGATGATCACATATTATGAATATGATCCTTCTCTGATTGAATTCTTTCCAAATTTTCTTTCATAAATTCTATTTTCTATATCTCTTGATAAATTTGAATTTATTTTTGCAATGTATTTTAAAAAAAATTATAAAGAAAACATAAATTAATTAATAAGGGAAGTGGTATAATATATTCCAAAATTATCTTTTGAGTTTCTATCAGTTTAGAAATAAATTTGAACTTCCATTATAAATGACATCAATTTTTTTTCATAACTAATATTAAAAAGTTTTTTATCTCAAATTATATAGAGAAAATCAACATTGATGATATTCCTAATATATGTTAGTTTTGATATTTATTTTTATAACAATTTCATTATCTTCCAATGAATCGTAGGGTTCAGTTTCATATAAATCTCATACCCTGTGGTACATGTATTTCAATGATTCCCTATATAATAGACCCAAATGTGTTTAAATAATTTAATAATTAACATCATGATAATATTGAAAATGGATTGATTTGGATAATAATATAACCAAGTAGTTAACTATCTCTTTTTTTTAAAATAAATATGTATAAATAAAAATTTTCATTAATTACTGATAGCATAACTAGGTCACTATCAAGAAGAAGTATCATATACAACATCTTGATTAATTTATTGATCAATAATTTAAATCTCATCACATGTACCTGAATTTAAATAATTATGAATATCATCAATTAATGGTCCATACAGAGACTATATCTTTGGAATCATTCCATATACGGTATATACACTAAAAATTTATAGTTAGTATATTTTTAATTACTAATTACATTATTATTTACTTGGATTAATAAATAAGGAATTTAGTGAATACCTAGATCAGTTTTGTGTAGTATTTATAGATTATTTCATTATAAATTCAAAGGTAATGTATGATAATTATGATTCTAGGACTATTTTTTTCAAGGCATGGACTAAAGATAATATTCATGAAAAATGGATTTTAGGAATTTTTGCCTTAGAAGTAAACTTTATGGGGTCATATGACGTCACATGAGGATATAATTGAATATCATTAAATAAATTCATTTATTAACGGTTTTCTAGGGTTAACTAGTAGTATATATATCTATATATTGCAAGGATATAATTTAAATTAATAGTGAGTTGAGGATATTTTCACACAATATTCCAATATACTCATCATGTTAACATATAAAGGAGATATATTCCTTTGGACATATTAATGTTAAAAAAAGTTAAATTTATTGGAGAGAATTATATTCAGTGAACCTGATCGTATATTACGCTATAGTGGTGATGGGGTTTTAATCTATATTGATTCATAAATGAAATGACTAGGATTACTTTTCCTTTAGAATTATGTGGTAATAGCTTATGTGTTATTCTAATAGAATGTTCAAGAGAAAACTTACCCGACAAATGATTTGATGATAGGTATGGTGATTTTTGAAATAATTATATATATGAATTTTCAACACCGAGAAAAATGTGATATATATGATGTTCATAAATGTTATAATTTACATATTGAAATATAATGAGTATAATGTTTACTGGATAATATGGTTGTATATAATTAAATATTATGACATACCAATACATTTCAACCAAGGGATAGCGGACAAGGTGGAGGATACTCTAAGTCAAAAGGATCATGCTATCTTATCAATGATGGGGACCGCATAATTTTTAATTTTTTAAGGATTTAAAATGTATAGATCATTACATCTTGATATAAGTGGTGAAATACAAACTTTCATAAATGAGTATCCAACCATATATCCACATGAGTATTAATGTGGATAAGAAGTAGGATGTTAAGATATAAAATAATATGAGAAATTTTCTTGATTTTAACTTGTATTGTGAGGGAATTATAAGGTTTAGGAGCCACATTTGTTTTTTTCATACAGAATTTTAATATGGTTATGTTGGATGTGGATAACAATTCATCGTTCTCTATTATCCTAAAAGTAAATTTTTTTATAGTAATATAGATGAGTATTTATGGTTAGACAATATGATGAGACATATTGAAGAGTATACATATCTATGAATGTAATTTCATAATGTTGAGGATGAGATAAATAAGTCTAATTGGTATTTTATACCATTTCCCATTCTATAATGTAAGTTGAGAAAACTTACCATGGAATTAATCATTGGAAACCCAAAAATGACTGAAGTGAATAATGTTATATGGCATTCACTGTTGTATAAATTTAGTACAATTAATTTTTATGAGATAATATTTCTCATATGATGGATTTCTATAATTTACATTATATATGTTATATGGTTCCATGGTTTACTATATTATATTATATCTATATAAGATATTAGGTTTACTAGATGTTAAGGAAAAGTATTCAGAAGGATCAAGATATAGATTTGAGTTTCAGTTTAGTGTATCATCCTTATAAATATCATATTTTAAGATAACAATTAAAGCCCAAAATGAAATATTGATATCGTGTACTATTGATTTCAAAGAAATCTATTATCAACACCATCATGTCTTATGGTTTTTATACCATTATAGCTTTTACTCATGCATTCATATGGATACTTATATAGCCCTATATCGGTAGATGTGTATTATTCTAACCTAGTGGAATGAATTAGGATAAAGAAAGAGATTGGTAATTTATCATGTCGAGTAATTGAAATTTAATGTTAAAACAATTTTGCTATACATCAAGGCATCAGAGAGCAGAAAAAACATATTACAAAATATTTTATAAGATCTTCATGTTGAAGTCATGGAGAAAGTTATATATCAAATTTATCCATCTAGGAAGGTTGTGAGATTTGAAAAGATGATAAATATAATCCCTTCGTAAATTTTACCTTTCCAGATTCATGATTGAGTAGGTATGGTAGCTAACTTCTTTGAGCTTCAACCAAACCTCTGTTAAGATCAATATGTTTCCACATATATATATATTTATATCTTAAGAATATACATCCTCATTCCATCACATGTAATGAAATCTGAGTTTTCTCCAATATATCATTATCATTATTATGATTAAAAACCAATAAAAATATTTCTTCATAGATATAATGTGCTATAGAATAAGACTACTCACCTGGTGAATGTTTCCTGGAAGAATCATAAAGTATACGACAATACCTATGAACGAAAGGATTTAATGAAATTAAAATTTAAAAAAACATTATATCAGGGGAATGAATTTCAAGGTAGAAATTCTTTTTGTGATGGGTAGTATGTAACACCATGCGATTTTAGAATATATTTCTCCTTAAAAAATTTTATTTTTCTATAGCTTTGGTTATATGCAATACTGAATTTAAACATACCATGATATACCTATAAATGTCATTATTTAATATAATAGTTAGTTAATAAATATTTCATTAAACGTTATGAATATTAATTACTAAATTTTTTAAAAAAATTATGATTTAAATTTTTTTAAAATGAATTCATTGGTAATAATTTAATTAAATGTAACAAATAAAAAAGATCAAAATAAAGGACTAGTTTCTAAGAAAAATTATTTGTTGGTACACAATTAATTTTACTAAAAATAAATTAAATTATTCACTATTAGTTAATGATATTAATTATATTTATATATTATATATTCACTAAAATGTTTTACCATTTAAGTAATATATTTTTAAACATGAGATAAGAATAAACCATATTTTACGCACAAAAATGTATTCTTCTAAAAAGTTATCGTCATCATGTATTACATGGTTATTTTTTAAATTAATTTACTCTAATTATATAAATTTATTATTGAAAATTGGATTCCATATTTGGAATTATTAATACAAAATTTAGAAAATAGCTCCCCTTTATTTTTATTTATTAACAATAGTAACTGGGGTAAATATTATCAGAACAACAAAGTGGAAATTGAGTTGAACTAGGTCAAATATAAATAATTAGATATCACCTTATGTTATAAATTTAATATTTTAATAGACACATTACCCTTAAATGTAACTATATAATATTTAATGAATAACAATACAAAAAATTTCACTCTATTACTTTTAAATATCAATTTTGTCTCTACAAAGAGACAAGAGAAATTTATGAATGAAAATAAATTTATATGTTATATATAATGATTATAACTCTCTAAGGGTACATTATTCAGAAATATTATTGATCATATAATTACATTTAATAATTTAAAAATGCTAATATAATATATATTCAATGAATATAAATTAAAATAAATGAATTTAAATTGTTATAATTACAATAATTTTGGTCCCTTATAGTGTTCCACAATTTTTTTGACAATTTTATAAAATTATTAAAATTTAAAAGGATTATATTATAATTAGAAAGTTATATTTAAGTCTTCTAAATAGAATCAAAATTTATATTAATGGTATTTGATGAAAAACTATTTTATTAAAATATTGGAAAACAGTTATTCAAATAGAATAACGTGAAAAAAAAATTTCCAAAAAAATTATCCATTAAACATTTTGAAATATAATTTTTAAATTATATATAATATTATAACACTGTATTTGTAATAACGAAGCTACTTTAGTTACAGTCAAATTTTTTAAATAATCATTCAATCAAATATATATGGTTTCAAATTACACCCAAACTTGAAAAAAAATAATTTTTGAATGTATTTAAATCCTATAAAACATTATAATTTAATATATATACATTTCGAATATTTTTTCATGCTAATTAAATTAATATATATGAATATTTTGCGAAATCCTCAGAGTACTCCTCTCCTATATTATATAAGAAACCCCCATCATTTTTATTTTCCATAGCCAATTTAACCTTTTATATTGACCATGTATTTTTAAATTCCCTTTAAATCATCCTTATCCACATTATTGATTAATTATTGTTCCCAAAATTACAACTATAGGATACTAAAGATGATTTCAAGATAAGTTCATTTAAGTAAGAGGTAAAAGTACTAACCAATAATTATTTTTTAAATTTCTTTTTATCAAACTATAAATCAAATGAAATAATCATAAAATTAAAATAATAATTTTCCACAATATACTAATTTTTTTACTACAAAATGCCTATTATTTATTCTCTTTCACATCAATGGTAAGTGAAAACAAATCTCATCAAAACGTATGGATTAACATCTCCCAATAGAAATTTAATTCATTTTCAATGACCATTTGGAGGTATAGTTATTATGATGGATTTAATGATTATATATCATAATAATTTCAAAATTATACTTCGTTAATTATAATATCACATCTGACTTATTTCATTTAAATATATTTAATAAAATGACCATATTTTTCATATAAGGGGACTACCTCCTCCTCAAAGAGATGTAATTATATTTTAATTTACAACATTCATGGATTGTAATAAGGATATATTTAATTAATAAAAATTATTTATATGATATATTAATTATTTAACTATATTTTATAACATCTTTTGAATAGTGAATGTAGTTTTCAGGTGTATATATGTCCCACAGTTTCTATGAATTGTGTAATTCATTTAATTATCAAAAAAAATTAAATATGATTCTAAATATGAATATAGTGAATGTATAATATTTTTATACCATGATTTTCATCTTGAATTTGATCTAAGAAGGATAACATTATAAGGGTTGAAAACATAAAACTAATGTTATCATGAGGAAGGAAACAATTAACACCTATAAAAGATGATGTTATTAATGGATTATTAATAAAAGGGTGTCAAAAATGATATAATACGTTCATATATGGTTTTTTAAGTATATAAATTTTTCCATTATACAATTATATGAAATATAAATTTAATATACATGATGTTAAAATGATATGGAAGAATGTCGAAATCAAGGTAAAGGATTTTCACCAAACATTTATTTATATGGGATAGATGCCATATTAACAACATGATTCATTTGTGTGGTATATATAATTCTATTAAATAAATTTTATTCTCATTTTAATGAAAATTTGGGGACATACATAAACATATATGGTTTTTTTAATTAGTGGGTCTTGTGAATCAAAACATACAAAAGTGGTAAGGGTTTTTTGTTACAATATCATCATTTATCAACAATAATTATGATTGTACATCCAATAATGAAATATTATTATATATATCTCAATAAAATATGTAATTTTATTCTATAATGTTTATTTATTTGAAAAAAATGTCTTCTATTTATTTTCCCTTTAGGTACTCATGATATCGAAAGATTATTTTTTATGTAAATATATTCTTTTTATCACTTTGGTTTAAAATACATTATATTTAATGTCTACCCAAACTGAAAAAATTCAGGAATTTTTTTAACATTATAAAAATATTTAAGGTAATGGTTATCCAAGTTTAATTTTTGTCAAAATTTATTAAAATAAAACTTCTTTTCCTTTTTTTAATGAGTTACTTTTAGCTATTTACTGATAATGTGAATGTAATATTTTTTTGATGTATATGATATGAACATATTTTCCCTCCAACAAAACCACACAATATATTGAATAAACCATTGGTATTTTTAAATGTTTTTAATGATAATTTTATCATAATATTGGTGATTTTTTATAATTTAAAAAAATGATTTCTATTTGAAAATTTTATTTTCCTCAAAAAATGATACAGCTGAATTTTTAATGAAAATTTTCATTTATAATGAATTTTAACGACATTACATAGTTTTTAATGGAGATATGATCCAATGATTTTGTCCTTATACTTTTTATGGATGTTATATGACTATAATGATATGGTTTTTATGAAACTGATTCCATTCCAAAGGTAATTATATGATGCAAAAACCTGATTTTTTATGAACCACATTTCCCTCACATTGGTTATGAAATGATAAAATATTTTAGAAACCCATTTTCTTTAATGGGATATTCTATGATAAATTTCTTATGATATTGTGTGACACATATATATGATTTTAATTATATGATGGGTGGATCAAGAATTTCTCTTCCCTCCAATTCATTGTGTAATTATTGATATATCACGAGATAAATATGACTAAATGGAGATTGAAACATGTTTAGTAAGGGATAATATAAACAAGGATAGTCTTTGTATTTACCCTAGAAAACTAAGATGGTTTGGGGAGTTAAATATATATAAAATAATATTCATTGAAGTGATTCTTGAATACTATGTAAATTATTTTTTATGTTTATGTGCATGCCTCAATCTAATGTGTTATTCTAATTTTATTCTCTCATGACTCATGTTATTCGATACTTACATGACTCATGTGTTGTGAATATCCAATATTTATAATATAAATGATGATTATGATATATGATATGTAGTGTATCATTTTTAGATTTAATTATCTTGTACTCATACTCGTATGATCATTTTATCCTCAGGTAATAATTGATATATCCCTTGTTTACCATTACTGGTCATTTGAGCTGGCCCATTGATATGTTTACTTATCCCTGGATTATGATTAAAAGGAAAAATGATATCTCAAAGAAGGTTTATAGTTATGAATATTTTGGAGGGGGATAATGTAGTCAAATTATCAACCTACATTCAGGGTGTCTAACATTATAAAGTATATATAACTATAGGATGTTGGAATCGATCATCGCCAAAAATGATACAAGATCTGTATATAAATTGTATTGTTCAATATAACATTTTTATGAAATGATAATATTCTAACAACATTATTATCAAGAGTTATCATTTTTTAATATCTCATACGTTTACTCTTAACATGAATCAAAGATCACCCTTTATTATGATACTTTTTACCCAAGAATCAAGGAAAGGTGTTAGGTGTGATATTTCTATGATTTTTTCTAGTTATGAATAGCTTGGTTTAGGATGATGTAGTTTCATTAATATATGAATGTTTCCAAATATAATAATTATTTATAGTTTTTTAATGTATAATGATGTTATGAAACATATTTTGATATAATGATATATAATAATTGTGTATGAAATCTTTTTGTCCCCTCATGGTTCTTGATTTGATATCTTTTACCTAACCTATGTTTTTTTCATCACATTTGATGGATATTTGTATGAATATAACACCATTGGCCACCAATCATTTTAAAAATTTTAGTATTAATTTATACTATTTTTCTTAACAATAATATACTACTTTAGGGTTTTTATGGTTTCTTAATATCATATATTTTTTCTCAATTATGAGGTGAATATTTCATGAGTATAACTCTTATTACCCATGTAAGGTGGTCTCATTCATTTCCCTCAACTTTTCACAATTATATCATGACATATTCTTCTACGATGATGCCAACCCTCCAGATTCTTGGCCAAAAATTGTAATATATTTTTTAGTGACATTTTAATGTCTTCAATGTGCCATTGGATTTAGAGACCTGGGAACTTCTTGGTGCACACATGGAATAGTGTCCATAGATGTTTTTAATTCTTTCATAAAAGGTTTCAAGGTAAATAAAAGGGATCTTTTGGGGAACCCTTTATGAAATTTTTATATATTATGAAATTTAGTTTTTGAGGTTGAACACTAGAACCCCATAGTGATTATAGACATGGAAATGTTATTTTTAACATTAATTGTGAATGAATCTAGAGTAATAAAATGAATAATATATGAAATTTAGAGTAATGGGTTATTTGAAATCCATATAAATGGTTATATTCATGGAATGAATTTGAGGAACACCTTGGATTAATCGTGTTTTTCATTGTCATGTAATTCAATGTATGAGACTTTTATCCTGTTAGGGGATGCATGGAAATTCCTCGGTGTGAAGAAAAATTATGATTCATTGATTTCCAATGTTATTGAATTTATTTATAAAACTAGTGGATTATACATTGATTAATTTATTTGAGTGAAATGGGGTGGAGCCCCTTGTATTTAGTTAATTTCAAAATATTTTTAAGTTCTATAGATTAATACATTAGATTGTTGAGGTATACCCATATTGAATGTCATAGTGTGAGCTCCCCAAATTCAAACTGATTTATATTGTTGTTGAATCCGTACAGTGTGAGCCTTGGATTTAGGTTAATAAATTTCTCAAAAATTCAAGGGGTACCACTTGAGTTTATACTAGAGTAATTTATTTTCATGGGAACTGTTGTAAATGATTACACATTCCATACATATAGATTATCTGTTTACTGTGGTTTTGGAATCCTTAGTCATAAACCTTTAACCATAGTAGTCCATGAAACTACCTCCATGTTCAAATACCAACAATTGATGATGTAGGTGGCGTTATATCTAGATGTCTCCTAGATACCTAATCTATGATGTGGTTTCTTTTATTTTCATATATTATTATTATTATTCTTACTCTTTCACATATATATTTCACACCATCAGTATTTACAATTAATGATTGGATTTTCATTAGAAACTATTGGTGGTGGCCTAATGAGATGTGTTCACATTGTTTTTGGACAACATTTTGGTACTCGAACAGACATCATGGATGTAGGTTGGGATACAATAAACTCCCCTGTAGCTTATTCTTGATATTGTGGCTTGTACAAGAGTTTGGATCAAGTATATTGGATATATCTCGAGACTTTTGGGTTTATTTTTATTTTACATTTTCAATTTGATTTAAGTTGGGAACTTAAAATACTTCTTCTAACTGATATGTATGACTTTCTATTTTGTATGTGTCTTCAGTATAAGTTTTCATGAATTGTGAATTTTTATTATTTTACACATTAAATTTAATTGGATTTGATATGTATGTTTATTCTATTATATATATAGTTTTGTTCTGTAATATGAATCAATATTCTCTACACTATACTAGGAATGGATCTTTTCTACCTATCAATAGCCACTAAAAAATTAGAGGACTTCTTGAGTCCATCTATTATACCGACATAGGGAATATATTAGTGGAGTCTATGATAGAGAATTAATAAATGGTGTAATATTTTCTATTTTTTTATTATTTCATGTTATAAAAAATTATGGTTGAGTAAACACAATGTAATGATCTTTTCTGTATGAGTTGTTAACCAATGTATGCTGGAATATTTCATGTTTCTAGGAAAGTGAATTATTGTTTGGGGTATTTATTTTTCAGTAGAATTTTTTTAACTTGAGTGAGGATGATTTATTTGAGGTTTTTGTTTATGTTATTTTCACACTTTGATATGTATGAAAAGGCTGAGTGTGTCATAAATAATACTTGGAATATAATTATTTACATTCCAATGCATCACTTGATTTATTTCCTAAAATGAATTTTGTTTTGACATGCCATGTTATGATATTTGTTGGTTATTTAAGAATTAACCTAAAGGGATTTTTCCTACATAGATTAATATTTTTCCATTTTATAATTATCCTATAAATAAATATTGATATTAATATGTGACCTATTGATTAGAATTTAAATTCTTGGTAGATAAATAGTGTTCCAGACATAATATTGTGAGGATTTACCTTAATAACATTTGTTTTACAATTCATAAAACCATAGTAGGGAGATTATCCTTAAAATATTATTGGACATTTATGATAATAGACACATATATATGATAATTATAGACTATATATATATTGATGGTAACGATGGGTTGGGTTAAATAAATTTTTAGAAAGATACCTATCAGAAATGTTCCCCCATTTCTTTTGAATGAAATATTATATTAACACACATGGTGATGTGAGGGCCCCATATGTGTTCCACAAGAACCTCTAGTTTTTAAATGTGGATAGTGAGAGATCTTATATTTTATGCTTATGATCCCAGGATTATTAATAATTTCCATAAATTTTGATATCAATAACTATATTGGTAATAATTTATGTGTTTGTCATTTGTCATTTTTGGAAAATTACTCTTCTCTAACTGCAATTTGAGTTCCGTGAGGTCATATTAAATCATTCTCATGAGGTGATGTTACCCATTTTCCTCATTAATGTACATTTTAGTTACCATCCAAAAAAATAACACATGAAATATCATCACACAATGCACATAGAAGTATAAAAACAACTATTTCATGTGCTAAAAAGGACACTTAGACACTTAATGATGACTTATTTTACCAAGATATGATTATATAGAGTCACTACATATGAAAAATACTAAAACACATCCAATGAATATAGGTTGGGTTTTATACTAGGAAGAATCCAAACATGATGATGCATGGTAGTTGGATATTCATAATTCTGTATACTAGGTGAATATGTAGAGTAGGTCATCTTTCCATGTCTCAAGATATTCTATGATCCTGATAATAGGGTCCAATAGAAAATCCCTAATCAACCCATCTCACTCAGGGTACATAATACACCAGTTACACATCATGTTACCAAACCAAACACACTCACTCATGGGAGATCATGCATTAATATTATGTCAAGTCCCTTGATCATTCCATGTTACTCCCTAAGGTCATACATGAAGAAATTTTATATCCCCACTCACTCAGGGGATACAATACATAAACTTCCCAAACCATTTTTTCCCACTCATTGGTGGTAAATCATTCCAAAACACGATTTCCCATTCAATATTTTTCCCAAATAGATTTCTTAAATACCTTCTCACCAACGGTTTTCCAACAAATATACTATAACTTACCATTACCTATTTTTCAATTTTACTCATTTTCAAAAAACAAACTAAAGACCATATATCACAATATATAATAAATTGGATATAAGGTTGTCGTGTCACTAAAATTTTCAGAGTGACAATCACTAACTCGAGAACACAACTTCTATAAATGTACCACTAGAATAGTTCTTGGCATCTTCTATAGAATCTAATCATTGTTTATAATAGAATCACATTCGTGTACATTATTAATTTCAAATAAATTATTTATAGTATAAAAATAAATTCTATATATCTAGGTCCACAAAACCAAATATTTTCCATTGTAGCCCACACATGTCCATATCTACTCATAAATACATATCGGACTATCTTCAGGAAACTAACACTTGTTTCAAAAATCCCAAAAAATGATTTCGATATTATCCCTATAATATATTAGATAAATAAAATTTTACCAACCCACCCATGTTGATACCAATAGTAAAACCCCTACAATCAAACTCATCAATTGATAAATCTGCTAAAAATATTTGGAACCTAATATAAGGAAATCAAAATCATGAATAAAATTAAAATGAAACATTGCTTTACGAAATTGGGTGTCACACACATGGGGTAAAATAGAAGGAATGTAACATCCCAATAATATAGTCCATCATTCATTTTAAAATTATATTCAATCGTCCATAAAATCTATTTATAAAAAGTATCAAATTATATCTATATCATTGTCAGTCTATAGAAAAAATATTGTTAAAAACATTCTATAGAATCAAAATATGTTTTTAAATATGATTTCTAAAATATTATTTAAATAAAAATATTTATTGAATATTACACTAAAAAAATACATTTGTAAAATGATATTTAAAAAGAGAAACCCCGTTGCATTTATAAATAAAAATCAATCAAAAAGTAATTCAATAAATGTTCCACTTATACCTATTCGAATAAAAAAAAGAAAACTACTTTGAAAGATATATACTAATTTTTTACTTTTAGGATATGGAAATCATATCCAAATAAATGGTGTGGGATCCTAAATCTATAAAATATTATAAAAACAATAAATTTTATATCATATGAATATGAAATCACCAAATAACCAAAATAAATAATAATTTTATGTCAACATACCATAATTCATGTCATCTATATGAATCATAATAGTATAATATCATACATTAGATCCAAGAGGACTTATAACATAGGTAGGATCTATCGAATTATTACAAAAAAAAATTGATCATAAAGACCATAGTGTATTAATCAATTATATACTCAATATTTGGTATAATAGAATTTATATTTTTGGAAAATGAGTGTGGTAAACTCTAGACACACACACAAACCAAATATAAAAAATCCTCAAATTATTTACATGAATAAGTAGTCAATTAATATATTTCATTCCAAATTTATATTTGACTCCATTTGGATACAAACCTTAAGAAAAAGATTAATCATATTATGTACACCTCATAATAGTATATCCTCTAAAACTTGAAAATAAAACCCCCCATGATGTAGAAAAACAACACAATGACTTAGTGGAACAATATTCACCATACACCGATTAGGTTAACTAAAACAATAATAATATAATGGAGGAAACATTGAAAAAAAGGATAGATATAAATCATCAATTTTGTGTAATGAACTGTCTAAATCTCTATATCATGTGGGGGTGAAGTGGTGATTCAGATAGGGATCCTTACAACATTGTACTGTTATTCCCCCAGATGTAGAAATTATGAAGGTGTGTCCAATTCATATTACCTAAGATTACTTTTCCATCCAATTAAAAAAATCATATTGTTAGATATGTAAGGATTTTCATGGACAGGCCATGGGGAAATAAACAAGGACATGTTTTGGACTATCCCGTATGATTCTTGAAACAACTTCCTTAGGGAAGATGGATTAACCCCACAAAAGGTCACAATTATTAAAATACCCAATTTTTATTACTACGTTTCATTCTACAAACAGGAATTGAAGTTCTCATCCTAATAAAATATTAAACTATATTATCCCTTCCTTATATGACTTCTTCCTCTATATCACTGGAATTATTTCTTCAAAATGAAACACCACCAAATTGGAAAAGATTCTTAGAATTGACCTTGTGGAAAGATATAGTTGACCATCCTTGCAGAATATCATAAATCAATTCATAAAAACCCTCATTAAATATGTATGTGTTCTTGGGAAATAAAAATAAGGCTAAAAATCATAGTTTGGCACCCTTAAACCACCACAAGTCCATACATAAGGATAATTTCTATTTGTAAAACAACCTAGTAAAAGTATCCACCACACTATGACATGCACAACTCACATTGTGACTTTATTCTAGTTTATTGTTCATTACATTATATAGCTCATATGTTATGATTTGAAAATAATTATAAAATAACCAAATTTTTTATTTCTTATAAATAATTTATGATCCACATGTAGTAAAAAACAACACAAGTTCACCACGTGTTTTAATTTTCTGTATATGTGTTAAAATTCTTGAGGGATGTCGATGTTTTCTATTTATTGGTCTATTAATTTTTAGAATCCAAATTCAAAAATTAATTTTTGATAGTTTTAAAGTCTAAAAGGGTTTTCCTAATACATGGTTTGTTGCTCTAGATGCATATTGAGTTATTCAAAGAACCTCAGTAGAAGATGTGGTGGATTTTTTAACCAAAACTACAGTAGGTTAACCATCAGTTGTAACGTGCCAGTAAAAATAATATGAATTAGACCATATGGAGGGGTGGAACTAAATTTGTTTAGAAATAAATTTTTTACAACTTCATATTTATATGGGATAAACCCTCCTTATCCACTGGTTTTTTAATGTGTGTTGATATATCCCCTCCCTCTTCCTCTTTAGTCTCACTCTATATTTGGTTAATTTTGGAACTGATGATCAAAAAATTTTGGTACGATTTCATATTTTGAAAACTTAATTGATATAATATTACATTAGTTTTAAATATTATACATTCTATGTTTGGGATTCCATTAAAATTACACTAGAATAAGGTGTAGTCAGTCAATTATCATCGAGTTTTTGTTCATACCAGCTTAAGGATATGACCAGACTACACATGACTTTTCTATTTCATAATATCATAAATGGAGAAACATAATTTGTACTTTTCATGGTTTTTCCATATAATTTAAAAAAAATTATTTTTTTCACTTTTTTTGTTTTTCACAAAGCATGTGGATATGGTTGTGAGACAAGACTTTAGTGTGCGTTTGGATGTGGGTTTTCATTTAAAATGATATTTGGGGAGAAATATTGAATTTTTCGAAATTTTCAGAACTGTTTAATTAATATAAAATAATTTTAATTAATTTTTTTTTGAGTTCATGCTATGATATAGTTGTCTAAAAAATATGTAAGTGGATATTTTAGGAAATTAATATCTGGGTGATTATAGGTAGTGATTTATCACATACCGTAAAATGGAATAGGTCTTTGAAATGAGATAGGTGGCTTATTATGGTAAAATTATTATCTAAATAATTTTATTATATAGATTGAGGGCTTCATAATCACAATTAGAAGTTATTTCCCATTGGTGAATTTAGGAAATAAATTTAGATTAAACTGATGTTTTAAATTAATCTATCAAATTCATAAAATGATATGAGAAAAAAAACTAAGGGAAATGGAAAACATGAGATATATTTCACTATACTATTAACTTAGTCACTCATAGCTTATTAATTATCCATTTGGGATAAATATAAATTTTAAACCCCTTGATATGAGTGATCAAACAGTAAATAAAATATGTACCCAGATTTAGATCCTTGTATTATATTTGAAAATTATGTGGTGTTTTTTGATATGAAGAAAATAAGAGTGGAAATTGATATCCTTAATAAATGTGATTTATTAAGGATTAGTTTCATTTAGAAAAAATAACATATCTTGGCCTTAATTGACCTTTGGTTTCTCTCATTACTAAAGAGATCATATTATTAGAAGGGTTTAATCCAACACTTCCATTTGTAATAAATTATCATAGGTGTAAGATCTTAATATAGGATGATATTAGGATGAGTGAGTGGAAAGAACAAGTGGGAACTTGTAAATGAGATAAGCCTTGATTTTTCTCCCTATACCATTTTATATGTATTTAATACACAGTCGAATATGTTGTTTTATGTGTTAAGACTACAGGGAGGAATAAATTTCCTAAGTGAGACAAATTTTCCCAAAACACTAGATTATGACCAAGGATACATATCGGGATGCATCTACTTACTTAATTACCAAGAAGATATTGTTGGGTGACACAATGATAGAACTTCTATAAGAAGGTGTGTGTATTTTGGTAATTATAATTTTTTGGGTCACCATAGAATGAAAACATGTGTATATGACAGATGAGGATTAGATTTTGATGGAAGGAATTGGAATTTAGCTTATAAATAGTTGTATTTTTAAGTATATATATGATTGAATATGTAAATAAAAATTATTATATGGAATAATATATTTGGAATAATTTTAATGTGACTTATCAAGTACTATCTTATGATATCTATAGGCCCACAACATGCCCTTTAGGAGTGGGATTCAATTTCTGAGTATACTAGGGGTGGATGCCTTGTTTCCTCATGTGTATTTTGAAGTAGATCTCCCTGTGAGAAGGGTGAAATTATATTTTACCCATTCCCCTTCAATATTGAGATTCCACACTCAA
Source organism: Viscum album (assembly GCA_963277665.1). NCBI lineage: Eukaryota > Viridiplantae > Streptophyta > Magnoliopsida > Santalales > Viscaceae > Viscum > Viscum album. Next base: position 2,018,085,650 of record OY728126.1, on the reverse strand, counting down.
CCCTCAAAATATATCATGGGAACTCCACTCACCCAAGCCACCCACCAATTTGAATCCTCGCTATTTTACACTAAAGGGTCACATAACCTTTTGGAACCATTTTTTCCATGTTACCCTTCAAAAATAACGATTTATATAAGCCTAACCCTTCTTCCATATATATATTACTAGGTAATTTTTATCATTCATTTTTCCCTTACAATCATGTATCCCTTTGTAAATTATAATATAACAACATATATGTGAAATTACCATATTTTTCTTCCTTATACATGAATCCCCAGAGTTCAATCAATCATGTATTACTTTTATAGAAATGATATTTAATCTTGAGTAAACCATTAGAAAATCCATTGGTTTAGGTTTCCTATATTGAATAAAATTTATTGGAACTCATATCCCTATGCCTAAAAAGTTATTTGTAAATATAAATGAGTTACAATTTCTATTTAAAAACTTCCATTCAATCACATATCTCATTTATCGCGATAATATAGAAATTTATTTTCATTAATAAGTCTCATTCAAAACTATTTCTATATTGGACCAGGTCATATGTACTTATACTAAAAAAATAAATGGTATTAGAGAAATTAACATTGAAATACACAACAACATTCGTAGATGAATGAACATAAAAGGAACAAAAACAATATATGTTTTGTAACCATAAAATAAAAACCATAAGTCGTGGATGCATGAATATAAAAGTAAAAAAATTATTCCTTATCATATTCCAATAAATTTTATGATGTTTCATCTTATATAGAACCAAAGTACCTGGGTTTTTATTCCCATAATATGGATATGCAAGAATCTTGTATTATAAGCACAATCCCTCCACTATAACACATTATACCTCCATGGATGGTAAAAGATTCTTGATTTTATTCACATATGGTTTAAAATACATAGTAATTAAATATTTTGATTGAATGAGGGAAACATAATTCCCTTGTGAAGGGTTATTTGCATTTCATGTTTTAAATCAATCGACTTATTGAATGGATAACTTGTATTATTATTGGGAAGGATATCATGAATAGTATTATATATATAATAGACTCTTGAACATGATAATAATATCCTATATTATATTATTCAGAATCATATCCTATTGATTTTGATATACATCACCCTGAGAAAATAAGAAATCTATCATAAATGTGGAAAACAAAAAAAATAATTTCCTAAATTTACTCACTACATAAACTTATATGAATAACTAATAAATAAGAAATTATAACCACATTTATATTTGAATAAAAATATTACCTTTGTCTATTCTCTAATGAAATCTATTGGTTTTAGTTTATTTGGCCTTTCAGTCCAGACTGGCATTGAATTGATGCTAGATCCATGTGATTCCTAGCACATCAGATTTTACCTTTGGAGTGATGAAGATATAGTTGGGGTTTAAGGTTTATTCGTTAGTGGTACATAGATCTAGGTTGTCCCTTTCTGTACTTTTTCAGTGGTTTTTATTCATCACGTTCATGGTGGTGTCTATTTAATGGTTCATATTAATGGACTGAGATTCCTAATGTTATTGTCCACTATATAGTATCGATGTGTGATGATGTATCTAAATAATTTGGGCATATTCTATTTTATTTTTCCTTTATATTTATACTTTTATGATCAAATAATATGGTAACTATTATTTAGGGTTATCATCTAATATATATTAGAGGAGGAAGAGAAGGGATAGTACAATAGTGGCATCCCAAGTAGTTTATGTTTTGTGATGGAGATTCTCGGTTAGGGTGTAGAGGAGATGCTTTGGAAGCTAGACCTATAGTTTATTGACTTGGCTGGGAGAAGGATTATATGGTCATTATTCATTCAACAAGATGAATAAATTTATCATATATTCTTTTGGGGATATATTTATTGGTTTTATATTCATATTTATAGATGTTTATAATATTTTTAGTTAGTATTTATTTAGACATTAGTGGAATTGGATTTCTTTTTTTAATAAGGGTGGTGTTATGAAAACATGGTCCTCAACATTAGAGCTAGGATGATGTGGCCCTTAAGAATAGAGTGTGATATCCCAATGTATCGAGACGTGGGGTGCACTAGTAATAAGGTACATAGATATATATTCAACTTCTCTTTCGTCACACTTCTCTAATGTCTTTCTGGAATTTGATTTTTTTTGTTATATGGGTATTTTTGTTCATATTTGGATTTTATTTTTCCACTGCCTTGTATGGGTTCCCATTAATACCCATAAATGTGTATTACTGAAAAAACATTATAGAAATTTATTAAATTAATAAATATATAAAATTTATATTTTCTATAATATGAAGTAATTAATATTACAAGATATATAAAATTTATCAAAATACATTATATTTATTTATAATATTATCATTTTACATTTTATTTGAAAAAATAATAAATTATGTAAAAAAAAATTCATACTCAAAATATAAAATTATATTATTAATTTAATTCTAATCATATTAATTATGAATAATAGTTTTGATATGTTTCAAATAATTTATAAAATAAGGCCATCAACTTGAACATTTCTAGTTAACAATTATAAATAGTTCTCACATTCATAAAAACTATTTTATATTTTTCATTATTTTTTATTTTACAAAAATTTTATAAATGATTTTTAATTTATAAATAAACACTTTATATATCATTATTTTTATATATATTAAATTTATTTAATGTTAAAAAGTAATATTAATGATATTTTTTAAAATGTTTCAAAAAAAATTAATTTTATTACAAATTGATAGTAATTTATTATTTTTTAACCTTGTTATAAATATATTAAATATACCATTATAAATTTCATTTTCATGTATAAATTATCTAAATTAATTCAAAATTGGAAAATGGAAATTTTATATCATTTCCACTATATAATATTTCCCGATACACCATGAATCGTAAATGATCATTTTAATCATAAATCATAACACAGTTGATGAAAAATGTTCCATAACCAAGGATATCACACCTATGAACTAAAAATCATATATTATACTATACCTTATATCATAATGATGATATTATATACAATGATTTAAAATATTAAAACAATTTTATCAATATTACCATTTCTTATGATTATCCCATATTAGACATTTTGGGATGCATAAACTGATGAAATTAGCCTGCCACAAGTGATGATAAGATATATCGTACAACAAAATAATATAATATATTATGATATCACATATCATAATATAAATCACAATAGAAAATAAATATCAAATATAATAATATCGATTATGATATCCATTTTAAAGGTAAATCTAGGTCATATTTTACAATACTAATTATGAAATCCATTATTCATTATTTTAAGGATAATTTGATGAATCAATTAAAGAATGAAATTGTTGTTATACCATGGTTTTGTTTATCATGATCTAATAAAAATTATTCATTTAGTGAAATTCATAAGAAACCACAACTGAGATCATCAACGATTAAAATTTAAAACCATATATGAAATAAAAAATCCAAAACATATTATAAAATGAAGATGAAAAGGTTTCATTTTCATCAATCACATCGCTGGTGAAAATTATATAAAGTAATATTAAGGAATACTTCCTTAGAGGAAACCCATGATTTTTTAATCACCCAATAGTTAGGTATGATTTTCATTATACCCATTGTAGGGTAATATATTATGTGTAATTGTAGAAAAATAAGAGTGGTTGAGAATAGGGATAACCCATGCCACATAGAGAAGATCAAATTCCATTCTTAAGGCCTCAAAATTCTTTATATAGTCTTAATAGATTCTCCATAGGATATATTTTCATTTACATGAGTTTTATATTATTTTTTAATATTTTTATTTGGTTAGAAACACTTCGTTAACCTTTGAAAAAGTAAATGAATTTAACATTTAACTGAATCATTTAACCACCCATATGTCACATGAATCAATGATATAATTATAATGATATGGATTAAAAATTTAGACAAATTCATTAAACAAACACATCAGTAATAGAGTATGATATTTTATTATCATAATGTTATGATATTCCTATATTTTTTATTAGGATATAGGCATGTTAGTGGTGTGATATCTCTATATCACCCCATAAATTATCTCATACCAAGGAATATCTTCTTTATTGGTTTATTTATTTCATATAATAAAACACCCCCATATCATACACTATTATATGAACAATATATAGCAAATTTACATTATTATTTAGGTAATATCTCTATAATCAGGGTTCGTGTTTTTTATTTTGTGTGTTCCATTTAAATTCAAATGTAAAATGGTTTTTCTATTTTATAATATTTTTATTGATAAATCTATTATTTATAAAAATATTATATAGGGTATATAATCCCCACGTGTTTTATTAGACCCTCAAACTTTGTTTACATTTTTTTTATATGGGGTGGGACACTTAAGGAATGTAGTGATTTAATTGTTACTATTTGGGTAGATTAGGTAAGGGATTTTGAAAAGTTGTGCATGGGGTTAGTTTTATTTATATTTTTTGATATGGTATATAGATTTATGACTAGTATAAACTTAGGATATGGGTTCAATTTTGATCTAGCCAGCACAAGTTTGAGAAAATTTATGTATAATTGGGATTTTATTTCCATGTTTTCAAAATTACAATTGACTGGATTTTTCCAAAAAAAATAATTTTTTTCATTTTTTATGGTTTTACCCTTAACCAAGTTTATTATGATGCTAAATTTCATATATAATTACTTTAAAAATTGGTTCATATGACATTTGAATTCATATATCTGACTATGATATTAGGTTTTATAAGTAAATATACTATGGTCATTTAAATAATAAATAATAAATTATTTGGAGTTTTACCAAATAATGCATTGGTAGTTTTCTACATAACAATGTCAAAAAACGATTAATTACTAGATATGATTTTCTTAAGAGATATATATTTGTGGTATTCAAACGTATATGTAGATAAAGACCCTAGAGTGGGGTGGTTTGGATAGTTGATATCGATGAGAGGCCTTAGATTGGATGATGAACCATTTAATGTCTCGAGTTTGTGGTAAAAAGCATGATTGGTGATTCATGTTTTATGTCACATACATGAATTGTTTTAAAAGTAAATTTCCTTTTATTAACATTTTTTCTTTTCTTTGGTGGTTTCCCATTAATATATGGAGGAATAGGTGGGTTTTCATGATTTGGGCGAAATCGTGAGCCCATTTTCATATTTAAGAACAAATTTTTTTCTATTGTAAATCATTCATTTTTCAATAGTTGACACCCATTATACTTTAAAAATTTACTCCCCGGAAATATTAACACCACCATATAAATTTGGACCATTTATAAATCAATTATCAAGGTGGATTTGATTTTTTATTTAAGGAATTGGGATAGCATGGAAGCCCACTTCTAGTTTAATTTTTTTATTTATTTAATATCTTATTCCATTTTTATTATTTTTTGGAGATTCTAACACTCACCCAATCCCACTGATCTTAGCCGCTCCTCCATTTTCTTTTCCCCCTATCTAGAGGTCATATGCATCACTTATTGTGGAAGTACTTATTTGGTTGTCTCAAATCATCCAAATTTGACGACGTAACATGTTTCCCTCATAACTACTTCATTTTTTACTCTTTTTCCAACATTAAAATTTTAAATTGACCTTATCAGCCTTTTTAGAACCTCACATTTATTTGGGGATATTTTTAAATTCAGTTACTTTTGTATTTGGGGAGAGTTCTTCAAGATACCTCAAGTTAGTGGGTCTCCTTCCTTCTACCTCCCATATGCTTAGGATTTATTTTATTTTCTTATTGTTTGTTCCCTTATTATTTAATTTATTTATTTCCAAAAATTATGTTTTAGAACCTATGGTTTTATCCTGGGTTTCTTGGTCTATTATTTTTGTTTTATGCTTGATATAAGCCCCTTGTGGTGCGGTGGTTGTGAGGTTGAATATTCGGACAAAGATTCAAGGGTTTTGACACTTATAGTAAGTGATTTCATATGTAAATAATGATATATGAGTTAGCATTGAATAATTTCTATTTTTGAAAAACATCCTCTTCATTATTCTTTCTAAAAAATCTGGTTTTGGTGATTTTTGTTACGCAAATGATTTTTAGGTAACAATTTTGTGTTAAATTGGATGTATTACATGACTATTTTATGTTATGACAATTGGGGTTGTTTTATAACACATATAATGGGTTTATATAAATGTTTTTGGTTCTGAAAATTATGTTTTGGTAAATATGTGTATGCACATGGTGTTAAAAGTGATGTTTTTAAGGGACGTTGTGTGTAAAACACTATTAAGTTCTGTGAAGTTATTTTATTGAAATCCTAAAGGTTTTGTTGAGTTATGTAAGTGGGGAAAATAATGTGTAGATAATGATTTGAGTTTATTATGACCATAAATAATGTTTTTCTATGTCAATTTCTTTTGGTATCGTGAGATACTAGTTTGAGAATAAAAGGGGAATCCCATGTATCTAGGATGGGTGGATATGTACTAGTTCGCTAGTGATCCGGAACAGGTTTATCCTTGTTTCACTGAGAAAAATGGATAAAAAACACTATAAAAACTATATTGATGATTATTGGGGACCAATATATTATGGGTATGTTCCATACTAGTGTATCGGGCATGAGAACCAAAGTTTTTAATGGTTACCTTATACCGATGTATGAGGTACATGGGGTCCGAGACTAATTGTGCCTAGGGTTATTCCCAATATTTTCACTAATTGACTTTTTTGTATTTATCTTTGGAATATGGTGTTTATGGATTGAAAATAAAGTATATTACAAGTTTTTTTGAAGTTTTTTAATGCATGGAAAATTCGTTAAGAAAACTGTTTACATATAAAAGTTTCATTGTTTAGAAATTATTTCCACCACTTATTCCTTATCAAAAATGGCATACTTTTTATCTTATATTTTTTTCCCTATGTAAAATCTTGGTTATATCCTATTTTTATTAGGCTAAAACCCTACTTATACCCCTTTTGTCTAAGTATAATTGATCATGATTGACACATGTAAATGAAAGGCCTTGGGGGATGGCGGTTCGGGTTGTTAGTTCCCTTCCATGGTGCGGCGTTGTGGAGACGACTTGTTGGAGATGACCCCTTGTCATGTGGAGTACATGGGGCTGATTTTTTGATGTTTTTAACTAACTTTTTAGCTCTTGTTATATGGTTGAACTTATTTATTATGTTCTGAATTTTTTTAAGTCTTGTTGGGCATTAATTTTTCAGATTCGGTTTATCGATTTGTTTTGATGATTTATGTTTCCATACTAAGGTAAATTGTTCCCAAATAAAAATATATGATACCCAGGCACTTGTTCCCACCAGTGGGGATAAGGAAAACCCTTCAATACTTGTCACGTGCTGGGATTTTTTCTATTTTTTCTGGTGACTTGATTCGGTTCGTGACAAAATCGTATTAGAGGAGGTTAATATTTTTGGGTTATATTATTATTTTGCGATGAGTCGATCTAGACAATAGTTACGATTTCCATGACTTATATTTTGGTTCATTAGTAGGGTTCTTGTCCTTCAACTATCATGGTAGACTACAAGTCACCATTGGAAATTGGAATTTTTTGTTAAAATTCACTTTTAGGTGAGATGTGTGGGTTGTAGAATACACTTGGTCCTCGGGTGGTGGTGGGGTAGTGGTTTATTTTATCAAAGTAATGTGTTTGGATTGTTTATTTTTGATGTTATTGGTGAAATTTTCATAATTTTTGTACTGATTTTTGTTCTAGTGACTGTTGTCTTCTATTGCAACATGCCTCCTTGGTAATCTCCTATTCACCCATGAGAGGAAGGCAGAGAGAGTTATTCCTCACCACTTGATTAGAGGCTAGTTGAGGTTTTGGTTCGGGCAGTCGAAGATCTATGACAAGGATGGTTGGAATCACATTGTTTATAAGGTTGTATTTGTTGTCAATAGTTGTCAATGAAGATCAAAATGAAGTACATCAAGAAGTAATCAAGAAGTACTCCAATGAAATGGAGGAATGGAAATTCAGACGATTGTTGTAGTGATCATATGTTCAAAGAACATGTATCAAAGGTGACACATTGTTTACAAGAATGAAGAATGGGGTTTTTATGAAGGCCATGAAATTCCTCATGATTTCATGAGAACCATGTAAGAGACTTCTTGAAGAATTGAATCATATGTTTTGCATGAAGTAGATAATTATTGTTGAAGAAGAATACAATGTTCAAGGGATTGGAATTCTGAGATGGCCATGCGGAGATTGAAATTATGAGATGTTCATGCACATCACATTGTCTCAACATATGATGATGCTAAAGTTGTTCTATCAAAGGATATACATCACGATAGTGGAGTTTGTGATGAAAGCAGAAGAGTTGTTGAAGGATACGGATCACTGAGAAAAAGTGTTTTGAGGTGATCGTGCTTGTTGACAAAACAAACAAATGACATACAAATTTGTTGACAAAGGAGATTCCATGGTGGCATGTCGAGTTCAAGGGATGTGGTTAATGATACATGTTTGGTCAGAGAACATCGACAAAGGAATGGATGATCTGGAGGGGGTACAAAAAGAGCAGATACACGGTGGCTCTATTTCCCAGTGTTTTCCAAATTTTTGGGCCTCAAAATCGAAAAATGAAGACATGGATTGTCTGCAAAAGGAGGTGCGCACAAAGAGGAAGTTGTGCGCGGAAAATAAGGGTTGTGCGCGAAATACATGAGCTGGGTGCGAAAAATAGCATGGTGTGCGAAATAGTGGAGCGAAGTTTTTCGCCCAAATAGTGTTTCAGAATCAGAACGTTGAAAAATGGTAAAGGCATGGGCTGTGCGAAAACCAGATCTGTGCGCAGAAAAATGGGAATGTGCGTGGAAAAATGTTTTGCACAGAATATCTGGGTGAATTTTTCGCGCAAGAAGTGTATAGAATTAGAAATACAGAAAATCAGAAAAGGAAAGAGGCACGCCAAAAATCGGAGATGTTCGCGCCATGTGCGTGGAAAATCAAACCGGTGCACTTAAAGTTGGTTGTGCGAAAAATGTGGGTTTGAAGTTTTACGCGCAAGAGAGGATTCATGTTCAGAAAGATGAAAAATGGAGAACTAATGAGATGCGCGAAAAACCAAGGTGGTGCGTGAGAATAAAAGGAAGGTGTGCGTAATTCCAAGAAATGAGAGACAGTTTTACACGCAGGAAGGGGTTTTCCGCGCAGGATCAAAAACGCCTATAAATATGAGGTGAACCCCTATCATTCGGAGAGGCTCGACAATTAGACAAATCTCAAGCTCTGATGCATGGAAAAATTAAGGTATAGAGTGGTGCACGAAAAAAAGAAGGGTTGCGAGAAAAAGAAGGTGTTGCGCGAAAAAGGGAAGATTTGCACGGAAAAGAATAGTTCCACGAAAAGCCTTTTATGCGCCCAAAGTTATTTTTACGTGCAAGGTTTAAATTTTACGCGTAAGGAACCGAGAATGGTGTGCGAAAGTTTGGGGGTCCCTCATGCCTTTGAGTGGTGAGTAGCACTCTCAAATCTTCTTTGCGAAGACGGAAGAACAGTGAACCATTTGGTTCTTTGGAGAGAAGTGGTACCACACACACATGACTGGTTTTTAACATCCTCATTGTGCTTTGCGAAGAGAATAAGAACAGTTCATGCAACTAAACTCAGATCTACACAGAAATAGGGGAATATATCAACACACTCAGGTGTTAGTATTGTGAATCGAAGGAAGAGAAGAAGAAGATAAAGTGCATTCAGTTATTGTACTAAAGTAAAAGGTTGAATGCAAAAGAGCATCAACTCAGGACTCTGATGCAAGCAAAGTCTCATGTTGATCAGGGGACAAAGACTTCAATACAAATCTATTGAAGAGACCTTCACGTCTATAAACTGAGTGTCACTTCACCAACGGCAGTGAGCCAGGGGGAGTCAACAGGAGTGACCTGAGGGACGAAGTGAGCTATCCCTAAACCTTTTGTAAAGGCAGTGAGCCTGGTACATAGTGACTGTTCCCGAACCATTGTAATCCACAACTAGTGAAGATTAGTAGAATTTGGTACGACCGGAAACTTATTGGCATATGCTCCTTGGACGTAGCCCTTAGTGGTGAACCAAGTAAAATTTCGATGTTATCTCTTTGCATGTGAATTTTATATTGCTAATCATATCCATCATACAGGTTTAAGTAGTTCCTACCAACGTGGGAACAAGATCCACAAATTTATGAAGAAAAAGTTAACACCCTGATTCACCCCTTCCATCTCAGGGTGTCCTGGGGTCCTACAAGGACTAGCTCTTGTTCCAGCTCCTATTAAAGAGGACGATACTTGTCCTAGTAAGTAAATGGCTAAAACGTTCTTGAAAATTAAGCCTCCTACTTTTCAAGGTACAATAGAACCCCATGAAGCAGAGGAATGACTCGAAAAGATTATGTGCATGTTCGTGTTCCTAGACACACCAAAGGAGGTGACGGTGAAGTGTGCCTCTTTTCTTTTGGAGGTTCCCAACCATATGTGGTTGGAATCGGTACTTCAAACTGGGAAGAATGAGAAGATGTGTTGGGGATATTTCAAGGCCATATTCAATGAACATGACATCCCTGAAGACTTGACATATGCTAGATCAAGAGAGTTTATGGATCTAATTCAGGGGATATTTCTGTGATGGAGTATTCCAGCCATTTCATTGAGATGGTTCAGTATGCTCTTGAAATCGTCTCTTATGAGAAAACGAAGGCCCATAGATTGAAGAGAGGCATACGACCAGAGATATACTCCCAGGTTTTATGGTGTAAGCTGAGGACCTATGCTAAGGTGTTTGACATGGTGTGTATAGTGGATATTTGATGAAAAGGGAAGGCTAGTTTCTTTTGGAGAGTATCAGTAGTGGGCAATGGAACCTCCTCAGAGAAGAAAAGGAAGTGACAAGAGGAGGGGATGTAGGGAAGTGGTAGTTCAGGCCACTCTTCTAGGTAATTTTCATCTGTGGACTCTGATGCGATATTTGTCATGTTCCACTAGAGTGGGAGTCTAGGGAACATCTGACTAACATGCCCATTTCCATTGATGCCATGTTATCAATGTGGTGTTATTTGTCACATGAATCAATTTTTCTGGGTGGCACGTCCACTACAGAGTGGTGTAGGGTTAGTGGATTCCTGAGGAGTGCCAGCTCAATCAGAGCCATGGAGGGAGGGGGTCCTGATTTAGTGGTTGTCATGGTAGGGATAGGTCATCATCTAGGAATATCTTGTTTAATTCACACCCAAAAACTACTGGTTCTGCTCAGGTTGAGACCAAACATTTCTATGCGGTGGATCTAGCACCAGTAGGATCTGAGGTGGGACCGTTGATAGTTTGAGGTACCATTTTGATTGCATCTTCTATAGCTAGTGATTTTTTTGATACCAATGACACTATTTAATTCATTTCTTCCCATTTTATGGACATGCGTAATTTTTCAATTGATTTTTCGTGTTTTGGAATGGATTTAGTGACGCCACATGGATAGAAGAAGGAGCAGGGTCTTAGGTTCCCATCGTGTGTGCTTTCTGTGTCAAAGGTTGAGATGGAGTGGGACCTCATGGTGTTATATATATATCTATATGATATAATAATTGTAATTGATTGGATAGTACCCCTCTAGGTGCACATTCATTTCTATTGGCGGTCATTCAGTTTCACAACACTGGAATGGGAGTCGACATGTTTTTCATGGGGAATGGGATCCTCAGTCGAGTCGTGTGGGACTGCCAGTCCCAGAGTTTGGAGATGTTTTTTTCAGTTATCATCACTCATGATAGAGGAATATTTTCATGCTCTTTATTATGGACTACCTAATGTAGTTGTTGAGTTTCTGAAGGTATTTTCATATGATTTTTCAGGGTATTCCCCAGAGCGGGATGTGGAGTTCTCGATTGATCTGGCACCCGGAACACAACTGATATCTCTTCCCTCATATCACATGGCCCCCACCGATCTGAGAGAATTAAAGATACATATGGATGATTTAGAATCCAAAGTATTCAATCTCCCAAGTTTCTCTCCTTGGTCTGCTCCAGTGTTGTTGGTGAAAAAGGGTGAAAGATCGCTCCAGTTGTGCATTGACTACCAGAACCTGAATAAGGTAACAATCAAGAACTAATATCCTCTACCTAAAATAGATGAATTGTATGATTATTCAAAGGGGTAAAAGTGGTTTTCTAAAAAGTAATTGCGTTCAGGCTGTCAAAAAATCTGGGTGAAAGTGGTAGATATACCAAAGATAGCCTTCTAAAGAAGGTACGGTCTGTTCGAGTACTTGGTCATGCCCTTCGGATTGATGAATGTTCTAGTGGTCTATCAGGCACTCATGAACAAGGTGTTCCATCAGTATCTCGGTTATTTTTTCATGGTGGTTTTGGATGACATCCTAGTTTATTTGGGATCTGAGGAGGAAAATGATAATCACTTGTGAGTCATTATGGGCACTATGTGAGAGCATCACCATTATGAAATGTTGTCCAAATTCACTTTTTAGATCTGGGAGGTCAAATTTATGGGGAATATGATCTCATATAGGGGGGTTTCATTGGACCCTATGATGATCATTTTATTTTTTTCATGGGAGAAGCTGAATAAATTGTTTGAGATCAAGAGTTTCCTCGGTCTGGATGGTTATTAGGGGCCGTTTGTTTGGGATTTCCCTCTGTTTTCTTCACCAATTACCATGCTCACGCAAAAATGTGGTGAAGTTATTATGGGGCCTATAATGTTAGGAATACGTCAATGAGAAAATGAAGAAGTTGAATACCTCCCCATTGTGATTTTTTTCTGTGGATGGAAAGGGGCATGTGGTGTATTGTGATGCTTTAGGTATGGGTATTGGGTGTGTGCTTATGCAGGATGATCATGAGGTGGTGTATGTATCTCTCCAACCCCGACCACAAGATAAGAATTACTCGACCCATGATTTGTATTTAATATTTGTGATGCATGAATTTAAGACTTTTCATCACTACCTCTTTGGGGATAAGTTTTTGGTTTACTCTTATAACAAAATCTTGGCCTATATCTTCTCATAGAAAGACCTCAACATCAAGAAACATCATTAAATAAAGTACTTGAAGGGGTTCGTCTCTAACATTGTCTATACCCCAGGAAAGGGTAATGTAATGGCTGAATCCTTAAGTCGAAGAGTCCTAGTACAGGCTTCTAGGAATTCTAGGGTTGAGTGGAATCTGATGGAACTATTTTCTTAGATTCATGTGGATATCATGGAGAAAAATGGGGGGTGTATTATTAGTGATATTTCTGTTGACTCCTTCTCTAGGGGGGATAATTCGGTAGTAAAATCCCAATTATGAGCTTTTTCAGTGGTCGAAGTTGTTTTATAATGGTTGGGAGAAGTCTTCTAATTGGTTTTCATCTCCCGAGGGCATCCTGTGATTCAAGTTCTGTTCAGTAGTGTCATTGTCTCTATGGAATATGGTGACGCAGGATAGCCCCAAGTCCTAGTGGGATGTCCATCTGGGTACCACCAAGATGTATTATGATTTTTGTCAGTAGTTTTGGTGTCCTGGTATGAGACAAGACATCGCATAATTCACGTAAAGATGCTACGCATGCTAATAGGTGAAATAAGAGCATCAATGTCCCTCCAGTTTTCTCCATCCATTCCCTATTCCTACCTAGATGTGGGATGAGGTTTCCATGGACCACATTATTGGCATACTTTGTAAAACTATGGTTAAGAATTCAAATTGGGTGGTGATTCATATTCTAACAAAATCATCCCACTTTATTCTAATTAGAGATACAACTATGGTTGATGAGTTGGGACATTTGTATCTTCAAGAGGTGTTAAGGATCCATGGTATGCCACTAGTTGTTGTATATGATAGAGACCTCTGTTTCACTTCTCAGTTTTGGGAAGGCCTTCAGAAGGCCTTGGGGTCTCAGATTAAGATGATAACAACACACGAACCCCAAACGGATGGTCATATAGAGAGAACAAATCAAATTATGGAGGAAAAACTCAGTGCATGTGGTCATGACTTTTCAGTTTTCTGGGTTTGTGATTTGGGATTGGATGAGTTTTTTAATAATAACTGTTACAAATCCATGATTCAAATTACTCTTTTTTAGGGTCCATATTCTTGTCCTTGTCGCCCCCCCCCCCCCCTTATTGGGCTGAGGTAGGTGAGACCACAGAACTGGGGCCAAGTCTGGTGCATGTGACGTCTGAGATGGTCATGTTGATCAGCCAATGCTTATTAATAGCTCATAGTCACCATATATTATATGCTGACTAGATACATTGAGAACTACAGTTTTCTTTGGGTGACAGGGTATTCTTAAATGTGTCCCCTCGTCTGGTCCATCTCCAATTGGGAAATCAAGGGATGCTGACGATGCATTATGTCGGAACTATTGAGATCACCATGCATATTATCAAGGTGGAATACAGGTTGTCCATATCTTCTTATTTGATATCCATCCATTACATGTTCCACATCTCCCCATTGAAGAAATACCACCCAGATCCAACCCATGCACTGAATTGGGAGGAGTTGGATATAGAGCCTCATCTATCTATTTTTTATAAGCCTGTGAGAATAGTGGACTTCCAGAAAAATATGATTCGGGGAAATTCGATTCCACTAGTCCCTGTTCTTTGGAAGCATGGGAATGATGCACATGAGACATGGGAGTGGACGTCAGGGGTCAGGGAAGTGTACACATTCATGTTTTCTGATCAAGCATTAGGTTGAATTTTTGGGATAGAATATTTTCCTGGTTGGGATAATTGTCACATTCATTACTTCTTTTAACGGTTAGTTTCATTTAATTTACAATCATTATTTATGTTGGGGGTTATCCAAGAATTTTTGAAGGAAAGGGTGAGTTTTCATGATTTGGGCCAAACAATGAGCTCATTTCCATATTTAAAAACCAATTTTATTTCTTTTATAAATATTTCATTTTCAATGATTTTCACCCATTCCACTTCCAAAATGGCCTACCCTAACCTATCCACACCACCATATCAATTTGGACCCGTTAGGAATCCATAATCATGGTGGATTTGAGTTTTTTTTAAGAATTGGGCCATCATGGAATGTCATTTCAAGTTTTAAAAAAACCTTGTTTATATAATATCTTATTTAATTTTTATGATTTGTCAGTGATTCCAACTCTCACATAAGACCACTAAACCTAGGAGCACCCCCATTTTATTTTCCCCCTTTTTGGAGCTCATATGCATTTTGAATTGGGGTAAAACATATTAGTCTGTCTCAAATCTTCCAAATTTGTTGACGTAACGTTTTTCCATTATGACTCATTCAATTATTACTCTTTTCCCCCATTTCAGTTCTCAATTGACCTTATCAACCTTATTAGATCTCAATTGCATTTATGGCTATTTTTAAATTCATCTACTGATGTATTGGGGGTGGGTTCTTCAATATAACTTTAGTAAGGTGGTCTCCTTCCTTCTTCCTCCCATTTTCATAGGATTACATTCATTATCATAGGGATTTGTCCCTTATTCTTCATGTTACTTTTTTACAGAATATAGGGTTTTGAACCTAGGGTTTGATCGTGGGTTTCTTTGACTATTCTTTTTTGTTTTAGTCTTGATATATATCCCTTATGGTGCGTTGGTGGTATAATTGTATTTTCGCATAATGATTCTAGGGTTTGGACACTTTTGGTAGGTGATTCCCTCAGTAACCAGTGCTAGATGAGTTAGTTTTTCTCAATTTCTATTCATACAACACATCTACATCATTATCCCTACTGTTAAATCTAGTTTTTGAGACGTTTGTTCATAAAATGATTTTTAGGTACCAATTTTGTGTTAAATTGGTTTTTTTACATGCCTCTTTTATGTTATGACAATTGGGATGTTTTTTAACTCATGTATTGGGTTTATAGAAATGTATTGGGTGATGAAAATTATGTTTTTTGTAAATTTGGGTATGAAAATACTGTTCAAAGTTGGGTTTTTATCCATGTTTTACTGAGAAAAATGGATAACAAAAACACTAGAAAAACTATATTGATAATTATTGGGAACCATTAAGTTATAGTTACTTTCCATAATAGTTTGTCTTACACAAGAATAGATTTTTTCTATGGTTACTTTACACCGAGGTACGAGGTACATGGGGCTCGAGACTAAGTAGTTCCTAGGGGTGTTCCTAAGATTAGTGCTCATTGACTCTTTTGTATTTATATTTTGTATATAGTTGTATTGGATGGAAATTATAGTAGATTTCTTGTTTTTTGAAATATGATCACTCTTGGAAAATTCTCTTTGAATTTTTTTTACATTTTAAACTTTCATTCTTTAGAAATTATTTCCACCCCTTCTTACTTATCAAAACTGGAATTCTTTTTATCTTATATTGTTTACTCTATGGAATCTCTTGGTGGTATCCTATTGTTATTAGGATAAAACCCTACTTAAAACTCGTGGGTGCAAGTAGAAGTGATCATGTTTGACACAGGTAAAGGCAAGGCCTTGGGTGATGGAGGTTCATGTTGTTAGATTCCTTCAATGGTGCAGCATTGTGGAGACGGCTTGTGGGAGATGACCCCTTGCTATGTAGAGTAATTCGGAATTTTTTCTGCTATTTTAATATGAATTTGGACTTATTGATATATTTTTGATCCTGTGTATTAATTTCTAGATTTTTTATGTATTTTTTGGAATGAATTGTATAGATTCGGATTATCGATTGGTTTTGAGGTTTTCTATTTCCAGACTCAGGTAAATCATTCGTAAACAAAAACCTATGATTCCAATGCACTAGTTCCAACCCATGGAGATAGTAAACAACCATCAATTCCTGTCACATGCTGTGTTTTGTGTCATTTTTGTTGGCCACCAGATTCAGTTTGTGACTGGTTATGAACTTTGTGGGAATGGATTCTATATAAGTTTGGAGATCCTACTGATGATGATATAAAAATTTGGATATTAGTGAGTCGGACGTGTTGGATGGGTGACAAGATTCATGTTTCTTATGAAGATGGTCTGCAATATGTGTGTGAAGAACTAGATTGTAGGGTTAACCCAGACATATGGATTCCATAGAGATATAAACATATGTATGTCTTTATTTGATGTGAACAATACATGAGCGGTGGGTGATTGCTTATTTTTTTGGAAGGATAGATTCCTTAGGGGTGTGTGTGGATTGAAAATCCTAGTCGGTGATTTGATAGATAAATAATTGGGATGATTTGTGGAATGGTAATATATTTTATTCAGTGGGTGATCCTAGGATCATTAGGATATGAATCGAAGATTCATGAGTCAAGGGTTGTGGTAGGTAGCTCTAGGATGTATACCTGTTTGAATATGAGATGAAATGAAAAATGATAATGGTTATGTATTATTATGATCATTGTAAAAAAACTCATCCCATCAGAATAAAGGAGAGGGTTTCGATGTTATCTTAACGATGGGTGATTTATTATAATCCAATGGTGGTGATTGATATTGAACTTTGAGACAAGTTAGGTGTGGTTATTTTTATATAACATATAAGACATTCAAACTTTTAGATTTTTTTTTAAAAAATTGTATACTGAAGTTGGGTATGAGTGTCACATGATAATGAGAAGTGAACCGTATTATAAATTAATATTATATAATCATAGTTGGTGAGACCTACTTGTGTTTGTTATTAGATGAACAAATACACATTTTCTATTATTTGAGAACTATGTGGTGTGTTGGACACTATGAGGAGGATATGTATGATTAGGGGGTCTATGATTTATAAATTTTATGACTACTTAGAGATATTTTGGGGGATTATAATGATTCTTTGGTAATTATAATAATTTGGATGTTATTATTTATGTTACGATCCTTATTAATTTATAATATTCTTCGACTTCATTGTGTTGGAAAGTTTTAGAAAGGTTATATTTTTTTGTGCAGTGATAAGGCTAAAGATGCTTATGAAATAGTCAATTTTGGATTGACCAGAGAGACCCAATGCATTAAGGTGTGATTATTGAAATAGATGTGGACTTTTTTCATATGATCAATAGTAGAAAATTAAGTGATAATAATGATTTAAAACCTTTTTTATAAGAAGGAAAACTATTAGTATAGCCTATACCAATGAATTCCCAAACCTTTCGTATTATCCCTAATAAGATAGGGTTATAAAAATTGTTCCTATAAACCATTCCTATATAACCATTAAAAAAATTAAAATAATATTTTATTAAAACTATTAATATAAGGATATTCCAATATTTCTTAGAATGGTTGGTATATATCTTCTATAAAAAATTTCTTGATCTATTTTTATAGTAATTCTATACCAATGGTTTCTTGAAACAAATTTTTGAGGTTATACCAAATGTTCATTGAACTATTATTATAGGTCTTATACTAGGTAGAAGATATTTCTTCTATTTTATACACCCAAAAAATAACATAAAAAGACCATAATCAAATATAAATAACATATTACTTATTATCAAAATAAGAACTAAAAATATGACACATTTTATATATTTTAGATTTAAGAAGTTAATATTTTAAAAACCAAAAGAAAAAAAATATAAAAATAGTTTCAGTTATAATATGTCATCCACTAGTTTGGAAGTGTTATAGATATGATGTAATAATAGAGCAGATCAATATCTCAATATAAAAAATCCCTATCATGGTAAATAATAACTTCTAGTTCATCCCTACCATCACTCTAGACATAAATCTATTTTAATTATCATTTTCCTGAAAAACATCATTACCATTAGAATTCAAAAAGTCATCACCTTGATCAGTAGTAATATTTTTATCACCGTCATATGGGGGATCATAAAATGAGTGCGTAAATGACACAAATGAATAAAAAAAACTTTAGTATCTAGAGGAAGTGATATAGACATAGCCATCATTTTACTCAGGAAAATATCTATTATTTTTAACCACACTCATGCTCATGGACTGCAATTATTTGGCATTTTTTTCCTATAAATTGTCTTATCAAAACTGATTGTTGGTATTATAAGAGGTGTTTGAATTTCATGATGTTGGCTAATACGTAGTTGTCATTATAGACATATCAGGTTGATAGAAAACTTTTCCTTTGTGATCCACACCAAATACCGATCAAAAATGATTATTAGGGATGAATTATTCACTTTCTTTATCATAAAGTTACTCTAAAGCACAATGATGACATTATAAAATAGATAAATATTTAAGAAATATATTTTTAATAGTTTACAGATTATAATAAATGTTAAAATATTTTCGAGAAACTTATAATTAGCATTAGCACCATCATTCTTACTTAAGATCATGTTAAAAAAAATTCTCTTGGTATATACCCTTTAATGTTCAATATCGCTAATTATAAAATTCCATGCATGTGAAAAAATAATACTCATTAATTCAGTTAAATAAAAAAACTAATTCAGGAATAATTGTAGTTGTAACAAGATTTTACATATTTTCTATATCCTAAAAATGTAATTATTCATTGTTTTACTTATAAATTAAATGATTTTTCTCATGTTCGAGCATGGTATTAATACCAAAGTGATCACATACTTCAAAGATCTCTTTTTTTATTTATTTATAATTTACCCTGGAAATTAATATTGTTAGATTAAGAATCCATGTTTTAATATAAATCATAATCATTTTCAACCAAAACCTTCAAAATATAATAAAACCCTAAACTAGCCAATTTTTAAATAGAAAAACCTTTCTTGGAATTTTGTCTATAGAAAATCATTGAGAGTGTGTATCCCACTAAAATTTGTGAAAAATATACTAGAATAACCATTATATAACTCATTCATATATTTTATCCATATATTTCCTAATTCCATCAATAATTCAACCCTCACCACATCACTTTCAGGATAATTATTGAAAAGCTACTATAAAAAATCGATTCATATGATAATAATAATATTATATTATTTAATAAATTAAATTTTATAATTTATATATGATCCCATGTATTATTCGAGATTTCATCTTGGATATACCTCAGAGAGATTGGTTTTAGGGGAATTAGGTCTCTATATTTCATATGGGTCTCCTTGAAAATCATACATTTTCTACTAAGGGTACCAATCATGGGATTGTAATTGTGGTTAGCAATGAAAAGAGTGCTCGCGTCCCGCGAGCTTTGTGGGAATTGGGCCAATGTAGGGCGGGGCGTGCCTAAAAATTTGAAAGTTTAGACTATGGCCCAATGCGGGTCGAGCCTGCGTGGGTGCGTGTTAATTAGGGCTGAGCGCGCGCGGGTGCGGGCTTGCCCGCGGGCTCGATTTAAAAAAAATATATATTTTTTTCAATATATGTTTCTTTAACATTTAATTTTTTAATAAAAAAATCATGGTTAAACGGTGACATATGATTTCTCACCATAAGGGTCATATTAATTCACCATTTATTCACATGTGAATATTAAATAGGTCTATATTTATTGTTTTAATATGATATTATATTATTTATATAGTAATTATTAATTATATTCACATGGTGTGTCAACCCATCTCTTGAAAAATGGAACTCATCTCCCCAATGCATGGTTTTAATTCTATAAGAGTTATTATAATCATAATATTTCTTAGGTCGATTTAATTTTGTTATTATTTAATTTAATTTTTTTATTAAGATAATTGGATAGAACCTCATGAAAACACTAATAAATTCCTCTGAAACTGGTCGTTACCTGGAGAGACTTCATTCATTCACAGGTTTAGTTGTTCACATCACCACACAACCATCATTATCATTCATCGCCCATCACTGATCACTCACCTACTTCCTATCGTAACAATTCACCACCACATCAGCATTACCACATGCCACCATTAACCCACAAAAAATGTTCCATCACATTCATTAAAACTCCAGTTATTTTTAATTCATACTTCTCCCAACAAATACCTTTAAGAATGATAAAAAATACAGTATTTAAATGATTATAAATAGTATTTTTTTGTAAATGTAGGTAAGATCGCGGTCAACCCGCAAGCAACCCGTGGGTTTATGTGGGGCGGGGTGGGCTTGAATTTTTTTCTCGCATTATATGCGGGATTTTGTGGACAAACCCGCGCGGGCTCAAACCCATGCGGGCTTAGCCCACCCCACCCCGACCCGCCCATTTCGCATTACTAATTGTGGTAATTTATCATAAATTTTTTATGGTTGATCCATACTTGATATAAATGGGTATATCCAAAAATTTATTATTTCTAGACCAAAAACTTAAGATATAAAGTAAAATAATTTAATTTCAAATACTTTATATTGGAAATAAATTATGGATACAAAATTTAATAAATTTATTTACATAAACATAAGGAAAACTGATTTTTGACCTATATTAGATATATAGGTAAGGAAAAATCCTTATATAATATAGTATTTATATGGTCTAGTATATTCTCATAATGATTAGTTTAGTTTGGATGATCAAAATTCTACTAAGCAGAATTTTAAGGAGTGTCAACATAGAATCTCATTGATATTGGAGATTTAAGAAACGAATGTGACGTATAATTCAATTGAAAATGACAGAATGGATGAGGATCATGATTAATTATCATAAATGATAAGTATATATGATAAACATTGCATATAATATCATGATATGATTTTTAAATAATAATATGTTCTATAACGTACATGACATGCAACACCGAGCTTAAAACCCCACGAAAAAATATTAATTTATTTATTTTAAATATGACCAATATAACGTAACATTTTAATTGGAAGGTATAAAGGGGATAAAAAACATTATGAAAATTATATATATAAATTTCTAACTCAATAAAAATGTATTGATTAATTCTAAGTAAATAATCATTCAATTTTTAGTAATGTCATTTTATGCTTCAACAATACATTTTCATCAAAAATATGTTTTTTAAATTTTTGTGTGGGAATATTAAAATTAATTTGTACCAATATTATAAATTTTATTTTATAAAAAATAAATAAATTTTGAAATAATCGAATAAAAATTATATTATGGTATTTTTTTTATTTTTTCTGAAAAGATTGATTTTTCAACGAATAGTGAAAATACCATACATTTTAAAACTATCTTATCTTTTAATTGAAAAGTACTATTATGATTTGAATTTAATTATATATTACTATAAGAATAATTTAATTGTATATAATCTATTTAATTAAATAAGAATCATCATTATACTTTATTTTGATATAGGTTCGTTTTTAGGCTAACAACATATATTTTTAAAAAATATATTTCCTTACGATTTTACACATTTATATTAAATTTTATTTCCTCAAACTATAAAATTTAATATTAAAAAATGGATTCAATATTTTTAATTAGGATGTTAAAATTTTATAAATAGGTCGCTTTTATTTTTTTCTTATAAATAGTTACTGTAGTAAATATTTATGTTGTCGGTATGTGTATAATAGGTAAAACTAGGTTAAAACTATTAGATAAGGCCTAAACAATTTCATAAAACTTGTATTTACTTTTTTAATAAGTTTTATTCTGAAATTATAATCCAAAATTCTAAAAAATATCAATTTATTTTCAATATAATTTGATTATAGAATTTATATTATTTTAAGTAATGGATAATGAAAAAATGTCACAATGTTGCTTTAAGTATATATAATATTTTTTTGAATAAAAAAAACATATGTTTTCTATGAAATAGTTATTTGAATTATTAATTAATTTTCTTCAACATTGATTTTTTAAAAATTTTGTGTTGATATAATTACCTTAAAAGATCATGCAATGTCGAGACAGTGTATGTGAAATGTGAACAAAAATTTAGTAAATTGTTTTAAAACACTAAAATTGATAATTTTTTTGGGAGATATTGTATCACATGAATGTTTTTATAAATAAAACATATTAAATATGCATTAAAATTTTATATTCTAATGAATTTAATAACATGATTTTATTAAAGTCAAACTATGTGGATAGTATTGAAAATTACTATAATGGTATTATATGTTAAATAATATATTATTTAATGACTATAAATTCATAAAAATATTTTCTTTAGCCATGATAATGTATATGGTTAACTATATCTCTCATTGTATAATTATGATTTACATTTCCATTCATAATAACCTTCTTGATTTGTTAGGAGAAAGAAACTTTAATATTGAATTAATCATTATAAGGGTTAGTAGGGGGTTAAAACTAAGAGATAAGGGTGAAAAAATCATATACACTTATAAAAATATTATTTTATGAGATTATTTAGAATAATAGTCATCTTATATTCCAAATATATCAATTTAATTACACTTTTATATAAATATTAATTTATATTAATTTAATACATTAAGTAATTAAAAGAGTTCCCTCTAATCACTTATAAAAGGAAACCTCATCTCCTCCCATACTCACAAATATTTAGAACCATAGTTAATAAAACACCTACCCATGCCTCTCCAAAACCACACTTCTCATGTCCTTGAGGTCTTGGACTCACCAAAATACCAATACTATAAGGCATATGGTGTAAGAAAAATGATATATCCAAGAAGAAGTTATAAGTCCTAACCAACTTATTTCATGCTTATTTCTACTTCTACTTTCAATAAATCATTTTTAACCATTTTTATATAATAAAATCTGTATTTTAAATTTTTTTAAATGTTATTATTATTATGTTATAAAAAAAATTCATCTTTTTTTTCAATCTTATGGGAACTGAAAAACATCTCTTCTATATACATGTGGATTACCACTTTTAAGAAGCGATGTGTTTAATTTTTCATCACCACATAGAAAGGATGGTTGTTATGATGGGTTTAATTGATATATATATATATATATATATTTCTTGAAATTATTACAAATTTTTAATGATAATAGTTCATTTGTGCTAATACTTTTTCTGTCTATTAACAAATGATAATGTTCATTTGTATGTGTGGACCACCACCTCCAAAAATTAACATTATTTGTTTTTCTTATTAATATTTCATATATGATTTTGAAATAGTATTTAATTAATAAATTTTTTAATAATTTCATGATTAATAATTTTGAGATTACGGAATAATTTCTATTTTGACCAAGGTTAATATACAAAATTCACTTTGACCCTATGAACTAAATGTCCTCAAAACATCAAATGTAAACTTAACTGATGAATTAACTAAAAAACATAGTATTAAATTATAGAAAATGTCTAATAAAAATTTAGTTAAAAATATAAATATTCTTAGTCAAGTAAATAAATAATATAATTTTATTATATAAGAGTTAAAGAACAAACATAGAGAGTCGATACTCGAGGTAAATGGGGTTTGAACTCAATTTTGATTCATTAGTTTATACATATACATTATTTACAATGTTATTAATAGTTTATATGTGAAATAAACTATAATTTTTCAATATTTTATTTCTATTTTTTTTATTAATAATTTTTTCACATAATCACTTCATTTATTAATTAATACATTAATCATAGGATATTTTTATGGATTATTCTACATAATATTGTTTCTTTGAAACTTGTCTTCAAATGTGAAACTACATCCATTTTTATGGTTTATATTATTTTTATTTTTATATTATAAAAAAATTAAACTTCATCCTTATATTTAATGGTTTTCTTAAGTTATATCATTTAATAAATATTAATTCAAATGCTACTAAATTTGTAAGGGTTCTCAGGGTCTCAATTTCAATTATTTTAAAATTAATTCAGGTTATGCACCATGATTTTTTATATGAGGACTAATTATTTCATCATGAATTTGTTTTAAAATAATATTTCATTTAAATTATAGGTATTATATAATCATGTTTTGTTTCTTCATTCAATGACTTTTTGATTCAAGAAGTACACAAATTGCAAGGGTTACTTATCTCAAAATTTTTTCTTTGAGACATACTTTCACTGATGAACCTATATTTAATACATATCATATACACTGAATCATGAAATTTAATATAATTTATATTTTTATAATCATATTATTTTATCTTCCTTCTTTTGTTTTTTCCTTTCTAATGGTTTTTTAAAAGGTCGTAAATTTTTTTTTATTTACAAATTTTGTTTTCATGATTTATATGATTTTAACAGATATCATCCTAATATTTTTTTCCTTATTTCAATAATTATATATTTTAAACATAAATTATTTCCTAAAAATAATTTCGATGATCTTTTACCATTATTGGAAATGTTTTAAAATGAAATTCCATAACGTTTTTAAAATTTTCACTTTGACTCTCTTTATAAAATATTGAAAAGATATTTATTTTTAACGTTTAAGACATGAACATATTTTCCCACTATTATGACCGTTATTTTCATTAAAGATTCATTTATAAGATTCCATGTTTATTTTCAATGAAATTTTTCCCAAATATTCCGGAAACTTTTATAAATAATTAATAATATAAAAGTGGGGTTTCCCATGTTTTTAATGAAATTATTTTGAGTTTATTTTAAAGGTATTTTTAACCATGTCAACATCCTTTAATAATTTCTTTTCTTCTCTAGGAATATTTTATTTTGATTCCATTCGTCTTCTTTATCTATATAGGTAATGATAATTGTTTAACGTGATTTTCAAGAAAAAAATTTCATTTACACGGGTAAATTAAGTCATAATGGAATGAAAGCTAATGTTAAAAGATTAATGATTAAAATTCAATAGTCTATGTGGAATAATCATCTATGGTACTTGAAATTTTTTTGTGATGATGGGTTAGATTGATATAACTAATGATTTTGGGAGGGCCTAATAAAGCTTATAATAACAGTGAGCCTAATACAGGTTATAGAATGAGTGAGTGCGTTATTTCCCTCTAATGCATTGGGTAATGTTCCTTTTATTTAATGTAAATAAAGAAGGAAGTGAATGTTGGGGTTTATCTTATGGATTTAACTAGGATTAAATTATTTCTATCTTAGGTGAGCACAGTTTTTTATGATATTTTCCCAAGATACTCAAACATATTATCTATTCCTACCACATGTTTTAAGGATACCTTAGACAAATACTGAAATTAGATGGCTCTTGATTATTGATTAAAAAACACTTTCCTTTTTTAAAATAATTATTACATGACATGTTTTTAATAATCCATGTTTCTATTTGTAAAATTTTTTTGTGTAATGATCTTGAATTTTGATTATGTCATCATACCCTTATGCTTATATTATTTTCATTAATGAAATTAAAATTTTAATTCTTATGTTTACCATTACAAAGTTTTTGATCTCACACTTTTTTTGTATTCCATATCCCCAGGTTATAAATATTAATATTAAATGAATTATTTCAATAATGGATTCATGTTTGATTAATTTCATTATAAATGTTTAATTTCTAAAGTGAAATATGATAAGTAGAGAATATTACTAAACTTATCACTTGACGTCATGGGCATTGTTATGTAAGAGTGTGTCCAAATTCTCTAAAACTGTGAATCTAAAAGGTATTTGGGTATGTACGTTACCTAATATTTTCTAATGATGTTGAATGTTTTATGAATAAAATTTGGCCATGATTATTTGAATTTTCACTAGAAAATGTAAATATTGTGTTTTTATCTCCATATCCATGAGTACTATT
Source organism: Viscum album (assembly GCA_963277665.1). Lineage (NCBI taxonomy): Eukaryota > Viridiplantae > Streptophyta > Magnoliopsida > Santalales > Viscaceae > Viscum > Viscum album. Next base: position 2,018,059,038 of record OY728126.1, on the reverse strand, counting down.
TTGACGTTTTTATAGTTTTTACTAGATAAAGTTTATATAAATTTTTTGATTTTGATGTTTTCATTGATGCAAACATAGGAGTTATGGATACCATAAGGGGTTTATAAGTTTAAGGATGATCAACATTTGTATTGAATGGACACCCCATTTAAGGTTTTTATTTGTTGTATTTTAAGGATATTAATCATATTTTGGGAGATGTTTTTTGGGTTTTGGTAAATTTAATCCCATGGTTTAGCAAGAATTACTATTTTGGAAAAATATTGTATCATTTTTTGGGATATAAGAAGAAAGGTATTATAAAAAATATTAGTTTAAAACATTATCAAATGTTTTGGTTATTGAGGATAATTAAAAAATAGGTTTATTCATTTATGGAAGGATTTATGTTGAACCTTTTGTATTATTATTGAATTTTTTAGATTATATTTTTATTGTTTTATACGAAGTTTTGTTCACTTTAGTTATTATATTATCATATAGTAACCATTTTAGTTTTATTAATGATTGTAATAATTCATTTTTATATTTTTATATAACTAATAGTCATTCAAAATTTGATCATAGTGCTATATAAATAAAATACTCATTCTCAAAATTTGTAGTAAAATATTATTTAATGGTGTAATTTTATTGAAACACGTAATCAAAGGAAGAAATTTCTATTTTAGATTACACTAAAATCAATATTTATATTTTATTATGTTTTTTAGTCAAGATGATAATGTAATTCCCAAACTCTAGGAAACAGATCTTAAATTAATAACTTTAACCTATTAAATTATTTTTTTATAAATTTGTAGTATTCTTAATCCTTTATTAATTTATGGTTTTGTGATCAATAAATTTTTCGTCACCAGTGTCACTTTTACTTTCTATCATTTCGAAATTAATTCTCAACTCTTCCCATATTTTTACTTCCCCCAAATTTTGTCGTATTTTGGGACTTAGTTATGGGTTTTTTCAGATGTGTTTCTTATTTTTATTCCCCTCTTATTATAAGGGAGTTTTGTTAATACATTTTATATTGTGGGTTTTCAATAAATATATTTTAAAATGTTAAATCATTGATTACCTAGCTCATGAAAAAATTATGAGTATGCAATTTATTAAAGTGGTGTTAATGAAATACCCTGATATTTTAAAAAAATGATACTATGTTCGATAGTGTATATGACATGAAACACCGAGCATAAATGAATATGAAAATAATATTATCATCAATATAAAATTTATAACATAGCCATTGAATGGAAGGGAATTAATAGTAGTGTCCAAGTTATTATATATATATATATAACACATCATTATTAATAACTAATTTATTTATTATTAGTAAATAATCATTTATGTTTTTTAAAGTTATTATATTCTTCAAAAATATAGTTTCATAAAATATATATTTTTTGAATGAGTTAATATTATAATTAGTTTCTATCAAATTTAAGAATTATATTTTATAAATTATAAATAATTTATGAAATAATTATATCAAAATTATATTAGTGTGAAATTTTGTGATTTTTTTTTAAAATCATGATTTTTCAATGAATAGTAAACTATTCTCATTATTGTAAAACATTCACTTCTGTTCATTAAAAAGTAGAATTGTGATTTGAATGGTATATTATAGTAAGATAATTATAAATTAATTAGATACACTCTATTTTAGTTAATATAAATCTAAATTATACTTGATTATGGTATAAGTTCAATTTTTGGCCTAATTTTTTTTTCAAAAAACCATTTTTCATTGAGTTTTACACATTTATATTAAATAAAAATTCTTTCACTTATAGAAACTTTAAAATAAAAAATGGATTTAATATTTTGAATTATGAGTTTTTAAATTTTCAAATACGTTCCTTTTACTTTTGGTCATTATGAATTATAACTATAGTAAACATTTTTCACCTATGTAAGGGTAAAACAAATTAAAAGTGTTAAAACTTTGACATAATGCCTATAAATAACCCTAAACCACGTATTTAATATTTTTTGGATAATTTATTCACTAAAATTAACATAAAATGGTTGCAAATGTGGAAATTTATTTTCTCAATCCTTTTATTATAACATATATATTATTTTAAGTAAAGGATAACATCAAAAATGTCACAGTCTTGCTTTTAATGTTTATAATATATTGTGACAAGGATAAAAGAAATATCATTTTCAGTTTTAAATAGTTATTTTAATTTTGAATGATTTATTATCATGGTAAATTATTTCCAATTTTTTGTTTCGAAATAATAATTGTAAAAGCATACACAATGCCGACACAGTTATTTTACAAATAGGAGAAACAAAAAGTAAATGATTTTTAAAACTATAAAAGTAAGCTTTTATTCAGAATTAATAGTTTTAACCTATTTTTTGATATATATAATATTTATTGTTTTTTAAAATTTTATAATCCAATTCAATTACTATCTTGATGTCATTTAAGTCAACCAATATAAATTTGTCAAAAAAAGACTATAATTCTCTATAATGATAAACAAAACTTTATTTTATTATTTAAAATTCATAAAAAATAATATATTTGGCCATGTTAATGTGATTTGGTCGATCATATAAACCGTGATCCACTAATTTGTCACATGCCATTTTATATTATGTTTTTGACCTATAAAGAGTAAACAACATTAATATCAAAGTATTTGTCTCAGTAGATATAGAGGGGGGGGGTAAACTAAGAGTTGTGGGAGGAAAAATAAACTATAAATATAAAACATTTATTTTAGAAGAGTATTAAAAATCATAATGATAGTATATCAGAAATATATATTATTGGTTTGACTTTTCCTACAAAGCTAATTTCCATTAATTTATTTATTTCAATAATTCCAAGAGTGCCCTGCCACTCAGTTATAAAAGGGAACCCCCATTACACACATCTTATCGCCTTTTGAGAACTATAGCTCAATAAATATACAACCAATTCTCTCATAAACAATCTTACCAACATCATATAGGTCCATGTCTCCTGAAAATACAAAAAAAAAGGATTATGTTTTATGACAAAGGGGATATCAAAGAAGAAGGTATAAGCCCAAAATGAACCATTTCATGTTTATTTCTTCTTCCACCTTCATAAAATACTTAGTAACCAAGATTAAATAATAAAATAAATATATTAAATAAATTAAAATATTATTATTACAATTTTATATCCATTTTTCTTCTCCTTTTCAATCATAAGTAAAATAAAAAACATTTCTTATGTGTAAGTGTGGATTAAAACATCAATGAACCGATGTGTTATTTTTATCACCATCTAAAAAATATGATTATTTTTTAAGATTTTAATTATATATATCATATTAATGACAGAATTATTATTCTATAAGATAATATATAATCTATTTTCTTACATTCCCATCCATTTAAAAATGATAATGTTGTTTAGGAATACAGATGAACCACCACCTCCAGGTAGCTATGTGATTCATTTTTCATGTATATATTTCATAGATGGTCATAAAATTTAATATAATGTATATAAATGAAAAAATTTCTATTATTATTATTTGGAATATGATTTAATATTTATCACTTTTACCACGTTCAAAATAACAAAATCATTTTACAACTAATAACGGAACATCCTCAAAACATACAACGTAATCTTAACATATAATGTAACTGAATAAATCATGATCTTACATGATATAAATGGAATAATGATTATGAAATAAAAAATAAATTATTAATTAATAAAATAATATTATATAATTTTATTATACATTAGTTAAAGAACATACATAGAGAGTTATAAGATAAGGTAAGTAGTTTCTGAACATAATTTTAATTCATTGGGTTATATTTCTATTTACTTATATATTATGCCAATATTGTTTGTGAAATTACCTATGAGTGTATTATTTCATATTTCCTCTGTTTTTCTTTATATTCAAAATTTTTCACATAATTAATTCAATGACTAATTCTATCTTCAATGATACAATATTTATAAGGATTATTCATCTCAATATTGTTTCCTTAAGACATATCTTATAATATACACCCACTTTATTTTAATAGACATATATTATTCCTTTTAATATATTATATAATGAATTACACATTGATGATGATATTTAAACTTCCGTGAAACTTATATCTTTCAGGATTATTCAATTCAAAAGTTAGAAAAGATGCAATAATTTTTATGGTCTTAATTTAAATTTGTTGACACATAATTCATGTTATACACCGTGATTTATTTCATTTTGGTCAATTACATTCCAACTAATGTATTTTTAAATATTATTTCATGTAAATTATTGGTTTTATAAAATCATTTTCTGTTCATTCATTTATTGGATTTTTTATTCAAACATTACACAAGTTTCTAGGGTTTCTCATCCCAATATTTCTTCTTACAGACATATTTTGATTGATACACATATATTAATTTATATTGTCTATTGAATTGGAATTTAGTTCTATATCATTAATCTTTTTATAGTCATTGTATTTTATATTTCTTATTTTTGTTCTTCTTAAAAATTTATTTTTGTTTGAAGCAGATGTAAAATAATTTTTTGTTATAATTATTGTTTAAATTATTTTAACTATATTCAACCAATATAATCCCCCATATTTTTTACCTTATTTATAGAATATTTTTTTATAAACATAAATGTTTTCTGAAAAGTTTTTAAACTAATTTTAACTTCACTTAAAATTTTTAAAATGTAAATTTCTTAATTATTTGGTTATGAGTCACATTTGGATCTCTTTGCAAATGATCAAAAACAGTGTTTATTTTAAAAATTTACCAAATGAATGTAATTTCAAACCATCATGATATATTATGAATTTGAGTATTAATTAATATGTTTTTTATGGTTTTTATTAAATAATATAATTTTTCAAATATACTATTACTTTTTAAAAAATATTTCCAAAATAAAAGTGTATTTTCTCATATTTTGTGTTCTTTAAAAGGAATTTTCACCCATCTTAATATCCTTTAGTAATCACTCAGAAAAACTAGAAATATAATCTTATGATACATTCCATATTATTTCTATATATTACATACAATTATTTTTTGTAGATATTATCTTGAAAACGATTGTTTTCTATAGGTAAATTATGTTATAATGGAATAAATTTTTTTATCAAAAAGAATGATGTTGAATATAAAGGATTTCATGTTTTATATTAATTTTTGGTATATATAAATTGTTGATGATGATTATTTATCTAGACATAGCTCATGATGAGGGTTAATATTGAAATATCTTATATGACGGGTGTGACCGATACAACTTATATGACGGGAAATCCTGTTATAGATCACCAATGTGATGGGAAATGTTCCATGTCATTAAAGGTAAGAAAGAGTGAGTTAATTGGGGTGGTGTATCCTTTTAATTTAACTAGGATGAAATTATTTCTTACAAAAAATATTGTATTTCATGATGATAATGTTCCAATAGGTAATGAAACAAATTAAGGTAATCTGTTATAACAAGAGAAAAAAACTATTATTTTAAATAAAGATGTTTTAAATTTATATAGTTTTATTACACAAATGTTATGATTTTCAATTTAAAAAATTTAATTTTGTAATATAAACATAATTTTTTGAATCCTCATGTCCAAATTTTGTTAGGATGAATTATTATAAACTTTAAGGAAAATTTGATATTTGAGTAAAAAATGAATATAACATTTTTTTATAGACCGTAACATTTAAGGCCTAATATGTTTTTATCATAACATATGATTTATGAATATTATTTTTAAAAAAATACTTTTATATATTAATGTAATTATTTTAAAAATTATGTACCCTTTATAACCTTATTAATTTTATTTTGGAACCTTAGATACATTATTTCTAAAACCATCTTTCATGCGTTATATATGGATTATTTAAAATTTGTTTTTAAAAAATATAGAAATTTAATAATGTAAAATATATTCTATATTTTTAATTATGAGTTAAAAAATAAATAATAAGGTAAATTTTATATTTACGAACAAAAAAGTTACCAATGTAAAATAGTTACCATAATAAAGGTCAAAAAATGTAAAAGGTTAAAATTAAAAGAGAAAATCATTAGATAACTAAAAAAACAAAATTAAATGGATTGTTGAGGTATTTTATCACCTTAAAAATAAATTTTAACACTAATTATCATATAATTCATTGATATTAGAAACAACCTAAATGAATTCCATGATAACAAAATATATATTATATTCACCCTAAAACCACCCCTCCTCAAGTATAAATACCATCCCATATTCCTCTCACTCTCTAATACAAATATATTGTGAAATATTCTTATCCCATAACTTATAAATAGTATCTAAATGGTTGTTGTTATTTTTTAGGGATTCACTCTCTGTCTTTGAGAAGGTTCTTTTTCTAATAGTGGTTTCTCCAATCCACCTATTCCCTTTTCAAATTCATGAAATTTGTTATATTGTATTTTTAAATTCATTTTTAATTCATTTTGATTATTTATATACAATGTTATCATATTCCCTTTACTATTTTATAAATGTGAGTTTATACATTCTCTCTCATTATAGCATTTTCATTAGTTGTTACTATATCAAAATAGGGGTTCCTCACCCATCTATTCCTTTTATCTTTGCGAGCCTTTTTAAATTCCATTAAATATAAAAGGGAAATGTTATTATGTATCATTGTTATAATTTTATTACTTTTCCATCAATTATATATCTTCTCCCTCATTATACAACCATTATAAGCAATTATAATTCTTGAACAATCTTGTATCCATGAAACCATATAAAATTTTTGTTAATTACATTATTTGTGGGTTTCCTTGAATAGAAATACCTATATGGATACAAACAAGTGGAAAAATGAACTAGATAATATGTACCATGGGGTAATAACACAAAAACTATTGGATTGGTTATTAACTAGATTTTTACATACATCATGACAAGAAATCACTACTACATGACTAGTTTGACACCCTCGAGGTATTTGTATCGTATAATTCATATGCACTTTATTTGCCATAATTAATAGTCAAATTATATGAATATATATTTAAATTAAATGGAACTAAAAATTCCATAGATTTACCCTTCACCATTTATTATTATCATTACTTCAATTGGCGTACTACCCTTTTAATTATGATCAGCCAATATATTCTAAAGTTGGTTGTTAAATATTCACCCAAATAGCCACATTAATCCACTAAAGTGGGTTTTTACCACTCATTTTAGAACCAATGATTATTTTCTATTTCAGTCACCATATTTCTCCTGTAATTTTACCTTTGTCCTCAATATCCATGTTTATATGTACACATGGTATGGGTAAATAAAATATCTATGGGGAATGATCTATTAATGCCTTTATCTCTCCTTGTCATCAACTATGAATAACTTTTCCTCCAATAATTTTACTTTATGGATAATGTTTTATACTTTATCTATTTTATATTTTCTCACCTATAAACCTATTCATTGATATATTAGGGAATATTTCTAACAAATAATATACATTTTATTTTTTATGGTGTACATACCCAATAGTTCATTTTATTAATTAAAGGTTATTTACTTTAAGAGATACATGCCTTCATTTTATAACTGGGTATTTTCCACAAGTTCATGTTATGATTACAGATGTATTTAAGTATTTTTTACCTATATATAACAGATGAAATTTGGAAAATTAAGGGTACTACGTTATTGAACTCTAATGCATTGGGTAAAAAATAAAACTCTAGTGATGGAAGGTTTATGATATATTTGGTAGATGGCTTGGTAATGTTTAATGATACTATAAGGACCTGACCTTAAACATTACATAATCTTGAATTAAATGAATAATTCACATTCAGGATCTTTTCAGGTTTAGATTTTTAGAGAATTAGGCATAAAAATTACATTACAACATGAATATTACATGTAGACACTACTACTCAGTATCCATTTTTTTCATAAAAATAAAAAAAATCTTAAAAAGAAAGAAGTATAGTTCCTTGTTTTAGATAGCATGATTTTTCCTTGATCCCATCCTTGACCCTATTCATCTTTATGTCTTCAGGAAAACATTTAGAAAACTTGGGATGAGCAAAAAAAAGCTCAGTAAGGGTTATAAAATAATGATGGAAAACATTAGCCCATCAATAAATACAAATAAATGAAACCATACTTTTCAATCATAACATACCTTACGAAATCATAAGATTAATGAATAACACCCACAAATCATAAATCATAAAGGTTACTTATGGCATCCATATCAAAATTACATTGTAGTTATCACAGCTATATAGGGAGTTACACTTGGAATACACATCACAGTATATTCACAAAATCTCTTAGGAGAAACATCACTTTTACCTCTTTCACGTAACCCAATGCATTGGAGAGCTATCTTGGGCTCACCTACCCTAGGTTTATCATGGAACCACCCATATACCTAAACAATGCCCAATTACCATAAAATAATCATAACACATAACAGAATTATAAACAAAAGATAACATTTCCACATTCCAATATATCAAATCAAGATATTTAAATAAACAATGCTTTATCTAATAATTTTCCAAACCATTTACAAAGAGATTTTTGAATCAAAGTGTCCCATGACCATTTGAAGCTTTTAAATGAATTATCATTTGAAAAAATTAATATACATACAAATAAATGCTAAAACCCATTTTAAAAACATGGAAATTAATGAGAAATATTTAGAAGAATGAATCTTTAAAACATTTAAAATGATATTTTAGTTAAAGAGTTTTTTAACAAAAAGAGAGATGCTTGAATTCAAATAATTGAGGAATAACATTTAATTAGAACATTATAATATAAGAGAATAAAGGTATTTCTGATATAATATGTAAAAGGATAGTATATACACCATATAAGAGTGAATTGGTGCATAAAAACAGTGAAGTCTAAGTGGAAATGTAAATTGACATGAAATCCCTTATAAAGATGGAATCCTCAAATAATGGATAAATCAATCACATAATTATGTGTGAAAAATATAAATACACCTAATATAATTGTATATTAAGTGTAAAACAATAATAGGTCATTACAACATATTCATAGGATGACATATTCAAGAATAAAAGTTGAACTCAAAGAATTAAAATTGGGTTAAGAAGTTCCCTAGTAAAAATTCGACAACCTAACAATGTCACATTAAAATTAAATGAATTGATTTGATGAGATAAAAAGTGGATCTCATCACTTGGACATAAATTTTACATAAATAAGGATATATAAGAACATATACCAAAATAATAAGATGTAAATTAAAAGACATAATAAAAATAAGTCTTTTAAAAAGAGGAGGGTGAAAGGTTCCCTTACCGATTTGGTAACTTACAAAAAATACGCCACATTAAAAAAGTATCATAAAATAAAGATGTAAATAGTCATAAATGAAATTATATTACACAAACAGTACAATCATAAGTGGTAGATACACCACACAAAAGGAAAAGGTGGAAAATATTGCATGAATCTCACGGGAATAAATGTGAGATGAAACCATTTACCATGTTGTAATCAATTGAGTCGTATGACCAAAATTTAATAACCACTAAATGAATCACAGAATACCATGAATATAATGTGAATCATGATAATATATATATATATATATATCAAATAGTAGTACAAAATACACCACACGCAATGAATAAGTGGCGAACAATGGAAATCTCACGGAATTAAAAGTGAGATAAAAAAATCCCTTACCTCGTGTCCAACATGACTCGTGTGTTCCTTGTTATTCTTGAATAATAAACTAATGTTAATTTATACTATCTTAAGAACATTTTTCATGGTTATTATTCTTTATATATCACTTATTACCATCTTATAAACTATATGTAATCTTTTATGTTAATAACGATCGTTTTGTCGATATTTGGTACTTGAGTAAAAAAATGTACACCTTATATTTACAAGTTGTCCATGTTGTAAATAGTTCATTATATCAAGAATGATATTAATTATTTAGATGTAACATATATCATATATATTCAGTATATATATATATATATTTGTAACAATACATATCATTTCGAGGTAAGAAATGAAATGCGCCATTCATGGAGACGGAAAGTCGTACGTACGAATGAACGGTATTTTCATTTATATGTCTTATTTTAATTGAATTAAAAATTAATGATACATAATTATATTATAATTCCAGTATAATATCATATATAATATCATTAAATCCATCCTTTATACATACCACATATGGAATTAATGAGTCATATCACTTTGAGGGGGCGGTAGTCTGCACTTTCTCCAATGAAATTATCACATTTACCCATAATGGAAACCATAAAGGTATGATATAAATGGAAAATAAAGAAGAATAAAGAAAACTGAAACATAATATATATCATATATAAATACAGTTCCATCATAATGGACACCATGAGAGGTGGTAGGAGGTAATTGAACAATCATCGTTTCGTGAGGCGTTAGTTTTCCATCCACAGAAACATTATGTTTTTCACCCATTAGATGGAGGTGTGTGTAAGTGTAGTTATAATAATTCTCATAAAAAATCCTAGTAAACTGAGGATAATGGTTTTGTTATAAATGAATGGTATAAAAATAGTTTAGGTGTTTGAGGAGTAAAATAAAAGAAAAGTAGTTATGAGAACTCGTTACCTTTAATTTTGGTAACTTCCTTTGGTTTGAACCAAAAGGACTTCTTGAAGTGCCTTCTGCCTAAGTTAAGACTTCTAGGATGAGGAGAGGGTTGTAGGGAGATTAATTGGTCAGAGGTTGGATGATCCAAAAGTCTTGAGAGGAGTGATAAATTGGATATAAGTTGTGTCCATTTATAAGGGGGGGGGAGGGGCTCTTTAGGAAAGTGTGAAAATATTATTTTATTATATAATGATATTTGGTTTCTAAAGGTCCAAAACTAATTAAAGTCGAAGATAAGAAGACTCATGTTCAAAATAAAATATTCCAATAATAATTTTATAATATTTTGATGTAATTTTAATATTTATAATATTATTTATTTAAATCATTTATTAATGAGGTATATATTGCATCATTATTGTGTCTTAAATAATTTAATATATTTTTTGTCTAAAAATTAAAAAAAATACCATGATGTGGAAATATTTTTATATTTCCAATGAATATTTATAGTAGAAAATATAACTTATATAACCCCATGTAAAAACTGATTTAATATAAGATATTTGTTTATGTCATTTTTATTCTTTAAGTTAATTAATCTAAATTGTCATTATCACTCCCAATTGGGTCAATGGGGTCCCAACATCGACCCAAATATGCCCCTAGTCGTAAATGACTCAAAAAATATGGTTTTGAAAAGTCTTAAGGTAATTTTGAATTATTATAATATAATTTTTTCCTTGAAATACCCTATTTTTCTTTAACCGTGGTAAATAAAAGTCAAAAGTACTATTCACAAAATAACTATTTTCATTTTATTAAACCACATTTTACTTACTAATAACAAACATGTATGTCGTATTTTCGAAATCCAATTCACAGAAGTGGTAAAATTTCATTTAAATGAAAAAGTCATTTTTTCATCTACTACTAAGTGGTATCACTATTCATAAAAAATTGAAGTTTTTCAGAAAAATACCAAAAAATAATCCTAAGAATTATTTGATATTCCAAATTCAAAAATGATGTCTATTTTTTCAAATTCTAAACATATATGTTGAATTAATTAATTTAAAATTAATTCTTATTGTTAAAACAAATAGCTTATTTTTATGAAACACTAACTATCAAAAGACTGACAGTTGTTTATGTCCAAATTCAATGTGAAATTAATTCCAATGACAAAAATTGGATTAAATGGTAATAATATATTCTAAATAAACCTCAAAACAAATAAAAAATTAATATAACCATATAAATAAATTAATTAAAATGTAGTTTTGAATTAAATTACAGTATTTTTTACTATTCATCAAAAAATGAATTTTATTAGAAAAAATACCAAAATTTTCCCCAAAGTAAAATTTGATGTCCCAATTCAAAAGTGGATTTTTTTTTTAAATAGAACATATAAAAATGAAAAAAAAACAAGATTTAAATAGGGTTCTCCATAAAAAGGCGGTAAATGGACCTTTTACTAAATATAAGAGTATTCGTGCATAAAAATAGATTCATTCCTATTTTAAGACACTAACTTTTATTGGATAATTGTAAAAATATTTAACACACATATATAGTCATATTTTAGTTAGTTCTATTCATTCATGAAAATACAATGTCTAGGAATTAACATCCATTTAAAATAATAATATTATTATATTATTAGTGTGCAACGTACGATTTAAAAGAAACATGTTGTTGCGTATTGGGTACTCCATCGAACATTGTGTCACCTTTAATGTAAAATTAATATTTAATTCACAAATATTAAGAAATATGAAATGTGTCTTATTCATTATTTATATGGGATGTTACATCATTCCCCCCTTTTGGGAATTACGTCCTTGCAATTTTAAAACTGGGCTAGGAAACTTCATTAAAAGTACCACATAGGAAAAGAGTCAGTAAAACGATCACTTTAAAAGAAAGAAAGAAAGGTAAAATGGTCACCCGAGATAACCTGTTCTAGGATTACATATAGGAAAACATGGATATGGAAGAGAGAATAAAAACGGTCATGTTCTGATGGAGAGTGATAGAAAACATGGTTAGGAGAAAGTTAACCACTAGAAAATCACATACATGAGATTGGTTAAATGGTCTTTGATTCCCCAGTAGGAAAATTTAATAGAAAACGTTTTTGTTTTAAGTTGGTTTCCATAAATGAAATTTATTTATGAGATTAACGAAAAATGTATGGAAACATACTTAATAGTCATGTAAACTTTCATCCTTTACTATATTTCTAACACAAATTCATATTTTCTCTAAACTGTGAGTATTCATGATGACTTGTTCACATTAAAAGCACTATAATCAACTTCTATATAATCACATAATACACAAATGATGAACTATATATTTCCTTTGTGTTTAGACATCAATAAAAACAAAAATGGTTAGTGATAGATCAGATAATACCCAAAAAGGTCAATCTTTTACAAGAAGAAAAACTACTCTGAATCTCCAAAATTTGTCAATCAAAACCAAAGATCAACAAAGATCATTCAATAAACAACTATCCCTCAAATTATTCAAAATTAATCCAAACTGATATTGTAACCAAAATCTCGTAAGGATTTAATTACATAGACTTCCAAGATACATCATAAAAATTATCTCCAAATAACACCAATTACACATAAAGGCTCATATTGAAAATTATTTAACTTAATCACATATTTTCCATGATAGGTTATTCATTTTCATAAATAAATCAAATCATCATATGTCCACAATAAAAACATATATTATTCCCAAATAAAATTTCAACCATTACTCCACAAATGAGATCCCATAGTATTCTATTTCCCTTAAAAATATTATGTTTCCCCAAAAGAGAGAGTGTCTTCAAAAATAAAATGTATTAATTAATCACCAAATAATTTTCCTATATTAATGATAAGGATATCCATTTGAAACAAAAAACATAAGTTCTCAATATCAACTTATTCTAGATCTATAAATTCATTCAACTAAAAATAATAAGTCATACTAAAGAGGTACTTCACGTTGGATAGTGGTATGCGATGCGCCCTTTCCACTCTTCAGTTGTGGGTTCGATTCCTATGGCCTTGTCGGACGTGACAGGTTTTCACCCATCTTATGGTGTCCATATGGTTTCATCTTCATCTTGTTCACGTAGGTATAAGGTCCATGCATTGCAACAATGATTTAGAGATCCTTTAAAATCATTTGCTTCCTTCATCCGAATACACATTGTACAACATGGGTCATATGGGTGTTCACATAATAACAGTTTTGTAAAATAATCATGTATGATATATAATTTCAAAACATCTGATAAAACATGATTTCTATAAAACAGTCAGACTGAATTTGAGTTGAAATGTTCAATTAACGGTTCTTTTAAAATACCATAAGTATGTGCTATAAGACTATATTTTAAATGAAAATATAAATAGGTTGCGCAAGGGTCTCATTCTTCACCACCTTTTTTTAAATAATAATATGCTTCAAAATCTCGTGATAATGTAAAATATTTGAAAATTCTTTGATAATATTTACCTTTCTTGAAAATATGAGAGTATTGTGAAAATAAAATTTGATTAAATACAACCCCTTATCCATAATGATATCAAGGTATAGTGGAGGTGTTTGATATCTCAAACAAGTTCTTTCAAGTGATTTTTATGCTAGAAAAAGTTTCACAATCATCTGAACATGACTTTGAAAAAATTATTGCAAGAATGTCCTCAGGAAGAGATAAGAATGTAGTTTTAGATCCTTCTCCTTATGTTTATAACTTACATTCCTTGATCTGAAAAAATTTATAAAACATATATTTAACAGAAATAATAGACATAGAGACTTATCATGTGTTTAATGAAAACTCATAATCCCTAAAGTTGTCTAAACCTACCTCTGATACCAACTCTAAGGACCCAGCCATAAACATTACATAATCTTGAATTAAATGAATAATTCACAATGAAGATCTTTTCAGGTTTAGAGTTTTAGAGAATTAGGAAAAACAATTACATTACAACTTGAATATTACATGTAGACACTACTACTCAGTATCCATTTTTTCCATAAAAATAAAAACTCTTAAAAATAAACATGTCTAGTTCCATGTTTTAGATAGAATAACTTTTCCTTGATCCCATCCTTGACCCTATTCATATTCAGGTCCTATGGAAAACATTTAAAAAATATGGTATGAGCATATAGAGCTCAGTAAGGGTTATAAAATAATGAAGGAAAACATTAGCCGATCAATAAATACAAATCAATGAAACCATACTTTTCAATCATAACATACCTTACGAAATCATAAGAATTATGAATAAGACACAGAAAACATAAATAATAATGGTTACTTATGGAATTCGTATCAAAATTACATTGTAGCTATCACAGCTACGTAGGGAGTTACACTTGGAATTCCAATTATAGTATATTCCCTAAATCTCATAGGAGAAACATCACGTTGACCTCCATCACATTACCCAATGCATTGGAGAGTTATCTCGGGCTCACCAGCCCAAATTTTATCACGGAACCACCCGTATACGTAAACAATGCCCAAAAACTATAACATAATCATAACACATAACACAAGTATAATGGAATGATAAAATTTCTACATACCAATATATCAAATCAAGATATTTAAATAAACAATGCTTTATCAAATCAATTTCAAAACCATTTAAAAAGAGATTTTTGAATCAAAGTGTCCCATACCACTTTGATGATTTTAAATGAATTATCATTTAAAAACATTAATTTCCATATAAATAAATCCCAAAATCCATTTGTAAAACATGTACTTTAATGATAAATATATAGATGAATGAATCTTTAAAACATTTAAAACAATATTTTAGTTAAGGAGTTTTTTAACAAAAAGAAAGATGCTTGAAAACAAATAATCGAGGAATAACATTTAATAATAACTTTATAATACCATGAGAATAAATTTATTCATGATATAATATGTCAAAGGATGGTATATAGACCATATAAGAGTGAAATGGTTCATAACAACAATGAATTCTCAGTGGAAATGTATTTTGAGATGAAATCCTTATAAAGATGGTATCCTTAAATTAAGGATAAATCAATCACATAATTATGTGTGACAAAAATTAATACACCTAATATAAGTGGATATTATGTGTAAAACAATTAGAGGTCATTGAAACATATTTGTATGATGACATATTCACGAAGGACAAGTTGATCCCAAATAATTGAAATTGGGTTAAGAAGTTCCCTTGTAAAAATTCGACAGCCTAACGACGTCACATTAAAATTTGAAAAAATGAGTTGATGAGATAAAAATGGTATCTCATCACTTGGACATACATTTTACATAAATAAGGATATAGATTAACATATCCCAACATAATAAGATTTAAATTAAAAGACATAACAAAAAGACTTCTTTTAAAAAGAGGAAGGTGAAAGGTTCCCTTACAGATTTGGTAACTAACAAAACATACGCCACATGAAAGAAGGATCATAAAATGAAGATGTAAATAATCATAAATGAAATTATATTACACAAATTGTAAAATCATGGGAAGTAAATACACCACAAAAAAAGGAAAAGGTGGAAAATATTGCATGAATATCACGGGAATAAAAGTGATATTAAACCCTTTTCCACGTCGTAATCAACTGAGTCGTATAACCAATAGTTTATAACCACATAATTAATCACAGAATACCATGAATAAAATTAGAATCATGATAATATATATATATATATATATATATATCAAATGGAAGTACACAATACACCACATGTAATGAATAAGGGGCGAACAATGGAAATCTCACAAGAATTATAAGTGAGATAAGAAAATCCCTTACCTCGTGTCCGACTTGACTTGTTTGTTACTTTGTCTTCCTAAATAATAATCTAATGTAAATTTATACTTTCTTAAGAACCTTTTTCAATTTTACTATTCTTTTTATATCACTTATTACCATGTTATAAACTTTATGTAATCTTTTATGTTAATAAGGTTCGTTTTATCAATATTTGGTACTTGAGTAAGAAATAAACACCTTATATTTACAAGGTGTCCATGTTGTCAATAGTTCACTATATCCAGAATGATATTAAATATTTAGATATCATATATTTAATACATATCCAGTATATATATATATATATATATTTATAACAATACATATCATTTGGAGGTAAGAAATGAAATGCACCGTTCATGGAGACGGTAAGCCGTACGTACGCATGAACGCTACTTTCATTTATATTTCTATTTTTAATTAAATTAAAACATAATTATACATAGGTATATTATAATTATAGTATAATATAGTATATAATATCATTAAATCCATTCTTTATACATCTGAAATATATCATTAACGAGTCATATCACTTTGAGGGGGTGGTAGTCCACACTTCCTCAAATGAAATTATCATGTTTACCCATAATGAAAACCATACAAGTATGATATAAATTGAAAATACAGAAGCATAAAGAAAACATATACATAATATATATCATATATAAATACAGTGCCATCATAATGTCCACCATGAGTGGTGGTAGAAGGTAAATGAACAATCATCGTTTCGTGAGGCGTTAGTATTCCATCCACAAAAACATTATGTTTTCACCCATTATATGGAGGTGTGTATAAGTGTAGTTCTAATCCTTCTCATAACAATATCATAGTATATTGATGGTTTTTTATAAAATAATTTAATAAAAAGAGTTTAGGGGTTGGAGGAGTAAAATAAAATAAAAGATGTTCAGAGAACCTGTTAACTTTAATTTGGGTAACTTCCTTTGGTTTGAACAAAAAATACTTCTTGAAGTGCCTTCTGCCTATGGTAAGGCTTCTAGGGGGAGGATAGGGATTTAGGGTGATTAATTGGGCCGATTTTGGAGGATCAAAAAGTCTTTAGGGGCATGAGGAATTGTTTAGAAGTGGTGTCCTTTTAAAAGGGGGGAGGGGCTCTTTAGGAAAGTGTTAAATTATTATTTTATTATATAATAATAATAATCGGTTTCAAAAGTTCCAAAACTAATTAAAGTTGAAGATGAGGTAACTCATGGTTTAAAAAAAACAACCAATAATATTTGGACAGTTTTTGGAAGTTATTTTAATATTTAAAATCTTGTTTATTTAAATCATTTATTAATGAGGTATATACTACATCATTATTGTGTCTTAAATAATTTAATTTATTTTTTTGTCTAAAAATTATAAAAACTACCATGATGTAGTAAATTGTTTTATTTTTACAATGAATATTTATAGTCGAAAATAAACTTATTTAACCCCATGTAAAAATTGATTTACTAAAAGATATTTGTTTGTGTCATTTTTGCCTTTACTTTAAGTTAATTAATCTAAATTGTCATTATCACTCTCAAGATGCTCAATAGGGTCCCAAAATCAACCCAAATATGCCCATGGTCGTAAATGACTCAACTAATAAGGTTTTGACAAGTCTTAAGGTAGTTTTTGAATTATTATAATATTATTTTTACCTTGAATTACCCTATTTATGCGGTAAATAAAAGTCAAAAATTACTATTCAGAACAAAAACTATTCTCATTTTATTGAACCAAATTTTACTTACTAATAACAACCATGCATGTCGTATTTTCAAAATTCAATTCAAAAAACTGCTAAAATTTCATTTAAATGAAAAAGTCAGTTTTTAACTATTACTAAGTGGTTTCACTATTCATCAAAATAGGGGTTTTTCAGAAAAATACCAAAAAATTAGCCTAAGCTTTATTTGATATTCGGAAATAAAAAATGATGTCTATTTTGACAAATTCTAAACATAGAAGTTGCATTAATTTTTTAAAAAATTAATTCCCATTGTTAAAACAAATAGCGTCTTTTTAAGAAATAATAATTATCAAAAGATTGACACTTGTTTAAGTCCAAAATCAAAGTGAAATTAATTCCAATGAGAAAAATGGGATTAAATGGTAAAAATATATTCTAATTACACATTAAAACAAATAAAAAAAATAATCTAACCATATAAATAAATTACATTAAAACGTATTTTTGAATTAAAATTCAGTATATTTCACTATTCATCAAAAAATGAATTTTATTAGAAAAATACCAAAATTTTACCCAAAGTAAAATTTTATTCCCCTATTATAAGGGATAATTTTATTTTCTTAAATAGAACATATAAAAATGACCCAAACTAGATTTAAATAGGGTTCTCCATCAAAAGGAGTTAAATCGACCTTTTATTGAATACTAGAGTATTCGTGATTAAAATTAGATTAATTCATATTTTAAGCCCATAACATTTATTGGATAATTGTAAAAACATTTAACAAACATATATAATCTTATTTCAGTTAGTTCTATTTATTACCTCTAATACAAAGGCAAGGCATTAACTACCATTTAAAATAACAATATTTTATTCTTTGTGTGCAACGTAAGATTTCAAAGAAACTCATTGTTACGTATTGGGTACGACATCGAACATAGCATCCCCTTTAATGTAAAATTAATATTTAATTCACAAATATTAATAAATATGAAATCTGTCTTATTCCTCATTTATCTGAGATGTTACATCCTTCCGCACTTTTGGGAATTGCGTCCTCTCAATTTTAAAACTAGGCTTGGAAACTTCATTAAAAGTCCCACATCGGAAAAGAGTCAGTAAAACTATCATAATAAAAGAAAGAAAGAAAAGTACAATGGCCACCCAAGATAACCCGTACTAGGATTACATGTTGGAAAACATGGATATGGATGAGAGAAAAAATGGTCATGTTCTGATGGAAAGTGATAGAAAACATGGTTAGAAGAAATTTTACCACCAGAAAATCAAAAACTTGTGATGGGTTAAACGATCTTTGATTCCCCAGTTGGAAAAGTTAACAGACCAAGTTTTTGTTTTAAGTTACATTCCATAAATGAAATTTATTTATGGGATTAACTAAAAACCTATGGAAACATCCTTACATGTCTTGTAAACATTCATCTTTTACTATATTTCTAACAAAAATTCATATTTTCTCAAAATGGTGAGAATTTAGGATGACTTGTTCACATTAAATGTGCTATAGTCCACTACTAGGTATTCAAATAATATAACAAATGTTGAACTATATATTTCCCTTATCTTTAGACAACAATGAAAACTAAAATGGCTAGTGAGAGATTAGATAATACGCAAAAGGAACATCTTTTATAAAAAGAAAAAGTACTCTTAATCTCCAAAAATTGTCAAAAAAACCAAAGATCAAAAAAGACCATTCAATAATCAATTATCCCTAGAATTCTCCAAAAGTAATCCAAACTGAGATTGTAACCCAAATCTCTTAAGGTTTTAATTACATAGACTTCCAAGATACATCTTAACATTTATCTCCAAATAACACCAGTTACATATAAAGTATCATATTGAAAAGTAATTAACCTAATGATATGTTATCCATGATAGTATATTCATTTTCATAAATAAATAGAATCATAATATTTCCATAATAAAATCATATATTATTCCCAAATAAAATTTCAACCATTACTCCACAAATGAGATCCCATATTATACTATTTTTCTGTAAGAATATTAAGTTTCCCCAAAACAGAGAACGTCTTCCAAAATAACATTTATCACTTAATCACCAAATCATTTTCCTATATTAATGATACCCATTTGAAAAAAAACATAATTTCTCAAAATCAAATTATTATTGTTCCAAAAAAATCATTCAATGAAAAATAATAAGTCATACTAAACAGGGACTTCACGTAGGATAGTTGTAGGAGATGCACCCTTGTCACCCTTCGGTTTTGGGTTCGAATCCTACGGCCTTGCTGGACGCAAGGGGTTGTCACACATCTTATGGGTTTTCCTTTTTATACAACTCAAAAATAACCCTAGCATGTTTTAACCTCAAAGGTTTTATTATACCTTAAATTTTCATCCCAGTACATTAAGACCTCATCATCTTATATATTGTCATTTGTTTCACCTCCAAATAATAAAATAAATCTACTCCCAAAAGAAATAACATCATACCTTGATCATCATGTCCATATGGTTTCATCATTATCTTGATCACGTAGGTAGAAGGTCCATTCATTGCAACAAGGATTTGGAGATCCTTCAAAATCATTTGATTCCTTCATCCAAATACACCTTGTACAACATGGTTCATATGGGTGTTCACAGAAAAACAGTTTTGGAAAATAATCATATATGACATATAATTTCAAAACATATGATAAACCATTATTTCTATAAAACAGTGGGACCAAAATTGAGTTGAAACTTTCAATTAACATTGCTTTAAAAATACCATAAGTATGTGCTGAAATAATATATTTTAAAATAAAATATAAATATGTTGTGCAGGGGTCTCTTTATTTAGCACCTTTTTTTAAAATCATAATATGCTTCAAAATATTGTGATAAGGTAAAATATTTGAAAATTCCTTGATAATATTTACCATTCTTGAAAATATGAGATTATTGTGCAAATAGGATTTTATTAAATACAACCCATGATCCACGATGATATCAAGGTATAGTGGAGGTGTTTGATATCTCAAACAAGTTTTTGCAATTGAGTTTTATTCTAGAAAAAGTTTCACAATCATATGAACATGACTCTGAAATAATTATTGCAAGCATGTCATTAGGAAGAGATAAGAATGTAGTTTGAGATCCTTCCCCTTCCATTTGTAACCAACCTTCCTTGATCTAAAAAAATTATAAAACAAGGATTTAACAGAAATAATAGACATAAGGACTAATCATGTCTTTTACAAAAACTCCTAATCCCTAAAGTTGTCTAAATTGATATCTGATAACAACTACAAGGACCCGGTCTTAAACATTACATAATGTTGAATTAAATGAATAATTCACATTGAAGTATTTTCAGGTTTATAGTTTTGGAGAATTAGGAATAATAATTACATTATAACTTGAATATTACATGTAGTCACTAATACTCAGAATCCATTTTTTTCATAAAAATAAACACTCTTAAAAAAAACATGTCTAGTTCCAGGTTTTAGATAGCATGACTTTTCTGTGATCCCAACATTGACACTATTCATCTTTAAGTCATGTGTATAACATTTTAAAAACTTGGTATGAGCATAAAAATCTTAGTAAGGGTTATAAAATTTGGAAGGAAAACATTATCCCATCAATAAATACAAATCAATTAAACCATAATTTTAAATCATAACATACCTTACGAAATCATATGATTTATGAATAACACACACAAATCATAAATCATAACGGTTACTTATGGCATCCATATCAAAATTACAGAGTACCTATCACAGATACGTACGGAGTTACACTTGGAATTCCCATCATAGTATATTCCCTAAATCTCTAAGGAGAAACATCATGTTTACCTCTGTCACGTTACCCAACGCATTGGAAAGCTGTCTTGGGCTCACCCGCCCTAGGTTTATCATGGAACCACCCGTATACGTAAACAATGCCCAATAACCATAACATAATCATAACTCATAACAAAATTATAAAGTAAATATAACATTTCCACATTCCAATATATCAAATCAAGTTATTTAAATAAACAATGCTTTATCGAATCATTTTCAAAACCATTTAAAAGAGATTTTTGAATCAAAGTGTCCCATACCACTTTGAAGATTTTAAATGAATTATAATTTGAAAAAATTAATGTCCATATAAATAAATCCTAAAAATAATTTTGAAAACATGGACATTAATGAGAAATATTTAGAAGAATGAATCTTTAAAACAATTAAAATGATATTTTAGTTTAAGAGTTTTTTAACAAAAAGGGAGACGCTAGAATACAAATAACTGGGGAATAACATTAAATAATAACTTTATAATATAATGAGAATAAATTGATTCATGATATAATATGTCAAATTATTGTATATACACCATATAAGAGTGAATTTGATCATAACAACAATGAAGTCTTAGTGGAAATGTAAATTGAGATGAAATCCGTTATAAAGATGGTATCGTTAAATTAAGGATAAATAAATCACATAATTATATGTGAAAAATATAAATAAACCCAATATGAGTGGATATTAAATTTAAAAAAATCATAGGACATTCACACATATTCATAGGATGACATATTCATGAAGTACAAGTTGAAGCCAAAGAATTGAAATTGGGTTAAGAAGTTCCTTTGTAAAAATTCGACAGCCTAACATCGTCACATTAAAATTAAAAAAAAATGAGTTGATGAGATAAATGGGTTATCTCATCACTTGGACATAAAATATACATAAATAAGGATATACAAGAACATATCCCAACATAATAATATGTTAATTAAAAGACATAACAAAAATAATTCTTTTAAAAAGAGCAGGGTCAAAGGTTCCTTTGCGGATTTGGTAACTTACAAAACATACACCACATGAAAGAAGGATCATACAATGAAGATGTAAATAATCATAAATGAATGTATATTACACAAAGTATACAATAATGGGAAGTACATACACCACACAAAAGGAAAAATTGGAAAATATTGCATGAATCTCACGGGAATAAAAGTGTGATGAAACCCATTACCACGTTGTAATCAACTGATTCGTATGAAAAAAAGTTAATAACCACAAAATGAATCATAGAATACCCTTATAATAATGAGAATAATGATAATATATAAATATATATATTTCAAATGGCAGTACACAATACACCACATGCAATGAATATGTGGTGAACAATGGAAATCTCACATAATTAAAAGTGGGAGAAGAAAATCTCTTACCTCGTGTCTGACTTGACTCGTTTGTTCCTTGTTCTTCCTAAATAATAAAATAAAGTTAATTTCAAATAATGTAAGAAAATTTTTCAAGTTTATTATTCATTTTATATCACTTATTACCATGTTATAAACTTTATGTAATCTTTTATGTTAATAACGTTCGTTTTGTCGATATTTGGTACTTGTGTCAAAAATGAACACCTTATGTTTACAAGTTATCCATGTTGTCAATAGTTCATTATATACATAAGGAAATTAATTAGTTAGATATCATATAAATCATATATATCCAGTATATATATATATATATAATTATAAAAATACATATCATTTAAAGGTAAGAAATGAAATTCACCATTTATGGAGACGGTAAGCCATATGTACGCATGAACGCTACTTTCATTTCTATTTCATATTTTTATTGAATTAAAACATAATGAGACATAGTTATATTATAATTCTAGTATAATATCATATATAATATCCTTAAATACATCCTTTATACGTCCCACACATGGAATTAACAAGTCATATCACTTTGAGGGGGCGGTAGTCCGCACTTCCTCAAATGAAATTATCGCGTTTACCCATAATGGAAACCATAAAGGTATGATATAAATGGAAAATATAGAAGCATAAAGAAAAAATAATCATAATATATATCATATATAAATACCGTTCCATCATAATGGCCACCATGAGAGGCAGTAAGAGATAATTGAACAATCATCATTTCGTGAGGCGTTAGTTTTCCATCCACAAAAACATTATGTTCTTCACCCATTAGATGGAGGTGTGTGTATGTTTAGTTCTAATCCTTCTCATAACAACATAAAATTATATTTAGGATACTGGTGTGTTTATAAAATAAAGGAATAAAAATATTTTAGGGGTTGGAGGAGTAAAATAATAGAAAATAAGTTAAGAGAATATGTTACCTTTAATTTGGGTAACTTCCTTTGGTTTGAACCAAATGGACTTCTTGAAGTGCCTTCTGCCTAAGTTAAGGCTTATATGAGGAGGATAGAGATGTAATGAGCTTAATTGGGAAGATTTTGGCTGATCCAAAAGGCCTGAGAGGTATGAGGAATTGGTTAGAAGTGGTGTCCTATTATAAGGGGAGGAGGGGCTCTTTAGGAAAGTGTGAAATTATTATCTAATTATAGAATGATATTCGGTTTCTAAAGGTCCAAAACTAATTAAAGTCGAAGATAAGGTGACTAATGGTCGAAATAAAATCATCCAATAAGAATTTTACAGGTTTTGGATTTTATTTTAATATTCATAATCTTATTTATTTAAATCATTTATTAATGAGGTATATATTGCATCAATATTGTGTCAAAAATAATTTAATTTATTTATTAGTCTAAAAATTATAAAAAAAAACCATGATGAAGGAAATATTATTATAATTACAATTAATATTTATATTTGAAAATATAATTTAAATAACCCCATGTAAAAATTGATTTACTAAAAGATATTTGTTTATTTCATTTTTTCTTTTCTTTAAGTTAATTAATATAAATTGTCATTATCACTCCCAAGTGGCTCAATGGGGTCCCAAAATTGACCCAAATATGACCATGGTCGTAAAGGAATCAACCAATATGGTTTTGAAAAGTCTTAAAGTAATATTTAATTATTATAATATTATTTTATCCTCGAATTTCCATATTTACCTTTAAACGCAGTAAATAAAAGTCAAAAGTTACTATTCACAAAAAACAATTTTAATCTTATTGAACCACATTTTACATACTAATAACAACCATGTATATCGGATTTTCTAAATTCATTTCACAGAAGTGGTAAAATTTTATTTAAAGGAAAAAGTCAGTTTTTTTAACTACTACTAAGTAGTTTCACTATTCATCAAAATTTATGTTTTTTAGAAAAATACCAAAAAATCAGCCTATGATTTATATGATATTCTGAATTCAAAAGTGAATTATATTTTTCAAAAATTATAAACATAGAAGTTTCATTAATTAATTTAAAATTAATTTCCACTGTTAAAACAAATAGTGTGTTTTTAAGAAACAATAACTATCAAAAGATTGACACTTGTTTATGTCAAAATTCAAAGTGAAATTAATTCAAATGACCAAAATTGGATAAAATTGTAAAAATATATACTAATTTCACTTTAAAACCAATAATAATAGAATCTAACCATATAAGTATATTATACTAAAACGCTGTTTTGAATTGAAATACCGCATTTTTTCACTATTCATAAAAAATGAATTTTATTTGAAAAATACCAAAATTTTACCCAAAGTAAAATTTGATGTCCCGATTCTAAAGAAGAATTTATTTTTCCAAATATAACATATAAAAATGACCAAAACTAGATTTAAAGAGGTTTCTCCATAAAAAGGTGGTAAATCGGCATTTTACTGAATATTAGAGTTTCATGCTTAAAATTAGATTCATTCATATTTTAAGCCCATAAGTTTTATTGGATAATTGTAAAAACATTTAAAAAATATAGATAATCATATTTTAGTTAGTTCTATTCATTCCCGCCAATACAACGGTGAGGCATTAACTATCATTTAAAATAATAATATTATATTATTCGTCTGCAACGTAAGATTTCAAAGAAACTCGTTGTTGCATATTGGGTACGCCATCAAATATAGCGCCCCCTTTAATGTAAAATTAATATTTATTTCACAAATATTAAGAAATATGAAACGTGTCTTAGTGCTTATTTATCTGGGATGTTATAGATACTTTGGTTAACACCATTGGTAACCTATTATATGGAACTGTAGTGATATTCTTATGAATGTACAGTGTTTATGTTGTAGCCCTATTTCCATGTTATAAATTATATACACATTATTTCATGTTTTATGTCATTTCCAGACTCATATAATTCCCTTATTTTCTGATATCATTTTCTGATTCTATTATTCTATGTGAGAATATATGGTTATTACCTCTGAATTTTATCTTAATGTACATCATGACTAACATCTATCGTTTTTACCTTGTTTTCATGATTACTTCTTTCATAGGATTTATACCTCACCCTTTTCTTATATTACCCATTTTTTCATGAATTAATTTAAAATAAAAATATATCAGAGAGATTCGTGTGAGTAACATTTTTTTAGATGAGATATACCTTTTTATTGAGTATGAAATATATCAATGTACCTATTTTCCAAAGACATTGATCTTTTTATCATCTTGGTTTGGTGCATCTCTTGATATATTTTTAAAATTATGTATATTTAGATCCTGATCTTGAAGATCATTTTTGGGGAATCACAACTCTGTTGAAAACTATATTACATATGATATATTCTAAATTAATACTAAAATGATCTAAAATAGGAATTTCGACCATCTAGGTGGATTCATAAGAACCTAATGGTTCCAAATGTGTATTCATATGATGTTACAACTTTATTCCATTTAGTACTGGCATAAATTCACATATATAATTTTTATTAGGGGTTTTATTTGTGGTGTCCTATTGAGTTTTTTTCTCACACATTTCAATCTAGTAGACGTGTGGACCTTAGGGTTGTATTTCAAGTTCAACCAATGGACCCAGTACAAGTTCATGAGTTGAAGGTGCTAAATGAAAATAGGGAGAATGATATATGGTGAGGTTGAAAATAGGTAGTGGGTCTCCCTAACATTTATTTTATGTTTTGAATCATGTACCATATATATTTATCCATTGAACAATATTAAAAATATTTCATAACTATATGGAAATAATGTGTATAATTTATTATAGCATGGTGAATTTTATTTATAATTTAACATCCATAAAGTTTCATGTATGATTTTTTTTGACATTTAATTATAGTTCATGTATGTATCTCTTATTTATATGATGAAATACTTATTATTGTCTCCCCTTGTGTTTTATGAGACCCTATCTGCTAGTCATCCAAATTTACTATATAGGGAGGTGTATCTGATGTTTGTTGGGACAAGAAAAAGTTAATATTTAAGTACATAATAATAGAGAGGTTATAGTTTGTGTGTTTGTGGGTATTATTGGGCATTAAAATTTATATCATTTATAGGTTTGTTGGTTTTTATCTATTCTTGGAACGAAAATGTATTGGCATTAAGTCTCTATGATAGTGAAATTTCTTATAATATTTTTTAGATAGGGATATGAGAGGAAAATGAGATGGGCTAGACTATATAATGGGGTTTATTCAGGTAGTTTATTAAGCCTAAGATTTTTCATGAGTGGGCCGGTGGTATGAAAATAAATTAATATATATAAATATAAAAAATAATATATTATTTTTTATTTATTTATTATGAAGATATAAGTATATAATTATTTAAATAAATTCAAAATTAAATTCAAAATTTATTTTTTAAAACAACTATTGATAAATATTATAGTAAAATATCAAAAAACAATTAACTACATAGGTATTTTTCATGGTTTAAATGACTATAAAATTATACAAAGGACATCACTAAATTGATTTTTTGTGTAGTGAACCTACATTCCTTCTAGTGCATCTGAATTTTATTTTGTTTTAAAAGGAAGTAATAAGTGATTTTATAATTGGTCTTTTAGTTTAAGGATTATGTTGAAAAAAATTAGGTTAATAAAATATTAATATATCAGATCAGATTTTAAAATATACGGTATCTTTATATGCATTTAATAAAATATTGAATACTTTGAATGACGAATTATCATTTTTTCTCAAAATTTTATTATATAGAGAATGGAAGACCCCACTATTTTTATAAAAAATAAAAAGAAAAATTATTATTTAGAATTACATTAATGATATCATCATTAGTTATTTCAAAAATATATTTTCTAATAGTTTCTCAAAATTTATTGAAATTGAATTTAAAATGAGTTAAATAATACATATAACTTTTTTTTTGGTTTTCAGATTTCTATGAAACCAGAATGGAATATTTAAATGAATAATAAGTATTCAAAATATATACTAATATAGTTATATAACTCCTTATTTATTAGTAAACAATTAAGTACATATTATAATTTAGATATGTATAAATCTAGAACACAAGTTTTTCAAAAGATTTAGAGATTTATGTTCAAACGTTTACTATTTATAATGGTAATTATACATAAAATATTTAAACTTGAGTTCTTGATTTAAAAAAAATTCAAAATAATCCTACTTAAAAGTAATAAGAAATATTTTATGGTTCAAAAATTAAATTTTTATCAATGATGATTAAATCCATATAAATAAGATTTAATTCATAAAATATATTTTGATATTAACTCATCAATGGAAGATCTGTGCAAGTTTTAGAAAGTAATTACAAATATATAACTTTTTCATATAGTCACTAAGGTCTTATTATAGTTTGAAGAAATACATTATATAAATTTCTAATTATAAAGAATAATATGTGAAATTTTGAAGTCATTTTTAAAGGTTTGTGTGGATGTATTATTCAATTTCTAACTTCAAATTCAAATATATCAATTTAAAAATTATGTTTCACAAAAAATCTTCCATATTTATAAATAAGAATTTAGAAACCACTCATGAGTTAAGCATATTTTTTTCAAAAATTATTCTCATTTTAATCACAAAAATGGAGATATCACAGTAGAATTTATACTAATATATTTTTGACATGATAATATATTTTTAAGACCTATAAATCCTAAATGTATTAGTTTTATTAAACATAAGTCAAAAATGAAAAAAAATTACCACTTTATATCATGTCATATTCTAAAATATAATAAAATAAAAAGGGGAA
This sequence comes from Viscum album, assembly GCA_963277665.1. Lineage (NCBI taxonomy): Eukaryota > Viridiplantae > Streptophyta > Magnoliopsida > Santalales > Viscaceae > Viscum > Viscum album. The sequence goes on along the minus strand of OY728126.1, from coordinate 2,018,029,860 downwards.
TATATTATATTATGGAAGACAAATAATGTGAAAACTCTATTAAAACATACATTGAAAATTTAGGTAGCTTGGTTTTGAAACAAAAATGAATTTAATGATCAATTTTTATGTGTAATATTTTGATATTTCTCTAAAATTTAAATATTCACTTATGTAGTAATGGTTTAAATTCACTATTTGAATAATGACTATTAAAATACATGGACAAATATTTTTCAACCTTCATATTTGAGATATCTCATTAATTAAAAAACATATACAAGTATTCCTTTATTATTATAGATAAATTGTTTTTATCTTTTTTTAAACTATACACTTGAGAGAAAAAATCTATAAAATCCGCCATTTCTATTGTTTATGAAATTTCATTTGAAATTTTTTCTCTAAAATGATAATTTTTAATTCCATTTTTCAAATTTATTCTCATATTAATTAATGAATTAAAAAAATTAAAATTCAAATAAAGAATGGGAAGGATAGAAAAATATTATATCTTGTGACTTATTCTATAATCCTCATTAAATGTTAGATGTATTGTTAAATGAATTGATGAGATGATAAATTATTTTCAATATATATATCAATGAAATATATTGCTACACATACATATATCTAAAAAGAACTATAAATTTATTAAAAATTGAGATCAAAATATGTGATAGTTTTATCTTTTATACTCTTAATTTTTTTAATCTAGTAAATGTTTTTAGACAAAAATTCATTATATCATTAACCCTTTTGGTTTTTAATTTTAAATATTTTATATTTTTATATTTTTTATTAAAGTACTACGGATCAGTTTATCTTACTATGAAATTTCTCACTAATCCTACTGAAATAAAGAAGACATTGGGTTCCATAGAAATCAAAATATTGATAAGTATAAATAAACCAAAGAAGCTTGTTGAAAATTACATTTCATAGATATACTTACTAATGAATTTAATAAAGATCAAAATAGAATTCAAAAAAGTTATTCTACTATATATATATATATATCACTTCATCAAAAGACGATATCCCAATTGATCATTACCTAATAAATATATAATATATTGGTAAACTCATTCAAATTTGAAATATTTTGAATGTAAAGGGAAATAACTTCAACTGTTATATATTTTTTTTGAAAATATTTATTATGATATTACATTAACATCAATGTGACATTTCAAACTATGCCAATGGGTATCATGAGCATTATGGTTTGTTCAAATTTTTTGTGGGAGTCTCACTTTCTATTAAAAGGGGACTCCATTAAAACAATAATTACCATGATCAATAACTTTTTAAATCTATATATAACATATCTCTCTAAATAATATCTATCATGGTTCCTCTAAGTATTCTACCTATATATGATCATATGTCACAGAAACATTGGGGGTTTATAATATGATCGCAAAATACATCAATTATAGATGGGTTGTTAACAAAACTACTATATTCAATACCATTTTGTTTTGAAATAAATCATACATTTTGAAATTTTGGAGATAATTCACAACCTACAGAAAACTCCACTATATACCATTTAGATATTCTATAAGAGTAATTTTTCACATTTGGATATTCCCAATACTAAATAAAAAATCATTCTACCTTTTTCGAAATTAAAGATGAAGATTATATTTTTATTGGAAAATTTTTGTAAATCTATTAGGATATCATATAAACGATAGATTTAGGTCTTCTATAAATATATTTATTCATGTTTTAATTAGGTTTTAATAATTAATTAATTAATTAACTATACTATATAGAATGATTTTTTTTTGGAAATATTAGTATCCAATCCGTGATTGTCATTATGGCACATCCCAATACCACCATGAATCATATCATCTAACTAAAAAAAGATTGATTGTGACCTGAATCCTACCTTTAATAGAACATGGAGTTTTGAAAAGTACCAAGGCTATAAAACACATATATAAAAGTCATTACCATAAATATTTAAGGAACCATTAACCACAACCACTAAACATACAATAAAAGATTATCAATAGATCAAATGAATAAATATATAGGTAATTATTTTACTCAAATTGAAGGTTTTTGTTGGTTATAACACTTGAATTGTAATATTAAATAATTTTATACCTAAACCCAATTTTCAAAGATCCATCAATTAATATTAGATTGAATAATTTAAAGGAATAATGCATACTATTTATTTCTTGATTTATTTTATCCAATATCCATGAAATTTGATGGATATAGCTCACCAAGAGTCATCTTATAGACTTCTTATTCCATGGATAACCATAATATATGTGAAACACCCAATTCTTGTGATGGATTTACTTCAACCCCAATGATGTAAATGAATTTTTTCAAGGGCATGAAAAAATTAGAGCCAAATAATGATTTGACATTGATGGTTGTATAAAAAGAATGATGTAAAAGTTTTCATATTTGAACCTTATTTTATCAACTTCATTATAACGAACTATAGTTTTATCAATGGAATTTCACATCTGATTATATTATTGTGTCAGATTAGTATTGTGGTGTTATATAAACCACATGAACCACATTATAGAACCAAATATTTTATTATACTAACATGAACAATAATTTTAGGTAATAAATATAGATATAAGAACTTCATGTGATACAATGTGACAAAAATAAAAAATAATATATTTATAATATTAAAAAATGGACCTTTTTGGACCCTTTGAATGCGTACACTAATGAAAACCACAACAAAAATGAAACCGAATATTTATAATGAAATATTTATTTTAAAAATAAAAATATGTATTACATTAAAAGAAAATAGAATAGAATTAATAATTAATGAAATATAAGGTCTTTATATACAGTTGATAATCCATATGACTATTATATATCTGAATGTAGGTATTGTAATTTGATATTTGGAATAATAATTTGATCGTTACAAATAGTAACATGATAATTAGAACAGTAGCCTCACATATATAATTTTGAAATATTGTTTAATTATATTATAATTTGAAAATATTTAAAATCTATATCAGGATACAAATACATAATTTTTGAAAAATGATAAAATAAGTGTTAATTTTTTAATAAAACAAATATTTTATGTTTATATTTTTATGATAAATATAAAAATGTAAAATATTTTTTATTTTCATATTATAGACTTATAAAATAAGAATGCGTTGTTTATAATGATATTACCATATTGGGATACCATAACTAAAATTTCAAAGGGTCACAAATTTGATCATAATATTAAAATTAATATTTATTTCAAATAAATAAAGATTTTATTTAAAAATTAGATGTTTCATATTATAAAATTAATTTCATTAAATAGATTAAATATTTTAAATCTAAACATAGAAAAATTTCTAGGGTGAATTTTTTGTATTTTTCTAATATAGTATAATTTTGGATGAAAAGTAAAATATAGAAAAATACATTAGTTTACATTATAAAAAAATAAGAATTTACGATTTATGGATGATGTAAGAAATGTATATCTATAAATCACATGAACTAATTTTGTTTAAACATTGGTAATGATATTATTAATCACTTTCATATTTTTAATCATCTTAGAAATATTATGTAATTTTTATATTGAAAAATAAATAGTTTTAATAAAACTATTTTATTATAAGGTTTTATTTTAAAGATTAAATTCTAAATTATATAATTTTAATTTGGAAAAAATTATTTATATTTTTAAAATTGTCATATATAAATTAAAATAGGGTGAAATTTTTATATTTTTTGAAATATATTGTTTTTTAGTGAATAGTTATTTTTTAAAAATATCAAGTCCTTTCAATAAATTATGTAATTTATAAGTACCACTAAATTTTGAATTTTATTTCAAGAAAAAGAAGTATACTTTAGTTATATTTAATGTATTTAATTAATTTCAAATCAAATTTAATTAATTAGAATTTAGTATAGGTTTGTTTTAGTGATTAAAAATGGGATTTTTCTGAAAACTATTTTGAAGTGCATAATGTTCCTCCATTTTAATCTAATAATATAACTAATAATGTTGAATTTTTTTAATTGAATTTATATATATTATACATCAATATATATTAATATATGTTCATCAATGATTATAAATAGTATTCTTGTTTATATAAAAACATATTTTTCTAAAAAAATACACTTCTAAAAAAGTCTCTTTCATCACGTCTACGAGTTTTGTTTTAAATTATAATTTTCTACAAATTTGACTGTAATTTGATGATATGTATTCAATATTTGGAATATGAATAATTTATATTATCTAATGAGGTCTACTTATATGTTTTACCAAAATGTATTTTGAAAATTGTAAAAAATAATTATTTCGATTAAGGAAAAAAGATTTACGCGCGGGGGGGTGGGGGTGGGGGGTTAATCTAAAAATATAAGGGTTAAAATAAAATAAAAACATTAATTACAAATATTTGATGGGCATATTTAGACCTTAACATGTATAAGGATCTAAAATGGTCTATTTTTTAGCCTTTTGACATGGGAAAATGGTTACACCTTTATCTTTTCTAAAATTCCTAGGGTGTCGCTCACCTCACTTATAAAAGACTGCCTCATCTATTCTCATATTGAAACCTTCAAATCTTATCGTACCAACCAATAACTTCAAAAATATATTTATTAAATATATAAATTTGTCCTAAATCCCTTAATTTGATCATAAATCCATCATAATAAGGTTTTTGGTTCTTACCTAATGTGGTTTCCTAAAGAAGATGTATAATGCTTAATTGAGAATCATTATTTTATTTCCACTTACAACTCCATGAAATATTCTTAAATTTTGTTTTAATATTAAAACTTTTATTTCCCATATACTTATATGTTATTATTAAAATTTAATAACCTAAATCCATGACCTCTTTCATAAAATGGGATATGAAATAATCATTCGTCTGTACAGAGGACTGCCTCCTTGTGAACCTATATCATACGTTTTACATCATCACATCTGAAAGAGTGTTTTAATGTTGGATTTTTTCCTGACCCATCCCACCAATGATACCATAATGTAGTGATGGATTCAATGACCCTCGTGTCCCACATTTAGTAGGACTCAGGTTAGAGACTAGTGTTACACCCCAAGCTTAAACTGTACACTTCTCTTTGAATAATACAGTAGCATGTCTTGTACGTAACTTTGAGTTCTAACACACACCAAAACTAATCAAACTAGCCGTTATGAATAGTAATACCCAATTTTTGAAATTTTATAAATTTTATCATGCACAATGGACTTCATTTTCGGATTCAGAATATTGAAATTAGCTTAGGGTGAATTTTTGGTACTTTTCTGATAACTTTCATGTTTTGATGAATAGTGAAAATTACTAAATTTTAATTAAAAACAACTTTTTTATTTGAAATAATTAATAGTGATAAATTATGAATTTGATTGGTTATAAAGTATATATAGAATATATTTTTACCATTTAGTACAATTTTGGTCATTGGACATAATTTCACATTTAAACCAGACATAAACAACTGTCAATATTTTGATAGTTATTATTTCCTAAAAACACGCTTTTTGTTTTGACAGCGGGAATTAATTTTAAATTAATTTCTGCCACATCAGTGTTTTGAATTTGAAAAAATGGGTTCCATATTTAGAATTAGGATGTCCAAATTGTGTAAATAGGTAACTCTTATTTTAATACATTTTGAATAATTACTTCGGTAAATATTTTATTTACCATGGTTAAAGGGTAAATCCAGTAAATAAGGGTAAAAAAATAATATTATAATAATATCAATTTACCTTAAAAAGTTTCCTAACCCTATTGATTGATAAATTTCCATCCATGGGAATCTTGGGGTCGATTTTGGGAACCCATGGAGACACTTGTAACTGATAGGGTCACTTTATATTAATTAAGTTTAAGAAAATACAAAAATGACATAAGAATATATGTTTTAGCTAAAAAAAATTTACATAGGGTTCTATATGTTATATTTTCGACTATAAATATTAATTAGAAATATAGAAAGATTTCCTACAGAATGGTATTTTATTTATAATTTTTATACATTGAATAGTAAAATTTATTTATGACACAATAATGATGCAGTATTTTCCTTATTAATAAAAGAATCAAATAATTGGTATTATAAATGCTAAAATAAATATAATTTTAATGTTTTGAGGACATCCACTAATTTTATTGATTAATATTACATATTAGGAGTGCTTAAATGAATTTTTTTTGAATTAATAATTTTGTTATGACTATAACAAAAATAGATTATTGAATAGTCTCAAAATTTACATAAATGAGTTTTTTAAAAAATATTATATTATTAATTGATATTATATTTATAAAAATCTAAGGTTCGGCCAAAGGAAATATATAATGATAATTGTATCATTAATGTACCACTTGATGGTAACTTGGAAATATATAGTAATTTTATTAACCATATGATATAAAAATACAAAGTGACATGGTAAATGTCAAACTAATTAACTAAGAGTTAAAACAAAACTATAGGGTTTAAAAAGTGACCCAAACCTATCTAAAACCTACTGGTTGAGTTGTTTTCGACCTATCACCACCTTATAATTTATATAACTTACTTTGGAGCCATTATAAACCAAAAATGTTGTTATTATAAAATAATGTTTCTAGCTTTTCCTAAAGTGCCCCTCACCCCTCTTATAAAAGGGCACGCCCACTTCTCTCATATTCATACCCTCAATGCCTTTTGGTTCGGCTAACCCCTGACCAAATATTATCTCAACATCCCTAAATTAATACTAGAAGCCTTAATTTAGTCATAATGCCATCTTAAGGATCCCTTTTGATCAAATCAAAAGGAAGAACCCAAAAAAGAGGTAATAATTTCACCAACCTCTTTCATGTTCCTTTCTTCTTCCACTTATTCTTTCTTTGTTATTTCCATTCTAAAAAAATAACTCCAATATATTCTATATACTGTGATTTTATTATAAATATGTTACAACCATATTCATCATTCTATCCATCCTTTTAATGGAATGTCACCATATGTGTGTACGTACGGCTTACCGTCTCGACGTCGTGGTGTAATTGTTATTCAAAACATTATTATTTGGATGGGTATGATAATGATTTGTAATTCATGTAAATAATAAATATAACATGATAATTATTATTTATATATGATATAAAATCAAATTATATATTATTTTAACATCAAAAGAATGATATTGTCACTCGTGTGTACGTACGGACTACCGTCCACATGAACGCTATGAGATTCATTCCCCATCATATCCATTCAAGACTAATTCTCATTTGATGATTAAAAATAATTTTTATGGACTTTATATCATTATATATATGAATAAGATACAACCTATCCATAACAAACACTACTTATGTAACAAATCTTATAAAGGAAAACGATCAGTTAACACCCAAAACGACGATAATACAACGATTTTATTAACAAAGCGATGTTAAAAGATAATATATGATATCATATAAATATACATGATTCTTGTATAATTTAATAACAATTATTTTACCATTATACAGGAGGTTATCCTACCCTCGACCAAGGAAATATACAAGGTAAGAGTTTATTTCACAATCTCTTCATTATCTGATTTTTTTATACGTAATTATCTACTGAGACATCTTTATCATCCACATACATGTTTCTTAAAAATGTATTTCAAATCATTCTTACTATTATACAGACTATGGGTTAAAGTAATTTATACCTTTTTTTACGTTTTATCAGATGTTTATAATGGAATCTTTCCGTCGTTTTCTAAATAAGGTCCTTTTTAACCTTTTCGACGGAATTAAGGTATGAAAGTTTTTTTAACTTATACGGCGTGTGCGGGTATTTTCCACCATTATAAAATCATCTAATCTTACCTTTCAAGCTTATAAGAATATTTCCAAAGTAATTATTTTATTTTATAATTATGTGATTTTTAAATGAGTTCAAAAAAATAGATATTTCTCTCAAATAGTTTGGATTTCATCTATGTCAATATCCTTTGATGGATTTTAAGCTTATTTGATGTTGATTTATTATGATACAAAACTTTCATATTGTATTTAAGGTTTTGTGATATGATTGATTGTGGATGTGTTATTTCTATATAATTCATGGTTTATAGATAAAGTATTAAAATTTCATATGTTAGTTTTAATACGAATGTTTATGTTATGTTTAAACCTAATCATATGAGGAATACATTGGACTTAATAAGTGACGGCTGGAGCCCTCTATAGATCTTCGATGCATCGGTAGGTCTCATTGGACAAACACGTGTCTTTTCACAATTCCTTGACAAAATATTATTTGTAGTCTTGGCTGAAGGCCTTGACTATGTTCTTATGATAGTCTGGCATTATGTATTCCATCATTATGAAAGTGGTTATTGATATTTCATGTGATTATTCGACTAGTAGAATATCCATGTGAATAAATAAATGGAATTATTTTATTTTATCTTTTCCATATTATGCTGAAGTTCAAGTTTAAAAGGCTTTTGTTTTAGTTATACATTGCCTTAAATGTTTATGTTTATTTATAAAATTTTCCACTATATTGTTATCCTTACTGAGCATCTGAGCTCACCCCTTTCAATGTTTTAATTTTTCCCAATATGTGAAGAAGTATTTTATGAATGACCTAGAGGGATAGTATGAGAGGATATGAATAAAATATGTTTATTTAGTTTTTTTCTACTTTATGATGTAATGTAAGACTTATGAATATATCTAGTGTTTCCAAGGCTACTAAACTAATCGGTCTTTCGAGACATGATCTTTTGTGATCATGCCATGGTTATGTAATAATGCACTGACTCTGGGTAACTGGTGTCGGGGCATTACAGTTGGTATCAGATCAAGTTTAGTACAAACCATGGAAGCTATATTTAGATAAACTCTGATTAGATCACATAGACCTAAGATGGACTTTGAGTATTAGAATGGAAAAACATCCTATAATTTTTGTATTGTAGATATTTTGTGAGTTTTCCGAGAAATACATCCCTCTTTAGATATGAGCAAGTAGAGGTGGCTCTAGCACAGATGTACCTAGGGGTAAAACCAAAAAACACTTCTTTGAGCTAGACTCAAATGGGAACTGGTGCACGACAATGGGCCTTGCTGCACTCTTAGTTACGACACTCCCGGGGGATATGCTTAGAATATTTCTCATTTACTTTACAAACCATTTTGAATGGTTTAAGAGTATATAATTACTCAAAGAAAACATTTTTATTATTATGGATTATATCCATGAACTGTTCAATTTATGTCAAGTGTTTTACAAGTATTGATTTATTTATTGCGATTCATAAACTAATCTAGTGTATGCCATTGTATAGAAATGGCGCCCAGTAGAAGGAATGTGAACTCTAGCAATATGTATGATCCAAGGAGTAAGAAGGATCATATATTTCATGGTATTAAGCTGACATTTATAAGGGAAATACTCTCCCATGTATTCTCATCATATTAAGAAATAGTATCATGTGATAATAAGATAATTAAATAATTCTCTGAGTCCAATAGCTTTGAAGGGAAGCATGAGATGAAAAGGATGGAAGAGAGAAAGATGGATAAAGGGAAGAGGGAAAATAAGAATTTTCCCATATGTGATAACTGTGGGAAGAAACACCTTGGAACTTTCCGGAAGGTAATGAGAGTTTGTTATAAGTGTGGAGAAAAAGGACACCAAGTACGTGACTACAAGGGTTAGAAAAATATTTCGAATGTACAATACTTCATCTGTATGGATTTGGGACACTACATGAACCATTATCCAAATCATCAGAGTATTACCCAAATGAATCTATTGGATAATAATCATGTTATGATACTACCTCAGATGAAGATGAATTACTAGTGTTCTTATGTTGTTATTATAGGATTATTTCATTTGATTGTTGTCTCATTAATATTCTAGTTATATGAATTATGGAGATAAATAAGGATTGTACTGCAGTACTATTTTATTGAGGATTTGAGATTATATGGTTCTAAGAAATGTGACTTAATAGTGAGCTACAATTTTGGTAAAATAAATGGTTGAAGGAAAGGTAATCCTTAATATGGTTCTGATAATGAGATAGTGATTTTGGAATAAGATATGGTTGATTTGAATAAATTATATTGGATATTCTTGACTAACTTGAAACTAATTAATGATTTTTCATCGCTGGAGTTTACAACATTTTTGGATAGAAATATTATATATAGTATTTTGTAAAGAATAAGGGATCATTAATGTAATCAATTAGGTTTTATGGTAATTTAGGATGTTACCATTTTTTAAAATAATACATGATGAAGGTGTTCACATCTTATTAAATGGAAAAAAGGATATTCATTGTTTTTAACTTCCTTATATATTTTGGACTATGATTTTGGATAGTAGTATTTTGTTTAAGTCTAACGTTTGGAATGGATTAAGTTTTAAAGGTTCTTTTTTTATTTTTATAAAAGGACAACACGCAGACCGTGTGACGATCTGTCGCATCGGACAAAGCTGCGAGAATCAAACCCAAAACCATAAGTGCAATTGAGATTTATTACCTACCACTGGACTACATGATGTTCCTAGATAGTATAATATAGTTTCTTTTTTTAAAGGTTCTGATATGTGAATTATAAATTCATTATATTTTGAACCCTATACGATTAGGATAAATATATTATTTTTGTGTTGTATTATGTTTTGGAGTGAAAGATTAGTTTGTGGTAGACATTTATTAATGGATAAAACTCTAATTATAAAGTAAGTATATCTCTTTATGATCTTATCCAATCTCATTAATAATTTCCTCAACATTAAGAAAATGAACTTAGAACAAAAACGTTGTCCAAGATGGTGCCTTCGATCATCCCAAATTTATGGCTTTGTGATTGTTGGCCTTTTTATAGCCATGTTCTCTACAACTATCCATTAGATATTGATGGTTATATTTCTCTTCCATATGCATTTTTTCCTATATGGAACCCTAGTATGTGTTATTTTCAGTAACCTTCATACTTACCACACTTTATTTTAAATAGAGGCCTCATTAATCCATTTTTCGATGTGGGATTCCAACTAAGATATTTTGAAATGTCAACCCCAAGTTTCCAATACCGAGAATAAATTGTGAGGACACAATTTATTGAAGGAGGAGAGAATGTAACACCCCAAGCTTCCACAGTAAGCATCTCTTTGAATACAATAGTATCATGTGTTGTATGGAACTTCGAGTTCTAACACACACCACAACCATTCAAACTAGGCGTCATGAATAGTAATACCCAATTTTTGGATTTTTATAAATTTTATATTTTAAAATGGACTAAATTTTTGGATTCAGAATATCGAAATTAGCTTAGGGTGAATTTTTGGTACTTCTCTGATAACTTTCATTTTTTGATGAATAGTGAAAATATCTAAATTTTAATTAAAAACAATTTTTTTAATCGAAATAATTAATAATGATAAATTATGAATTTGAGTGGTTTTAAAGTATATTTAGAAAATATTTTTACCATTTAATACAATGTTGTTCGTTGTACATAATTTCTAATTTAAATTGGACATAAACAAGTGCCAATGTTTTGATAGTTATTATTTCTACAAAACACGCTTTAGGTTTTAACAGCGGGAATTAATTTTAATTTCATATCTGACACTTCTGTGTTTTGAATTTGGAAAAATGTATTCCATATTTGTAATCAGGATGTCCAAATTGTGTGAATAGGTAACTCTTGTTTTTAGACATTTTGAATAATTACTTCAGTAAATATTTTATTTACCATGGTTAAAGGGTAAATCCGGTAAATAAGGGTAAAAAAATAATATTGTAATAATATTAATTTACCCTAAACTGTGTCCTAAACCTATTGGTTGATACATTTCCTACCATGATCATCTCTTGGTCGCTTTTGGGACCCCATAGAGCCACTTGTAATTGATAGGTAGACTTTATATTAATTAAGTTAAAGTAAATACAAATATGACATAAGCATATATCTTTTAGAAAAATAATTTTTACATAGGGTTATATATGTTATATTATTAACTATAAATATTCATTAGAAAGATAAAACGATTTCATATATAATGGTATTTTATTTATAATTTTTAGACATTTTATATTTAAATTTATTTATGACACAATAATGATGCAATATTTCTCTTAATAATGAATGAATCAAATAATTGGTATTATAAATGTTAAAATAAATATAATTTGAAAGTTTTGATGACATAAAATATTTTTATTGGTTAATATTACATGTTAGGATTGCTTAAATAAATTTTGTTCCAATTAATAAAGTTTCTAAGACTTAAAAAAAATCAATTATTGAATTGTGTCAAAATTGACAAAAATGAGTTTTTAAAACAAATATTATATTATTAATTGATATTCTATTCCTAAAATTATATTGTTCGGCCAAAGGACTTATATAATAATAATTTAATCATTAATGGACCACTTGGGGGTTATTTGGAAGTATATAGTAATTTTATTAACCAAATAATATAAAAATACAAAGTGACATGGTAAATATCAAACTAATTAACAAAGAGTTAAAACTAAAAGATAAGGTTAATAAACTGACCCAAACCTGTCTAAAACCTATTGGTTGAGTTTTTTGCTACCTATCCACACCTTATAATTTAAATAATCCACTTTGGGTCCATTATAAACCGAAAATAATTTTATTATAAAATTATATTTCTATCTTTTCCTAAAGTTCCCCTCACCCCTCTTATAAAAGGGCACTCCCCCTTCTCTCAAATTCATACCCTAAAAGCCTTTTGGTTCATCCAAACACTACCCAAATATTCTCTAAACTTACCTAAATTAATCATAGAGGCCTTAATTTAGTCATATAGCCATCTTAAAGAGCCCTTTTGATCACATCAAAAGGAAGAACCTGAAGAGAAGATAATAATTTCACCACCCTCCTTCAAGTTCCTATCTTCTTCCACTTATTCTTTCTTAGTTATTTCCATTATAAATTAATAACACAAATCTCTTTTATATACTATTATGTTATTATAAATTTGGTACATCCATATTCTATATTCTATCCATCCTTCAAATGACATGTCACCATACGTGCGTATGTACGGCTTACCGTCTCCATGTCGTGGTGTAATTGTTATTCAAAACATTATTATTTGGATGGGTATGATAATAATGTGTAATTAATTTAAATAATAAATATAATATGATAATTAATCTTTATATATGATATAACATCCAATTATATATTATTTAAACATCAAAAGAATGATATTGTCCCTCCTGCGTACGTACGGACTACCATCTCCATGAACGCGATGAGAATCATTCCCCATCGTATCCATTCAATACTAATTATCATTTGATGATTAAAAATAATGTTTAAGGACTTGATATCATTATTTATATGAATAAGATACAACCTATCCATAACAAACATGACTTAAGTAACAAATAATATAAAGGAAAACGAATCAATTACCACCCGAAACGACATTAATACTAAGATTTTATTAACAAAGCAACGTTAAAAGATCATATATGATATCATATTAATATATATGATTCTTTTATAATATAATAAAAATTATTTCACCATTATAAAAGGCTTTAACCTACCCTCGACCATGTAAAAGTACAAGGTAAGGGTTTTTTTCACAATCTCTTCATTATCTGTGGATGTTTATACGTAATTATCTACGGGGACCTCTTTATCATCCACATCCATGTTTCATAAAAATGTATTTAAAATCATTATTACTTTATTATAGACTATGGGATAATTTCATTTATACCCTTTTTGACTTTTTATAAGATATTTATAAAGTAATCTTTCCGTTATTTTCCAAACAATGTCCTTTTTAACGTTTTACACAGAATTAAGGTAAGAATGTTTTTTAACTTATATGGCATGTACATCTATTTTCCGCCATTATAAAATCGTCAAACCTTACCTTACAATCTTATAATAATATTTTCAGTGTAAATGTTTTATTTTATAATTATGTTATTTTAAAGTGATTCTAAAAAAAGAGATATTTCTCTCAAATAGTTTTGATTTCATCTATGTCAATATCCTTTGATTGATTTGAATCTTATTCGAAGATGATTTATTATGATATAAAACATCCATATTGTACTTAATGTTTTGTGATATGATTGACTGTGTATGTGTTATTTTTATACCATTCATGGTTTATGGTGAATGTATTGACATTTCGTATGCAATTTCTAATACGAATGTTTATGTTATGTTTAAACCTATTCATATGAGGAATGCATTGGACATAATAAGTGATGGGTGGAGCCCGCTATAGCTCCTTGATGCATCAGTAGGTCTCGTGAGACAAACTAGTGTCTTGGAACAAGGCCTTGACAAAATCTTATTTGTAGTCTTGGCTCAAGGCCTTGACTATGTGGTTATGATAGTATGGAATTATGCATTCCATCATTATGAAAGTGGTTATTGATATTGAATGTAATTATTCGACTAGTTGAATATCCATGTGAATAAGTAAATTGTATTATTTCATTTTATCTTTGCCATATTATGCTGAATTTCAAGTTTAAAAGGCTTTTGTTTTTTTATACATTGCCTTAAATGATTATGTTAATTTATGAAAGTTTCCGCTATATTGTTATCCTTTCTAAGTATCAGAGCTCACCCCTTTAAATGTTTAAATTTTTCCCTGGATGTGAAGAAGTATTTTATGAATGACCTGCAGGGATAGTATGAGGGGATATGAAGACAAGATTTAGTTGTAGTTTTTTTCACTTTATGATGTAATGTAATACTTATGAATATATCTAGTGTTTCCAAGGCTACTAAACTAATCGGTCTTTCGAGACTTGATCTTTTGTGATCATGCCAATGTTATGTAATAATGCTATGACTCTGGGTAACTGGGGTGGGGGCATCACAACTAGCACCGGGCATATAGAAATCTCACAATATTGGAGGAATTTTCCAAAATAAATAAAACAAGTATGGGAGATAAGATAAAGAGTCAAAAAATATAAAAGAAAATAAAAAGGTAAACCAAAAACCATCCGAATATTCCTCAATAAAGTAATACTGACACATATAAAAGTCTCTTATGTAAATACCGAAAAGAAAAGTATATAGAATCAACTCAAAAATAACTCCAGCTCACCTCGTAATGTCCAGATCACTCTGCATAGTCCTCCTAGAAAACTAAAACCCATTTATATACATAGGGTGAGAATAATAGGTACACTCGGAAGGGTATAAACAATTCCTCAAACACACATGTGAAAATATCATGCTAATTCTCCAAGAACATACAATAGGACATATAAGAACTTATATTGGTCATCTAAAAAACCTATTCCCAACCTGGATCTCTCCTGAAATCACACATCAAACATTATAATATAGAATCGAGATCGTACAAAAGAATGGTGTAATGCTGCATCTTCCACACTAAAATTATACTCTCATAATCCAATGTCGAATGTCCTATGCTCCCATCCCTTCCACACAAACAACATCACATCCCCCCCCCCCCCGCTTCCACCTAGGCCACCATCACAACCTGAACCAAATAAGTTGGGTATCATTAATGTGAATGAAATCATCCCCATTCCCTATTCTTATGATGCATGACCCAAAACCTATATCACATCACACAATATCATGTCCCTTCTATAGAAACCTCGACCAGCACATCACATCCCACCTGAAAGCATGTGGCCCAACACATCACATCCCACCCAAAGACACCATATCCAACACATCACTACTAAAGGAAGATTTATAGAGAGGGGGTACTTAGCAATATGTATCACTACCATCCAAGTTATTTTGCAAAAAACTCATAACTCTACACCTCTAAGGGTTGGTTAGTTAACCAACTTGGGAGGGGTATGTATAAAATTATATAAACATATATGACATAGAGATATAAAAAAATACTCTACCTATGAGTTCATATTAACAACACTAGAACACCCCACACCAATACCACCATACCTCAGATCAACTGTGAAACCTACTACCACCACTATATGCAACACTACAAAAATACCACAAAATCCACAAAACATTTTCCACTTTCATCTTAAAATTTTAACCATAATTATTTGTGAGGCCATTTAACAGACATCAACTTACATCCCATTATATTAAATTACCACCATTAGTTTATTCATTTCATTCATAATCATAATTTATTATACCACTACCAAAGAAACTCACACAACCACACCATAGAACCAGCCTAACACACATAACCACCGCCACGATACAACACTTCCACCATCATCATCACATCACATCACCCACGTCGTCTCACATCAATAAGACACTAGGACACAACCACTCTACAACCACTATGCCACAACCTATACTCCACAACCACTCTTCCACAACCTATACTCCACATCAAATTCACTACAACCTATGCACCATAACCGCTCTTCCACAACCACTACTCCACAATCACTACACCACAACCTCTATACCATAACCACTATGCTAAAAAAATTACACAACAATGTACAACTTCACACATCACATTCATTCCAACCAACCACTGCATCACTCACTTATACTCTGCACAGACCAGCTAGTCACATCCATCAACACACAATATCCTAAACCATGTTTGGGAATACAGAAGACAAAAATAAACATCATAATAGTCATTCTGACTCCCATATTTATTCAAGGGAATTATAAAATATTTTATTTATTTACTATATGTATTTCACACAAACTATATGTCTCGGGGAAACAAATTATTTCATAAATATATGTTATTTAATATTTTATCCTCAAGAGATCACACAAAAACAAAACACAGGTAATCACAACATGAAAACTACAGTGAAAACTAATCTCTGAACATTAATTAATTCCATAATTGCAAACATGAAATCATAATAACATAAAAATATCAATGTATTAAGTCACATGATAAATCCTTAAAACAATTTACTTTAGACATAGAAATTAATTATATTATTATTTTGACCATTACAATCCACATAAAGGTATTCAAAAGAATCTAAATCTCACTCGTATCATGTAGATGAGTTAGAACGAGGATCCATTAACTCAACAAATATTTCTATCTCACTTCACACTGTTAAGAGAATAAGAAACACCCACAAACAACCACTATTCATGGGAAACCATGGATCATTGTACACTGTATCAACAGATCATCGAAATCATAAAGAACATCACACACTAAAGAAAAACAACATCACCACAGTGAATCCCCAAGAAAATAATAAGAGGATAATAACCAATAAGGATAAAAGGGATTTCCACTAACAACCTACAATAATTCACTAGATCTAATATATTGAACTGGGAGAATGGAATAATGGAAGGTCCCCTCATGGTTCCTAGGGTTCATCCAATACAATTGAGAATGGAGGTGTTTGAATGATAAAAAATCAGTCATAAAAATAGAATATATTCTGAAATATTTTGGTTTCATGTTTTTTAACCTTTAAACATCATGTAAACTATGGGTCTTCGAAAATTTCTACCTTCTGTAGAAAATTAAGTAATCCCAGTGTTCAATTTTTATACATCATAATTTCCATTTAACAGACATGTAATCCAAATCAAGGTTTCCCCTTAAATTTTAATCTAACCTTGAAATAGTCATCTACATAATCCATGAGTATACTTAAAAAATCATGTAAATAATACATGGAATGTTTTTCCTTTTGCAACACCTTTATAGATTCATCCTCCCTGGAAACACCTTGAACCTACCTTATAAAACCTCAAACCACTAAAACTAACAAGGAAATGTGCTTTGAAGGCATGGACCATTACATCAGATTCCTATCAAATGATTGTTCCCCAAAGAATGAAAAACTAGTCTGGAAAGAAGGGGGTTTAAATAACCACCCCACGAGATAGCTCAAAGGGATCTCATTACTCTTCAACACTACCATTATCCAAATGCACCAAATCAAATAGCTACAAAACATCTTACAAAACCTCATCACTACACGATCACATCACCTACACATTTAATACCCGCCAAAAGCCACCACATACCATAGAACTCCATAGAAAACTATACAACCACTACAAATCACATACCAACAACCATTATAACCAATAAAACTCATCACCTAGAATTATGAACCATCAAATTTCATCCTCAATGTCATGATATGATTCTATCTTGATGTAATTGAATCACTCATATTAGTTTAACTACATCATAGTTAGTGTGTATCAGTTAGAAATTAAGTCATCTCATTTTCATATTTTTGGTTTTTTTAAAAATTACACATCAAGTAAAACAACACATCTCATTACATAAAGAGATCTAAACATCACATCATAAGAAGAAAAAAAGAACAAATAAAATTTCAAAATAATTCATTGAACTGGGCATGAATATTTCTCTGTTGCTCCCATATACTCTTCTCCAGGCCACGATGCCTTCAAAACACATTATCCAAGGGAATGATGAATCTATACCACACCTTCTCCTAATGATCATGGATATCTACTCACTTCTCCATGAATATTACATAATCCTCAAAATATCACCCTCCCCAGTCAATATAGTGGGAGTCATCATGAAGATACCGATAAAAATGGGACATGATTAAGACATCATGGATCCTCTCCAACTATGGTGTAAACAACTACTGATACACCACACAGACAACATGCTTAACACTTCAAAGGGCCCAAAAAACATGGGACCATTCTAACTTCCCCTGACATTCCTCTACTACCCGTGTGTAGGGAAGAACCTATGGAAAATATGGTTTATGAACTCAAAATATAGGGGACTCCACCTATGATCAACAAGGGAAATCTAACGATAATATGTAACCCTCATCCACTCATGAACCAACTAGATCTTCCTAGTCATTCCCTATATCACATAACGACTAAGAACTGCTGACTCTCAAACCTCAGTCTAGAAAAATGAAGAATAAAAATTATTCCCTTACAAAAATTCAAATGGATTTATACTGATGGATGATAGATAGTAATTTTTTATGAATAATAAACCAAAGTCAAAGATATATGCTCTAAATATATCACATATCATCTAAATCTTTCATTATGTATACCCATATGTATAATAGTGGAATATAGTTTTAAGGTCAAACAATGAGGCAAGTTCATTGTGCCATACATTCCAGAATCATGAGATAAAATAAGGATCCCTGTCATAGATGATAGTCCATGGTAACCTGTTAATTCTAACAATATCATATATATACCTACATTCCAAAAATACCCATAGAATGCGACTCATAAATCACAATAAAGTGAGATGATTTCATTAGCTGATTCACTATCACCCCAACAACATCACGAACTCTATGTAGATGAGGTAACCCTATGATTAAATACATCAATGTATCCTCCCATTTCCAATTAGTAATATCTAAGGACTACAAAAAACATCACAGAACATGGTTGTTCTCTTTCACCAGCTGACAAACCAAACATTATGCCACAATATCTTCTACTGACCATTTCATCCCCAACCACCAATAATGTCTCCTCAAGCCACTATACATCAATTTAACACCAGTATTCCCCAAAAAAGGCAAGACATTAAAATCATATATAACCCCTTCATGCATCACCTTTAGATAAAAATCCATTTAGGGAAGAACCCCTGGTTCCGACTATCATTTAACCACTCTTCAAGAGCATCATCATGGAAAAAACATTCACCCAACACCTATACCTCAATGTCATCTGACTAAGAATCCTCCACATGATGCAGAAATTATTACTAAACATTTATCTAATAAAGATAAACTCATTCACCACTCTATAAAATGACTAGATGCATCATAACAATATCCTTCATTTCATTCAAAACATTCACATACTCCTAATCTATATCATCTTTGTACTTCTAAATCAATGTATCGATAAATAAATTAACCTTTTATGAGGTGAAATATATATCGTAATCATAAACATGAATATAAACCACCCACACATTCTAATTTAGATTCAAATAAAATTTATAGAAAACATATTGCAAGATCTTTTTATCCATGAAAACCAAAAAATTCTCACTGATGAGGTATTGTCTGCACAACATTAGTGCGAGCACAATTACTACCAACTCTAGATCATGGGTCGAATAGATATGTTTATAGGGACATAACTACCATGACTCATAAGATATAATTTACATTTTTTACATTGACACACATCCCAAGACCATACGGGGTGAATCATAAAAAACATCAAATAGAATACCCTCATGGGGTAACTGAAGCACTACA
Source organism: Viscum album (assembly GCA_963277665.1). NCBI lineage: Eukaryota > Viridiplantae > Streptophyta > Magnoliopsida > Santalales > Viscaceae > Viscum > Viscum album. Next base: position 2,018,009,600 of record OY728126.1, on the reverse strand, counting down.
ATACCAATAACCTTCATCATTAGGTAACCGAAAACTAAATTTACCTCATATATATACATTAAATCCTATTACTTCACATTAAACACCATCAACATGTATATAACTCAATAAAATTGAGTAACAAACTTAGATAATATCCCACAAGGATAAGGAAGAAGAAAATATTTTCCAAATTCTTATGTGATTCCCATGAAAAAACTGCTTCAACCTTTGACTGGACCACTATGAAACCCGATTGAGTCACTGCATGTCCAAGGAAATTAACCACTTTGTCTAGAACTCAAACTTGGACTACTTCATGTAATGTTGGTGGCATTGAATTACTAACAATGAATCTCTATGATGCTCTACATGATCCACTTATGACTTCAGGTAGACTAAGATATCATTGATGAATACAATGAAAAAATGATATTGGAAATTGTGGAACATGGAGTTCATAAGTCCAATGAACACATCCAGTGTGTTCAAAACACTGAATGAAATGACCACAAACTCAATGTTCCCATGCCTACATCTGCAGGAAGTGTTACGATTATCCTCATCTTTCACCCTCACCTCGTGATGTACATACTACAGATCAATCTTTAAGAATCAACTATCTCCTATCAACAAGTTGGATACATCATCTATCCTAGGAAGGTCGTAATTTTTTTTGAAAATTACCCAATTCTACCTTTATTAGACTAAAAACATTCTCAAGATATCATGCTTCATATTGTCAAACATCACTAGAGAACCCCACTATGTCACATTAGGTTATATGAAACCCCTATTTGTTAGATTATCCACATGCAGTATAAATTCATGAAACTCCATGGTCTCCATATAATATGGAGACATCAAAATTGGAGACGCACCTGACAGAAACTCTATCCTAAAATCAGAATTTTGTCTTGTATGTAGTGTCATAACATTTTTTGGGAAATTATCCATGAACTCCTAAAAAACATGGGGAGAATGTCTGACCTGAGATTTTTTTTATAGTAACACCAACTATGAAAAAATAGGATCCAATTTCCTACCACCAAACCATAACCTCTCTTTCCAATGAATGCCACTCACCGGCCCTCCACATCATAAAATGTGACTCTTCAATGTAAGAATTTGATGACTACACACACAAAATACAGCCAATCCAAAGCAAGGATAAGTTTATTTGGATGTATCTATATCAAGAAGAAGTCCCAACTGACTGGCGTTGTCCCATACAAGTATACATTCCCATAACACATCAAACAAAGATGCCTAGCCTCAAACAGGTGTAGATGATACTATGGGAACTTGTAGCCTCTCCATATCTAGTCCCAATATACAGAACAATATAGAATAAACAAAGTTGTTTTAGGATCCTGAATAAAACAAAGCACACAAAATGAAGGATGACAAAGTAATCACACATTGAACCACTCTAATCTCTTCTAGGGATGCTGCCTCCGACATGTAGATCTAGCCCCGCCAATATCCTATACCTCTATAATTTCAAACCCCAAAAATCTAATCTCGCCTATGTTCCATGTGGATGGGTCCCATAATAAGGCTTACTACTACCAACTATGCCTAGTCTCTGCTACTAAACAACATCCTACGTCCCCTGCCACTGGAACTGTCTCAGTGGAAAATGATGCTTCTAAATACTTCCATGAATACCCATATAAAACATTCATCCCTAAGAAGAAATAATCTACAACAATTGGTTCCAATATATTCCAAATATAATTCCCACAATCATAAAACCCTTCGAATGATCTCCTAAACAACCTATTCCTGGCGGTCGGGAACGAAAATTCCACTACTGGTTCCCCACAGCATGGAACCCTCACTGCCTAGACACTGACACCCTAATACCTATGATTTTCTCCAAGAAACATCCTAATGACCCCACATGATGAGGCTCAAATCCTAATGAATCATATCCTAGATAAATTGATCCAATTTTTGTAACTCTAGATACACTGTGAGTATAAATGTAGATATCACATACATTATCATTGGGTGAAAATCCTCCCCAGGACACCGTATTCTAGACTCCTCATATGGGAAAAAATATGTTGAAAAGTGTTGGATACCTTGAACATGATTCCATGATCCCATAGACTCAGAATTTCTTATTGATTAGAGAATATCTTCTTTTTTTTGGCTTCCCTAATCATAAATGAAAAAAAAATTTACCCCAAAATCCTTATGAATGTCATGACACAACACATCTTCCCCAATTTGGTCACCAAGAAATAGTATCCACCACTATTACATGTCTCCTCGCATTTGACTAACTAAAAGTGGAACCAAAAAATCATCTTGTTCTTAGGTTAGACAATTAGATATCTCTATCTCCTCAATCAAGTGTTCTATATCTACATTTGAGACACTCCCCCCATACTTAACCCAACTCTACCATTGAATAGAACCAAAGGCATGCTTCCATGCCTCATCCCCCTATATTAGGTCAACACACCAATGATCATCTAGATCGGCATTCTAAACCTCAACTACCTAAGTAGATTTTAGAAGAAGAACAAGAGCCATTACTAAAAATGAAGAGAACATCCTAATCCAGATATCATGGAATTTTATCAAAGATTATCTAATATATTCAATTTGTTTTCCCAAAATTCCAAATTCAGACATGGACACAAGTCATCATGATTCATGTACCTCTCCCAGGTCTCTACCCAAAAAAATCTCCACCTAACATTATCATTCAAGAAGCTCAATTTATATGTACTAGATCATGGGTCCGAAAATATTATGTCCTATATATTCTCCATATCCTATATAATTCATCATGATCCTATAATACTTCTTCCATACCAACCCTCACCATCCTTGCTAATCAAATGTCAAAACGTCATCTTATCAATCAACCATCATCTATTATACCGCTATTTCATGAACCCATCCCACAAATGATATTATATTGAAGGTAGAGATATAATGACGCCCTACTCAAGCCTCCAGTAGGCTCCATGTTAGATACTAGAAGGAAGGGTATAAAAATATCATAGAATGTAAGGAATTTACCTCTATAAATAAAATTGGTATAAGAGATAGGATAAAAAATCAGAAAACCATTGGACAATATAAAGGTAAACCAAAACCATACCACAATGCATGAATAAATTAATACTGATAAATATAAATTTATCCCAAGTTAATTCCATGAAAAAAAAATATATGGAAGAAACTCAAAAATGTCTCCAAACCAACTATTAATGATCATAAACATACCTAATGTACTCCTTGAAGCCGGAAAATACTTCATATACATATGGTGAGCACAACAGGAATACTCAGTACATACATAAGCATGTCCCCAAGCACACGTGTGAAAATATCATACTAATGAGCCTATGAACAAACAATTGAACCAACAAGAACCTATTAATGAAATCTAACCAAACCTAGCCTCACCATGGATATCTCAAAAAATCACTCATCATATATAATAACATATATTTGAGATAATAATAAATAAGTTTTCCCCACTACCTCTTCCTCACTGATTTTCCTCTCTCACACCACAACAGTGAACATCATATGCTCATATCCCTTCCACACATACCACATCACATCATTTCTAACCCAAATATACCTAGGCCACACATCACAACTAGAACCAGAGAAACAAGTTATCAGGAATGTGAAGGACATAAACATCATTCCCTCCTACTAACACTCATGACCACCACCATATATCAAATCAAACCACATCACGTCTCACCCATTAACACCTAGGTGAACACATGAAATCCTGACTGTAGATACCTCGACCAACACATATCATCTGATATGAAGAAACCTAGGCCAACATATCACTACTGGTGAATGAGAAATGGGGAGGTGTTTTATAGACATCTGCATCACTACCATCCTAGATGTTGGAAAAAAACTCAAACTATACACATCTGAGATTTGGTATGGTTATCCAACTCGAGTGGGGAGTGTATAAAATATCATAAACGTACACAATACAGAGATATCTCACAATACCCAACCTCTAGATCACATCAAAAAAACTAGTGCACACCACACCACCACCACTCTAGAACACATCATCAGTCCCAACTATTATCACCCTTATATGCAACACCACAAAACTAGCACACATTCCACACAACATTTTACACGTCCATCTTTCAAGTTTCACCACATTTATTCATTAGTTCATTTAATTCAACTCAACATCTATCCCATTTTATTCAATTACAACCCCATTCATTTATTCATTTCATTCCACATCATAATTTCGTCTGCCCCTACATAGGAAACTAACACCACCACACCACACAACTGACCTAGCATACATAATGACCACCATGGAACAACACATTCACCATCGTCATTGTGTTGCATATCCCAAACCATATCACCACAATAAGACAATACACCCTAACTACTATGAAACATCCTATGTAACACCCACAACATTCTATAACCAATGCACTATAACCACTATGCCATAACCTCTGCACCATAACCACTATGCCACAAACACCAAACCACAACCTCTACACCCGAACCATTGTAGGACAACACAAAACTTTCCATATCACGTCTATTCCAAACATCATTGGCTTCACCTTCCCACACACCACACAACCCATCATGTCATACCCATCATCTCAAAACCAACCAAAAAATATTATGAAACACAATAAGCACAAATGAACACGACAACACACATTCTAGATTTTATATTTATTCACCGAAAGTATCCCATTAATTCTTTATTTATCCTGAATATTTTCAAATGAATTATATTTATAGGGGAAAAATTATTATCCAAATATTTCTCATTTAAGATTTTATTTTCCTAATATCTCACAACAACATAAAATTATTCATCACAACATGACAACTACATAACAAACAACCCTTTAAATAGCTATTATTTTCAGAATTGGCAAAATACATGCATAATAACATAAAAATATATATCAAAGTGGTAAAGAATGTGATACATCCACATATCAATTAATTTTATATATTCCAATTAATTATATTATTATTCTGACACTTACTATCCACCAAAATAAAATAAAAACATACGGATCTCACACACAATAAGTATAAGTGTGAGAATGAGAATCCCCTACCTCAAAGAATATTTCTATCTCAATGCACCCCATAGAGTGAAGAAAACTTTCCCTCAAACCACAACGACACATGGGAAACATCAGATCAACCTACACCGCATTAAATGATCATTAAAACAATACCCAACCCACACCCCAAACCAAAACAACATCACCGTAGTGAATATCTAAGAGAATAACAAGAGGAAACAAACCAAGAAGGTGGAACTGGCTTACTAAATATTTATAATGGGAATTCAATAAGAAAATCATATCTAAGAAAGAGAAAGGTGGGGTATAACTTCCCCTCTAGGGACCTAGGATTCACAAAAAAAAACAGGGAAAATGTACACATCTAAATGAGAATAAAATTTACTAAAGGGTTATAAAATATCCAAAAATCAGGTGGATTCATATATGGTAATATTTACATGGTTTTTAAACCATATATTCTATAAAATTTTCAACTTTTCTGAAAATTAAGGTGCCTCATTATTTAATTATTACACGTCTTGTATTTTATTCGCACAATGTGTAATCCATCTCATGGTTTCCCCTAATCAATGAAATAAATTGTGAACCTACCAACTGAAAAAGACGTGAAAAATATTTACATCTCATGTAAAAATTTCGTGGTGTGTATATCTTTTAGCATCACCCCTAGAGATCCATCCTCCACAAAAACTCACAGAACCTCCTTATAAACACCTCCAACCTCCGAAATTGGAATATTTATGTGCCAGGAAGGAAACTTCCATTACAGATTTAATTTATATAAATATATATAATATTTTCTAAATATTTATAATTTTGATGTTATGATCTAATAGATTCCATATTAAAGTTTATTCCATATGGATATGATAACATCCCTGTTGTGTAAAATTGACTATTTCTTAACTAAAGAACGAGATTCGTTTTTCAGTAACAATTTACATGGAAGATAATAAAAATAATATTTTTTAATATATTTGATATTAATGAAATAGTAATTAATTTAATTACATATTTATCATTACAAAAATATAATATGTCACTTTATTTCTTACACTGAAAAGTCATAATGTCATTCATGAACATGTGGGATGCCTCCCCCATGAAGTGATGCATTTAGTTTTTCATCAAAACATCAGAAGATTGATAAATAAAACTATATATTTAAAGAAATAATATGGTATATATGTTATTATTATCATTATATGAAGATATAATATTATGTACCTCCTTCCAATAATGATTGTTGAAAAATGAAAACTTTACTAATGAATGAATACAGTTTACCATATCCGTAATCTTAACATAGGTAATTCTTCATAACAATATTTTATTCTTGGTTTTAAAAGTATATTTTCTTATAAATATTAAAAATATTTCATGATTAATAATCATTAAAATTTGAAAAAAATGATCACCTGGACCAATAGTAAACCTACCAAAGTCATTTTGACAAATAATCCAAATATGATTGAAACATCTTATATAAACTTATTTGAATAAATAATTGTATACAACATAGAAAAAAGTGAATTAAAAAATTATTAAACATGAAAATGGTTTTAAAGGAAGTAAATAATTAATATATTTTTATTATTTAGGAATATTAATACATGCATCACATGTCAGACATAAGGTAAGGGGATTCATCACAATTTTCATTCATTGAGGAATTTTTTGATGTTATGAACCTTTATTAATTTATTAGGTGTATATACAGACCATTTTAAATGTTATATCATATTTTTATCTATTATAATTATATTTAATTTTTTCTAAATATTATTATTTCATGCATATATGTATTTATATGATTCAAAATTTATATGAAACATTCATTAAAAGGATACTTATATATTTCTTCTTTAAAAATATTTTTTATTCTACGTCTGTTTTTTTATAAAAATGATTTTACGAATGTAAATATATGGACATGAGAGTCTTATAAATGGAATTTGTTTATTTATTTCCATGTTTCCAAAAGAATGAATATTTGTATGGAATGTTTCACTTTCTTTGAAAAAAAAAGAATGTTCAACATATACAGTGAAAAATACTTTTCATGTTTCCATAACCATTATATAATTATTGGATCAATTTATAATATTTCATATTTTATTGAATGAAAATATGTGATTCCCTTGTTGTGGGTAATTAGTTTTCCGAAAATTGGTTTTTAAAAAAAATTGGTATTTTAATTTTTAAAGTGTTTTGAAAATGATTTTAGAAGTGTTTTTTCGGGTTTTGTTGAAAATCTTAAAGATTGTAATGTTTTATTCATGATATGTTACTTGGACATTGTTTAAAGTGTTTTCTCAAAAATAAAATCAGGTTAACCTATTATATATTATATAATTTTGTTCCCAGATAGTTATCCAATGCATTGGTGTTTTATTATATTCTTCATAGAATTATATTGCAAGTTATTCATATGGGTTTTCCAAATTGTAAGGGGTTTTCAACAGTTCTATGTGATGATTTACCAAGTAACATACATAAAGTTTCTATGTTTTATAATGATTTAAAAGGGAAGTCATTTGATTTTAAAAGGTAATATTATGATATTTTTAAGTAAAAATGATTCTATTTTTGGGAAAAATGTATGTTTTTATGAAAAGGTTCCTCATGGGCTTTCATGTTTTCCATTAACAAAAATACTTCCTCTTTTTTATTTTCCTTACGATACTTTTTTTCATATCCCCTATTTTTAAAATTTATTTCACAGGGTTTATGTATGGGTAATGGAAAGGAATAATTCGTATTTAAAGTCACAATAATTTATCATGAAATAAAACAATGATTTATTTTAAAAGGGTTATACTATTGGAAAATTGGATTCTAATAGGAAGTGTCCAATTTATAATTTATGGTTTTCTTTATGTATCTGTTATGAAATAATTCTCTAAAAATATAAACCATAATGTTTCTCACATAAAATAGAATTAATTCTTGACATAAAACTGAAGATTATGTAAATTATAAGGCTAGGTTATTATAATTGGTATAATATAATGTTTTAGATAACATTGGAGGTTCAGAAAATATTAATACCATGCCATTGAAATATTTCACATTATGGTTATGTTATAATGATATATATTTTTATGATTTACTTTTGGATTTATCTAAACTATATTTCATCAAAAAAAAATCCATATAGGAAACATGGAAGATCTTATGGGAAGGAATTGATAGGAAAATTTCGTTCCAAATCAAGATTCTGAGTTAGTTGTAATTAGAATAGAACACTTTTTTAGTAATAGATTAGTTTACACAAGATATAAATTCTGGTTGATTCCATACTAGAGAGGAACCTGATATACAATTAAAGAACTTATCTATAGTGGAGATTTTAATTGAAAATAATCCCCAACCATTTAGAGTATCATCTAACCTAGGGGTAATTGAAGGATATATAAATGTTTTTGAGAATATATTTAATGTTATTGGGTGTTTATACTGTGAAAAGGTAACCTATTCCATTTATCTGTTTTATGGTGAAGCTAGTTGATGAAGATTTGGGTTAGCAATACTATAGAGAATTATGATCAGTACGTCATCGAATGGAAAACAATTAAGTATATTTACCTTGAAAACTATTTCCCAAATCGTGTTTCACTCTTGATGGAGAAATAATTTCTGGGTTTCAAGAAATTAGATTAATATTAAATTATTTCATTTGAATTAAAATTAAAATGATTTTTGAGTCATATGGTGGATTTTATCCAGAATAATGATAGTAAAATTAACTGATTTTACTCATCGTTGAAACCATGTTTAAGAATATCTTTTTTCATAATACAATTTAATTGGTATGATAATGTTGTTTTTTGTGATGAGAAAGTTGATATGGAGTTTTCTAACACATATAGTCCTTTATATAAAATATTTATGAATGGTCAGTGTGGAAAGAAGTGGGGATGAAACTATATAAGAAGATTAACTGTATGCCCTCAAAATGTTGTAAGAGAAGTATAATTCATTTCAGGTCATGTTTTTTGGGATCTGGAAAGTGCTTTTGGTGTGGTAGGTTTTGTTATAGGGATTTTTATGGAAATGAAAAGATTATTAAATAATCAAATAAGAATATAACATATATCCATTAAATGATTAAATGATTTAGTTTTAATGAGATTGTTCATTATGCTACCATGTTCATAATGTTAGTAACTCAAGATGGAAATAATATATATCATAAGAAAAATGGTGTGGAAATTGCCTTTTTTCTACCTAAAGTGGGTGTTTGCCCATAAACTGTTGTGGTGATATGTATGTTAATTTTTGTAAAAACAATTAATACCTTGTTTTAATATGGATCTTTGAATTCATTAATTTATGATAAATTACTAAAAAAAATTAAATATCACCTCATTAAAGTAAGATAGATTTTTAGTAAAAACTATGGGTTGAATTATTAAAGAAACTAATATTTAGAGGAATGTTTTTATTGTCATTAGTATCATAGTCATTCCTACAAATTTTTTTGAACTACCTATTGTGTAGTTTGATATCATTTTGGGTATAGATTGGTGTTCTGTTTATTAAGATAATATATATTATAGAGCTATCAATGTTTTATTCAATAATTTCATACCTTTGATATTATATCAAGTAGGGGAAAATTTTACTAAAGACGCTAGTAAAATACACCTAGGTCATTTTATAAAAAGAAATAAAATATATAAATTATTGAAATTCTAGTAGTATAGTATTTAATGGATGTATTTATAAATTATTTTCCTAGTTTTATATTTTATTGTGAGGTGAAGTATACTATTTACTTAGTTACTGATTCTTAGCCTATTTTAAATACCTCGTATCAAATACATCAAGTAGAAATTTTAGAATGGAAAAAATAAATTATTGATTTATTAGAAAATGGTTTCATTAAAACTAGTAATTCATCTTGGGGTGATCTTCTTTAGTTTGCTATAAATAATGACGATTAAATAAATCTTTTGATTAATTATTGATCCTTGAATAACAATACTATTAAGAAATAATATTATTTTCCTCATATCGATGATTTGATTGATCAGATCTAGGGATTTCAATATATTTCAATGGTTGATCTATGAACTGATTACCATCAGGTAAGGGTGAAAGATGATGACATTCAAAAGACAACATTTCATATAATATATTGGCTTTATGAGTTTGTGGTTGTGCCATTTGGGTTTTCAAATTCCTCTTTTGTATTTATGGAAATTATGAATGAGTTTTCCCTATGTTTTTGGATATGTTTGAGGTTGTGTTTATTGTTGATATTTTTTACATTCTTAATGTAAATAGAAACATGAGAGACACCTAAGGATTGTTTCTGAAACCATAAAATTAAATAAACTATATGGGAAATTTATTTAGTGTGAATTTTTTTTGCAAAAAGTTTCATTCCATGGGAACATTATTTCTAAAGAAGGAATAATTGTTGAGCCTCTAATTTTTTTTGAAGAATATATATGAACCAAAAATATTGTAGAGATTAATATATTTCATATATTTGGGGGTAACTATCAGTGGATTGTTGAAAAATATACTCATTTTTCTACCATAAAGACATAGTTTACTCGGTAAAGAGTAAAATTCATTTGAAAAAATAATCTAATGATTCTTTTGGAACTAAAAAAATATTGGGGAATTCAATATTTTTTCCATACCATGAATAAATTTTAAATTCTTCTTCTATAGTGATACTTTACTAAAAAGTCATGGTTGTTTCCAAATACAGAATTATTGGGAAATTTATTATGCATTATGATAATTGAGACCTCATGATTTAAATTACGTTACAAAAGATTGAGAATTATCTTCTAATGTATTTTCATTAAAAGTTTTGAGGAATCATTTTTAAGGAGACAATTTTCGAAAATATATTGAACAAAAACATTTAATGCATATATTCATTCAAAAATAATTTAAAATGAAACTGAGAACATGGATTTAACTAACCAAGAATTATGATTATATGATTAATTACCATCCTAGAAAAGAAAAAAAGTGACCTATAGTTTGGGTTGAAAAAACAATTCTTCATTAACCACATATATTTGGAACATGAAACTTTTGTTAATGAAATGATAATTTTTTTCCTAGAGTTAGTGGATATAAGGGCCTCCTCTATTTGATGTCAAGTTTCAGTGCAGTCTTGTTTTTTTAAAAATAATTAATTATGCTATAAAGGAGGAAATGGTTTTAGGTAAAAGGTATAATACACTATGAATGGTATGTTTAGTGATTTTAATATAGATGAAGTAGGTGTATTTTTATTTAAAAAATGATTATGTGTGCCTTTTGATTATCAGTTGAGGAATGTGTTTTTAAGTGAATCTCTAAGTTCATTATTATTCATTCATCTGGGCATCACTATGATGTACAGAGGCCTTCATGAGTATTTCCAGTGGGATAGAATAAAATTTGATATTATTGAAATTATTTAAGAAGTGTTAATGTTTTCATTAGTTTAAAGAATTACAAGAAGCACATAATGGAATAATTCAACATTTTATAGTGATATAGTGAAAATGGAAAAATATATTAATTATTTTCATGGTTGGATTACCAAAAACTTGTGAAGGAAACAATGCAATTTGGTTATTGTTGATCAATTAACTAAATATATGAATTTACATTTCATTTTTGATACTATGTATTTGGATAAGCTTTCATAACTATAACTAAAGTTGATATTCAGCTTATATATAGTCCATAAATAATTTTTATTCGAGCATGGTCATAGGTTCAAACATATTTATTATAATGTAATTAAAAACTCTTTTTTCAATCAATTAAATTTTAGTACATCTTTTAATCCTCAAATTGATTTTTATTCTGATCAGAGGATTCAAATCAAAGAGGACATGATTCATTATTGTTCATTGGATTACTAAGGAATTTTGGATGAACATATTTCTTTGGTTGTGTTTTCTTATAATAATACTTCTCATTATAGTATACAGACGAAACCTTATAAGGAATTATATTGAAATAAGTGTTACAACCTAGATTTTTAGAGGATAAATGAAGTTAATAGGACCATAGTTTTTAATGGAAATAGATGAGAAGTTTTAGATGTTTTGAAAACATATAAAGATGAATTAGAGTAGGAAAAAAATTTATACAGATTACCATAGGGTTGAACACTATTTTTAGTTAATTGATTATTGTAGGGTTAAAAGAATTTTCTTAGATGGACATACATATAAGAGGTGGTGGATTGTAGTTTAAATGAACTTTAAAAAGACAAATCAAAATACATCATAAAGTAAATTAATTGGACTAAATCATAATCTAGTTATTATAGTAAAGGTAAAAATCATAATATCTTTGATTAATATCATAGTATGTTTATCATAATTATAGTTTTATTTATAAAAAAATAGTACATAATGAGGATTATGATGACTAACATTATATTAAATGCCCGGTGAAATATAAACATGTAATAATATGCTGTAAAATAGCTTCTAAAAGTAATCGTGAATTATGATTTAAATTATCTGATTATCCCTTTTTAACCGTAAGATATTGGTAGTGAATAACCTTGAATAAATATATCCAAAGTTTTAAACATACTATAACGCATGTATTTACCTAACAGAATAATTCCTCCATATGATAATCAGAATAAATCTATCATCCTATCCCCAGAATACCTCGATCATAACAATTATTGAATGAAAAATTCATGAGAATTTTTTTAAAGGAAACTGACTAAAAAGGATTCCTTAGAACCATAACTCTCTATAGTATTACAAAGACTACGAATGAGATATTAATATAGAGAAAACTAAAAAATAATTGTGTAATGAAATGTATCAGATCACTTGAAAATCATCTAATGACATGATATTTATAGGAAATGTTATAAGAGTCATATCTATGATTTTGGAAATAGCCTTATATAGTTGGAGCTTGTATATCAGAATTCTATGGTACAACTGAATAAGAGACATTTTTTTCAACACCATTATAGTTTAAATGGTATTCCTTACATTTTAGAAAATTCATATGTACTTATCATTATAAACATAAGTTATTATGATAGAATTTCTTATTAATTATTAATACGATGAACTGAACGGGAGTTATTCTAATTAATCGTTACCACGATCAATATAATGGTCATTAATTTTGATAGTTAGCTAGAAAAAACTGATGTCTAACAACTAGTCTGAACAAAAGTCATTTTGATAGAAAAGACACAGCTTCAGTCCGATCATCATATTGTGTAATGTAAATTTTATATTGATTATATAATATATTGTTTCAATGTATGGTATAAATTCATGTTTTCTTTAAAAACAAACTAAAACACATGGGAAATAAAAAGTTTGTAAACATGTTTTATGAAAGTGTTTGAGATTTTAAAAACTAATGGAATGGAAAATTAATATGTAATAATTCAAAATAAATAATCTCTCCCCTTTTTTAAATAAAAAACAACATTACTTAAATAAAAATTAATTTTATAAACTTATAATCCTTAGTTATTTTATGAAATATGTAGTTATTATTTACAACATATCTCCCCCTAAGTTTTTAACTCTTTTTAATATTATGAAGAGTATTAAAAAATAAATTCCCTAAATAAAAACTTCTCCTCATTAGTATAATATCCTAAATTTTAAAAGAACTACTCTCCTTAAAAAATCAATGTAATATTTTGAGAAACATTTATCCCCCTATAAGATACATTCTCCCCCTTAATATATCATTTCCTAAAATACTGAAAAAATAACATACAAAACTGTGTTTAACTAACTAATCATATATTTTAGTATGAATGAATATATAACCATTTGAAATTAGAAAGATTTCAGGAAAAATAGTATTGGATGATAAGTAATTCTTTAATTAACAATTGAATGGTTTGTAAAATTAAATCAAGAGTTTAAAATAAGAAAATTACATTATTTCTCTATGAGGTTTTTAAAAAAATATTCCTTTTTCTTGAACTCGTGTCGATCTTTGTACGTCGTTGAAATTGTTTCTTATTGTATATGGTCTTGAGATGTTAGACTATGAAATTCTTTAGATAACACATTATTCAGCTCCCTAATTATTATAAAATCAACTTCACATGATTTATTCCACTCATCTACAACTTCAAATCTAATATCTTTTATTTCAAAACATTTACATCCATTGTACAATCATCAGTAGAATCTACGAATTCTTTAACAAAAATTATACTTTTTTATATATCTAATGATAATTGGATGAAAGATAAATCAGATTCTATCATAAGATTCTTTACCTCCAAAAACATTTCATTAGGTTCCCAGATAACTATGATAATATGATTGGTCAATTTTACCATATGATTTTATGAGTATTTTGGACTCTTGAACTTTTATTGAAAAACATGTTGGTCTATCTCAACCCTTTTCATTATTTCAGTTAAAAACATGATAGACTTAGATTTCCCATTCATATAGTCCTAAAGAAGCATATATCTTGATACAAAATTCATAAAATATGGAATCTTATCTATTAACCTTTTCAAATATATAAATATGAAATCAGCACCTTTATGCTAAATAGTAGCATAAATGTCTGAATGTTCAGTCTTAGGTTGAGGAGGTTTTGGCCTTCTTATTTCGATGCCAACTTATGTTCCTTTCTTATCTACTTCACTTGAGACATTACTCTCATATAATATTTTATGGATTTTAAAAAAATTATTGGTTTCATATTTTCTATTAACTTTTCTATGAGTCTATTGATATTTATCTTTTTTTGTTAATGATTATTCTTCTTTATTTTCTGATAAATTATTTTCTTACATAGAATTATTAGATTTATTGTACTTATTATATTATTTTGGTAAACTTGATGATGAAAAATCTAATTATATTTTATATTATTGAGTTTCTTTATATTTATCCTCTTCTTTATTTATATCTACATCTTCCCCTCTTCTATTACCACATCATTTACTTATTCATATTATTGTTATTATTATTATTATTCATCCTATTTTTATACATGATATTTTTCTCAAAATTCTTTGTAAAATTCATTACCATGTTTTTATTATAATTTTAATTCCATTCTGAAGATTCTTTAACCAACTACATCTTGATATGGTTCATTCTAACAAATATTTGGAATTGATTATTCAACATGACATTTTTTTGTTCTCTTTTGTGTCATAGAATATATATCTACAAGGATAAATATGGTTTCATGAAAAACTAATCTTACATTCAAATTTATCTGATCACTATGAGATTAGGGAAAAATCGGATTTTTAAAATCCATCCCAACTGATTTTAGCAAGATTTCATTAATTCTAGCATCATAAAATATTTTATTTTTCTTATTCCACTATTAGTTTTTATTATAACTTCTTTGCTTCCAAAATATTCATTAACTGTTCTTCTATGGTGTCAATTCCAAATTCCAAAACTCTTAGCTTCTTCTAAGCATTGTGTTTCATCATCTTCTAAAACACTTCATCCAATATCTTCTTTTGTCATTTTTTTACTTGATTAGAGGTCTCTTCCATTATTTTATTATTTTTATATTCATCATATTTCTATGAAGGTTGTACCTTCGATGAACCACTATAAATATAATAACCTAGGTCTAACATACAGGTATATTGTATTATTTTATATGAATATTCATAACATTAACAAAATACATGCTCGAGGACTGTAATAGTTTAGCGTCATTGAAAAAATGGAAACATAATATTTTAATTAGTCAAATAACATCAACATCTCCAGTAATGATCATCCATATTTATTAATCCAACATAACACCATTCTTTATAATCATGGAAAAGGAAACATAATAATGGGTGATTATAGATGCTCTGTAAAGGTGAATAAAGGAGATACAAAAGTATAACATGCACATAGGATTATGAGGTCATGAGAATGAAATTTTAAGATCACGCCCTTTATATCGAAGATCATATACGTGATTCATGACATAACGATTTATTGTTAAAAAAATTAATCATAATGGAATTAATATCATAATCCATGAAATCATAACATAGACATAAGATTTTGGAATTGAAATCCACTTATAGCATTGTCAGCATGTGTAAATAGAAATAGGTTCACTCATTATTTTAAGGATATAGAATCAAGCTCTCGCATAAACATTTTCCCATTAAACATGGTCCAAGCCTAACATTGGGAACATGTAATTAGGTTCATGTATAAAAATAGATCTCTAGAAGTCAAGGCTCATTTCCAAAACTTATTAGGTAACTTCATATATACAACACCTACTAGGAATGATGCACCACCATTCCAATTCACAATACATTCTTTATAAAGGATCAGGGCCCCCTTATTCTAAGAGTGGATTGGTTTTCCCATATTCCCTGAGTGGATCAGGATTCCCCATCTTCTCATAGTGGATTAAGATACACTTCTTTCCAATTTTGGACCAAGACAAACATGTTTCCCAAAGTGAATCATGACTGTCGACTTGTTTCCCATTATTATATCATGAGATACAATGATTTTCCAATTGAATTGGAGGGAGATACAAGACCTACCCATTAGATAACACAATCATAAATCATTAATCCTATAATGACCTATAAAAAGGTATGTAATTCATTAACATTATATCATAACCCATTAAATGAAATGGGTATGATAATCATTTCATCACATAATTACCTTTGTAAAAGATATTGTTTTCATAATCATTTAATCAAATCCTAATCTATGAAAATAATTGGGTTTTTGAAGCATATAAACCATAGGAGGGAAACAAGTGTCATTAATATCATTCCATAAAAACACAAACCATTAATGAAAGAATATTAATGGTATTAGTATATCATATCCCCAGTAAAAATAAACTATATAAAATTATGTCATTTTAATTGGAATGATATTTTGAAATATCACATGAAACATTTCTTATGGAAAATTTCTATTCACTATAAATCCTATTCCAAAAACTATTCCAAAAATCCATCTCTAATAAATAATGATTTATAATTTAATTTAAAACATTTATTGAGGAAAATATATTTTCAACATTGATTTTATTTAATCATAAATCATTTTTAAAACCATTTTCTTTTAATAAATTTTTTAAAACTTATAATGTAAGCTTCAAATTATTTTGAAAACCGATTTCTTTAAAAACACCTTGAAAAATCATAATGAATGCTTTACAGTTTTTTGAAAACCTTTTTCTTAGAAAATAATTTGAATATGGAAAACTAATTCATAAAATAATTTTGAAACGACATTTCTAGAAAATGGTTTTGAAAAGTAATAAAAAATGCTTGAAATTATGGTAATGCTTTTCTTTTAAAATAAAATTTTTAAAACATATAAAGGAATACTTTAATATCATTTAAAAAACATTTTAAACATAAAAAATATCTGACAAACATTTTCCATGAATTTAGTTTTAAATAAATAAATTTAAAACATATTAGTAAAAAATGACTTTAAAAATATACTTGTAAACATACAATCTAAGCATCAATAAAATTATGGTCATGATGGTGTGTAAGTCCTTATATGTCGAACATTACTTTTGCACCTTAAAAAGATCATAATAGTTACATGATCAGAAGTTGAAAAGAGGATTAACTTAAAACCCATTTTTTTAATTATTAAAACGTGGGTAAAAATTTCCTTTAAAAATAAAATGATAATTTTAATTAAATTTTTAATACATTTTTATAAATAAGTGTTTTTAAAATAAGTCAAATTTTATACCAAAAGAAAAAATCAAGTCAAAATTTCAGAAAAATATTTTCTTATTTATATTAGGCATCAAAGAGGGTAAATGGTAATATTATTATTATATAACATGAATAACTATAATATAGTATAATTCATGTAATTTCATAAGATATATATTATAATATTTCATCAATGGAAGCAAAATCCTAAACAATCTTGATAAAAAAATGGATTATAGTAATAAACTCTAACCACTTTGGTAACATTAACTCATAATCACCAATAGATAATGAAATTGAATGAATCTAAAAATTTCATGAAAATAATAAAATTCATGATATAAAATTTCAAATCTAAATATATACATCTCATTGAATAATATTGGTGGATACCATGGCATGTATCGCAAAGAAGACAAATTGAGAAAAAATTACATTACCGATTTTGTAACTTTTGAACCACAAATCCCATGAGAATAATAGAATTAAATATATATGTATATAACCATAAAATTAATTATAATAGTCATAGAATAAATTCAGGGGATGTATATACACAACCCAAAATAAATTTGTGTTTCATAAAGCAGAAGTCTTCTAGAAATAAAATTGAGACGAGAAAACCCTTTCCATAAGTCTTGAATTTATTAGTACGAGTTCAATACTCAAGTATAATAAATATAAGTGTATTATAAATATTTGAGAGAATAAATTTATCATATATTATACAATATATTATTTAATTATATCTTTATGTAACAAATTTATTAATAATTTCATGTTAATGATAGGTTTTGGGTAGTATCTACATCGTTTTCCATATATGTTTTGACATTTTATTCTTGATACTCTTACATAAATCACGATTTAATAATTTAATGAATTTTAAACATGATATAAATATCATATATATCAATAATATAGATATTTATAATAATATACATAAGATATAAATATAAAATTGAATACATTGTTCATAAAGATGGTAGGCCATACGTACACCTGAACGTTTTGTCTGTTTTCTTTTCATATAGATTGGAAGAATGTAATTGAATTCTATGTATATATATATTTTCATTAAATTAGAATAATTATTTCATATATATCATATAAATTTACTAAATCTATCCTTAATACATTCCATGTCATGTGTGAATGAATCACATCGCTTTGAGGAGGCGGTAATCCATACTTCAACAAATGAAGTTATCATATTTACACGAAAAATAATGTATGAAGGTATTTTTTAGATAATAATTAAATATTAATAAATCAATAATAAATATCATATATATAATATAAATGTTCCAATTATAGAATTATTTCATACATTGAAAAGTGAAAATTGAAGAGTGAGTGACATCAGTTCGTGAGATAGTAGTTCGTCCTACACACGAACGTTGATTGAGTATCCAACTTGATAGAAGTGTGTGTGAGTATAGGTAAAAACATTAACATAATGAAATATTTTTATACTTAGGTTACTCAGGTTATTATATAATAATGGAAAAAATAATACTTTTGTGTTAGAAAATGTAAATACTTAAAAACAGCTTATTATTGGACGTTACCACTTCTTTGGGTAACAATTTTTGGTTTTCACCAATGGGATTCCTTAGTTGGATTTATGTCCAAAATGAGGCTTATAAGATTATGTTAGGGTATTTTTCATGATATTTGGTAATTTTATGGTTGATAAAATGTGCCTTTATAGGTGTGATGAAGTGGGAGGGGGTGAGTTCCCTATTATAGTGGAGGAGGAGTGGCATTCTTTTAAATATAAAAATGTAAACACTATTGGAAGGTATCCGATAATTTTAATTACTCTAATAGTTTCCAATTATAAATAAAAGGTCTCATATAATAGAAATATGTCCATATAATGGATTTTAGACATGTTTCGAGGATATTTGACCCCTTATGTTAATGTTTAACAACTCAGTAAAGTCATTTTACCTTAATTAGAGTAATTAATTTTAATTACATTTACTAATATTTTTGGTCAAAAACTATATTGAACATATTATAAATTTTAAATTATTCTGATTAATAAAATTTAATCCATTTTTATAAATTCATCTGACCTATGTGATATAAATTAATTTAATATTAATTCCACAGACGGGATGAGATGACAGATTTTTACAGTGAAAAAGTCCAAAAGTTTGAAATGTTTTTATATCCAATTTCAATCTAAAATTGGTTCCACTGACCAAAATTTGATTAAATAATTTATATTTAATAAAATTATAACAAATTTTTTTACTATTCATCAAAAAATGAAACTTCTCCAAAAAATACAAAAATTTAACCCAATATTACATTATATATTATTCTTTCAATAAGGAAATTGTTTTTAAATAAAAAATTTAGAAGTTTCAAAAATTATATTTATAGCAGGATCTCTATTAAAACGTTTTAAATTTGAATTGTAGAAAAATACAACTTTTTATTCATAAAATTAGGTTTATTCTTTTCTTATACATATAAAACATATTTGATCAGTTTCAAAATAATTTCTTGAGTATTTTATAAATAAATTTTATTGAAAACATTATAAAAAATTTTATTGTTTAATTTATTGAGATGAAATTGTGTTTATACATAGAAAAATATTTTTCTTAGAAATGTAATTTCATTATTTTCAAATAGTCCGTACATTAATATATAGATAACTAATTTCCAAAAGGATTTATTTTATATACATGGTTATACAAAATTTTCACAATTATGTTAATATTATTCATAAAATCCATTCAAGTGGCAAGGTGATAACTATAATAATATTTTAATAATATTATTAGTAGTATATTGTTATAGGGTAAAACTAGGTCTTGCGTGTAATGTAAGTTATCGAAGGCACTCAGTATTATTTGTAAAATAAGAAAGGCATAGTTTTTTGTGTACCACCAGATACTATATATGTTTTTTATACCGCAATATCAACTATTTGTTTCATATAATGCTATCCAAACATAGTAATTTCATATAAAATGCAATATTCTGTGTTGTGTGAAATGAAAAATATAAAATAGATTAAATTATTTGGAATGAAAATTCAATGAATCTCAGAGTGACACATTCTACACCACATTAATAAATATCTCCCGCCAAATTTGTCTCCTTTATGAAAGGATTAATGCTTCAATGTTTCTTTCATTGAAACCCACATTGTAAAAATTAATACTAAGACATCCTTTAAAAAGAAAGGTTGGATGCATAATAGTAACCCAATGTAACTCATAACTAATTACCCACAAAGGAGAACATCAGTTGGGAGTGATTATTAGCCATGGAAGAAAATCATAAATTACCATATAAAGTTATAATAATCACTCGTTATCAGTATGTGGATGATCAGTAGATAGTTAATGACATCAAAATCATAGATTCGAGATGATGTATAAAACCATCAGTTCAATAGATACCAAGGTATTTGGACAAATCTATTCCAATATCGTTCTCATAGAGTTTAGGAACTAATTACTATATATGTATATAAGAAAATATACATATGTGATTTTAGTCCCATTCCTATAGAAAATAACACCCATTAATTATGATTTAATCAATTTCAAATTCATCTCATATTCGAAGAAATGATTGTGATTTTTCAGTCCTGAAGTATTAACTGATCATGAGATCTATAAATTGAATGATAGAACATTCCATTATCCTTCCTCCAAACATAAATGTTATCACAAGTTATCCAATATACCTAAATCCATATATTGTAATATAAAAAATTAATCTCTAAAACATCATTTGATGTTTAACAAAAACCATTCCATTAATTTTTAATCTTATAACCATTAAAAAATATGTGAGTCCATAACTTTAGAAATAAGGTTACAAAATTTCTCAAAAATAGCTTTTCATTGATCCTCTGTATATCATAATGTAGTCATTAGTTTCTGTATTCCAAACATGTGAATGCTTACATCATGTATTCTCTTGAAACATACTACTAACCTAAATTAACATAAATACTTATTGAAAACATGGATGTTTAATTATATAAATATTTATTTGATATATTACAGAAATCAAAAAATGATGTAAAATTATTCAATTATAATATAAACCATGTGTCAACAAATCCTTAATTAGTTCCAAGGTAACCAATACGATCTAATATACTTATTCATGTCAAACATAACTCAATCAAAACAATATTATCTCAAAATTATGAATATATTAAGGGTTATCCTTACCATTATCTTATGTTTCTAATGAATATATCGAAGCTATTAAATAATTTTTTATTCTATAGGAACCATTCAACATATTGTAGTAAATACTTAGAGAAAACATAAACTAAACAATGCTTATATATTTCTCAATCTGTAATTCATGAATTAAAATACACACAAATTTGATAATTATTCTTCTTCTTTAATAAATTAATAACAGAACTTCATCATATTACTTAATAACTCATTAATTTCATATTTCACCTATACTCAACTCATCATAAACAATATAACCATTAATCATACCTCCTTCCTTATTCACTTCCTGAGCATTCAACAAAGTGGATCAATTTTTATTATGACCATTCACTACACAATTCATTTTACCTTAGATTATATATTGGGGAGACCAATATTCAAATCCATTTCATTAACCAAACTCTATATTTTTTCTATTATAGTCATTTTATTTGTGTCCTTCTCCATAGTGAAAACATATTCATGTTCTTATAAGACATTCATCGGGGTGATTCATTCCACTTTCTTAAATTAATGAAAAATTAGTCTTCTTTCCTTTGGGGTCTCTATTACCCCAAATCTCAACACCTTATTTCTTATCTTATTTGGTGAGTCTGAGATTTGGTTAAGGTACATGTTTTTAATCACATTCTATGACAAATTAAGAGGCATGATTACAACATCCATCAATCCATTGACCACCCCATTTGACTTGTTATCTGCAAATTTTTCATCACATTCAACATAAACCTAGTTATTTATAGTTCTCATGAATGCCTAAACTCACAATACATAGTTTGAGAAACAGTTATCACATTGTAAAAACACATAATCCTTTAAAATCGCTAATAGGATGTGTAAATTATGAAACCTTCCATTAAATATAAGACACATTAGGATTATTGTAAGATAAATCACTGGAAATACCCTTATAAATGACATTAAGGATATCACTCATGTTTTCTCATCTTAGTTTCCAATAATTTACTAAAACATACATTTTATACAAACTATAAAGTCCCATGTGTAACATAAATGGTTATTACATCATTTTAGATAAATATTCAGAATATTAAAAAAAATACAGTTCTATGGATCATAATAGTTTAGTGACATTAGAGACATGGAGACAAAATATTATAACTTGGTGAAAGATCTTCAACATCCCACATAAATATATTCCACAATTATAACTCCTGCATAAATCATATCATGATATCCTGATGAAATGGAAACATAATAAGGGCTGACCACATATGCTCAGTTATGGTAAATAAAGGATAAACAAAACTATTACACATATATAAGTCTATGATGTCATGAAAATGACATTTAAATATCATACCCTGTATAATAAATATCATATACATGAGTCATGACATAAATATTAGTAGTTCATAAAACATGTATTATAAAGGAATCATGAGAATAAGCCATGAGAGCGTAACATAGGAATGAAACATAGACTTGTGAAATGCACATCACATTAAAACATAGGTAACATTAATAAATAGAATTAGGTTGTGCATTAAGTTAATGACATTTAATCATATCCTTTCATAAACTCATGGACACACAACCTAGTCGATGAATAGCATTGTGAACATGTAATTAGGTTCAAAAATACAAAAAATTCTCTAGAAGTCAAGTCTCAATAGAAAAACTTATTTGGGAACTTTAGGGGGACTACATCTTTTGAGCAGGGTACACCTACATCCCCAGTCACAATCATTTCCTTATAAGGTATCAAGTTTCCCCTTATTCACATAATGGATATGTTTTCTCCATCATCCCATAGTGTATTAGTTTTCCCCATCTGCACATAGTGGATCAACACACTTAATTCTAATTTTTGGATGAGGAAATACCTATTTCCCAACTTTCAATAAGACATTCTGACTTTTTTCCCATAATTATATACCGAGATTTAAATCCTTACCCAATTAATTTGAAGGAGATTAAGGTCCCACACATCACTTATTCAAATCGTAAAACATTTAACATATCATGACCCATCAAAATAGATGGGATTCATAAATATATAACGTAAAATATGAAATTAAATGGGTATCATAAATATTTTATCATATCATTACCTAGGTAATATATCTAGGAATCCAGATCATTTCATCCAATCATAACCCATGAAAATAAGTGGTTTTGAATATCATATAACTCATAGAAGAGAAATGAGTGTCATAAACACCATTCTATAAAAACATAAACTCTTAAAGAATAATATGGCTGCAATTCATGGATCCTAACCCCAGTAAAGAATAAAAAATAACAAAGTACTTTATCTTGGATAGGGAAGGATTTTTAAAGACCACATGAAACATTTCTATGGGAAAAAGCCTTTCATTGAAATTTATTTTTATTAAAACATTTCAAAAATCGTTTTCATGAAATGAAATCTTTACAATTTCATTTAAAACATTTCATAAGTAAAATATATATTTCACTTTTTAAAAAATAAAATCATTTTGAAACCCCTTTTCATTAAAATAGATTTGAACACTTTTAAATGAATAATGAAAATATTTTGAAAACATTTTTTTTGAAAACACATTGACAAGTAGTGAAGTAATCTTGAAACCATTTTGGGAAGATTTTTTAATAAAAATAATTTGAAAACATATAAATAATCCTTGAAATCATTTTTAAAAATATTTTATATATAATTTTGTTGAAAAATTATAAATAAATATTGAAATCATCAAAATATTTTTCTTTATAAATAACCTTTTCAAAAAAAATAATTTAATATTTGAAAATTATTTAAAACAATTTTTTAAATTTTTTTATTAACCATATTATTTTGAAATAATTTCAAAATAAAAAAAATTCAATAAAATTAGAAAAAAAAAATTCTTTAAAAATTACCCCTTAAGATTATAATGTAATATTCAAGGAAATGATGTACATGATTCTTAGTAAGTCTGTACATGTTAAACATTCTTTTTGCTCGTTCAAAAAATTAGAAAAATGAGTTGACTAGAAAAAGTAATATTCTTTTTAAATTCGTTTTCTTAATTTAAAACACTTGTTAAAATGTAAATTACACAAAATAGGATAATATTAAGACATATTTGAAATCATTTTTAGAAAAAATGGTTTTAAAAACACATATTTCGGTCGAAAGGAGATATCATGTCATATTTTGATAATTTTTTTTCTTAATTATTTTAATTACCAAAGAGTAAAAAATTAGTACCAATAAAAGGATATAACAAGAATAACCATAGGGAAATAAAATTCAATGTGAGTTCATTATATATTTATTATAATATTTCACCAATGGAATATAATAGTAACCAATCTCGATTAACTATGAGATTGTAGTTATAAACTCTTACCACTTTGGTAACACTAACTCATAATGCCCATTAGAAAATAAAATTACATGATGCTAAAAATATCAATAAAATAATTATATTTCTGATATAACATGTCAATGTATATTATATACATATCATTGAAAAATATAACTGCATAACATGGAATGTATAATAAAGGAGGCAACTTGAGAAAAAATTACATTACTAATTTGGTAACATTTGACCACTAAAACCTATGAAATTAAGATCATAAAATAGTTTTTTAAATACGCATAAACATAATCATAATAATCATACATGAAATTCATGGGTATTCTATACACAACACAAAATAAATGAGTTCTCAATAAGGCATAAGTCACATAGAAATAAAATTAAGTTGACAAAACCCTTACATTAAATCTTAACATTCTTCCAACATGTTCAATACATCTATATAATAATCATAAGTTTTTTTATAAATCATCTGAAAAACCATATAATTATATATAATATCATATAAGATTTTATTAAGTCTTTATATTACTTTTTAATTACTAATTCCATGTTAATGTTATGTTTGAGGTAATATTGTTGTTGTTTTTCCCATATGTTTTGGCTTGTTGTTCTTGAAAATATTACATAGATCATGATTTAAATATTTTCTTAAGGTAAATAATTATATAAATATCAAATATATTCATTATATAAATATTTATAATAATCTATAAAATATAGAAATATGAAATATAATAAATCATTCATGGAGATGGTAGGTTGTACGTACGCTTGAACGTTGTGTCTATTTTCTTATTGTTTTGAAAATAAAAAAAATTAAATTATATATATATATATTTATTTACATTATAGTAGTATTATTATGTTATAAATATCATATACATTTACTTAATCTATACTTAATACATTCCATGAAATGTGTTAAAGAATGACATTGCTTTGAGGATGTGGTAGTCCACACTTCCAAAAATGATGTTATCTTATTTACACAGAAATGGAATGTATGATGGAATGTATTACATAATAATTAAATAGGAATAAATACATTGAAAAAATCATATATATAATTTAAAAATATAAATTAAATCTTTATTTTCAACCATTAATGGTGGAAATGGATGAATAAGTGACATCTATTCCGGAGGCGGTGGTCCGTTGTACACACGAATGAGGATTGGGTATCCCATTTTATGGAAGAGTGTGTGAGTGTACGTAAAAACCTTAAAAAAAATTTCATTATATGGAGGGTAAATTTGATATTATATAATCATGGAATAATAATTTTTTAGGGGCGTGGAGAATAAAAATCATACAAAAGTGCTTATAGAAGGATGTTATCTATTCATTGGGTACCACTTTTTGGTTTTCCCCAAAGGGCTTCCTTGGTTGGGATTATTCTAAAATGAAGGATTCTATGATGAATGTTGTAAAAATTTTAGGATATTATATCTATTTATGATAGAGTGAATGTGTCTTGAGATGTGTGAGGAAGTGAGGGGGTGAGTTCCCTTTAATATTAGAGGAGGAGAGGCATTCTTAAAAATATAAAAAGGTAAAAACTATGGGAGGTCTCAATTATAACATCTTCCTCCAATAATATCCTATTTTATAGAAATGGGTGCATATTCTCAAAATATGGTAATACAATGGATTTTCTATATGTTTATCACATATGTTTTCCCATAAGTTAATATTTTACAAGTAAGCTAACATTTTTTCCATAATCACTGTATTTAATTTTAATTTCATTCACGAATATTTTTTGTAAAAAATAAGTTGAAAATTTTAAAATATATAAATTATTCTTATTAAAAATATTTAAAACATTTTTCCAAATTATTTTAAAAGAAGTCTAGGAAATTAATTTATAACTAATCCTGCAGATAGGATGAGACGATGAGTTTTTAATGTGAAAAGTTTAGAAAGTATAAAATGTTTTTATATCGAATTAAAATTTGAAATTGGTTCCATTGTCCTAAATTAGTTAAATTTATGTATATTTTATCAAATTATAATTTAAAAACAAATTAAAATATAATTTAGCTATATAAAAAATAGATGAAAAAGTGAATTTTAAGTTAAATTCAGCGCATTTTTACTATTCATCAAAAATAAAACTACTTTGAAAATAATAAAAATTAAAAAAATTTATATATTGATCGACTGATTTAAAAATTTATTTTTATTTTTTAAAATAAATATTATAAATGGTTGAATAATTAGATTTAAAATGGGTTAAACATTTCATGGTGGTAAGATTATCTTTTAAAAAAATATTTTTTTTATTCATAAATATACATTTATTATTATATTATACCTATAAGATCAATTTTATGTGTATAAAAAATATTTATTGAATATATTATATATAAATTTTACTTATAATAAAACGTATACCTTTTACCAAAAATTATGAAGGAAACATTTTCATTAATAATCCACTTAAAAAATTGAATAGATTCATAGAACTATGATACAACCACTAGGTAATAAATATCAAAATCTCTGTCAGGATATTCCATGAAAACAGACTCCCATACTTGGAAATAAATAATCTCTTTCAGATTTGTGGTGTAAATTCAAACCATGTTCTCCAGAACGACCTATCACCAAACAAAAAATAAATTCTATAATCTTCTTTGTGTTCCATCAGAATTGAATCTCAAACTGATTTTTGGATGTTTGAAAATATAATTAGACTAAAAACATTTAAGGTTATAGTAACTCATGTGAAAACTTTCTGAAAAACTGATGTGGGACAAAGGGTGACCAACCCCTATATCGTCACTCAAGCAATGATTCATCTTCCATAATATAATCAACAATTGAGAAGGAAACCATTTTTGATCTGAAGATCTAAATTTATATGGATAATTTTTTAAAAAAAAATTTAAACTATCAATGTTTTTAAAACATTTATCAGATTGAAAATGAATTGAAATAAGAAAAAAAATAAAATTTTGGAAAAAAATCTACGTCTTTATAAGAAATAATTGTAAAACACGAATCATTATAAAAAAATATAATGAAATAGTGTAAAAAGAAAAAAAAAATTTTGCTTAACTTTCAGATTGGATTGCCTTTCTGGTATGATTAAACTATTATTATCGGTCATTTTTAACAGATTATGGTGGTTTTAAGAAGAATTTTCTTTATTATTTATTTTTCTTTATGAAAAATTATTATGATAATATTGGAAAATATATTTTAATACAATAATTTATTTATCCAAAAATAATTTTTATCAAAATATGAGTCTAAATATTATCTATGAAAATATGGGTCTAAAAATCATTTTCAGAACACACAAACTAAATTATTCATAAAAACATTGGGTCCATAAAACTCATTATGAGAAACTTATTATAGAAAATATGAATTTTAGAAAAAAAAATATTTTAAAAAAATAATTTTTTTTTTGAAAATATGAAACATATGTGTTCCCACACTGAAAAAGAATATTTTAAAAAAAGTATATGGGTTATCATGAAGTATATATGAGTGATCACTTAATATAGATCATTTCTCACTTCTATTTATCATAATCAAATATATCAAAGCAATAAGGTTTTATAAAAATATCAGAAAGTTTTTCTTTCAATCTGAGGAATTATAAAACTATATACTCTTAAAGTGTGTCATTACAATGGAAATGGTGTCTTATATTTATGTTTTTAATATTTAAGGGATGTGATGTGATTTTACCTATTTCAAGGAAACTTATATTTTCAAAAGGTAATTTAGTTTTTTTGTAAAAATCATTCCTTATTCTATGAGTGTGTGTTGTATCCACAATAATGGATCTCAAAAACATCCATATTCCATATATTTGTCTACAGATGAGGAAATTTCTACTAAATGATATTTTTTACAAGAAAAAGAATCTAAATATCCTCTTAAGAAATGATATGTTTCAAAGGTATTTTTCCAGTCCATTATACATCCAACAAATTTGGAATCATGAAAATAATTAATTAAAAAATCAAGTATAATAGAAAAGGCATAAATATAGAGACCCATGAATATAGTAAACAAATATTTTTATAGATTTTATATATGATTATTTTGTATTTTTAAGATATATTTGACATAAGAATACTAAAAACATTAAATCTAGATGAGTATATATTAATTACATTAAACATCCAATCATACCACTAATTTTTTTTGATCTACCGGTATCCCAGGCTCATCAAGATCTAATGTATTGGAGGTACCAATGGGATAATAACACTTTTATTATTTTCATATACTAATTTATTAGGAACATATTTTATATACTTATATTGAGATATAAATGTTCATTCTAGTATTTAGGAAATTTTAAATCCGAGAAACATTGTTAACTCACCCATCATAATTATTTCAAACTCATTCTTCACAAGAAATGAAAAGGAATATATTAATGTTTTTTGAGTTGAACTAAATATAATGTCATTGACATAAATTTGTGAAATCATAATATTTTTATTGAATTATTTTATAAAAATTGTTGAATCGAACGATCCCTTAACAAAATATTCCTGTAAAAAATCTAGTTATAATATCACATATACCTCTTAGATAATTTTTAAGTCCATAAAGTTATTTTTTAAGTTTATAAAAATATTCTAAATGATTCTTTATTTCCAAAACTTGTGTCTTGGTAAAAAATCATACTCCGGAAAATATTCGTTATAAAAATCACACTTCTCATCCATTTAAAATAATTTTAAATTAATGAATATTAAAAATTCTATAAGTATTAGAATAGATATATGTTTTGTTAATAGAGCATATGTTACTTCATAATCTAATACCTATTGTTTATTATATCCTTCAGCAAAAATTCTAGATTTATTTCTAACCATTATTCTAGTACCATAATATTTATTCGACAAAACCCATTTTACTCCAATTATATAAGTTTCTAGAGGTCTTTTAAATAATGTACAGAGTTTGTTCCTTTCATGCTCATTTAGTTCGTCTCTAATTTCTTTAATATATTTCTCATCACCTAAAACCTCATCAGGATTATTTGGTTTAAATTTGGATAAAAAATCTAGATAATCAATTTCATTCTGCAAGGATGTTTCTTCATAAATGATTGTTCTACATGACCAATAATCCTTTTACTTGGATGATATCTAATAAAAACAGACTTATTGGGTTTTCAAAAGTTCTTTGTTCAATCATTTGTTTAAAATATTACTAAGGAATAACTTTAGAAACTCATTCTTCAGTTATTTCTTTATTAGATAAAGTTTCTAAAAAAAGATGAAAATCCAATTTAGAAATAATCTTTGATGATGTTGGTTGATGTTGTTTAAAAAAATGGAATAGTTTCATCAAACATAATATGTACTCCTTCGTCAACTATACAATAATTTTTATTAGAAAATATATAGTCTTTAGAAGTATTTAAAAAACCAAGAAATATTCCTTCATTGTATTTAGGTGAAATCCAATGTCAATTAAATTTATTATTTAGGATGAATACTTTTAAACCATATAATTTGAATTAAAAAACATTTTGTTTTCTTCCATTGCACAACTCATAAATTTTTTTATTTAGAAAAAGTCTAACTAAAACATGATTTATAGTACAGTAAGTTATACTAACTGATTCAGCCAAAAAATGAATAGAAACTGAGTATTCACTCATAATGGTTCTAGTAAAATTTTAATTGGTTATATTTATTCATTAAACTATACCATTTTTCTGGTGAGTTTTATATTCATAAAATTTATGTTCAATTCCTTTTTTACTAAAATTTTTTTTCAAAATCAGAATTTTCAAATTCTCCTTGATGATCACTTTGAATAGTTATCATGAAGATTTTTTTCTTATTTCATAATCTGGTTTAAAATGTTTTAAAATAACTAAAGGCTTTATATTTCTTTGATAGAAAATAAACCCAAGTATATCTAGTGTAATATTCAAATAAGACATATACACAGTATTTCCACCAAAACATCTAGTTTTCGTAAGACCAAATAAGTCTATTTAAACTAAATTTAAAAAATTATTAGTTAAAACATCATTAAAAGATTGAAAACATGACTTATGTTACTACAGTACTAAAAAGGGTTTTATACTTTTGAAGTATCAATCCTATGTTCCTACAGATCCTTAGAAATTCCAATCTTTGTTAACATAAATATGTTTTCCTTGTTACAATTTCCTATCCTTCTATTCCTTAATAAGGATTGATCTTTCATTTCACTATGAAAATTATATTTTTTCCTCTTAAGGTCTACTATTCCGAGTGAATAAACAATCTTATGTGGATACGAAGAAATATTAATTTCATCCTTGTAACTATGTACTAAAAATTAATCATTTATAAAGACCACAAGGTAACAATCATCATATTATTGACTTATTAATTTAAGGATTTTTATAAGGCCAAAAACAAATAAAACATTTTAAATAATAACTTTTCCTTGAAGAATAATGTTACCTATTCTGATAAGTTATCTTTAAAAACATTCTTTGAATGTTACTTTTTTACCTTTTATCTAGATTATTTTCTAGAAGAAATAATTATTTCCAATTAGGTTCTAAGAAAATAAAATATATATATACTAAATTTTTTTGGTTTTGGTATTGTCTCTTTCTTCAAAAATTAGAAAATATCGTTTATTTGGAACCCAATCCTTCTTCGGTCTAGTATTATTAGAAAATCAAATTTTATGAAATTAAATTTGTCTAATATGTTTCCCCAAATTTCATTTCCAAATAAAGACAATCCTTTTGAAAACATAATGATTGTAATATATCTAATGGAAAAATATTTCTCATGGTGTCCCCCACTTTGGCACTTTTTATAGAAAATGTTCATTTTTGGGAATTAAATAACTGTTACTAAAAACTATTTTTTTATAAAACCTAATCCAGAACTATTACCATAAGGTATGATTTTTTTATAAATTTTTTCAATGATTTCCTTACCATTGGAAAAATATGTTAAAATTTTATACACACTATAAATTTTCAAATATAGTTTAATAAATAAAATTTTTTCGTCATCTGTATTAGTTTTGGATACTATTTTTCCTTGTTAAACATTCTTCAAAGAAACAATATTTTCAAAATCTTTGGAAATAATAAATTTTCCAGAAATTGTTTTCACAACATCTTTTAAAATATTTTATATTTTAGTAGTCAAAATAATTATTCTTGATCTTTCATTAAAATTTTAGTTTGTTCATTTTCATGTTTTTAAAAAATCTTAAAATTTTGATTTTAAAGTAATTTTGAAAATCTAGAAATTTCATCACAACTAGTTAAACAATTAACTTCTGCTGAGGAATATCCATCATCAGTATATGGACAATTTTCTCATCAGTATAATTTTAATATAATTAAATACTTGTATGGGACTCAGATATATGTAATTTTTCAATTTGAAAATGATTTAATATGGTTACTTTAGAAGAAACACCACTGTTCCTCTACCTAGAAATTTTAATATCAACAGAATGTTCAAAAGAATATCTTCTTTTGGAACTCCATGTGTTGGAAGCATTCAATGCTATGTAACCATCGACCATGAAACCCCTAAAAATCCTACCATGGAATTAGGTAATTCCGCTCAAATTTTTTATCTCACCATAATACAGACAATATATTCTTGAAATTACACTCTCTATTTCCAAAATAACATTCACATCCTAACCTCTCCTCAACTCAGAACAACAACCATGAAAATGTCATATATTTTTTCCTTTCACATTTCCCATAGAGAAATATTTCGAACACCACATTCAATGAAACACAATTCCCTATAGTTTTTTCCTCCTTTAAACCACAAACAACCCCTTACCCTTCAACATGAAAATTTTGACACCCCCCCCCCATCATACATAGGAAACAAAGTCAAACTAATCCCTCTAAAATTTCTGTTTCACTCCATAATTTATGAAATACCAATAATGACCAGCTCTCACAACCACACCTCTTATATTACCTATACCACAACTACCATAATGGATACCACAATGAGTGTTCTTAACCATATGGTTATAAAACTAAACTACAGGCCTATGAAACACATTTAAACTCAATATAAATAATTATTTCCTCTATAAAACAAAAATAAATACCCGATGAAAATATGGTCTATTTAATTAAATACCCCTCATACGATTCTCATTCTTGAGAATGAAAAAATCACATAGTAAAAGATAAATCGATCTCAAGTGATGGAAAAAAGGAAACTTAGGATTAAAATAAATAGAAATCCAATGATTCACACCCCAAGTGTCCAAAATAACTCATGATATGAATATACTAATAATAATATGCATGGAAAGATATTGTTCAGAATGGAAAGATGCACCACTAAGACTTTCTTAGAACATGATTCACCTCTCAAACCAAAACTAACTATATATAGCATAATAAGAAGCATGCTGACCCTTTGGAATATCATAATAATGGATCTCTACAGATTTATAGTATAAAAATTTGACCCAATATAGTAAAACTTGGGACTCTCAAACTTAGACCCTGAATCCATTCTCTTATTCAATTAGATCACCACACTCTCCTCTCTAATGAATCTTAAGACCCACAACTCTGAATAATCATCTCCTACTCTCTTGAATATCAAGAAGGACCTTTCCAAAAACCTTCCCTTGTGGAAAAGCCTCTTTCCATGGATTCTACATGACCCCTCACCAATTTAGAGGAAAATTAAAACTCTTTTAATTATAACCCATCCTCATGTCTAAACACTACACAATGAAACATCAGTACATTATACCAATGAATCTTTAGTAAAGCTTCATCCAATGATTCATATAATTATTACCCTTGACCAAGGTCATGATAATGTTTGAATAGAATATATGCAGTTTAACATTAAACAACTTGGTTATCAATGCCACATAAATCAAAAATATATAATAGATAAAAATATCTAAAATACAAAAACACATCCATAGACTAAGCATGACCACCATCCCAGGGTTTCATTCAGCTTCATAATTTATTCCTCATAACTAGCAAGAAAACAGGAAATCAAACCTCTTAACTTATTCCAATCATCCCACAATAATTAACATCACCCAAATTTTCTACATATAATCAAATCAAACAATTTAGGGATAAAAATTTCTATGAAACAAAAAATCCATCATGTAAACATTAAAAAATAATAATAAATATATTAATTTATTGGTATGAAATATATCATTAAGAAAGAGTATCCCCATCACATAAATAATCAAGACACCAATTTTAAATATGACATAGATAATTGAACCAAAATTACCTGAAACATTAGATAAAAACTCCTATAATAATCATATTCATCTTTTACTTTTAGGTTATATTTATGGCACATATATCATATTAATTAGATAGTAACATCTTAACATTATTTATTAAACTAACCAAATATTATTACATGATTTAAATTCACAAATAAAAATTAAATCAAATAATTTCATGATAAATTAATAATTTATTCAAAATTGAATAATCACATAGATAAAACATTCTTAGAATGACATAGAAAAAAATAACCATGTTATATATTATAGCACAATTTCACAAAATAATCACTTTTATAATTTATTAACCATAGACATGTAATTTGGAATATGATGTTCATGTTTAGAAAATTAGTTATTAATTTATTCATGTGCCACTAACTCATTAAAATCACACTTTGTAATAATCATGATTTAAAAAATTTCATTAAATAATACGTGATAAATATATTTAATTCATAATTCTATAACGATTTATAATTAATTGAACCCATATGTAAAAATTTCAATACATATCATAAATTTTATGATTAAATTAACACATAAATGACATTTCATTTTAATAATTTATAAAATTATAAACATACAACTAAAAACATCATTCAAAATTAATTTATCTTAATTATTCTTAATGTAAAAGGGTATGATTTATTTTATAAGTTTCTTTACATGGTTAATAATGGAAAATAATTCTATAGGATATTTTTATATTAATAAAAAATCAATAATTTTAATTTTCATACTTATCTAATGGTTTTACTAATTAGCCTTCAAAAAACTAAAGTTATAACTAAACTAGGTATGATAAGGAAATAAAGTATCATATCATTTCGTAATTTCAAAATAAATAATGCTTAAAACATGCATGAATCACCTTATTTAAATATATACAATATAATTTAGAGACTATATTATATCATCAAATTTTAGAATGAATAAATAGACTAATAATTATTATAAATCAAAATTCAATCATGAATTGGAAACCCTGATAATTATGCATTCCTTATTTCTAAATTTTCCAAAAAAATGGAATATTTTTAACTAAATATGATTAGTAGACTAAGAATTATATTGTAAAATATCATAAGGGGCCCTAAATAACAATGTCTATGATAGTGTACCTGACCTACGACACATTCCACATATATATGAAACAAATTTTCTATTATACCCATGTAGTACTCAATTGTTCCTAACATCAAAATATATACTATATCTGAAACAAAGCATGTGATACTAATTTGTTACAATTTGACCCCGCTACATCCTCACCTAGGTAAAAATGATAATGAGGGTGATCCCAAAGCCTACCACCAAACATCCTCAGGTTGGATACTAACACATAGCATATCTATCACAAATATGCGAGGTATTTACCTCTTAATTTCTAGGAAAATATAACTAATCTACCATTAATCTCCATAAATATAAATATAAGTCATAAAATTACACAATCCCAATTATCCTAACCTAGAGACAGAAAAATATAATGCAATACATTTCCTTGAAAGATCAACTCAATTTACCCAATCAATATCTCCCTTAATATCCACTGGGGTATACTAGAAGAACACCTCAGGAAACACTATTCAAATATAATGACATGGGATTACTTAAAAGGGTCATATTTCAAAGGATAATAACATCTATGTTAAATCAATGTGTTTGGATATACCAATGTAGAAACAATTGAAAAATAAAATCTGGAAATAAGTATAAGTCTTAATAATCAATATAGGTAAAGGTAAACATAATTACCAATTCTAATTAAATCACTAGTTACAACCAATTTTCATGAAATTACATTATCTAAAATAAATGAGAGATATATTAGTTTTTCAAGATCACGGACTACAATCACAAACAAGCACATCCTTGAAAACAATCTCCTCATTTTTTCTAAGTCATGGACATCAATTTATAAGGTAAATATGATTAAAAATATGATAAATAAGGAAGGGGAAGAAAAAATTTCCACTACTCTTAACAATTAATTTAGAGGCCCTTCCAACTCAAACTAGTAGCGAGCTGGTAGGATAACCCCACATCAACTGATTAGGAATCCAATAACTAAATAAATAACCTAAACATGTCATACTAACATGCTATTATACCATCATGTAAACATAAAAAATGATAATAACCCTAGAAATAGATATGAAATAATCCCCCATCATCATTCTTAACGAAACATTTCTTGAACCTTTTGTAAACAATTTATAGAGAACACAATGTTATATGATCTAAGAAATGAATAATAAAAATATATATGACCATACATATCATAATTATCTTAAATATAAGTAATTAGAATGTAAAAATCAAGAAATATGATGATAAATGAAATTGAAACATTTATATTAATATATATCATTTTCCAAGAAACACTGTCTCCAACAAAGAATTTCCTTTATTAATCATTACTCATCAATTTACTTACTCACTCAACATAGTCCATTCTCTTATCATTTAAACATCGTAGAAATATTTATATCATTCAGTTATTAAATTCAATATTTGTTACATTCAGATTTCAATATCATTTACATCTTATGATTACATTCATTTTAGTATTGAACTTATTACAAATTTTTCTCCCATATTTAACGTCATCAATTCATTTATTCACCATGGAATAACATAATATGAATGATTCAATTTGTTTACTTAATTTATCATCATAAAATCAATTATTAAATATATTACCGTTATTCTGATACATGTTATAGATACAAATTCATGTATTTATTATGTGAATGACTAAATACATTTAGTTAATCTGCCTCAATTTTCATTATATTACATTACAAATCAACCTTCCCAATCTTTTGACTAGGACTTACATGCATAATAAATGTTCTATTTCTAATAAAATCCTCGAATAATAAATTAATTATATAACTACACCATCCCAAATAACCAATAAATTGATTAAAATCTTCCCCACTAAACCATACTTCTACAAACATAAAACTCCCATCACCTAACCATACACAAAAACATACATGTACATCCATATTCTATGTTTGTATATCCGATAATTATTCATCCAACCATGAATAAAAGTATTGTATTAGAAATGATCACGAGTATCCATTCTCTAAAGTTCATCTAAAATCACCCCACAGTACCCAAGGTTCATCAAATAACCCAACAGAATAAAATTATAAACAATGTAATGACCATACATAAATAGTTGACCAATAAAATTCCCTTACTAACCTAAAGACTAAAATATACACATCATTAACCCATAAAAATGGAATTTAATGTATTTTAATTATAA
Source organism: Viscum album (assembly GCA_963277665.1). Taxonomy (NCBI): domain Eukaryota; kingdom Viridiplantae; phylum Streptophyta; class Magnoliopsida; order Santalales; family Viscaceae; genus Viscum; species Viscum album. Next base: position 2,017,971,759 of record OY728126.1, on the reverse strand, counting down.
TAATAATTTCCCCCGAGACATTAACATACAATGAGGTAATAACTTGAAAAACTAGAAAATATCCCAATTCTATTAAACATGAATAAGAATACTTATATCATTATTCAATTTTAATTATAGAATATCCTGATATAATAATTCCATTCTAAGTCAATTTTAATCAAAATAAATTAATTATATATTTTAGAAGCTCATCCACATATATAAATTAGACATATATTCTAGATGAGAATATCATTATCAATATATAATATTTTAGAACAAAGCTTATTAATCATATCATATAATGAATAAATATAAGGGTAACCAATCTGATCAACTTTCTGTATTCAAAAAATAAACACATTTCGATATCATGTAAATCATATTTAATATAAATTATATATATATATATATAAACATAAAAATTTAATACTTGTATATAAATTTAAGCAACAAAGTGATGGATTATAATAATTATCGAACAATTAATATCAAACATCCAAAAATAAGGAAACACCTAACATCTCCTTCCCTAAGAGAAAAAAATTTACAAAAATCCCAATAAAAGGAATTATTCTATGAAATAAAGAATAGAATATTATAAACCCTTAAAAATAAATAATGATCCCAATACATGAGTATGATATTAAATTCATAAGTAAATTAAATACAACTTATCCTAGAGAAAATTACTTCCACTTATCCAAAAGGGAGTGTAATAACATATTATGACTAAATGGATTTCAAGTATATGATAGAAATTAGTGGTTGTAGTCTTATATACAATAATGTGTCATTATATTCATTACATGGGTTTAAATTAATATAATTATGAATGATTCAATAATAATTTCCATGTCTTATGAATTGGATTGAAATTAAAATAGTTTTATTCATTCAATTCAAGGGACTAAAAATAAAAGGGTTCTATATTGAATAAAGAAACTATGGAGATTAATATATAATATAACATTAGATAATTTTAAAATAAATAAGGATTTGTAAAAATATCATCCCATAAATGAATCTAATAAAATTCTATATTGTGGCATATATAGTAGAGCCAAAAATATCTATAAGAAACTGCATCATGTATATCTTATGCATGTCTTCCTCAATCGATACACTAACCTCTTTAAAGATCACTACTTAAAAAAATGTAAAAATTGTAAAATTAATTATGGTATGGATATTTGGTGAACTATAATATCTATTATTCATATACATGGGTTATGCATTTCTCCCATTTAAATACCACTACATCTCCCCCTATGAAATTTGATATGATTAAGAAGGAATTTGTGGTTAAACGTTAAAAAGATGTTATAGTTTATTAAATAACAACATTAAATATTTATATACCCAATGATAAAGAACAAACCAGTCACCCACCATACTTTCTGTTTATTTATAACTCTTAAAATATAATTGTGACCTACCATAGTGTGTTAGTGTCTGACATGCTCATGGAACCCTCAACCACAAATCCCATCAGAGGCTCACCACAATATAGGGTAATTCACCTCTATGTTTTCATCTCACCATAGAATATGACATGTCATGAATAAAAAAATAGTGATATATCCCAAACACATGCACAACACAACCACACCATGAATTATCATCACCATAACGACCACCCAGAGAATTTCAGCATTACTTGATACCCATAAGAAAATCACTCAAATGGTATGCTCATACACACTCCTGGAACCACATTGATGTATCCTCCTCCAGAATCTCACCTTATCCATTCCATTAACAATAGGATATTCAAGAATCCCCATATTATAAAAATAAAACTATCACATTCCATTTCTTTTAAAATTGGTGTTTCCCTCCCAAAATTCATTAAGAACCAAAAAAATCATCTCCTAGATCCATAGATCCTAAATAGCCTAGTGCACGACCACCACTATGCCTACCGCCATTTATGATTTTATCCTTTTATTGATGTAAATCATCCTCAATATTCAAAAAACATTTCCAAAAAATCTCTCAAATCCCATAACTCCTATTAAACCTAATGTAAAGTCCCATGAAAAATACATGCTTTTTCAGCTAATATTAGTTAAAAATAATAATCACTCCCCCTTATAAAATCAAATGTATTCATGAATTTAAAAAGTCTTAATGTGAAAAAAAATGTCCAAATATTTATTTTATCTATGAAATAAAACAATATTGTTTTTAATACTAGATAAAGGATCTCAATTAATTAATAATCCTAGACATATATTTAGCAACAAATGTATAAAATATCATACGTTTTTTTTTATATTTTCACAATTATATTACCAATTTTTTAATTTTTATATGGTGAATAGGTTTGTAATAATGATGGATAAAAATAAAATTTGGTTTCAAATATTTTTAATGATTTCCCAAAATATATTATGTCACAATATTTAACACATATATGGAAATAAAAACAAGAAGTATATTTAAAATCACTATAAAATTTCCCAGAAATTTAGACGACTTCAAAATTTATTTTACATTAATTAAATAAACCAAAAATCAAAATTAAAATTTAACAAATTAAGTTTAAAATTTTGAAGCGTTAAGGAAAAAACCTTTTGAGAATAAACTCTCACCTACTCAAAAAAACATAATACATTATATAAATCCAATAATTACGCAATATCGATGAGATATATTTATTTCCATAGAATACCCATGAATTATAAATATCATCTACAAATAAATTTAATTCAGATACAGTGATTTTCTATAATTAATATCAACTAAATTAAAATTTATATTAAGTTATTAATTGAAATCTTATCATATATTTACAAAAAAACTACTTTAAACTTCAACAACCACGATTCAATTTTCTAAAATAGTTGAATTCCTCTTTTTAAATAATTTGAAAAAACATTTAACAAATTATAATAACTTTCCAATATAATATAATGTACTATAATTCAACTATTTTTTTATAAATTTATTTTAAATTGATTTACATATTAAAATAGTTGTTTCACACAATGTGTTTAAATGAAAAAATCACATTATAATATTCATAAAAACCCTAGAAAGTACCCAAAAAAAATTCTTAAACATGATATTCAATTATGTAACAAAAAATATTCTTATAAATTTATATTATATAAAATAGAAAATTAATTACGGGTATAGTTTTTAAATATAATTCAGTCTTGTAAAACATTTTTTTCTAATCAAAGAATTCACGTACCAAAATACTAAAAACCATTCCATTTAGAACTTTTATGAAGAAAACAAGGATTCCTTATTATAATATTTCTAATAAATCTATTCATATTTTAAAATCATACATTAGAATAACCAATATTCATATCAAATGATTATTAAAAAAACATGATATTGTTAAAACAATTGTTAAATTTTTTTAATAAAATAAATCACATATTGCATTTAATTGAGTAAAGAATGGATAAAATTGTGTATATATATATATATAAATTAATGAAATGATATAGGATTAAGCTTATATCACTTTCATAAATGAGTTAATATATTAAATTTTAATATATAAAAGTCAATAAAATATTGATGTTAGTTTAAATTAACGGAATACTTTGGAAGATCCAATAACAAGTATTAAAATATTTAATGAAAAAATAAATAAGTTCTAAACATAGTGAAGGAAATTTAAATCCCAAGAAAATATTAATAAAGGAAAATAATGGGGTGTTTTAAATTTCTCTGAATTATTCTAAAATAATATATAGAAAAATAATATGTTATTGATTTCATAAAGAAATAATTTTTTTGTATAATGATATATGATTTATATATGGGATGTCAAAAATAATAATATCAAAAAATAAATAATATATTTGTAAATAAAAATTCCCATGGTATAAAATAAATTAGTAATTATAAGAGAGAATTTGAACTAGATAGACAAACAAATATTGAGGAATCCCTTTTCTATAGGAACAATTTTTTTCATCATGATTAAACCAAAAAATATAACCAAATTTGGTTTAGTATAACATTATTAAAAAGGTATTTCAAAATAATTTAAGTAATTTTTTTAATATTTTATCACTAAAATTAATTGTAAATTTTTTTAAAGAAAAAAAGAATTAATACATTCTTGTTAAAATTATTCCACTTTTATTTTAATATTACGGTTTTGATTATTGTAATTTTTTGTGACATTACGTTAAAAACATCCAAAAACATGATAATTAATAAAAATGTACATTACAATGACATATATATGTATATATTTTTTGTATAGGATATATTAACCATACATGAAGGAGGTGATAAATAAATAACTGACAATGTCCACATAGGAACTAAAACAGGACATTAATGGGATGTGTTAAAAGAAAAACAGAGATATATAATTTATAAATAGTTTACAACAATATTACAATATGATAATAAAATTTATATGATTTATATGTACTTATTAATTATCATTGGAATGTTTAAATATATGTGATGATATAATAACAAAGGAAGAAAATTCGAATTGAAGATAAAGGGTAATTACGTCATCTTCGATTATTACTCATGTTTAAGAGAGTGTTTCTTTAGTGTATTAAAGTGGGGAGAGTTCATAATATCCCCACAAATATTACGATACTTAAAAGTATATATTTTGGTAAATCATGGTCCATGGGATGAATTTTAAATGTAATTTTTATTTGGGTTGAGTGGGAGTATTGATGCATAGAGGGGAGGTGTATATCAAGTTTAAATATTTTTTTATTAATGAAATAGACTAAAAATAATTGTATTATATATGATAATGAATAACATTAAAAATCCTTTTGGTATTGACATATTTCATACATATCTATTGGATGATGTTTTATCTTGATTATGTCATCATTACATTATTATTTCTTCATAATAACTAATTTATTTATTTATTTTATTAATTATTTATTAAAAAAATTGCTATAATAAAATCCCAATATCAAAATCAAGACTTTTGACTTTTATTTTATGAAAATAAATTTATATGTATTAGTAAATCAATAAAAACACTTAATATTTTAGAAATATTTTTTTATATGAAACACTTTAAAACCACTAAAATTAGTTTTTATAGGATTAATATATATCCTCATATATTTTAGAAACCAAAATAAGTATTTTTTTATTTAAATGACAATTATTTTTATTTTTATAATATATTATTGAAAATATAGAATTGGGTATTTTATTATACAACTAAAAATAGTTTATTTCTAAAAATTTACCAAAACATAATTCATAAACTTTTTTACTATTATGATTTAAATTTTGAATCAATTTTATAAAAAAAATTATAACATGTTAAAATTTATATTTATGTGGATTTTTGAATATGATGGTTTTATTGTTAGTGGTAACTATATTATAAAAATTGTTTCATTATTCATGTTAGATAAATTATAACATTATATTCATTACTTTAAATATTAATTCATGATATTTTTTTGTTTATATATTACGGTTTTAATAAAAATGGTTATTTGAATATTCCAACAACTATGTTATTACTTTGATAGTCATATTACTATTTTAACCCCCATATTTAGAAATATTATATTTCTTTCCATTACCCAATATATAAAACATAAATATTACTATTTTAATTTAATTATTATCTCTAAATGTTATAAATATGTCATTTATAATTTTATTACCTTATTTATAAATTTTTTGGTTATTATAGTTGTGTTAATGCATGTCATATTTACTAGAGACCACAACACCATGGATTTACATATTTTACCCAAAATATTATTTTAATCCCATGGTATATTTTTAAATTATATGTATTATATTTTATCATTTATCTTGACTTCCCATATGGGGATGATAAGTTAAAGTAAATTTTACCTTTATTTTAAAATTATTTTTAATATTTCTCTAGTACATCCATGTAAACCTTAGATACTAATAAAATATCATTGAAATGGGTTCCCCAGGTAGCCTCAATGTATCCTTTAAGAATATTATTGAAATTTGATCAAGTGATAAATATCCCTAGGAGATGATGAAGTGATATTTATTAGTAATTCTATCAAAAATACACTATATGGAGTTATTTCTTTTTGATGTCATTGGAAGTCCCATAGAAAAAATAATTGGTTGCTTTTTCATTTTTCCATATTTGTATGGGTAATGGTTTCTTGATTCCCCTAAGTTTTTGATACTATACCAATAATTTTTTGAATTTTGATAACATTTAGGTGTACTCAACTATATCCTTATTTATGTTATCTCGTGAGAACACATAGTCTTGTTCCAAACTAAATGAAACCATCATTATCAATATTTAATTCTTTATGATTCCCTTCCTTATTTGTCTTTCTTACTTTATAATCTCTACATCAATCGTTTATTCCACCCTGATTCTCTCCTGGATGAATTGTTGTGTACTCAATTAATAAATGTATAATCTAATACATATTTTTTTATTTTCCAAATCCATATTTTTTATATCCATAATTATTTGGCCATTCTAAATACATTTCATATAATAGAAGCTGTCTCTTTTATTATAAGAGAATTAGATACCTTATTATTTTTACTAGGATAATAATATATTAAGTAGTAATTATATTCTATTAAATTCAATTGTATTCATTACTATATTTCCAACTCTATCTGTGTGAATATATACATTAATCTATTAGGATTAGTCTATATATCACTCTTCCCATCATAGGGGTAGTACAACCAAATATTAAATGAAAATATCATATTTTATAACTCTAGATTCGGTGTCTAGTAATTTTTTCATGATTTGTTTATTTTTAGGAGTTGTAGAATCTCACTTTATAATTTTCTTTGAAGACACAACTCAAGACATTTTCTAAAGCTTCATTATATATAAAAAAACCAGTTTCCACTTTAGGATAGTGTGAATTCAAGTAAAATTTCTAGAATTATCTTAATATCCTGAATTATTTTTGCATATTCATCCATTCTAACATACATTACTTATTTATGTGTTAACATCATAAATGAAAAAGAAAATAGTGAGAAAAATTTCAACAAAAAAAATTTATACAGAGAAATTCCAAGAAAACCATTTACCATTGTTACACATATTATATTGGTCCATTCCTATATATCCATCACCTTAAAATCATACATGTAATTTCACAACTCGTGATCACATGCCTTAATAATGTTACTTTATGTATCCAAAAGTCAAATTTTCAAAAAAATCAAACAACATCAACATCCTTAAATTATTTAGTATAATCCTTAAATTTCCTTCCCCATAAAATTTTATATTAGATCATATAATAATGTCATCAATAGATATCACAAAAAATGTATCTTCTCCTTATATAAAATCATTTTTCAATATTCCCATGAAAATATATGGAGTGTTCATATGTATAATTATCAGAAATAACAATTCAAAGTGTCTATATATTATATATAATATTGTTTTTTAATGTTTTATATTTTTAACATCAATTGGTGAAATATAGAATTAATATAAAATTTTAAGAAGTATTTAGATCCAACCATTTCATCAAATAAGTCATCAAATTGAGGTAATTGATAATTGTTCAGGATTCTAATTTGGATGAGTTCTAGGTAATTGATCCAAATCAGCATTCACCATCATTTTTCTTATCATAGACTGTTAGTGCACCCTATAGTGATAAAATAGGGTTTTAAAACACTTTATCAAAATTTTCCTTCATTTTATTATTCAATTACTTAAATTTAATTAGGGTTATTCTATATGATCTCTTTGATATAAAAGTTTATCCGTGTATAGGTTTTATGGAGAACTCTAACCCTAAATCATGTACAGGGTGGGGGGAACTCCCCAATGAATACATATTTATATTTTCTCACAATATAAATGTCTTAGAGTTTGAAATATTACATTGTTTCAACCCTTTTAATAAGATATACCTCTTCACTGAGCATCAAAAACTATCACTACTACAAAACATGCATTTAATAGTGCTAAAAATTTCCCTTATAAGTGCTATAAAAGAACTCACTATGTGAGAGATTTTAAAATCCCATGATTTTTATTAGCACTGAAAAATCACTTTAAAGGGGTCATTTATCAACGCCAAAATAGCATCGATACAGGAAATTTATCAGTGCTTTTAAGATCATTGATAAAGGTAATATTTATCAGTTCTTTGAAACGAACTAATAAAGGGCCATACTATAGTCTATTACTACAGTATACCACCGCACCACTACAGTTTATTGTAATAGCACAATACAAAAATAGAAATAGACATGATATTAATAAATACAAGTCCAAATACAAAATTTAAATGAAATGAAATTTATAAGAAAAAAAACAAAAAGAACTCAATATTATAGACATTTCAAACAATTGTTTATACAATTAAATAATTACTAATTATTAAAAACATTCAAAAACAATCCTAATAGTCAATGTTACCTATATGTCATTTTAATTTCTCTGTCAAACTACCAACACTGAATGAAATATTTCAAAAAAACAACCTTAACTCGAAAAAAAGAATCCACATGTATCAGAAAACAATAATTATGAGTAATACTAAAAACAAATAAATTAAACATAAATATGAAATAATACATTAATTCTATGGAAAACCATTTCACTATATAGATATCAATATTACCTTTGTGATTGAGTAGTGGAGGTAACATAAAGTAATGTGATAAATGTCAAAACTAAAAGAGTGAAAGGGTTAATTGGAGAAGAATTGTGTAGATGTTTTTGTGTATAAAGGGATGAATGATATACAGAGCACTCCTTCTCAAATAAAATAGTCATCCTGTATAAAAAAACAATTATTATGTGAAAAAAAATAAAAACAAATAAATTAAACGTACATATGAAACAATACATTAATTCAATGCATAATGATTATACTAAGAAAACATCATTGTTACCTCTCTAATTTGGTAAAGGAATAATTTTTTCTCTTCCTATAAAGGCAGTGGCAGTTACTTGAAAGAAATTAACAAATGCACCACTTCAAGGGTGAAAAGGTTTTACGCAACAAAGAGCATGAATGTTTGAGAGATCTCCACAAATAAATAAAATATTCCACCCATATAAGAAAACAATTATTATGAGTGTAATACTAAAATGTAATATATTAAACATTAATATGAAAAAATACATTAATTCAATGGAAAATTATTTTACTGTGAAAACATCAATATTACAACAATGATTTAGTGAAGAAAACATCATTTCTATTCTTGAAAATGCATGAAATTTGGATATAAATCATCTAAAATAAATGAAATATATAATGAATAATGAAATTTAATTCAACATTCCATTATATAATTTGTTGGAAAAATTGGGAAATTATATCATACTATTACCTTTGTATATACCCCAAGGGTTTCATTAATAATAGTTAGTTCTTTAGAGAGATTGGTAATATCATTATGTGTAGAAGACATTATCTGCATGATTCATCAAACATTTACTTTTGATTATGATAATGCAGTATAGAACATATAATATTATGTTGAAAATAATAATATTTTAAAAAAATAGTATTACATTCGAATTGGGATATTTTTTTAATGATTGAAGGATTTCTTTCTTCTTTTGAGAATCCAAATGCCTTATTTGGGGTCCCCTCTCATTTAAAAAACTTTGTCTATATTGGGACCAGCATGAACTGACTATGATGTCCCAATGAAGGGGTTATCTCTAATTGATTTTTCATCATACATAACATTTTTTTTAGTCTCCAATAGAATAATTGACCAATTGTTGTTTATCGGATTAGAAACATACAATTATTACAGTACTTGTGTTTTCATTATGAACATACCATCTTTTTCCCATTCTACACTAAAATTCATCTTTAAAACTCCCATTTAATCAACTATAACTCTATTTATTTTGTCGGCCCATTTTCAATAGATAAGAGACAGTTGAAATGTTGTATAATGCAACTTGTATATCTATATGATAATGCCAAATTATGACAAATTTCCATAAATTGGATTTATTTCCTTGGAACCATATATGGGCATTGCTTCATCCATAGACCTAGAACCACCTTTTTGCATCGTACTGATGTCATTTTTTTCATTTTTATATAATGGATAACCATTGATTACAAAACCAGTGTAGTTTATAACATATTTATTTAGTCCACTATCTATCCATGGAAGCCATTTTTCAATTGAGTTTTGATTTTCAGATAACTCCTTGTAAATTTGATCACTAAACCATCATATAAGATATTGATTTTTTTTGTATTTGATATCCATCCTTCATCCCTTGATGGATATAAATCTCTAAGAATTTATTTATGGGATTCAATGTATGGATCCACATATTCACTATTTTTGTAATATTTAATGATGTTATTTATCCCGCATTATCATGGAAATTGTAACACCATCTCAACTAAAAATCCATTCGCCCATATAGAATTTGTTGTGACAAGACTTTTGGAGTCCAATGATTTCAACAACTGATAGGTAATCGGTAAAATATTCAATAGAATTTCCAACAATATTCCATTCTACAGTACGAAATTTTGGACAACATCGATTCTTGACACACCCTTTCAAAATCTCCAAATAACATTCAATATTGTACATAGATCTGTAATGGACAACACCACATAGTTGAACCTCTATGACCAAGTGAACCATTAGGTGGAACATTAAATAAATGAATTATAGTGGGAATAACATATATAATTAACATAATGTGAATTAAATCTCAATATTCATGATGAGAAACATCACCGGGTCTATTTTACTACATAAGGCTTTGAAAAAAAGCAGAGTCTGGTTAATGTATGTTGTTCATTTTGAGCCAGAATGCATAGAAAAGCAACATGCATTAAATCTTGTATCAAAACAAGAATGTCTTGTTATTTTAGACCTTGTAACTTTAAATTAGTCATTGACATAACATTCTATATATTTTATGAATACCCATATGGAACTTTTACACTAGTAAAAAAAGTAAAAAGTGCAAGTTTTCCTTTCTGGATTGAGCATGAGATGATGGAGGAAGAAATGTCATCATTTTACCCTTCACTAGTTCCAAATCTTCCCTTATCCCTATTTCAATCAAATCCAACCAAGCCTTGATGCAATATTTTATTTTTTCAAGAACTTTTTGTAATGTTACAATAAAACTATCAAATAAATTTTCTACTACATGCATCTCATCAAGAAATTTTTTTACATACAAACAATTCCATTACAGTAATTCAATGATAATTGACCTATTATTCACACATGATTTTGTATAGTTTTTCGAAAATGGATGATCAAAAATTGTTTCTATATTTTTTACTTTTTGTGTAGTTGATCGCTCATTGCTGTAGATAGTTTTGTACCTTTTCTATATTCCCATAGAATGATGTCATCTTGGATCAGTATTTATTTTATCAAGGTAAAAATTTCTGATGTTCTAAAACACAGTCTTTGAGGAATGTTTCAACCAAACTTAGTATGTTAATTTTTCACAAATGGGACACCCCATAATTCCTTTAATGTTATAGCCTAATAAATTCCTATAAGTGGGGAATTAATTTATCATTCCCTATAATATGGTTCCCAATGTGAATTCTTCACTTCTTTGAGAATCATACATTGTAACACATGTATCCCACATCTATTTCATAGCTTCAATAAATGGAGCCAAATAAACATAAATTTCATTACTAGGTCTCTTTTTTCCAGATATAAGTAGAGACAACATAATGTATTTATGCTTCATGTATAAACACGAAAAAAAGTTATAATTTACTAGAATGATGGGCCATGTACTTTGAGTAATACAATTTAATCCAAAAGGACTTATACTATATTTATATAATGTAACAAGAACTTTTCTCATCACATCTCCAAATTCAAGAAACTCGTAATAAACATTCATCCACTGACGGGATTTTTCTGGATGAAGTAGGTTCATGTCATTAATTCTTATATATGCATGACATGTTAATTTTTTTTTGTTTCCTCACATCCATGGAGTCTTCTAAACTGTGGAATTTTAAGAATATACCATATATATTATGAAGGACTGAATTTACTTTTATTATATTGATATGCACCACTATAAGGGAATTTTATGAGTGATTCATGGTCCTTGTGAAACAATATGAAATATTTTTGAGAGGTATTCATTTTATTTGTGATCATTCCCATTGACCGTTACTTTATTTTAACATCTTATGTTCGAAATGGTAGTTTATTTTCTTCTGGTAGCATAACTTTTAGAAGACCATGTAGTTCGGCAAAGTTGGTGTCACACCATCCATTTCCAGCGTTCATATTATTTAACTTCAATAAAGCTGAAAATGTTGTGAATTTATTACAACTAATATAGAATGGTTTCTTGGAATATATTTTTATCTCGTCAAACAACTTTGGATAATCACAAAGGTCATCTCAAATTTCCATTTTCATTTCTTCCATGTAATATTGATCATATTTTAAAAAGGTATTCAAATCAAATGATTCATAAACCATAGTATCACCCCAATCAATGTTGATATTCAGTTTACCACATGTTTAGTCCAACATTCACAGCTTTGATCTATTCCATGAAAAATAAAATTTTCTTCCAAATCTTCCAGACTAAGTTTTATTGAATAAAAATAACATAAACATGGACTGATGATTTCATAAGGTTCATCTTCATGATTTCATGAAAACTTGATGAACTCATTCACTCCATCTTCATATTAGTTTGTCAAATTACTAGATTTCTTCCATTTTTAGTTCATATCCTTCTGATTGGGCTCATAAAACATAATTTTTATACAATATATAAATAAATACACATTATATATTCATCATCAGAAGTAAATGATATAATCTAATAAGGTATATATGGATCATTTCTACTAAAATATATGAGTGACAAGATATTCCAAATCAAACTGTATAGGCCGTTGGAATTTGAAAAAAGAGAAGTAGATAATAAAAGATAATAAATGATATTATCACTAAACTTTATAAGTGTAAACCGGATGATGGGTATTGTAATGAGTATAGCCTGAATTACCCAAACAACACAAGTTCAGATCATTATATGACCTCTAACACACCTCAATGTCACTAATGGATTGTTAAAACATTGGGTAAAAAACCATAAATGTTATTTGGACCAACAAATAGAAACAATTAGTACCAGAGGTCTAAAATATTTATTGCATGAGCCTTTGGGTCAATGGACATACAAACCCAAAATCATTATTACATGATATAGGTCTATATGTTAGACAAAAAAACAAAGGTAATAAATGATCCATAGCTATATAGAAACACATACTCGTCATGATAGTATAAAAACTCACTTATAGTCTATAAGAAATATCAGATATTAAATCATAACAAGAACTATAAAGGCTCCATAATGATTCAAAAAGTGAAGGACTGATTTGATAAAACCTCATGTTCTTAACTGGGGATAACCCCTTTCAATATGCTAAATACAAAAACTAAGGACCATAGTTAATTCTAAGAGGAACTAGATCCTATGATAAATATAACCAATAAATAAAAATAAATCACTCAACTAACATGGTTATTAAAAAATGGAATCAGATGTTTCGTGTCCCCTAATGTGTCCATGAATGTGTTAGCATATATATAATCACTATGGAATCACCAATTTGACTCAAATCAGTAGTCAATAAACAAGAATATACTTGAAAATTCACCCCCCCCCCCATGCTGGGAGGGGGTGGTAAGGGAGGGGAGGGGTTTGGGGTGTGGTTGCAGGGTCAAGTCTCCAGTCCAGTGATTTAACTATATTTTCATGGTTACATTAAGTGTCGCTTTCATCGTTGTACCAAATTTTTTAAAAAATATACATTAAAATTTATACATATTTAAATACATATATGAAAAAATTATTTAGTATGAATATATAAAACATGATAGTAAAATAAACAATGAATAAATTCAATGTTTAATATCAGATATAAACAATGAATCATACATCAATAGTCAACAGAAAAAATGAAGCACACATCATTCCCTAATCAACAGAACAAAAACATATAATAAAGAACAAATAATAAACAAATCATAGAAGAAGAAATAAAAAACAAAACAAAAAATACACAACGAAAATAAAAAGGCCAACCACGCTACATTGAAAAAAATACGAGACCCTCTACAGAAACCCTAACTACAATCAAACACTAGATTTCAGATGAGATGCTGGAGAAACTGGAGGCAGTTGAGTGTTGTTGTTTAACCTTTGATTCACTGAGGAGGAGAGACGGTAGTGGGTGGCTACCATAGAAAGCTAATATATCGCAAAACATTCACAAATTGTTGGGGTTTTTAAAATAGGTCAGTACATTTTTATCAGTGCTTATTACTTTTGTGCTGATAAAAGGGCTCTTTCTCAGGGCTTATTTAGTGTTGATAAAATAAATATTTATCTTCACTAATGTTATAATGCTCATAAATACAAATTTTATTAGTAGTAAAAAAGCACTAATAAAGATGATTTTGTCATCTCTTATTACTTATCCATCGATAAAAGATTTTTAATTATAATTATAAATAAAAAATTTGTAAATATTTAGATTTACTTCATAAATATATATAAATATACATATAATACATATATTCTTTTTTAAGTATATTTTTTGTAATATAACAATTATATATTTATAATTATAGAAATATTTTTAAAAAATAAAATTTATATCACTATATAAATTTATATAATTATACATATATATATATATATATTTAATAAATATATATATATAAATATAGTATATATATTCTTTATTTAATTATATTTATTATAAATATTATTTTTATTTAAATATATATAACTATTTATCTATAATTATATAAACACTTTAAAAAACCTATTTATTTATAATTATAAATATGTAAATTTATAAATATAGTAAATGTTCATTTATAAGTATATTTATTTATAAATTTTTATGTAAATATTTTTTAACCTTATTAATTAATATCTAATTTTAAGTGCATGCATATATGTTAAAATGATTGAAAATGAATAAATTATGAATATATACACTTTAAAAATATTGAAATAATGGATATGTTTTGTGTGTGTGCATTGTAGTATATAAAAAGTAATTGATTACATATATGTGAAATCAATATAACACACATTTGATTATATTAAATTGAAATATCAAACATCATTCAATTAAATTTCGTGTACTTTGCAATTAGTGAATATTTTTAATTCATATTAATTTTTTATTTTAAACCATTATTTGATAAATATACGAATATTTAATATGAATCACATAAATGTTTTTTAATATATAAATCATATTAATATACAGTAATATATATCTATATATTTAATATATACATTTTAATAACATTAATTATCATAAATATCAAATTAATATAATATTTAAGATTTAATAATGTATAATCAATCAATTAATTTTTATCAATAATTTTTTAATATTCTAATTTTTTAATTTTTTTAATTAACACATTTTTTAATTTAAGTTATTTCATTACTTTAATTTAATTATTCACAATTTTATCAGTACTAAAAATGCATTGATGAAATAAATATTTATCAGGGCTAAAAATAAATCACTGATAATGGATACCCTTTATCAGCAGTAAAAATAAATCAAAGATAAATGATACCCCTTATTAGCAATAATAAAAGTAGTTATAACGGATACCCATTATCATTGCTAAAAAGAAATCGCTGATAAATGTTCCCTTTATCAATACTAAAAAAGTGAGGACAAACAATTAAATTTATTAGCACATTCTTTACTGCTAATAAATATTCCATTAATCATCATTTTTCTCAAGCACTCATAAATATCAGAACTATTAAAGGAATATTTTTTAGTAGTGTGTATATGAAAAGATGTTGTTAAAATATATTCATATTCCTCTTTATATTTATATATAAGCCCGGTATAGTTTGGGATATGGAAATTGATTTAATTTTCTCAACATTTTATGTAATCTCAATATAATGACGGTGTTTCCGACGCTTTTCTGATGGGGTGTGCCTCGCCATGTTGTGGGTTGGAATGCTAACTAACAGTAATGTTTTACCCCACATTTTAGCTTTCCAAAGGCAGGCTACATCCATTTCCCCATGAGGTACATTTTCTACTTGATCCAAAAATGATGATGGGATGTCGGTTTTTCCTTTGATGGATTCCTCCTTGGAACTCATCAACAATTCCATGTATCCCTTAAAGATTAAGCCATTTTTCATGAAACTCTTCCATATGCCATACCTTGGTGGATGCTGGTTAATTATGTTGCACATATCATCACATTTCCAAGGGATCAAGTTGGGGCAATGACCTTCGATCTATAGAGTAGTCACATTGGGCATTATTGGTGTATCTGGATGCTAAAACACTAGTACACCTAGATTTTCCCTTATTAGAGGGCCTCTCGAGGGAACGGAAGCCCAAGTCATCCCACGTTGAATGCATGGAATTTTAGGCCGAAGGCATGTCTTTGAGGTTTTCCACAACTTACCATGTTTAACGCGGGGTATGCCGTTAGTTTAGAATCTATCAGAGATGGATTAGAATAATTGTAACACAAATAAAAGTAGATTAGGTGGGTGTATCCCTATAAAGGATCACCTGTAATGTTTAATGTATGGTTGGATTAGAACTCCCAATAAGGAAAAACCTAGGATGGTGTGTCCCACCTAGGAGAAGGTTTCACACCATGAAGACTGACATGGACACCAAAAAGGGTGGATCAGAGGATGGTGGGTCCCAGTGAAGGGGACACCACGGTTTTCTGTTGGCTGGGATTAAACCTCTAAGAGGCATCCTATGTACCCTATTAAAGATATAGGTATCAAAACCCACATAGTTAGAGAGGGTGATTCCTAGGATAGGGATGTACACAATAGACAACAACCCAGAATCATGTTGGGGCTTAGGTGTGGTTAGCAGTTGATCTGCTACAAAGATAAATGAGGTGAATGGGTATTACCCATTGATTGTAGCCCGAATAGATGGAGTTATTTCATCATGGTGTGGCAGAACAGGTAATATCTTTATGGATATGGATGAATTCTCAGAGGGTGGAATGAATGGGGTTGGAACCCAGAACCCGTGTGAAGGTGACGATACTGGGATTGAATCTCAAAGAGGGTTCTTACATATACCTGTGGTAGGGAATCAATGTCCGCATAGTTCTATAATGGGGGTGATTAGTCACCTGCGGAGGTGGTTCATGGGAATGGATGAATGGATAAGGGCCTGCAAAAAATGGAACCAATGGGTTAAGGAATGATCTTCTAAAGACACAAAGGCTAGAGGGATAGATTAGAATGGGACATCTAAGATGGGCTTGAACTTTAGGGAGGATTCCTACTAAAATTTATAAAAAATGGGAAATATCAAAGTTCATATAGTTCAAATATGGGGAATAGAATCAGTGTGTACAGAAATGAGAAAGCATAGAGATGTGCTTGGTACTTATGCAAGGTAAGTATGCCATCTCAAGAGGGGAACTGTTGGTTGGAGGAGTATGGATTGGGTGTGGGGGGTTACACATGGTTAGCTACCCAAGAGAATGGTATATGTAGTCATGGTGTACTCAAATGAAAATGACCCAAATTAGTGGATGAAAACACCTTAGAGAGGAAAATATAGGTTATGTGTTCCTTAGTGGGAAGACGTCACATGAGGAGGGTACATCCCTAGGAAAGAGCACCATAGTTTACCATTTGTTGGGATTGAACCTTGAAGAGGATTCCTATGTACCCTAAAGGGATCAAAACCCATGTAGTTCAGGATGGGACATACATATTAACACCATGTGGGATGAAGAGTGAACCACTGTGAAATGGTCGGGGTAGAGAGATAATGGTATTTTACCTTAGAGAGGTTGTCTACATACACTGTATAGAAGGAAGAGATAAATGTCTATGTAGATTGGTGGAGAGGGACTTGGGGTTTACAAATGGTTAGCGACCCAAATAGGATTTTATAGTCGATTCTTACTCTAAGCCCACATGATTCATGATAGGTGTGAGAAAAAAGAGGTAGTAACCAGCCTGATGATCATGTCGTGAAATATGCAACTCGAGTTTGGGGGTTTTCATGTGTGTTTAGGGGCCTAGGTAGAAGAATATTAGTACTTACTCAATGATGGGGGCCTGATGAAAGGGGGGTCTCCTACTGTACAAGGGACATGGATGTCATAAAAGGAGCTCCCTATCAAGGGGTGTTGGGGGTTACCCAGATGCTACGTGAATCACATGTGGAGAAAAAGTACAATAGGAGAGAGAGATTTAGAGGGAACTAGATCTAATACAACATTGAATCCTATCATTCTATCCACATGCGCGGTGATCATAGTTTAATGTCACTTATTAAGGATGATGGTTCTTGGTAGTTTAATATCCACCAGCTCAGACGATCAAGACTTCCTCCTCCCCCCTAGTACATACATAACTGGTTTACATTAACCCTTAGTGAAGGGAAGGCACCAGCAATGCCATGGATTAATGGGGATGTGGAGTGATCAATTGAACGTTCCATGTTAGTGTGGTTATGAAAAGAATAAATATCTATTAGTGTGCCTATTGGATGATAATTGAGGCATGACAACACAACATGAAGCTCCACTCTGGGTCCATGAAATCTCTATAGACATTTCCATTGGTCCACATAGAATGGGGGTTGGTGAAACAGAAGGCCTCACGGACAGGGGATTTGAGAAGATCTGGTTCTTCATGAAGTGAAGTGGATTTGTGAAGGATTGTACTTTGCGAAGCATAGTGACCTATCCTAGGCATGGAATCTACAACTGCTTGGAGGGTGATTTGCAAATATTGAGTTCTTCATGATGTTCCAAGTACCCAAAGTGGTCTCCATACTTTTCAATGGTCTAAAGGCTTCAAAAAGGGAATACCACCTTGTAGTAAAGGTAAAATGGTGGAATGGGAAAGTGGGTTTACTATTGTTAAACCCCTTGTATGGTATATTTTTTCGATGGTTCGTAGATAAATGGGTGCTTTGAAAATTGAAAGCACGAAATGAGAATGGTTCGGTTCTTGATCCTTTGGAATGGGGGTGTGCTGAGAATTTATAGGTACTAGGAATCACAATTCTTAGAGGAAACTCTGCAAATAAAATCACACATCACAATAGTTGGAAGATCAATCATGTTTCTATGACTCATAGTGGTTTCTGTCCATGCCTTTTCTACAGTCGCAGAGGCTCCTGTCAAGTTCCTTGGAGTCATGAAGGCTCTCTTTATTGCAATTTAAGTGGTATTAGAGGTTCTAGTCTTGTTCCTATGACTTGTGAAGGCTTCCATCAATGCCTTTGTAGGGGTTGTGGAGAATCCTTCAAGGCGGCTTTGTAGGGGTCTCGATGCAGGAGGTCTTTGTGAATGTGCTCTGTGATGCATACCTGTTTATAAATATTTTTGTTCCATTTTCAGATTTATTCCGAGGAACAGAATTCTGGTGCCAAAAAACCCCTCCATTGAATGGGATCCCTAGAGAAGATTATGGTAGGATTATGAGGGTATGTCAAAAAAAATATATGTACATCGCGAAGCTGAATCGTAGAGGGGGGAGGCAGAATGTGGGTCGAGAACACCGTAAAGAACACCAAGGTCTAGTGTGCCATGAAGCTTGCGGATGGGGGGGTTGATGCCTATAAATAATATGTGAAGACCCTTATTTTTTTCAAATATATCCCATGAGATCCTATGCTTGGTATCTCAAATCGTGAAGCTCCATACTCTACGGATGCACTTTGAGAACTCAGAGTTCTGGATCGGTGCTCCAAAAATGCTTCATAGTGAACGGGTGCACCACGATCCCTTATTGCTCTGCACCACATATTAAGTACTTAGGCTATGTGACCACAAACTCCTTGAATTATCCTTGCGACCGATCATTGCGATCAAGCTTTGGGATCGACCTCTTCGAAAAGAAAATAAAAACTAACAAAGTACCAATAACAAATGGTCAGACATGAATCTTATCAGGAAGTCCTTACAGATGCCACTAAAAGTGTACAGATATAAGACAATCTCAGGACTAGAGAATATGTGTGAAGACCCTAATATCATGAGTCATTGATGGAGCTACTGACAGAAGGGAAAAAGAACTACCCACTCTAAAAAATACTTCAACTGTACGTATTTGGTCTAAGGGATAAAGTTTTAATCCCATGATCAATTAGGGATGAAATGGTTTACTAGTTCAGAAGCATGACATGTCAGCACCAATGGATCAAGGCTACTAGTGACCATACATAGGAAGACCACACACCCATCATCACCAACTATCTTCATAATCACACCAATAATTTCGATGGGAATGGGATGCAGCCATAGGTATCTAACACATAATACCACACCATTATCAAGGATAGCTTAGGGAACATAGACAAGGGGTGGACTGATTATTTGGACCTGCACCAGGGTGGATACATAATATATGACTAGGCTTGGTCTTACTGGGTTTTTCCATTGTGTGACATATTTGGGGTGGAGCTAAAGTGGGTAGGCCGGTATGAAGCTACATGGGATTCCGAATTCTATATCTACCAACTGAGACATATGATGTCGGAGTTGCTAAGAAGGTGGTCATCAGGGAATGAAACAATCCCTCACCATCATGGGGAAGCCGGTATTAGCAACTAATACCACCATCAAATCACAATAATTCCATTCTGGGGGCGATGTATGACAATCTCTTTCTTATGGAGAACAAATGGGAGGATTTGGAGAAGATGCCATAGTTTGAAACGAGATTGATGGACTTGGTGTCGGGAAAATGAAAAATATTCAATGTGGGATGTCCATTTTAATTTGTGGTTTATATGATTCCAAGACATCACATTAGAGCATAATGTTGAAGGGGAAGAGGAACCTAAGAAGCTACCAATAAGGCCTCTCACTAGTCTGAAGGGGGCCCAACACAATAAATAAAATTCTTTGTAGTGAATCCCAGAGGATAGCCAATGGATTCTATGGGGGTACAATGTCCACACCAAGAAGAAACTATAGGTTTGTGTGGATGGATTTATCTCTACTCTTATTTGGGGCTGGATGTTTCCAGTTAGACATACTAACATGGGCATGTGACCAAGCACATTCATTATGGCGTACATGCTGGCGGTGGAGTAACACATCAACCATGGGATCCTGGTGTTGGTGAGATTATACAAAGTGTTGTGTCACATTAGTGAGGGGAAGAAATAATTGCATGTATGTGGACCACTCCACTTTCTATATGGCTGGATAGAAGCACACATGAATGCCTACGAATATCCAAATCCTATTTCTCCACCGAGGATAGACTTCAAACCAACCATCCTGAATGTAGAGGAAACACTTCTGTATATCCAACATCAAAATATTCAATAAACAGGGTCTGGAAGGTGGATTAATTGAACATCCATCCATTTCCACGGTCGATTGTGGTATTGACTGATGATGGATAGGGAAATGAGTCGTATCAGTCTTATCTCTTTGCCTTTCATGGTAGTGTTCTAGTGGCATAGGTCAATTGTGATCCCTTCTGTGAGCCATATAAACCACAACACATTGTGAGGTAGTGTTGATGCATGTAGAGATTAACCCAAATAGTCTACCTAAGGTTAATCCAAGAGTATCATCCATGTGTGATGAGGAAGTTGAGGCTTATGTTAATGTGGAAGGATAGGAAAATGTAGAATGGGATTCTTCTGCCTACCCCCATTTATGGTCTAGTTAAGAATAATTCAAAGAGCTTGGAAGTAGCCAACCTGGGGGAGATTTTGAAGTAATGTATTATCCTTGTAGATGATGGTTTGCATCATCATCCTCGATGTAGTTGTCATAAAATGGGAAGAACACGTCGTGGGGGCAGGGCTGTGGGTGTGACAATGTAAATAATTACAAGGCCTACACCGGTTGGGAGACAAGTGAAAGCACTGGACCTGGAGATCCAAGTTGGGTAGAGCCAATATAAAGGGGGGGCACCAAGTGGATTTTGAAAGATATCCACTCAATCAATTAGTATGCGTCTATGCCACAAATACATGCATGAGAATGCTATTTTGTCGAACATTTGGATACATGGGACATCAATAAGAAATTTCTAAATCCCTCAAAAAGTTTGGTCTATATTTACCATATAAAGATTGATCTTTAAGATATCATCCTTAAAAAAAGAGATTTACTGGTGTCTCAGGAGGAAGGGGAATAATACTCGGCTGAGCTAGAAGCTTTTGTGCATTCTTAGGGCACCCCACATCCATTGATGGATCAAGTGAAAGTGTTTCGTGATCTGACATCATCTCTATAATTTTCTACTGATAAGATGAGGGAATTATTCCCTTTACCTAAAGAATCAAAGGATTCCTCCTGGGGAGAAGAGGATAATTTTCAGAGCCCTTCTGATGAATGTGAGGTTGTGACTTCAGTGTTGGAAGAGTTAATTGAGACTCTAGAGCTAAACTCTAGACCATTCCACTATTTCACTTACTCAGGTCATCCAGGATTTCTTGACTGAAATTTTTCTTGAACAAGAGAACTTTATATGAAAAATCCATTATTTCATGATTGTAGACGTAGTCTTGCGATCTACACCTAGGATGATGGTGAGTGTAGAATCTAGCAGGGGTGCGATAACCATGGTCACCCTTCCAGAATCTTTGGAGCTTACAAACATATACAGGGGGCCACATCTTGGGGTTCTAGCGGCATCTAATTGAGGGAGAGACTAATTATTTGATCTCGATAAGTCCTCTCCCTCAAAAAATACGTAACTTTTTCAATAAAACCAAGACAAACTGAATTTGTGCATTTATTTATGAAAAGTTCTTAAAATGGTGTGGGCCATACTGGAGAGGATGGATGGGGATTCTAGAGATCCTCTATGGAGGGGAACACTATTATCATGGAATTTGTTTCCCATGATAAATAAATCACAATAGTTGTGGCTATGGGTTGGGTGACTAGAGGGATGGAACTGGAAATCGTCATGGTGGGATATAGTGAAAAAACCAACCACATGATGAAGAACTCACCCCATTTGAAATGAAAACAGATGAAGATCTCACATACAAACTTCTAGCAGTGTTCCCGTAATAAGAACCTGTTGACCTAGAGGATCGATATGAGACCGCTTCTTAGGAAGAGGATAAAAAATTTGTCCACTTCCATTTATGGAAACTGATTAAAAATTTAATCATAGACACCACAAAAGTAGAGTGGTTATACTAGATGAGGAAACATCATTCCCGTATTCACGAACCATACAATGTAGGAATGGATTCCTGACTCCCTCATTTACTCATTCAATATTACCTTGTGGAGAAGGTGTTGGAAAATGAGTGTGGCCTCAAAGTTGGATGGTAGTAGAGGAAGGCAATCAATATCTTGAAACTTTAGAAGGTTGAGAAAGAATCCAATCATTTGATGGAAAGGGTGAATGACCATTATAATTTTATCGATGCATAATCAGAACTCATGTCGTGATTGAAGGCACAGCTGGTAGAGGCCAAGGAGCAGATGAGGTGAGTATCCGGAGAGATTGATGATATCCAAGTTGATGATCATAGGGAATGGATCGGTTCAAATTAACTGCACCTCATAGGAATCAAATAATAGAGGGTTCTTAGAAGGTGACATCAAATCCTAGATTACATATGCCAAAGAGTGGTGGAGATGATACACTCCATTAAAGAGTATAACCCATCTATCATAGGGAACAGTCCTTGGGGTCCATAGTTTTTACTAACTCAAAAACATATGTTTATGCTTGATTTGTTATTTTGGTTGAATTATTGAGTCTCTTCATCTACATTGATTGTTGCATCTCAATCAGATCTGTGAAATAACTAGTGATAAATCCTTAATCTCACATGGGCCATGCCTGGTGAGAGAAACAAGGGATGACCTTGTAAATATACTCCTTTAATAAGATAGTGCTAACCAATAACTAGACATATGGGGTTTGAATGATCACTCTGAGTTTCCTAGAGGAAAGAGGGTTGATGTTGTTAGATATTATAGTTCTCAAGATATCCAAACATCCCTTTCCCAACAAGCATTAAAGCATGAGAAGGATAACACCAATAGAATCGGAATAAATCAAAATGAAGGGGAACATAAAGTGTGAATTGCAATACAAAATATTTGGAACACAATGAGAAAGGAATGAAGATAGAGGATAACTACTACCATTGTCTGAATAATATTATTCTTATTCTATTATCCAGAAATGGAGACAAAAAAGGGACAATCCATTGACCAAATTTGCAACATGGGTCCAGAACTCAAAGTGTTGTCTAATATATTCTAGAATGTTATCCCAAAACAATCAGTGAGATTGGAGTCCGAGCATCCATAATACCATGGTGTTCCTTCGAACGCGGAATAGGTTGAGGATCTGAAATAAAGGGCATGAAAAACATGTAAATGGGGTGATGGGTTATTAGAATGACGTCCAACACTCTTGAAACTAAACCACCATGAAAAACATAGATTGTGTTGGTGTGTTGGCCTAAATCAATATCAATCCTATTTTGAGATGAGACCATTATTGTGAGGAACTATAATATCTTAAAGTTTTACATCATGAAAATAAAGATGATAAACACATATTTTTTACATCAAATGTTGAGAATTATGCATGGAATATTTTAGTGTCATATAGTCAGGATGTTGCACATAGTTTAAGGTCAAATTTCATGGACCCTGGTCAATAGTTTTAAAGTCATGTTACATGGAATGAGGACTCCTAATTTTGGGTTATTGTGTTTGAAACATAATTAAGGAGAAAGTAATGGGGGAGTGAATAAACTTGTGGATGGGCCTAAGGAGTGATGTCAGGGAGACCCTACGTATCTTGTAATGGTAAGAATCAACCTAAATATAGTTCTTGAATACCAATGTGGTTAAAACCCAACACTGGTGGGGGTAATCCTCTATTGTGAGGAAAATGAAGCATCCCATAATTTTCATGGGGAATTCAGAACTTATATATGTTGGGGATGTAGTTTGACATCATGTGTTTATGTACATGGGAATCCCAAAGGGTAAATATGCGGTGCGACACATAAACCCGACCTGAATGAGGAATAAACAAGTCCACACCAAACCAAATGTTACTGAAAGGGGGATATGACCAAGAGGCTAGAGAGACGAATGAAGTTATGAGTGAACATTATATAATTATCCTAGTAATTACTATGTTTTTTATGATAATTGGAATCAGGAAACCCCTTATTCTTGAGGATAGTATGGAAGATGGAAAATTCAAAAAGAATCATATCCTCTAAGGAGAGGAAAATTGTAGTTATTTTGTAGTTTATGTCATGCGATCTAGGACACTGGAAGAATTAGTTTAAAGGGAATAAATATCTGACCACATGGGGTAGAGAGGTGTAGTATAACATCATGAATAATCCCAATATGAATGAGGAAAAAATAATTCCAAATCAAACTGATCATTTCCATATAGGAAAACCCAGACCGAGAAGGGGGAGGAATAGTTTATCACTCTACAGCTGGACCTGGGGGTAAAGTACACATGCATCACTACATACCTCACATGGGTGAGAATCAAGCCACAAATAGTTATGAAATGCAAAGAAGTTTTACATCATGCAGAATGGATGCATGAGATCATAGTTTATAGACATAGAGCTTGGATCGTAGGGAAGTGTGGTTCTTCCTTGTTGCCATAAACCACACCCAAATTCCAAAGCCCACATAAGCCACGATTTGTGTGTAAAAAAAGGTTTGAGAAGATCTTTACAACCAATACGATCACACTATAAGAAACAATGGTGCTGAGTCAAGGATGGCCCCACGACTCTTGTTCATCTTCTATATGTGCAAAGGTTCCTGGAGAGATAACCCCAAGGGTGTCAAAGCTTCATCTAAATATGATGAAATGGAAAGGGATGTGAATCATGAAACCAATATTTAGGGAATAATGGGGTTGGTGTAATGACGGAGGATAACTTTTTACCATATTCTATGAATAGTATCAATATCTTGTGACCTAGGATGGGAACAAAAAAGCAAGGGTCGACCGCTGACCATATTCATGATGCGATACCTATCACAAATGTAGTTTGAAATCATTTAGTATGTTTTCCCAAAATGATAGTTGATCCATATTCAAGACCATCTATACATCCTGAGGCTCCATTTGGATGTGGAAAATGATGGAGACCCAAACAATGGGATGTGTGTAGCATGGAAATGGAATGAGAGCATGTCGATACAGAATCCAACACTCTAAGTCATAAACCACATCATGTCTAAGAATGTTGATGAGAAGGGACAGATGTTTAAGGGCTCAACTAGGGGTAGATGACTTGATGAAATTAGTATAAGAAATGGGTAAATTGGTTTAGAGATGTCGGGGTCTGACCCGAGGTATAATTCCTTGGTGTTCCTATGTATCATATGAGGGTTGGAATTAAGCCATATGCAGTTCCTAAAATTCTATATAGTATAACTTCATACGATAAGGAATGAAGATGAAATGGTAAATCCCATAGGGGGTACATGGTAAATCTATTATAGACCTATAGTGAGTGGGACAAAAGAAGAATACAAGACACACCCTGTAATCCCATAAAATCAATGAAAATGGTCCAAATGAAAGAGATAATTTTTAGAGCCTAGAATGGACCCTGGGAGAAATCACATGGGCATTCATACGTATCCTGTGATGGCATGAATCAAGCAACAAGTATTTTTAGAATTCCTTACAATTTAACATCTTACGGTAAATACTTTGAGGGAGGGTATATATTCATAATGTAGGCACGTGGCATTCTATTGTAAACACGACATGAATGAAGATAAAATAAATCTACACCACACTGTGTGCAATCCCAAGGGGGATTCTTTGGCCAAGTAGCCTAACGGGATATAGGGACCTGGGATAGATCGAAAGATGAAATATCCGAGAAATACAACGTATCCTATGAGGAAAGGAATGGATCCAGACATACTTTTTGATAGGCCATGTTGTTTAACATCATGGGGTAAGGATGAAAGGTAATAGGGGATGTTATTAATGGTGGGTCACATGGTGAATCTGTTGGAAACCCATCATGACTGAGGAAATAAGAAGTCCAAATCATATGATATGAAAACCTAGAAAATAACTAAACCTGGAGGGGGAAACCAAGGAGATGAAGAGATTTTCTGGGCTGGACACGAAGACAAAATGTGTGGGTGTTCTTATGTTTATTGTGAGGGAAGGAATCTAGACCCACATAGTTCTCAAGATGCTACGCATTTTACCATCATGTAGTAAGGACAAAGAGGTGATATCCCTGAAGGGGAAAATGTGATGTGGTAGTTTTAATCCCAATTTGAATGGGAGAATAATTCCATATCATGCCATGTTATCCCACAATACTTTAGTTGAGAGTTCAGAACGAAGGCAGAATCTGCAGTACCTAGGGCTGGACCCGAATACAGAATGTATGGGCATTCCTACATATCCCATACTGATGGGAATGAATCCACACATAGTTCTTGAAATGTTGTGACGTTTAACATATTGTGGTGACTATAAGGGAGATCATAGTTTGAGGTCGTAGAGCTCAGACCATAGATGCCCATTTGAATGTCATGTGTGTGTGACAGAAGGGTTTAAAAAGGTGAATCACCATGACTAATATTCGGGAGACCATAGGGATGGCAGTGTGAATAGAGGATACCTACTAACCATATTAACAACATAGTTTCCATATCGTTTGACCTATAATGTGAACAAACACTTGAGAATCTACCATTTATTGTATTCACAATGCATGACATGTATGAAATTGTATTTTGAGATCCTTAGGGATGATGGCCCGAAATGGTAGGTGAGCCAAAGAGTCAATTGACTAGGCCTCTAGGGGTCCTTTAAAATGTGAAAGTTGATGAAGAACGAAATGAAGGTACGTGTGATGTGTGGTGATACCTGTGTGGTTTAATTCCTTACAGAAAGGAAGAGAAATATATTATATAAAAGTCGTAGAGCATGTACCATGAGTTATGATCAATGCTTGCAGTTTATCCTTATTAATGATGAGGGTTCCGAGTAATTTTACATCATACAAATGAAGAAAAAGATCTTAGTTTAAGGTCATAGTGATCAGTCTATAAGGTATATAATCAATTTTTAGTTTATCATCAGGCTTGATGAATGTGATATTAGCATAAGGTCATAGAGCTCAAACTGTTTGCGGTTTATCATCATGTAGGATGAGGGGGCCAGTTATGAGAACTACTTCACGTAGAAATTTTTATTGGTGGGAGGTGTGATATGATCACTATCGATTGTGACCAAGGAGTACGCACCATTGGGGTAAACACTCTGAATTATATAGGGTCCCCTTATTATGGATCCATGCTTCATGGATTTCTACTAGGAACCATTGGAATTCTCAAGGCCAATATTGTGTCTCCTTAAAAGAAGAAATTGGGGAAACTGTTATAATTGAATGCTCTAGCTAGTTTGTTCTAATGCCTCTACAGATTAAGCAAGGCATGAATCATATTCTCATCGAGGGCTTCCAGTTCATCCAGACAGACTTCTGATACCATGTATGATGTTTACTGACCACATATGGTTGTGTAGAGTGACAACAACTTAATCTCTATGGGTAGGACTACCTCTATTCTATACACCATGAAATATGAGGTCCAATGGTTGGAATTATGAGTCATCATCTGGTAAGCCTAGAGAGTATTGGGAAGCACGTCTGGAAAAATCTTCTTGTTCTGACCATCCATCTTTTTAAGATGATAGAGAGTGTTTTATTGGACACCTCAATCTTTAGATTTTCTTGTACATGAAAGTGAGAGGTATGAATAGAACAGATATTGTACTTTATGTAAAATTTCATAAACTTAGATTCCTGGATTTTTTTTTCTGTTATCGGTGAAGACAACGTGAGGGACTACAAATTAGTGGATGTTATTATAGCGCATTAAATCAACGATATAACGGTCCTTGATTTCCTTGATCATAATTGCCTCTTCCCACATAGAAATCAAATTTGTAGAAAATAGGATAAACCTTCACTTGTGAGCTGTTGCTAGTGGATATGGTCCCACATCATCAATTCCCTAAACCGAGAAGGACCAAGAGTACTTGGTAGTAAAGAGAAGATATGGTGGCCAATGCACAAAATTTCCCTAGATCTAGCAAGAATGTATCCTCTTGAAAAACACAATACATTCAAGGAACTTGGTGGAACAAAAATATTCAAATCATTAGATATGATGAGTGTGTTTCAACCATACATGATGAGATCCACAAGAATCCGTAAGAACATCCTGCAAAACATGTGGAATATCATCTCCTCGAATGAAAAAGAAGAGAATACTATAGAACCCACATATTTATAGGATCGTCTCAAGACTCAGAAAACTCTATAGGGTGAAATTATCTACGCACCAACGGAATCGCTCACATTTGAGTTGGTCTTTCGGGATATTACCATGATGGAGATACATGAGAAATTGATTTTTCTAACTTGGGTCCCCTTCCTTTGTGATGTGGGGAGCTGGAGGTCCTGATGTGGATGCATCGGTGTTGAAATGACTTACCATATGGCTATCATCATCATTCAAAGTGGTAGGAGAAATGACTCTTCTAGGTTCCATATGTATAATCATATCATCCTAGTTAGTCTCTACATGAGATGTGGAAAGGCTTTCCACGGCATTTCCTCAACCGTTCTACGACTGAGGGACATGAGTAACTTTTATTCGTGAAAGGGATTGGGCCATTAGCTGGACAGTGCACTCTAACATGGGTACCAACTCTGGATTCCTAATGACGTATTCACCATTAATCTTCTTGATGACCAGTTCAGTGTCCCATTTCACATGCTGGTGGGAACATCAATCACAACGGCCAGCTCAAGGCCATTGAATAGGGATTGATACTTGACATCATTGTTGCTATATCCTTATGACCAGAATACTGAATGAGAAAATATAGAATGTTCATGCATGTTGAAGATGATACCTAGTATCACTCTATTATGCCTTGGATAATTGAGTTTTATGCCTATAGGACTTCACGAAGTCCCGTCAAAGTTCTTATGCCAACACAGAACAAATTGGTCAACTGGGAGGATTGCCTCAACAAGGAAATCATGACCTCTAGACTATTTTGTAGAGGGTTGATGGCTAGAAATAATGTTTTACTGTTCATGAACCTTGAAATCTTTCAGAAAAATGAACCTGATGTCAAACGGCTAAAGTATAACAACCCATCAGGAAAGATGACCTATAAACATGGGGCAGTTTAGAATATACATTAGTGGATCCACACGAGACACTAGCTGTATCTCATGGTGTTTTAAGTAATGTCAAAAACTTTTATACTATGAATATCAGTACAAGGTAACTCTTTTCGATATATGAATATTTGGTATATGTATAACAGAGCAACCAGATGAAATAGTATAAACCATTCTATGTCCCATCGTCGTTATTCTGGGTGAGAAGGGAACAAAGTGACCATTACAGAGTAGTCACATAAATTACTAGCTGAATTCTGGAGACAGGTGGAATCAGATCCAGAAGCTATAATAGATATTGCTTGGTCTCCTAAAAGCGGTCTGACACTCTTCATCCCACTTATAGTCGACACCATTCTTCATGATTTTGGGAAAGGGACTACACTTTCCATGAATTTTTTCAATGAATCGGCATATGTAGGCTATAAGGCCTTGAAAGCCAAGGATCTCCCAAATGTCTCTCAGATGAGGAATCTTATTGAAGGACTTTATATTCTCTTGATCGATCTCGAAGACTCTATATTTGCAGACAAATCTGAGAAACTTTCCATAGGTAACCCCAAAGGCACACATTAAGGGTTTCATCATCAGATGGCAGGAGAAGATGAAGCTGAACACTTTACAAATATATCTAATATGGTCCTGACGCTGTCAGGATTTGACCACCAAATCATCCACATATCATTCCACCAATGTCCCAAGTATCGGCTTGAATATTAGGTGTATGGAACATTGGTAGGTGGATCTTGCATTATTCAAACCAAAATGCATTACATTATATCAAAATGTATCTTGTGGTGCTCTCAAGCTGGTAGAATCTTCATCCTCATGGGAATTTTTTTATTTTATTATATCTGGAATACCCATCCATGAAGGAGAGAGCTTGGAATCCAGTGGTAGCATCAATAAATATCTCTATTGCCAGAATGGAAAAAATTATCCTTTTGATAGTGACAGTTGAGATTCCAAAATATGATGTGAACTCTGATTTGTTCGTTCCTTTTTTAGATGGGTATGATTTTGGCTAGACATTTTGATTACTAGACTTCCTTGGAGAAGCTTTCTTTAGTAATATTTTCGACTTAAGACTCAACCATGGCACTGTGAGATGGGTGCATCATTCGTGGAGGCTATTTGAACCCACGATGGTTAATCGAAACACAAAGTAAGTGGACGCTGACCTAAGGATCCAACCCTAGAATCAGGCCATAACTCCAAGAGAATACATATCTATGATACGTAAGGAAAGCCATATAATTATTTTTCCCCTCTATGGACATGGCTGTGCTGACCAGTGTTGGTATCAAAGATGTCTTAGTGCCATGGTTCACCTGTACCAACTAATCAATGGTGGCCGAGAAACATTATCCTAATATAGGGGTGTGTCCATCAAATTCGCTTCCTTGTCCGAAACAAGATGATCATCAACATAGAGAAATTCTTCTGAATTGGATTATTCTGATGAAATGATAGTGCCAGCCTGAGTGGTAGTGGAATCTTCATTGGGAGACTCATGTGCTACTGAAATCATGGTGATGAAATATATTGATCTGATTCCATCAGGGATTCAAACCAATGGCCCATACATGATAATATCAATACAGTAGTGGCATGTTGGCTTGATCCGGTTCAACCTATCCTAGAAGCACAAAAAAGTATGATTTATTTCTATTTCCAAGGGTTGAACATCCATGTAACCTTATATGGTTAAGGGGTTCAAGGATTACTCAAGCATGATTCGTGTAGGAGTTTGAAGTGATATTTTTGTGTTCCTTATGTTGTGGAATGATATTTCACCTTATTCTATAGATGAAAATGTAGTGTCTCATGTATTGGGTTGTGGCCTTCAATAGATAAATTTGGAAAATGTATGCATCATCCAGGTCTACCCATGGGTCAGATACAGAGTTAGTATGCTCAAACTCATTGGCTTGAACCAAATTTTCCTTACTCCTGTAGTAGTCAGCATATAGGTAGTTGGATTCACAAGAGGAAAGTGGAGAAAAATCACCTCAGATAACACCCAATCGTCCATTTAGGTTGTACTTAAGGCATTAGTGATATGATGAGGGGACTACCTCATGTATAAGGATCGAAGTCCTACCCATTAGTTCACTATAGGTGGTTTCCTAAAAGACAACCATGAACTCTGTGCTATAATTCAGGCCACCAAATTGGGACTTCAAGCTAATTTTTCCTATAGGTGTTTGCTCTGATCAATCATAACATCAATCCTTCCGGTCACAGGGAATCAGATCTATTCTAGAAAGCCCTAGATTTTGGAGCATTCGGGATGGGTAGAGATTGATCATAGAACATGTGTCAATGATAAAATAGTGTAATTTTACACCACTGAACTAACCAGTGATATACAGTGGTCAGATTTTCCCATCTATAGAGGAAACATCATCTTCTTAGAATAATGAGATTATGGACCAACATTCTACAAGTTTTACTTCCTCATCATGAAAGAATTTTGTGGCTGCTACCTTTGTTTCAAACTATAGGGGAATTCTAAAAGACCATGTGAGGGCTTTATTTATGTCTAAAGATAGGTTGAGAGCCCCAAGTATCAAGATCCCTAAAGGAATTCTAGCAAGGTGCATGAGTGAATAATACTTCTCTATGAGAAGCACACATATTTTGAGAGGAGGTTTCTCCATGGTAAAAGGTATTATAGTTTTTTCTTCTCAAACCAGCTGATTTTGAATGGTGGTTGGGTTATCTTATTACTAACTAGTTGAAACATGGAAAATTAATATCGTTTGATGGTCAGATGACTATAGTCTAGCCTCAACTGCACATGGTCAGGACCTCTCTACCTGATTGGAATAGCAAAAATGGTGTGGGAAGTGGATCTGATGAAATTATGTGAGAAATGTACACTTGTTGAGTCATGTTGTCAGCCAGTTGTCTAGTCTCAGTGGCATGCCCGGCTTGATAAGAAGCACTATCAGGCGCACTATAATGGTTCACATATCCACGGTTCGGTCGATGTTGGCATTGACTAGGGACATTAGTGGGGTCATTATTGTGTTCCTCGTCATTGAGGACCATGTATGGGTCCACTAGATCGATTGTTTTGACTGAGGAATACTTATGATAATAGCTTGATGAACCCTCTATTGTTGGGTGGATCATAGGAAAATATCCATCTACAGGGCATGAATTCATCGAGATTACATGATATATTTGGCATAGGTGGAGGGTTTCGATCTCCCTTAGATTTTGGGAGTCTGCCTTTCATGGAGATGTCATGATAAAATGTTGAGTAATAAGTAGTAGCTAGAGGTAGCACCACAACTTCATACCGTTTAGGTAAATTCAAACAGGATCTGATAATAACATGGCCCCAAGAAACTACTTTGCATTCTATCTGGTCATCATGCATTTGAGACCCATGGGGAGAGACATGTTGTCATTTACCCTCATTGTCACTACCAAGATTTGCTGACACACATGCCACCTATGTTGAGTCCTGACCCAAATTGACTATGTTGTTTCTGTCTTGGTCATGGATATTGTCTTTTAACACATAATACTTCTTGAGAGTGTGTCCAATGAACCATTGATATGGGGAATATTTGGTAAAATCTATGAGATTTTCCTATTCAGGCCTCCTATATTCTGGAAACCGCATGATTGCATGACCCAATGCTCTCTAAATTTAGATGGGATCCTAGGCCACATTGAATGGGTAGGTCTAGTTTCTCTAATCTAGGAAATAGGCTCTGGGAACTTGTACATGACGAGGGGATAGAGCCTGGGGAGGTGGTGGAACATTGTGGTCTCAACTAGTTGGCGGTGATGCTTTACGTGGTGGTGCAAACTTATTCTGAGGCTGGAAATTCAATGATGGAGGATGATCCTAAGGTGGTATCCCTCAATAAGGTTGTATAGGTAGATTACCATGTAACAATTCTATCTATCTAGGGGCCTCTATCTATGAAACAAATAGTTTTCTCGGCATTGGAGACTCTTCTTGGAGGAGCTACGAGGGGGGGACTGACATACCTGCTTGTCTTTCAATAAGGATTCTTCAAGATGCTAAAAATTTTCTGATAAATCATTGAATCTTACTAGTAATTTCTATGTGATGATATACGGGATTGGTTCAGTCTTCAAATTTTCTAGGCACATTGTTAGTAGATTTTCTAGAGTTAGCGGCCTATTGAGTGAATATGTCAGGCACTTCCACCTGGAGACTCTCTCAACCATCCTTTTCATGCACTTGAATAGGTCAAAAATACTAGTCTAATGGGTGGTGGAACAGAACAGGTATAGAAACATCCTATAGAGATCCTCCCAACCAGATATGGACCCAATGGGTAATTGGTTGTTCCCAAGGAAAGTTGTCCATTCCAATTTCTGTTTAAAACTCTGGAGTATAACGACCTCCTACTGTGTTGGAGTTCCCTAAATAGGTCTACGAATTGAAATAAATTGTTATTGATGTTGTTCTAGATCTCTAGTCCCATTAAAAGGGTAAAAGGTAGGATTTTTGAAGCCTTTCTGTGATGGAATATCATGCACCCATGTAGGATATGGATTTCTATAAGGTGGGATTTCCACCTGTTAGCTTTTCAGAGCCTCAAGGTGAGTTATAAGAGCATCGATTGGATCATTTTGGTGAGAATTCCAATATTGGTAACTATTCCTAACTAACAGTACATTGTAATGTTCCTCTACATGGTAATCTATGTGAGTTGATCATAGAGAGGTTGGTGGAATTACCCAAGGGGTCATTGGAGGAACCTACAGAATGACTAGTGGAACCTACGGAACGGCCAATAGAACCTAACCTGGGTCCGGAGGTAGATTCTCATGCAGATCATGTGGATTCGGTGATGGATACCATGATCTCTTTCCATTAAATCTATAGTCTACCCGATTTATATGGGTTGGGTTGTCAAGATCACTAGGAGGCACCTCGAAAAGGGGGATTTCTGCCTACTTTGGTCAAGGGTTACTACAATATGGTTGTTGTTATGCCACTTGTTTATCAATGTGTTCATCAACAATATTCTTCTATTTAGTGAAAGAATAGCGCAGCACTGACTTTTCAGGAACCTCTTATGTATTTTTCACTGAACCAGATGGATCAAAAGGCTTAACAGTTCTATTTTGTGCTTTGACATTGTTATGATCTCTACCTAGAGGCATTGATTCTCAGGGTTCAAAAAGGCTAAGAGTCAATCCTTTTTGGAGATTGTGGACATCTGTATGGTGTTTCGAGTTTTGTGAAAACCCTGTGGTTTTTTATATTTTCCATTCCTTGTTTCAGTTCCCCCAAAACAGTATATCTCGGGATATAGAATGTTTACTGTGAAGCTCTAGACACATAGTTTCTAGAATGTCTGATGATAATCTGGTTATGTAGGGTTCTAAGCAATAGGGAGTGTGGCCAACTCAACTTGGTGACACAATTTTCCATGGTCGTTGAAGTGTTCCCATTATTTGGGGTAAGCTAAATATTGAGGAAGGATATGAAAATGTGTCGTACCTAAGGATCTATGGAAGCACACAACCTTGTCATGGGTGATATTCTCTATAATTTGAAAGCTTGAAGTTGAAATTGGCCAGGACATCTCATGGAGATGGTTCGATGAAAGAATTTCCCACAAACCTTTTGGCCCAAACGTGAGATGTAGCCTTTGGTTTCCCAATTCAATGACTGGGAGTGGTTTAGGGAATGATAATGGAACTGATGTGGACAATTTTTATGGTAGACTGTCCGGTGGCGAGTATGCTGTGTGAACTGAAAAACCCCTGCATCTTTTGATCTCTTCAAGAGAATTCACTTTCCTTTTCACCACGTCCCTATAGGTTGGGGTAATGACCATTTCTTCCTACATAAGGGTGGCAGTCATTGGTGGTGGATCAGCCTGTGTCGCGTCACTGAATGGTCCAAATATAAATTCATTATAATCTCTTGTAAAAGTATAGAATGATCATGGTGATGATAGATATGATTTCATTGAAAGACCCTGGGAAGGTGCCAAATCATCCACCTCATATATGTTTATATGGAGGGATTTAGGGATCTGGTGCATCATGCTTTCCTAGAAAAAAAATCTAGTATGACAAGTTTATATCCCATACCCCAATGTAGAGGATAGAGGTGAGGGATCTGTGACAGTGTCACACTCTATAGAAGATTCAGAAAATCAGATAGGTTAGACTACAATATGAGGTTTCTCAAGGATCTTTCATTGGCGTAGATGGCCCTCCATCCTACCATGGGGTAGTTCTTCAGGGTAAGGTAGGTTTTCTACATTGGATGGACCTATGTCCGGGTAGATTTTGGAGAGTGGATGACCTCATTCTGCATGAAATTGGATGCATGGACCACCTAAGAGGAAATCAAATTGAATAAGGGGAGGAACTCTATGGTGATGGGTGACAGGGTGAGGAGGACCTTTGATATGGTTAGTGTCCCCATGGAGAGGGCCCTCACATGATTTGGTGATGATGCGAGGAGGAACTTCACATTGATAACCTAAAATATGGGTAAATACTCCATACATGGGATCATGAACATGGGAAGGACATCTGTTTTGACTGATAATGGGGGCATCAGGTGGAGCTCCATGCTGAATTTGGGAGTGAGGAGGACCTACTCTTTGGCTAATGACTGTACATGGAGGACCTTTTCACTAAATATCGTCATCATGGACTGACCCACGATGGTAGCTAATTGCACACTGATGATTGGAGATGTAAAAAATTCCTTCTCGGGGGTGGTTGATGTGTCAATATCGATCGAGCATAGCGTTTCCCCTATTATATAGTAACAATTGTATGATAGAACATGTAAGTGGTGACTCGGGCCACTAAAACTATAGAATATGATTCCCCCCTAACTGACATCATCATGAGCTTGCACATGACATTGGTGTTGATCCAGCCTTTCTAGGGCTGACTGTGTAGGGGTATGGACCACCTTCTCATCGGTTAGCGGTACTGACTGGAAACATTGTTGTTTCCTGATAGGATCCCTCATCAGTTTCTCCATGGATGAAGGTGTAGCCAGGAGGACTCAAACACCGCTTACTTTTTCGTTGTAAGGGAGTGGGTCATAATTGTCTTCTGGGTAGAGGCTCCCAAAATGATTGAAAATCAGAGTGCAAATAAATGGTTCTCTACACGACCCTTGGGGGATGTTGCGAAAGGGGAGCACTAAGGAATCGATATCTTAATGGTCCATACTCGTCTTCAGGATGAACCCCACCTATTCGTATAGATAGACAATAGTATCAATCAACCTCCTATTAATAATTTCAGAATGTTGGATGGGGAGTGGGAACCTGGTAGTTATGGTAGTGGATTATGATGTGTAAAAGGTGGAGCCATATGAGATTACCATATTGGTATTTCACCTAACATTGACCATTCATCATTGGGCCAAAGGTCATTGGTTTCTTATAGCGGTAGCTTTGGTCCTGTAATGTAGGAAGATTTAGCCATTAGTAAAGACAGTTATAATGAAATTCCTAGTGCCCTATCACCATTCAGTTTTCATATTGGATAAAAAGATCCACACTGACAACATCACAGACAGGGATTCCCAATGATTAACTACCCCATATCGTAGTGTGTTTCCCTCCAGGACCGTTATTTTCTTGGTGGGACTTGACACCACATAGCTGGATCCAGTGACATGTTCATCTATTGATGCTTCAAATGCTACTAAACCCCATATTGAGGAAAAATATTTCACATCGGGCTCACCATTTATATTTCTGAAACATTTACTCCAGGGTGCGCCTCATTGTGAAACATATTGGAACGCTCATGGATGGTCACATTTTACCCCACATTCCCATTTTCCAAAGGTGGGAATCATCCATCACATTTTTAAGGACATTTACTCCTTGATCAAAATGTGATGTTGGTATGTCAGTTCCCCCTTCCATGGATTCCCCCTCAGAACTCATCTCTTTATCCTGGTCTCCATTTAAGATTAATATATTGTTTTTAAAACTCTTCCCAATGCCGCATCTTTGTGGACTCCAGTTAATTATGCTGCTCCTAAAAAGAAATAACTAAGGGTTCAAGTCAGGGATGCAACATTCGGTCATGAAGTAGCCACATTGGGCATCACTGGCATGTCTGGACACGGAAACACTGGTCCACCTAGATTTCCCCTTATCAGAGGGATTCTCGATGGAAACTAAGCCTACGAAATTCCACATTAAATGCGAGGTATTATATAACCAAGAAATTTCTCCATTTTTTTCCATGGATTCACATGTTTATCATGGGGTATGCCACGAGTTTAGAGTTTCGAGGAAACAGATCAGATTGTTTGGAACAATTATGAAAGAAGATCATGTGGGTGTATCCCTAGGAGGGATAACCTAGAATGTTTACTAGATGGGTGGAATAGGATTACAAATAAGGATGAACCTAGGATGGTGTGTCCCACAATGGTTAAGGTTTCAAAACCTGAAAACTGACATGGACACCACTAACTGAAAATTAAATTTCTATTATTCAAACACCTTTAAGGGAAAATGAGAAACCTTTTCGTTAAACAACAAAATGATATAATAGATCCATTAATGGATAGTTTAAGAATACTAGAGTTAATATCTCTAAAAAACTTCATGTATAAAAAGGATACCTGAGTGTTTGGTTCATCCCTTATTCTCCCTTCAATCTTGTAGGCCATCTTATCCCATAACTGGATGTATTCCTCTTGGATGATCTTCCAATTGTTGAACCCCCCCCAACGAGAATTAGAACATTCATATCAATCCAGGTGTATTGATACTCATTAATAGGAACCCTCATAGGCATTCCCATAATTTTAGAAGCTTCCTCCTTAGTGGTTTGGAGTAACAGATCCTCTTCACCCACTTCTTCCTATGAACACAAAAGCATGTCCAAGGGGTTTTTTCTCAGACCACCTGAGTTTCCCTAGGAAACGACATCAATTTCCATCTTCATGGAATTGTGCTTCTTGGATGATCAAATTTTTATTGGAGGTGGTGAGGATGATTATTCTTTCCCTTTACAGGTACCCATACACCTACTCTTCCTCTTGAAGCTCAAAGACTCGCCAACAAAAAAACTAGTGTTGTATTTTCTAGGTTCCTCACAATTCCTGTCATTTGACAGTTCTGGTTGAGTTGTGTTCAATACATCCACGTCTATCACTTAAAAAACATTTCTATGTTGAACCAGAGTCTGGTTCACTGGGCTGGAACCCCTTTTCATTCCAAATGTGGTTTGATTAGCCACATCCAGGACCATCCCTTACTCCCCTTCCTTCAGCTAGGCACTAGGGCCTGATCTTAATCCATCAAAAAATGAGGCAACATTGACTAGGAATGAGTGACCAGCTGCCACCCCCACTCTAGTAACATTTTCCACATATCATGCCCCACATGTTACATCACCATTATTCACACCCAGCTGAACCTTCCTCTTATCACCAATATTATAGATAAATCTATTATAATCCATGTACTGCCCATTACATTTTGAAGGACCATCCAGGCCCTGTTTCAATCTACTAAAAATATCTGAGACCTCCAAATTAGAAGGTGGTACTTCTTCCTGTGTCATTCCCATTGCATTTTTCGATTTACTCCTGCCCACATCCTTGCCAACCGTTCAAACTGAACCTCCTCCATCCTCAGATGAAAAATTTCCCTCCGCATTCAATAACTCACCACCCTATGGATCAGTCAAAGGCTGAGGCACCTAACCAGCACTAGGAATATTCGACCCCCCTATGCCTACAGTCCTTCACATTGTGTCCATGTTTTTTACACGATGAGTAGAACTGAAAACAAGACTCTAATAAGCCGCCTTTCTTATACCTGAAATCCTCACCCACAACAATAAAAAACTACTCAATAGGTGACTTAACAACATAGACTTCTACAAAAATTCTTCATGAAATCGGATTGAATAATGCCTTTGTCCTAATATCTGTACATAATTATTGACCTACCAGATTACCAAGCATATGAATGATAGAATGATTTTGAAATGGGAGATGAAATCTTGAAAATCGTACCCATATAGCCATTTTTGAAGAATCAATCTTCATGTAAAATTTATAGGAAATCTTGAATAGTAGGAAGCGAGCTCCCTCATAGATTTAAGGCACAATTGAACAAGAAATAATCATGTATTCCACAGATGAAAATAGAGTCATAATATTCCTGGGATCCATAAGCCTAACTATCGCTCGTTCCTATAAGCCCCATGATTTGAATATCCACTGATCAAATAAATCCACAGTTGGATGTTGATTTTTGATGTGTGTGATTAAAGATATCCTCTGTCAAGAAGACGCATCTATGAATTCTGATGATTAAATTGAAAGTTGCGAAGTGCCTTGAAAATATTAGAGAACCTTAGAGATTAATGAAATCCATGGGAATGAAGGAATGAACTATGGGTTAGAGAATGTAATGAATGTATTCAGTTGTACTCTAGAAAGAGGTGGCTAAGGACCCTCCCCCACCATGGGGGAGGGTCTAGTGTGAAATCCATCACCACCTAGGGCATGTCTAGTCAGTGACCGAGCTTCCCGATAGCCTTAGATTTGACATGGACACCATAGAGGGAAGATCATGGGATGGTGGGTCCCCGTGAACAGGAGACCAAGGTTTACTATTGGGTGGGATTAAATATCATGTAGGATTCCAATGTACCATGTTTAGGAGAAATGAATCATAACCCATATAGTTTGAGAGGGTGAGTCATGGGATTGGGGAGTATTCAATAGAAATCAATCTGGAAGCATATTGATGCTAATGTGTGGTTAGCTGACCTAGTTCTGAAAAGAGAGATGAGGTGATTGGGGCATAAACACGTTTAGTCGCCCAAATGGATGGTGTGACTTCATTGGGATGTAGTGGCCTAGGTAAAATCGGGTTGGATATGGATGAATTGTTAAAGGGTGGAATGAATGGGGATAGAACAGAAATCTAGTGTGAAGGTGACAGTACTAGGATTGAACCACAAAGAGGATTCCTACATATCCTAGTGGTTGAGAATCAAAGTCCAAGTTGTTATGGAATTGGGGAAATGAGTAACCTGAGGAGGGAAATCATGATAATTGACACATGGATGGGGGACCAAAGGAAATGGGTCCAATGGATTAAAGAATGATCTTCCCGACACACAAAGGAAGGAGGGAGAGACCCGGATGGGGCATAAAAGATGGAATTGAATCTCAGGGAGGCTTCATACGTACCTCGATCAAAAAATGGGAACATATCAAAGTCTATGTAGTTTCGATATGTTGTATAGAATCAGAGTGTACCAAAATGAAAACAACCCAAAGACAAGCATGAGGCTTACACATGGTTAGAAACCCTTATCAAGAGGGGCACTCTTGGTGGGAGAATTATTGAATGAGTGTGGGGGATTATGCATGGTTTG
This sequence comes from Viscum album, assembly GCA_963277665.1. Lineage (NCBI taxonomy): Eukaryota > Viridiplantae > Streptophyta > Magnoliopsida > Santalales > Viscaceae > Viscum > Viscum album. The sequence continues at coordinate 2,017,930,141 of OY728126.1, read as the reverse complement.
ATGCCCAGTTGAATAGGATATGTATTTGTGGTGTACACAAAAGACAATGACCCGAATGATTCGATCAAAATACATTATGGAGGTGGATTCAGGTAATGTGTCCCACAAGGGTAAGATGTCCTATCAGGAGGGTACATCCCAATGAGGGAGCACTGGAGTTTACCATCTGTTATGATCGAACCTCAAAGAGGATATCTATGTATGGAAAAGGGATCAAAACTCACATAGTTCATGATGGGGCCTGCAATTTAACATCATGTGGTAGGAAGATGGAACTGATGTGAAATGGTCAGGATAGAGGGATAATGGGTGTGGACCTCATAGAGGTTTCCTATTCACCCTTCATATTAGGATGATATAAAAGTCTACATAGTTTACTGTAGAGGGTCTTGGGGCTTACACATGGTTATCATCCCAAAGAGAATGCCATGGTTGATGCTTACACTATTCCCATGTGAGTAATGGTCGGTGTGAGAAACAAGAGGCATTAATAGGCCTGAAAATCGTGTCGTGAATGATGTGACTCTTGGAATAGGGCAGAGATTAGGCATGGTTAGAGGCCCAGGGAGAGGAAGATTGTGAATTACTCAAGTAGGTAGGCATGATGATATAGGAGAGTGTCCAATTGTATGAGGAGGAAATGAATATCGTCCAAGGAGAACCCTATTAATGGGTGTTGGGGATTATAAAGAATATTAATGTAACACATGTGGTGACAAAGAACAATGGGAGAGATAGAGTGAGAGGGATATGGTGATAATCCTTTATTGACTCATCCCGATCAACCCTAACACACTTTGAATATAGTGTTACGTCATTTATTAAGTAAAAGTGTTCTTGGTAGTTTAACATCTTGTAGCTCAGATGATGAATAATTGCTCCTCACCCCTAGGACATATATAAATAGTGTACTTAAACCCTTGGTGTTGGGAAGGCACTAGAAATTCCATGGATTAATCGGGTTTTGGAGTGATCCATTGAAGTTTCAACGTTAGTGTGGCTATGCGAAGAAGAAATAGTAGTTAGAATGCCAATGCGAAAAAGAATGTGGCATGGAAACCCAACTCAAATAACCCCTTGGGGGGCCATTAAATCACTATGTAGTCACCAAGAGGTCTGTATAGAAGAGGGGTTCGTGAGGAAATATACCTCATAGATAGGGGCTCCGTGAAGCTCTGGAGCATCAAAAAGTGAAGGGCTTCGTGAAGAAGGTTACTTTAGGAATCATAGTGACCGAGCCTTGGCATGGAGTCTATATGTTCATGGAGGGTTCTTCGTGAAGAATGTGTGTTTAGCAATGTTTCAAGTACCCAAAGGGGTCTCCTACCTTCCTGATGGGAAAAAGGCTTCGTGAAGGAAATCGATACTTGAAGAAAAGGTAAAATGGAATAAAGGGAAGATGGGATGTCAATGATAAAATACCTTGGATGGTTCATTTTCTTGATGGTTCTTAGAGAAAAGGTTGCTTTGCAAATTTAGAGATTGGAAGGACAAAGGATATGGTCTCGATCCTTTACAATGGGGGTGGGTCGGGTATTTATAGGCATTGGGCATCTAATTTCCCTAAGGACACACTGTGAAGGAAGTCATGCTTCACATCCATCAACTTTTTTAAACTCAGATAGGCTTTCATCGAGGAAATTGTGGTGGTAATGAAGGCTTCAGTCATGTTCCTCAGACTCGTAGAGGCTTCTATCACTTCCTTTTTGGCAGATGTGGAGACTACGTTCAAGTTACTTGAACTCGTGAAGGATTCCATCACTGCCTTTGTAGTGGACATAGAGAATCCATCCTACGGATTTTTAGTGGTTGCGATGCATGAGGTATTTGTGAAGGTGCTTTATGATGAAGACCTTTTCGTAATAATTTTGATGCCTTTTCCCAATTTATTCCTAGAACAGAATTTTGGTGCCAACAGAGATCCAATCCATTCCATGAATATCATCACATTTCCTAGAATAACAAACTGTGATATTTTTAGTAATATTATTCTTAATAATGTCAATTGGGGGAATATCTATACACTGGTGATGAAATAATTATCCCACAAGGTTTATTAATAGATATATTGAATTCAAGGAATCAAGGATATTATTTAATACTTTTTATAAAACTTTTAAAATATTATGGAATGAGTCAAAAAATAATCTAATTATACTTTCATTAATCTCGAGTGTATAATTAGTGTACCTTTTACTACATTATTTAGTTTATTTAACATAGAGGATGGGATGTTGTTAGAATATCCTTTATCGTTTTGTGTTTTTAAAATAAATTTCCTGAAAAGACCGTCAAGTTTGGGAACTAGCATTCATTGTGTCCAATTTCATTATAGTTAAATCACTATATAATGGGTGGTAAATTTTGAGGAGCTTTCCTTTCCTCCATAATATTGAGTGTCTTTTTCATTTCCCTTTGATAATCTTATTCATGAGACCCCTATTCTCCACACTTAAATCACTCATCATTTCTATTACAGTTTTTACTTGTGGGAAAATTTATATATTTTTGACAAGTTGATTATCAAGTATATTTACCTCAATGTTCGCGGGACAATTCTCCAATCAATATAACTACTTTGAGATCACATTGATCTACTTATTTATAGTTCTGAGAAACAAGGAATAATAGATATTTTTCGTTATAAGGATCTAATAAAAAATTAAATATAACTTTTTGATATCATGGTTGATAAAGATTTAGAGTCTTAAAATTTAAGCATTATGGAATTTTTCTTATAAATTAAAAAACATTTATTTCCCTTTTTCTTGAGAATCATAAATAATCATTATATCTACTTATAAAGATCATGTAGAAATAATTATTAGGAAATACTTTTTTACAATATTAGCATTCCAATGATTCAAATTCATCATTTTTATCTGTAATCTTCATTATTTTTCACTATTGAAAAGTTCCTCCTTCTAAAAGATAGAAAAATAGAGTAACCATCAATTTATAAGAATAATGAAGTAAGATAAATATCATTTAATTGGTGTTGACCCATTGCTTTATAATTAGTGTATTGAAGGATCCACAAAATAATTGTGATTTTTTTCACATGAAGTTCACTATGGGTAATTTATCCTTCTTGGGTGAAGGTGGAAACACATGGTTCGGTTTATTGTTCATAACTTAAGATAACTGGTTAACTTTAACCATGAGTTTTTAAACATGATCAACAATTGTATTAGAAAATTAATTTAGGAAACCATTGTATTTTCCTTCACATGTATTTTCAGATCAGTTTCTCATAGATCCCATCATCTTATAAAATAAAAATGGTTTTAAGGAATAATAAAATAGGTTAATAAGTCACGGTTAAATTAATTATTAATATGTCTGAATAAATTCTTAAGTAAAATATAGTTGACTTATGAGATCCCTTAATCAATCAAAGGTTTAATTTTTTTTAAGTAAATTCATAAATTATAAAACATTATTTAAGGATAATTATAGTAACCCATACATCAAATAAATGACTATGAAATCGTTTTTTAAAACATGTATATATAATAATATTCATAAAAAATACATAGTTTTAGTATCTTGGAAAATTTGGGTCAAAAAAATTAGTACACCAAGAAATGTAAACTTTATATATATTCATAGTCATAGTGCTCCAATTTAAATTCATAATTATATTAATACCCACGATTACATAGAAACATTCATTAAAAAAGAAATAGAGAAAAAGACCAGTGAGGATAGGAAAAATATGAATGAAATGGCGATATAAATCATAATGAATACCTGTGTGATCATAATAATTTCAGTAACATCATATGAATCTGATCATAAGTATAAAATTACGGGAATCACCTGAAAAATACATGGAATTTTTAACACAGATAATAATGAAACTTCATAATCCCAATTTAATTATTACTTCCAAGACATAATAACATAATGGATAAAGCTAACTACATATATCCATGGATGAAATAATGGAAAAAATCTAATAAAATAATGTACACATATAAGTATCTTATGTGATATATATTATTGTCAAGGAATATATAATTTTAGACTCTCCTATCACATTATATTATTTATAATATTATGTGTTTAGAATAAAATAGAAATAATATAATTCCAATACTTTAATCAATAAACATTACATATAACACCCTTGTTTAATGTGTAAATGGTTTCATAAAAATAACATATATGATGTGATATCATCAATTGATGATAAACTGGTACAAATAGAGGAAAATAAAATTGATTTAAATGTTATATGATTAATGTGATCTCATTTTCATAAAAGCAGTACTATATTGACTATAAATATAAGAATTCTAATCAAATGTTGATGTAAGAGGAAATTAAGTGATGATATGGGAATATCCTATTAAAATTATTACATTTTTTAATGAAATAATAAATAAAGTTGAAATATTGATAATGATATTTAAAACCCCGTAAAATTAAAATAATGGAAAAGAAAAGGAGGTGGAAAATTTCTTGTAATTTTTTTTAAAGATGATTTATAAAAAAAGTGTTATTGAATAGATAATTAAAGGTAGTTTTTATATAATGTTGTAACAATCCTTAAAGGAATGTTAATAAGAGTAATATTCCAAAAGAGAGGATAAATTTTGAAATAAAAAATCATAGGGGAGAACATTCGTCATTATTGAAGAGATTCATTGAATATAGAATCCAAATCAAATTGAGAAATAATTACGGTGGAATCACCTTACCTAAGTTCCAATTTTTTATCACACTTACAACTCCAAAATAACTAACTCATATATTGTAAAATGTAATGGCCCAAGTTTTTGGGGTCCATTACTTGGTTAAAATCCGATTTTGAGGTGTTCTGGATGGCCTGGAAGGCTACTCGGTGACTCCTAGCAGTAGCCATGGCCTACCGGTAGCCCTCGTCTACAGGTAGCTCTCGGATACCAATAGATCTCATCTACTGGTAGCTGTCGCCAACCGGTGGCTCTCGGCTACAGGTATCTCTTGGCTACCGGCCGCTCTCAGCTACCAGTAGTTGTCGCCAACCGGTAGCTCTAAGATACCGGTAGCTATCGCCAAATGGTAGCTCTCAGCTACCGGTACCTCTAGGCTACCGGTCGCTCTCAGCTACCGGTACCTCTAGGCTACCGGTAGCTCTCAGCTACTAGTAGCTGTCGCCAACCGGTATCTCTCAGCTAACGGTAACTCTGGGATTCAGGTAGCTCTTATCTACCGGTATTCATCACCAACCGGTAGCTCTAGGCTACCGGTAGCTGTCATCAACAGGTAGATGTCCTCAACCGGTAGCTCTAGCCTACCCTCCACTGGTATTCCAGTAGTTCCTCCTTTTTACGCAAATTGGATTTTATGCCATGTTTTGACCCCCTTTAAAGCCATTAATGGGTTTTAATTAAATTTTGGTGGGGTGCGAGTCCGTTTTAACCACCGGGGACCCTTTAATGATGTGTGGGGTGTCCCAGCCACGTGGTCAACCCACGATCCCGCTCCTTACGCGGTTTCATGATTTTCTCTCCGTATCATAACCGTTCTGGGCATGCTGTATTTCAGCCCTTATCATCCTTTATAAGCTAAAGGATTCTCTCTACATTTCTTTTTCTCAATCCCCCTGCACTCGGAATACCCTTCCTACCAATGAGTTGTGACCCCACAATGTTTTCCTCGATCGTGTTCTGTGGAGATCCTGCTACTCAGGCGGGGAAGTCGATCCTTGATTAGTCAGGTAGGGGTTTCACCTTCGTCCCTCTTTTCTGTGTATCTTGCGGGGTGGGTACGCTACTACTTCTATAGAATTGGATTAACAAACATTAATGAAGATAATAAACGGATTCTAATGATTGAAGGGGTGGGGTGCGATCGATGATGCTGCTCTGTTTTTTTCCTCTTTCATGATTAATGATTCTTGAATTGTGTGGGATTACACCTACTAAAAATCATGGATGTTGGTGGCCTTTCTATGTGCACTAATAAACCCTTACCTCTTCTGATGTTTAAATGGATTGTATTCTACTTCTGAACCTTTTGGTTGTGTAACGGAAATTGGTTTATTACGTATATTCAGCTAAAAACATTGGGAGCACCCAGATCAATTCCTTTTCTGTGATAACCCCAGTTTAATCTCAGTGGAATTGAAATCATAGAGTGTGTTAAATCTTTTAAATCTAAAAATACCTGTTGAGTCTGCCTTGTTTTGGTTGTATTGGTTTGGTTGTTTCCTCCACGGGCCGATTACGGGTGACCTTATGGTTTTCTTGGATAGGGGCTTAGATTGCTGGGGTGATGTGGGTGAGGATGTGATCCTATGTTTATTTCCCGAATTAGGGTGGATCCTCTTCTATTGTGAAACCGTCTTATTCATAGTTCTTGGGACTGTATCTTACTTTGACCTGCTTTGGTTCCAATACATGGGGGGGGGGTCTCACTTGATGTGTTTTTACAAGAGAATGAGGTGTGAATGTTTAAATTCTTGTTGGGTGTGCTTTTTCCTTGGTTTCTGCTTATGCTTACTAGTTGCCCATGTAGGTGCAGAAAATTATTTAAACATTATTATTGAATATGATAACAAGGATGGGACAAATGGGGATTTGGTTTGGTGTGAGTTGTGACTTGGGAATGGGTGTTGTTCTGTTCTCTTATGAATGAATGGTAAGGATAGTGTTCTTTAGGCTGGATGAAGAAAAACCTAGATTTGGGTGAGTACTTGTTACCTATACATATACTTATATTTTTTGTGTTTCTTATTCGCACCCCACCCAAGTTGAGAACTTATTAACATCCCCATTTCATGGGGGAGGGTGTTTTCTTTTCAACACTCCCATGAGTGGCTGGTTATTAGCACTTTTTCTGCTCCCTTTCCCGCATAGCCCAAGACTCTACGGTCAGGCTGTGATGGCCTGAAGTCCATTATTAGCCCAAGAATATTTGGGTAGGGTAGTGTGGTGATTGGCCTAGGTGTATGAGGGCAGGTGGTTTCCCAAGTATCCTCAGGATGAGGCCGAGGTGTCTTCGGGCATGGCAGTAGTTCTTATAGCCCGGGTGTCTTTAGGTGTGGTAGTGGTTGTTCTGGCTTAGGTGTTTGCAGGCATGGTTACGTATGACAGTTGTGGACCAGGTGTCTACGGGTGGGTTAGTGGTTGTGGCCCAGGTGTTTGCGGGCGGGATGTGTGGTTGTGGCCCAGGTGTGTGCGGGCAGGGTATGTCAGTGGGACTGCGATGAGAATGGAGGGATTAGTCCGACGCATATAATGTCTTCAATAACCTGTGGGAAAGTGGCGTGGGGTACCAAAACCTCGATGTTCCATTAATATACATTAATTTATTCTCATTATTTAGGGAGTGTGACTTGGTGAGGCTTGGGTGGTTAGTTTCCTTGTTAGGTGTTTGGTTATCTCTTTTCTCACAGGGCATTATTATGCCTCCCCACTTGTGCACGAGAGTCTTTGGTTTTTCCCTACTAAGTATACTTGTATGCTCACCCTATGTATATAAAACTGTTTTCAGGTTTCTAGGAGGAATTCAGGGATCATGCAGGACCGTACTAGCCTGGACCTTTGGGGAAATTGCTGTTGTTGTTTCCATTTTTCTTGGTATCTCTTTACCTTTGGAGTTTTGTGACTTGTATCTCCTACCTTTGAACATGCATATGGGAATGGTTTATTTTCAGCTTTATTTTCACTTTCAGTTTTGGTGTTGTGGGATTTACTATCTTATATCCCAATCCTATTAATAGAAAAAGGGTAATGCCTTCCATTTAGTGTGTGATTCTATACCCTTGGTGCTAGTCTCCACTCCGGGACCTATTGAAGGCGAGTTTCGGGGGTCATTATCTCTCCTTCAACTTAAAGAAGGAAGGGCCTGGAAATCTGATGACCCTTCCCTCCTTTTGGTGAATGCGGATTGTGATACAAAATATTATTCAAAAAGTATTTTACAATAAGTTAGGTGGGTTTTTGTCATTATTTACCATTTTAAAATACTTATTCACATTTTTTTATAGATAGAAATGTGTGATCATTATCTTTTTTTAATGATTCCATTTTTTCAATATTTCTATTTTCAATAATCTATTTATCTATTAGTTATATTACCTCTAAAAGATTATAAATACTTGAAAATAAATTAATAAATATATATATATTATAATTTACTATAATAATATATTAATGGTAGATATATAATGAATTGACAATGTCCTCACAACTGGTAAAAGTAAACATTAATGATGGGTGTCAGAAGATATAGAATATATATATATATATATATATATATTAACAATTTATAAAAGTTATAAAGTATTAATATAAAATAAAATTCATTTATATTAACTTATTTAATAAATTAAAGAGTTTAAAATATAAGTGAGAATATTATATTAAAAGATTAATAAATGATGTAACAAGAAAGAAGAATTTGGTCTTATTTGGATATTACCGAATACTAAGGGAGTATTTTTACTATGTCTTGAAGTGGGGTTAGAGTAGAACAACAAAACTAATCATAGGAAAATTAAGAGGAGGGGTTTACCCAAATCATTATAAATGAGATTGGAATTAATTTTCCATTAGGGTGATAGGAAAAATTTATACTTGAAAGCGGTGAAATTTTCTGTTAAAATACACTATATAATAGTAATTAATGGCTAATACATAAAATAATGGAATTTTATTTAGAAATGAATAGTATTAAACTTCCTTATTGGAAAAAACATAAATCATTTGTAAATATTTTATGTAGTATTATCATGATGATGCCATCATTAAATAATCATTCCATCATATTTACCAAATTAATTATTAATATTATTAACTTTTTATGAAAAAAAATCAATATAACTAAACTTGGACATCAATTTCAAATATGGTGTTTATTTTATGAAAATGAAATTATATATTTACAAAAAAATTATAATAATTAATAAAAACATTAAAAACTAGTATTTAATATAAAAATAATTTTGTGGCCTATTAAAAATATTCTTCTAGGATTGATTAATTTCCAAATAAATGTTAAAAATAAAATTTCAAATTTTTTTAAAAAAATATAGTTTAATAATAAATGTAATTTTTTATTTTTTATAATATTTTATTATAAATATTTCATTCCCTATTTTATTATTTACATTAAAATTCAACTCTTTCAAAAACATTCCCAGAAAACACTCTTGCATAATTTTGATAATTTGATTCAAAAAAGTTTATCCCCTCTATGAAAATAAATCCCAAAAATAGATAAATACTATATTTATCTATATTTAAGAATATTAAGGTTTAACTACTAAAGATAAAGTAGATCACCCAAATTTTTTGTGAGAAAAATTAGAAAATTATATTTATTACTGTAATTGTTCATTTATGATATTTTTATATAGACATTTTAGTATTTTAATTGCATTAATGGTTTGACGATTCCACTATTTGTGTTACTATTTTAATAGTCATGTTATTATTGTAATATTCATTTTAATATTATAACAACCATATTTCCAATAGTCATATTGTCTTCCACTACCCTATATATACCCCTTAAACCATATATAATTTATTCACATAATTTCTCATAATGTAATCTATATTTCATTAATAATATTACAATTTTATTTTTAATAATATTTTTTATTATTACAGTAGTGATCATGACTGTGATATTTATTGATGATCATGAAATAATGGATTTTTAAATTCAACTCATGCAATTTATTTATTTTCATTATCCCATTATACATTTTGTTTTATTTTATATTATGTATTTATCATTTTTCCTAAATTATTACATATTGATGAAATAAAATATTTTTTATCTTTTTTATGTAGTGAATTTTATTTATATATGTTACAAAAAATAGATATTTTGATGTAAAGTTTCAAATAGAAAAATTTTAGTCATTAAAATAATTAATTTTAATTAAAACTTATTACTATCCAAATATTTTAATAAAATTTAAAATCTAAATGGAATTTAAAATATATAAGTTTATGTTTAATTTCAACCACCATATGTATTATAAAAAATATTTAGTCACATTTTAGAATCCAATTCTTTCAATCATTTCCTTGTACTCCCATTTAAAATCGTTAATCAAATTTAGTATAGATAAAAATTACATTTCATTAAAAAAAATTGAATGAAAAACACAACCAAATTAATCATTTATCATGAATTAACTATCCAATAAATCAATAAATATATAACTAAATAACAATTAAAACTATAAAAATTAATAAATTCTATGCTTTAGTTAATTACATATTACTACATAAGTATTCAGGCCAACCTTGAACAATTATTTCATGATTTTAAACTGAGTCAAACATTTCATAACAACTAGAATTCGTTCATCATTGTCTAAAAATTATGTTTTTATACAATAAATCCTAATAGAAATGCATATGAAAATGAAATATAAATAAACCCATGAAAATATTGAAGGACCTCACCCAAACATGGGATTCCCTGGTAACTCCTGATTTTATCCAAATTATGATTGATTGGTATTTTATTACTTGATTCCTAAGTCTAAATAATATATCTCTAATCCACCAATGATCCTAGTGTGTTATATTTCTCAAATACCATCTATAAAAACCATGTTCAATTAAAATTGTTTGTCCTATATCTCTATGAGTCCTAAAATAGGATTCATAATCAATATAGGATATCATTAAATCTTAGGGGAAATACATATAATATATTAATTTATTTACCCTCACTAACTCAAAATAAACATGAATACGATTATGTTTGGACATATAATGTTGATTTACTTTTTTGCTTAAAATTTGTGTATTTTGACATAATTTTCCATTTAAGGGGTTAGAAAGGGATTATGTTCAGGTGTTGAGAGAAAATAATAAGTTGTGATGTTTTTTCAATGAGAAAAAACTACAATCAGAAACCTATTAGAATGTCACTAGCTGTCTAAGGATACTGCCTCTACCACTAGGTATATTGTGGGGGTGGGGGACATAGTGATCCTAGAAAACAATCGGTGTAGTAGTGGGTTTCTATCACAGTTCTAGTAGGCAATAAGGCCCCCATTTTAATAGTGGAATTTTGGTAATTTGTACATGATATTTATTATTAAATTTTTTCATTCATTTTTTCCCATGGCCTCACTTCCTACATCCCTTTCCCCTCGGAATATTCTTCTTGAAGCTTGGTTCCCCCATTTATCATTCTCCCAATAATAATCCATCTATGTATTTTGATCGCTACAGGTGAGTCTACAAACCCTCTACCATCTAACTGGGGGCGCTTTCCCTGTTTGTATTTTCCATAGTAAAAATAAGTAATTTAGAGGATAATCGTCAATTTTATGATTCCAATTGATTGGATTAGAATAAATTAGATAAAATTTACATATATGATTTTACTATAATAAGGTAGGTGGTCCCTATGGTTTGATATGAATTTATATGAATGTTTATGTGATATGTGAATTGTATATTATATAGTTCTATACTTATATCCCAGTAAAAAAATAAAATTTCATCCTTGTTGATTTTAGAGAAGCGTGGGAATTATAAGGGTCATAAGTAGACTTTTGATTGATTTATTATAATCCTATGTTCATCAATGACCATTTTTATGGATTAAATATTTAATGAAATTGTGAATGAGAATCTATATGGGGTGTCGTTGAATATATTAAGACATATTACACCTTTTGAGGATCCTATATTATTCTATAATGGTAGTGTAATCATGAAAATAATGGATAGTATAGAGGTAATACATTAATAGATTGTAATATGGAAGAATGGGGTTGTGTGTGGGTAATCCAACCAAATATCAACAATGAAACGAAGGTTGGATGGAATACCAATGAATGTTCTTGGATTTATATGAACTCTTTAATACAGAATGTATATTTTTTTAATGTGTAAAAGTTTTATTTAAAAAGTAAATGATTTTTCATGATTGAGATGTTTATAAATTAATTTTTTATTGTGGGATTTGGTGTAATAGAAACTATGAAAATTTCTGTGATACATATTGGTTGTAATGTCAACCATGGATACTTTTGTTATATAGTGTAACACCCTAATATTTTAAAATTGGTACCTAATATTTTATAGCTTATATGACATGAAACAAAAATATTATAAGAGAATAAAATATCACTATACATTATAGTATATTTATTTTAAATAAATTCAATTCCTATTATTTTTTTCAATGCACAAAACACAGGGTTTGAACGAAACATGACACTCTATTAAAATATTATTATTAACATGCACATTTTAACATAGTATTTATGTTGGCGTGTATGAAAAATACTAAAAAAATTGTAAAAAATATATGTTTTACACGTGTATAATATAAATTCAATTATAATTTTTAAAATATGTATAATATAAAAACCATTTGAATAAAAAAGAAATTTTTTTCTGAAAAACGGTATTTTATCTAAAAGGTTTTTTAATCACGTTTTGATCACATAATTTAAAATTAAAATTTTCTATTTAAATAAAATTTATTCAACAAAAAAAATTAAAATCTAAATTTCAAAATTTTATTTAGGTTAATTCTTTAGAATTTTCTGAAAAGATATATTTTTGGTGACTACTGAAAAAAACTTGTATTTATTAAAAAATGCTTCTTCATTAAAATAATTTAGAAGATAAATATAATTTTAATATGGTTTTATAATTATAATAATTTAAATTATATTTATATCCATTTAAATAATTTGTAATCAATTTCATGCTTAATTTTCATATAAAATCATTAAAACCTTTGAAACATTTCTCTTTTGAAAACCACTTTTTCGTCGTGTCTATGAGGTTAATTTGAAATTAAATTTTGACAAATATATTAATTGAATATGAAAAATGGATTACATATATAGAATTGTAATAATTTTTATTTTAAAATATTGTTAACAAAAAATTTTACTATAACTAATACTAAAAAATAAAAATTAATTAGTGTGGTTAAGGTGAAAATATAAATACTAAGGGGTTAAAATAAAAAGATAAGAGAGAAATAGTCCTATAAACATGTAATAAACTGATATAATATGAAAATGTTTAACTAATTATATTTAATATCAGATTATTGACCATTTTTTATCCTTTTGGTATTGAAAAAATTAGGCACACTGTTTTCTTTTGAAAAAATACATGTGTGCCACTCACCCCACTTATAAAAGGACACCAACTATCTTCTCCTATACCCACATAGAAAACCATTTTTATTGTAAAATTCCTACAAAAATATTTTAATTACTTCCATCCCCAAATAAAAAAGACATTTTTTGGTTAGATATCCAATCTAGGATGACTTTAGGTTGAATATAAAGTGGTTGTTGGAAGAAGATGTAATGTTTTTTACTATGTGTTATTTTTCTTATTCATCAAACTCCTTAAAATATATTCCAATTATGATAAAAAAAATAACACAAAAAATAACCTCTATAGTAATATTTTATTATGTTAATGTAATTATCTATTTTCATTTCCAATTCCATCATGTTGGATAAAAAATCAGCATTCGTGTTTAAGACGAACTACACCTCACTAACAGATGTATTTTGTATTCCAAAACCAACATTAAATGATGGATATAATTATGGATATAATATGTTTATATTATAATTATAAACTTATTAAACTAATACAATTATTATATCATATACCCCTTATTACTTTATATTATATGGGGGATATGATAATGTCACTCGGGTGTAGAACAGACTACTGCATCGTGAAGCAATGTTATTCATTTATCGCTTACTGATTTCAAGGATGTTTTTAAAGATAATTTTAATTTATATGTTTAATATATATTACATGAAATTACATATTTATGTATAATATAACTTAAAACATTTTACCTTCCAATACTTTGTAAAATAATAATTTCGATCGTGCATACCTGTAGGATACCACTTTCACATAGTCATATGAGATGTTTTTCATTTTATTTTTACACGGATGATAATAAGGTTGGATTTTATTAATATAAATTTAATATATAACATAATTATGATTCTATAAAATTGAATTAATATTTATTTTCTTATATTTTAATTCATTGATAAAAATGAAAGAATCAATCAGGTATATATAAGACATACCATCTCTATAAATGGTGTAATACATTTTCTATATATGACATTTATAGATTACTATAAATACATATATAATGAATATATATGATATTTATGTTACGGTTAATATTTTTGATAGTATTTATCCACGATCTAATTTAAAATAGAAATTTTTTTTGAACTAAAACACACATAAGAATGGACGAAAATATCAATGGAAATAGTTCTTTAAAAAGATGGTGGTCTTTAAATTGGTGATAAAAGACTATATGTAATTAATATATGATATTATATATATGTTTATGGTTTTTTAAAAGATCTATAATAAACCTAAATTTATTATTAATGAGGTTTCTACACATAATAATGAATTCAAACTAGTGGTATGGGTTTCTCATATCATATTACTTCCAGAAGACAAAAACAATATTCACCACATATTCCTTTGTTTGATGTATATTTTTACCCTTTTGATATGTTATTTAATGAATATATTTTTATTCATGGCATTTATTGTTTTATTTCGAGTTATATCTTTCATGGGTATTGTGATTCAAATGTTACCAAAGGGGTAAGGGTTTATTTCTCATTCTCATCCGTATTCAGAATTTTTTATGTTCAAGTATCCATTAGGAAACATTATTGATATATATGTAATAAAATAATTCTAAATTATTATCCTATAGTTATTTATATACTTTTTCATGTAAAAGTAACATTTTACCACTCTTTGGTACTTAAAATGATTGAGAAAATATTTTTATGAAAAAAGAAATTTAATTCTCTCATTAGAAGAAAATACATTTTCATCAAATTCCATGATTTCTAAAAAGAATTAAAAAAAATGTTTTTATACATTTCAAAATGATTTATTAAAGGTATATTTATCAATTTTTATAATTTAAATTTTTATGAAAGGAATCTCAATGTCATTTTAAAAGAAAGATTCATTTGGCATTTATTGAAAATAACTTTTTAAATGGGGATTCCTTGCTCCATAAAAAAAATAAAATATATATAATAAAGGTAAAATGTTATAAATGTATGAAATAATGAAAATTTTAAAATAATTTTTAAAAAGAGGTAGTATATCCATAAGAAGATTATTCGGCCACACGATATCATTATTGACTTCTTCATTTGATAGAACATCCACCACTAAGTTCACCTCACGATAAGCATGAGTGATTATATGGTTGATCTCAAAATGGGAGTGGAGGTCGTCCAACCATCATGTTTTAAGGGGATATGAAAGATGAACCACACCATTTCATAGGGCTTGGAAAATTGTTGTAGAGTTTCTTTACAACCTTATGTTGTTCCACCCTTTTTTCTTGAGAATAATAACCACAGTGACGAAACAATACATATCAGATTCCAGGGAGGAGGAAATACCATTATTACCATAAAAGCATCCAATAGCCTATTTTTGGGGCCCCTATAAACTCTTCTACAACATGAGGGACCCGATTTACCATTTTAGTAGTCATCCAAATTAATTTTCTTCAATCCATGGAGTGGGTATTTCATAAAAACTTTTGATGTACCACTACGATGGTTGTACCTTCCATTTATTCTCAAGAGATGTAATACAATGAATTCATTGATGGAGTTATTGTAGGGAGTAGTTTTAATCAATCCAAAATCTTTGATAATAGTGAATATCCTCAAATGCGTTGCATGAAAACTGAAAGCGTTATTATTGTGTATATAAGCATTTCTCTCATACAAGATTACATGAAGCGATTTAGCAACCACAACCATCAAGAGGTATATGATCGGCATAGATGTGTCTACATCAGTACATCATTGGATATGTGGATTAATTTATTACATATCGATCCATCTAAGTTATAAGTGGTAATATGTGTACTTACATAAAGAAGTTGTGGTAGCACAATATTAGAATATATGTCTAGTATCTTATATGTGTTTGTTGCATAGATGCCATTTAGATAAAATTTGAATAAAAAATAATAGTAGATAATTGTCATTGGTAATCAATTATGCGCTATTCTCTATTTTAGAGAAAATATAGAACGGTTTAATCCAATTCTTCTCAATGTTTTTCAACCATGAAAATTAATATTATTAGTAATAAATTTATTAATAATGAAAATTTTGTAATAGAAAATTAAAGTGTTCACATGATCCCATACTAAAAAATCTATTTAATTATAAAAGGGATAATTGTTGATTATTTTATTAATATCATTGGGTAAATACAAACCTGGAGAGTTTAATAGATCATTTATTAGAATTTTTGTATCTGCAGGTGAGTACATGAGATCAAAAATAGAGATAAGATGGGATCCAGACCAGTTATCTAACAAATAATTCTAAGAATATTCATGGGTTACCATCCATCATTATTGATACATAATTCTATATAATTTTTTTTTGATGGGTGACAAGATTGAGGAGTCCATATAATGAAAATTCACATTCTTTAATTTTCTTAATGTGAATTCCATGATTGGAATTTTTCACTATTATGATCACCTAATATTTCAAAGATTAATTTATAATTTTTAAATACTTGTATTCAAGGAAAATTATTGTCAAAATATTTTGTGAACTTTTTTTAAAAATAATTTTCTATGTAAAAGGTTTATTTTCCTTAAAAAATTAATGACTTTTTATTGGTATTTTGGTTTTTAAATATCATTAAACCTTAATTTTAGTTATAATACAATGTGTATATGATATATTTATGTCATATTTATTATTTATTTAGATGGTTTGTGTGTAATGTGATTGAGTATGTAAAATGTTTTGAAAAATCCCCAGATTACTGTAAATGGTTTATGATTAGGTTGATTGATTGTGGTAATTATTAACATTTTGTATATTAGCATTTATATTTGAATGTTTATGATGATTATGTTTCAACCCTTTTATATGGGGAGGCCATTGAAATAATTAAGTGATGGGTTGGTTTAGGAATTGGATATCCCCTTGATGCATCGATTGGTTTCATTAGACAAATTATCTTAGGTTTTTGGACGATGTCATAACCATTTATGTAAGATGTCCTGGAATGAGGAAATGTTGGTAAAAAGTATTGGAATAAGGACAAGATGATATGTTTAAGATGTCTGAAATTATGAATTACATCCTTAAAAAATCATTCAATGAAATTCCATGTGATTATTTGATTAGTTAGAATATACATGGTTTTGTTTTGATCTCTTTTGATTATTAATATAGAATTATTTTTTCATAATTTATTATTAGTGTATTACTATCAAAATTTTGATTAAATGTTATTTGTTTCATTTATTTACCTTTACATGTTTATTATTACTTATTTATTGATAAGTTTTTCTATACGGATTCCCTCACCGAGCATTTGAGGTCACAAATTTCCCATGTTTTTATTTATTCTATGGTACCAAGAAGTGCTTTGTGATTGATATAAAGGGATATACTAAGGGAAATAATGGGATTGTAAATGAAAATAATTTTCTATATCTTTTTAATATCAAGGAGAAATTCAAGTATGTATATTTCATACCAATATTTTGAAACAACATTGTCTTTCAGGATGTGATAGATTTTATTTAGTTATAATGTAATAAAGTAATCACCAGCTCTATAATACTGGATTTGGGGACATTACCACTACTATCATAAGCTTGTTTATAAGAATCATTATAAACTATATTTAGTAAAACATTTATTAAGGAACATAACCCTATGATAGAATTTAGGGATATGTATTGATGAACATCCCTATATTATGCTAAAGAAGATACACTGTGTTTTTTCCTAGAAATAAAACCCTATTTGTATACTAAAAGAAGATGTGGTTCTGGTACATATGTACCTAGGGTTAATAACCTAGATAACAGTACATTGGTCTTGGCCCGATCATCAACTGATGCATGACAATGGAAATTATTTCAAACCCGATATGATACTCTGAAGGGATATTTTTAGGATAATTCATATATTCATTTACAACCATTATGAAAGATTTGAAAATAATGATATCCCGAAAAAACATGCTTATGATTATGATATTCGTTGTTCATATGTTTTTCAAATTATGTTTATTGTTTTATTAGTTTTTTATCATAAATTATGTTTCATGATGTTATGATCTAATATAGTGTATTTAATTGTTTATAAATAGAACCTAACATAAGGAATGGGAACTATATCAATGAAAAAACTCAATGTAGATATTGAGATTCTGAAATATAAAATGAAACTGGAGATCGGCCTACTACTAGAAATGAAAAATTTATAACAATATTGGGAAATATCCATTAGGATATGAGTAACAATCATTCTTGTATGGAGAAGCCTGCTGACCTACCATGAAATGTAATAATGTTAGTCCACATCATGCATCACATACCTATATAATTCAATGGGACTAAAAATCTATTTTTAGTGTATAAATGGATAAAATCCTTAGAGAAGGTATTTGTCTATTTGTGAAGTAATTAAAGGGAGAAATATTTCATGGAATTTTATCATGTCTTGAAAGATGAAGATAAATGTTGGGCATTAATTCAAAGCAATAAGGAAGAAGAAGACATAGAAAAAATATAATGGAATGATTTTATGGTAATATTCTTAGAAAAACATTTTATTCCTGAGAAATTATTGGATATGGAGAGATGGTTTTTGAGTCTAATATAGAAAGAAGAATAAAAATTTAATAAGTATGAATCCAACATTATAAGGTTAGAAAGGCATTATTCAGACTACATATATAATCCAAAGATAAATATTGTAGGTTTCTTATATGGGAATAATCCATTTCATCAAAGGGAAATATAATCCCAAACATTATCATTATATGAGGACATATTATAATTTTCTATAAAGATAATGAAAATAAGTCTAAAATTCATATTTCTTTGAATTGAAGTAAGATAATATGTTTATTATAAATAAATAATGGATAAAGGTAATAAGGTAATATCGTATTATTCCATATGTTATACTTGTGAAAAAAATCACCATGGTACATGGGTAAATGGAAAATGAGTTTTCATGTTGTTTTTAGGAAAAGTCCAAAATGATTATTAATTTAAGGGAATGTGAGATTCCTCATATTAAAAATCATTATCTATAAAGAGATGGGGAACTATTCCAACCCATTCCCTAAGCATTAAAGTAATATACCTCAGAAGAAGCTTGGGGTCAAAGTCAGTCGTAAGCTATTGATATAGTTGAAGTGGAATGATTAATGTTATTGTTTATTTTAATCCGAGAAATATGTTATAAAAGTATTATATTGATTATATTTTCAATTAAAGAGTCATGAAAAATATTATAATTATACTAACGTAATATTTCATTATGGATATGAAATAATGTGTGGAATGGTACCAAAAAAATGATTTTGTGGAATTTTTATCTACATGGAAAACCCAAAATTAGTGTTAGATAACCATTAACATGTTTCCTATTTTTTGATAATAATGGTAATGATATATTTATGGGATAGTATTGGGGAACATTAAATTGGTTAGTGATTTTATATTTCATGTTATATTTTTTCTAGTTTAATTCATGTTTGGATCTATGGAATATATTCGAGGACATGAGAATACATTTTTGGATGAATGCATGTTTTTTAATTATAATTTTATAGTGATGATGGTATTAAAATATTTAAAATGTGACATTAAAGGACATATTATATTTCCAGGGGAATATATTGTTTATTTAGTGACCTTCCATAAAAATATAAAACATTTAATTTTGACTGAAATATTTGGATGAGTCTTATGGTTAACAGATAATTTATTCTAACGTCATTTATTTTGGAAAATATCTCGTGGTATGAGGAATTAAATAGAAATATATTTATCTATTAAATTTTATTTAGGCATAAAAAATAATTTATGATAATCATATTTTGGAGTAATAAATGAAGATGTAATTGATCAAACCACAAAAAAGGATGAAATAGTTCCTATGAATCATAAAGTTAGCTTGGAAGTAAATTTTCACATGTTCTCAGTCTATATGGTAAAATAATTGTTCAACTTTGAGAAAAATATCTTGAAACAAAATTAATATCCATGAAATTTCATTTTTGATGAATAAAATTGTCTCTAAACTAATTATTTTATTTTAAAATTAGTTTTGACTCTCTCTTCACAATTCAAATTCTTGTGGTAAATTACATTGATCACCCACTATCATTATTCTGGCATTACTCTTTTATTCCATGTTCATACCTTCACATTCCAAATAGGTTCTTCTACTTATAATCATAGTTGTGTTATTATTATAGAGGACCATTATACTTCTGATTATCTCGTATCAAGAAGATGTTTTATTAACCCTTGTCATGATGTGGTTTTCCAAGATATTTGTTTCATATTTCAAACCCTTGATTATTAAGATCAATATAAATTATGAGGAAACAATCTATTTAAGGGGAAAATAATGCAACACCTTGAGATTTGGAAAGAGGAACATCATATTTGACTACATATAGAATATGAAATGACCAAACTATATGATAATGTTACACCCTAATACATTAAAATATATTTTTTAAAATAAATTAATTCTCTTCAATGGCATTAAATTCATGAAACACTGAGTTTAAATAATACATAATACACTATTAATTTTTTTTATTAATATGAACATTATATCTAAAATGTTAAATTGGTAGGTATGGAATATAATAACTAAATTACGAAAATTATTTTAATTAAACATTTATAAAATAAATTAAATGCTTAATTACTCATTATAAATAATGTAATAACCATTTGAATGAATATGAAATGTTTTCTAAGAAGAGCATTTTTTCTAAAATGTACTCTAGTCGTGCTTTTCTCAAATAATTTTAAATTAATTTTTAAAAATGTTGGAAATTTTATTTTAAAAAACATCATTTTTAAATATATATTTCGATATTATATTTGGGTGAATTTTTAAAAAATTTATGAAAGGATAAGTTTTTAGTGAATAGTAAAATATGTTGGGTTTTATTAAAAAAATTGTTTTCATTCAATGAATTTACAAGTTATTTTTTTCAATTTTCATTTTAACGAAAAATTAGTTAAACTATACATCTATTATTCCATTTTGTATCTTTTTAATAGAGTTATTATTTAATTTCGATAAAAAAATTGTAATCATTTGAACATTTTCCTTTTAGAAAACTACTTTTTCATCATGTATGCATTAAATGAAATTTTACCACTTATATTAATGGAATTTGAAAAATAGGATTAAATATTTGGAATATGAATAATTTATATCATATAATAATTTCAACTTAATTTTTAATTTTATTGAGTTGTGAAAACAATAAAAATTAATTGTTGTGATTAATGTGAAAATGGGT
Source organism: Viscum album (assembly GCA_963277665.1). NCBI lineage: Eukaryota > Viridiplantae > Streptophyta > Magnoliopsida > Santalales > Viscaceae > Viscum > Viscum album. The sequence continues at coordinate 2,017,908,770 of OY728126.1, read as the reverse complement.
TTAATAGGAGTTAAACTAAATTGATAATGGGGAAATGACCAATAAACAAGTACAGAACATATTATATGGACATACATTGTAGAGACCCTAAGCTTATCGTACATAGACATTACATTACTTTTGCGGAATACTTAGTACATAACAAAAACACACACACAAGGATCGTAATAGTTTAGTGTCTTTGGAAACTCGGAACGTAATCTTCTAATCGTGGTGAAAGATCTTCAATATCTCCCATAAAGATCTTCTTTTTTTTACCTAAAAACCTTTCTTTATATCCTGGGGAAAAGAAAACATAAAAGGGTGAGCTCAAATGCTCAGTAAGGGTAAACAAAAGAAATATCAATCACATCATATACATAAGAACATAGCCTTTGGAAATCTTAACCTGCAAAAGAGCTCATAATATCATAACATGGGATAAATCATAGAAGTGAAAATGAGATCCCCATAAAACTTGAAACTTTGTGGCATGCACACATAATCATGGAAAATCATTTCTTGTTAGTCAAGACTCATTGCCAAGACTATCTTAGTGGACAAAGTCCCTTTCTGAATCGAGTAACCCTCGTTTCAGTCCTGTTTCACTGAACCGGTATAACCTACCGTTCCAGCCCTGTCTATCTCATGAGATATAAAATCTTTACCCAATGCATTGGAGGGATATATAGTTCCCACCCATCTTATAATGAATCCTTTCTTATGTGTGCCACATAATCATAAAACATACATCATCGCATAACACATGTAACAAAAATGGGATTCTTGAAACATCATGACATCATAAATCAATTCATATAAGATAAAGGAATTCATAAACATAATTCCATCACAACATAGTCAAATCAATGTAAAAATATGGATAGAAACAGAACCCTTTATTATCTTAGATGGAAAATAATTTTGATAAAACACTTGAATTGAATTCTTGAGGAAAATATCCTTTCTTCTTCAAAATCAATTTCTTTTCACAAAACATCATGCAATTTTAAAAGAAAGAGATTTTATTGAAAATAGTCATGAAATCTTTTAGAGGAAGCTTCATGAAAATAAGGATTTATAAAACAGTAGAAATCTGTTCGTTCCGTATAATTAAAAAAATCATTCTTCGTACTTTTGTCGGAAAAGTCAAAAAGTACCTCGTACGAAAAACGACAAAAGATTCCTTTCATACGTATTACTAAAAACTCACTGAAGGGTAAAAATGGATTTAAACAATTTTAGGTGGATGGAAATAATATTACATATTGAGTAAACATGGATGTGGATGATAAAATACACCCCAGTAAATACTTATGAATAAACAATCTCGGATAAAAATGAGATTGTGATATTTCCCTTACCTTAGGTCCGATTTGCTTTGTTCGTGTCCGAAGCTCCTCTTCTTTTGGAACGCCTCTTTGAATCCTCCACTTAAGGAACTAAGATTGGTCTTTGGAGAAGACCAGGACCTCTAGGATTATTCTAGGAAAGTGGAGAGGAGAAAATGGAAGGGGTTGGCCGAGCTTGAGTGCTCAATTTGGTGTGTGGAGGAGGGGGAGGAGGTGCCCTTTTATAAGGGAGGAGAGGGGCACCTTAGGAATATCTCAAAATATTATTTTATATTAAAGTCAAAATCGGTTTATAATGGTTCCAAAGGGTCTTATTTCGAAGATAATGTGGGGATGGGTCGAAATCCTATCAACCAATAGGATTTAGACAAGTTTAGGGTATTATTTTAACCTTATCAATTAGATTTAACTCTAAGTTAATTAATTTAACTTTTACCGTGTCTTTTTGTTTTCTTTCACTATATGGTTAATACACTTACTATAACATGCCAAACGAACCCCAAATTGTTTATTATTAATATATATATCCTTATCTAAGTCATTTGGCCGAACCTTAGATTTTTAGGAATAAAATAACAATTAATAATATAATATTTTATTTAAAAACTATTTTGTGTCAATTTTGACACTATTTGATATATGATTTTTGTGAAAGTAATAACAGAATTATATGTTCGAACCAAGTTGATTAAATCAACAATAATATATCATAGTAACCTAGAAAATTAGTGGAATTCATAAAAAGTCTCAAATTACATTTATTTTGGTGTTTATAACATCAATTATGTCAATATTTCATTAATAAGATAATTATTGCATCGTCATTGTCTCATAAATAAATTAAATTATTTAATGTCTAAAAATTACAAATAAAATACCCTTATGTAGGAAATCTTTTTAGATTTCTAATGAATATTTATAGTCGAATTTATCTTATGTATAACCCCATATTAAAAATGATTTACTTATTAAACATTGATTTTAACTATTTTAACCCTTCTTTAAATAAATTAATAATAAATGTCCTAATCTAATCCAAGTGGGCCTAAATGGACATATTTTATTCCTAAGTTTGTTTTTGGTCGAATTACACTTGTCCAATGGAATTAGTACATGTGTTAGGGTAATAGTAATATCATATTTACCCTTAGTTACCCTATTTACTATTAACCGCGGTAAAAAAAGTAAAAAGTTACTATTCACCAAAAAATTATTTTTATCTCATTGAACCATATTTTACTTACTGATATCAACCGTGTCTGTCGGATTTTTGAAATTCCACTCACAGAAGCGGTAAAATTAAGTTTTATGAAAAATTCAGTTTTTTTTAACTACCACTTAGTAGTTTCACTATTCAAAAATTGATGTTTTTCAGAACAGTGCCAAAATTTCATCCCAAGCTATATTTCATATTCCGAATTCAAAAATGAATTCTATTTTACCAAATTCATTACATAAAAGTTGCATTAATTAATTTTATAATTAAATCCCACTGTTAAAACAAATAGCGTGTTTTTAAGAAACAATATCTATCAAAAGATTGACACTTGTTTATGTCTAGTTTAAATGTGAAGTTACATCCAATGACCAACATTGTATTAAATTGTAAAAATATATTCTAAATATACTTTAAAACCACTCAAATTAATGATTTATCACTATTAATTATTTCGATTAAAAAAGTTGTTTTTAATTATAATTTAGTAATTTTCACTATTCATCAGAATATGAAAGTTATCCGAAAAGTACCAAAATTTCACCTTAGGCTAAATTCGATACTCCGAATCCAAAAATGAAGTCCATTTTAAAATTTCTAAAATTTAAAAAGTGGTTATTACTATTCATAACGGCTAGTTTTAATAATATTTTAATAGCATATCATTGTTTCGTGAAACTCAGTATTACGTACCACACACGCTATCGAGGAAGGTTGCGATTGCGTGTAATGCAAGGCAAGTCAAGGATGTGTGTTGTGCAAGCTCCTTTTGGTGTAGCGTACAACACAAGACATTAGTGAAATAAAAAGAATATTTTTCATAAAATCTCGGGCTGTTACATTCTACCCCCCTTAAAATGAATTTCTCCCTCGAAATTCGTCGGGGTTATAAATGGTTTACTATTCAAAAGTTTCTTTAATAGAAACCCACATCATAAAAAGGAATACCAAAACTTGGCTTTAAAAACTAAAGTATGAAATGTAACGATTACCCAAATAAACTAATCACTGGGTTTCCACATAGGTGAAAATATGGATATGGAAGAGAAATCTAACCATCATGTTCTGATGGAGAGTGGTAGAGAACATGGCTATGGAAAAGCCAGTAATCACAAATCCATAAATTTGTGACGATCTAAGGTACCATCTGATTCATCGGGTATAAGAGAACTAGGACAACATTTTTGGTTTTCAAGATCATTTCCCTAAAGTTAAAGAATTTTGAATTAGAATAAATACTTACTTTATTTTGGTACAATCTCACTGTTGTTCGTGCCTTTAACAATTTCCACTTCATCTCTTAAATAAATGAAGTTGAATTTGTTATTCGTGAAGTGTTAGCAGATCATGTGATAGGATGACGGGTCATTCCATCTGTCTCAAAAGGTTAGCAAAATTTATATACATAAGTCGATCTATAGTGGTATTAATCATATATGGTTCCTAAAATGGACTTTATACTTCATATATCATATTGCTTAATATAATAAAACTAGTTTCTAATAAACAGGGACTTCCTGTAGGCCAGTGGTTGGCGATAAAGGCCAGTCGCACTTCGGTTGTGGGTTCGATTCCCACATCCTTGTCTGACGCGATGGGTTGTCGCCCGTCCTGCAGGTTGTCCTTTTTCTAAAAATACATTACTATAACATCCCATCAATAATATCGAAAAAAAAACTTCTATCCTTAAACAATACTCACTTATGTCCAACATAATCCATTTCAATCTTTAGGCTTATCCATAATACTACAGTCCACTCTCATAACATAGTGAAAACGATTACCAGAGATTTAATACCATCGTTGATCCCCATATATCATAAGATATGTTTTTTTTTGTCACATTCCAAACATTCAAAGTCCTTAATCATGTATTCTCTTGAATACCTTAGTGAAAACATGAATGCAGTTTAAAGTTAACACTTTCCACATACAAAAATCCTCAAAATTCTATATACTCAAACCATGATATCACTTAGTCCTTATATCAATCATGAGCTCATGAATACTATTAAACATTTCATTTTCTCGTTTTCCCTTCATTATGCGCATATCATCTTATTTCCAAAAAAATATCTCAATCACTTTGAATACCACATCAATAAATATTGCAATACTCAATGATACAACATTATTTTGGAATCCCATTACATAAACACTTAATCATTCCACCACATCATTGTCATATTCAACATTGCCAATAGTGATCGCATGTGATTTCCCTTTGTCCTTTGCCTTCAGTGGTTGCTCATGTTGATCATCACTAACCCTTGGATTAGGGCAATTATTAGCATAATGCCCCATTTCCTTGCACTTGAAGCATTGAAGTGTTGGCGGTGCGTTCTCTGTAGTGTTTTCTTTATTCACATCATTAGAAACCCTTTTTCCATTACTTCGACACTCAGCTGCTTGATGACCTTCTTTTCCACACTTAAAACATTTTCTAGTCCCTTTAAGACAATCTCCACCATGATTCTTTCCACACTTTGTGCATAAGGAAACATTCATCTTCTTTTCACCATTATTCTGAGATTTCTCCTTGAACTCCATCTTTCGTTTCTTGTCAAAACCATGAGATGGATATGTAACACCAACTTCCATTTCTACCTTGATAGCACAACGCACAATTTCTTCATAGCTACTGAAGTCTCTTATAGCTAATGCCCTTCGAAGACTTGGTTTTAAGCCACTGAAAAATCGATCAACTTTACTTTCAGGTTGGATGATAATTCCAGAAGCATACCTTGCAAGTCTTGTAAAATTTGCTTCATAGGAACCAACAGATTCATCGTCCATTTGCTTCAGATCAAGAAACTCTTTCTCCATCTTTGTTCGAAGAATACGAGGAAAGTACTTACTGAAAAACAAGTTCTTGAACTCGTCCCATTCCATGGACTCAATTTCATCTCTTGGCCTCGTATTCTTGATAAGATTCCACCATTGATCAGCTTCACCTTCCAAACGATATACTGCTAAGATGACTTTATCATGTTCAGAACATTGAAGAACTGAAAATATCTTTTCAATAGTACTGATCCATTGTTCATCCACAAGTGGATCAGAAGACCCACTGAAAGAAGGTGGACGTTGCCTCATGAAGGACTCAATAGAATATTGTTCCCTTCTCTGCTCATTTGGAAGTCCAGAATGATTCATAGCTTGTGTAAGTATAGCAATAAGATTTTTCACTCCATCTCCCATAACATTTGTTTGTTCAGGAGGGCAATCATTGCATTGTCCATTGCATTGATCAACACGGTTCCTTCGGGTTCCAGCCATCGTCTAAAACCCAAAAAGAATAGTGTGAGAGGCAAAAATCATGCTAGGGAAAACAACATAATAAAGGGGGAGTACCTTCAATATCCCACATCTTAGGTTTAATTCTATGATCGTTAGCGTAATTCTATTACTATAACCTATACGTATACTTATCCCTAGGGACATCCCTAGACATACCTTAGAAATATCTCTAGGGATCTCACTAACGTTTTCGCATCCTAGTTTCCAAAGGTTGACTAAACCTTTCCTCTGATACCAACTATAGAGACCCTAAGCTTATCGTACATAGACATTACATTACTTTTGTGGAATACTTAGTACATAACAAAAACACACACACAAGGATCGTAATAGTTTAGTGTCTTTGGAAACTCGGAACGTAATCTTCTAATCGTGGTGAAAGATCTTCAATATCTCCCATAAAGATCTTCTTTTTTTTACCTAAAAACCTTTCTTTATATCCTCAGGAAAAGAAAATATAAAAGGGTGAGCTCAAATGCTCAGTAAGGGTAAACAAAAGAAATATCAATCACATCATATACATAAGAACATAGCCTTTGGAAATCTTAACCTGCAAAAGAGCTCATAATATCATAACATGGGATAAATCATAGAAGTGAAAATGAGATCCCCATAAAACTTGAAACTTTGTGGCATGCACACATAATCATGGAAAATCATTTCTTGTTAGTCAAGACTCATTTCCAAGACTATCTTAGTGGACAAAGTCCCTTTCTGAATCGAGTAACCCTCGTTTCAGTCATGTTTCACTGAACCGGTATAACCTACCGTTCCAGCCCTGTCTATCTCATGAGATATAAAATCTTTACCCAATGCATTGGATGGAGATATAGGTCCCACCCATCTTATAATGAATCCTTTCTTATGTGTGCCACATAATCATAAAACATACATCATCGCATAACACATGTAACAAAAATGGGATTCTTGAAACATCATGACATCATAAATCAATTCATATAAGATAAAGGAATTCATAAACATAATTCCATCACAACATAGTCAAATCAATGTAAAAATATGGATAGAAACAGAACCCTTTATTATCTTAGATGGAAAATAATTTTGATAAAACACTTGAATTTAATTCTTGAAGAAAATATCCTTTCTTCTTCAAAATCAATTTCTTTTCACAAAACATCATGCAATTTTAAAAGAAAGAGATTTTATTGAAAATAGTCATGAAATCTTTTAGAGGAAGCTTCATGAAAATAAGGCTTTATAAAACAGTAGAAATCCGTTCGTGCCGTATAAGTAAAAAAAAACATTCTTTGTACTTTTGTCGGAAAAGTCAAAAAGTACCTCGTACGAAAAACGACAAAAGATTCCTTTCATACGTATTACTAAAAACTCACCGAAGGGTAAAAATGGATTTAAACAATTTTAGGTGAATGGAAATAATATTACATATTGAGTAAACATGGATGTGGATGATAAAATACACCCCAGTAAATACTTACGAATAAACAATCTCGGATAAAAATGAGATTGTGATATTTCCCTTACCTTAGGTCCGATTTGCTTTGTTCGTGTCCGAAGCTCCTCTTCTTTTGGAACGCCTCTTTGAATCCTCCACTTAAGGAACTAAGATTGGTCTTTGGAGAAGACCAGGACCTCTAGGATTATTCTAGGGAAGTGGAGAGGAGAAAATGGCAGGGGTTGTCCGAGCTTGAGTGCTCAATTTGGTGTGTGGAGGAGGGGGAGGAGGTGCCCTTTTATAAGGGAGGAGAGGGGCACCTTAGGAATATCTCAAAATATTATTTTATATTAAAGTCAAAATCGGTTTATAATGGTTCCAAAGGGTCTTATTTCGAAGATAAGGTGGGGATGGGTCGAAATACTATCAACCAATAGGATTTAGACAAGTTTAAGGTATTATTTTAACCTTATCAATTAGATTTAACTCTAAGTTAATTAATTTAACTTTTACCGTGTCTTTTTGTTTTCTTTCACTATATGGTTAATACACTTACTATAACATGCCAAACGAACCCCAAATTGTTTATTATTAATATATATATCCTTATCTAAGTCATTTTGCCGAACCTTAGATTTTTAGGAATAAAATAACAATTAATAATATAATATTTGATTTAAAAACTATTTTGTGTCAATTTTGACACTATATGATATATGATTTTTGTGAAAGTCATAACAGAATTATATGTTCTAACCAAGTTGATTAAATCAACAATAATATATCATAGTAACCTAGAAAATTAGTGGAATTCATAAAAAGTCTCAAATTACATTTATTTTGGTGTTTATAACATCAATTATGTCAATATTTCATTAATAAGATAATTACTTCATCATCATTGTGTCCTAAATAAATTAAATTATTTAATGTCTAAAAATTACAAATAAAATACCCTTATGTAGGAAATCTTTTTAGCTTTCTAATGAATATTTATAGTCTAATTTATCTTATGTATAACCCAATATTAAAAATTATTTACTTATTAAACTTTGATTTTAACTATTTTAACCCTTCTTTAAATAAATTAATAATAAATGTCCTAATCTAATCCAAGTGGGCCTAAATGGTCATATTTTATTCCTAAGTTTGTTTTTGGTCGAATTACACTTGTCCAATGGAATTAGGACATATGTTAGGGTAATAGTAATATCATATTTACCCTTAGTTACCCTATTTACTATTAACCGCGGTAAAAAAAGTAAAAAGTTACTATTCACCAAAAAATTATTTTTATCTCATTGAACCACATTTTACTTACTGATATCAACCGTGTCTGTCGGATTTTTGAAATTCCATTCAAAGAAGCGGTAAAATTAAGTTTTATGAAAAATTCGGTTTTTTTTTAACTACCACTTAGTAGTTTCACTATTCAAAAATTGATGTTTTTCAGAACAGTGCCAAAATTTCATCCCAAGCTATATTTCATATTCCGAATTCAAAAATGAAGTCTATTTTACCAAATTCATTACATAAAAGTTGCATTAATTAATTTTATAATTAAATCCCGCTGTTAAAACAAATAGCGTGTTTTTAAGAAACAATATCTATCAAAAGATTGACACTTGTTTATGTCTAGTTTAAATGTGAAATTACATCCAATGACCAACATTGTATTAAATTGTAAAAATATATTCTAAATATACTTTAAAACCACTCAAATTAATGATTTATCACTATTAATTATTTCGATTAAAAAAGTTGTTTTTAATTATAATTTAGTAATTTTCACTATTCATCAGAATATGAAAGTTATCCGAAAAGTACCAAAATTTCACCTTAGGCTAAATTCGATACTCCGAATCCAAAAATGAAGTCCATTTTAAAATTTATAAAATTTAAAAATTGGTTATTACTATTCATAACGGCTAGTTTTAATAATATTTTAATAGCATATCATTGTTTCGTGAAACTCAGTATTACGTACCACACACGCTATCGAGGAAGGTTGCGATTGCGTGTAATACAAAGCAAATCAAGGATGTGTGTTGTGCAAGATCCTTTTGGTGTAGCGTACAACACAAGACATTAGTGAAATAAAAAGAATATTTTTCATAAAATCTTGGGCTGTTACATACATAAACCATGTAACCCATTAGTGTAGATAATTTTTAATTTTGGAGCCCTTTGTAATGTGAAAAACATGCGTACACCTTTTTTTGTTTCAAAAAATTACGAGTAAGCCACTCACATCACTTATAAATGGCCAACCCTATCACCTTTTATTCACAATTCCAAATCTTTTTTTTTCACAGAAACTACCCTAAAAATGTATTTCATTCTTCTATATCCATATCCTAAATACCTTGTTGTTATCATAATTCTAATCTATGAAGGCTTTAGGTTAAAAAGAAAGCGATTGTATGAAGAAAATGTAATGTTTTTAACTAGGCATTTTTATATTACTTATTCTTATAACAACATCCAATATTTAAAAAATTATAAAAAATTGATAAATAAATTATATAATGTATAATATTATGTTATTATGTTAATTTAATAACCTACATACATTCTAACTTCCATCAAATGGGATATGAAATCATTATTCATGTGTACGATGGACCACATCCTCACGAATTAATGTAGTTTGTTTTCCATCACCACCTTTAAAGGATGAATATAATGATTTATTTAACATATTTATATGTTTCTAATGAAAATATTATACTTATGTAATTATTAGGTCACATATAACTTCGTACTTTCTATTTTGTGCGGGGATACGACAACGTCGCTCATGTGTACGGTAGAAAACCACCCCAAAAATGATGTGGTTACTTTCTCTATTATGCTATACATAGAAGGTAGTAATGATAAAGTTAATTAATATATTATATATATAACCTAAAATATTTTTTTAAATATAATTTCACATATTTTTTTCTTTTCAATCCATTTTAACCTATTATGTTTCTTTTCATACGTGTAGACTACCACCTCTATATAGTGATGTGAAATGTTGTTCAATTTATTTTTTATATAGATGGTGAAAATGATGAATATTATTAATAAAAATTATATATATATAAATAATGTTAATTATTATTTAAAGGTTAAAAAATATTTATTTTTCTTTTTTTCCATCTGTCGATGAAAATAGAAACAACATTCATGCATACATCAGCCCTACCATATATATGAATGGTGTAATCCATTTTATATCTCTAACATTTATAGCTTAATATAAATACTGATATAATTAATGTATATGAAATTTATATATTTTTTTAAATTATGGATATTATTTAAACAAGATCCAATTAAAAGGAAAAAAATTTCTGAATACAAACATACTTGAAAAGCGAAGAAAATATCACTAGAAACACAAAATTTATCAAAAAATTGTTAATAAACATGTGATAAAAGAATATAATTCATTCAAATATCTTATGTGATTTAAGAGTATGGCGTTTAAAAAAATTATCATAAATATATATGAATTATATACGAGGTTTGGACACATATAATGGATGTTGAACAATTGGTAAGGGTTTCTCGTCTCACTTTTACTTCTATGAGACATACACCATATTCAGCATTAATTCCAGGGCGTGTTGTAATACAGACCATTTTTATATTTTATATCATTAATATATTTCTCTTCATGGTTACTAATTTTTTATTTGAATTTTTCTATTTTCATGGTACTTATGATTCTGATTATACAAATGTGGTATAGGTTTATATCTCAATCTCAACATTATTCAGTTTTATTTTTGTTTTTTCTCATATGGGGGAATTATTTGATATTTATATAATACAATCAACCTATTTTATTATCATAATTTTATTCGTGATAGTTTTCCTTTAATAGTACAATTATACACTCTCTGGTACTTAAAATAATTGAAAATGGTTTTTTTAAAATCATACTTTATTTCTCTCTTCAGAAAAAAATCCATTTTCATGAAAATCTATTTTTTATAAAAATTATTCTCAAAATTTTTTTTAAACTATTCTAAATGATTTATAAAAGAAAAATTAACCCATTTTTACAATTGAAAAAATACATTGAAAGGAATATCCACTCCGTTTTCAAAACAAGTCATGTTTTACTTCTATAAAAATTATGAAAGGAATAATTTCTTCAACATGTAGGATATGAATAAAACTTTCCACTGTTATGGCCAATAAATTTTTTAATGAATATTTTCATTGTCTTAAAAATTTATTTTTATGTAAAATTATTTTGAAAATATTTTTTGAACTTTATATAAGAAAAATATTTACAATGTGAAAAGAATATTTTTTCCCTAAAATATTTTTAATGAAAATTTGATATTATTTAGATTCATAAATACTATTAAAACTTTATTGTATATATGAAAAAATAAGGATATGTTTTATTGATATAATCTTTATTTTTTATCTTAATGTCTTATAGTCATTTTGATTGAGGAAATACAATTTTATTACCATTTTCAATATTACTCTGGATGGTTTTTAATTATATTATTTGATTGGGGTATGTACTAACATTTCATATGTTATTATCTGAATAAAAATTATTATGTTTATTATGTTTCACCCCCTTCATATAAGGAGTTCATTAAAATTATTAAGTTAAAAGTGGGGCTCATAATTAAAAGACCCTCAATGTATCAATAGGTCTCATGAAATAATGTAGCATGGGTATTTGGTTGTGGTCTTACCCATTTATATAATATGTTTTCAGATGAGGACCTAATGGTTAGAGGTCTTGATAGGAGGAATTGATCATATGTTTAAAATGTATATAATTATTCATTCCACCATTATGAATACATTCATTGACATTCAATTTGATTATTCTATTAGTTAAAATATAGGATTTTATATTTTAAGCTCATGTGTTTATTAATTTTGAATTATTTGATCATCATTTAATTAAAATATATTGCGCTAAATATAGATATTATATTTCTTTTGTTTCAATTATATAACTTTCTATATTAGTTTTTCATTATTTATTCATAGATTCCTCTATACGCATGCCCTTTCAGAGCATCATAGATTACCCAATGATTATTTTCTATTTTCACCATGATACCATGAAGTGTTTGATAATTGATATACATGGATATACATAGGGGAATAATGGAATTAAAATATATATATATATACATATTATGTTTTCAAATATATGTTAAATTCAAGAATGTATCTAGTTTACTTGGACTACAAAGCTACTCGGTCCTTCAGAATGAAACACATTGTATCTATTACTAATATAATAAATTAACCACCAGATCCGGGCTACTGGGGTTGGGTTCATTACATATCGGTTGGTTTAATTCTAACCCTATATATTTTTATGATGATGGTTTGGTGTAATGAAAACATTGTCTAATTTTTGACATGGGTTGGGTGTAATATTAACCATAACTGTTTTTGTGGTGTAGGTTGGTTTTCATACAGACCATGTTGTTGGTAATTAATTTAGTTGGGTGTATTGCCAACTATTATTATTATATGGTATATGTTGGGAGTAGTGTTAACCATGATTTTTTGTTTTGTTATTTCTGTTCAATACCTAATAATGTTGTTATATTATGAGGTTAGGTATAATTTCAACTAGATTATGATTTTATATGGTTATTTGTAATTCCAAATCTATGGGTATCAGTATGTGAGTTTGGTATGCAACAAAATATTCCATGTTATTTTTATAAATTGGATGTGTTTACAATTTTTAGATTTATGTCATTTGATAGCTTTCCATGTGTGCTAGTTATGTTAAAATGTGGTATCCCTTTATAATATATTTACCCTCTACATTGGAATTGGTTGGAGATATATAGTTGATCATAAGTTTCCCTTTTAGAACCTGAGGGTGTAATGGGTGTTTATTATCAATGATTATATTGTTATGTCACTTAATTAATGCAAATATATATTTGGAATTTGGTTAGGGACACTATGTGTGGTGCTCGTATGAGTCATACTCACACCCTAAATATTATTATTTATCACAACCAGACCCATGATGGGGATCAAGACACAACTTACCCAATCCTACCTTCATAGGCCAGGGGAAGGATTAGTTGTGGCTTAACCCCAACATGGTTTGGGTGGTGAAAATGTGCTATCAGAGGTGGTCATTCCTTCGTACATTTTTTGGAAATACATTAAAAAGGAATTGGTTGGGTTTTAGGGTAATCGTGTCAATGTGTATCAAGAGAATCTCTTAGGCTAGGGAGTCTAGTGATGGTGCGGTGACCGACTTAGCCATTCACCAAGACCATGATTACCGACTTGTGTACTCTACATGCTGAGAAATCTATAGCATTTAATAATGGTACATGCATAATATAATATTTATACATTTATTTTCCTTCTTGATTCAACTCCCCATCATTGTTGACACACACACATATATATATATATATATTCTCTTGACAATGGTACTACATGATCAGATTTAAGATTCCTCCTCAACGACAACCATCTAGGATATCTGATCTGGTTCATAATGATGATCTTATGAGAAAAAAGGCCTATGTTCATGATCCATCATATGATCCAACTTTCTCCAGGTGGACAAGTAGCAGCACCACTACATGTTGAGCAGAAATTAGTACTAGCAGCACAAGTCGAGAACGAGTGTATCTGAGGGTGCTTCATGAGTTCTTTCTTCAGAGACCGCTGAGGTTCCACGGCGAGTCGTACCATTAGGCTAGGGAGGTTTGGCTAGAGTCGGTGGTTCATCTCTTCAGTCTTCTTCGGACACTAAGAGATTTGATGGTGGATTTGGTATCTAGTCCTTTCCACCAAGAAGATAGACGTTGGTGGGGTCATGTTACTCAAATACCTAATGATTAATTACTCTAATGGGATTACTTTCAGTAGCTATTCAGTGATAAGTACATCCCCTCCTACTTACGCTCCATCTAGATTCAGGAACTTCTTCTATTTCAGTAGGGAGGGATGATGGGGCTAAGTATGTGACTAAGTTCACAGACGGTGCACGCTACTCTCTAGACATTATCCATGAGAGATAATTCCAAGTACGGATGTTTGCATAGGGACTCCACTGAGAGATCTGTGCTATTATAATAAACTATTGTATCCACACTTATGTTAGGGTGATGGGTTAGTGTCACACCTAGTTTTTTATGTCTTTTATTTGATCCAGTTCATTTAAAATCCTGATACTATTCTTGAGTCTTTTGTGAGATTAATGTTGAGTTTTTAAGTTTCATCTATGTCTAATCACCCTAATTTGGGTTCCCCATTTATTTTTTAAGAGTTTTTGGAGAAAGGGTGGTTACTTCATGATTTGGGCCAACCGTGAGCTCATTTCCAGTTTTAAAAACCAAATTGGTTTCTTTTATGACTCATTTTTTTTCAAACTTTATCACCCATTCTACTTCTCACGTGGCATAAACAGATATATTCAAGCTCCCATATTATTTTGGACCCCTTAAGAATTCATAATCATGGTTAATTGGGGTCACTCATATAGGCATTGGCCCAGCCCATGGTCCCATTTTCAGTTTAAAAACAATAATTTGTTTGTTTTATATCTAATTCAATAATTAATATTTTTCAGTGATTCCTCCTCCCAGATGAATCCAATATCCCTATCCTCCCCCCATTATCTATTTCCACTCTTTGGAGTTCATAATAGTCTCGGAGTGGGGAAACATTTTCAATGTCTTTAAAATCTTCTGGAATTGATAAGATAAATTGTATCATTCATAAATCAATCAATTCGTACTCCGTTGGCCAGGAATATTATTTCCTTGTTTCATCATGACCTTAGGAGTATCTCAAAGAATTTCAAGCCATTCTCTTTTATCTAATGGTGCAGAACTAGTGGAATACGATGAGTTTTCTAGTTGAAAAGGTGAGATTCCTTCTCCTTTATCCTCCATCTTCTTCCTCCATTAATTATTTCATTGTTTTATAATCTCTACTAGTCTTGTTAGACTTAGGGTTCTATTATTACATGAATTTTGTTGGATTTTTTATTCATTTGGGTCTTGTCGTCAAAGGTTTAGGGTTTATAAAACCTAGGATGGTGATTTCGTGTGTGTGTTTCCATTACGCCAAGGATTTGAGGTAGCATATCCCTTGCACTTGCCTTTATTATTTAAGTTTCATCATTTTCATATTGTCAAAACCTGATATATAAATGTTTATTATTGTTGTTCAGACTTTGGATAGTTTTGTTGGTGTTCAAAATGGTTTTTTATGCCTTGTTTTGTGAAAGGTAGTGTTGTTTTGTCATAAAAGTGCACCCCAAGTGTTTGTTTAAATGTTCTGCTGTCTTTCAAAACTATTTTGTGTATATTATAAGCTATTTTATGTTATTTTGAACATGTTATAGTAGCTTTAATAAAATATGTAATTCAATTAGAGTTTTATTCCTTTTCAAGTTCTTAAAATAAATTGTTTTTTAAGGTCATGCCTTGTGTTCGGTAAATTGCCTGGTTGGCTTTTATGTGTTATGTGTGATTTAAAAATTATTTGATCGGATTTATAAATGAATTGGAATAATTATAAATGGTATTTATGGGTCCTTATATGTATTTCCAATTTGGATTTGTTTTTACAAACAAATGGGTTTTGGTTTACAACATGTTTTGGTCTGAGTTGTCCGAAAATGGTATGTTTCACATCCTAATGAAAGTGGTTGTGTTCTGAATATATAACCTAAGTGTTTAAAGGGATTTATGAATTTTTGGTGTTAAATGAAACTATTTTTATACACCTCCTTAGTAAAATTTAATGCATACCTTGGTCAAATTTTAGTTTTTAGAAAGGCTTAAAGGCCCGTTTGGCATTTGTTTTGTTTTGTAAAAATGGTTTCCATGTGTATTTCATGTTCTATCTTTTTGGTAAATTTTATGTTCCATGAAAATTTTCTATTTTTTGGGGCTTCCAAACATATGGTTTCATATGTTATTGATGGGATTGTTTATTTAAAATAGCATATTTGAATGTTAGTGTTTTTATGGTTTGTGAATTTAATTTTGATGTGGAAAGTGTATTTGATAATATTTGTAACTTTATTGAGCACCAAAGGGAATCCCATGTATCTAGGTGGGTGAACGTGTACTAGTATGCTAGTGATTCTGTGGGGTTTGGCCCCTGTTTCACATAGCAAGTTTGATGATGACAACACTAGCTAAGATATTATTAAGATTATGAAGGGGGGCACTAGGTTATGGGTATTCTCCCTACTAGTGTCTCATGTTCATGATAATAGATATTTATTATGGTTATATTCACCGAGATACGAGTTACCTAGGGCTCATAACTAACAAGTGCCTAGGGGTGTTCCCGTGAGTAGTTCTCATTGGCTATTTTGTACTCACCATCGACATACAGTGTGTTTGGTTGGTAAATTTAGTATTGTGTGTTATTTATTTACAACTATACAATCATTAAAGCATCCCACATTAAAACAATTTCCATTTTGAAGTTGCACCTCTTTAAAAAATTGTTACTTGCATTTTTGTTTATAAAACATGAAAGTTTTTCTCTGATAATTATTATAGCATGGAACCTCATTTGAAAAACATACTTTTATATCTTGTATTTAAAAAATGTAATTAATTTTTCTTTTATTTAAAAGGAAGTTTATTGGGAATAGAATATAGGGCTAACCTATGGGGTTTTAATACTCACGCCTATAGTCTTCTTTAGATTTTAGTCCTTATGCAGGTTTCAGCTTGGGTTTGATTTCCTTGGGCGACATGTGATCATTGTATTGGATAGTGACCCATGGTGTCACATGGAGTTAGTTGGTTATTGTCTTTGGTAAGTTGAGTTGTTGGTTTAGTTCTACTTTTAGTTTCTTGTACTCATAATGTTTGGTTCATTTTTTATAAAAATGAATTTTGGGCTGTCCATTTATTTATTTTTTTTTTTTTATTGTTTATATATGGGTTAAATAATTCTCTTGTGTACTTTATTGACGCCCTTGGTGCTTGTCTCTATCCCAGTAGGATCAGGAATGCCTATCGGGACTTGTCACAGGCTGGCCCGGGTGAACGGTTCAGGGTCGACTCAGGCTGGTTCTTGACAAAATGGTATTAGAGGAGGTTGGATCTTAGCAGACCGTACCATTTAGAGTTCCCTTGTTATTTGGGTATGTCAAGGTAGATGGAATAAGATTTTTGGGACATGAGGGGTAAGTGCGGGAAGAGCGTCGTGAACTCTTGCTCGTTCTGATCATCGGGTTTCCATGGAAAATCTGGTTTTATTAGTGTCCTTTATTCTTGTTGATTGTTTGGTGTTGGGATATGAAAACGGTAGTCTGACTAATGGCATCTGTGAACGTGAAGGGCCTGGAAATCCATGTGGAGTCTGGGCATGGTCCTAATATGTCTCTCTGTGTTGGTGTTGTGCTTGACATATGGCCGCCAACCATATGGTCAAGTCACCCACCGACACTAGTTACCTTTTTGGGTTTCTTGGACCTTTCATGAATTATGAATATTGTTTTGAAAATACTTGTGTGTGTATTATAGAAATGGGTTTTAAAGTAAGGATTGGATTTCGAAAAGTTGAAATGGGGTTTTCAAAAATTAAATATAAGAATGGTTTGGGTAAGGTTATGTTTTTATAAACAAAATTTGGGGAAGAATTGGAAATGATTTAACAAGATTGGATTTTCCCTAATATAAACATGTGGTTTGTTGAAATAGAATGTTTTGAAAATGAGAATCATTTTAAAGTAATTATGAAACTTTTTTTTAAATTGGGAGTTATGGGCTGTTGAAAAGTGTTTTAATCTGATGAATAGGTATTGAAAGTTTGGTTTTGTGTGACTTTTGTTTTTCAGGAAAGGGGTTTTGGCTTTTGTGGTTGTCAGATTATGAAAAGAGACCTTGCTGATTTTTTTTATAAATGGTAAAGGTCTATTTGGAATAAATTGGTTGCTTTTGTATGTTCTGTTAAATGAAATGGATTTTTTTTTAATCAAATGGTTATTGATGAAGCGTGGTTTGTTTTTTGTAATATGAAAATCTTTTTTGACTTAGTGGTTGGTGTTCCTTTTTACGGTACATGATTTTTGGAATGATGTTGTTTTGTTTTAGCCTTTGGTGTTTTCATGGGTTCTCACATGCATGTTTTTGTTGATATATGGAAGGATGGCCTATATTTCATGGTATTTGTGTTCCTGGGGTGGCACATAAATGTTCATGTGAGAGAGACTTGATGAAACACCATTGGTGAATGTGAAAATCCACCAAGTTAGCTTTTTTTCAATAGTGTTTTTAGCGGATACATTGTGGTGTTTGTTTTGAACCAACAATTATTTGGTTGTTTTATCCTATGTCCAAATAGTTTTGTCTATTCATTATTCTCCCTTATGATCTAGAATTAATACTCTCGTTCCATCTAGAGATGGGATCTTGTTGGTGGCTCGGGTTCGGAGTAATGTTCAGTGGTTTTCTAAATATGCATTGATGTTGTGATGTGGGCATAGATAGTTCTATGTTTGCAAGATTTACAATGGATAAACCTAAGGATTCATTCCCATGTTTCACAAACTACATCCACCTCCTTAAATAATTCTTCATCCCATTAGTTTAAATAGGGATCTGTTTATGATCGATTTAAAGTGTTTCCAGTTCGTGAATATTCTTGTGGACATAGAAGTTGTGTTTGTTGATATTGATTCTTTTCTCCGTATTCGTTGTCCATTATGCTCCACATTCTGAGTAAGATAGAATATTACTACGTATCTATGATTTCCTATTTAGATGAAAGTGTTTTGTGGAGCAGGTGAGTTTTTTTTTTGAGTGGTGTGATTCTTAGCACCTGACTGTGGGGAAACAGATGCTTCACGATTTAGGGCTCCATCCATTGGCCTCCGAGTAAACATGATATAGTATCTTTAAAAAAATATCGCATTCAATTCGGATTTTATTCCTTTTCAAGTTCCTAAAATAAATTGTTTTGTTTAAAAAGGTCATGTCATGTGTTTGGTAAATTACCCTGTTGGATTTTATGTGGGATGTGTGATTTAATTTTTTTTTTTTTGGATTTATAAATTAATTGGAATAATTATAAATGTTATTTTTGGGTCCTTATAAGGCTTTCCAATTTTGATTTGTTTTTACAGACAAATGGGTTTTGGTTTACAACATGTTTTGGCCCGAGTTGTCGGAAAATGCTCTATTTCACATCCTTATGAAAATAGTTATGTTTTGAATATGTAACCAAAGTGTTTTAAGGGATTTATGAATTTGGATTGCAGTTTTGAATGGTGTGTGTACACCTCTTTAAAAAAATTTAATGCATACATTTGTCAAATGTTTGTTTTTAGAAAGGCTTAAAGGCACGTTTGTAATTTGATTAGTTTTTTAAAAATGGTTTCCATGTGTATTTCATGTTCTATCTTTTTGGGAAACATTATGGTCCATGAAAATGATTTATTAATTGTTTTTGGGATTCCATTCTTATTTTTTGATATGTTATTGATGGGTTTGTTTCTTTAAAAGAGCATCATTGAATAGATTTTATGTGCAAGGCCTCGTGATACTCTGTGAAATTGTTTTACGAAAATTTTTACTGGATTATAGTTTTGTGAATGAAATGTGAAGAAATTTTGTTGGATGTTTGTGTGTTTATGGTTTGGGAATGGAATTTTTATGTAGAAATTGTATTTGATAATATTTGTAACTTGATTGAGCACCAAAGGGAATCCCAGGAATCCAGGTCGGAGGACATGTACTAGTATGCTAGTGATTCTGTGGGGTTTGGCCCCTGTTTCACATTGAAAGTTTGACGATGACAACACTAACTAAACTATGATGATGTTGGGGGACCACTAGGTTATGGGAATTCTCCCTACTATTGGCTTATTTGCACGATAATGGATATTTATTATGGTTACTTTCACCGAGATACGAGGTACCTGGGGCTCACAACTAACTTGTTCCTAGGGGTGTTCCCGTGAGTTGTGGTCATTGGCTATTTTGTACTCACCATCGACATACGGTGTGTTTGGTTTTCAAATTCAGTAGTGTGTGTTATTTATTTAAAAGTTTACAATCTTTAAAGCATACATAATTAAAACAATTTTCATTTTGAAGTTGCACCTCTTTGAAAAATTGTTACTTGAATTTTTGTTTATAAAACATGCAAGTTTTTGTCTGATAATTATTATAGCTTGGAACCTCATTTGAAAAACATAATTTTATATCTTGTATTTAAAAAATGAAATTGACATTTCATTTATTTTAATGGAAGTGCATTGGGTATAGAATATTGGGCGAACCTACTGAATTTTAATACTCACACATGTAGTCTTCTTCTGTTTTTAGCCCTTGTGTAGGTTTCAGATTGAGTTTGATCACCTTGGGTGATGTGTGATCATTGTATTGGAGAGTGACCAATGGTGTCACATGGAGTTAGTTGGTTATCGGGTTTGGTCAGTTGAGTTTTTGGTTTAGTTCTTCTTTTAGATTCTTGTACAAATAATGTATTGTTTATTTTTTATATGAATGATTATTGGGCTGTCCATTTCTTTCCGATGTTTGTTTGATTGTTTATATATGGCAGAAATCATTTCGTTGTGTACTCAATTGATGCCCCTTATGCATGTCTCCATCCCGGGAAGATCGGGAACACCTCTCGGGACTTGTCGTGGGCTGGCCTGGGTGACCAGTTCAGGGTCGACTCAGGATGGTTCATGACACTTAGGCACTAGTGATAGATAGTTTCTATCAAAGGGGTGCAATAGAACTTTTTTTAGTAGTCGGTGCAATAGATCTGAGACGCATGCTGCTACAAATAGGTGTAAGACAACGAGATCTCGAAACTGGATGCATCCACATAATTTTCCTTTGGAACGTAGTCATATGGGGTTAATGTGGTGTAGTGCATGGGAAAATTTAGAGTACGGATGGTGTTATGCTTATGATAGGAAAGGTCATATGGAACAAGACTACCCAACCATAGGTGATGATATTTCCATGAATATAGTAGATGAGCCACCATTTAAGAGACGATGTCGTGATCATAGATCTCCCAGACAATGACAAGGTGGTCCCCCGGGAGGTGATGTTGGTAGATGATCAGAAAGAACTATGGTTAGTGGATGACATTGTGAGGTCATTCCACCACCACTAGGCTGACCATGTTAGGATAAAGAGCTGGAAGTCTGGGCCATTGGCAGCTTGCATGTTATGAATGATTATGATCATGTAGTTAATGTGATGATAACATATACACCCTATGTCTTTTCTACCTTTTTCCATTAAAAATTATTAGATACTGTGTAATGTACTATTTTCTCCCTAGTGCTTGCTTAAGGTTTTAATGGGGTGATGTGGGGCATTAGTGTAACCCTTTGTTAGTTTTTTTATGTGGATTTGAATTCATGAGGAAGAGAGGTTCTTCCTGCAATGAGACCCATTTTTTGGATGCAAGATAAACTATGACTGTGAGTCAGTGCCACCCAAAGAGGATTGTATCGAGGTTTTTTGGATGAGTCCCTCTGACTTGTTAATTCGTGGATGGGTTGTATAGTAGACTGTCGGTGTAGGTATTGGATTAGGTAGTGGATTTTTTCAGCTTGACCTCGTTTTTCATGGAATTCTGCTAGTTGGTGTTGTAGATTTCCTTGTTTGGGGTTATTATACAATCAAGATAGGTGAAGTCATGTGGGGGTATTCCCCGTTCTTTATGTGATTAGAATCTTGTATTTATATGTGTTTAATCACCTGCCCTATTCGTTGGTACCATTTCATACTCAATGTCAACCTTGATTTAGCGGTTATCAAGTACAAGTCAATGTGATGGACACCTAATGAATAGGACTACACGATTCACTATCTTGTGCCAACATCAAAAGGTTGTTCTATGAAAATATGGAGACACTATCTTCCGATAGAGTTCTTGTGGTTTTCTCAGACCACAAGATTCTTAGGTATATCTTCCCTTAGAGAGTCATGAACCTGAGGTGACAATTCTGGTTGAACATCCTATAATATTGTGTATTTGAGATAGTATACACTCTAGTAAAGGGAAATATTATAAAATATTCCCTTAATAGTAAGTACTAGGATCACCTATCTCAGGGAGTTCTGAAGCAGTTAACTTACCTTTAGCTGACCATGTTGGATTGGGAGGGTACATTTTTTCTTCAATTAATGGTGATGACTCCTTCGCTTCCTGAGCCAATAAGAGGGTCTCAGTTGTGATGTATAAACTGAGAGATCTTCTATGAATCTATTATCCATAGGTGATATAACTGATGGATATTATAAAGGAGGAAATCCGGAACCCTGTTTTAGGGACAAAAAATGATTCTATCTACGATGTGGTATGTAGAGGTCCTACCAAGGAGAAAAATATCCCCTCGAGTTTCATCGGTCCATTCGATACCATGCAATGGGTTGTCTAGGATTCCAATCACCTTTCCATACCCCCACATCTTGAGTGGGTGCATGATATATCTTATGTGTTAGATATAAGGATATTTTTTCATGTTCATAAGCACATCATCGACTAGAGTAGACCTTACGTGGGCATTCCATCCCCTTGTTTCCATCAAATGGAAGCACAGAAGTGTGAAGAAGAGATCTTGGGGGCAGTAGAGCCAGGGTGAGCTCAATATCCTTAGTTTTCTTCCCCAGTTTTGTTTTATTGGGATGAAATCCTAAATTAGGGAATGATTAAGAGGCCCAAATCTTTCATTTTATGACATTAGAATGGTCTTACATTTATTTCAAGATCCATGCACTGAGACGGTGTACAATTACGAGGCTTGAAGTGTCGAGAATAAATTATAAAAAAATATTAAATACATTTTATACTATACTCAAGATGGAAATGGGATACCTCTCAAATGGTATCTCAGATAATAAATATGAGGCCACAGTTGTGTTTGAAGCGTCGCATTTACCCTAGACAGAACATAACTTTTCTCAACATGGGCATTCAGTAAAAAACAACATAGATGACATTTTCATAAAAAAAAAATTAATTATTTTATCTTAGATGTATTTTCAAATAACATTCGAATGGAGTCTCCGATTGGAAATTGGATACCGTGGTTGATATCGTAGCGCAGTTTTTTCCCTAAGGATGGCCTTATGTGAGAGGGCATGGTAGTTTCAGATCGTGTGACCGTTGATAGTTTATAATAAACAAGATATTAAGAAAATTATTAGGGGGTCATCTCATTTCATCTCAGGAATGGGTGAAGCACCACTCTCCTTTCTGATGGAAATTCGACATCTGCTCTTCATTAGATCATGATGAAACATCCGGAACTGGGAGATCAGAGCACAAAGAATGCAACTGTGAATCCAAAATTGAGGTAGGATTTCTATTTTTGATTTTTCAACTCCCGTATTGAAATTTTGTTCTCGTAAATCATTTTTTCATTCGATGATTTTGAATCCTTTGATGATAGAAAAACAAACAACATCCATTGACCGTTTAATTTATGAATCATCCATTCTTCATTGTTCTTCGCATTCCTCATAATCCAACTTTTCGCGACACTAAAATGACTTCATATCATCAAGAAGATAAAGGTTTTGTGATGGTCAGGATTCGGGGATTCCAAATATAGGACAATTTTTTATTTATGGCACTAGAGGTGGTGCAACATCAAGTTTAAGCGGTAGCTGCATTTCACCATATCGAAAAAAACAATGGATTTTCGAGTGGAGGTTTTTGTTGAGAAGATATCATCCCGAGGATACCAGATTTGGTGTCAGGTCTATTTTTTGAGCACCGAGGTGTGACCAGC
This sequence comes from Viscum album, assembly GCA_963277665.1. Classification (NCBI taxonomy): domain Eukaryota; kingdom Viridiplantae; phylum Streptophyta; class Magnoliopsida; order Santalales; family Viscaceae; genus Viscum; species Viscum album. The sequence continues at coordinate 2,017,884,738 of OY728126.1, read as the reverse complement.
GGTCCGTTGAAGTCCCGCGGTAGCTGGCAGTGACAACAGCCACAGGAGGCTGGTAGCGGCGGTGTGCCACTAAAAAATGGTGGTAGGCTACTGTTGAACATGGGGAACACTAGGTTTGGAGGTTGGATGCTAGCCAGAGGAGCCATTAGATCGGCCTAGCTGTTGTATACCGATAAGAGCAGGTCGGTCCATCCATTTTGGGCTTGGTCAGGCCGAATAGAATTCATATGTCCATATATTTTAATCTAGGCATCTGTTTCACATTCCATTTTTAGCCACACAGCCATATAGTCAAGACATACATATTACAGAATGTTTGGTATCTTTTATGTTTTGGTTTTGTGGTTCAGTTCGATGAAATTCCAGAGATACATAATTATAATATAATTATTATTATTTAGAAATATTGTACTAGACCTAGCTTGAAAACTGGATGTTCGATCCACGTTCCATCTATTGAAACATAACCATTACATTGAACAATTACTTTTGAGGATATTTTGGGTTATTTAATAATTCATGCTCAGGGATTAGTGGACTGAATAGTCCGATAATAATAATTATTATAATATTATTATTATTATTTGAGATACTTGTATTGGACCGTACGTGTTCATTAAAAATTTGATTGATGCATTGTCAAAAGCATTGAAACCCTAGAGTTGAGGCATAATTTTCAAAATTGAATTTGGGTGCTCAAACCGAAATGGTGTTGCGGGCCCAACGAGGCATGATTTGGGTGTTTGTGGTGAAATGAAGCTTTTTCATTGATGTCTTTTTGGGACGAATGAAGAGCCAATCTCATGTTATTTTCCAAGGGGATCGCAATGATGAAATCCATTTGATGTGTTTCAGGATTGTGTCATGGGTCCCGTGAATCATCATTCATGAAAAATGCTACAAAATGTAGTTTCTTCACCGAGAGTCAGATATTGGAAAATGAATACTCGATCCTGAGCCTTGTTTTACCAGGATTTTGATGGTGTGATCTATTTTATTTTCCAAGGATATTTGATGAAGCATATAGGTGGAAATTATATTATCTCCCTTTGGATTAGACAATGAGAATTATACGCTTTTTATCCTTTCTGGCTAGAGTTTACATGTACTCTGAGTGTCCTCTACCATGCCCAGAGGGTACATGTTCAACATTATGTACATGGGTGTGGGTAGGAACATTGCAGGGCATTGAGGTGGGGTCACATGTCGTGTGGACGTCACCCGTGTTGTGTACTACTCTATGAACCTTCTACCTCTCATAACACCTTTTGGACTAAGATTTTGGCATTCGAGTAGCCTATCCTGAGTGGTTTTCTGCATAAAACATGATGGTTCCGTCTTCTATATCTTTTGACATGTGATGTAAGACGATCTATGTTTGATACATATATGACACGAAGCTTGATGTTTTGGGTGTTATGCCTATTCGAGGTGACACTCAAAGACAGCTGTGATCAGGCAGAATCACAAGAGTAGTAAAGGATTACACTCTAGTGGGACTGGGTTGTGGCATTACTGATAATATTTTTGAGGTAACATCATGTTTAGAAAAAATGTAGTTCCTCGGTTTCTTTATAGTGGAACCCTTCAACTTGACAGGTCAGGAGTCCTCATCCTTTCTTGAGTGGAACCCTCCAGTCGGGCTGGGTATGGGTCCTCGAAGATCTTTAAAGTGGAAACCTACAATTGGGAAGGGCGTGGGTCCTCATCCTTTTCTGAGTTTTAATCTCCATCTTGGTTAGGCATGGGTTATCAACGACATTAGATTGGAACCCTCTCGCTGGGCTTGGTATGAGTTCTCGACTTTGAGATGATCTCTTGGTTGGAGGTCAGTGACGAGACATGTTTTATCATACCTATAAGATCATGAGGAATACGGAAACATACCCTACGGAGACACATCCTAATGATGTGATGTAAAACCTATATGGAAATACACTTCCTCCCAAACTGGATAGTATCAAGGTGCATTGATTCAATCCCTTTGACTTTCTATTCAGACCATACATGAGAAATGTTGGGAATCATAGGTGGTTACTTCTAGAACTATTAAGGAAACAATTCCTGGGCTAATTTATGTGATTGAAATCCCCTTACTCTCTTTCATTTGGTCTTCTTTGACTGAGCATATATATGTATCCTTTTGTAGCACCCACTCTTTGGGGTTTTGGTTACTCTTCTTACAGGAGTGGCAAAGATATGGAGGGTATGCCACATGCTTTCTATGTCTAGCTTCTCATGGTTAGATGATTCTACTCTCCTATTATAGGTAGTGAATACTCTATGATAAGATCATCTTCTCACCATTTCAAGCTCATTGGGTCAGGATGAGTTTACATTCACTCTCTTGTTGGGATGTACTTTACTATTTTTCTATACATTGTTCTATATAATCCTCCCCTCTTTAGTGTATCTTTTTCTACTCCCATGAGCATTTGATGTACCATACTGATTATTTTTGTACTCACCCCTACTTGGGATTTGACCAACCATGGTGTTCCCATGTAGAAGACAAACACTTTGATCGTAACTTCATTGGAGCCTAGGGATATGAGGTTCTCAGACAACATGTGGTGGTCGTAGATTGAGATCTAGGAGGGGGTCTCTCTCAGCTATTTTACCATTCCACCTTTTGATGGGTTGTGGAACTTATCTGGATGGAAATATATTTTTCCCTATTCCATTTGAGTTTATATTTCTTTACATATACTATTTAGAGGATTCTATAAGTTATTTGTTTATATATATCAGTATTGTATGTTGTTTTCTTTTCCCTGAGTACTTTTTAATATAGTTGGCAACATGTGTGGGTAGAGGTTATTAGGAAAAGGCCTTCCCATGTTTGTTGTTCCTTAGGCATTAATCGCTAGCCCCTGGCCTATGGAGGAGGGCTTGGGGTAGTTGTTTCTCGAGCCCCAGCATGGGTCACATTGTGACATTCATAGTGTGTATGAATATTACATGATTACAAAATTAGATAAGGTAAATATATATAAAGTTGACGATTGAGTTGGGATGTGAGGCAGAGTAGGGCATGATATAGGGAAGAGTCTCGAGTCTATTTCATTCTATGGTGTTTTCTATTATTATATATATTGATTGGATCATTTTGTATATGTAAAGAATGTGAGGTGATCCTTTTTACATATATATGAATAATACAAAATTATGGTTTTTTCTAATTTTGATAAATCTTTTGATATGTTTCCTTTTGGTTTGATCTCTGTTGTAATATCCATGTGTTTTTTTTGTTGTGCTGATCATTTATTATCATTATTAAACTATTTTTTATGGTTATCTAATCAATGGGGTATAATATTCATTTTTAAGCTATAAATTCTCACCTCTAGTCAGAATCCTCTAATATATAGGAAGGTTCACATAAGGTATGTAGAAACCAAATTTAATTAATGTTAGGGCAGACTGGGGTAGGATAATAAAATCAACATCCAACCCCAATATCCTAAATTACATTTAAGATTTACAAAACATATACATAATAATGAACATAAGAAAACATATATAATTTAGAATCATAAAACCTAAATGTAGATAAATCTAGGAATCAATATGAAACACTAATTCTAAATAATATAACATACCTAAAACATAACTATATACCATGACCTAAGATAAATCATCATAATCTCTAAAATTTATTATCTCTATTCTTATGTACACACTCATTCATTATCAATCCATGAACACTTGATAGAAGGATAAAAATATCAAAGTATACCCCAAGAGTTATGTGTAGGGTGTGATTAAATCGTACCATGTAAGACTCCACAACCAAACCACACTATGATAATATAGTTGAAAGTGTAAATAAAATTAGAAAAGTATAATTATAAAATAATAAATGAACAACTGATAAAATTACACATACCATTTAAAAATATTATAATTTATTTAATTATATTGGATGTTGGTTTCGCACATTCTATCCAAGACACTGTGGAAACCAACCATGATTTTATTAGTCCATGATCAGACTCCCATCAGAATAAACTAGAAATTATCTATGTAATATCTCAAGGTAAATAAATTATATATACTTGCAATAAATGTTTCTCAGATTTTAATCTAAATTAATATCATTATAGTGAGTACTAAGATTCTAGTAAGGTCTAGGATTTATGGTTTTTCAAATAAATATAGTGATTTTGTTTTTCTTATTCTTATAGAAGGTGTATAAACCATAGTGCAGTGAGATGATCTTCGAATCTCATGCATCATGCAACAAAAATTATAGGGACTTCATGGAACACATTTTAATTTTTTTTTGACTACTCATGTGTTTTTTATATGAACATATTTAAAAATTTGTAACGGAATATGTATTCACTTATTATAAAAATTATGATAAAGAAATGTATTTGATATTTTATTTTCAAAGTTATGGTGTTGTGATACATATGAAACATAATTTTAAAAATATGTAAATTATTATGGACGTGTAATATAATTTTCACATTAGCTATCATTGTTCACTAGTTATTTTATTAATCATTTAAAATGAGTCATAATATTAGTGAAGGTTTTTTTGATTGTGGTTATTGTTCCCTATTGATTGATATAAGGATTTCATAAAATTTTATGGCATTGAAAAAATTAAATTTCAATATAGAACATAATATCTATGTCTAAAAATTTTATTTTATGTAAACATATTTTTCTTTATATTAATGGTTTGCCTTATAGGATGAGTCTGTTATTTGTGTAAATTGTTATGTAAAAATTTTTAATTTTAATTCAATGTGTACAAAATAACTCAGTAGTAGTAAATATATTAAATGACAATTTTATAAAAAAATAAACTTTAATAAAATATCCTTATGGGTTATGTTGGTCTTTTGAGTTGAATGTTGTAAAACTCAGTTGAAATGTGTTAGTAGGAACATGAGTCTAAAAATGAAATATGTTATGGGTTTTAAAACTACATTTCATTTTTCTTATGGTAGATGTGTAAGAACTATTCTTATAAGAATTTGGAGGTTTATATCGGTTTTGAAAAACAAAAAAGGGATGTTTTTTAAAAAGTTGTTTCTAATTAATATTTTCTAAAATAATTTTAAAAATAAAAAGTATTTGGGGGGAGTGATTTTAAATTTTTTTCTCATTTGGAAATTATTGGGGAAAATAATTTTTTTTGATATACATTTATCTTTACTTCTAAAATTGTGGAAGAAACTTGTTATATTATAGTAAAATGTTTCTAGACATAAATGGTTCTTCCCATAAAATTTAGGTTTTATGAATGTTGAATAATTTTAGTGGTATTTTTTAAAGTTTTTGTGGGTCATAATGTTGATATTTAAATTAACATGTTGAATTTATTTTTGGTGAAAATTTATTCAATTATTTATTTTTTGTCAAATGATAATTTTAAAAGGTTGGTTTTTATGAATGGGGTGTATTAGAATTTTTTTAATGTGTTAAAGTTAGTGGTTTTATTGAAACACATCAGATGGGTTAGTTTCAAATTGAAAATTTTCTGTAATGATAGGATTTTCCAATTATAGATTTAATGTGGTTTAAAATCAGTATTGTGGTGTTATGAGTATTATATATTGGTAAATATAATATATTTATAAATTTTGAAAAAAAATAGATTTTTTTTTAAATAAATTAGAAGGAAAAGTGGGTTTTCTATAAATATGGTTCATATACTTTATAATTATTGATAATTTGACTATTAAATAATAGTTTGGAGGTATCTCCTTCATTATAATAGATATAAACTATGTATGAGATGGGATATCCCATGGTGTAATAGGTTACCTCGTTAGATTTGATATTGATAGAGGGATGTTAGCAAATTTTGGAGCTAGTTACTCCTTGGATCATGTAAAGTGTTTGATTATAGGGATGCAATGTGGGATAGATTGGTTTTGGATATGAATTTCCAAAATCAATGCATACAATCCATGGGAGACTGATAGTTTTTTTAGAATGTTTTTCTAGGTGAAACCAATGTTTATATTCTGGAATATTTAGGGTGAATTTTTTATTCATTGGAAATAGAATTTCATTGTTAGGTATTTTTACTTAATTTAAGGTTTTAAATGGATAATTTGATGTCTTGGTTGAATGTATGAGAAACTCTGGATTTTAAATTTTTTTAGTTTTCCATTCCTGATAGTTGTCTACATTTGAGATAATGTTGGATTTATTTTTCATTTTTTTTTATATTGTAGTGCTAGTATAGTTGAATTTCATTTTAGAAATTGTGTTTTTAATGAAATGTATAATTTGAGTTGGTAAAATTGATGTTCATCATAGGTATAGGGATATATATTGGGGTTGGTTAATTAATATTCAATGTAGTACTGGATGGATCACTAATAGGTGGTTAGAATATTGATCAAATTTTTGAAGGTAGTGTAATATTTTTTGGGTAAAAGGTAAGAGTTTTGTCTATATGGAATGTTATGATATTCATTTCTCGGTATAATAGTGTATGGGTCTTTTTTGAAACAAAATATAGTTATATTTTTTATTGTAATGGGAGGGAATCAATTTATTTATATCATGTATCTAATATTCTGGGAAGTATTAAACCACTAATTAGTAGCAAACTTATGGTCTAATAGTTTAGGTAGTAAAATGTTAATAGTGGGATTATGGTACCTAAGTTTCATCGTTAGAAAATTTTGGGATTTTGAATGGTATACCATGTTGTATTGTATTTTTTATATTGGATAATATTTGGATTGTTTCATGGTTTTTTAAAATGCAGTCTTTGGTATGTGTAAAAATCAGGAGGTAGAGACTTGTGGTATAATTAAAATGATCATTTTAGATCAATATGATGCTTAAAACAATTATTATTGACTTGTTTTAAAGTATTTTCAAATTCCCAGCGGAATCATAGGAAATAAATATCAATATTGACCATTGTGTAAAAAATATCTGCTAGGGATTTTGAATATATCCTTTTAATTTTTATGGATGAATAGTGAAAATCTCATCTAAGTGAAGATACATGGTTAGAGGTTGGATCTATGTTTTTTTTTCTATATCATTTTTCTAAAAGGGTAAGAATGGATTGTGGATTTTTTTTCTATATAATTATATATATATGTTATATTATGGATGTGAAATTTTTCATGGAATGAGATATTTCCAGTGGGATCATCTAATCACATTAATAGGGGGTGAATATGTGTGATCTATCTCTTACCAAATTATTTTCACATTATTACCTTAAACCCCTTCACTTATTAGGATGAATAAATATCAAATAAGTCATGTAACACAAACACACAACCTGAAATATCGAATGTAAAGAAAGAATAGTACACAATATTTTTACAAGGTTCGCCAATGATGTAGGTCACTTTGTGCTTTCTATGTTTGGGTCGATTCAGATATGTATATTTTTCACTAATATCATAATGATAACACATGTAGGGATGGTATCATCCTTAACCATGAAAATATATTTCCCAATAGATAGTTGTCTCCTGAAAAGGTATTTATATTAACTCCCCCAAATGTAGTGAAATCCTCTAATCATCACTTAAGATCATCACTATTCTCTAGGTTATCATTTCACCATAATAGTAAATATTCATCCTCAATAGTAGGAAATTGAATTCCAGTAAATGAAAAACATTAGAAACATTCAATTCAGAATTTTTCTATTAATCATTAGAATGATTTACACATAAAATGGCTTGTGTCACCAATATATCATATTCCTCAAATTTATGAATTACTAAAAGATATAGTTATGTACATCTATATTCAATTCTTATTAATATTTTAAATTAAATCTATATTAAAACCACTCTACCTATGAATTTTCTATCATTTTGAAGTATTTTCATCAAAATTAAAACATCTTCTGAACATTTTTTATATTTCCCTGAACAAAGATTACCCATCCTTATCTTAGCCAATATGTCCATATCACATAACCTATTCCTCCATATAATCTTAAGGATGCTGACTGGGCATGAGGGCCTAAACCATACACTGGGGATATGATGACTTTGAATCAAAGTGAACATTAATAGAAATACCCAAACATCATCCCAAACTATAATCACAGTATGCCTAATAAATAAATAAGAATCCTGATATAACATATGGAATGTGAAACAATATAGTAATAATTCATCCAATCATCCACTAGATTATTTAAATATAAAAAATAATTTTCTTTACATAGAGTATCTTTTATTATCCAAGAGCCTCACCTTAACATAATCTTCAATGCCCATTGAGCTTCCCCATCCCAATTCACCACATATATTGTGCTCAATCTATATGTTACATATGGACTCTATTCATAGTAGAGTGAGAATATATAGTGGGGAAAATACGACTCACTAGGGTTCCCCAAGTAACCCATAATATAAATTATCATATATGAGTGTCAAAGAGGAAAATAAATAATAGAAAATAAACATTCACACATAAGAACATAAAAAATCACATTGTAATTAAGGCACCAAAACACATGGCCATACCTACTTTAGAATTTATTGGAGTATTGTTTCCTCATTCCTTATGATATTACCTATACCCAAAGAATCAAGATATGGTGTCATTGATTCATGAACACTTCTTAATAATATAGGGTAGTGTCCAATAACACCCGGATTTTTAAAATGAGGAACATCATGTTCAATACTGTATATGCCACAAAACACCAAGATTGTAAGAAAATGTAACAACATGAGACATTATTTTATATCTATTTACAAATAAATTAATTATCTTCAATTGCTTACAGATCATGAAATATCTAGTTTAAATGAAACATGATACTCTATTCAAATATTATTATTTAAACATGACATTTATAACATAACTATTAGGTTGGAGGGTATGAATATAACTAACTAAATTATTATAATTATATGGTTTACACCTTCAGAAAATAAATTCAATGGTAATATACTAAATAGAAATAAAATGAGAACAATTTTGAATAAAAAGAAATGTTTTTGATCTATAATATTTTTCTAAAAGGCCGTTTAGTCATTCATTGAACATATAATTTTAAAATTAATTTTCACTAATCTTAGTGAAATTATTTTTCAAAATTACATAATTAATTTAATTTATAATTTTTGTCTTAATATAGGATAAATTATCATGTTTTCTCATAAATGCTTCATTTTTCTATAAATAGTGAAAATTACCGAATTTTTGTTAATAATATCATTTTATTTTAAAGAATTGACAAGCCCCAATTTATTTTTAAACAATTTAAAAAGTTAAATTTGATATATATATATATATATATATATATATTAATTAATCCAAATTAGTTTATTTTTAACAATTATATATTGAAATTGGATATAAAGACATTTTCATCATTTATAATTTTTTCTTTTGGAAACTCGTTTTCTTGACACGATTGGTGGTTTAATTTTATGTTAAATTGTACCAATTCTAAGAGTTGAATTTTTAATAATGGATTTCATATATATAATAATGATAAATTTTCTTATATAATATGTTAAATGTTTTTTTACTATAATGAATTGTGAAAATTATAAAAATTATTTACCATAGTTAAGGTAACAACAGATTTATTAGAAGGGTTAAACTAAGAAAATAAGTGCTAAAATGATGTTTTACATGTCAAATTTCTATTTTATTATAATAATTATACCTTATCACTCATAAGGTTAAAAAATGGTCCATATTTTAGTTTTTTCATGATAAACCCATTTGAAAAATTCTTTATTTTTAAAAATTCCAATCATGTCATCTCCCCTGAATATAAATAGACACCCCCTATACTCTCCATTACACTGTTCCCAAACCCATTTATTTTTAAAATAACTAAAATATATATATTAACTAATACCATAAAAAACATATAATCCTTGTATTACTCATAACTCCGATCTAGGAAATCTTTTGTTTTAAACAAAAAAAAATTTCTGAATAAGAGGTAACATCCTCAATTGAGCGTCTTATTTTTCTTTTTTTTACACCGCTTTTAAATAAAATTAAAAAATTATAATAGAATAAACACATTAACATAAATATAATGAGATGTTGTTATGTTATCAAAATTACCTAAAACTATCTCATACTCCCTCAAATGGGAAAAATCGTTCATTGTGTGTACGTCGGATTGCCACATTAAAAACCGGTATAATTCATTTGACACCACCACTTGTTATGGATGGATATAAAAATTATCCAATATTAATATAAGATATATGTTATATAATTATACATATTTAAATTTAATATCACATTAAACGTATAACATTTTATTTTTTAGGAAGTACAATAAATTCGGTCATGTGTCTGGTGGACTACAACCTCACGCACGGATTTGATTTTTTTTTCACTTAATATTTAAATGACTATTAATAAGGATGAAATTTTTATTCATATATTATATGAATAAAATGTTAATAATTCTTTAAAATAAATATATCATATATTTTCTTACCATACCAACCATTTAATAAACGATAACATCGTTCGTGTGTACAGAAGACTACCACCTCACGATGCAACGTTATTCGTTTTTCACTAAAACTTGACATGGAAGGTAAAAATGATAATATTAATGTATATATAATATATATGACCTGATAAAAATTATTTAAAATTAGTAAAAAAAATATAATTATTTACCCTTTAACCTATTACATAAACGATAATGTCGCTCGTGCATACATATGGCCTACCATCTCCATGAAGTGATTTGATTCATTCTCCATGTTAAAAATTTTATATTGATTAAAAAGATTAATATAATGAAAAAATGATATTTATAATGTAAATATAATTATGGATAATATGTAACTATAACATATGTTCATCATTTATAAATTTTATGAAGAAACGTGATGGAGAAAATAAATCAATTAACATCCAAAACAATACTAATAATGTAAGATTAATAAAGAATAGTTAATAATAGAAATTCCATGACCCTGGTATCCCAAACATGGTTCCATAAATTAATAAATTATCATAAGATAAAACAAATATCATCCCAAAGGACTAAATATTTTAATATTCTTTTTAAAATTGATACATATAAAGAACCTACTTTACATTTGGAATAGAAAATAAAACCTAACAAAGGAAAGTAATTTTTTAGAACTCATTCATGATATATTCATTATAACATGGGGAAAGGAAAAATTTATGTTGATATCAGATGAACAGTTAGTGTTAAATATAGCATATGAAATAATGAAACACTTATCATAATATATACGTAATGGTAAATAAATGAAAACACATTCCATTTAATTAATAAACTATGAATGAAATGCATCCCCAGATTGTGTCATAATGAAAATCTTATGGATAATTATAATTGAATTTTAAATATATAAAATGATTAATTATTTGAACTTGTGTTTCTGGAACAAGTACCATTATACCATCAAGATCTTTCAATAGATATTTTACTTATGAGGGTATACACCTTTCTGGTTCATCATGGAATCAAACTCGAATGTTTTTTTACCAATTGATTTTGTCTCGTCAAAATACCAATGCATCAGAGGTATTTATAATATATGATCCCAAAAAGTTCATCCATGACAATGAATTAAAAATATATCAAAGTGATAAATTTATTTCGTGAATAAATAATCAATATCAACAATAATCTATATAGAGTGAAAAATATTCTTATTGAACAGTATTTCCAAAGATATAAAATTAACTTTGAAAGTAATTTTCGTAAGTAAAAAATGGAATATTACATAGGTAATTTTAATATAAATGATATATGAAATATGAATATATAATTATCAAAATGGATGGTATCAAAAGATATCAATATCAATGATGTACATGATTCAGTAAAGGGTGTTTATATAGATGAAATTAGTTAAATGAGTTCACTGAATAATTCTTGAAGAAAATAATCTTTAAACCGTACAAAGTGTCCCTTACAACTTTGACACATTTGAATCATAATCCCAATTAAGGAATAATAATAAATGAAACATTAAATATCATGAGAATAAGGATATGAATAATATTATATGTAAAATGAGAATTATATACTCCTTATAAAATAATAAAGGTGTAAAACATTTGAAATGTCTCAATGAAATTAAATTGTGACAAAAATCCATTACTGCTTTCATAACATTGAAACTAAAAACCCAAAGAGAGTGTGATATTCAAATTTTTAGGCAAATACCTAGAAATTAAATATAATAAACATAAAATAAATTCAATGGAAGTATATATATCACAAAAAATAAATTTAATAACATATATATCTCATAGAAGTAAAAGTTAGATAAGAAACACTTTCCTCACATTTTCCTTTAGTGGTTCATACATTATACTATTTTATAAAGGTTTAAATAATGTTATTAAATCATTAATCAACCATAATAATATTATTAATACCATATGTGTATATTTTATAACATCTTATAACCCGTTTATTAATAATATTTCATTATTTCCATGGTTTTGGGTACGTTCATTTCATGGTCTCATGATCGGTTCATTTGTGTAAAATTATCAGTGTTCTTATAAAATGGTATTAAAACTATTGAATTTTATTTAAATATTATTAATTCACTTAAATAAGAATAAATTCTTCCATATATAATTTTTATTTATTATATTTGGATGATTCATTTGATAAAATGATAATGATAAATGCTTACTTTATTTTGGCTGTTTATTTTGAACGCCAAAAAGTGGTTTAATTTTATTTACTATTTTGAGAATATATTAGTTCCAGTCCATGAAATATGTTATTATATGTCTATTAAAATTTTCTTTAACAATAATAATATTTTTATGACCATACATAAAGGTAGTAATGGAAAATGATGACAAACATTATTCATGGAAGTGATTACCCAACAGAATTTGGACAACAGTTTTGTTTATTTGAATTACAAGACAAGAAAATTTAAATGGTTATGAGATATTAAATTATAAAAATATAAATATATTATATATGTAACACCCCAAGCTTCCACAGTATGCTTCTCTTTGAATTATATAGTAGCATGTGTTGTACGCAACTTGGAATTCTAACACACAACAACCAATCAAACTAGCCATTATGAATCGTAATACCCACTTTTTGAAGTTTTATAAATTTTATTTTTCAAAATGGACTTCATTTTTGAATTCATAATATTGAAATTATCTTAGGGTGAATTTTTGGTATTTTTCCAAAAACATTCAATTTTTGATGAATAGTGAAAAAACAATGAGTTATAGTTTAAAACTGAAATTTTATTTAAATAATTATATATTTAATTTAAATTTATCTTATGTAAAAATAGATACATAATTACTATATAATTCCAATGTAATCTATTGGAGTTAGTTTATAATAATTTTAGATATATAAAAATGTTATTGAAATTTTCACAGTCTTTTACCCACCTCCTAGGAGAATTTGCAAAATTACATAAAACATAATTTTACCGCTTCTGTGAGTGGGATTTCGAAAATCTGAGAGATTCGGTTAATATCAAGGAGAAAAATTTGGTTCAACAAGATAAAAATAATATTTCATGAATAGTAACTTTTTACTTTAATTTACCACGGTTAAAAGTAAATAGGGTAATTAAGGGTAAAAATGATATTATTATTACCCTTACATATATCCTAATTCTATTGAATAAATTTAATTCGACCAAAAACAACCTTAGTAATAAAATATTATCATTTAGGTCCACTTGGATTAGATTAGGACATTTATTATTATTTAATTTAAAGAAGAGTTAAAAGAGTTAAAATCAATGTTTAATAACTAAAACATTTTTAATATAGAGTTATACATAAGATAAATTCGATCATAAATATTCATTAAAAAGATAAAAATATTTCCTACATAATGGTATTTTATCTATAATTTTTAGACATTATATAATTTAATTCATTTATGACACAATGATGATGTAGTAATTACCGTATTAATGAAAGATTATGATAATTGATATTATAAATACCCAAGTAAATTTAATTTGAGACTTTTTATGAATTCCAAAGGACTTATATCATGATATTTGTATCATTAATGGATCACTTGGGGGGTCGATTGAAATTTTATAGTATGTTATTAACCATATAATATAAAAATACAAAGAGACATGGTAAATGTCAAACTAATTAACTTAGAGTTAAAAATAAACGATAAGGTTAATAAAGTGACCCAAACGTGTCTAAACTTGTTGGTTCAGTGTATTTCGACCCATCCCCACCATAGCCTCTAAATAAATCAATTTTTAGCCATTATAAGTCGAATATGATTTTATTATAAAATAATATATTATGTTTTTTCTAAGGTTCCCCTCACCCCTCTTATAAATAGGCACTGCCCCCTTCACTCTAATTCACAGATTCTAAGCCATTTGGCTCAGACAATCCTTGCCCAAATACCATCTCAACTATCCTTACTTCAACCAAGAGGCCTTTTTTTTATCATAAATCCAACCTATTGAGCCCTTTTGATGAAATCAAAAGGAAGAACCCGAAGAAGAGGTAATGATTTCACCACCCTCTTTCAAGTTCCTTTCTTCTTCCACTTCCTTTTTCCTTGTTGTTTCCATTCTAAAATAACAACTCCAATATCTTCTATATACTGTGATGTTATTTTAATTATGGTACAACCAAATTCATTATTCGATCCACCCTTTTAATGACATGTCACCATACGTGCGTATGTACGACTTACCGTCTCCACATCATGGTGTAATAGTTATTCAATACATTATTATTTGGATGGGTACAATAATGATGTGTATTTGATGTAAATAATAAATATAACATGATTAGGATTTAATGTATATGATATACCACCCAATTATATATTATTTTAATATCAAAAGAATGATATTTTCGCTCGTGTGTACTTACAAATTACCATCTCCACGACGCGATGATATTCATTTCCAAGTTCACCATTCATCGATGATTATAGAAAAAATATTACTAATAAGTGTGTAATATATGAAATAATAATGCTACTAATGATATATATATTTATATAAATAAGTATTTGTGTAATTACATATATCTTATTAACTTACTCCCATTCAATACTATATGAAAACAGAAACAACGTTTATGTGTACATACAGACTACCATCTCCATAAATGGTGTTTTCCATTTCAAACATATTTCTATTATAAATATTTATATTCGAAATATATATGATATATAAATCATGTTTTATATTCTGGAAGTATTTAAATCATTATCTATGTGATACAATCAAGAGTAACAAGTTAAAACATGTACGATAAAGAAAGTGATTATTACTCGAAATATTAATATAACAAGGAAATTATTATTAAATGGGTAGTATAAAGTCATAAATTAATAATTTATGATATCATAAATATTAATATGGTTCTGGTATAATTTAATAACATTATATAGTCTTCATATAAGAGGTTAAACGTACCCTCAACCAAAGGAACGTGTAAGGTAAGGGGTTTTTATCTCACTCCTTATTCTTGTGAGATTCATGCCATATTGCCACTATTACCTTTTGTGTGGTGTATGTACTGCCCATAATTGTATTAATTGTGTAATACACTTTAATTTATGTTTATTTGCAGATTCATTGTATGATACTTCTTTCATGGGGTGTCTGTTTCGTAATTTACCAAATTGGTAAGGTTTAATTTCACAATCTCTTTATTATCCGAGGTTGTTTTTACATAAGTATCTACTGGGAAATTTTTATTATCCATGTCCATGTTTCCTAAAATAGTTTTCAAAGGGATTATTTTTAAGTGAAATTTTACTAAAACTTCATTTTAAATGTTTTAAATATTTATTCTTATAAATCGTTCTCATTAATGTCCATGTTTTCAAAATGGGTTTTAATGATTTATTTATATGGAAATTAATGTTTTTAAAATGATAATTCCTTTAAAAATATTCAAAGTGGTATGGTAGACTTTGATTCAAAAATTTATTTAAATTTCTTCCTTTTTAAATTGTGTAACTTTTAAATTTTTTCATGAAAAATGGATATTTCTCTCTAAGAGTTTTACAAATCATTTTCTTCTATGTCAACATCCTTTGAAGGATTTTAAACCTGTTTGAAGTTGATTTATTATGATAAAAATCTTCCATATTGTATTGAAGGTTTTGTGATATGTTTGACTATGGTTCTGTAATTTTTATACCATTCATGGTTTATTGTTATGGTATTGATATTTCATATGTTAATTTTAATACGAATGTTTAAGTTATGATTCAACCTTTTCGTATGAGGAATGTATTGGACTTAGTATGTGATAGGTGGAGCCCGCTATAGCTTCTCGATTCATAGGTAGGTCTCATGAGACAACTAGACATGAAATTGGTCGAGGTCCTTTCCCAATTTTATATATGTTTTTGGCCGAGGCCTTAATAATTTTTAGACGTCTTGGCCGAGGCCTTGACAAAATGTATCAGAATGTCTGGCATTATACATTCCCTCAATATGGAAATAATATTGATGGTTCATGTGGTCATTCGACTAGTAGAACACCCATGATTATATTTTATTATGGAATTATTTACTCAGGTCATATTCTTTCTATAAAATTATCCGTGTTTACTATTGGTAAAGGCATGTGGTTTCAATTATTCACCATGATTAATATTTATGTCATTTTCCGCTGTATTACTTACCCTTATTGAGAATTTGTGATCACCCCATTCTTATGTTTCATTTTACAAGGATTCTATGAAGTGTATTATGATTAATATGCAGTGTTAAGATAAAGGGAATAATGGTGTTCTCAAAGAACTATTTACGCTATTTTTTATGTTTGAAATTGAAATGTAATGTTAATGTATGTAATCTATTTTCGAATACTGCTAAACCGATCGGTTCTTCAGGACTTGATTCCTTGTAATCATGCCAATGTATTAAAATAATACACCGACTCTGGGTAATTGGGGTCGGGCGTTAAAGTTGGCATCACAGGAAGTTTAGCAATAACCTTTGAAACTAGATTTCGATAAAATATGATTAGAGCACATTACCTTAAGATAGACTTTGAGGATTTGTATAGAATAACATCCTAGAATTTTGGTAATGTAGAGATTTTGTGAGTTTTCCAAGGAAATACATCCCTGTCTGGAAACGATTAGGTAGAGGAAGCTCTATCATAGATGTACCTAGGGGTAAAACCCGAAAACACCGCTTTGAGATAGACTCGAAGAAGAACTGGTGCACGACAACAGGCCTTGCTGCACTCTTGGATACGACACTACCGGGATACATGATTTGTATAATTCTCATTTTCATTATAAATCATTTTTATGGATCTACTAATATATATACCTCCTCAAAGAAAATACTTTTATGGATTATATCCCTAAACTGTTCAATTCATGTTAGGTATTTTACATGTTTGGAATTTTTTATTGCAATTCATAAACTGACCTAGTGTATGTCATTGTATAGAAATGAAACCCAGTAGAAGGAATGTGAACTCCAGTAATACGTATGATCCAAAGAGTAAGAAGGATCATATCTTTCACGGTATTAAGCCAACATTATGAAGGTGAATAGTCTCCCATGTTTTCTCAACATATGAAGATATTATATCACGTGTTAATAAGATAAGTAAAGAATTATTTGAGTCATATGTCTTTGAAGGGAAGCAAGAAAAGAAAAGGATGGAAGAGAGAAAGATGGATAAATGGAAGAGGGAAAAGAAGAATTTTCCCATATGTGATAACTGTGGGAAGAAACACCCTGGAACTTTCTTGAAGGGAATGGGAGTTTATTATATGTGTGGTGAAAAAGGACACCAATTATGTTACTGCAAGGGTAAGAAAATGGTTTCAAATATACGATGTTTCATCTGCAAGGAGTTTTTACACTATGTGAACCAATGTCCAAATCATATGAGTATACCGCAAATGATGTTATTGGATTATAATCATGTTATGATGCTACCTCAGATGAAGAGGAATGACTAGTGTTTTTATTTCATTTGAGTTTTGTATCAACAGTATACTTGTTACATGAATTACATAGATAAATAAGGATTGTACTACAGTACTATTTTATTAAAGATTTGAGATTATATGGTTCTAATAAAAGTAACTTAATATGGAGATACACTTTTGGTAAAATACTGGGTTGATAGAAAGGTAATTCTTAATATGGTCCCGATAATGAGGTAGTGATTTTGGAATAAGAGATGGTTTATTTAAATAAATTATATTGGATATTCGTGACAACCTTGAATCTGATTAATGATTTTTCATTATTGGAGTTTACAAAATTTTTGGATAGAAGGAGTATATCAAGTATTCAATAAATAATAAGGTAGCATGAAAGCAATCAATAAGGTTTTATGGTAATTCAGGATGTTACCATATTTTAAAATAATACATGATGAAGGTATTCACATGTTATTTCATGGAAAAAAAGAATCTTCATTGTGTTTAGTTTCCTTATAAATTTTGGGCTGTGAGTTTGGATAGAAGTATTTTGGATAAGTATAATGTTTGGAATGGATTATGTTTGAATGTTTATTATTGGATTTTAATAAAAGGACAACATGCAGACCGTGTGACAACCCATCACGACCGACAAAGCTGCAGGAATCGAACCCACAACCATAGTACGATTGGGATTTATCGCCTACCACTAGACTTCATGAAGTTCCTTGATGGTATAATGTAGTTTTTTAAGGGTATTATATGTGAATTACAAATTCATTATGTTTGGAACCCTATAATATTAGGATAAATAGAGTCTTTTTTAGTTGTATTATATTTTTAAGTGAAAGATGAGTTTGTGGTAGAAATTTTTTAATGGATAAAAATATAATTTTAAAGTATGTATATCTCTATATGATCTTATCCAATATCATAAATAAATTCCTTAACATTAAGAAAAGGAACATAGAAAAAAAAGGTTATCCTAGATGGTACCTTAGATCATCACAAATTTATGGCTTTGTGATTGTTGGCCTTTTTATAGCCATGTTCTCTAACACTCTATATCATATATTGATGGTTATATTTCTCTTCCATATCCATGTATTCCTTCCTGGAACCCTATTATGTGTTATTTTTGGTAACCTTTATACTTACCACTCTTTATTTTAAATAGAGGTTTCATAAATCCATTTTTGATGTGGGATTTCAACTAAGATATTTTGAAATGTCAAGCCCAAGATTCCAATTCTAAGCATAAATTTCAAGGACTCAATTTATTGAAGGATGGGAGAATGTAACACACCAAGCTTCCATGATACACTTCTCTTTGAATAATACAATAGCGTGTGTTGTATGCAACTTGGATTTCTAACACACCACAACCAATGAAACTAACTGTTATGAATAGTAATACCCACTTTTTAAAATTTTAGAAATTTTATCATTCAAAATGGACTTCATTTTTTAATTCGGAATATCAAAATTATCTTAGGGTGATTTTTTGGTATTTTTCTGAAAACTTTCAATTTTTGATGAAAAGTGGAAAAACACTGAGTTATAGTTTAAACCCGAAATTTTATTTAAATAATAAAATATTTATTTTAAATTTATTTTAGGTCAAAATTGATACATAATACCTATATAAGTTTAATTTAATTCATTGTAGTCAGTTTATAATAATTTTAGATATATAAAAATTTTATTGAACTTTTTATTGTATTTTACCCACCTCCTAGGAGAATTTTCATATTCATATAAAACTTAATTTTAATGCTTTTGTGAGTAGAATTTCTGAAATCCGAGAGACACAGTTAATATCAAGGAGTAAAATGTGGTTTAATAAGATAAAAATAATATTTGGTGAATAGTAACTTTTAACTTTTATTTACCACGGTTAAAAGAAAATAGGGCAATTAAGGGTAAATATTATATTATTATTATCCTAAAACATGTCCTAATTCTACAGGATAAGTGTAATTCGACCAAAAAGAACCTTTGTAATAAAATATTATCATTTGGGTCTACTTGGATTAGATTAGGATATTTATTTTTATTTAATTCAAAGAAGAGTTAAAAGAGTTAAAATCAATGTTTAATAACTGAAACATTTTTAATATAGGGTTATACAGAAGATAAATTTGATAATAAATATTCATTAAAAATCTAAAAATATTTACTACATAATGGTATTTTATTTATAATTTTTATACTTTATATAATTTAATTTATTTACGACACAATTATGATGCACTAATTACTGTATTAATGAAAGATTAATATAATTGATATTATAAATACCCAAATAAATGTAATTTGAGACTTTTTATGAATTAAAATAATTTTCTAGGATAATATGACATATTAGTATTGTTTATATGAATTTTTTTCTAAGTAATAATACTTTTATGAATTTATCAAAAACACAATACCCAATAGTGTCAAAAATGACATAAAAGAGTTTGTAAAAAAAATATTATATTATTAATTGATATTCTATTCCTAAAAATATAAGGTTAGACCAATGGACTTATATCATGATTTTTGATTCATTAATAGACCACTTGGGGGTATATTAAAAGTTTATAGTATGTTTATAAACCATATAATATAAAAATACAAAGAGACATGCTAAATGTCAAACTAATTAACTAAGAGTTAAAACTAAATGATAAGGTTAATAAGGTGACCCAAACCTATCTAAAACCTATTATTTTAGTATAGTTCAACCCATCTCCACCTTATCCCTTAAATAAATCAACTTGGAGCAATTATAAACCGAATATGAATTTATTATAAAATTATATTTTATGTTTTTTCTAAGGAACCTCTCACCCCTCTTATAAAAGGGCACTCCCTCTTCACTCTAATTCACACCTTCTAAGCCATTTGGCTCAGACAAACCCTGCCCAAATACCCTCTAAACTATCCTCCATTCAACTTAGAGGACTTATTTTGGTCACAAATCCAACCTAAGGAGACCTGTTGATCAAATCAAAAGGAAGAATCCGAAGAAGAGGTAATGATTTCACCACCCTCTTTCAAGTTCCTTTCTTCTTCCACTTCCTGTTTCCTTGTTGTTTCCCTTATAAAAATAATAAATCCAGTATTCTCTATATACTGTGATGTTATTATAATTATGGTACAACCAAATTCATTATTCTATCCACCCTTTGAATGACATGTCACCATACGTGTGTAGATACATTTTACCGTCTCCACGTCGTGGTGTAATTGTTATCCAATACATTATTATTTGGATGTGTACAATAATGAAGTTTATTTTATGTAAATAATAAATATAACATGATAAGGATTATTTGTATATGATATAACATCCAATTATATATTATTTTAATATCAAAATATTGATATTTTTCCTCGTGCGTACGTACGGATTACCGTCTCCACGACGCGATGAGATCCATTTCCAAGTTCACCATTCAACGACGATTATAAAAAAATATATTACTAATAAGTATGAAATATATGAAATAATAATGCTACTGAAGATATACATATATATATATAATTATTTATGTACTTACATATATCTTATTAACATACTTCTGTTCCGTACTATATGAAAACGGAAACAGCGTTTCTGCGTACGTATGGACTACCGTCTCCATAAACGGTGTTTTCCATTTCATACATATGTCTACTATACATATTTATATTCTAAATATATATGATATATAAATCATGTTTTATATTATGTAAGTATTTAAATCATCATCTATGTGATACAATGAAGAGTAAAAAGTTAAAACACGTACGATAAAGAAAGGGATTATTACCCGAAATATTAATATAACATGGAAATTATTATTAAATGGGTAGTATAAAGTCATAAATGAATAATGTATGATATCATAAATATTAATATGGTTCTGGTATAATTTTATAACATACTTTAGTCTGCATATAGGGGGTTAAACGTACCCTCAACTAAATTAAAGTGCAAGGTAAGGGGTTTTCATCTCACTCCTTATTCTTGTGATATTCATGCCATATTGCCACTATTACCTTTTGTGTGGTGTATTTACTGCACAAAATTGTATTAATTGTGTAATACTCATTAATTTATGTGTTTTTACATATTCATTGTATTATACTTCTTTCATGGGGTGTATGTTTCGTAAGTTACCAAATTGGTAAGGGTTAATTTCACAATCACTTTATTATCCGAGGTTGTTTTTACGTAAATATATACTGGGACATGTTTATTATCCTTGTCCATGTTTAATAAATGATTTTTCAAAGGGATTATTTTTAAGGGACTATTTACTAAAATATCATTTCAAATGTTTTTAATATTTATTCTTCTAAATCGTTCTCATTAATGTCCATGTTTTCAAAATTGGTTTTAAGGATTTATTAATATGGATATGAATGTTTTTAAAATGTTAATTCCTTTAAAAAGTTTCAAAGTGGTATGGGACACTTTGGATCAAAAATGTATTTAAATTTATTATTTTTTAAATTATGTACCTTTTAAATGTTTTCATGAAAAGGGATATTTCTCGCAAAGAGTTTTACAAATCATTTTCATCTATGTCAACAAAAATTGAAGGATTTTAAACTTGTTTGAAGTTGATTTATTATGATTCAATTCTTCCATATTGTATTGAAGTTTTTGTGATATGTTTGACTATGGATGTGTTATTTTTATACCATTCATGGTTTATGGTTAAATTATTGACATCTCATTTCTTAGTTTTAATACGAATGTTTAAGGTATGTTTCAACCTTTTTGTATGAGGAATGTATTGGACTTATTATGTGACGGGTGGAGCCCGCTATAGCTCCTCGATGCATCGGTAGGTCTCATGAGACAACTAGATGTGGAATTGGCCGAGGACCATTCCCAATTTGATATATGGTTTTGTATGAGGCCTTAATCATTTTTAGATGTCTTGGCTGAGGCCTTGAAAAAATGTTTCAGAATGTCTGGCACTATACATTCTCTCATTATAGAAATAATATTGATGGTTCATGTGGTTATTCGACTAGTATAATACCCATGATTATGTTTTATTATGGCATTAATTACTTAACTCATATTATTGCAATAAAATTATTCGTGTTTATTATTGGTGAAGGCATGTGGTTTCAATTTTTCACCATGCTTAATATTTATATCATTTTCCGTTGTATTACTTACAATTACTGAGTGTTTGAGCTCACCCTGTTCTTATGTTTCATTTTCCCAGGATTCCAAGAAGTGTATTATGATTGATATGCAGGGTTAACCTAAAGGGAATAATGGAATTCTCAAAGAACTATTTAAGTTGTGTTTTATGTTTTCAATTGTAATGTAATGTTAATGTATATAATCAATTTTCCAAGACTACTAAAATGATTGGTCCTTCGGGACTTGATTCCATATAATCATGCCAATGTATTAAAATAATGCACCAACTCTGTTTAACTGGGGTCGGGGAGTTACAGTTGGTATCAGAGGAAGTTTAGCAATAACCTTTGAAACTAGATTTAGATAAACTCTGATTAAAACACATTACCTTAAGATAGACTTTGAGGATTAGTATAGAAGAACTTCCTATAATTTTGGTAATGTTGATATTTTGTGAGTTTTCCAAGAAAATACATCCCTCTCTGGATATGAGAAGGTAGAGGCGGCTCTGGCACAGATGTACCTTGGGGTAAATCCCGAAAACACCGCTTTGAGCTAGAATTTAATGGGAACTGATGCACAACAATGGGCCTTGTTACACTCTTGGTTACGACACTCTCAGGGGATATGCTTAGGATAATTCTCATTTTCTTTACTAATCAGTATGATGGATCTTCTAATATATATACCTCCTCAAAGAAAATATATTTATGGATTATATCCATAAACTATTCAATTTATGTTTGGTATTTTACAAGATTGGAATTATTTATTGCAATTCATAAATTGACCTAGTGTATTCCATTGTATAGAAATGGCACCAAGTAGAAGGAATGTGAACTCCAGTAATACGTATGATCAAAAGAGTAAGAAGGATCATATCTTTCATGGTATAAAGCCAACATTAAGAAGGGAAATAGTCTACCATGTATTCTCTAAAAATGAAGCAATTATATAACATGTTAATAAGATATGTAAAGAATTCACTGAGTCTTGTGGCTTTGAAGGGAAGCAAGAGAAGAAAATTATTGAAGAGTGGAAGATGGATAAAGGGGAGAGGGAAAAGAAGAATTTTACCATATGTGATAACTATGGGAAGAAACACCCTAGAAATTTTCTGAAGGGAATGAGAGTTTGTTATAAGTGTATTGAAAAAAGGACACCAGGTATGTGACTGCAAGGGTAAGAAAAAGGCTTGAAATGTAAAATGTTTCATCTACAAGGAGTTGGGACACTATGAGAACCAATGCCCAAATCATAAGATTATATTGCATATGATGTTATTGTATTATAATCAAGTTATGATACTACCTAAAATGAGGAGGAATGACTAGTGTTGTTATTTCATTTGAGTGTTGTGTCAACAGTATATTGGTTACATGAATTACAAAGATAAATAAGGATTGTACGACAGTACTATTTTATTAAGGATTTGAGATTATATGGTTCTAAGAAAAGTGAATTAATAGTGAGCTACACTTTTGGTAAAATACATGGTTGAAGGAAATTTAATCCTTAATATGGTCCCAATAATGAGGTAGTGATTTTGGAAATAGAGATGGTTGATTTGAATAAATTATATTGGATATTCTTGACTACCTTGAAACTGAGTAATTATTTTTCATTGTTGGTGTTTACAACATTTTTTGATAGAAGGATTATATCAAGTATTCTATGAATAATAAGGGAGCATGAATGTAATCCATAAGGTTTTATGGTAATTCATGATGTTACCATATTTTAAAATAATACATGAAGAAGGTGTTCACATGTTATTTCATGGAAAAAATGATCTTCATTGTGTTTAACTTCCTTATAAATATTGGACTGTGAGTTCGGATAGAAGTATTTTGGATAAGTATAAAGGTTGGAATGGATTATGTTTGAAATTTTATTTTTGGATTTTTATAAAAGGACAACATGCAGACCGTGTGATAACCCGTCGCGTTGGACAAAGCTGCGTGAATCGAACCCACAACCATAGTGCGATTAGGATTTATCACCTACCAATGGACTACATGATGTTCATGGATGGTATAATGTAGTTTTTTTAAGTGTCTGATATGTGAATTATAAAATCATTAAGTTTGGAACCCTAAAAGATTAGGATAAATAGAGTATTTTTGAGTTGTATTATGTTTTGGAGTGAAAGATGAGTTTGTGTTATAAATTTATTAATGGATAAAACTCTATTTATAATGTATGTATATCTCTTTATGATCTTTTCCAATATCATAAATAAATTCCTCAACATTAAGAAAAGGAACTTAGAAAAAAAATGTTGTCCTAGATGGTACCTTAGATCATCACAAATTTTTGGCTTTGTGATTGTTGGCCTTTTCATAGCCATGATCTCTACCACTCTCCATAATATATTGATGGTTATATTTCTCTTCCATATCAATTTTTTCCTACGTGGAACCCTAGTATGTGTTATTTTCATTAACCTTCATACTTACCAGCCTTTATTTTAAATATAGGCTTCATTAATCCATTTTTTCATGTGGGATTTCAACTAAAATATTTTGAAATTTCAACCCCAACTTTACAATACCAAGCATAAATTGTGAGGATGTAATTTATTGAAGGAGGGGAGAATGTAACACCCCAAGCTTCCACGGCACGCTTCTTTTTGAATAATACAGTAGCATGTGTTGTACACAACTTGGAGTTCTAACACACCACAACCAATCAAACTAGTCGTTATGAATAGTAATACCCACTTTTTGAAATTTTATAAATTTTATCTTTCAAAATGGACTTCATTTTTGAATTCTGAATATCGAAATTAGCTTAGGGTTAATTTTTGGTATTTTTCCGAAAACTTTCAATTTTTGATGAATAGTGAAAAAACAATGAGTTATAGTTTAAAACTGAAATTTTATTTAAATAATTATTTATTTAATTTAAATTTATTTTAGATCAAAATAGATATATAATCCCTATATAAGTTCAATGTAATTCATTGGAGTCTGTTTATAATAATTTAAGATATATAAATATTTTATTGAACTTTTCACCGTTTTTACCCACCTCATTGGAGAATTTTCAAATTCACATAAAACTTAATTTTACTGCTTCTGTGGGTGAAATTTCGAAAAAAAATAGAGAAACTGTTAATATCAAGGAGTAAAATGTGGTTCAATAAGATAAAAATAATTTTTGTTGAATAGTAACTTGTAAATTTTATTTACCACAGTTAAAAGTAAATAGGGTAATTAAGGGTAAAAATGATATTATTATTACCCTAAAACATGTCATAATTCTATTGGATAAGTGTAATTCGACAGAAAAAAACCTTATGAATAGAATATTATCATTTAGGTCCACATGGATTAGATTAGGACATTTATTATTATTTAATTTCAAGAAGAGTTAAAAGAGTTAAAATCAATGTTTAATAACTAAAACATTTTTAATTTAGGGTAATACATAAGATAAATTCGATCATAAATATTAATTAGAAAGCTAAAAATATTTTCTACATAATGAATTTTATTTATAATTTTTATACATTATATAATTTAATTTATTTATGACACAATGATGATGCAGTAATTACAGTATTAATGAAAGATTAAGATAATTGATAATATAAATACCCAAATAAATGTAATTTGAGACTTTTTATTAATTAAAATAATTTTATCGGTTAATATGACATATTCTAATTGGTTATATGAATTTTTTCCGATGTAATAATACTGTTATTAATTTATGAAAAACACAATACCCAATAGTGTCAAAATTGACATAAAAGTGTTTTTAAAACAAATATTATATTATTAATTGATATTCTATTCCAAAAAATATAAGGTTCGGCAACGGACTTATATCATAATATTTTTATCATTAATGGTCCACTTGGGGGGTCTATTGGAATTTCATAGTATTTTTATTAACCATGTAATATAAAAATACAACGAGACATGGTAAATGTCAAACTAGTTAACTAAGAGTTAAAACTAAAAGATAAGATTAATAAAGTGACCCAAACTTCACTGAAACTTCTAGGTTGAGTGTATTTCGAACCATAACCACCTTACCCTAGAAATAAATCAATTTCGAGCCATTATAAACTGAATATGATTTTATTATAAAATAATATTGTATGTTTTTCCTAAGGTGCCCCTCACCTCTCTTATAAAAGGGCATCCCCCGCCCTTCACTCTAATTCATACCATCTAAGCCTTTTGGCTTGGATAACCCCTGCCCGAATACCATTTATAGTATCCTCTATTCAACATAGAGGCCTTATTTTGATCATAAATCCAACCTACGGAGCCCTTTTGATCAAATCAAAAGGACGAACCCGAAGAAAAGGTAATGATTTCACCACCCTTTTTCAAGTTCCTTTCTTCCTCCACTTCATTTTTCCTTGTTGTTTACATTATAAAATAATAACTCCAATATATTATATATATTGTGATGTTATTGTAATTATGGTACAACCAAATTCATTATTATATCCACCCGTTGAATGACATGTCACCATACGTTTGTACGAACGGCATACCGTCTCCACGTCGTGGTGTAATTGTTATTCAATACATTATTATTTGGATTGGTATAATAATGATGTGTAATTGTTGTAAATAATAAATATAACATGATAAGGATTATGTGTATATGATATAACATCCAATTATATATTATTTTAATATCAAAAGAATGATATTTTCGCTCGTGCGTACATACGGATTACCGTCTCCATGACGCGATGAGATTCATTTTCAAGTTCACCATTCATCGACGATTATAAAAAAATATATTACTAATAAGTATTTAATATATGAAATAATAATTCTACTTAAGATATATATATTTATATATATAAGTATTTATGTAGTTACATATATCTTATTCACTTGCTTCCGTTCAAAACTATATGAAAACGGAAACAACGTTTTGGCGTATGTATGACCTACCGTCTCCATAAATAGTGATTTCCATTTCATACATATGACTATTATACATATTTATATTTTAAATATATATGATATATAAATCATTTTTTATACTCTGGATGTATTTAAATCAGGATCTAAGTGATTCAATCAAGAGTAACAAGTTAAAACACGTACGATAAAGAAATCCATTATTACCTGAAATATTAATATAACATGGAAATTATTATTAAATGTGTAATATGAAGTCATAAATTGATAATTAATTATATCATAAATATTAATATGGTTATGGTATAATTTTATAACATACTATAGTCTTCATACAAGAGGTTAAACGTACCCTCAACTAAATGAAAGTGCAAGGTAAGGGGTTTTCTTCTCACTCCATATTCCCATGAGATTTATGCCATATTTCCACTATTACCTTTTGTGTAGTGTATGTACTTCCCATAATTGTATTCATTGTGTAATACACGTTAATTAATGTGTATTTACATATTCATTGTATGATACTTCTTTCATTGGGTGTATGTTTCATGTGTTACCAAATTGGTAAGGGTTAATTTAACAATCTCTTTATTATCCGAGGTTGTTTTTACATAAGTATCTACTGGGAAATATTTATTATCCATGTCCATGTTTCATAAAAGTGTTTTCAAAGGGATTATTTTTAAGGGACTTTTTACTAAAACATCATTTTAAATGTATTAAATATTTATTCTTCTAAATCTTTCTCATTAATGTCCATGTTTTCTAAATGGTTTTTAAGGATTTATTTATATGGAAATGAATGTTTTTAACATGTTAATTCCTTTAAAATGTTTCAAAGTGGTATGGGACACATTAATTCAAAAATTTCTTTAAATTCCTTCCTTTATAAATTGTGTAACTTTTAAATTTTTTCATGAAAAAGGGATATTTCTCTCGAAGAGTTTTAAAAATCATTTTCTTCTGTGTCAATATCCTTTGAAAGATTTTATACTTGTTTAAAGTTGATTTATTATAATACAAATCATCCATATTATATTGAAGGTTTTGTGATATGTTTGACTATGGATGTGTTATTTTTATACCATTCATGGTTTATGGTTAAACTATTGACATTTCGTATGTTAGTTTTAATATGAATGTTTAAGTTATGTTTCAACCTTTTCATATGAGGAATATATTGGACTTAGTATGTGACGGGTGGAGCCCGCTATAGTTCCTCGATGAATCGGTAGGTCTGATGAGACAACTAGACGTGGAATTGGATGAGGCCCTTTCCCAAATTGATATATGGTTTTGGCCAAGG
The DNA here is from genome assembly GCA_963277665.1 of Viscum album. NCBI lineage: Eukaryota > Viridiplantae > Streptophyta > Magnoliopsida > Santalales > Viscaceae > Viscum > Viscum album. Next base: position 2,017,855,504 of record OY728126.1, on the reverse strand, counting down.
CCTTAATAATTTTTATACTTCTTGGCCGAGGCCTTGAAAAAATGTTTCAGAATGTCCGGAATTATACTTTCCCTCATTATGGAAATAATATTGATGGTTCATGTGGACATTCGACTAGTATAATACCCATGATTATGTTTTATTATGGAATTATTTACTTAGCTCATATTCTTTCCATAAAATTATTCGTGTTTATTATTTATAAAGGCTTGTGGTTTCAATTATTCACCATGCTTAATATTTATGACATTTTCTGATGTATTACTGACCCTTAATGAGCGTTTGAGCTCACCGCATTATTATGTTTCATTTTCTGTGGATTCCTATAAGTGTATTATAATTAATATTCAATGTTAAGCTAAATTGAATAATGGATTTCTCAAAGTTCAATTTACGCTGTGTTTTATGATTGAAATTGTAATGTCATGTTTTATGTATGTAATCTATTTTCCAAGATTTCTAAACTGATCGTTCCTTCGGGACTTGATTCCTTGTAATCATGAAAATGTATTAAAATAATGCACCGACTCTGGGTAACCGGGGTCAGGGCGTTACAGTTGGTATCAGAGAAAGTTTATCAATAACCTTGGGAACTAGATTTAGATATAATCTGATTAGAGAACATTACCTTAAGATATAATTTGAGGATTAGTATAGAAGAACATCCTAGAATTTTGGTAATGTAGATATTTTGTGAGTTTTCCAAACCAAAAACATCCCTGTATAGATACGAGTAGGTAGAGGCAGCTCTGGCACAGATGTACTTAGGGGTAAAACTAGAAAACACCGCTTTGAGCTAGACTCGAACGGGAACTAGTCCATGACAACAGTCCTTACTGCACTCTTGGTTACGAAACTCCCAGGGGATATTCTTAGGATAATTCTCATTTTCTTTAAAAATCATTATGATGGATATACTAATATATATACCTCCTCAAAGAAAATATTTTTATGGATTATATCCATAAACTGTTCAATTTATGTTAGGTATTTTACAAGTTTGGAATTATTTATTGCAATTCATAAACTGACCTATTATATCCCACTATATAGAAATGGAACCTAGTAGAATGAATGTGAACTCCAGTAATATGTATGATCCAAAGAGTAAGAAGGATCATATCTTTCACGGTATTAATCCAACATTAATAAGGGAAATAGTCTCCCTTGTATTCTCAACATATAAAGAAATTATATCACGTGTTAATAAGATAAGTAATGAATTCTCTGAGTCCTGTGGCATTGAAGGGACAAAAGAGAAGAAAAGGATGGAATATATAAAGATGGATAAATAGAAGAGGGAAAAGAATAATTTTCCCATATGTGATAATTGTGGGAAGAAACACCCTGGAACTTTCCTAAAGGGAATGTGAGTTTGTTATAAGTGTGGAGAAAAAGGACACCATGTACGTGACTGCAAGGGTAAGAAAAAGGTTTCAAATGTACAATGTTTAATCTGCAAGGAGTTGGGACACTATGCGAACCAATGTCCAAATCATAAGTGTATACCGCAAATGATTTTATTGGATTATATTCATGTTATGGTACTACCTTAGATGAAGAGGAATGACTAGTGTTGTTATTTCATTTGAGTGTTGTATCAAAAGTATACTGGTTACATGAATTACAGAGATAAATAAGGATTGTACTGTAGTACAATTTTATTATGGATTTGAGATTATATGGTTCTAAGAAAATTGCCTTAATAGTGAGCTACACTTTTGGTAAAATAAATGGTTCAATGAAAGGTAATCCATAATATGGTCCCGATAATGGGGTAGTGATTTTGGAATAAGAGATGATTGTTTTAAATAAATTACATTGGATATTTTTGACTACCATGAAACTAATTAATGATTTTCCATTGTTGATGTTTACAACATTTTTGGATAGAAATAGTATATCCAGTATTCTATAATGAATAAGGGAGCTTGAATGTAATCAATAAGGTTTTATGGTAATTCAGGATGTTACCATATTTAAAAACAATACATGTTGAACGTGTTCACATGTTATTTCATGGGAAAAAGGATCTTCATTATGTTTAACTTCCTTATAAATTTTGGATTGTGATTTTGGATAGAAATATTTTGGATAAGTATAATGGTTTTAATGGATTATGTTTGAAAGGTTATTTTTTTATTTTTATAAAAGGACAATAGGAAGATTGTGTGACAACCCGTCGCGTCGGACAGAGCTGCGGGAATCAAACCCACAACCACAGTGTGATTGGGATTTATCGCCTACCACTGGACTACGTGAAGTTAATCGATGGTATAATGTAGTTTTTTAAGGGTCTGATATGTGAATTATAAATTCATTATGTTTGGAACACTATAAGATTAGGATAAATAGAGTATTTTTGAGTTGTATTATGTTTTGGAGTGAAAGATGAGTTTGTGTTATAAATTTTTTAATGGATAAAACTCTAATTATAAAGTATGTATATCTCCTTATGATCTTAGCCAATCTCATAAATAAATTCTTTAACATTAAGAAAGGTGACTTAGAAAAAAAATGTTGTCCTAGATGGTACCTTAGATCATCACAAATTTATGGCTTTGTGATTGCTAGCCTTTTCATAGCCATGTTATTTACCACTCTCCATCAGATATTGATGGTTAGATTTCACTTCCATATCCATGTTTTCCTACGTGGAACCCTAGTATGGGTTATTTTTGGTAACCATCATACTTACCACTCTTTGTTTTAAATAGAGGCTTCATTAATCCATTTTTTAATGTGGGATTTGAACTAAGATATTTTGAAATGTCAACCCCAAGTTTTCAATACCGAGAATAAATTGCGAGGATGCAATTTATTGAAAGGGGGAGAATGTAACACCCCAATCTTCTAGGGTACGCTTCCCTTTGAATAATACCGTAGCGTGTGTTGTATACAACATGGAGTTCTAACACACCACAACCAATCAAACTAGCCATTATGAATTGTAATACCCACTTTTTGAAATTTTATAAATTTTATCATTCAAATGGAATTCATTTTTTAAATCATAATATTGAAATTAGCTTATGGTGAATTTTTGGTATTTTTCCGAAAAATTTCTATTTTTGATGAATAGTGAAAAAACACTAAGTTATAGTTTAAAACCGAAATTTTATTTAAATAATTATTTATTTAATTTTATTTTATTTTTGGTCAAAATATATACATAAAACCTATATAAGTTCAATTTAATTCATTGGATTCGGTTTATAATAATTTTAGATATATAGAAATTTTATTGAACTTTTCACCGTCTTTTACCCACCTTCTAGGAGAATTTGAAAATTCACATAAAACATAATTTTAACGATTATGTGAGTGGAATTTCTAAAATCCGAGAGACACAGTTAATATCAAGGAGTAAAATGTGGTTCAATAAGATAAAAGTATATTTTTTGTGAATAGTAACTTTTTACTTTTATTTACCACGGTTAAAAGTAAATAGGGTAATTAAGGGTAAAATTGATATTATTATTACCCAAACACATGACCTAATTATATTGGATTAGTGTAATTAGACCCAAAACAACCTTAGGAATAAAATATTATCATTTAGGTCCACTTGGATTAGATTAGGACATTTATTATTATTTAATTCAAAGAATAGTTAAAAGAGTTAAAATCAATGTTTTATAACTAAAACATTTTTTATATAGGGTTATACATCATATAAATTCAATAATAAATTTTAATTAGAAAGCTAAAAATATTTCCTGAATAGTGGTATTTTATTTATTATTTTTTGACATTATATAAATTAATTTATTTATGACACAATGATGATGTAGTAGTTACCATATTAATGAATGGTTAAGATAATTGATATTATAAATACCCAAATAAATGTAATTTGAGACTTTTTATGAATTCCAATAATTTTATATGTTAATATGTCATATTAGTATTGGTTATATGAATTTTTTTCGTAGTAATAATACTGTTATGAATTTATAAAAAACACAATACCCAATAGTGTCAAAATTGACATAAAAGAGTTTTTAAAAGAAATTTTATATTATTAGTTGATATTATATTCCTAAAAATCTAAGGTTCTACCAATGAACTTATATCATGATATTTGTATCATTAATGGACCACTTGGGTGTCGATTGGAAGTCTATAGTATGTTTATTAACCATATAATATAAAAATACACAGAGACAAGGTAAATGTCAAACTAATTAACTAAGAGTTAAAACTAAAAGATAAGGTTAATAAAGTTACCCAGACCTGTCAAAAACCTATTAGTTGAGTGGATTAAGACCCATCCCTACCTTATCCTCGAATCAAATCAATTTGAAACCATTATAATCGGAATATGAATTTATTATAAAATAATATTTTCTGTTTTTCCTAAGGTTCCCCTCACCCCTCTTTTAAAAGGGAACTCAACCTTCACTCTAATTCACACCTTATATTACATTTGGTTTGGCCAACCCCTACCCAAATACTCAATCACCTATCATCCCTTAATCCTAGAGGCCTTATATTTATCAGAACTCCAACCTAAGGATCCCTTTTGATCAAATCAAAAGGAATAACCCGAAGAAGAGGTAATGATTTCACCACCCTATTTCAAGTTCCTTTCTTCTTCCAATTCCTTTTTCCATGTTGTTTCCATTATAAAATAATAACTCATGTATCTTCTATATACTGTAATGTTATTATAATTATGGTACAACCAAATTCATTATTCTATCTACCTTTATAATGACATGTCACTATACGTGCGTACGTATGGCTTACCGTCTCCACGTCATGGTATAATTGTTATTCAATACATTATTATTTGGATGGGTATAATAATGAGTTGTATTTGATGTAAATAATAAATATAACATGTTAAAGATTATGTATATATGATATAAAATCCCATTATATATTATTTTAATATCAAAATAATGATATTTTTGCTCGTGCGTACGTACGGATTACCGTCTCCACGATGCGATGAGATTATTTTCCAAGTTCACCATTCATCGACGATTAAAAAAAATATTACTAATAATTATGTAATATATGAAAAAATAATTCAACTGAAGATATATATATATATATATTTATATATATAAGTATTTATGTACATACATATATCTTATTCACTTACTTCTGTTCAATACTATATGAAAACGAAAACAGTGTTTATGCGTACGTACGGACTACCGTCTCCATAAACGGTGTTTTCCAGTTCATATATATGTCTCTTATACATATTTATATTCTAAATATATATGATATATAAATCATGTTTTATATTCTGGATGTATTTAATTCATGATCTATGTGATACAATCAAGAGTAACAAGTTAAAACACGTACGATAAAGAAAGCGATTATTACCCGAAATATTAATATAACAACGAATTTATTATTAAATGGGTAGTATAAAGTAATAAATGAATAATGTATGATATAATAAATATTAGTATGGTTTTTTTATAATTTAATAACATACTTTAGTCTTCATATAGGAGGAAAAATTTACCCTCAACTAAAGGAAAGTGTTAGGTAAAGGGTTTTAATCTCACTCCTTATTCCCGTGAGATTCATGCCATATTGCCACTATTAGCTTTGGTGTGGTGTATGTACTGACCAGAATTGTATTAATTGTGTAATACACTTTAATATATGTGTATTTACATATTAATTGTATGATAATTCTTTCATTGAGTGTATGTTTCGTATGTTACCAAATTGGTAAGGGTTAATTTCACAATATCTTTATTATAAGAGGTTGTTTTTACGTAAATATCTACTAGGACATATTTATTATCCATGTCCATGTTTAATAAAAGAGTTTTTAAAAGGATTATTTTTAAGGGACTTTTTACTAAAACATCATTTTAAATGATTTAAATATTTATTCTTCTAAATCATTCTCATTAATGCCAATGTTTTCAAAATGTGTTTTAAGGATTTATTAATATGGAAATGAATGTTTTTAAAATGTTAATTCCTTTCAAATGTTTCAAAGTGGTATGGGTCACATTGAATCAAAAATTTCATTAAATGTATTCCTTTTTAAATTATGTAACTATTAAATGTTTTCAAGAAAAAGGGATATTTCTCTCAAAGAGTTTTACAAATCATTTTCTTCTATGTCAACATCCTTTGAATGATTATAAACTTGTTTGAAGTTGATTTATTATGATAAAAAACATCCATATTGTATTGATGGTTTTGTGATATATTTGACTATGGATGTGTTATTTTTATACCATTCATGGTTTATGGTTAAAGTATTGACATTTTGTATGTTAGTTTTAATACGAATGTTTAAGTTATGTTTCAACCTTTTCGTATGAGGAATGTATTGGACTTTGTATGTGACGGGTGGAGCCCGCTATAGCTCCTCGATGCATTGGTAGGTCTCATGAGACAACTAGAAATGGAATTGGCTGAGGCCCTTTCCCAATTTGATATATGGTTTTGGCCGAGGCCTTAATCATTCTTACATGTCTTGGCCGAGGCCTTGACAAAATGTTTTAGAATGTCCGGCATTATAGAGTCCCTCATTATGGAAGTAATATTGATGGTTCATGTGGTTATTGGACTAGTTGAATACCCATGATTATGTTTTATTTTGGCATTATTTACTCAGATCATATTCTTTCCATAAAAGTATTCATGTTTATTATTGGTAAATGCATGTGTTTTCAATTATTCACCATGCTTAATATTTATGTCATTTTCTACTATATTATTTACCCTTACTGAGCGTTTGAGCTCAACCCGTTCTTATGTTTCATTTTCCCAGGATTCCAAGAAGTGTATTATGATTGATATGTAGGGTTAATCTAAAGTTAATAATGGTGTTTGCAAATAACTATTTACGCGGTGTTTTATTTTGGAAATTGTATTGTAATGTTAATGTATGTAATCTATTTTCCAATACTGCTAAACCGATCGGTCCATCGGGACTTGATTCCTTGTAATCATGCCAATGTATTAAAATAATGCACCGAATCTGAGTAACTGGATTTGGGGCATTAAAATATACATTATTTTGGTGTTATAATTCTTTTATGGGAAAAGAATATGAGGAGAAAGTATAATAAGAAAAGAAAATAAGAGATGTGTTTTGAGAAAATTACCTCTTTAATATCACCTCCTTAGAGGATCCCTTGAGGACCTTGGATATGTTATTTTGGTGACATAAAAAGAAATTTTACAAGCGAATAATGAAGAAGAGAGTAATTTTATGATATTCTGGTATCTTAATTGCATTTGAGTTGAAATGGAGTGGTGATGGGTGATATTAAAACTTGAGGATAGGTGGATATTAGTGAATAAATAATGATTCATATATGTTTAAATCCAACCACATTGAGGTGGAATTAATTAACATGAATTTTGATGAAAATTATTGTTTTTAAGGATGTTTAGGGTCGATAAATTCTTCCACAAGCCATTAATTTTGTTATTTTTTAGATATTTTAGGCCATTAACTTTTAATTTTAACCGTTTTCATTATTTTACATATACCGTCGTAAATAATATTTTTACCATGATGAATTGTTTAATTATAAACAATGAAATTTACATTAAAAAATAATGTGAAACTTATTATTAAAAATATTAAAAAAAATTACAATGTTCAACTCATATAATTGGAAAAATTGTATTTAAAATTAATTTCCAAAATGAAATGGGAAAAAAAGTTTTTAATGGGAAAAAGGTAAAACGTTTGAAATGTTTTTATATCGGATTTCATAGTGAAAATGATTCCAATGACCTAAATTGGATTTAGTAATGTATTATTGAACTAATTATACTTGATAATTAATTTAAAGTGTCATTTAATAAAATAAGTAATTTATAATAAAACCAGTTTTCAATTAAAATTCAATATTTTTCACTAATTATCGATAAATGAAATTTAACCGAAAAATAAAAAAATTAAACTTAAGATAATTTTGATTACCCAATTAAAAAAATGATGTATATTTTCTAAAATATTATTTAAAAAATTAAAAAAATATATTTAAAATAGTTTCACCATTAAATGGTAACCGAATTGCCTTTTAGAAAATTATATCTTTTATGCTTTTAATTGGATTTATTCTTATAGTAAGGTTATAAACTTATTGGATTTGTTTTAAAAAATTTGACTGGATATAAAACATATAAATGTATTAAAGATATTTCACTAAAATTTATGAATTTAATGTATTAGGATAAAATTCTATCATTGGCATACAGAAAAAGTTTTATTTAATGAAAACAAATCCTCTATATTAAATTGGTTTTTATTTTCATTTCTAACTAATTTGAAACCATAAAATTCATTTTATAAAGTTGTGTAAAATTTATTTTCATTATTTAGTCAATATTATACCTTATTTTTGTTCTAATAGATAGGTGATAAAAATCATAATTAAATAATAATATTTATTCATTTATTTAATATAAGTGTTCCGTGTAATGTATGTTATCATAGTGATTAAATTTCAAAATAGACGTGCTATAAAATCAGGGGGAGTTAAAAATGAGATGTTATAAAAGGATTATATAAGATATTAAATATAATTATAACATCTTTTAATAAGTTAATAACATGTTTTAAAACATTATAAAGGATGTTAAAGAGATTATAACTAATTGGATGTGTGAGGTAAGTGGTTTCCTACCACAATTTCTATTCTTTGGGTTATACAACTTATTTATTGATTAAATTATTCTAATATTGTTAGTGTAATTAATTTATATTTATTTATTTATTATTTACACTTTTATTTGTGTGTATTAATATTTTCTTCACATAATTACCCCTGTTATTAGCTCCCACCTCAATGATACGTACAATGTAAGGGTTCCTTCCCAAAACTTCCGTCTTTGAGACACATGTTCCATTATGAACCTCTTTTATTTTATAGGGTGTATATAATACCCCCATTAAATATTATATATTTAATCCTTCATACATCATGGTAATTTATGTTATAATTTATATCATTCATTAATAGGGGTTAGGATTCAAACATTAGCAAACATGTAAGGGTTTTTTGTCTCAATTTTCCATCTATGAGACATATGTCATTTTATGCACCAATATAATTTAATGAGGTATGAATAATACCCAATTTACACGTTATATCATTGATATATTACTATAATGATATTTATTTTTTCATTTTACATTATTATTTAATGGGAAATGTGATACAAAATCTACCGAAGTGGTAAGGGCATTTTGTTCTAATTTGATTTTTATTGGTATTATTTGTGATTATACACTTGGTGATGAAATATTATCATATAAATCTCAATAAATTAATTAATTTTATTATTATATGGATATTCTGTTATAATACATGTTTTCCCTTAACTTTATTCACCTTTTTAAACATGATTTTAAAAAATGTTTATAAAGAAAGTCTTATTTATTCAATCTTCTGTCAAAATCCCATTATCATCCATGTTCATGTTTTATAAAAAAATAAAGAAATATTTTAATTTTAATATATGATTGTTTAATGTGTACTTTACCAATGTTATGGTTTTCAAAAACTATTATAATGGTAATTTTGCTGCCATTTTCAAAAACATGACCCAGTTAAATTTTTCTAATAGTGTGGAAGGAATAATTAATTTAAACATGTACTACATGAATTATGGTTTCCTTTTTCATGAAAACTATATACCTTGAAGCCTTGTTTATATTTTTCCATGTATATTTTCAATGAAAGTGATATCAACTATATATTTTGAATTTTTTGTTTTTCAAAACTTATTTTTTACGTGGAAAGGCTCTTATTCTCAAGAATGTTTTTGAAAATACATATATTCATTAATGAAAAATACATTTAATGTTATGAAATTATTATAGATTTTATATATATTTTCCCCAAATATACATCTATCTAATTTTTCTATATATTTATGGGGTAATAAAATACTTATGATTATTTATCAAATACCACAATATGGATATTTATTTTAATTATGACATGTAGGAAGATTATGCAACTCATTTAATTACCATAAGTATATATTATGATGTTATTTAAGATTGATTTCAATTATGTGGCACAAAAATATAATGAATATGTTATGATAGTTGAACCCAGATAGAGATCTAATGTTTATAGTAATTTATTTTTCTCATGATACGCCATGTATGGGATTAGGTAGTACACCTAATCCATAACGAGACTGAAACTGCCATGTGATATTGTCTATGAATTGAGCCCTAACTAGTTTTTATGTCATGTTAAATGTTATTTCAACATTTCCATTAATGGAATAAATTTATGAAACCATGTAATTTATCTTATTTTTTCTATGTGATTACTTTTGAGCCTTCAATTTTATGATATCCTATTTTAACTTTGACCCACATGTTATATTTTCTTATCATGTTTATTCATTTACTAGGCTTCCAAGCTCAAACCATTCTTTATGTATTCCCCAGGTTATCCCGCACATTTTTATGACCTCAAATTGATTTTAGGACCTCACTATGGAGAATAAAATAAAAAATTTATGTCTATATTACCATTCATGTAATATAAATTTAGTCATTCAAAGAAACAAGTACGTTATGATCCTAATGTTGTGTCAATTATATTTATGATTAATAATGATGTAATATAATGTGTAAAAAACATGGGTCTCTATTGTTGTTATCATATTTAAGGGAAGGAATTTGATCATTGGGAACAATCACAAGTGATCATTTGATGAAGCATGTTTCTCTGTCCAAGGGCTTCATGGGGAATGGGCCGCCACTAGGGATGGTGATGTGCGCTACCTATAGGTGTAGCTTCCAATGAAGTTCTATGGTAGTTATCAATTATTGTCCATTGAAAAAGATTTCAGAACACCATAGTTTGTATTATAGGAATGGTTTAGTTAACCATTGTAATTAGTATAAGAATACATAAGTGAGAACCATATGGATAAGTATAAGGATAATAATAAGTATAAAAACTATCGTAGAATCATTCCGAACTATAGAGTTATTGGTTTTCATGTGATTACATCGATTTTTGGGTACTACAAGTGGATGCAGTTCTATCAAAGATTTACCAAGGGTTGATAACTCCAAACACAAAAATTTTAACTGAATCAAGTGTTACCCAAAACCCAAAAAAGGTCCTTACTAAGAACCTAGTTTGAATCACGTGGAGAAATTCTTTATAAATTAACAAACTCTTTACAAATCATCCTATTGATTTGAATAGAGGATGATCATGGATTCAAAAGTTAAACCGAATGTATCATAGATTGAAATGAATGTGTCAAGATTTAGATATCCTATAAATAATTTTTCATGTTTTTTTTGTTTCTAACTATGAATATTATTTCTCACACTATGCTTATGGTTTTTCTTAATGGTGGGAACCATAATGAACTAGGTTAACGTTGAATGTGATACAAAATTTGTTAATGAGAAACCGAATGGGAAAATCAATAGACTAAAGGATATTGTGATTATTCATAGTAAGATATCATGGTATTTGATTAAAAAATTTCACCTAAACCAACTCTTGAACTCCTTATAGAAAATAGGGATAGAGTTTTCTAATATTTTGTATGGTGGAGACCTTGGAGGAAATACGATCCAGTTTATCATATGCCAATAATGTGGGAAAAATATGTAAAGGGAATGCCTCCCATGAATGATAAGATATATTACATGTGGAGAATAAGGGTGAAAAGTATGTAATTTCTGACGAAATATGAAAAATATCAATTAAAATAATGGATGAAAACAATGGTCTTCCTAAGGCATCATCAATGGTTGAGTGTTTAAAATTTAGAAGGAATTGGAATTAGGAAAATCTGTGTCCTAGATGTAGAACTCAATAATATAATCAATAATGTTTTATGAGTAATGGTTTTTATATTAATGATAAAGAGAAAAAATAACAGATGATGGTATGGAGGTATTAATGAAACATATAAGGAATCCGGGTTTTTGGTTTAAGAAATAGGTGAAATGACTGAAATATTTATGTACTATAATTAAATAATTATTTGAATCAAGATTGTTATGTAAAATTTTTTTAGGTATTTTCTAGATTATGTTCAATAGTACTAATGACCTAGAAAAGTTCTTTAATGGTATAGTGATATTTTATAGATTAAATAAATAATTGATGAAATGAAAACATTCGATATGTGCTATATGTTTAGGTAGATAGTTTATTTTGTTGAAAATAATTAGTTGTATAGAAACCCTTAGTTGTTAAAAAATATCATTTTGTGACTAATGTAATTTTTTTAAGATGATCATCATATTATTGTGAACATCATGGGATGATGGTAAATTATTTATATGATAATAACATATGTTTTTTTATTTTTTTAGAAAAATGACAAACCCCAAGTTGTGTGACAAATCATCACATCAAGTAAGGTTGTGGTGCTTGAACCAAAATCCAAAGGGAAATAATGGTGAAACACCTAACACTATCCTACAAGACATACCATGTAGTATAATTTTTTTCGCATACATGTTTTTAAGGTTAAATATTATGTTTCATTATGGAAACATATTATAGGATCAAATAATTTGATTTTGGGGTGACTTATGAGATTTCCAGAAACATTTTATTAGGTTGAAATATATATAATATTTTAGAATAACATGACAGGTTATTTAGGATCAATAATATTATGTTTTTGGAGACTAAATATGAATGAGTATTATATAAACATTTAGGATAAAAAGATATTTCATGTCGATGTTATTGAAGTTATTTGAGATATAGATATGATTATTTATGGAATTATCTTGTTTAAACCATTGGTTTCAATATTTAATTTTGGAATTTAATAGATTCATATTAATTTTGGATATTATCATTCTTTATGATAACTACTTTGGTTTTAATAAATATAAGATTAATTCCCTGTTACTCTTTTATAGATCTTAAAATACATTGAAATTTAATTTTAGTGCTTCAGAAATTAAAAAAAAATTGTTTTTAATTCCATAGAATAAAATATGAAGTGGAATTGACCAAATAATAACCAAATGATGAAATTTTGGTTTTGAAATAAAAATATATCATGTAATTATATTTACTTATATTATAGGATAGTAAAGGAAAACCTAAATTATAAGAAAAGGATATGGAAAAATATATGTCATCATATAACCTTCAAATATTATTAATCAAATGATATATAGAATCAAATTATATTTATGGTTTATATGTTCATAAATTACTATTAATTATTAATTTTCATATGATCAATGATCTTTATTACTCTCTATTAGTCTTTAGGTTCAAGTGTTCTCTTTGGTGTATATGTTTTCATTTCCCACCAATGTTCTCCTACACGGAAACATGATAATGAGTTATTATGGATGAACTTCATATATTCCATTCCCTATATTGAATATTATGTTCTAATAAACATTTATATGATTTGAGTATCTAGTAAAATTATTTTTAAATTTAAAACTCTTTATTATCAAGATAAATATTTAATTGTGAGGATACAATTTATTTAAGGTGGTAGAATATACCACCCAGAAATTTTAAAAGATGAACATCAGGTTCAGTAGAGTATATGACATGTAACACCAATATTAGAAAAAACAAACACCCTAATACATTATGATATATTTATTTTCAAATAAAATCAATACCTTTGACAACTTTTGGGGAATTAAATAACAGGATGAAATGAAACAATATAATCTATTAAAATATTATTATTTAAACATGAAAATTATAACAATTTCACTAAGTTTAAGGTTATTAATGGGAATAACTAGATTATTATTATTATATGGTTTACATAGTAATAAAATAAATTCAATGGTTATATAATAATTATAAATAAAATAAGTACCATTTGAAATAAAATGAATTATTTTTTGAAAAATTATATTATTTTAAAAGGTGGTTTAGTCGCGCATTGCACATATAATTTAAACGTAATTTTTAAATCATTTAGAAAATATATTTTATAAATTGAAATAAAAATCATATTTTTGATATAAAAATAGGTTTAATTAATTATTTTTATTTTTCAAAAGTTTCATTTTCCAATGAACAGTGAAAATATTGATTTTTATTAAAAAATAGCTTTTCTTTTAATGAATTTAGATAATCCATTTTGTTTTATTTTTATTTTAAAACTAAAATTAGTTCAATTATATATAAATTTTCCCAATTAGGTTATTGAGATCAATTTCATAATTAATTCCTATATGAAAACTTTTTCAACTTTCTAATGTTTTTCTTTTGTAAAATAATGTTTATAACACGTGTGTGGGTGTAATAATAAATTAGGATATTCAAATTCTTTCAATTTAATTTGGAAATATATATTCATTATATTTAATCTTAATAATTTATATTATCTAATATGTTCAACATATTTTTTACCATAATTAATAGTGAAAACATTAAAACCTATTTATAGTGGTTGAGGGAAAACGGGTTTACCAGGGATCAATTTAAATATTTAAGTTTTGGAAAACATCAAAAAAAATTACTAATTTCTATTTTATTGAAATACTTGGACCTTATATATTATTATTTTATAATATTTTCTTGTTTTCAATCATATATAATTCAATGAACATGGTTGTAATTTTTTTTCAAAAATTCCTAGTGTGTATTCTCCCCAACTTATAAAATGCCACCCACAGTCATCCCCTTTACGCACTTCTCAAACCCATTATTTTGGAAAATAAATAGCCAAATAACTTACGTAATTCCATACCAATATCCTATAATCCTTATTTTGGTCATAAATCCATCCTAGGAATGATTTTGGTTTAAACCAGCCGAGGTTTCCCAAATAAGAGGAAACATCCTTAAACAAGCAATTTATTTTATTTCTTATTCCACCTCCTTAAAAAATATTAAACCCTAATGATATTATAAAATATGTATATTTTATATAACTATATGTTTTTATGTTAATTTAATTTCCTAAAACCACATCCTCTTCCATCAAGTTGGAAACCAAACTGTTGATTGTGTCTTTGGCGGACAGGTGCCTCACAAACAGATGTAATTAGTTTTCCACCAATAACTCTCATAGCTAGATATAACAGTGTATATAATGTTAATATAAGATATATATATTATGGAATTATAATTATATAATTATAAAATAAAATAAATATTATAAATTTACATTCTTTAAGGAATATGATAACGTTTCTCATGTGAATAGTGGACTACCACCTCACTAAGTGATGTAATTAATTTTTGACATAATTTTTATATGAAAGGTAATATGTATTAATTTGAAGATGATATATTATATTGATTAAATATTAAACTTTTTAAAAAGAAATATATCATATAATTTCTTACCATACTATCCACATTAATTTGATGTTGATATATTATATTAATGAAATATTAATCATTTTAAAAATAAATATATCATATACATTCTTACCTTACTATCCATTGAATAAATGATAAAGTTGTTTGTGTGTACATCGAACTACCATATCAAAAACCATTGTGATTCATTTTTCACTAATGATTTTCATGGAAGGTTACATATGATACATGTAACGAATATATGTTATATATATAACATTATATTTATTCGAAAAAATTAATACATTTTCCAATTCCTTATACTATCACTCGTTTTGGAAATGATAAATCCACTCATCCATATATAATACCAACTAACTCCATGCAGATATGTGATTCATTTCCCATGTTCAAAATGAAATAATGATTATAAATATGTATATAATGAAAAAATAATATAATTATAACATGATAATAGTTGTATATATTATTAATCAATAATATCTATTCAAAATTATGAATTATCCCAATGAAATGTGCAGGAACAAACAAGGAAATTAACACCCTTTGCGATGGTGATGATGTATGATTACTAACGAATAACTAACATGATTTTATAAAAGGATCATATATGATATTATAAATAATAAACGGATTATTTTATAAGTTCATAAATTTTTTTAAACCACTATATATGAGGATAAATATTTCAATACTAATGGGTAATGTAGTGTAAGGGGTTTCTTAACTCAATTTCCATTCATTGGGTCATAAAAATACATCATTGATTATATCAAGAAAAACTTATTTGTGAAATTCATTTTGATTAATTTATGTAATATATTCACATTAAATTATGTGGATATACATTCACTACACATAATCACCACATTATTTACCGTCGTCTCAATTATATGAACATCGAAAGGATTCATCTGAAAACATCATACATTGTGACACATGTTCTTTTCTACACCTATTTTCTTTTAAAGGATGTATATACACCCAATTAACGTATTATAAAACGAGTCCTTCTTAATTCATGGTATTTGATGTTATAATTATTTTCCCTTATTAATGGGGGTTTGGATTAAAAAATTACCAAACTACAAAGGGATTTTTATTCAAATTATCATTCTTTGAGAGATATTTTTTTCATGCATCGATCTTATTTTTTAAGGTATACATATTTTCCCTTTATCAGGTTATATCCTTAATCTCATTCGATTCATGATATTTAATGTTTAATTTTATGTTATTGTTTAATGGGTCTTACAATTAAATAACTCTGAAGTGTTAATGGTGTTATGCTACAATATCATTATTAATCGATATTGTTTATTATTATGATTTCAGAGATAACATTTTATGATAAAATTATAAATAACATCTTGAATATTATTCTTACATGGTTATTCATTTAAAAATCATGTTTTCCATTATTTTTCCTACCATTAAGTACTCAAGAATCTAAAATAATATTCTTAATGAAAACTGACAGAATTTTTCTCTTAAGTTAAAAACACTATCTCTTTGAAGTCCATGTTTTTTAAAAAAATATTGACATTTTTTTTTAATGTTACTATAATATTTTTGAAATCAAATTTTACCATTGTTTCATTTAAAAAAAATTATAAGGAAATTAATTTTCATTCTAAAAAACATGTTATATTAGAATTTTACAAAAAATGTGAATAGAATCTTGGTTTTAAACGTGTAGGAAATAAATGGTATTTTCCACCATAATGAACATTATTATCCATGATGATTGATTTATAGTTTTATTTGGATATGTTAAAAAATAGGATTTCCAATTTTTTATGATTTTTAGTTTTTCAAAAATATTTTCCAAAGAAGAAGGGTCATTTTCCTCAAGAATATTTTGTTAATGAACATCATTTCCTCAATTAAAAAAAATTAATGTTATGTAATGATTCTAAATTATATTTATATCTCTCAAATATATATACTTAGGTTATCCTGCATTCTTTTTGTGTTGTAATTCATGTCATATGATCATTTCTGAAAATCCTTCATCAAAAAATTTCCCTTAATTGTGATATAAATAAATATTATGCATCCAATTTTTCATTCCATGGATAAGTATTATGTTATGAATAATGATTGATTTCATTTATTTGATACACTATGATCATAAACATGTTATGATGGGTGCACCCATATAGTTCTTTAATTTGTTGGGTAATGTTATAGTATTATGAGAATACATGTATGGGATTAGGGAGTGAACCTAAAACATCATGAGAAATTTTTTCTTAATGTTATATTGTCTATGTAGTTAGACATGACCCTTTTTTATTTCATTTTATATGTTATAGTCATGTTTCATGTGATTCCATGATCTTATGAAACCATGTCCATTATGTTTTTCATATATGTGATTATTCATCGTCCTTCAATTTTATGAAATCATTTCATACCTTTGAGTCACATGTTATGTTTACTTATCATGTTTATTCCCTTGCTGTGTTTTTTTCACACCCATTTTATTATATTCCCTAGGTTATCCCATGATATTTTATGATCTCAAATAGATTTTAGGACCACACTATGCAGAATAAAATAATTAATCAATGTTTAATTTTCCTTTAATGTAATATGAAACTAGCCTTACAAATACCCTAGGATATTACAATCCTTTTGATTTATTAATAAATATTTATGATTAAAAATCATGTATGAAAACGTGTAAGAGGCATGGGTCCCTATAGCCCTTGTATTCAATTCTTTAACCATCCACTATTAGCCAAGGGATGTCACCAATAAAGTCATGAACTCTACATTATCACTCAACGTAGGGACCTATATGACATCCTAAATACTACCTAATCACTCAAGGTAGGATTCATGATACACATCTCATATTACATTACAATTTGGACTAACTATCTCACTCATGGATGTCCAGGGAAATATATTTTTAGTCAATATGAGGACACAATCCAAACACCAAATTATCACTCAATTTAGGGTCTTACTAACACATTATCAATAAATGTTAGGAAATGCCTTTAGATACTCCATTTGGAACCCCATGATCTTTTTCATATGACATGGAGACACTCAGTGCACAAATCAAACAAAAATAGGCATACAACCATTTTCCAAAATCTCATGTCTCATCACAAGGTCCTAGAAACTTGAGACCTATCCTAGTACCACTATTTCATTATCATTACCATCCATCCCATTCACAACATGAAAATAATCTAAAAATTCTAATATATCCCACTAGGTAATCCAATAGGTTCCATCAGGTCCATCCCTGTCTCTTCATTATGACACTAATCCATATCCAACACCCCATCATGTTCTCATGACCAGTAAGAACTTATAAAAACATTATTTATAAGTTATGTCCCATAAAATTCAATTAAATATCTCAACTTTGTCTAACAACCAAACGACCATCCTAAGAAAACATTTTGTAATCCCATGGTTACACAATGCAATGTTTTGAAATTATTCACACAACCCTCAACCAGGACTCATTTTGCATCTCCCTTGGGAGAAATCTCAAACATTCACATAGAGGAACCCTAACCTACATATCCCCACCATCACAACCCACCAAATATTGAATTACTAGTCTAAATCATAGAAGATTCCATGAGTCCCCTAAACCGTTAAGAGGGTTCTCTTTACCAAGATAGAGAAGTATGAATGTCTCACCTATCACCGATAAGGCTAAACCTCTCACCCCAATCCACCTAAACCAAGAAAACAGACCTAGGTTACACATTTCATATATTTCATTCTTATATCGACTTGGGGAAGCTTCTCAACTCAACCATCCCCTTCACTCCTTAGAAAAATAATCACTGAGGGA
Source organism: Viscum album (assembly GCA_963277665.1). NCBI lineage: Eukaryota > Viridiplantae > Streptophyta > Magnoliopsida > Santalales > Viscaceae > Viscum > Viscum album. Next base: position 2,017,836,400 of record OY728126.1, on the reverse strand, counting down.
TCCCCCTTCACTAAAAGTGATAAAGGTAACTTCTTATAACCCAATAAGGCTCAATTCCACCCAATATCTCAACTCGTGGTCCTCTTCATCCATATCTATTTTATTAATAAAAAACAAATCATTAGTTCACAATCATTTATAAAATGGAATATTGATTGTATTTAAGGGACCAATAACCTATAACATAAAATTATCTTATTCACGATGATCCACTACACCTCAGAAAATCCCTTTCATATCTCATCCAAAACTCTCAATGACTACCAATCTACTACAACACACTAAAATATCAAAATAATTAATTATAAAAAATTATAATTAATTTTTCAATTCAATTCAATCCGGAATAGTCAATGAAATAAAACCTGGAATCACCGCATTACCAAAACCAAATGAAATATAATCTATTTAACCTATGAATATAACTACTAGAAAAGAAAAAAATAACCATAAAATCTAGATTCTTACTTTATGATATGGTGGAATCATCAATGAACCCTTATCCCAAATCGCACTGAATCAAAATGTGATATGGGGAATATAAATAAAGGGGAATGGAAGGATGAAATCCCCATAAAATACCATGGAAAAGCATTATGAATCACCACTATCCATGTGGGAAAATGATGGAATTATGAGGGTGAAATATGTCCAAAATATCTATCATTATGTACCCAATAAACATAAAAATGATGGGGTGATCTAGAAATGATGGTTTTAACCCTATTTTAAAAAATGTGAAGGGAGACCCTTTATAGAATATCCATAGGGTCCATGACAAAAATCCCATCACATAGATATATATATAGTTGAACAACCTAGTTTACAACCCAAAGGGAAGCACCCAAAATCTAAATGTAGTGAATTATATGAATCCAATTTGAAATTTACCTCTATAGTTGGCATATGTCCATTCTTCCAAGGTAGAATCCAAAACCCAAATGAGGTTCCATGCAACAACATTCATAGTGGAAGGGTCTGTATCCCTTTCCTCCCATGATCCCCATATTGTGAATTCATTTTCTTATGAATGAACTCACCCCAAACCTTCTAAAAAATACTACCACAACACACCACACTCCCATGATTATTGGTTGTTGTGTGGTCTACTGCATGTTGCCAAAATCAGTAATGGGGTCACCATGACCTCGATCCTACATTCACCCAATCACCCAAAAAACATTACATGACTTGATTCCAATATGAAAAAATTCTCCTAGGGATATTTCAACAATCAAAATCGTGGTTTGTGTTCCAATTTTAGAAATGTATACAACTCTGAGACCAAAAATCAAAATTTAGCCCACAAACAATGACCTAAAATCTTCATGTTATTACAAACTCCGCCCCATAATTATTATCATCCTTGAGAGGCCATGGTGGTCCTCCAACTATCACTGATGACCTTATATAGTTATAAATTCACCAAAACCATTAAAAACCTATCCCCAAATCCCAAATGGGTTTCTATTATGCAACACCAATCAACTAGGTGAACTATTCCTCAAAAGTCGAGACACCCACTCACCATCACCACCAACACTGAGACAATACTCATCTTTCCTAAAATATCCCATGAAAGATAAGGATTATCAAATGATTCATACCAAATATTATGGTTGTCCCTACCATAAGACATTGATAACCATGGTTGATTTTGATCCATGGGGATCCCCCTATAAGAATCACCTACTGATAACAAACTTCTAACTATCCATCAATATTGTCATTGTGGGTTCAACCTCACTACACTCAATTCTATGGAAAAATGGTTCTTAAATATACTAGACAAAATAATCCAAAAACATTTATCCATACCCACAAAGGCGTCATCCCATTAGATGACATGATACCTTATCTCTTAGAGACATCATAGGTTCTACTACCCACAGAAATGTCTAAACTCGTCACATCTAGTAATTCCACAGTTGGATATTTGACCAACCAAACCATCCATCATACTATATCTATGATCCTTAGGGCACCTATAATGTGAATCTCTCTTACGATACATCAACTCAAACCCAATCCTGATTCCGGCACATAGAATTCATCCTACACAACATCTGAATCCTAAATTTGGTATTTACATTATAACAATATCAAAATCTAATTTTCTTACACCCTAGATTTTTAGTGTCATCTTGATCTCCCTCATACTGGTCTCACAACATTCATGTACCTTCCAACATGATGGTTACAACTCTATGGCTTGTATAATTCTCCTTACTATAAGAGTGTCATTATCATCATTATCCTACAAATAAAAAACATATGATCTCCACATACACTACCCTTCCATTATCACATGTAATGACTAGATGTGGACACTCATCCCATACCTATGTTCCACCCCTGAAGATTCATAGTAAATATTATTGTATCACTAAGAGGGGTAGAGGATAATGAGTGATATATTTTTCTTTTTTGTTTCCTTACTTATGAAACAACCTTCACCACATTTGAATGATTTCTATCCCTGTTGAACAAAATTCAAACACACATCCAGAGGGATACAATAAACTACATAGTTTACTACTCAAAAAGTGTAGCTACGTTATTTTTGTGGTTCGTAAATAACCCAATACCATACAATCCACCAGAAAACTATCCATTTATGTAGAATACAATGAGTAGTATGTTCCCTTACACTTGTGTAGAACAATGAAAACAATCATATTGTGTGTGTGATCCCCTATAGTAGAAATGGGGTCAAACAATGTTTCAGTGATTCTTGAAAAAAATTCATGAATTTTATCTCTCAAAAATATTCTTCACTTTTCTACCCAAAATCATGTAGGAACATCCTATCGTGAAATAACCTTCATGGTGAAAATTTCAATTTTCACAAAACTATTGAGTTCCATGCGTGAAATTTTTCACTTTGAATAAAAAATGTACCATTTTAATTGAAAAGAAAATTGTTCTCCAATTGTTAACATCCCAAAAATTACTACTTGTGAGCAACTCTTTTCTGGTGTAAAACTTATGTATTGTGCACAAATCCTACATACAACTCATTACATTCAAACAACTCTGTTCTTACTCAGAACTCAGTACATCCTCAATTACCATATCACATTTTCCACAAGTATTGATCATAAAACAATGCAAGGGGTTTGCTACCTATTTATAGGAATTTCTGAACCTACACAGAACTCCGTACACATTTTCCCCTAAGTGTGCAAGTTCCATTATTGCAAGTCTCCTTCGCACAAGCTCACATAAACTCACATGTTCGCGTAACTCTATAGCATTCATACACTTATTTACTTTTCCATTTATTTTTTATAATGATATTTAAATATGACTTGTGTGAATCTTTAAAACCCTCCATAACACTAGCAGTCAACTACCTTTTCCAAAAACACACATTATCTCATTCCCCAATTTTTGGACCAAAAAAATTGGCAAACATAGGAAAACAACATAACCTTAAAAAACTACTTCTGGAAGAACACTAATGCTTCTTTGGAGTCACTTAGATTTGTCAAAAGTATCTAATTTCATCAAAAAACTAATCTATCGTGATATATAGTTTTTAATAGATCATCTTTATCATCATCATACATTTAAATGGAAATATTGGAACATCCCTGTCAACTAGCAACATATTTCATCCTAATCAAAACTGAATATGATTGGAAATAACTTTTCTCCCCCATTACTTCATAAGGCGTGAAACACAAGTTCTCCAAAAAAATTATATTTTTTAAACAACAATCAAAAATGCTTCGTCATATTTTTTAAAGACATTTAAAAAGTGAATTTATTTATCCATTTTGACAACAAAAGACAACACTATTTAATTTTTTTTCTTACATCCAAAATCCTTCTCCAGACAAGTTGGTCCCAAAAAACCCAAATTAAACCCCACACTACATGCAGGTCACTCATCTATATCCATACTCACCCATCCCGAAAGACCCTTCCACTACCCATTATTGAGGAAAACCCTCCAATTATTAAAAAAACTTCAAACCCACATGAAAAAAAGTATTTCACATACCACATTAGTGATCATATAATAAAGGGTTGCTCAGTAACCTATAAACCAAATTATCACTAGATATGTCTTATTCAAACATTAAAAAAATTAATCAGTACTTTCCCCTTAAAATTCCACTCCAAATTTTAATCACCCACTCATTGTAAAGTAAATATCCGAACAACATTCTCATAGGTTACCCACTATTAATCTCAAACTCATCTAATCCCAATAGGTTTATGCTATTATACCACCAATTCTCACACATAAACTCACACTCTCAGGAGTCAAAACTCATGTAACTAATGTTCATTTTCCTAAACCACTAGTTATGTCCCACGGAATGTCAGTCTTATCTAAAAAATGAAATCATCAATGTTTTCCTTCTTTAATTTTCTGACACATCTTACTCATATCAAGTATTGCCACACAACCACATTCCACACATGAATCATTCCAAAACAATTATGATCCCATTAACACTATGAGTTTTGAAAAATGAATGTTCATCAAATATTAATTGGGAAATAATCCAACTAATGTTTCCCTCTCAACCAAATATGATACTACTAGTACTTTTCATTCTGGTCATCTGAAGAACCCAATGAATTTCCACATTCCTTCCCTTAACCTTCACAAGGGTATCTATACCCTTAATGTAACTTGATCCCTTTCTCGGATCAGCCCACAGGCATACCCCACCATTACTAAAGACCTATAAAGAAGATAATGATTGGATCAACCTTTACGGTTCATAATACATCCCCTTTAATGAAGGGATTGTATATCCATCACCATTAATGATATCATCATAATATCCACAAGAACTACAATTAGGAAACAACTTCTGATAGAAAATAATTTATTATATGAGTATAATTACATCTATAATTTATATAATAAAACATGTTATATTTTATCAGTGAGACCTTAATCATTTCAAACTCTTTCATTAGAAAAAAATAATCACACACAATCACACACATGCCATGTGAATCCTACATACTAAATATGATTCATGTACATAATTAAATTTCTAATTTTCAAAGAGATAAAACCATAAAAAAATCTCCCATGATCAATATTATTTGAGTAATAATCTCAAAAAAATAGTAAAAACCATGAACATATATCTTATAACCATGGTAACATGTAATTACTACTAGAAATGGTTCCCAAAACACACCTTTTGGGGTCCATCACAATCTTCAACCAATGGGTCCACATGGCCTCAATCATGAATCCTCATATTCTAGAGGTAGAAAAATAGTATTGAGGTCCAAAAACTCACATTGAAGATACTATACAAAACAAATAAGAGTGAATGAAAAGTATAAATAACTTAACATCATCTAAGAAAATAATCAGTGTGCTCGAAATCAAATAATTAGAATCATTACAAAATAAAAAAAATGTAAAAACATACATTCATTCCTCAAATTATTTCTCACTAGGTCAATAACATATAATAAATTAAAGTAAATGAAATTTGATCTACTATCATACCAAAACATCACCTCATTTCATTCTCAAATACCCATAAATCTGATTTACCCCAATCACCTTTATATCCTGTGCTCGACTAGTTATAGAGACACATTCAATATATGTAGCAGAGTGGATATTCAGGGTGTGGGAAATACATAAAATTTTGTACTCAATATATTCCCCCTTGAATATTTCATCATATTAATGTATTTATGTGAAAATTAAATAAAAATAAATAAACATGAACAAATAATCACATCAACACATACTCTGATAACTTGGAAACAATGAATCATTACCATACTTGTTTATTACATTGATGGATTCCAATCACCTTGTTCCTTATGGCCCAACCCAAACCTAAAAAAAACTCATGGTACGATGTCAGTGAGTCCATAACACTACCCAAAGTTATAGTTTATGGTCTTATGTCCATGTTTTGAACCATCACATATCACTCATGGGAGGTCACCCATCAAGTCCTAGAATATATCTTATAACTAAAAGTTGTGACCCATCTCACATCCCAACTTCTACCTTATCACAAAGGTGGAGTCCATATTCCCTGGATCACACCATCTTGTATCATGGACCAACCTTGTAACTCATGGAGGGCCATTCTAACATCTTCTCAAACAATAAGTGACTATTATCCTTACCACTACCATTTTATGCAATGTAGAGACCAATATCACATCACATTAAAACCAATACCAAATCAATCAATGTAGTGTTTGGACAATACCATTGAACTCAAGGTGATTCCAAGCCTCAGGATATGTAATTGGTCATACGAAAATCTATTACATATCACATGCACACAATCAAAACATGCATATAACAATAATAGGGTGATAACTCATCTTGTAATCTCAATAGATTAACAGAGGGTGATAGTTACATGAAACCAATCCCCATACCCTGACATAAATCTTTTTTCCATATATCCCAAGAATAACATGTTAGTATTATTTCAAGTGACATGTTTCTCATTAGGGCATCATTTTGGGTCCTTAAACCCAATCCATGTATCTACTCCTTGTCACAATTTTGAATCAAATACTCCATTATTCTTTGAAAACCCATAGGCTCATAATGACCATAGCCTTGAAATTTAAATCTTGTGATATTTTTGTTCTTCACCACAACCCAGTATTGTTACCTTGGGACCATTTTGTGCTAACTCTCACTAACACCTTGGAAACCTAATGAAATTATTTCTAACAAATATTACGACCTAAACCTAGATCTTGTATCCTATCTCTCTAAGTAGAATTATAAACTCATCACCATGTAAAAATACCCCCTCTATCACACCCCTTATAGTCCAAGAGAACACATCATTCTCATAGAAAATGGTAAGAGTCTCCTCTACCCATAATTGGTTGTTACATAACATTTTTGAGACATACAACCATCTCACCATCCACCACTACAATTAATCCTCAAATACCATCCCAACTAGACTAAATAAATAAACCAAGGCTTACCACATAACATTTCATATTCAAATACCTACTCAAGTTCTCACGTCAACTCAACTAGCACCATCCCCCCCTGGAGACATTGTTTTTGGGAAATCCCACATAATGTAAAGTGATAAAGAATATATATTCTAACATCAAGAGGCTCGATGACACCCTCACTCTACCCACGACACTCTTGGTCCCAATATATTCACGCAATCCCATGATAACATTCACAAATGAACGCTCATAGATCAATTAGTATATGGGTTTTCATTAAATGGATAACCTACCTCAAACATTGATTTACCATCCTCATTGTGTTATGATTTACCTTCGCTAGTCCCATACATGCCTTATCCAAATCATGAATCAACACTAAATCTTATAATCAAAATAAAATATCCAAATAATTAAATATAAGAAATTGTTATTATTTATTCAATTCAATTCAAAAATGTATAATCATCAACAACCACATCAATCAATGTCATCTTACAAAAACATAAATAAGCAATGCATGTTTATCCTCTTAGGAACTACTATATCCAATTCAATAAAATACCCCATTATACAGGTAACATTATGCTATTTTCTAGTGGAATCATCAATCAAGAACTATCCCAAATGAGATTAATTGGCATGATGATTGGGGAAACCAAAAAAGTTGAAGAGAGGGAAGAACTCACCTTAAACTAATATGGAAAACCACAATGAATTTCACCTCTACAAGGAGGATAAAATGAGGGATGAAGGAAGGTGGTGTCTAAACAAACTATCCCTCCCTATATATATGATTGAAGTAAAAGCGAAAGGATTCCATATATAAAATAATCATTCATCCCATATTTAATAAAAGGTTCATAGGGATTTAATGTGTCATCATAAGGACCCTGGCTTCGAACCCACACCCATGATTTCATTACAGTTAAACCCCATGTGTTAGAGTGAAAAAAATCATCCTTACCTTTGGTTTTGGTACAATGTACGGTACATGGTTCAACCACCCTCTAGTAGAGCCTAATTCCCCTTACACCCATGAAACCTCCAAAGAACATCCCAACCTCTACACTGTAGCACTCTTCTAGGTAGTTACCTACTCCCCTACCCCATGTATCAATCTATAGTAGACCATTGGATTACAATATAGTTCCTTCCACCACATCCAATAACATTCTCCTTTAACACAATCCCTACAACAATTCCACTGGACTAGGGTGTGGCCTATTACCTATAGATGAAATCAATATAGTGGTAACCTTGAACCCACTATGATGTTCATATGAGAAACTAAAACACCTTTTAAGCTATGATAATCATCCATCAAAATTTCTTAGGGACATTACAACTCTCATATTCTCAATCAATGTCTCAATTCATGAAACATTTTTTTTTAGGGACAGACATTTAATTTAATTGAAAAACAGTGACTTAAAAATCATTGGTTCATTACAATTTTGATATATAGAAGATGTATATTATTTTATCACTTAATTACTCAGATTAAATGATCTTTTAAAACATACTGTTCACAATCCCACTTTCTACTTGACTCAAATGATATTTGGAATCTTACAAGTTAGACTCGTACTTCTTCATTTATTATTTAAAATTCTAATAAAGAGGGCATAAACTCTATTTGTCTTATAAACCTATCATCAATCACATCACAAACTCGACTATATTTTTTTTATAACTATCATCATGTGGGAATGATTCATAAAATTTAGAATCATTGTCTTTGAGAATTTCTAAACATTTAACATCCCACTTAAGCAAAGTATTTTTATTTAAAATTTTATCTAGCATCATTTAGTCTTTATTTAAATCCAATTTCACTATAAAAACATCCAAATCACTTCAGAATCATTTTTTTGTCATGCATCTAATTTTTTTCATTGAAATATTGTTTAATCAACTGGATATTTAATTCAATAATAACAAAAATGAATCATCAAAATTAATTTATCATCTCAAAAAATTTACTCCTCCACATATTTTGGTTGACCTTATGAAAACATATATTTTTTCTAATATATATTTGAAGCCTTCATAATTACTTATTTTATATAAATATTACATCATACAAAAATAATTTAAAAACATATTAGTTGTAACATATATTATTGTCTTCATAGAATGATTCAAAAGGATTCAATTCATCTTATGATATTCATTTATTGCATTTTGAGGACTTGATGCATGATACACAGATACTTTGGAATATGATGTAATCTCATACTTCATATAAAATATATCATTTTTTCTGATCATCTATAATTCATTATATTATCTTCATTAATAACTTATTTTCAAACTAAATATTAATATCTTATATCTCTAGATCTTCTTGAGTTAATATTTTACATTAGCGTATCTTATGGAATTAACATTCACTTCTACTTCCAAATATTCTCAATAACTTATGTATTTATTATTAGTTTTCATCATTATGTGGAACCTATAACCCCTAATTCTGGGTCCAGTTACTTCATTCAACAAAAATCTCGTATTTCAAGTTCTACGTTCACTCATCAAAACAATCAAAAACATTCATTTCCTCATTCAATAATATGATACTTCTAGACATTACGATTAATTAGATATTTCATTATCACTAACTTCTTGTATGGACTTTTAATTTGACACCATAATTCATCTTCAAAATTCACCATTTAAAATAATATTCTTCTATGGTATCCTTATTATTTTTTTCTTATCCCTTTTTCAATTCTTGGGAATATCTAAAAATAACATTGGCACTCTCACTGACTTGTTTAACATGTTAAATTTAGGAATAATTCTTTTTTAAAACATATTTTTGATCTGTTATATGCCTTTAAATGTTCTATCGTACTCGATATCTCTTCTCAATATTCTGACTTCCATATATATTTCTTCCATAACACCCAATTTATTATTTATCCTACCTTTAATATATTTTATTTTTTTTATAAAGCAACTACATTGAGATATTCATATCATTCTCAAGGATTCCTCTTATATAAATAATAAATTTAGACACAATTATGACATTATTTGAAACTTATCTTCTATAAGTACATCTTCCATATTCAGCTTCCTGAATTACATTCAATCTCCACACTTCTAAATTCACCCTTTCAAACATCTACATCCTTTAAGTGACGTTCTTATTCTACAAAAGTGATTCAGAACAACTTTTTTATAAAAGGATGGATTTGAAAAAAAACATTATTTTTCATAATTTATTTTTCATGTATTATATCCAGCTCTATATCTTCATCATGTCATTTAGTTTATATTTCTTTCATATACCGTTAGCACTTTTCATTGGGTTGAACTCAGTCTGACTCAATAATCATCACATAAATAAGATACATCCTTATATAACACATATTTATATAGTACTTCCTTATCCTTTTTAATATTTATCTCCAACATTGGAATATATCCATAATACATGAATGGATCACTATAAATATATATAACACGAATCAACATAAAAACTCCAAGATATGTCTCAAACCAATGAGTTATTCAATCTCCCCCATTCCATGAAAAAACGTCATCAATCATTGGATACATTTATCATTTTATTTAATGGGTTCCTCTTTAACACACAACACATATAATTATCCTTACTAAATATAATGTCATACTTTTTAATTTAAAAAACAATAATCAACAACATAATTCATTGTCCTCTTTAATCTTCCTCTTTGGATTTATGGTTAATACCCATAAATATCATATAAGGGTAAATGTAAATATTTTCTCAGAATCCCACATTTTATCTCCCCCTTGTAGATAATAAATTAAATGGTTCAAGAGTAAATTGTACTTAGAATCGTCTCATGACCTAATCATGAGTGAGATTTTTCCCTTTTACCTAATTTAAAGTAAAAATTGATTCTGCTGAAAGAAGTATGGAATCACCTTTAATATTTAAATCATACATATATTCATCCAATATAGGTCTATATGAGATATATCAGTATATAAAATACCATTATTAACTCAATCATCAATGTTTTCCATAAATAACACATCATGTGATGCTAAATTTACAAATATTTTTTCAGGGGGGTTACAAATTGATTTTTCAAATTATTTCATACATTAATCTCAAAAAACACTTTAAATGAATATAAACCCTTGGAGTCACATCACAACCCTTCTCACTATATACATTGTAAAAAGTTTTTTTGGATACAAGGCCTCAAGCATGCCTCCCTATATTCTAGAGGCTACTAACTAAAGGAGAGTGCCTAGGGTCTGACAATGGGGAGACTATTCCCTCATAGTAGATTAAGATAACAATGAAAATAACTGAAAATCATCGATAATTTTAAATAATCATTGTGTGGAAGTAAAAAATATAAACATGGATGTAGTAAAGAATTAAATTCAATAATTTCATGAATATACATTTCATAAATATAACATTGATCACCCAATGTGATAAATACGCATATAGAAGTAGATAAAAAAGAAATAGAAAAAAATTAAAAGGATCTACTACACACACTGATCAATACAACATACCTGATCTCCATATAAAAATTTCAGACATCCTTCTCAAACTATCCCAGGCCTAAGCCTATTATGTTCCTGAATACAATTGATCATCTTCTCATATACCCTTGTATATTGGTGTCCTGAGTAGGGTGTGAGTACAAAACATAGTAGAAAACCACAAATGTTTTCATGTACATAGAAAATAAATAGAGGGTGTTTATATGTGAGATACTCTTCCAAATAATAAAAATAATTATTGTTAAAATTTTGGAAAAACTAAACAAAAACAATTTGATGCAGGTTCTTTTATCATAAGGGAAATATCATGGAATGTTCTCAGCATAGTCGAGACACAACTACAAATTAGAAAGATATGTAAAACCATATTATATCCTTGGGTTGGTGATATTTATCTACTATATATACATTTAATAAGCTATTAATCTAGATGTCATGCCAAAAAATCCGGTATAATAAATTTGATCAGTGGGTCCATGATCAAGATTGACCATACCTACATCAGATAGTGTGAGAAATGTCTCAAATCAAGGCATGTATCCATAGGGGGATAAAATTAATATATATGAGATCTATTGCACTTTACTCCACTATATAAAGGAATGAATCTATGTATCAACCAATAATATAATAAATATAGAATAGTGAAGGATATCATACCACTCAATCCATGTAAATCTAGCCTGAAGTATGAGTGTTATGTACCAGTCTATAAGAAATCTTGACATTAGAACTCAGATGAAAACTAAGGGGAATGAACTTTATAAGATCTATAACGAATGATTTCCAAAACTAATATAAAAACTCTTTATCAATTAAATAAATGGATTAATATCCATATCCCCACAAATCTAGGGAAAATGTAAAAATTGTATTTCCACCTCAATATGGAGGAGTATTGCAGTAATTGATTGCGAATATCATAAAATATATCATGGAATATTTCAAAAACGTTACTCATGGGATGTGAACCCTGCTGGAAACATCATATGTTCAACCTATATGGGGAAGGATCCTATTGAAATTAGGTATCCTGATAATGTAACAGTCATTCAAAAGTGATCATATACTAGATCCTAGGGTGTACCTTGGGGCATCCCTATCTTGGAATCACAACACATCATTACATATATACCAAGTTACAAAAACAACATATGGAAGTCAAGGATACGTAAATAGAAACTAATTAAAAGAATAAATAAGGGAGTAAGGTTGTTTAAATACCTAAATCCATCTCTCTTGGGATAACCTCTCATGTTCACATGATTAGTATATGTACTAATGTGGCACCTACTACTGTCTCTACCCCTAATACATGGAACACCATCTAAGGGTTGGTCAGCCACCACATCACCCTCTGGGGTCCCATAGTTCAATAAATATGAGAGACATAATATTCAGTATCCTCAAGACCCACACATAAGAAATGGAATTTCTCTTGGAATCCTTGCAAATAGAAGAAGGCATAGGAATCCCACTTGGGATACTCTAGGATAGATTCATGGTCTTAAGTTATCACCCAAGTAAATAGGGTATCACATCCCATCAAATTGTGAGTTGGGTATCCCATCATTATTATCTACTCTATGTCTTACCATAACCACAACTATCAAGATTTATGTTATTACCCAATATCGATTCCAATATATCTTCAGGATGGTCTACACAGATGACCTGGTGCCGTAATTCTGAAAGATTACACATGTAGTACTATATAATGGATAACATGCTACACCAAGTATATTTTCACTTATAATGTTGTCTGGAGACTACTCTGTGTCTCAGGGGCTATGCCTCACCCATATGTGTTCATGGAATGCAATTGGAAAACATGGGTTGTTAGTGACCCCTGAAATTTATCTGTTATGAAATACCAATTTAAATTAATTTAGAAAGTCATTGGAATAATTCAAATAATGGGAGTCAACCTCTATGGAAACTTAATCGTTCTACCATAAATTTTAATAGATACCATATGGAAGTTATGCCAGACCACCAACCTTCTAATAAGAATTATATATACTTCCAATGTTTTGGAAAAAGCTACCATGGATCATCTAAGAACTGTTAGGAAATAACAGAGACCAATCATGTAATAATATACAAACAATTAATTAATTAACATTAAATTATAATTAGTCATTAAATATAAAAAATATATATAAAAATGGAATACATAAATTACAATGTCATAATGATCAAAACCTCACCAACCAATCTCGTTGCACCAGAACCGCACAATAATGGTCACCAAAAACTACGACACATCCTCAAACTAGTATACGAACATATCCCTAAGAAACCTGGTAAAAAAACTCCCAAAAATTTATTATAATATTTAAATATTTTCAAAATAACTATAGTTGAATACCTCAAAAAATGACATGTGGGGAAGTGTAGGGGGGTTCTTGAGTAACCCTCTTCTTATGAAGAGAAAAATACCCATCAATAACATTTGATTTCACCATGATATAGTGGAACTTTTAATATGATCCATTACTAGGGTAACAAAAAGATTGTGGACAATGAATAAAATAATAATGTAGTATGATGTTGTTTAATTCATACCTCTGGGATGCTAACTAATATATCAATTTTCAATTTTGACTAGGAATGAGGAAGATCTCCAATAGAGGATGGGATAAGGAGGTTGGTTTTTATGTGAGAGTCCACTGGGTGAATGAGAGTGGAAAATAGGGTAAAAATATATATGTTTCAGAGGTTAAATGAAAATTATTAACCTTTTAATAAGGATTATAGTTTGGTTGCATGGTTATGAATCTCTTGAACCAACTATGTAAGTTTCACTACTAGAACACCACCACATGACATGGCTGAAGTGCATATTTTTGAAAACATTGTTCCAACCATGAGAGTCCATATGATCCTCTACAAAAAGCAATATAGTTCTATAGTACCCCTTGTATGGTTAAAAATAGTTTTCCATTACACGCTAGGTCATGGGGTTAGGACGCATGGTAAGTACTAATCACGGGACAAATATTAACCCTAGAACTCACTTTCTAGAAACACTAATTTTAGGTTCCACACCCTCAGTATGCTCCCAAAACGTCTAATCCACATTAAAACTTCATTCCAAATCCAAAAACATCACATTAAGGTATTCCAACATTTATAATTTTATTCTAAAGAATAGATAATGATTTTACTGGTCTGCTAAGTAAAAATTCAAATTCATTCTAAAATTTTCATCTTATAAAACATTAGAACACAAAAACACCCCCAACATAATAGTTCTCATCCTCAATAAATTTTTGTGGGAACAAAAATAATCAAACTTACATTCTTAGGTCCATGATTATGGATTAAGTGGTCATGTTGTATTTCTAAATACCCAACACCTCCTCTAAACATCAATTTAAACGTATGGAATTTAACCCACCACATCCCAAAAAAAATGTAACATCACATTATATTTTCAAGAAATTTTGATGTTTCTAAGTACCTTTGTTTTGGTGTTGTGACTTGGGAGAGTCAGAAGAACTTTAAATGTTGTTTTGGGGAAAAGGGGAAGTCACACGGGTGGTGCATGGGTTGTCTAAACAGTGCATCCAAACTGTGCGCACTTGGTCTTGGAGGTTGTAGCTTCCACATGGGCAGCGTACGGTTGGTCTAACCATGTGGCCAAACAATTCAAGAAGGTTGGTCAAGGCAGAATCTAATGCACGTCTAGCGCATGGTTGGTCAAACCGTGCGAACTAACCGTGCGGCCACTTAAATGAGATCCTTAAATTGTGGATCTCACTCGGTTTTGCCTCTAAGTGCAACGTCTGTCCTCTTAAAAGGCCCTAAATTGGGATTTTTCTTCTCCTAAGGTCAGAGAAGATTCTCCCATCATTCCAGAGGTGATCCAAATTCTCCTCTTGGTGAATCAATTCCAGATTCTTGAGGTATGTGATCATTCTTCATTGTTCTTGATCGGTTTGTTAGATCTACTTCTCCACTTCTCTCGATTTCTTAAATCTATGCCCATTATGGGTATATATAAGTGTATGGTACCAAATATGATGAGATTTGGTATTGATCATGCTAGGAGAATATATCTAAGGTGGGTTCTTGAATAAGCAACCCGGTTTTCTTCAGCGTTCTCGACCGTTGTGGTTTTGGTCAAAACCTTCGAGGTAGGTGGTTTCGTCCCGACGTTCCAAATTGATTTTAATTGTATTTTCTTGATTTATTTCAATTTTTTATTTAAATTCAATTTCTCATATTTTTCATCAATTATATTGATAAAAACTCGATTCCAGTGAATCAAGATATTTGAAATGGCTTTGGCATGGAAATTTGGAAAACCCCAACTCTATTGAATTGGGTGTGTTTATGGAAATTGGCCGATTTAAATTTTTGAATTTAAATTGTGGATTTGATGGAAATGATTTCAATTAAATTGTTGAATTTAAATGTGGGAATAAATTCTATAATGATGGAATTGGTTTTGATTGGATTTCAAACTGGTGAAAATGGCTTAAAATGATTTAATAGAAACCAATTGGTTTTATCTTGTGAAAAAAGGAATGTTTTGAATAAAACCTATTTTGGTTTTAAATGGAATGAAATTGTCACTTTTGAAATGGAAGAATGGGATTTATCATATGTTAAGCATTATTAAAATATTTATCCAATCCTGTAAGAACTCATGCAAGCCTTAGATAGTTAGTGAGTTATTTGGATACACTCTACGCTATGACAACGTTCGAAAACATACTTGCGGAGGGTCACATCCCCGACATGTTGGTGACGAGTTTCCTTTTCCTAGTGTCATAGGGACATGTGTATACACATTTTGCTGAGTTCACATAGAGAGTGCGGAATCCTATAACTGGTTAATACTATCGTACCTTTTGGCAGATGACCATGTTGCTCGATTGTTTATTTATATTTGAGATATAAATTTATGCAAATGCTTGTGAACTTCCTTACATGCCTGATAAATTTATATAAAGTGTTTTATATAAATGTTTGTCTTAAACCATTATTTTATAAATATTACATCATTTTAAATCCTTTGTTTAAATTGATTTTTCCATCATTTTAAAATGTATACAATGTCTTGTTAAAATAATATTTTGAATTGTCAAACCTGTTTATTTAAAAATTGAAATAATTTCCTTGGAAAATCTATATTTGGCATCTATTATGGAATAATTGGTGATATCCTACTGGGATTAGGCTCACACCCTACTTTTTCCTTCAGGTGTTTGTAGACTTTCTTCTTCCAGGATCGAGAAAAGGGAAGGGACCTCTTGGGGCTGGATCCAGTTGTTGATCTTTGGTCTTGGGGAGTTGTGTCCTTAGAGACATTGGGGCTATTTTTCCCATATTTAGTACTTGGGTTATAGTACTTTGGGATTTTTATGCCTCTTTGTTTTCTGATATAATACTCCCAGTGGAGTATCTTTTTCTTTTTCATACTATCTTGTTTCTTTTGCTTCTGCATTCTTGGGGCAAAATCGTTCCCACATGCATGTTTTGTGATGCCAGGTGCTAGTCACCGACCCACGGGGATCAGGAATGCCCTTCGAGCTATGTTAGGTCCAGCTCGGTTATCGGGTTACCATGGTACCCAGGCTTGTTCATGACAAAGTGGTATCAGAGGGAAGGTTAAGCATATTTCCTTGATGATAGTATGCATTTGAGTATTCTTGTCGAGACTTGGGTGGTTGTTTTGATTTAGTACCTGACCATCTCTCACCACAATGATTCTTAAGTCACGAGGGTTGATTAGGGAAATATGACTTGTGGATTAGTTCTATTATTTACCCTGTTTTTATTTGGATTGAGTGGAATCCAAATCTTGTTATCCATTATTTTAAGAATAGTTTCCTTGTTACTCGGTTTGGGTGTTAATATTTGTCTTTTTATGTTGTGTAGAAACATGCCTTGGAGAAGACGTGAGAATAGGATCCAAAAAAAGGCTGCTGCTAAATCTCGGCAAGCGAGTCCTATTATGGATCTGAGTCTGGTTGAGGTGACTTTTCGCACTGTTCAAGCTCTGGGATAGGGACCACCTCTAGTTACTATTCATGGTTGAGATATAGGTCCTCATAGTGATATTCTCTGAAGTCATTCTCAAGAGTTCCTATTCCAGAAGCCACTAGTTTTCAAAGGATCCACTGACCCTCAACATGCAGAGGAATGGTTGAGTAAGATTGAATGTATGTTTGGGTTCTTGGAGACACCTGATGTGATCAAGGTAAAGTGTGCCACCGTCATACTGGAGGGACCAAGTAGGAGATGGTGGGACACAATGGTGATGGATGGGAAACTTGAGGGTTTGGTGTGGAAAGACTTTAGGGTTCTTTTCACTAAAAATTTCTATCCAGAATCAATGGTGTTGGCCAAGGTTATCGAGTTTTTGAAGCTTGAGCAGTCCAACAAAACTGTGACTGAGTTCTCAAATCGCTTTTCTGAGTTGGTACAGTTTTCTTCTGATATTGTATCTAATGAGAGGATGAAGGCTCGATGATTTGAGTTGGGACTTCGATCAGATATCCATTCTTAGGTTTAATTACTGAAGCTACCCACTAATGCTGATGTGCTGGATCGGGCGATGATGGTTGAGATGGACTTGGCCGGAAAGTCAAGGTTGAAGGAGGTTCTTTTACCTCCTCATGGCAGTGTGGGTTCCTTTAATGGAAAACGGAAGTGTGACTTTTCTAATGGTAGTTCTCGATAGCAGAGTCATCCCAGACCCCCGATAGCACTAGGAGGGGCTTCTTTGACTTGCTATCAGTGTGGGAAACCAAGACATTCTAAGAGGGTTTTCACTAAGGCACTGAAGAACTATAGCTCTTGCAGACGTTTAGGGCACTTACAGGGATTCTTCCATCCCTTCTCTACTCCACTTAGTAGAACAGGATCATCAGCACCTCCAAAAACTGTGGGGAAATCAAATGCTTCACGTACAGAAGGGTTCCAGCCATAGGTATCCAGAACGAAGCTTCTTCACACAGTGTAAGAGTTTCCAGAGGTAGCTGATGCAGATCCTGCAACTATGAGAGGTACCATTATTATAGCTTCATCTTTAGTGACAGCTCTTTTTGATACTGGTGCATCTCACTCTTTTATTTCAACCCATCTTTTTAATATTATTAATCAACCTATGGATATTTTATCTTTTTCCATGGATATTATTATACCCCTTGGTACAATGAGAGAGAAGGGTCTCCGTAGTCCTTCTTGTGTCTTCTATCTATCAGATGTTGATTATTCTTGGAGTTTCTTAGTTCTCGACATGAAATATTTTGACGTCATATTTGGGATGGATTGGCTCATTGCCAATAAAGCCTGAATTGATTTTTATCTTCGATGGGTCTACCTTACTACACCCAGTCTTTTACCTCTTGTTTTTCAAGGAGAATGGGACCCAAGGTCAATCAGAGTCGAACCCTCTTATCCAGAGTTGGGAAAAGTTATATTGGTGTTTTCCTTTGATCTAGAGAGAGATTCGATGTGTGGGGATCTTCCTCCAGTCCTTGCATAGTTTCCCGACGTGTTTCCTTCTGACTTCTTTGGTTTTCCACTAGTAAGGGAGGTTGATTTCTCTATTGACTTAATAGCTGGTACTCAACCAGTTTCTATTCCCTCTTACCAAATGGCTCCTGTAAAACTAAAAGAACTGAAGTCTCAGTCAGAAAATCTTCTTGAGATAGGTTTTATTCGCCCGACTGTGTCACCTTGGGCAGAACCTATTCTCTTCGCCAAGAAGGTTTATGGTTATCTTCTCTTATTTGTTGATTATCGAAAGCTCAATCGAGTTACGATAATGAAAAAATATTTGTTACCATGAATTGATGATTTTTTTGATCAATTGAAAGGGATGAAGTGGTTTTCAAAAATTGATCATCGATCTGGTTACCATCAGTTGATGATAAAAGAATCTGACATTCATAAAATAACCTTTCAAAGTTGGTATGGACATTATGTGTACCTTGTTATTCCCTTTGGCCAAACAAATGCTCCTGCAGTTTTCATGGCTTTGATGAACAAGGTTTTCTGCGAGTATCTTGATACTTTCATGGTAGTATTTTTGGATGACATTCTTGTCTAATCTATGTTCGAGGAGAATCATATTCATCATCAGAGAATAGTTCTAAGTCTTCTAAGGAATCACCGACATTATTCCAAGCTTTCAAAGTGCGATTTCTAGATTCGGGACGTGAAATTCCTAGGACATGTCATGTCAGAACAAGTAATATCAGTTGATCCTGAGAAGTTGAAGGCTGTTATGACTTGGGAACAACCACTAAATGTTTTCGATATTCAGAGCTTCTTGGGCTTTGCAGGATATTATCGTCAGTTTGTTATAGACTTCTCAAAGTTATCTTCTCCAACAACTACTCTGACTCAAAAGGGAGTGAAGTTTACCTGGAATGACAAATGTCAGCGTTATTTTTTTGATCTAAAGCGTATTTTGACTACTACGCCAGTGTTAACTCCTCCTGAGGTTGGGATAGGTTTCGTGGTCTTCTGTGATGCATCGGGATCAGTGTTGGGATGTGTCTTATGCAAGGTAGTCATGTTGTTTCATTTGGATATCATCATCTTAACCCTCATGAGAAGAACTATCCTACCCATTACCTTGAACTTACAGTTGTAATGCACGCTCTTAAGTTTTGGAGACATTACCTTTATGGAGAAAGGTTTACTATGTATTCAAACAACAAGAGATTGAGTTATATCTTCTCTCAAAAATATTTGAATCTCCGCAAAAGGCATTGGGCGGAGTACCTGCAATCTTTCGACTTTGACATTGCCTATAACCTGGGAAAAGGGAATGTAGTTGGAGATTCATTAAGCAAGAAACATCCATCACAGGCGGTGAAAGAATCTTCAGAAGATTGGAGTTTGATGGCTCTTTTTTCTTAGTTTCATATTGGAGTTCAGTGGAAGGGGAATAGAGTTTCTTTATCCCGTGTTCAATTGACTTCTTCTCTCCTCAAGTTAATTCTCTCAGAACAACAACTAGATGATGAATTCCATAGCATAAGGGACTCTTTTTATGGTGGGGAGACCGACACCCAGTGGTCATTCTCTAAAGAGGGTGTTCTGTGTTATCGAAACCGTTACGTTGGGCCATTAGAGGTAAGGAAGGGTGTGATGGGGGATTTCCATAAATCTCAGTGGGCTGTACACCCAGGAACCACAAAGATGTTCTATGATATGCGGCGACAGTTCTGGTGGCTAGGAATGAGACAAGACATTACTGAGTTTGTATCATGTTGCTATACATGCCAGCAGGTGAAAGCCGAGAACTAGAAACCTTCAGGTTTTCTTCAAACACTTCCAGTCCCTACATGGAAGTGGGATGAAATCTCTATGGACTTTGTGGTTGGATTACCTCAAACCATGAGGAAGAATAACATGAAATGGTTTGTTATCAACAAACTGACCAGGTCGTCTCACTTAATACCTATTAGATATACAACAAAAGTTGAGGAGTTGGGATTTGTTCGTTTTCATGGAGTTCCATCTGATATAGTCTCTAATATGGATCCTCGGTTTACTTCTCTCTTTTGGAGAGGACTTTAGGAGGTACTAGGAGCTCATGTCCGGTTTAGCACGGCCTACCATCCAAAGTGAGATGGCCAGATAGAGAGTGTTATTCAGATCCTTGGGGATATGCTTCGTGCTTGTGTTCTCGACTTTGCTGGGTTTTGGGATGATCATTTGGGGCTAGTTGAGTTTTCTTATAACAACAGTTATCAGTCTGCGATCAAAATGGCTCCATTGAGGTATTGTATGGATGTCTTTGTAAATATCCTTTATGTTGGTCAGAGATTGGTGAATGATCTTAGGTATAACCGAGTTTGGTCCAAGAGACAACAGATATGATACAGTTGATTCGTCAGATAATGTTGACATTACAGAGTTGGTACAAGTATTTTACTGATCATTACCGTAAACCTTTTGAGTTCTCAGTTGGTTACCATGTGTTGTTGAAAGTTTCACCCAGATTAGGTTATCGACGGCTTGGGAGGCAAGGGAAGCTTTCTCCTCATTTTGTGGGAGCTTTCAAAGTTGTTGTTTATATAGAGAAAGTAGCTTACTTTCTAGCTCTACCACCACAGATGACGTTGATACATAATGTGTTCCATGAATCACAACTGCGAACGTATCTCTCTAATCCATCTAATGTTTTGAGTTGGAGTTATCTTGATATTGAACTAGATTTATCTGTTACTGAACAACCAGTCAGGGTTGTTGATTATAAGACCAAGGTACTTCATGGGAGAACGATACCTCTGGTCCATGTAATTTAGTAGCATGGTTCTGATTCTCATGAGACATGGGAAAGGGAGGAACTAATAAGAAAGCAGTGGCCTCATCTTTTTGACATGGAGGTTTCTTCATAGGATTTTTGGGGATAGAAAGATCTTATGGTGGGGAGGTTGTAACATCACATTATTTTTTCAGGTACTTTTGATGTTTCTAGGTACCTCTATTTTGGAGTTGTGACTTGTGAGATTCAGGATAACTTTAAATGTTGTATAGGGGAAAGGGGAAGTGCACGGGTGGCACACAGGTTGTCTAAACCGTGCGGCCAAACCGTGCACAGTTGGTCTTGGAGGCATTAGCTTCTGCACGGGCAGCGCACGGTTTGTCTAACCGTGTGGCCAAACTGGGTGAGAAGGGTGGCTGAGGCAGAAGCTAATGCACGGCTAGCGCACATTTTGTCTAACCGTGTGAACTAACCATGCGACCACTTAAATGAGATCCTGAAATTGTGGATCTCACCCGATTTTGCCTCTAAATGCCTCGTTTGTCCTCCTATGCGGCCCTAACTCGGGATTTTTCTTCTCCTTCGGTTATAGATGGTTCTCCCATCGTTCTAGAGTTGGTCCAATGTCTCCTCTTAGTGAATTGAAGCCGGATTCTTGAGGAATGTGATCATTCTTCATCGTTCTTGATCGATTTCTTATATCTACTTAGATCTACTTCTCCTCTTCTCTCGGATTCTTATATCTACACCCTTTATGGGTAGATCTAAGTGTGTGATACCAAATATAATAAGATTTGGTCTTGATCTTGCTAGAATAAGAGATCTAAGGTGGGTTCTTGAAGAAGCAACTCGGTTTTCTTGACAGTTCTCGACCATTGTGGTTTTGGTCAAAACCTTCGAGGCAGGGGGTTCCATCCCAATATGCCAAATTGATTATCATTGTATTTTCTTGATTTATTTCAATTTTTCATTTAAATTAAATTACTCAAGTTTTCATTCAATTAAGTTGATAAAAACTTGATTTCAGTGAATCGAGATATTTGAAATGGTTTTGGCATGGAAATTTGGAAAACCAAAATTCCACTGAATTGGGTGTCTTTATGGAAATTTTCCAATTTAAATTTTTTAATTTTAATTGTGGATTTTATTGAAATTATTTAAATTAAATAGTTGAATTTAATTTTGGGAATAAATTTTTTAATGATGGAATTGGTTTTGAATGGATTTCAAATAGGTGAAAATGGCTTAAAATGATTTGATAGAACCACATTGGTTTTATCTTGTGAAAAGGCATGTTTTGAATAAAACCTGTTTTGGTTTTAAGTGGAATAAAATTGGAAATTTTGAAATGGAATAATGAGATTGATCGTAATTTAAGCATTCTTAAAATAGTTTGCCAATCATGTAAGATCTCAAGAAAGCCTTAGGTGGTTAGTGAGTTATTTGGATACACTCTACGCTATGACAACATTCTAAAACATACTTGCGGCGGGTCACATCCCTGACAGGTTGGTGATGAGTCTCCATTGACCAGTGTCATAGGGACGTGTGTATACACATTTTTCTAAGTTCACATAGAGAGTGTGGAATCATATAACTGGTTAATACTATTGTACCTTTTGGCAGATGACCATGTTGCTCACTTTTTTATTTATATTTGAGATATAAATGTATGAAAATGCTTTTGAACTGCCTTAAATGCCTGCTGAATTTATATAAACTATTTTATATAAATTTTTTTCTTAAGACATTGTTTTAGAAATATTCTATAATTGTAAATCCTTTTTCTAAAATTGTTTTTTCCATCATTTGAAAATGTATAGCATGTTTTGTTAAAATATTCTTTTGAATTGCTAAACCTGTTTATTTGAAAATTGAAAGCTTTTATTTGGAAAATCTATGTTTGGAATCTGTTACGGAATCTTTGGTGGTATCCTTCTGGGCTTAGGTTCACACCCTACTTTTTCCTTGGGGTGTTTGTATACTTTCTTCTTCCCGGATCAAGCAAAGGGAAGGGACCTCTTGGAGGTGGATCCAGCTATTGATCTTTGGTCTTGGTGAGTTGTGTCCTTAGGGACCTTGGGGATATTTTCCCATCTTTAGTACTTGGGTTGTAGTACATTGGGCTTTTTATGCCTCTTTTTTTCTGGTACAATATTCCCAATGGAGTATCTTTTTGTTTTGCATACTTTTTTGTTTCATTTTCTTCCGCATTCTT
Organism: Viscum album; assembly: GCA_963277665.1. Classification (NCBI taxonomy): domain Eukaryota; kingdom Viridiplantae; phylum Streptophyta; class Magnoliopsida; order Santalales; family Viscaceae; genus Viscum; species Viscum album. The sequence continues at coordinate 2,017,812,479 of OY728126.1, read as the reverse complement.
GTGTAAAAATCATTCACACCTTCATGTTGTGTGATGTAAGGTGCTACTCGCCGACCCGTGGGGATCAGAAATGCCCTTCAAACTATGTCAGTTTTGGATCAGTTATCGGGTTACCAGGGTACCCGGGCTTGTTTGTGACAATGTGGTATCAGAGGGTAGGTTAATCATATTTCCTTGATGACAGTATGCATTTGAGTATTCTTATCGGGACTAGGCAGGTATTTGTGATTGAGTGCATGGCCATATCTAACCACAATGAACCTTAAGTCACCATAGTTGGTTAGGGAAATACGACTTGTGGATTTGTTCTAGTATTTTCCCTATTTTTTGGATATCGTGGAATACAAATCTTATTATCCCTTCTTTTATGAATAGTTTCCTTGTTACTCAGTTTGGGTGTTAATCTTTATCTTATTATGTTGTTTAGAAACATGCCTCCGAGAAGACGTGATAATAAGACCCAAAAAGAGGCTACTGATGAATCTCAGCAAGCGAGTCCTATTGTGGATCCATGTCTAGTAGTGGTGATTGTTCGCACTATCCAAGCTCTGGGACAGGAACCACCTCTAGTTCATGTTCAGGCACTAGCTATAGGTCCTCATAGTGACATTCTATGACGTTGTTCTCAAGAGTTCCTATGCCAGAAGCCACCAGTTTTCAAAGGCTCCATTGACCCTCAACATGCTGAGGAATGGTTGAGTAAGATTGAACGTCTATTTGGGTTCTTGGAGACACCTGATGTGATCATGGTGAAGTGTACCACCATCGTACTGGAGGGACCAAGTAGGAGATGGTGGGACAAAATGGTGACGGCTGGGAAACCTGAGGGTTTGGAGTGGAAAGACTTTAGGGTTGTTTTCACTAACCAGTTCTATCCATAATCAATGGTGTTGGCCAAGGCTGTGGATTTTTTCAAGATTGAGAATGCCAAAAAAACTGTGACTGAGTACTCAAATCTCTTTTCTGAGTTGGTACAGTTTTATCTTGGGATTGTATCTAATGAGAGGATGATGGCTTGACGATTCGAGTTGGGACTTAGATCAGATATTCTTTATCAGGTTTTCCTACTAAAGCTACCCACTTATGCTAATGTGCTGGACAGGTCGATGATGGTTGAGATGGACTTGGCAGGAAAGTCAAGCTTGAAGGAGGTTATTTTCCCTCCTTGTGGCAGTATGGGTTCCATTAAAGGAAAATAGAAGCATGACTTTTCACATGGTAGTTCTCGAAAACAATATCATCGTAGACCTCCGATAGCACCAGGAGGGGATTCTTTGACTTACTATCAGTGCGGGAATCAAGGACATTCTAAGAGGGTTTGCACTGAGGCACCCAAGAACTATAGCTCTTGTGGATGTTTAGGGAACTTATAGTGATTTTTACATCACTTCTCTACTCCACGTAGTGGAACAGGATCATCAGCACCTCCAAAAACTACGGGGGAATAAAATGCTTCATGTAAAAAAGGGTTCCAGCCACAGGAATCTGGAATGATGCTTCTTCACGCAGTGGAAGAGTTTCCATGGGTAGCTGATGTAGGTCCTGCAACTGTGAGAGGTACCATTATTATAGATTCATCTTTAGTGATAGCTCTTTTTGATACTGATGCATCTAACTCTTTTATTTTAACACATCTTGTTAATCTGCTTAATCTACCTATGGAACTTTTATCTTGTGCGATGGATATTACTACACCCTTTGGTACAATGAGAGATAAGGGTCTCCGTAGTCCTTCTTGTATCTTCTCTCTATCAGATGTTGATCATTCTAGGAGTTTCTAGGTAAAGACATGAAATATTTTGACATCATATTTTGGAAGGATTGGCTCATTTCCAATAAAGCCCAGATTGATTGTTATCTTTGACGAGTCTACCTTACTATTCCTAGTGGTGTGCCTCTTTTTTTCATGGAGAATATGACCCAAGGTCAAGTAGAGATGGACCCTCTTATCCAGAGTTGGGGTAATTTATATCAGTGTTTGCTTTTGATATAGAGGGAGATTCAATGTGTGGTGATCCTCCTCCAGTCATTACTGAGTTTCTCGATTTATTTCCTTCTGAATTCTCTGGTTTTCCACCAGTAAGGTAGGTTGATTTATCTATTGACTTAATGTCTGGTACTCAACAAGTTTCTATTCCCTCTTACCAAATGGCTCCAGCTGAACTAAAAGAAGTGAAGTCTCAGTTAGACGATCTTCTTGAGAATGGTTTTATACGCCCGAGTGTGTCACCTTGGGCAGCACCTGTTCTCTTTACCAAGAAGGTTGATGGTTCTCTTCTCTTATGAGATGATTATCGAAATCTCAATCAAGTTACGATAAAGGGAAAATATTTTTTACCACGAATTGATGATTTGTTTGATCAATTGAAACGGGCGAAGTCGTTTTCAAAAATTGGTCTTCAATCTGGTTACCATTAGTTGAGGATAATAGAATATGACATTAATAAGACATTTTTTCGGAGTAGGTGTGGCCATTATGAGAACCTATTTATTCCCTTCGTCCTAACAAATGCTCCTACAGTTTTCATGGATTTGATGAACAAGGTTTTCCGCGAGTATCTAGATACTTTTTTGGTAGTCTTTTTGGATGACATTCTTGTCTACTCCAAGTCTGAGAAGATCATGTGCATCATTTGAGAATAGTTTTGAGTCTTCTAAGGAATCACCAACATTATGCCTTGATTTCAAAGTGCGATTTCGGGATTCGGAAAGTGAAATTCTTGGGACATGTCATGTTAGAACAAAAAATATCAGTTAATCCTGAGAAGGTGAAGGCTGTTATGACATGGGAACAACCACGAAATGTTTTCATGATTCAGAGCTTCTTGGGATTAGCCGAATATTATCACCAGGTTGTTAAATACTTCTCAATGTTAGCTTCTCCAATGACTTCTTTGACTCGAAATAGAGTGAATTTTTCCTAGAATGATAAATGTCAGAGTTCTTTTGTTGAGCTAAAGCGTCTTTTGACTACTACGCCGGTGTTAACTCTTCCTAAGGCTGGGATAGGTTTTGTGGTCTTCTGTGATACATCGGGTTTAGGTTTGGGATGTGTCCTTATGTATGGTAATCATGTTGTTACCTATGGATCTCGTCACCTTAAGCCTCATGAGAAGAACTATCCTACCCATGAACTTGAACTTGCAGCTGTAATGAACGCACTTAAGTGTCGAGGACATTACCTTTATGGAGAAAGGCTTACTGTGTATTTAGACCACAAGATCATGAGTTATATCTTCTCTCAAAAATATTTGAATCTCAACCAAAGGAATTGGGTGGAGTACATGCAATATTTCGACTTTGACATTGCCTATACCTCGGGAAAAGGGAATGTAGTTGCAGATGTGTTAAGTAGGAAACTTCCATAACATGCTATGAAAGAATATTCAGAAGTGTGGAGTTTGATGGATCTTTTTTCTCAGATGCATATTGGAGTTCAGTGGATGGTGAATGAAGTTTCTTTATCCAGTGTTCAGTTTACTTATACTCTCCTTGAGTTAATTCTTCAGGAACAACAACTGGATGATGAATTCCATAGCATCAGGGACTCTCTTTACGGTGGGGAGACCGACACCCAGTGGTCATTCTCTAAATAGGGTGTTCTGTGTTATCGAAACCATTACGTTGTGCCGTTAGCGGAAAGGAAGGATGTGATGGGGTATTTTCATAACTCTCAATGGGTTTTACACCTAGGAACCACAGAGATGTTCTATGATATGCGACGATAGTTCTGGTGGCCAGGTATGAGACGAGACACTGCTGGGTTTGTATCTCGTTATTATACATACCAGGAAGTGAAAGCCGAGAACCAGAAACCTTCGGGTTTTCTTCAACCACTTACAGTCCCTATATGGAAGTGGGATGAAATCTCTAGGGACATTGTGGTTGGGTTACCTCAAACCCAAAGGATAAAGAACACAATATGGATTATGATTGAAAGAATGACCAAGTCAGCTCACTTTATACCTATTCAAGATACATCCAAAAGTTGAGGAGTTGGGAAATATCTATGTGAAAGAAGTTGGTCGTTTGCATGGAGTTCTGTCTGATATAGTCTCTGATAGGGATCCTCTGTTTACTTCTCGCTTTTGGAGAGGCATTCAGGAGGAACTAGGATCTCAGGTCCGATTGAGCACGACCTACCATCCACAGTCAGATGGCCAGACAGAGAGATCTATTCATATCTTTGAGGATATTCTCTGTGCTTGTGTTCTCGACTTTGGTGGGTCTTGGGATGATCATCTAGGGATAGTTGAGTTTTCTTATAACAACATTTATTAGTCTATGATAAAAATGGCTCATTTTGAGGCATTGTATGGTCGTCCTTGTAAATATCCTTTTTGTTGGTCAGAGATTTGTGAAAGTTCTTTGGTAGGGTCGAGTTTGGTCCAGGAGACGACAGCTAAGATCCAGTTGATTCGTCCGAGAATGTTGACAGAACAGAGTTGGTACAAGTCTTATGCTTATCGTCACTGTAAACCTTTGGAGTTCTTAGTTGGTGACTAGGTGTTCTTGAAAGTTTCACCCTGATTAGGTCATCAACGTCTTGGGAGGCAAGGGAAGCTTGCTCCATGTTTTGTATGACCTTTCGAGGTTGTTGGTCTTGTCGGTAATTTTGCTTACCATCTAGCTCTACCACCACAACTGACGTCGATACAAAACGTGTTCCACGTATCACAACTTCAAAAGTATCTCTCTGATCCACCTCATGTTGTGAGTTGGAGTGATTTTGAGATTGAACCAGATTTATCTTTTACTGAACGACTAGTCAGGGTTGTGGATTCTGAGACAAATGTACTTCATGGGAGAACGATACCTTTGGTCCCTATACTTTGGAAGCATGGTTTTGATTCTAATGAGACATGGGAATAGAAGGCATTAATGATAGAGTAGTGGCCTCATCTTTTTGACGTGGAGGTTTCTTCATAGGATTTCTGGGGACAGAAAGATCTTATGGTGGGGATGTTTTAACATCAAATTATGTTTTCAGGTACTTATGATGTTTCTAAGTACCTCTATTTTGGATTTGTGACTTGGAAGATTCGGGGGAACTTTAAATGTTGTTTTGGGGAAAACGGGAAGTCGCACGCGTGGCGCAATAGTTGTCTAAACCGTCCGTCCAAACTGTGCGCAGTTGGTCTTGGAGGCAGTAGCTTCCGCATGGGTAGCGCACAGTTTTTCTAACCGTGTGGACAAACCGTGCGAGAAGGGTGGCCGAGGTAGAAGCTAACGCACGGCTAGCACACAGTTTTTAAAACGGTGCGAACTAACCTTGCAGCCACTTAAATGAGATCCTTAAATTATGGACCTCACTCGTTTTTGCATCTAAGTGCCTCGTTTGTCCTCCTAAGCGGCCCTAACATGGGATTTGTATTCTACTAAGGTCATAGAAGGTCCTTCCATCATTTCGGAGGCGATTCAAAGTCTTTTATTTGTGAATCTAAGCCGTATTCTTGAGGTATGTGATCATTCTTCTTCGTTCTTGATTGATTTCTTAGATCTACTTCTCATCTTCTCTCAATTTCTTAGATCTACGCCGATTATGGGTAGATCTAAGTGTGTAGTACCAAATATGATGAGATTTGGTCTTTATCTTGCTAGGAGAAGAGATCTATGGTGGGTTCTTAAAGAAGCAACCCGGTTTTCTTGAGTGTTCTCGACCGTTGTGGTTTTGGTCAAAACCTTCGAGTTAGGTGGTTCAGTCCCCACATGCCAAATTGATTATCGTTGTATTTGCTTAATTTATTTAAATTGTTGATTTAAATTGAATTTCTCAAGTTTTCTTTCAATTAAATTAAGAAAAACTCAATTCCAGTGAATCGAGATCTTTGAAATGGTTTTGGCATGATAATTTGGAAAACCCCAATTCCATTGAATTGGGTGTGTCTATGGAAATTGTCCAATTTAAATTGTAGAATTTAAATTGTGGATTTGATGGAAATGATTTCAATTAAATTGTTGAATTTAATTTTGGTAATAAATTGTGTAATGATGGAATTAGTTTTGAATGGATTTCAAACTGGTGAAAATGGCTTAAAATGATTTGATAGAAACCCATTGGTTTTATCTTGTGAAAAATGCATGTTTTGAAGAAAACCTATTTTGGTTTTTAATGGAATGTAATTGGAACTTTTGAAATGGAAGAATGGGATTGATCGTATTTTAAGAATTCTTAAAATAGTCCGCCCTTCATGTAAGAGCGCATGCAATCCTTAGGTAGTTAGTGAGTTATTTGGATACACTCTACACTACGACAACATTCTAAAACATACTTGCGGTGAGTCCCATCCCCGACGGGTTGGTGATGAGTCTCCTTTGGTCAGTGTCATAGGGATGTGTGTATACACATTTTATTGAGTTCACATAGAGTGTGAAATCCTATAACTGGTTAATACTATCGTACCTTTTTCCAGATGACCATTTTGCTCCCTTGTTTATTTATATTTGAGATATAAATGTATGCCAATGCTTTTGAACTGCCTTACATACCTGCTGAATTTATATAAACTATTTTATATAAATTTTGTTCTTAATCCATTGTTTTATAAATATTCCATCACTGTGAAGCCATTTCATAAATTGATTTTTCTATCCTTTGAAAATGTGTTTCCTGTTTTTTTAAAATATTCTTTTGAATTTCCAAACCTGTTTATTTAATAATTGAAAGATTTTCATTGGAAAATATATTTTTGGCATCTGTTACAGAATCTTTGGTGGTATTCTATAGGGCTTAGGCTCACACCATACTTTTGCCTTCGGGTGTTTGTAGACTTTATTCTTCTAGGATCGAGAAAAGTGAAGGGACCTCTTGGAGGTGGATCCAGCTATTGATCTTTGGTCTTGGTGAGTTGTGTCCTTAGGGACCTTGGGGCGGTTTTTCCCATCTTTAGTACTTGGGTTGTAGTACTTTTGTCTTTTTACGCCTCTTTGTTTTCTGGTACAATACTCCTAGTGGAGTATCTTTTTGTTTTTCATATTGTCTTGTTTCTTTTGCTTCCGCATTCTTGTGAAAAAATCGTTCCCACTTTCATGTTGTGTGATGCTAGGTGCTACTCGCCGACCCGTGGGGATCGAGAACGTCCTTCGGGCTATGTCAGGGCTGGCTCGGTTATTGGGTTACCAGGGTACCCGGGCTGGTTCGTGACAAAAAATATCATAACCATGATCAAAAAATAAAAACAAAACATACATAATCCCATCTATGATAAACCATAATCATGTCTTCACCTCAATCATTTACCAACCTTATTGATTTCAATGGATAATTTTGTTCCACATCACCTCCACCATCATACTTTTCAGCTGAAACACACCCCTAGAGTCCAAATGATTCTCATGGAACATTTTCTAACTCACCATACTTGATCATAAATATGTAAAATTCTGAAGTTCCTTGATTTTACATAAACAATTGGATTTTAATTAAACAAAAAATACCTGGTTGTGCATGATTCACCTTGAAAATCCTTGTCCAAACATTTAACTACACAGATCTCATCCCATCATTGTTATTTATGTGGTTCCTTATTTAAAACATCCAAATATCCAAAATAACTAAGGATGAAAAATATTTGGATGAATATTCTTGAAAATTACTAGCTTTGGTGTTCGTAATCTCATGAAAACCCGATCCAGATTCCTTTACCCAAAGGCACAATGAGATTATTATGAGTACACACTCCAAAGCCTTTAACTTAATTTTGGTGACACATCCTAAATGTACTATTCCTAATAATTTTTTCTTACTCTAAATTATTATAAACACTGGTTCTTTTCTAATCCCACAACCTTGGATCTTCAAAATCTACCCTAGTCTCAAGGCCTGTCCTTAGACTCCACCCCTGTGTATTTTCAAACCAACACCTAGAATTCCATTAGAAATCTGGATATAGCCTATTCAATTTATCCAACATAATTTGAATGGAAGAAGCATAATTTGATAAATCTCTTCCTTACGTGACCCATCTCACGTGAGGATCAAAAGCAAACTATCAACACCCCTCCCTCTACCTTAGAATCATAATTTTATTCACACCATCAAAATGATTTTCCATCAAATATAGCTAATGACCCATCCATTTCTAAAAAGAAACACTTGTTTGGTTTGAAAATCACCCACTCATAATCCATTATTTACATCATGTTAATACCTAACTAGAAAAATCTAGATCAGTCATTCCATAACACTTGACCCATTACCGATTTCAACTCTTCTATGGAACAATATTTCTCATTTTCTCAAAAATATTGGGAAACAATTAATACATCATTATTTTAATACAATCAATCCTTATCCCATACCCATCTACTCACAAAAATTCTATCTCAACATATACCAAATAAAACAAGTGAAAAATAAACTCTTAATTATGCAGTGGCCACACAAGTTGATCGTGCTACTCATTACATTAGTCCAAACACTCCTAGAGATCCTTTAGAAATACTATTTATTACCAAGAACCACACCTATGCCACAATTTATTACATTATCCCCTATAACAATGAATATTTTTAATAAAGTAATGATTTTCACAACCACTTGTGAAGAAGGCCTCTCACCTAAATAGTCTTTCCTATTGAATATAGTCTTGAATCACAAGTACCCTAGGATATTTAATAGAAATAGAAGGAATCATCCTTTCTATATAAAAAAACATGAACACATCCCATTCATTGGTCTCAATAAATTAAACAAACAAGGTGACTTATACTATAGGCATCCACAAACCTTTTCTAACCCATCTCATAGGTTACCCTCTATCAAACAAAAGAATAATTGGAAAGGTCCAGAGTAATAATTAAGGACCTCTAAGACTTTTATCTAAACCTATCTATCAAATCAAATATCAGGGTTAAAAGGTCAATCCACCTAGCCCAAACATGAATCCACTATATGGGAGGTAAAGATAACATTTACATACATGGATCAAAACCAATCCACATGGGTTTATTTACAAAGGTTTTCAATTCCATTTTATAAAGTAATATATAAATTATGTTTTATTTGGGAAAACAATTAAGTGAAACTCATTATTAACTTTTAGCTGATATAGGATTCGAATTTCATAATCATTTAAGAAATCACATGCCACTAATTGGCCTTCCAAACCAAAATTCTCATCGTGCATCCTCGTAAGGATCTACTCAATGGGGGGTAAAAGAATGAAGTAAGAAATAAAAAATTGATCCTCACAGGGGATCTGTATATGATAATACCATTAGATATTCTAGTTTACTATGAAAATTATTGAAAATTATGAAATTTAACTAGATTATATGACTAGATAACAACCAAAATGTTTACTTATGTAAAATATTATAGTAAGATAGATGGAAAAATCCATATAGGATATTATAAATTTTTATTTTACCATACCCAAAAAAGAAAACACCTATAATGGGTCTACAAGGAAGGAATTAACTATCGACGTTGACTTATGAGGGTAGAAAGTATGCACCCCACATTTTCTTAATGGTTTGTGTCACACAACACTCATATTGCTTTGTGAAGTAGAATTTAATTATTTGCTATATGGGAAAACAATGTATTGGTTGTTACCATTTGATTAAATATGGAAACATTAGAAAAAACACTCCAGGAGGGGTACATGACTTGTGAACCATATTCCTTATCTAACCACTATAGTCCCTTCTTCTTCTATGTATGACCAATGAGTCCTCATCCACATCATTGAATGTATCTCCATAGATCCACATAGACTACCATCAAATAAATGTATATTTATATTGGAATAACTATTTAAAATTATTCCAATAAACTATATGGGAAATCACCATTTAAATATTTTTTATCAATATAAATAGTTAACTTCATTATCATTAGTCAAATTAAAAACTAGAAGGTCTTTAACAAGGGGACCCTATGTGTTAAAAATAATGTATGAAAATTTTACTCTTGCCTCTACTGACCAAGAGACAAAACTAATCAGTATCCTCTTAAAAATGGGAAATGATATAGGAATCCATAACAAATCATAAGCCATACAAAATATGCTCATTACCCAATGTGAAAATTGTAAACAACTGTAATAGTTCACATCAAGAAAAAAAAATACCCATGAAAACCATGACTTCATACCTTAATAATTGTTTTCGATAAACCCATACAATGTACATAAAATGATCCAACACATTCTTAGTACTCCAATCTTCCAAATACCAAATAGTAAAACAATGTGAATAGAATAAACTGTGAAACCACTTTTCTGTGTCCCATTATAGATTACTAAATAAATAGGCACTTGACCGATTGTCCACAAATCCACAATGTACCTCCATATATACCATAGGACGATCAATACAAATGAGGTCCTAAGGTGTAACATTAGGGAGATTATGTATGAATATCAGTGTAAGATAAGAGTGGAAATAACCAAACATTATCTGTAGTCGTAAATAATTTGATTAGGGAAGTAAATAATACAAATAAGAATGTAATAAATAATGAAATATAGTAATGGACCGAATGGACTCATCTTACACACAACGCTGATGACCCACTAGGATGAAGACATATATATGATTAAATATAAGAAAAAATAATAATATTTCTCTTCTACCCACACTGAGTTGTATGTCATAAACAATCTCCACATATCTATCAGATTTATTCAGATTGATCAGTCTGGGGCCTCAGTTTTTCCTATGCCTACAACAAACTGAACATCTACATAGGTGCCCCATTGTAATTGCTTTTTGAGTAAGGTGTGATAACAAAACTCAATAGGTCACCACTAATGTAGTCCCATATGAATACAATAAATAAAATGTATGTATATGTAAGATAATAATCAGGATAGAAAAAATAATAATAATAATTAAAAGTTGATTTAATGTTTATAATAAAATCCATGCCAAAGTATTCTATCATATGGTCATTATCAAGTAATTTACAAATCCTATAAAAGAAACAACAATATATAAAATAAATAATTAAAACCACAGTAGATTATTGGGTACGTGATCCCGATTGACTAGACATCCTATAAATAATGCATTGAGTTGGATGTAATTCCCCTCATGAAATGTATAATGATGTCTATCATTGGTTATATAATCCTGAATGACTATACCTACATAGAGTATTGTCAAAAATTTCTCTGAGCAATATATGTCACCATAGAGAGATACAATTCCTATCCATGGGGTCACCCATACTTGCCTCTACTGTATAAAGAAAGTATTCTAGTTATCAACTGGAAATACTGTATGAAATAACCCTAGTCTTTATTTCACATTAATAAAATATTTCTTACATAATAATAATCATAATATAACATGGAATATCGAGCAGTCTAGTTTTTTTTTGAATCAGGAACATTACAAAACAACATAAAATTGGAAAAACATCATCTTTATTGTAAACATCCTTAACATGTTCATACTAAAATCTAAATCGAATAACCTACTGACATAATAAAATGGTGATATATAAAGAAAAATATGAGAATAAACATACCATAAACATAAAAAGGTAATACATTTTATAAACTAGAGATATCCATGGGTCATAAAATTGGTGATAATTGTAAACAAGAACAACGAGGCATGATATAACATGATAATCAGAACAGAAACGTAGGAAATGTGGAAACAACTAAAAACACTACATCATAAACATAGGTCAACAGTAAATTCCAGGACATTGGGGTGAAAAAAAATCTCCAAATAGATTACGTTCACTCCCTAATCCATTTCATGATGTCTCGTGAGACTAAAACCTTAAACAATGATTTGGAGCACTATATATTTCCAATCTCACTTGTCACTTTCATTTCATTATAATTCTTAAGTGTGCCACAATGATCATAAAAACTTGATTCATTCAACATAATATTTTATTCTATGATCAATGATGGTGGAATGAATAAAATAAATTCCCTAATAAAATAATTATAATTGTATAAGTTGAACAACCTTGATATTAAATGGTTACGGTATTTATTATATAATTTTTATGGCATGGAAAACCACAGTGAAATATAGACATCTCTACAGTGTCACTTAAAGTTTTATAGAATAGGTTTATGAGAGAGAAATAAGCCTTTAATAATTTGGAAATAAAATCTATAGAAATAGGGGCATGGAAAAAAATATCCTAAAATTAGGAATTGTAAACAGAAGGCATAAGATAATGATGAATATTGAATACATAAGAGAAAAAAGGAACCCTTACTTGAGTGTGTCACACCAAATAAATGTAAATAGAATCCTTAGATCTTGGTGGAACCATGGGAGGACTCTAGAGAGAGGTACGATAAGTAAGTATGTTTTAAATGGATTTTGAGTGAATATAATTTGGATATCGGCTGGGTTTATATAGGAAATGAGTGTGGGTTTATTTATTATTTCTCAAAACATAGGTTTCTGACTTTATATAATATATTAACCAAAAACAAAATCCATCCCAAAGTTTTTCCCATGGTTTCTGAAAAATATGGGTGGTTTACATTATTTTACAAGGAAGAGGGCCTAACCTTATAATGTAATGAGCTTTCTTATATGGAATTGATTTATACTCATAAAGAAATTATTTTAAAACCATAAAATATATTAATTTTTTATGGAGTATTCACAAAGGTTATCTAAAATTGATCAAATAAATATATAATCAAATTATTTTAATGGTAAAACTTATATTTTTTAGATTCTATTTATAGTATTTTTTATATCACTATTGGGTCATTATGATGTCATAATACACATTTTATTTATACAGTATTTAATTTTTACCCAACAATATGACTAGGTTAGAAAATTATCAAAAATTTACCATTGGATAATTTCATTATTCTGATTCAATAAATAATATTCATTTTATAAAAATAGTTTTTTAAATATTTTAATGTTCACTTTTAAATTAATAATCTTATGTGTAGGGAAATAATGGGTTTTTTTGACAATTATAGTTTTCATACCATTACAAAAAATATATTTGAAATCATAAAGACTAAATTATCATTTATATTTAACAAAATTTAATTAATAATTATATTTTATTAATAAATTATTTATTAGAATAATAAATAAATTCAAAAAAATATTTTTTTTTGAATTTTCGTATTATCCAAAAAAAATTGTGTTTTATTGTATCAAAATAAAAAAAATATAACTTAAAAAATAACAAGAAGAAAATATATTAATTATTCTATAAGAAATATATATATTTATTATTAGGATTTTGATACTTATATCTTTAATACACCAAAACATTACATAATGGTTAGGTGGCTGACAGTGAGACTTTCTTAGGGTGGTTGGGCATATATGGTTTGGGTAATGATATCGATGATCTTGAATATCTCTTGTAAATGGATTCATTCATGCTTATATTGTTGGATATCATCTTGGGTATGGTCATGATAAAATTATAGAGATGTCATCTCCATTGTAAACTCTGATTAATGGGCCTCATAGGGTACAATCCTACTGGTTGAGGCCATCACATCTTTTTTTAGTTAATTGGGCCTTTAAAAACCCTATACTTATACTAATTATAGAATCACTATTAAGAAATATATTATCAATGGTAATAATTTTTAATGATCTCTTAAATATAATAATATATAATTTAACTAAATAATAGCATGTGTTTTCTATAACCATAGTACATAATAAGACATTTAACTTAAATCATAAGTGGAATTTTATTAAAAAAATAGAGTCATTACAAACTTCCCCCCTCAAAAAATTTACACTCAGAATTTAGTTTTACCACTCTAAAAATGTTATGGGTAACACTATTTCATCACCTCCTGTGAATCCCATATTTCTTCTTTATGCTTGTGGTTTCTCTATAGTAGTTTTACTAGGTGCATTTTTTATTTCATAGAACTTTTTCTCTATGATCTAATATCTTCACCAGCTACTCTTCATAGTAATTATCATTATCATGTGGTAAAAAATCAAGATTGAGTTCATTTGAGGGTTCTGGTATAATCTTTCTCAAAAGGGATACATGGAATACTTCATATACTTGATATAGGGTTAGTCAGAGTGTCAGTCAATAACCCAACACTCTAATGAGATCAAGGATCTTAAAGGGACTGATGTTTCCTGTACTAAGCTTTCCCTTCCTCTCAAATGTTAAAAAATTATTTCATGGAGATATGTGGAGGAATATACATTTTAAGAAATAAGAATCTAGGTCTCATTGATTATTATCAGCATAGCTCTTATTATCTATTAGATGACTTGATGTGCTACTGAATGATATTAACCATTTACACAATTTTGTGGAAAATTTTAATACCTAGTGGTTTTCATTCACCAAATTCAACCCAACATGCATGTGTTTGGAACTTCTTCCCATAAATGGATTTATGTAGAGATATTTTGATTCATTGGGAAATTTTCATTGTTTGAGAAATTAGAATGATGATGATGTTGGACCTATCCCCTTTTGATGTTAATTGAGCATGGTCCAAACATTTCCTCAAGTGTCTGGGTAGAACTCTAATATTGGACATCAATTTGAGGGTGATCAGTAGTGCTAATGTTCAACTCTATTTTTAGAGCATGTTCCAAACTCTTTTAGAACATAGTGGTAAATCAAAAATCGTGACTGGATATAATTTATAGTGGTGTTCCATGAAGCCACAACACTTCTCTTTCGTATATCCTTGTATGTTGATCAAGTGAGAAATCCTCATGAATTTTAGTGAAGTGAGCAGTCTTCATTAGATGATCCACCAAAACCCATATATATTTATTTAATATTTATTTATTCAAAATAATTGATACCAACTCTATGGTTATGTTTTCCCATATTCATATTGGTTTGGGTAATGGTTCAATCATCCACTTGGATTTTTTAATTTTTTGCATTCACTTGTTGACATATAATACCTATTGATGTGTATTTTGTGATCTCCTTATTCATAATCTCCCACTAATATTTCTCTCAGAGATATCAAAACATAATTATGATTTCTGGATAGATGGATAAATTCATGGTGTGTGTATCATCTAAAAAATATTACTCTAATTAATGATTTGATGGTATTTGTAGTCTTGACCCAAATCTTACAAATACTTCTTCATTAATTCAACCCTAAAAATTTCTATTTTCTTATATATTCATCTTTATTTTTATTTCTAACATAAAATCATTGAGAATACTTTACATTCTTATGAAGGTATAGTTGACCAATCATTTTGGAAAGGATTCATGATGTACCTTACTTTCTGAATCCAATGTTTATCCTGTTTAAATCTAACAAGACTATATCCTTTGCAATTGTAATAAATTATAATATTTAGGGATCCTTTCAACATAGATATGTATCCTATTTATTAGAATATGTGTATGGTAATTAATTAAGCATTTATAGTCCTTAATTATCTTTAACCATGATTTTTGGCCAATATTCAGCTCTACCGTAAATATATTCTTGATTCTTTTGTGATCCATATATATTTTACACTTCTCCCTAAAGATATTTCTCCACTATATTTTCAAATAAAATATCGCCACATCCAACTCTAGATCGTCTTATGTTTATTCATGTTCATAAAATTTCTACTACATTAAAGTATAAGCTATCACGTTTTCATTTTTCATGAACACACAACCCAATCCCCATGTACGAAGCTTCGCTGAATACCATGAAAAGTTCCCCAATTATGGGTAGTGTTAGTAAAGGTGTAGTGATAATACAATTTTTAAACTCCTTAAAAATATCTTCAAAATAATCATTCTCGTAAAATATATCTATCTTCACAGTTAGCTTTTTTAGAGGGTTTTAAAATCCTAGTAAATTTATCACAAATTTAAAATAGTACCATGCTAATCCATTAAAATTAAATATATCTGTCATAGATGTTAACCCTAGAAATCCTTCAATAGCATATGTATTTGAAGAGTCCATTGATATCCCATTTTTCTGTGATTTTATTTTCCATTAATTAATCTTCTTTCAATTAGGAATCAAATGTTCTGTGCTAGGCATTAAGATTCTCCTTTCGTAGGGTCGTTAGCATAGTGATCAGATTATCCTCATGTTTATTATTTCTTTTGATGTATATTAGAATATCATCTATAAATACTAAAAAACATTAATCAAGGTAATCCCTAAACCCTCTATTCATCAATTATATGATGGATTTTGGAGCATTAGTGAGTCCAAATCTAATTAATGCGAACTCACTGTGTTTGTACCCTGTACTAAAACCATTTTTGGGGTATCAAACTTCTTCTCATTTACATGGTAATAACGTATAAACAAATCCCCTATGGAGAATAATTTTTTTCCAAATATCTAATCGAGCAATTCATAAAGCCATAGTAGAGGATACTTTTTCATTGTCATGATCTTTTTTAGTTCACAATAATTAATAAAATGGTGCATTGACCGATCCTTCATCATGATGAAGAGGAATAGTACACCTCATTGTGAATCACATGGGCATGTGAAACCTTTATCAACATTCTTATATAATGGTTTCTTTATATCCTCAGGTTCCACAATATCCATTCTATATGGATTCTTGTATTAAGGTAACTCCCCAATCATAAGATCGATTGAAAACACAACCTCTACTCTACGAGGAAGACTATACAATTGTATAAGAAACACTTCAGTATATTGCATCACAATGGGAATGTCTTCATGGATGATGATTTCCTTAGAATCAATCATTTAAAACATATTTGATTTATTGTAGGGATATAATATCTATGCTTTATGTGTTGGTGCTAAATAAAATTCATCCATATCCTTTCATTTGTACAAAATTAGAGGATGACTCTGCATATAGAGAGTGATTTCCATCTCATGGAAATTTATGATTTCTCTATATAGGTAAACCCATTCCATACCCAAAATTGTTTTAAATTCCATAAAAGGGAGTATCGCAAGGTTTAATAAGAATTTTATCCCAAAATTATTGATTGGGGAAGATTTATATAATTATAATTCAATAATTTCCTCATTTTCCATTTTTACCGATAGCATTACATACCTTTTTGTGGTGATTTTTGAATATTCCTACTAAAATATCGTGAAATGAAGAAATGTATAGTACCAAAATCAAAAGGTATATTTCATATTCTTGAATTAATGATTATCCAACCTATCACCACTTAATTTTTGGGATTCACCTTAGTGCTTGTGATGGAAAGAGCTGACCCTTAGGTCCTTGTAGGTTGTTGGTTGTATTAAAAAACCATTGGATTAGTGCATATGTTGGAAAAGTTCCATGGTTCCTTGTTGTTTAAAAAATTTACAATTCACTGAGAGTTTAAAATTTAATTCCTTTCCTCTATAACATTAGTATGTTTCTCCCATTGGTAATTATTTTTCTGGGGTCCTTCATTCATGCACTTGAATATTTTAGTCATTCCCTTATGCAATTTCCTGGTTGATTCTGTCCATAATTTTTAGAAGTGGGATGTTGAAATTTCATAGCACCATTATATTTATCTATAAGAAAACAATAATTAAACACCAATTTTCACTTATTATCCCCATGATACCATTGTGATTCACTAACCTCCATCTTGACATTGAGGTCACATTAGACAATTTTCAAATATCTATCACAGTCTAGGCTCGTCATGGCTCTTCATATTCTATGTAATATCACATAGAAGAAGCAATAAACCTTTCATTCATTATTAACAGAGCTTCTAGAGGGTTATCATGAAATTCTACCAAATATTTTCTCCTATTCACTGACAGATTCATCATATTTGTTTTATGAAAATGATATCCCTTTTCATTTTATGTTGGAGTGTGTGAGTAAAATATTTATCAAAAAACATTTTCTAGAATTCCTTCCACCCCCTAATTTTTATATCATACATAGACATTGTATTCTTGATCAATGTACATCATGGATCATCTTTTCCATTTATATTATTAACATCTTGTATAACAATATCTTGCTCGGAATATTGAAGGATGGATAATATCTTCTCAATGGAGTTGATCCATTTTTCTCCAATTAATGGATTGGATGGTCCATTAAAATTCGGAGGATATTTTCACACAATGGTATAAATCGTATATTTTTCTCTGTTAGTGGTATTTGGACACTCTTTCTAATTTAGGTTTCTATTAAAATACTATTTCAATGGAGATAGTATCATCATAATTTACAATATTCATACTCCCATCGGGTTGGGAACCGCATTGTTGTAGTCATAACATTTCTTTTCATATTTTTTGTTTACCAAATTCTTCCTATTTTTGGAAATTTTATAGAATAAATAGAAAATTTGGGATGAGTGATTTTGAAATATAAAAAAATAAATAGGAATTCAATGACATTAAATTGGTAATTTAGAAAATACTCATATTTCCATAACATATGAATTTCTAGGGTTGAATCTTTGTTATTCATGATCTATTAAAAAACATATATTATTATAAGTATTTTTTTGTTCCCATAATGATGGTTCAAAATGATATTATTATGTTACAATAGAATATCCCATAATATTTTCAAACCAAAAATGCAGAAAGGACCATTGTCGTACACCGGTTCCTGAACGAGTCTATCTAAATGCAGTTTTTTATGGTTTTACCCCTATGTACATCTGTTCTAGAGACATATCCTCTTTTAGTATCCATATAATGATGTATTTTTGTGAAAACCCACTTACTCTATACTTAAAAAATTAGTTATTATTTCTTATACGTATTCATATATCAAAGGCTTTTACTATAGTTCTGTAATCGCAATCCGAAAAATATATAAACATTTCAACTGATACAAACTATAACAACCCTACTCTTTTTTTATCTATTATACATGATTTATTACATATTATTACACTTAATACAATACATAATACAAATAAGTCAAATGTATTTAGGAATTAGGTATATTTCATACATACATAAAATTGTAAAAAAATGACTTTATTGAAATCATTCATAACATACTCGTATGGAAAACTATAAGGGATAACCCAAGGGAATACATAAGAATGGGGTGAGATATAAATCCCAATAAGAAACTAAACATAGAATAACATGATGATGGTAATGCATTTGAGTCAATAGGAATATTAATGTATCATAACATTGGTGAGAATCATAAACAAGGACAATGATGCATGATAAAACATGGTAATCATAAAGGCAACATATAAATTATGGAAACAACTTAAGACGCTACAATATAAACATATGTCAAGTATAAATACCTTTAAATCATGATAGAAATAGTAACATGATAGATTAGGTGAACTATTTATTCAGTTTCCTTATGTTTCATAAGAATAAAACATTACCTAATGTATTGGAGATAAATATAATTTATGGCACCCCATCACTTTAATTTCATTCTATTCCTTTAGTGGGTCATGTAGATCATACATTATGGAGTCATTCATCATCATATTTTATTCCATTATAATTGAGTGTTTAATAAATAAATTTAATTCTCCAATTAAATAATTTTATTTGCATAAATGTGAAGACCCTTTATAGGAAATGGATATGGTATTCAATACAAAAATGTTTTAGCATGGAAAATCATAGTGAAATTTATGCAACATAACAGTGTCACAAAAATAATCATGAAATTTGTTGATGATAGTGAAATAGACCTCTCATAATTTGGGAATCAAATTTAATATATTTGGGACATTAAAAACATATCCCTATATTAGTAATTGAAAATATAAGTCATATGATAATAAATAACATCAATAAGGAGGAGAAGGAAATGAACCCTTACTTGAGTGTGTGACTCCTAATGATTGGGAGGATATTCTAAAAGGAATGGGTCTCCATGGAATGACCCTAGATAGTAAAGGGGATATTAAGGATGTGCTCTAAGGATTTTTAGTGAATATAATTGGGATCTTTGGTGGGTTTATATAAGAAATGATTGGGTATTTATTTATTATTTCTCAAACATAGGTTTTGGACTCTATATTATAATGTCACCAAAACCACAAACCTTCCAATGGTTATTGAAAATGATTTAAGGAAAATGGGTTGGTTGTAATTACTTTTTAATTCCAAAGGGAAAAAAATTCATAAAATAATACCATTTCAAATGTAGAAGTGAGTAATACTCTTAAATAAATGATTTTAAAACATAAAAATATATTACTTGTTTTGGAGGATTTATATAGGCAATATAAAATTAATCTAATTAACCTAAAATCACATTATTTTATAGTTAAAACATATATATGGTCTTTTATACCATTTATAGTATTTATTAAATCACTTTTGAGTCATTATGATTTGATAATATGTATTATATATTTATACGGTAATTATTTGTTACCATAAAGTTTTAATGTCTCAGATTATTATAAAAACTCACCATTGGATAATTATACAATTCTTATTCCAAGGATAATATTATTTTAACAAAACCGTTTCTCATATATATGTATTTATACTTCTAAAATAATAATTTATATTTATTTATAAATGATGGGAATTTTACAATAACAGTTTTCAAACCCTTATAAAAATTACATTTGACTTCATAAAAATTTTATGATCATTTATATTTATTAAAAAAATTTAATAATAATATATAAATAAAATATTCCATATTTCAAATATTCCTTAATCTAAAAAAATAAATTCCCCAATTGAATATGAATATTAACCAAAAATACAATTTTAGTTTTATTATATCAAAATAAAAATCATTTATAAAGAAATAATAATAAGATGAAAATATATTCATTATTCTATACAATGTACATATTCATATTATTAGGGTCTAGATATATATCCCATTAACCCATCCAAAAATTCACTAAGGGTATAGTGGGTGATGGCGATACTTTAATTGGATGGTTCAACATACATTATTTGGGTCATGACCTCAATGATCATGAACTTATCCTGTAAACATTTTCTTTCATGTTTATATTGTTGGATCATTGCATGGGATTGGTCAAGATAAAATCCTAGAGATGCAATATCCTTTATATGATTTGATAAACAAGTTCCATAGGGTATAATCCTATTTGTTGAGTCCATCACCTCCATTGTTTGTGTCAATTGGCTTTTTTTAAAACCTTTATCAATACAAATCATAGGATCACTATTCAATTGATATATTATCAATGGTAATGATAATTAATAGTATTTTAAATCTTATAGTGATTAATGAAACCAAATAAGTTCTTATTTTATCTATAACCATAATACATAATAATATATTTAATTTAATCATAAAGGGGTGTTTTATTTATAAATGTTCAGGTCCTTACACCATAAATATGGAATAGAGATAGATTCTATACAACAAAATCCATTTAAATCCAGTGTGGTTTTTGATTCCTAGTTCCTAGATTATATGTAATCATTAATTATATCTTGGATGAACCCAAAGGAGGATGAACCTTAGTGAAACTATATTTAATAAATTTCTAGGCTAGGATAAAAACATGTGATTAATACAACAAACAGATCAACATCCCCATCTCTAAGAATGTATGGGAAATTATGTAATGGTGAGTTCATCTAGGTCATGTGGAGAATATGGGACTTCTCTCAGTGTTATCTTAATCAATCCATGGTAATATCTAAAATAAAATTCTTGGGGAATGTCAACCCACCCAAAAACATCATATGTGCACCCTATATAGGGAAGGATCATAGTGAAACTAGGAATCCTGATAATATAGCATTAATTCAATAAATATAATTATCTAGATCCATGGAAGTGTCTCTTGACATACACATCATAGAATCACATCAAATCATCCCTATAGACTATGTTCTAAGAATTATGTCTACCATTTATGGTTGCATCGATATCAACCAAGTAAAATCATAATTAAGATAGTAAGGTTGGAAAACCCCCTAAAAACTTCCCCACTAACACAAACTTTGAAGCTCACATATTTGGAATGATTTCTAAGGTGACAACCACTACAGTATCAACCCCAAATCCATGGAACACTATCTAAAGTTTGGTTAGCCACTAGGGATCTTTATGGGGTCTTCTAGGTCAATACACAAGTGAGGCATCCTACGTGGGATCCTTGAGGGCCAGACATAGTTAATGACATCACTCTAGGGATCCTGGGAAATAAAATAAGGAAATGGAATCCCATTGGGAATCCTCCAGTTCAAATTCATTATCTTGGTATTGACCCTGATTCACCTTGGAATCACATCCCATGGATCCATGAATAGGGTAGAATAGTCATTATTTCCACCCTAGGTTCTAATATAACGAAAACCATTTGGATATGGGTCATAAACCAATATCGGTGCTAATGATTCTTATGGAGGGTGTACATGTCTAAATCGGTCCCAGTATACCTATGGTTTATATACCAAGGCTGATATAGGGGAATAGATGTAACACCAAATATTTTATAACCTTTTAATATATTTTTATCCTACTCTATTTCTCAAGGGATAATCCTCATCCAAGAGGGGCTAGGGAAGGATACTAGAACACATGGGTTGTTAATAACCCATGGTGTTCATATATTATAAAATTCAAATTTAAATTAATTAATAATATCACAGGGAAATAATTTAATAGGAAGAATCACCCTCATGGGAGATCCCAAGAATACACATACTACAACAAACATGAAATGTTTCTATAGGTTAGGTATGATAGAACACATGCCTTATAAGATGCTTCTCTTTTATCTTCCATGGCCCACAATAGCTTCCAAGGCCCATCCACCATCATCCAAGATATACCAGTGTCCTATCTCATTATAAACTATAGGAAAATAATTAAATATAACTACATTATTATTAATTAATAATGTTGAAAAATATGTAATCAAATAAAAACTGAAATTAAATGGAATAAGGCTAAAAAAAACTCCTTTCATTATATCATCACACCGAAACCACACCCTAAAACTCACCAACAACCTATAAATCCTACTAATCTAAGAATCAGTCCTAAACCCTCTAAAATTATGTCAAAAAACACCCATACATTCAATTTACAATTTTATGAGTTTTAAAATCACAATGGAGACATAACATATAAAACACGGAGTGATGTGAAGATGGACTTTCGAGTCACCCGCTTCCTAGGTAGAGAAAAATCCCCATCATTTCAATCTAATTCCATAATAATTTTGTGTAATGTAAATAAAAACAATAAATTGGGGAACCAAATGTAAGAGTATGACAAATAAGATCATAAGGGAGGAAAAAATTTAAAGATTCACCTCTAAGATTTCAATACATCTGACAGTATTATATCCTGAAAAAGAATGAGGGAGATCTCCTAGAATAAATGGAGAAGGAGGAGGGCATGCATGTAGGAGGTTCATGGGTGAATAAGGGTTGAAAAGGTTGAAAAAATATTTATGTTTTAGATAGGAAAATATTTATTTTCCCCCTTTTAATGAGGTACATTGTTAGACTACACAGTTAAGAAATCCATGCAATAACCGCACAAAATCCACTTCCCAAACACCTCCACCATTCATGTGGATAGTAAATGGTTAGGAAAATTTTGAGCTAACTATGTGATTCCATAAGAACCTTATCACTATGCTACGTATTTTTATATAACCCATTTAATGGTTAAAAAAATCCATGTCCATTTACAAAATGGGGGCACACGGTTCGGTATTATGGTTAGCACCAACCATGCACCATCCATGTGCCCAAGTCTACACAATCCCAAAAAACCGATGACGTGTCTCACACCCCAGAAACAATCCTAAAACCTCAAAGCCACCAGCTATGCCTCATTCCACATATGAAATATCACTTTGAGTCCTTCTTACCTTAAAATTTTCATTTTTAATCTACCATCAATATTTAACCCTTCTTGTAATTGAAAATTGAAATTCAATATGATATTTCAAACCCACAAAATATGAGATCTTACATTTTATCCCCTTTAATGTTACTTTTATACTATTAATAGATTCTAAATTTCGTACATGTTATAAAAAACACCACTATTTCTATAAAATCATTGCATAATGTTTTCAATATTATATATTAATGATAAATTTTAGCACTTTCTAGAATTTGAAATTCATATAATATATTAATATTTGGAAGTTGTTCAACATTGACCCAGGTAGAGGATGAAATCCATCAAATCCAAATCCTGGATAGTCATATCTAAAAAACTCCATGTAGATATTTGTGATATCAATTGAGGTATTTTAAGGAGAAAATATAATAACAATTAAAGTATCCCATGATTAATATCTAATCGTACTATATTATATTGATAACATTCAAATTACTTATATGAATACAAGAATAACCCAAAATATATTTCACAATTAAAAAAATACAACATATATCGGAATACCATTGTTTCTCCATTTCTATTTATTTAGATTAAAAATGTTTAGATGTTTTTATCTACCCAGAATACTGTATTTATAATAAATATAACATTGGGATAACTCTTTATGTTATCACATTATATTATTTTATAAAGATTTATGATCTTGGTTAGTATGGTTCTATTAAATAAATTTGTTTTATTCATATATGGAATTGGAATTTTTTTACTTCTACGGGCAAGGGACAGAAATTATATTATATTTTCTCTATCTTCATTTATAAATCCAATAGGTCTAGAGAGATAATCATGTATTATTTAGGAAAAATATTATATTTCAAT